>JAVUPR010000061.1:7748333-9051250 GCA_036785695.1 Gentiana straminea | reverse complement strand
GGCGACGAAGTTCGTGGAAGTTTTGAAGCCCTAGCTTAACCGCCGTATTCATTTTTTTGATCTGATTATCGACGGAAGCAAGTTCCCTTTGTTCTGTGCTGCTCTGCAGGCTGTTTCGAAGATGAGGTGAATCTTTAGGAATCAGTTGTTTTTTATGGTTGATTTGCTCTTTAGGTGTATTCCCAAACTGGCTTTGGCTCCAAGTACGTTTGTAATTGTTTGGATGTTGAGATGACAGTTTATTGAGTTACTGTTCAAATTCAGAGGTATGAACACATTAATGCATTATGATAGGGTCCTATACATACTTGTGTAATTAAGATTGTGTCTCTCCAATTTATTTTCATCATTTTACTTGTTATATCTTTTGGCGTTTTCTAAACAACATGAAATTGACAAGAGGCAATCTTTAGTGCTAGAATTTCGATAAATCTCGATACGGTAGAATGTCACTGCTATTTGCAAACTCAGGTTTCTGTAATTAGTCTTAATTGGTTTAAATAATTTTGATTTACAAAGAAGAAGAAATGGACAAGAAAGATGCTTCTAGTGTCGTGGAAGAAGATAAGTTTTTTTCTTTTTCCAACTAGGAGGATGGGGGTGGAAGCCTGGGAGGGGGAGCATTACTGTAACTACACATTCATTCTTGGACCCATTAGTCATTTGTGTAGGATTTCTTTTCTGGACAGCTGGTGACAAGCTCATGGTTTTGTAGTCGAAGTCAGAGAATCACCTAGTGGTAAAGAGAGTATGAGGAGGACTATTTATGTAAAGAATACGCATTTGCAATGCATGAGTAGGATCACTTTTATACCCCTGGAATTCCCTGCCCTCCTGGAAATGTAACTGTGAGTTTGCATGGTTGTTCCAGGGTTTGTGTTACTCATTCAGTTAAGTTGTAGATTATTGTAGACAATTATATGTGGGCCTACATAATTGAAGGTTTCTCCTTTGATGGAAAGAGAAGATAAAGTGTTAAAGAACATGCTTCAAATTAGCATACTTTGTATCGATTGCCGAAAATGTGTATCAGGTGTTCACCTAAAACCTCAGTTAGAATATTTTGCAAATTGCATTCCTTTTTAATTATACTTCATGTTTATTTTCCGACCTCACTTGCTTAGGGAGTCAGGATTGTGCAGTTTTCTTTTTGGCCTATCCATCAGTGCAATTGTTTCTGAGCACAATTTTAAAATTGTACTGCATGATGTGGCAGATGGTTGGCACGTCTTGTTTCCATGATTCATCTCCATTTTCTAATAATTGAACCATTGGCTAGTTCCTGGTAGAACTTTCTTTTCTAATTGCATATTCAACTAACAAGATATCAAGAACCACTATGTTTTGATGTTGAATAAAGGTTTATGCTTGATTTAGATAGTTACAGAGTTTTCGTTTTTTTTCCCCTCTGAAATGACAGGTTATAGACGCTGTATTTCACACTAGATGCTGATTGATGGATCCCAATAGCCTGAAATTCGGAAGAGGTAACATGTTTTGGGACTTAGACATGTTCTTAAGAGGTGTTTTGTTATTTGTACCCCCTCACCCTGCCCCCTCTCTCTCTGTCCTGTCTTTTCATTTCTTATTGTGCGTTTTGAAGCTGATGGCAAGGAAGATGTTCACATGAATATTTTGTCATTTACAATTGTACTTCCACACACAACAATAATTCTCGAGCTTCATTCCCTCTATTTTTTTTCTTTATTAATCTCTTGTCTTTGCTGCGCTTTATCATAAGCAATACCTTCCGTATTCTAATATACGGAATGTGCTTTTTTTTGCCCCTCCACGCGTTCTTATGTGTCCCTCTTCTGCATTTTGCTTGTATTGTATCTTGCAATGCTTCTAGAGTTTGGCTAAGGAAAATGGGAAGAGCAAGAGAGAACGAAAGAAAAAGTAACCATATCATCCCCTTAGAATGGGTGACTGGGGAAGTCTAGGAGATTTTTCTTCTTGAATTAGTTGAATTTTGGAGAACGCTAGATCCACATTTCTCCTGGAAGTTGAACATTTTCTTGATATATGTTGGTGATCAGGGTTATTTAAACGTTGAGCTTCGGCTATAAAATTTCTGTTTACGTGACTTTAAAGTGGAGATTTATAGAAGTATATAATGTGCAATTGTTGGCATGTGTATTCTTGCCTAGACTTAGGATGAGAGAGAGAGATAGAAAAGATCACACTATGTTTTTTTTTTGAAGGGATCGCGTTATGTTAGTTATCATGTTTCTTGCGAGTCTGCTCCATGGTTTGTGAGTATGATTGTCAAGAGCTAGTGTATTATTTGCTTTGGATTACTTTCAAGGTACAGAAGACATTGTTTTGTTGAATAAAATTGGTTCAGTTTTAAATTTTAAATGGTTAATCAGTTGCATGTCTCAAGTTTCCTTGAATTGGTTTTCCGATTCTGAACAATTCATTTAATCTGTTGTACTGTAAGCTAGTTTGATTAACTAATTTTGTAAACGTTGCCAACTTGGTCTTCTTATAAATTAAGGACCAAGAGAACTTACAGGTGCCATTGACCTCATAAGCCAATTTAAATTGTTGCCACATTACGAATTTTTCTGCAAGAAGTCACTTCCTTTGTCAATTTCGGATACGCACTACCTGCACAATGTGGTTGGAGACACGGAAATTAGGAAGGGCGAGGGAATGCAGTTAGATCAGCTCATTCAGGATAGCTCTTTTACTAGAGAGACCGGTGCCCGCATACAGCCATTTGACTTGGATGTTCTAAGAGAAGCTTTCCAACTTAGGGAAGCAGCTCCTGTTGAACTTCCTGCAGTAAGATTTGCTAATTCGCTATTTGTTAAGGCTTTTTTAGTTTTTATGCATGTGCCTTCCAAAGGATCTTGCTTGTGATATATTTGTTATTAGCATTCTGGATAAAAAAATGAACAACCTATACTTCTCAGTTGCTTTTTCTTTTTAGTTTAATTATACCCTTCACATTCTATTATACACACACATGTAGGTGTGTGTGTGTACCCATGTGTCTGGGCAACTTGAGAAATAATACTCATCCATGACATGTTTTATTGAAGTCTGAAAAAGGTGTTCCTACCATAGCTTCAAAATCTAAAAGTGAGACTAAGGACAAGGAGAAGAAACATAAAAAGCACAAGGATAAGGAGCATAAGAAGCACAAACATCGGCATAAAGATAAAAGCAAAGACAAAGACAAGGATAAGAAGAAAGATAAAAGCGGCCATCATGATTCTGGTCTTGAACACTCAAAGAAACATCATGAGAAGGTTCGTAACTATTCAGCACTTTGCTGTGTGTTTCCTTTGTGAAGCGCTAGAACTATGTAGCTATGAATGACGTGCTGTATCATTTAGTTCCTTGCTTGCGTTTTACTTGTTTTTTAAATGCTCCTTTTTTTATGTTTTGTTTAACCCTGATATTTCTTGTGTTGTTACTGAAGTTTTAAGATGTTTTGTAGATGTCTCCTTGTTGTCCTGACTCTGTCATTTAATTTTGGTGCAACTGTTTTTGATGTGGGTGTAGAAAAGGAAACATGATGGGGGTGAAGATGTTCACGACATACAGAAGCACAAGAAAAGTAAGGTACACGATTGAGCACATTTTTTCTTTTCTCCATCCCCCTTTTTCTTTCTTTTGGTGTTGATCTTTCTCCAGCGGAGAGAATCTGTTTGCGTAGCCATGTTAAGGATACATGTGCCTTTTCGCCTACTATAAAGGGTTTTCTCATATTTACATGTGAACATTTTCCCGAGTTTTGCTTTCTTCTTATGAGTTGAGATATGTTGCAGCACAAGCTCCCAAACATGGATGAGGTGGGTGTTATAAAAGTGGCAGGCTGAAAGTGGCCGTGCCTTTGGTTGTATTATATAGGAGCAGAGATGTTGCAGTTGAGAAAATCAAGAGAAGCCCCTGTTTATTGTGTCCGTGATTGCAAGGTATTAAAAAAGGATTGTCAAATATATCTGTTCTTTCCTTCATTAAGTACCGGCTCGTTTGGTACTTGAGTAAAAGCCTTGCCATTTCATGTATATTATGGTTCAAAATGAAGCTAAAGAAAGAAGTATCAGGATTTGTTAGCGATGTGAAAGCCTCCTAGTTAGGAATATTTTTAGCTGTACTTGACCATAGAGAAATTTTATGGTACAATTGTCGTAGGATGGTTGTGCTAAGTAGATACAACATGTTCATCCATTTCTACTCTATTTCACACAACCCCCTACTATGTGAAAGTGAGTAGAAATGAACGGACATGATGCGTCCATTTAGTACAACCCTCTTACAACGGTTGTATCTTAAAAAAAAATTCATTGAATGTAGCCAGACAGAGAGTTTTCAGGGGGAGGGGTGAGAGTTGAGGTTCTGCTTTTGTTTTAGGGAGCATATTTTCACACAACAGTATTCGTACTGAATAACAATCGAAAATGATGATGATTTGGACCCAGTTTGAGTCAGATGTTGGGTATTTTCTAGGCTTAATATCCATGTGAAAGATCCAATGTGTACATTTGGTCTCTTCCGACTAAAAATAGGTCCTCTAAATCTCCAACATTCTGCCTAAACTTATATCAGAATCAAAGCGTGTGGGAAACCCAAAAAAATATCGTGTGATACGGTTTTTGATTGTGTGAAAAGATATGAAGCCGTTTTACCCACTTGTTCATTTGAAACTAAAGATATGGGAACTGAATGTCTTTCCTTCCCTCCGAGCTCTACCTTGCCATGGGTATAGGTATGTGGCTTGTAGTGGGAAATATGTTGTTGTGTAAGTTAGTTCTCTTATGAATTATTCAGTGGTACAAATCAAGTAATATATAATGTTTTGGTCAGTATATTGTCTAGTCTAATTTTGGTTTCATTTCCTTTCTTGCATGGAGAAGTGCTTGGATTTACTAAAGATGGTACTGAAGGTGAGATGGGTTCAGTTCACCTTATGCAGCAAAAAGTATTTCATGTTTGTATATATATAGTCATGCTTGGAATCTTTGGACCATTTTCCTTTTTGACATGTTGATGAATATCTCTCTCTCTAAGCTTTGCCCCCCCTCCCCTCTAAATTCTACTTAAATATGAGCATTTTTGCAATTTTTTTTTTTTTATCTAATTGAGTATGTTGAGGGGAATATTCGGTGTGGTCTGATATTCCCGATTTTGTTCAAGAAGATTTGACGAGTAGATGTTATAGAATAATTATTTATGATGTGAACTTGTTTTTGCAAGGAAATCGTTATCTTCAATAGTAAATGTTTGAATTCAGTACTTATGCGTGTGTATTCGATTGACCTTTTTTTTTATTTTTTTTTCGTCACACTTAAAAATGTCTTTATAGTCCGATATTTTATTTTCAATTTTACCTTATCTTTCGTTTGTTGATTCATGGTTAAAGAGAAATCAATGTGCAGTAGTTTTACTGATATCAGATTAGATTTTTCAGTTTAGTTGGAACAAATGAATCCACTCTCACGAATCACGATGATAGTATGGTTGCTAATTTAAAAAGTGAATATGATACTTGTAGTACGATTAGAAACTCGGACATTATGTGATGATGTCATAACAATTAAGGATCGTTAAACTATTAAGACAAATGGTTTCATACTAAGATGACAACTCTTTTGCATCTATTAACTAGTGTATATTTCCTAAAGATATTCTTATCTCCCACATCATCTCAAAGGAAAAAAATACTAAGTAACTTCTCAATTAGATAAAGGGTAATAAAGCTAAAAAAACATCATAGCTTGTTCATGTTGACCTTTGAGGTCTTTGAAAGATGCAAGCTATTGGGAATTCTTTGAATGGTCGACGATTTGTCTGATGACTACTCAAAACACGGATAAGTTTGACTAAATATTTGGAGGAATCTCTGATACGACAAGAGAAGCGAGTATTAAATACTCATAATCATGTTATAACGTAGTCTTTAGTACTGATGCTCAACCTTTAGAACCTCCCGGTGAAATGGTTTCACTGAAAGAATGAACCAAGAGTTGCCTCATATAGTTATTGATAAAACTACATTACACTGGTTAACATGTTTTTTTTTTTTGCAGAATAACGGTTTACATTATGAGTGTGGCACCTAATTAGTCTACCTATAAAATATTTCTGGATTTGTATATAATGAGTGAAGTTACAATACTTCCGCAGGTAGAAGTGTTTAACACTTGTGCTAGAAGGAAGAACAATAGATTTTGCATGCACGTTCAGAAACATGATTGTTTGTGAAATGTCTTAATACAATCAGCGAAAGTTGGATGTATACTTCTGAAGATAGGAAAGTGATAGTTGAACTATTACCGCGTGTCATAAAAATGCGTAAATAACAACCTTGTAACTTGAAGTGACTCATTTGGTGCATCTAAATGTTTAATTAGTTGTTGTACTGCATAGGCGATGTCAGGTCTTGTTAGGCTCAAATATAACAATTTGCCAGCTAGTCTCATGTAAACTAGAATAATCGCCCTCGGTTAGTCCTTTAAATGTATCCATTGGTATCTTAGCAGGTTTACAGTTTTTGTAATCGTAATCCCTATAAGGAGCTCCATACAATATTTTCTTTGAGATAGAGATATTCCCTTGCTAGTTATAGTCCCAAAAATATTAGAGGTCCTAAATTCTTGATTGTGAACTGGTCATGCCGGAAGTCTTTTACTTTTTGTATTTGCTCCATCGATGGTCCATCTAAGGCTAGAAGATTAGAAGATTGCATGAAACATTGACTTAATAAGGCTCGAGTAAGCTTCCGATTTCACTGTCTACTAGCTTGTTTCAAACCATAAAGATATCTTGTTAATTTGCAGACAAGACCCTGCTTCCTTGTTTCATAACCTTGTGATGGTATCATCATGTATACCTTTTGTTCTAAATTGCTATGTAGTACGGCAATGTTCACATCAAGTTGATGTAAGTTCCAATCGTTAACAGTTGCAAGAGTCGGTAAGACTCATGTGTAAGTGTTGGACCATTTGTATTGTGTCATGTCGTCATGCCCTCTCATTCCTCCAAATATTCAGAAGTAGATTTGTTATATAGTATTTCTTGGGGTCATATTTATGAGTTTTGTAGCATGCATAGCACAGTATCCGTAGTATGTAACAGAAACACTAGAGTGAATTTTCAATGCATTGCCAACATTAAGAATGCGTTGGTGTTTTTTTTTTCCCTTCTATAATATCATTCATTTTGTTGTGGTGTATCCACACATTAAGTTGCATGTATTGTGCATCGGGCATTGTAGAACATGGACATGTTAAATTATTGTCCATTAAATCTCGTAATTATTTTAATATCTCTACACAATTATTGTCCATTGTATGTCTTGATTAATATCGACGAAACCAAGTTTGTTTTTCGTTTTTAGCATAGCCCTCTTCCGACTCCGGAAGTTATCACCCGTAAGAACATGTGGGACATGAATGTAGGCTATATTTTCTCCGGGATGATTGAAGGATTAGTATGTAAAAAACACAATATATCTTGACGTGTTTTGTGAGATAATATTTAAAATTTAACATCATCATAATGCCAAAAGTGCACACACAACTTTTATGCTCTTCGATGAATTTTGTGTCACAACTCACAAGCTGTGTAGAAAACTCGGTAGCTCCGATTAGCTTGGACACATTAATTTTATAGCTCGACACTTTTTAATTTTTCTTGATGACCGTATAATTTTGTTAAGTTACATTTTTACTATCCATAATCTTGATATTTTTCATGTGAAATCAAAGAAACATGCATTCAAAACTTGCTCATCGTTGATGCATATAATTTAAAGAATATCTCATCTTAGATATTGTGAAAAGAATCCATTCAACATAAATACAGTAGTTTTTGCTAAAAAAATTAAATAAAAAATACAGTAGTGTTATATAAGAAATATTATATGATTGAAGGGAAAAGTAGATTGCTTATATTTGAAGTAGTAGTAACCAAATAACAAAACAATTGATTGTTTAAGACAAAGGAAATGAAAAGATGTCAAAGGAAAATGTAATGCTTCTATTATTTCTTTCTTCACATCTCTACAACACCAATGGGGATGGGGGTTATATATAATGACAATATGGAAATGAAACAACACATGTACAATTAGACAATTAGTGGTACATTAATTTGAGACTTTTGACATTCAAAACTTATTACATAATACTCTCCCTTTTGGATGTCAACGACACAAAGAATATGCCTCGTTAAAACCTTACTAAAAAAACCCAGTGGGAAAAAAATCTTAGTAAGGAAAAAGAGTACATCATTCTTTGTGTATTATTCTCTCCCCCCGAATCAAATATCAGTTAAGATCCTTTAGTCGCCGCATCCCGATATTCTTCACTAGTCTTTCGAACGTTGCAGTCGGCAAGGCCTTTGTAAATAAATCTGCCAGATTGTCACTTGATCGGATTTGTTCCACAACAATTTCACCCTTCTTTTGTAATTCATGGGTAAAGAAGAATTTCGGCGAAATATGTTTTGTTCTATCTCCTTTAATATATCCTCCCTTTAATTGAGATATGCAAGCTGCATTGTCTTCATACAACACGGTTGGAGGATTTTCTTTCTCATGTGATAGCCCACAGTTTTTACGGATAAAATGGGACATTGATCTCAACCAAACACATTCCCGACTAGCTTCATGCACTGCTATTATTTCAACATGATTCGAAGAAGTGGCTGCAATTGATTGTTTTGTTGATCGCCACGAAATAGCTGTACCACCACATGTAAACAAATAACCAGTCTGGGATCTTGCTTTATGCGGGTCAGATAAGTACCCCGCATCGGCATAGCCAATTATTTCAGGTTTAGAATTATATGAATAAAATAAACCTAAATCAATTGTTCCTTGAAGATAGCGAAAAATTAGTTTAATACCATTCCAATGTCGTTTCGTAGGAGATGAACTAAATCTTGCCAATAAATTTACTGCAAATGATATATCAGGTCGAGTGCAGTTAGCAAGATACATAAGTGCGCCAATTGCACTGAGATATGGTATTTCAGGACCCATTATCTCTTCATCATCCTCTCGAGGTCCAAACGGATCTTTAACATGATCTAACGACCTGACGACCATTGGAGTACTTAAAGAATGTGCTTTATCCATATAAAACCGCTTTAGTAACTTCTGGGTATAAGTTTGATGAACAAAGATTCCATTATGTAAATGCTCAATTTGTAAACCAAGACAAAACTTAGTCTTACCGAAATCTTTGATCTCAAACTCTTTCTTTAAGTATTCAACCGCTTTTTGTAGCTCTTCAGGAGTTCCAATCAGATTGAGATCATCAACATATATGACTATAATCACATATTCCGACCCATTTTTCTTTATGAAAACACATGGACATATTGGGTCATTTGTATAACATTTTTTAACTAAACATTCACTGAGGCGGTTGTACCACATACGTCCAGATTGTTTGAGTCCATACAAGGATTTCTGTAACTTGATGGAATACATTTGTTTGGGGCTTGATCTACATGCTTCAGGCATGTTAAATCCTTCAAGAATTTTCATATAGATATTAGTATCTAATGATCCATAGAGATACGCGGTAACTACATCCATCAGGCGCATATCAAGTTTTTCATGTACCGCTAAACACACAAGATATCGAAACGTTATTCCATCCATCACCGGCGAATATGTTTCATTATAATCAAGCCCTGGTCTTTGTGAAAATCCTTGTGCTACCAATCTAGCTTTGTATCTCATAATTTCATTATTTTCATTTCTTTTTCTTCCAAAGACCCATTTATATCCGACAGGCTTCACATTTTCAGGTGTTCGCACTACAGGTCCAAAAACATTTCTTTTGGCTAGTGAATTCGATTCACTTTGAATCGCCTCTTTCCATTTTGGCCAATCGTTTCTTTTCCGACATTCATAAACCGATCTTGGTTCATGATCCTCATCATCTTCTTTAATATCAAGTGCTACATTATATGCAAAGATACAATCAATAATCGTATCTTTTCGATTCCACCTTTTTCTTGTAGTGACAAAATTGACTGAATTTTCAACAATTTCATTTTCTTCAGGATCGCGCTCTTCAAGAGCTACCTCTTCATGAGGTTGAATTTTGTCACTAACATTATTTTGACCATCATCGGTTTCATATACAATATTATTATTCATTCCTCTTTTCTTACGAGGATTTTTATCTTTAGAACCAAGAGGTCTACCACGCTTCAGGCGTGCACTGGATTCATTAGCACTTGTAATTTGTCTTTCAGGAATATCAATTTTAACCGAAACATTTTCAGCAGGAATGTGAGATTTTGTGATTCTTTTAGTCTCACAAATTGGTCTTATCAGTTTAGAGATTTGATTCATTGTATTTGGTACTGGAGGAACAAGATCCACCACGGAACTGAAGATGGTCACCCTCCTTTGCATGTGTTGATTTCCAAATCTGAAGCGCGAGTCCGAAACCTTAGACTAGCGTGGAATTTTGATTAGCCTTTCGTTGTGTAGTTTCCTTTTGTTTTTATGCAATCCTTGTAAGTTGTGGTTTTCCACGTTTCCAATTTAATAAAATGATCGTTTTTCAAAACAAAAAAAAAAATATGCATCCGGCAATTGATTCGCAATTTTCTGCAAATGGACAATTCTTTGAACTTCTAGTTCACTTTCTTTTGTACGAGGATCAAGGAAATTCAATGATATTTTCCAATTAATTTCTTTTTTCGGTTGATCTTTTCCTCCCCCTAATGTCGGAAAATGTGATTCGTCAAAATGACAATCGTGCAGTAAATAAATCACCTGTTAATGGTTCAACATATTTAATTATAGACGGTGATTCATACCCGACATATATCCCCAATCTTCGTTGAGGTCCCATTTTTGTACGTTTAGGTGGTGCAATTGGAACGTATACCGCACATCCAAAAATTCGCAAATGTGAAACATTAGGCTCATGGCCAAATACTAATTGCAGGGGAGAATGATTTTGATAACTTGTCGGTCTAATTCTCACAAGTGTTGCTGCATGTAATATAGCATGTCCCCAAGCCGATACAGGAAGTTGAGACCTCATTAGTAATGGTCTTGCAATCAATTGCATTCTTTTAATAAATGATTCGGCTAAGCCATTTTGTGTGTGAACATGAGCCACGGGATGTTCCACACTTATGCCAATTGACATGCAATAATCATCAAACGCATGCGATGAATATTCACCGGCATTATCCAAACGAATTTTCTTAATTGGATAGTCAGGAAATTGTGCTCGTAACTTGATTATTTGAGCTAGCAATCTAGCAAATGCATGGTTACGAGTAGATAATAAACATACGTGTGACCATCTTGTCGATGCATCAATCAACACCATAAAATATTTAAAAGGTCCACACGGTGGATCTATAGGTCCACATATATCACCTTGGATTCTCTCTAGAAATGCGGCGATTCGATCTCAACTTTAACCGGTGAATGTTTAATAATTAATTTGCCCTGTGAGCAAGCAACACATGAGAATTCACTAGAATTTAACACTTTTTGACCTTTTAACGAATGACCATGTGAATTCTCTATTATACGTCTCATCATTGTGGAACCGGGATGCCCAAGGCGATCATGCCATATCATAAAATCATTAGAAACAATAGATTTCTGGTCTACTACGTGATGAATTTCAGCTTCTGTTATTTTCGTATAATATAAGCCAGAAGATAGAGAATGCAGCTTTTCTAATACACATTTCTGTCCAGAAATTGTATTTGTAATCAATAAATATTCATCACTGAACTCATTTTGTGTCTCGATATGATATCCATTTTGACGAATATCTTTAAAACTCAATAAATTTCTTCGAGACTTGGGAGAAAACAATGCATTGTTTATAATAATTTTCGTTCCCCTCGGGAAGAAAACAATGGCTTTTCCACAGCCTTCTATCAATTTTGCACTACCACTAATTGTATTGACATTTGTTTCTCCCATTTTCAAATTAAAAAAATAATCTTTGTTTTTCAATATAGTGTGCGTCGTAGCACTATCAATGAGACATATATCGTCATCAACATTAGATGTACCCAAATATTTAGCTTCCATTTCTCTTCTGAAAGAGACGAGGGGAAAAAAAAATTAAGAATAAGAATTATGTATCATTTAAGAAATGCATAGTTACAAAATAAACATATGTATGTAACACTTAATGAATAACACTTATCGTTCTTTAATTGTTTATAGTTTCCAAAATAATGGAAGATCAAAAAAATACGGCAACGGATAAAACCAAATGATGCATCTATCACATACGTTTTATATATATATTGTGCCTTTATTTTTTATAAATACATCATTAACTGCAAAACTTCTACATTTTCTTTTTCCAAATAACGGTGGCCTAAAACTTCATATGTTGTGCTAATGTGCTCTGAAAGTGCATAAGCAAACTGAAAGCTTAACTTTTACAATAAAGCATCTAAAGTGTGCAATAAAATGCTCTATCTTATATATATAGAGTATACGTATGGGTCATGCAAATTTTTCTTGTCTATTGCGGGAAAATAATTAAGCAATTAACCAACATTAAAACATATAGTCGTAAGGCTAACAATATAGAATAATTACCATTTTATTTATTAGTAAAAGTTCGGTATTACATCATAAATTACTATAAAAAAAACCAAAAGAGGAAAAAACCAACAACATCCATACTAGATAACTTTATTCATATTAAAACAACATAAAAGAAAAAGCAAAAGACACAACGATCCGAAAAGCCATCAAGTGGTATCGTTAAAAAAATCCGCAACATCCAGGTGTGACATCAGTGGCATATCAATATCCAGATTATCATTGTCATTCTTTTGATCAATCAAATTTGCCTCGATTTCTGACTTCTTCTGCGATGCCTGGTAAAGTTCGACCAAATGCTTTGCCGTACGGCATGTATTGGACCAATGTCCATCCATTCCACATCTGTAGCACTTGTCACCACGAACTTTCTTTTCTTTATTTTTATTATCATGATCCAGTTTTGGTGGATCATTTCGTTTCTTGCCTCGATTGTCGTTATGATATGCCACAAATTTTCCACGACCGTGGCCTCTACCACGGTCTCCACCCCGACCACGTCCACGTCCACGACCAAAATTTGAAGAATACGTCGCATTCACCTCAGGGAATGGACTGGTACCAGTAGGTCGGGACTCATGATTTTTCATCAGTAATTCATTGTTTTGTTCAGCCAGTAATAGACATGCAATCAGATCAGAATATTTTGTAAACCCTTTCTCTCGATATTGTTGTTGCAATAGCACATTCGAGACATGAAAGGTGGAAAAAGTTTTTTCTAGCATGTCTTTATCAGTCACATTTTCACCACACAATTTTAGCTGTGATGTAATTTTAAACATGGCTGAATTATATTCTGTGACAGTTTTATAATCATGCAGTCGCAGGTGGAGATAATCATACCTGGCTTTTGGTAAAACAACCAGTTTTAAGTGATCGAACCTTTCTTTTAAATGGTTCCATAATTCATACGGATTTTTCACCGTCAAATATTCATGTTTCAACCCTTCGTCAAGATGATGACGGAGAAAAATCATGGCCTTTGCACGGTCTTGGTTTGTCTCAGTATTGTTCACGACAATTGTTTTACCAAGCCCCATTGATTCCAAGTGCATTTCAACATCCATGGCCCATGATAAATAATTTTTTCCCGATATGTTTAAGGTTATAAACTCTTGTTTGGTGATATTAGCCATTAAGAAAAATAACAGAAATGAGCAAAAATAAGATTTTTACCTAAACCACGGAAGAAACGCCAACAATGGAATACTGTCATAGGTGAAACCGTCGATAACGTGTTATATAAGAAATATTATATGATTGAAGGGAAAAGTAGATTGCTTATCTTTGAAGTAGTAGCAACTAAATAACAAAACAATTGAATGTTTAAGACAAAAGAAATGAAAAGATGCCAAAGAAAAATGGAATGCTTCTATTATTTCTTTCTTCACATCTCTACAACACCAATAGGATGGGGGTTATATATAATGGCAATATGGAAATGAAACAACACGTATACAATTAGTGGTATTAATTTGAGACTTTTGATATTCAAAACTTATATTACATAATAAGTAGTAGATTTTTGTCGATGAAAAATATAAATAGTACCCTAAAAAAGATATAGTAGATTGAAATGACTAACAAAACCCTCGAAGGCCGCAGAGGAAGGGGCAAATAATGTCATTATCTTAATATAAAATCATAATCAGAACAAACAATAATCGAAAAACACTGATTTCAGGTAACATATATCACCGGCACAGAAAGTTAAAATATTGTATTTTGCATCTCGTCGGAGCACGCCCGCAGAGGAGGAGGGTTCTCTTCAAATCCTAAGTTATTTCTTTTCATTGGGGTTTAGTTTCAGTTAGCTGAGGGGCTGCGGACGGCGACGACGACGACGAAGTTCGGGGAAGTTTTGAAAGCCCTAGCTTAACCGTTATATTCCATTTTGATCCGATTCTCGACGGAAGCAAAGTTCCTTTTGTTGTTTGCTGCTCTGGAGGCTGTTTCAAAGATGAGGTGAATCTTCTTTGGTCTTCTTTAGGAATCAGTTTAGTTTGATGGCTGATTTGCTCTTTGGGTGTATTTCCAAACTGGCTTTTGCTTCACGTTTGTAATTGTTTGGATGTATAACAGTTTATTGAGTTATTGTTCTGTTCAAATTCAGAGGTATGAAAACATTAATACATTATGATAGGGTCCTATACCAATTCCTACGCCGTTAGCATACTTGTGTAATTATGATTGTGTCTCTCCAGATTATTTTCATCATTTTACTTGTTTTGGCGTTTTCTAAAGAAATGAAATCGACAAGAGGCAATCTTTAGTGCTAGAATTTTGGATAAATCTTGGTACAGCTGAATGTCACTGCTATTAGTAACCTCAGGTTTCTGTAATTAGTCTTAATTGGTTTAAATAATTTTGATGTACAAAGAAGAAGAAATGGACAAGAAAAATGCTTCTAGTGTTGTGGAAGATGATAAGAATATAATGTTTTTTCCAACTAGGAGGATGGGGGTGGGAGGGGGAGCAATACTGTTACTACACATTCATTCTTGGACCCATTGGTCATTTGTGTAAGATTTCTTTTGTGGGGGGTCGTTCACAAGTTTTGTAGTCGAAGTCAAAGAATCACCTAATGGCAAAGAGAATACGAGGACTATTTATGTAAAGAATACGCATTTGCGATGCAGAATAGGGTCACTTTTATATCCCTGGAATTCCTTGCCCTCCAGGAAATGCAACTTTGAGTTTGCAAGGTTGTTCCAGGGCTTGTGTTACTCATTTAGTTAAGTTGTAGATTATTGTAGACGAATATACGTGGGGCCTACGTAATTGAAGGCTTGTCCTTTGATAGAAAGAGAAGATAAACTGTTAAAGAAAATGCTTCGAAGTAGCACACTTTGTATTTATCGCCCACAATGTGTATCAGTTATTCATTATAAACCATAGTTGTAATATTTTGCAAATTTCGTTCCTTTTTTAGTATAGACATAGTTGTTAAGGCGATACCTAGGCGAGCATCCACCTTTTTGTAGTGCAAGGCAAAAAAAATGTCGGGCGAGCTTGGCGCTAGGCGAGAAAAAGGCGTGTTCGACCGGTATTTTTTTAAAGTTTAAATTTCAGGGGTAAAAATGTAAAAACCCATGTTAAATTACATTTACCCTACTGTATTGACCCCAACCCGGCACTTTTTACTGCCTTCCATATATTGTGCGTCTTCCTCAAGCCTCCTTTACTGCCTTCCTTCGCTCTCGTTTTTTCTCTCTACAAATGTTAGTGTTTAATATTAGTCTTTATGTTTTCATGGAGTTGTAAATCCTGTTTATAATTTTTCTAACTAATGAAATAATGAATGAAAATCTAAGTAATGATCTTTGTCATAGTTATTAAGGCGACACCTAGGCGCTAGGCGAGCTTCCAACGCCATGAGGTAGTGTAAGGCGATAAAAATGTCGGGCGAGCTAGGCGCTACGCGAGGAAAAGGCGTTCGCCCAGTATGCTTTTAAAAAAAAGTGAACTTCAGGGGTAAAAAAGTAAAAGCCCATGTTAATTTCCATTAAACCTAATCTATTGACCCCAACCCGCCCCTTTCTACTTCATTCCTTATCTTGTGCAAGCCTCCAAAACTCCTCCAAAGCTGTGACTGAAGTAAAAAAAAAAAAAACCTGCAGCACAAAGCAGGTCTGGTGCTAACCAATTTCTAAATTCGGGAATTAATGTGAAATGAAGTCATTTGTTGACTGGTTTTCAACTGTCAAATGATCATGCGCAAGAAACATGAGCTTGGGAAAAGCATGTGCATTAACAAGGGGTACACCCATGAAGAAGCAAGTTCAACTGTGAATATTCCTTCACTGTTATTCGTAATCCAATTCTGTTATTCACTAGTTGCTAAGTTTGCTTATTAAATATGGAAGAAAGACGACTGTAGGGATATATTTTGGAAAATACGTAACATCTGAAATGATCCTCCAAAACTAGATTTTCCCACAATACATTCTCTTACGATCTTTCATCTTCTTTCTCGAATCAACCGTAGAGCTAGGATTGGGAAGAGGGGGAATGAGGCTGCTGGTAGGTGGGGTGGGAGAATAGCGGACATTGGTCGAAAAACATGGAGAACGGACCTATCCACGTCACGGTACCCTGTTCGAACAATCACGCAATCTGGGCTGCAACTTCAGACCCTTGTGTTTCCTGAACACAAGTTGACAAGTGCACACATGGTACAAAGAACACTGACCATGGCATAGGCAACCTGATAAGGAACTGATGGAGCATCAAGATGAGCTAATGAGCAATGGGAGAACCACGATCAAAGCCTCTTCAGTAGGGCTCTTTAAAGACTCAATTAGGAGAGTCTTTGCCTATCTTTTATGTCATTGTTTGTGTTTTTGTTATTGATACTAGTTTTTGCCAATCTTGTAAGTCATTTTGTGAACTCTAGGACTAGTATTAGTCTATTAGATTCATTTATAACTATTAAAACTAGAATCCTTTTGGTTGATTGGTTCAATAGAATCCTTTAGGTTTATTGGTAGTACTCGGTTCGTATGTTAAAAGCTTAAAACATGTTTTGATGACATTATGTGATCTTCTTTTTTGACTTTTTAATATGTTATAATCTAAAAAGCCAAAACATGTGTACATGAGTTTATTGCTCGCCTAGCATGCCGGGCGTTTGCCTAGGCGACAACTAGGCGCCAAGGTGCATGGGCGACTTTGGCTCGCCTTGGCTTCGCCTTACGCCTTGATAACTATGATCTTTGTTATATTTTTACCTTGTTTCCGTAGTGCCTTATGTTATGCCTAGTTTGTAATTCAGTAGTTGTATTTTTTTTTCTTTTGTAGTTTGTACAAGTGAAATTGATTAATTCTTTGTTTAATGTTGTTCTTCATTCTTTTGTTATGTAGTTATAATGCAAGTGACTAAGTGACAGTGTATTGTGTTGTGTAATGTAATGTGTAATGTACTAATGAGTAATGATGTGTATAAGTATTTCACTTAGTGACTAACTACTAGTTGGTGTGGGTGAATGGTTATGGTGATTGGTCATTGGTGACAAAAAATGTACTGCTATAGTGTTATGGTTAATGTCTTAATGATTACTTGGTTTGGTATGTAATAAATAACAATATGTTTTGTTTTGGTTTGGTAATGGTAACTAATAAGTGAGATAATAAAAAATGCTTTGTTTTTATTTTTGTTATTGATACTTGTTTTTGCCTATCTTTTATGTCATTTTGTGAACTCTAGGACTAGTATTAGTCTATTAGATTTCTTTAGAACTTTTTAAACTGGAATCCTTTTAGTTGATTTGTTCACCAGAATCCTTTTGGTTTATCGGTAGTACTCGGTTCGAGTGTTAAAAGCTTAAAACATGTTTTGATTACATTATGTGATCTTCTTTGTTGACTTTTTAATGTGTTTATTGTGTTATAATCTGTAAGGCCATTATTACATGACTTTATTGCTCGCCTAGGCGCTCGGGCGCCCGGGCGACCTTGTCTCGCCTTGGCTTCGCCTAACGCCTTAACAACTAATTTATACTACACATTTATTTTCCAACCTCACTTACTTAGGGAGTCAAGATTGTACAGTTTTCTTTTTGGCCTATCCATCAGTGCAATTGTATCTGAACACAATTTAAAAATTATACTGCATGATGTGGCAGATGGTTGTCAGTCTTGTTTCCATGATTTCTCTCCTCTCTCTGACTGTTTTCTGTCTTTAATTTTCTAATAATTGAACCATTGGGCAGTTTCTAGTTGGACTTTCTTTTCTAATTGCATATTCAATGAACAAGATATCAAGAACCACTATGTTTTGATGTTGAATAAACGTTCATGCTTGATTTAGATAGTTACCGAGTTTCCTTTCTTTCCCCCTGAAATGACAGGCTATAGATGCTGTATTTCACACTAGATGCTGATTGATGGATCCTAATAGCCTGAAATTCGGAAGAGGTAACATGTTTTTATGAGGTGATTTTGTAATTTGTACCCCCTCTCCCTGTCCTTCTCTCTCTCTCTCTCGTCCTTTCATTTCCTGTTGTGCGTTTTGAAGCTGATGGCAAGAAGATGTTCACATGAATATATTGTCATTTACAACTGTACTTCCTCAAACAACAAAAATTTTCTCGTGCTTTATTCCTTCTATTTCCTTGTTAATCTCTTGTCTTTGTTGCGCTTTATCATAAGCAATACCTTCCCTATTCTAATATATGGCATGTCCTTTTGTATTGTGGCCCTCCACGTGTTCTTTGGTTTCCCTCTTCTGCATTTTCCTTGTATTGTATCTTGCAACGCTTAACCAGTGTATCTAGAGTTTAGCTAAGGAATATGAGAAGAGAGAACGAAAGAAAAAGTTACCATATCATCCCCTTAGAATGGGGTGACTGGGGGAGTCTAGGAGAATTTTCTTCTTGAATTAGTTGAATTTTGGAGAAGGCTAGATCCACATTTCTCTTCGAAGTTGAACATTTTCTTGATATATGTTGGCGTTCAAGGTTATTTAAACGTTGAGTTGAACCTTGGCTATAAAGTGTTTTTGTGTACGTGACTTTAAAGTGGAGAGATATAGAAGTATATAATGTGCAATTGTCGGCATGTGTATTCTTGCCTAGACTTAGGATGAGTGGGAGGGAGGGAGGGAACACTATGTTAGTTATGATGTTTCTTGCGGTTCTGCTCCATGGTTTATGAGTATGATTGTCAAGAGCTAGTGTATTTGCTTTGGTTTTTCAAGGTACACTAGACATTGTTTTGTTGAATAAAATTGGGTCAGTTGAAATGGTTAATTAGTTGCACGTCTCAAGTTTCTTTGAATTGGTTTTCCGATTCTGAACAATTCATTTAATCTGTTGGACTGTAAACTAGTTTGATCAACTAATTTTGTTAACCTTGCCAACTTGGCCCTCTTATAAATTAAGGACCAAGAGAACTTACAGGTGCCATTGACCTCATAAGCCAATTTAAATTGTTGCCACATTATGAATTTTTCTGCAAGAAGTCACTTCCTGTGTCAATTTCGGATACGCACTACCTGCACAATGTGGTTGGAGACACAGAAATTAGGAAGGGCGAGGGAATGCAGTTAGATCAGCTCATTCAGGATAGCTCCTTTACTAGAGAGACCGGTGCCCGCATACAGCCATTTGACTTGGATGTTCTAAGAGAGGCTTTCCAACTTAGGGAAGCAGCTTCTGTTGAACTTCCTGCAGTAAGATTTACTAATTTGCTTTTTGTTATGTCTTTTCTAGTTTTTATGCACGTGCCTTCCAAAGAATCTTAAATGCATTTTGGATTAAAAAAATTAACAACCTATACTTCTCACGTGTTTTTTCTTTTAAATTTAGTTATGCTCTTCACATTCTATTATACACATACACATGTATGTGTGTGTACCTGTGTATCTTGGCAACTTGAGAAATAATACTCATTCATGATATGTTTTATTGAAGTCTGAAAAGGGTGTTCCTACCATAGCTTCGAAATCTAGAAGTGAGACTAAGGACAAGGAGAAGAAACATAAAAAGCACAAGGACAAGGATAAGGATAAGGATAAGGAGCATAAGAGGCACAAACATCGGCATAAAGATAAAAGCAAAGACAAAGACAAGGATAAGAAGAAAGATAAAAGCAGCCATCATGATTCCGGTGTTGAACACTCAAAGAAACATCATGAGAAGGTTCGTAACCATTCTGCATTTTGCTGTGTGTTTCCTTTATGAAGCGCTAGAACTGTGTAGCTATGAATGACGTGCTGTATCATTTAGTTCCTGGCTTGCTTTTGACTTGTTTTGTAAAGGTTCCTTTCTTTATGTTTTGATTAAGCCCTGATATTTCTTGTGGTGTTAATGAAGTTTTTAGATGTTTGGTAGATGTCTCTTTGTTTTCCTGACCTCTGTCATTTAATTTTGGTGCAACTGTTTATGATGTGGGTGTAGAAAAGGAAACATGATGGGGGTGAAGATATTCATGACATACAGAAGCTCAAGAAAAGTAAGGTACACGATTGAGCACATTTTTTCATTTCTCCCTCCTCTCCCCCTCCCCCTCCCCCTCCCCCTTTTCTTTTCTTTTATTTTCTTTTCTTTTCTTTTGGTGTTGATATTTCTCCAGTGGAGAGAATCTGTTTGCGTAGCCATGTTAAGATTACATGTTCTTCTTCACCTTACTATAAGGGGTCATGTGAATTGTGAAATTTTTTCGCAAGTTATGCTTTCTTCTTATGAGTTGAGATATGTTGCAGCACAAGCTCCCAAACATGGATGAGATGGGTGCTATAAAAGTAGCTGGCTGAAAGCAGCCGTGCTTTTGGTGGTGGTGGTATATAGGAGCAGAGATGTTGCAGTTGAGAAAATCAATAGAAGCCCCTGTTTATTGTGTCCGTGTTTGCAAGGTATTAAAAAAGGACTGTCGAATATATCTGTTCTCCATCTTTCATTAAGTACTGGCTTGTTTGGTACTTTGAGCAAGCCTTGCCATTTCATGTATATTAAGGTTCAAAATGAAGCTAAAGAAAGAAGTATTATTGAGATTTTCTAGCAACGTGTCTTATTTAGGAATATTTTCAGCTGGACTTGAACATGGAGAAATTTTTATGGTACAACCGTTGTAGGAAGGTTGTAGCTAGTAGATCCATTTCTAATCTCTTTCACACACATGCCTACTTGGTGGAAGAGAGTATAAATGAATGGACATGATGCATCCATTTAGTATTGCCTTCTTATCGGTTACATCATTAAAAAAAACATTGAACATATGCTGAATTATGTTAATGTAGTAGCCAGATATAGGGTTTTTAGGGGGGGGGGGGGGGACAACACACTATTCTGAGTGAATAACAATCATAAAATGATGATTTTTTTGAACCAGTTTGAGTCAAATGTTGGGTGTTTTCTAGGCTCAATACATGTTAGATAGATTCAATGTGTACATTTGATCTCTAGCGTGCAGGAAAAGAAAAGAAAAAGTTAGGTCAAAACTGGAAATAAAAGCATGGTGTGACAAGATTTTTGATTGTGTGAAAAGATATGAACCCGTTTTTACCCAGTTGAGCATTTGAAACTAAACATAAGGGGAACTCAAATGTCCTTTCTTCCCTCTGAGCACTACGTTGCCATGGTTTTAGGTATGGCTTGTGGTGGGGAATATGTTGTTGTGCAAGTTAATTCTCTTATCAATTATTCAGTGGTACAAATCAAGTAATATGTAACGTTTGGTCAGTATAATGTCTAGTCTAATTTTGATTTCATTTCCTTTCTTGCATGCACAGATGGTGAAGGTGAGATGGGCTCACCTTATGGAGCAATAAAATGCCAAAAGCATTTCATGTTTGTATGTTATAGGTGTCACTAGTAGTCATGTTTGGAATCTTTGGACCATTTTCCTTTTTGACATGTTGATGGATATTTCTAGCTTTGATCCTTTTCGCTTGGCATACCTTTGGTCCCCCTTCCCCCCTCAAAATTACCCTTCGAAATATGAGCTTTCCCCCCCTGTTTTTGTATTCAGTCGAGTGCGTTTAGGGGCCTATTCGGCGTAGTCATGATTTTCCTCATTTTGTTGAAGGTTGACTGGTAGGTGTTATAGAATATTTTCTTATGAAGTAAACTTGTTTTTGTAAGGAATTCATCATTATGGTCAATATAAATGTTCGAATTCCGTACTTTATGTGTGTGTGTGTCCGGTTGGTTGGTATTCCTAGAAGTGAAAGGTTTAGGTATCTATTTATGTAAACTGTAAAGATACCTAAAATATTGTGTCGTGTGTTCAACGGTTGATAACAGGAAATTCTTTTGTGATGTCTCTATTCTTGTGGTGACACTGTTCATTCGTGATCACACAGTTTCATTCCACAATAAAACTGTGTAGTTCAAATTAAACCACACAGTCCACACAAATGGAGACACCACACAAGAATTTCCTTCCTGTCGATGGAACATGAGGGGTATGATTTGGAGTATTTGCATTCTTTTAATTTTATAATTGACACAAATTTATTCGACATGACGGCTTAATACTTCGTTGCCTAAAGATATTTTAAAAGTAATTCAATCGACTCATCATTTTGTTTCGGGATATAAATATATATACTATGACACTAGAAAATAAAATTACTTTTAACACGAGGAGTATTATGTTTGATAGAAACATTTGTCTGTTTGACGCTTGTTGTATGAGCATGGATCGTCTATCGTACATTTTTGCTGTGATAAGGCCAAACAGTAAAATGTTGTTTTTGCCCAAATATAAAAAGGCGAAACACTTAAACGATGTCGTTTTGAGTGTTTTACATTGATACGCTGTTGGGGACGACATGGAATCACAGCAGAGGATTCTAATTTCTTGTTGTACCCCATTGGTAAGGATGATGTTAGGAAACAATTTGAGCGGTGTTTCTTTTTTGTGAAAAAATAAGCATATAAAAATATGGTTTAAGGTAGTAATTTGTGTGGAACTCTGATTAATTATGGTCCCGAAGCAAAATGTTTGTGCCAATAGAAACACACTATATTTTCAACAATTTGTTTTATAATATCAGTAATGTTATATATAATAATCAATACAAAAGTTTTTGTTTTCGTTTTCTTTTTCTCTCTAATATATCATATGTATCTCACTTTCAATGTGAGGTGGTGGGTGGAAGACCATTTTCATAATTAAATATGATTATAAATAAAAATTTCATCATTATTAAAGGCAATATACATCAACTTCTCTTTTAGATCCACTTTTTAACTTTTGATGAGATGGCCTTTTTACTTATTTTTATTATATACTACGTACTATATTTTTTTCTTTTGGTCACACGTTTTGAATTTGGGCACTTTATATCTTCCTTTTTACCTATATATTGATAATTCATCTCAACAACTTCTTTTTAGCCTTTATCTTCATAGACTAATTTTCTACTAGTAGTAACAATAAATAAATTTATATATACACATGACACACTCTTAGCTGTCATATATTGGCAGTTTGAACCAATTTGGACAACCATATTTGAATTCTCCAATTGTGCATCTTGTCTTTTGCTAGTTTTATCATATGGTAGGTAGTATGGCCATCTTTTTACTTTCTCTTGGGTAACAATACATTATTACATAATCAAGTATTGTGCAATTCATACAATATACCAGGATAAACGATATAAAAATGTGTTGTAGGATTCATTTTCCGTAGTAACAAAACAAGATACTTAAAAGAAAGATGAATTCGATAGGACTTATGTCCGGTAAATATATGACATTTTAGCCTTGTGCATATAAATTAAGAAAGCTTGTAAATAATGCATCTTTTAGAATTGTGCCCTTTTATGTTTACACTGCATTTAATATGGTGAGATGAATAAATATGGGTTAAAAAGGAATAAAAGTGCATTAAATAATTCATTGGTTGTAAAGAATCTTTTATAATATGAGATAAAATAAAATTGTTAAAATTGTTTTACATTATGGGATGAAGGTGGTACATAAGTTATTCTTCTCTCTAGTACTACTAAAATAGCTATTAGTGTTGATATTGAGTCGGTTTGGATAATTTCGGTTTGGTTTGGGTGTTTAGTTAGTCGGTTTGGTCCGAAAAATTTATACCCCAAATGAAACCAAAATAACTATGAAAACCAATGATTTGGTTTGATTCGGAGTGAGGCTGGTTTGGAGCCAAGTTTTAACTACCCTATTTTCTTTTAAATGCAATATAAAATAGAGAACATATAATGTATTTTTTTTTTACGATAAATAAATAGTTTGTAAACATAAAATACAAAGGAAAAAATGATCAAAGTTAATCCCTAAAAAAAACAACTTTACACATTGTATAACCACTAAGCTACTTTAAAACACTTTTTTTTTTTTTTTTTTTTTTTTTTCATACTAGTTTAAGTAGTTTTTGTCAAAACAAAAAAAAAAAAAAAAAATGTTGCCATATACTTTCTTTTAGCTACATTATTGTGACAAATAAATCTAACTAAGTTCTACATATTAGCCACATTTTTTATGTGGCAAAAACTACTATGGTAACAAGAGTTTTTCTTGTAATGACAGTGACAAACAAACATATCTCTCCGCTAATAATGTTTGTTATTAAACAACTCACCGGTACCATTTGCTATCCAATATTTCTTGATATACAGAAACTTAAGACCCAAACCTTAAATACACGAATTATACGGTAAATACTTGTGTTGTGTCTCCTTTGGTTCTCTAGAAATGTGGTGGCTATCTCCTTGTACTACTGCAGTACTGCCATGTAAACACTTTAGTACTTAGTAGTGTATTATTCTGGGGTTTGTAAGCTGAATATATATATAGCTTCCGTTGACACCACGTTTTTATCTCAAATGTCATCTTTATTTCAGGCACTTTTAAAATTATTGTTGGCACTACCATAATATTTTTAGACGGCTTCTATCAGCACCACCGATTTACTATTGGCACCCTTTATTTTATTATTTTTTCATTTACTTTCCTACACTACCAAATCACTAAAAGGCACCACATCCATTTAATAACTTTCAAAAAATATACACTTTAGTCCTTTGGTCTTTTAACACTCTTTAATTAATTTAACCAATTCATTTTAACATAATACTAACATCCTTTTTTTCATTTGGGAAAAAAATATCGCCAGAGAAGACGATATTTCGTCGGAATTTCACCGGAGAAGACAATATTTTGCCGGAACTTCACCGGAATTTCACCGGAGAAGATAAGTATATCGCCGGAAAACCGTAATTGAAGCATTGGTTGCAAGAATCAAGCTAGGAAGAACATAACTTTGAACCAAATCACGTACGTATCTTGTTTTTTAAGAAATTCGCTGGTAATTTGGTAGAAAACGAGGGTTTTAATGGTTGGTTTTCGAATTATTTCCGTCAGGAAAAAACCATTCCTGCATTTGCGATGAAGATGACTCGTAACATCACTTGTACTAACGTTGATTTGGTGCTACAACGTCAAGACAACTGACGTTTTAAGCAATCTGAAAACTCAGTCAAACGTTGGAACGTCGATAGGCCTGACGTTGTAATAGAAAGACAACGCCAGTGTGGGTGACGTTTGCGTAACGTCGATTACTCCGACGTTGTTATACATTTGGAATGTCAGTTTGGCTGACGTAAAAAATTGTTCCGACGTTGTTTATACATTTGTAACGTCGACAATTTCGACGTTTATGTTTACATTTCCGTAAATATTTTTCGATTTTTTTTTTTCTAAGTAGAATAATTTTTTTACGGTGTTTAAAATATTTTTCATGGTAAAATGTAGAGTTTTTATTTGTTCGTCCATGTTTATAACACACATAGATCCGCCCCTGCATGAAACGTCTGTGTTGCCGGCGTTTCTAGTATCAGAAATGGGATGCTCGAAAACGCCGGAAAACCCCTCTCTTTCATTGGATAAAAACATGATTTTTCTCCACAAATCATGCTTTTATATGTTTTTAATGTTGTAATAGGGTAACCCATTGATCTATTTCAAGTATTGAAATAAAAATCAATATTTTTTTATGAAGCTTTTGATGTGAGGAAGAAGATGAAGGTGTATATAAAATATATGTATTTTGAGATGATAAATGAGATGAAGATGTGTAGAAAAAATATGAATATGTGTAGATTGTGGATGAATGGTATGTAGAAAAAGATGAAGAAAAGGGTTTGTGATTTTTTTTCCGGGTATGAAGATGAATTTGATGACGAAGATGAAGAAATTTGTAGTATTTGGGTTAATGTTGATGATTTGAATTTGTGGATTGTTATGGTGATGAAAAAGAAGATTGAGTGTGGTGTTTATTAATGAAATTTTGTTGAAGAATAAAGATGATGAAGATGAAAGAAGGATGATGAAGATGGGTGTTTTGGATTATGATTTTTGGAATATATGGATTATTGGTTAATGTTAAGATTATATTATTAATGAATGACTAAAATGTTCTATTAATTTAATAAAGGACTTGATTGTAATTTTATAAAATTGTGGTATATGAAGTAATTTTTTTTATTTTTCTGTTGGTGCCTGAAGTAAAAAAATAATAAAAATATTCAATTTGGTGCCAAGTGTGATTTATAGGATGCCAAGAGTAATCGTGGTGCGTGAAGATTTAATTAGGTGCTTGATAAAACCTCCTATTTTTATTATTTTTGTGCAACGTAATGCCTGGGTCACTGACGTTTGTTTTCGGTACGGGCGTCACTAGCAATGACATTGATTTTCAATACCGACATAAGTGACACTGATATTATAGTTATAAATGTATCATTGGTGAAAAACGTCAGACCCACTGACGTTGTTATCGAAACAAAATGTCAATTACACTGACGCGCGTATATGTTTCTGGAAAAGCAATTTGTGTAAATTAAAAATAAAAAAAAAATTTATGTCAATAATAAATTCATGGTGTCGATATAAAGCGGTTATATATATTTTGCCTGTATATAGTCGTATTAGATTTTGGTTGTCGGCCACAAACATTATTTTGTAGTGCAAGGCGATGTAGCTTTCTCGTCGATTCGCCATTCAATCATTTTACACTTTATTTAACGCCAATAATCAATTAGTAGTACATACATACAAGATATCATTTTCGATCCCACTAAGATTGTGGGTGGTAAAGGTTCTAAACCTTTTGGAAATGTTTATTATCATTTGAGGTGAGCCATGCAGAAATTTATTTCAGTGGGATCGTCGAGACAAATTTAAAGATATCATTCCTCGCCCCTCACTGCTTGCACTAACCACACATTTTCACACCCGAAACCTCTTCCTATCTAAAAACCTCAACTCTTTTTTATCTCTCTCGTTGAGCCCAGTAAAGGGTCAGATGCTTTCAGTCACGCTAGTTGGATAAAGGACATGGAGGATGAATACAATGCTTTAATCAGAAACCGTGCCCGGTATTTGGTTCCCTCTTCAAGTACTCAAAGTCCAGTTTGAAATATATGGGTGTTCAAGCTTAAGCTCGACCCTGATGCCATAATACAGAAGCCCAAGGCTACGCTAGTAGCCAAAGGCTTCCATCAGAATCCAGGAGTAGACTATTCCGAGACTTTTATTCTAGTAGCCAGGGCATTTACAATCGAGTAATTCTAGTCATTGCAATATCATTTGACTATCCTATCAAACCTATACATATATATACATATATATATATATATATATATATATATATATATATATATATATATATATATATATATATATATGCATTCCTCAATGAATACTTTTTGAGTCGGTTTTTATGCCACAACCTGAAGGCTTTGTTGATCAATCATGCCCTGGACATGTTTTCTATCTTAAAATGATGTGATAACCTTTGAGCTGGTTCATTGCCTCGTAATCCAATTCTACATTATGGAATCAAGCATGCAGAGCTTGACATTCATTTTATCAGAGACAAAGTTATACAATGAACTCTGGATGTGCAATATGTTCCTTCATATGATCAAGTTACATATGCTCTCACCAAGATCTTACCTTAAACTCATGTAAACTATCTTCTCGAGCCATTTTTAGTTTGACAAAAACCTTTATTGTTGGAAAGGTTTTTTGTGTTTAAAAGGTTTTTGCTATAGGTTCATAAATATGAACCGGTTCATGTTACATTCTTTTGTTTTGTTTTTTTTTTTTTTTTTTTTTGTGGTGTAGAAAAAAAGGTTTATGTGTAGTGGGTCCATGCTATAAGGTTTTTTAAAAGAAGAGGGGTTTATAAAGAACATAATTAAATGTTGAGGTGTTTTTAAAAGGTTTAATAATTAAATGTTGTCCTTAATATTTATTATGTCATTTACTATCTAGCTACTAGTACTTGTCCACATGTCATTAGGAGGTTTAATCACTAGATATTTACTAGATCTTTATTACATTCCGTCATTATGAGGTTTAATCACTAGATCTTTATTAAAGGTGTATCATTAGGAGGTTCATTCACTAGATCTTTATCAGATTTCGGTCATTAGAAGGTTTAATCACTGGATATTCACTAGATCTTTATTAGATTTACATCAACATATTAAACGGTGTAATGTTCACTCTCAAGGACTCAAATATTAGTGGTAAATTTCTGTTTTACCTAATATGTTCAGAGAAAAAAAATTTCTTATAGTTACTGCAATGAAAATTGAAAATGACTAACCAAGTAGTTTGGCTTAAGTGGTAAGTGACTTGAGAATACCTAAAGAGAGTTCACCGGTTCGGTTCTCCTCTGAAACGTCATTTTGAAAAAGGTTTTGGCATAAAGTCAGACTTTGCAGGCATGACTCAGACTGAACTTCGGATTAGTCAAACCAGTTGGTTTCGGATACCGAGAGTTTTAAGCAAAAAAATAAAAATAAAATAAAATAAAGACTAATAAAACTAACTTCGGATTACGGATCAGTTGGGTCCGGATACCGGAAGTTTTAAGAAGAAAAAAAGAAAAAAAGACTAATAAATCTAAAAATATTAATGTATTAATATTGTATAGATTTTTTTTTTTGTTGAGAAAAGTATAGATTGTTAAATGTTAACATAACTTCAAACTGGGTGTGTCAATATTGTTTATTATTATTATTTACATTTTTTTTCCAGGGGATTTATTTATTTTAGTTTATATTATTATTATTTTTACTTATCATGTTATTTTTTGAGTTATATCATTACAGTATATCATGATTGGTTTATTTTGAAAATTGGTAAAATATTATTGATGTTGTTTGATTAGTTCGGTATTGATAAAAGTGTTTTTCTCTCCATGCATTTGACAACATAAGTTCATAATATTATAGAATTCCATAAAGAATTTGTAGAATAACAATATATAATATGCCCATAAATATATAATCAACCATAAACATTAAATGTATGAATAGTATGAATGAAGCTTAACATCTATGTAATTTTCATAAATGAAGCTTAACATCTAGCAGTGTGCTTGAGCCTTCATCAATATTTAACAATGTTTTGTCAATTGTCTATTTTCTGAATCCATTTTCCATCAAAAATTGAGATAAAGTATCATACTATGCTCTCGATGCTTGATTCAAACCATAAAGAGTTTTCCTTAATTTATATACTTTATCTTTTTTGCCTTTTACAATAAATCCCGGTAGTTGTTCAACATAGACTTCTTCAATTAAATCATTCAAAAAAACACTCTTCACATTCATTTGGTATACTTTGAAATTCTTGTATGCTGCATATGCTAGAAATAATCAGATTGCTTCTAGTTTAGCAACTGGAGCATAAGTTTCATCAAAATCAATGCATTCAGCTTTAGAATATCTTTCTGCTACCAATCTTGCTTCTAGTTTAACACCTTACTCATTCATCTGTTCTTGAATACCCATTTGGTGCCAATGTTTTCATGTTTGGGTTTGTCCACGAATTCTCAAACTTGATTTCTTTCAAACTCATTAAGTTCTTCTTGAATTGCAACTATCCAATCATCATCTTCAATAGCATGTTCTATTTTCTTTAGTTCTAGCAGTGATAGGAAAAATGTGAGCATTGCTTCAAGTTGTCTTTATGCATTAATAGTATCTCTCATTATGCATTATGTCAACTCTGCTTCCTTTCAAGTTCTCCTAAATGGCCAACTCTCCAACATTTTTCACCTTTTTAAAGGAATCAAGCAAGTGGATTTATTTTCCCCTTTCCTCTTTATTATATGTTCTAAAATCCTCTTAGCTCTCTTGCAATCATTTCATTCTTAATGGCAACTTACCATTTTTAAATTTGGTAAAAATGACCATTGTCTGTATCACCTTCTTTTGCAGATGACTGCATCCTGCTTTTCAAGCCTATAACTTCAATGCAAATGAACTAATGAGAATCCATAACTGATATGAGTGTCTTTCAGGATAAAAAGTTAATCCCTTGAAATCAAATATTTTATTTAATGGGGGTACCGGTCTCGGTTTTGAAATCTAGCAGCCTATCCTTTAGGTTCTTTCCATTCATATTGGCAACTCCACCGGCGAATACCTGAAACTCCCCTTCATAAAGGGGTGATCCAAATATGAAATCTTTCAATACCTCAAAGACAAAATCCGGAAAAGACTAAATGGATGAAAATCTATGTGTCTTACCTCCGCTAGCAAAGAAGCCGAATCAAGTCTGTGATCCAATCTATTCCAACATATGTGACGTAGTGCTTTAACATCCTTAGGAAGCTTCTTAAGGAAATCTTGGGCATGGTTCAAAAATTATGGTAGAGAAACAACCGTGACAAATCTTTGATGCGTGCTTGAATATTCTTCAATCTTTAACAATGTTTTGTCAATTGTTTATTTTCTGAATCCATTTTCCATCGATAATTGAGACAAAGTTTCATAATATACTCTTGATGCTTGTTCAGACCAAAAAAAAACTTTCGTTAATTCGTACACTTTATCTTCTTTGCCTTTTACAATAAATCCAGGTAGTTGTTCAACATAGACTTCATGTAAATCATTCAAAAAACACTCTTCACATCCATTTGGTATACTTTGAAACTCTTGTATGATGCATATGCTAGAAAATAATCTGATTGCTTCTAGTCTAGCAACTGGAGCATAAGTTTCATCAAAATCAACGCATTCAGCTTGAGAATATCCTTTTGCTACCAATCTTTCTTTAGTTGGTACTATGACACATTACTCATCCATCTTGTTCTTGAATACCCATTTGGTGCCAATGATGTTTTTATTTGGTTTTTCCACCAACTCCTAAACTTGATTTCTTTCAAACTCATTAAGTTCTTCTTGCATTGTAACTATCCAATCATAAACTTCAATAGCATCTTCTATTTTCTTTGGTTCCAGATGTGATAGGAATAATGTGAGCATTGCTTCAAGTTGTCTTTATGTATTAACAGTATCTCTCATTATGAATTGTGTCAACCCTGTTTCCTTTCAAGTCCTCATAAATGGCCAACTCTCTTCCTCTTTTAATCTTTTTAAATGAATCAAGCCAGTGGATCCATTTTCCTCTTTCTTCTTTATTATCTGTTCTGAAGGCATCTTAGCTCTCTTGCAATCATTTCATTGTTAATGGAATCTTACCCCTTTTAAATTTGGTAAAAATGGTCATTGTCTCTCTTACATTCTTTTTGCAGATGACTGCATCTTGTTTTCCAAACCTCTTGCTTCAATGCAACTGGACTAATGAGAATCCATAACTGATATGAGTGTCTTTCTGGACAAAAAAAGGTAATCCCTTGAAATCAAATATTTTATTTAATGAGGGTACAGATCTCGGTTTTGAAATCTAGCAGCCTATCCTTCAGGTTCTTTCTATTCCTATTGGCAACTCCACTGGCAAATACCTGAAACTCCCCTTCATGGTAAAATCATCTAAATATGAAATCAGTCAATACCTCAAAGACAAAATCTGGAAAAGACTGAATGGATGGAAATATATTTGGCTTACTCCGGCTAGCAAGAAGCCTAATCAAGTCTGTGATCCAATCTTTTCCAACATACGTGATGTAGTTCTTTAACATCATTAGAAAGCTTCTTAAGGAAATCTTGGGCATGGTTCAAAAATTCTGGTGAAGAAACAATCTTGACAAATCTTTGATGGCCTGGATTTCTTGCGCCACAACTTGTACTCCTAAAAGCAAATATGTCATTGGCTTTCACAATCTGGAACTTTTCAATAAAGATTTACTTGCTAAACAGGACTGGAGAATTCTTCAAAACCCACTTTCTAATAACTTATGTTCTCACAGCGAATTATCATAAAAGTAAATTCTTTTTTGATGTAAAACCTACACAAACCTCTTGTTACTTGTTCCAAACAATTATCAACCAATCAACATCTTCTTGAATGCATTCTGAAATTCTGCTTTGACTGATAAATTGTCTTCTTTTAATATGTGTATTGTCCTTCCACTTGGATCAAGCTAGACACCGGATGTTTAAAAATCAATGTTGATGCAAATTTCAAACAGAACGTTGGCTTGGATAGTGTTGTGATTAAAGATTCCGACATGGTGTTAATTTTCACTTTCTCTATTTCTCTGGGATGAATTTCCTCTGTAGAACTCACTAAGCTTGCGGCCATCTATTTGGGCACCATTAAAGCGGCAAAAATCTAAAGCGATGGTTTTTGTGATCGAATCGGATAGTCTCAATTGTATTGCCTTTTTAAATCGTGATGAGGATGAGGATGATTATGACCTTTCTCTGCTGGGTACCCTTACAAGTAAGATAAAGAGCAACGCCTCCTCCTTCAGCTCTTGCTCTTTCACCTTTGTCCACCATGGTTGTACTAGGGTAACAGATTTGCTTGCCAAATTAGAGTTAGATTTTCGTGAATATTGCACTGGTTTGTGTAACTAGGGCTTACACCCCTTCGTATGTAATAACTACCATTTTGGAAGATTCTGGTTAATCTTTAAAATCACTATTCCCTTAAAAAAAATGTGAACAAGGACAAATTAAAAATAATAATTGGCATTTAGTCCGAGTGGAGTTGTTTTTACGGCAATAATGACAAATTTACATTCCATTAGACCGTTATGCCAATCTTTTAATTTAAGTGTTGTGTAACCGCATTTGGTACTCGTGCGTGATTCATTGAAGTTGTTCTTATGTTATTTTGCAATTCTTATTCCACATTTTCATATATTTGTAGCGTGTATTTTGCTGAGTACATCCCGGAACTACGTGTTACTTGTCAATTTGAAAATTGATTCTTTGTGAAGACGATTACGTAGATTAGTGAATTTCTTGATAATTTCGTTATCGGTTGGTAAAAGAATTTGATTGACATTATTATAAATTGCTAATTGCAGTAAAGGCAATTTCTGACCGCAACTCGTGCTCATTTCATGCTTGTGAAACAATAGAGCCACAGTGATTTGTATGTCACTAAATCTTCAAAGTAGCAATAACTTTTTCCTGCTTAAAATCCACTTGGTTTGCATAAACATTAGCCGGCTTCCATTATTAGTAAAAGGTTAATGTAGAAATTACATGTTTAATTCATAAAAGGTTAGTTTTTTTAGAAGGGCTATCCAAGCGTGAATCAATTATAAATCAATCATCCATTTTTTCTTTATAGCTGTTTTAATCGCTGTTTTTTTTGTTTTTTTATTATTATAATCACTATTTTTTTATTATATTTTTTTAGTGTCTGTTTTTTATTATATTAATTATCTGTAAATTAAAATGATGTAGATAACTAAACTAAAATTCAATTAGATGTAGATAACTGATCCAAATATGTTTTTTTTAGTGTCTGTTTTTTATTATATTAATTATCTGTAAATTAAAATGATGTAGATAACTAAACTAAAATTCAATTAGATGTAGATAACTGATCCAAATATGTTTTTTTTGGAACGGACTATGCAAGTGTTAATCAATTATCCATTTTTTTAATATTTAATTATAGCTGTTTTAATTAATATATATACAGTTGTTTTTTTATTATTAAAATAGACGCAGATAAATAAACTAAAATTCAGATAGATACATATAACTATTTTAATCGTTCCCTCTAAAAAAAACTAATTTGATCGTTGTTTTTTTTTAAACTCTGTTTATTATTATATATATTAATTATCTGTAAATTAACTAAAATGTTATAATCGATATTTTTAATTAATAAATTAATAATAGGGAGAAACACTTTTTGAGGGAAACACTTATGTGAGAAACAACTGGCTCTTTTAATATAGTTATGATATGATTATATTATACCATGATAAGACTTAATATATTATAGTAGAGATTTTTTTAGTGACATTACATGCTTTATTACGGCGTCTTCTCGTATCATTTTGATCCAGTATTGGAGTGGAGTTCTTGGAAATGAAATTTATTTTCCTAGCTCTAGAAGAGGCAACTAGAGTGAGTTTCGCCTCTATCATCATTGAAAGTGACTGTTTAATCTGTATTTCGTCTATCTCCTATGCATCTGAAGACCTTCTGATAGTCAATTGTTTGGCTCGGGAATGTTGTTCCCTTTTGCCTTCCTTATTCTTTTGTTAAGCGTTCCGGTAATATATCTCCATATTTGTTGGCAAGGGAGGATCTAGTAGTTGGACAAAGGGGTGCTAAGCCCACCCGGAAAAAAAAAATCACGCTATAAAATCTATGTAGTCTATTTTGATCCGTAAAATATTCTTAATCCAGCCACCCGACGACCTCGATATAGTCCATTAGCCCACCCCATATCAAAATCCTGGCTCTGCCCTTGTTTGTTGGCTAGACATGACTTATCTTATATTGGTGTTATTTCTTTGGGTTATCAACTGTAACGCCCCCAAACCTAAGCATAGTAGCGCTACATGAGTCATAAATGGTCCGGTCAACTGCTTAGACCGTCTTTCCTCGCTTGGTCTAAAAGGGCTAACCCGAGTTGTTGACAAGACCTTTATATCTCACACTTACATGAGGTGAGCATTCTACTATTTTTTCTATGTGAGACATTACATTCTCCTCCCTTTATAAGGGACTGACGTCCTCGGCAGGAGGGCCAAGACTGTTCCCGGATCGTCCCTACCAGAGGTAACTAGAGGTCATCCTTACACCGCCTTCTTGTACGGTGCAACGCATAGTTCCGTCTGATAGTCGGCTCTGAATATCATTCTGTAACGCCCCTAGACCTGTGCCTAGTAGCGCTACATGAGTAATAAATGGTCCGGTCAACTGCTTAGACCGTCGTCCTCGCTTGGTCTAAAAGGGCTAACCCGAGTTGACAAGATTTTTATGTCTCACGTTTATATGGGTGAGCATTTTACTATTTTTCCTATGTGAGACATTACATCGACCTCGCACGATTTGTTTTCCGCCTGTTTTACGGACTTTGATTAATAATAATGATGTTTATTTTTAGGGTAAATGATGTTTTTTTTGCTTAAAATAAATAATTATAAATAATTTGTTAAGCGACGCTCATGTAACTGCTTTCGGCATTCGAAGTATTTATATGCAATTTTACGGGGAAAATAAGAATGTTCCGATTTAGACAAATTTTCATTTTATTCCGGTAAATTTTTATTTTTATTTTATGTTTACAATTTCATTGACCCTGGAATGGATATCACGTTTCTCTTGTTTATTTATTTTTCTACATATTTGAGGACATTCCTTTTGCAGAGTCAACGATAATAAAATTTATCATTAAATATAACAGAACTATAACAATAAAAACTTCATTAGAAAACATAAACACAAAGAAAGAAGAATGTATGACAAAAAAGCTGCGGTTAAACAATAACAATTTGACGATAAACGTAGAAAGTAGGGCTGAGCAAAATAACCAGTAAATCAATCCAAACCGTAAACCGATCCAAACCAATCCGAATTAACCAAACCAAGAAAGCAAACCAAATGAATTGGTTTGGTTTTGAACCAAACCAAAGCGTTTGGATTGGTTTCGGATATTTTTTTTTACACCCAATCCAAACCAAACCAAACCAAAATTTTAATACATTAATTATATATATTATATATTATACTCATTTGTCTTATACCCATTTTCGGTAGGAAAATTTATATCCGTTGGTAAAATCAACTGTGGTCTTTTAAAACCATTGTGTGGGGGAATGTGAATAGGAATGGCATTATAATGCCATCTAGGACAATTTTGATCTTTTGATGATAAGTGACGATAAACGAAGGCTTTTGCGCTTTATCGTGATTGGCCTTATTGTTTTTATTTCTCTATGCTATATTCAAGTTGCAATTTTTTGCTTTAAATGTTGGCGGTGCTTGGAAACACAAAATGGTACATTCATTTTGATCATTCTCCTACTCTTCGGTCATGCAAGTTGACTTGTCCTATTTTGCTCATTGAAAAAATGAACATTGATCTAATTCTATTTCATTGTTTTTTTCGTGGAGCCATGGAGGTTGTAGGTTTTGTTGGTACTTTGCTTGTTGAGTTGGATTGGATTCTTGTTTTTGCTTGTGGTTTGCTATGTTGTTTTGGTTGGAAGACGCGCATGGTGTTTTGATTATTTTGTTGTGTCAACATTCAAAGATTTTGCCCTTTTGATGTAAATATGTAAATCGAAATGCATGTATGTAAGTATGCAATGGAGGATTGATTGCAAATAAATTATATTGTAATGTATGTAGCTATTTAGAGTTTATGTAAAAAAATGTTGGTTTTGTCAATTTTTTTTTAAGATTAGTCTTGTTAAACCAAAACCAATCCAATCCAAACCGAAACCAATTCGAACCAAACCATTGGGGTTGAAACGTTTTGGTTTGGTTTGGGGAACGAATTATGGCGCCCCAAACCAACCCGAGTCTTTCAAAACCAAACCAAACCCCCCAAACCAATCCAAGCTCACCCCTAGACTAGAAAGCAACCATTTTACATATATACACAGAATTCTAAACTTTATTTATTTTTAGATTAAAAAACCACGGTGAATATTTTTTTTTTATTTTTTTTGAGATGTCCACGGTGAATATTAGAATCAAATATAGCATACATTGTACGATGAACAAAGTTAAAAAAAGAAGGAGAAACTACATTACAAAACAACTAACTTACAATAAAAAAAATGCACAATACACTCATTTAATTTAGAGATGAATAATAATCTATCTATCTATATATCTATATATATTAAATTGAGAAAATAGGAATATTGAATCTGACCTAATAGTAAGTGTCATTATGCTTCACGGTGAAAATAAAAATACAAACACATAGTAAAATCAAATATAACGAACAAACAATTAGTCATCAAATAAACATTTACATGATTAAGATGAAAAAATTACAGGTAAAAATAGAAACACTGAAACACACGTGGACATAAACGACAATATTAAAAAGACACGATAAGAAACGAACAATATAAATAAATGAACGATGTACGATATACACGTGGAGACATAACCACAATTAATCAATAACTACATAAGATCAAATCAAAAATTAATGATGGCCGAGTCCTCCATGCAATTTCAGAAAATATTGACGGATTACACGTGGTGGAGGTCGTTGAGATGATTGCAATACAACGAAGCTTAATGAACACGATACAACCAGAAGACGTGACACCGCCATACTATAATGATTTAAATAAAACGTTGCTTTTAAAGTGTTAGGGTATATGTAAATATATTCATAATAAGAAAACAACAATATTAATTGAGTTACAATATTGTACTGTTCTTACAAAAAATAAAACAAATATTGTACTAAAGGTTAAAATGTAAATGATGTGCCTTCTTCCCGATTTTTTTTTTTATTTGTTTTTTTGAGAGGCTTCTTCCCGATTTAAATGAATGAAAATCAATTAATTAATAATGATGTTTCTACAATTGTGCCACTGATTGTGACAATCCATCTTATCTGATATGCTGAGGCCCTTTAGATTTGGGAGGACCGGGACTTGTCTCTCCCATCTTTTGTTTGCAGATGATAGTATATTGTTTGCACAGGCTGACTCAACAAATGCTCAAGAAATCCAGAGAATTCTTATGAGTTATGAGTCTCTCTCTGGACAAAAGGTCAATTTGAGCAAGTCCAATATTTATTTCAGAGATGATTTTGATCAAAACGAGAGGCAAGCTATCTTACATATCCTAAATATCCCTTCTGGAAACTCAAATGGCAGGTACCTTGGTTTACCTTTTATGATTGGCAGGTCCAGATTTGAAATTTTTAAGTACATTAAGGACAGGGTCTGGAAGAAATTGAATGGCTGGAAATCTCACTTTCTAAGTCAGGCAGGGAAAGAGGTCCTAATTAAAGCTGTAATTCAGGCCATCCCCACATACACTATGCAGTGTTTTGCTCTACCTAAGAGGCTCATGAATGATATTTTAAAGATGGTGAGGAACTTCTGGTGGGCCAACTCCCCAGATAAGCACTCATTGGCATGGATATCCTGGGAAAACATCTGTCAACCAAAAGACGGCGCCGACTCTTCTTGCAAAACGACACGCTCTATCTGGTTCTATCCTAAAAGCCAAATACTATAAGAATAAGTGCTTTATGGAAGCAAATAAAGGCTCTAGACCTTCCTTTGTGTGGAGAAGTATCTTACATGGCCGTGATTTGTTGTTATATATATATATATATATATATATATATATATATATATATATATATATATGCCTATGTATGTATATGCCATCCCGATATATATATATATTAAAAAAAAAAACAAAAGCTACACGCTAAGTCTTTGGGCGAAGCCTCCTCTAATCAACAATCAAAGGAAGTGTGGAATTACCTGTGGTCAATAGACATCCCTCCCAAAGTGAAGTGCTTTCTTTGGAAGATTGCAAACAATGCTATCCCTATTGGCTCGGCCCTTCTAAAACGCAATCTTTCTGATGGGTTGTGTACCTTATGCTCCTTGACTGTGGAAACATGGGATCACTGCTTCTTTCGATGTAAATGGGTCAACCCTGTTTGGTCCTCGTTCCCCGAATTTGCATACGTTATCTCAATCATGCATCGCTCCTTTCTGGACTTAATCACTCTTCTCAGAAAGCATCATCCCCAATCAGTGTAACTCTTCTGCACCACCCTCTGGCATATTTGGTTGATCAGGAATCAAGCCGTTTTTGAAAAAATACCACCTTCTGGATGCAGGTTACCTTACCAAATTTGCTCCTTCTTGGATAGCTTTCAAAGTGCCACACATCTTGACTCCGGTATTTCTCTTCGTCAACCTTTTGCAACCAGTTGGATTAAACCTAAGCATGGCTCAATCAAAGGTAATGTGGACGCAGGTTTTATGGATGGGAGAGGATCGGCTGGTTTTTTGCTTCGGGATCACACAGGAGCTCTTCTCTTGGCCATTTCGGCATTATTTTAATCGAAGATCTTTGACGTGCAATCCTTCGTTCTCCGACAAAAATTTGGAGTGGTGACATTGAATTTGAGTCTGATTCTCTGAATTGTATTTCAAGAATTACGGCTGAAGATGCTGATGATGACCTTTCCCCCATTCGTCTCACGGTTAAAGCTATTTTGAAGGCCTCCAAACTGTTTTCTAGATGCAAATTCTCTTTTGTGGCAAGAAATTGTAATCGGCCGGCAGACCTTTTGGCCTCCTCCGGTCTTTCCCTTCCCGGAAAACCCCTAGACGTCTGTAACTGGGGTACCTCCCCACCTACCTTAGTGACGGCAAATATCATTATCCTAAAAAAAAAAAAAAAAAAAAAAAAAAAAAAAAAAATAATGATGTTTCTACAATTGGAAAAAAAATTACTGAAAAAAAAACTGAAGGTAAAAAAGTAAGATACTCTGTCCTGTATAACACTCATCTTTGGCTATCATCCATGCATATTGCATATGCGATTTGGTGCACGCCACATCCATTTTCTCTGTCTCTCTCCGGAGTCTCTGTTTTCCTTTTCACCCTGCACACACCCACACACACACACACACACTCGGTGAACAAACAGGGCAGTGTGAAAATAACCAATCTCCTCGCAACGCAACGCATGCATATCACGGCCTCCTCCTCCTCCTCCTTCTTCTTCTTCATCATCTCCGTCACACTCCCTCTACTTCTACATTCAGCCGCCGCCCACAACCGCCGCTTTCTCCACCAGCCCTTTTTCCCACTCGATTCACAACCACCTAATTCCCCTTCCTCTGCTCTTTCTCCTCCTGCCCCCCCTTTTTTCCCTTCCTCTTCTTCTCTCTCCCCTCCTTCTCCTCCTATTCCGGTCTCCTTGCCTGTTAATGTTTCCTCTATCACTTTCCCTCGTGATTCTAAATCTAAACGCGCTTCCTCTAACCTTGCTGTTGTTGCCATTGCTGCTGTTGTCTCCGCTGTCATTGTCGTCTCCATTGCCGTTTGTTTGCATTTACGGAAAAAGAGAAATACAGATTCTACTGCTTCTAAAACCCAGAGATCCGATAATAGTTCACGGATCAACTATACTTGTCCTGGTTCGGGTCCTGGTTCGGGTCAGATGGATGTCCCCAAGCTTGAGAGGCCATCGCAGACTAGTTCCGAATTTCTCTACTTGGGTACTTTGGTTGATTCTTATGGTGGAACCGCTGGCACCAACAATCACCGACAAAATCCAGCTGCTGTCAGTGCTGCTCCCAATTCCCGGAAATCGGACTCGCCGGATCTCCGTCCGTTGCCTCCTTTGAGACTACAAAGTACAACTTGTGGTAAGAACGGGAATGCTGAATTCGGTTCCGGTGGACTTGATGATGAAGAAGAAGAAGAAGAAGAAGTGTTTTACTCACCGAGAGGATCTTTAGGATGTAAAGAGAGTTCATTTGGGACTGGATCCTTCTCCATGAGGGCATCATCTGCTGTAGCTTTACAGAAATTTGGTTCATCTTCTTCGTTTTCGTCTTCTAGTTCAGATTCTGCCTCTCCGGTAAGGTCGGTGTCTCTCAGCATTTCTCCACCTGTTACTTTTAGCCCGAAAGAGTTCAGGCGTAAGTCGCCGGAACTGGTTGCTGCTCAAGCCCCTCCACCTTTTCGCCCACCTCCCCCTCCCCCTCCCCCTCCTGTACCCTTCTTCCGTGTGCCATTAGTTAAATCCCAGTCACCCTCGCTCTCTCCATCGCCTTCACCGTCACCACCTAGTTCATCATCGCCGGAAAGAGTTTATAGCAGAAGCAGGGAGACATCTCCTGGAATTTCCTATTGTTCTAATGATGAGAACTTGATACGCCGCAGCCAATTAAAAGTCCTCCTACGAGACACGTCCCTCGTGGTGTTCCGCCTCCGCCTCCACCTCCACCTCCGCCACTATCATTTAAAAACTTGGGAAGTCCAAGAACTCCGACTCCACAAGCAAGGAATTTAATATCAGAGCCACCAGTTTTGGTGGCGCCTCTAAAACCAATGTCGGTGGAAAGTCCCTCCTTAATTTCGCCGATTCAATTACCCTCTAATTTGAAGGGTGATGAGAAGGACGACAAGACAGTCGACTGTAAAGTCGATTCAGATGATAATGAAGAGGTTTCAAAACCAAAGTTGAAGCCATTGCACTGGGATAAAGTAAGAGCAAGTTCTGGCCGCGAAATGGTGTGGGATCAACTCATCAAGTCGAGTTCATTTAAGTATGATATTCGAATCCCTTTATCTGTTTTTTTTATAATCTCTTGCATATTAATGTATGATATTTGATGTGTTAATGCTGGGTTGAATGCAGGTTGAATGAGGAGATGATTGAAACCTTGTTTGTTGCGAAGGCTCCTCCTATTCAAGCTCCTAAGGAAACAACTCGATGGCAAGTTCTTCCTTTACCTACTCAAGGGAATAGGGTGCTCGACCCTAAGAAGTCTCAAAATATTGCCATTTTGCTGAGGGCTCTCAATGTCACCGTGGATGAAGTTTGTGATTCCCTTCTGGAAGGTTCGTTGCTTACGTTACGGTTTCTGCATATGATTAACGTGCGGTAGACTTCACCTATTTGCGTGCTTGTATGTGTTTGGTAGACTTCTAAAAAAAGGTGCCAATTTGATTGAATTATAACCAGAAATTGTCTATTTGCGTGTTTGTTGACTTAGAAGAATACGATGGTTATTAATATGTTTGAATGTGTCCGTATCAAAGTGGAACATACATTCCGGCGTGTGATTTTCTTTTAATGTGGATTTGTGCCAGTAAAGTTGCCCCTTTTGATTCTTTTAACGGTTACTGGTGTTTTAGCATTTAAGACGGCCTTGTTGGCTGTTGACAGCTTATGGATGAATTGATCTTTTGTGTTGTCCCTTAACTTTTTACTGCTTTAGATTTCCCGAACGATGATTGTGTAAATGCTCCACCAGCTATTGATGTTTCGATTGTTATTTGATGCCTTTCTGGAGCACTTAAGATGCTGCTTGCTGTTTTAGCTGTTGCTTTGACATCTCATATGTAAATGTTTGGTTTGTGTTCCATTTGATAGGTATGCTCTTGTTGTACTTTTATACGTGCCAGTAGATAATACTTTCCGAGCATCCAAGATGTACTTCACTCAATGCTCCTTGTATAATTATTTCTCTCACAGCTGATTAAGATTAATTTATTTATTTTTTGGATGATACACGCTGAACATCTTTGACGTTTCATATTAATAGTTATACTGCAATCATTGAATGTGCTAGCCTTAAAAAAAGAGAGAAAGGGGGCTTGAAATCGTGAGTGGAAACCGGTAACCCACTCCAATCAATTGGCATATCGATTGCATCTGTGCAGCTGCATTACAATTCATATTAATGGGAATCAGATATCAGCATTTTTCTCATTGTGTCCTTTGTTTGTGTAGACATTCATGATAAAATCGGAATGAAGTAGATCAATTTTTGTTTGTACACAGGCAGTGCAGATTATCTTGGAACTGAACTTCTTGAGAGTTTATTAAAGATGGCACCTACTAAAGAAGAGGAGCGTAAACTTAAGGAATACAAAGACGATTCTCCAGGCAAGCTTGGACCAGCTGAAAAATTCCTCAAGGCTGTACTGGATATTCCTTTTGCATTTAAAAGAGTGGAGGCTTTGCTCTATATTTCAAACTTCGAATCTGAAACCGAGTATCTCAAAAACTCATTCCAGACTTTAGAGGTAATAAGTTTTAGCGTTTGTATTTGATGGGATATACGTATTTGTTGTTTATCACTACTGCTGACGCGCACTTATGAACTAAACAGACAGCTTGTGAAGAGTTAAGGAACAGCAGAATGTTCTTGAAGCTTCTAGAAGCTGTGCTGAAGACCGGAAACCGTATGAATGTTGGCACGAACCGTGGCGATGCACATGCTTTCAAGCTAGATACGTTGCTCAAGCTCGTGGACATCAAAGGGGCTGATGGGAAAACAACTCTTTTGCACTTTGTTGTTCAGGAAATTATAAGAAGTGAAGGCGTTCGTCTCCATAGTGCAGATAAAGCTACAGGTTCCTCTGTGAACGATGATGTCAAAAGCCGGAAACTTGGGCTTCAGGTCGTCTCTAGCATCGGTTCAGAACTCAATAATGTGAAGAAAGCCGCTGCCATGGATTCAGAAGTGCTTCACGGTGATGTTTTGAAGCTATCTAATGGGCTTGAAAACATTGCTGAAATTCTACGGCTAGTTGGAACCACAGGGAAGGAGGAGAATAAATTTACAGAGTCAGTGGCTAAATTCATGATAACAGCTGAGGAGGAAATCATAAAGCTACGCGCACAAGAAAGTGTCGCTTTGACTCTAGTCAAAGAGATCACCGAATACTTCCATGGGAACTCAGCTAAAGAAGAAGCTCATCCGTTCAGAATATTCATGGTGGTCAGGGACTTTCTCACGTGTCTCGATCGTGTATGCAAAGAAGTTGGATCGATAAACGAAAGAACAACAGTCAGTGCTGCACATAAGTTCCCCATTCCAGTAAATCCTACTTTTCAACAAGTAAGGCAGCTTAACAGTTTTTCAGACAACGATAGCTCATAGCCGTGAAAAGCGTTTTTTTCCCGCTTTTTACTGCTTTGCAGTTTGCCAGGAGGAATGGTTGTCCATGTATATTATGGTCAAATAGGATGAGGATTTCTGCTAATGGGGTTTATATAGGTATATATATTTCTATATGATATAGTATCATTTTCTCTGATTTTTCTGTTTTGGTAATCATATAGATGATAGTGACAACTAGAGAACATTCAAGAAGATTGTCCAATAGATAGATAAATTAGGGTAGTGACTCCTAGCAAAAATAATCCTCCTTCAAGTAAAAGAGAGTGGATGTTGGTAGATTCTTTTTAATTTTTATGTTACTTAACTATGTTTTATTAGGCCCTCTGATTTAAGGCTGGCTCATGATGAAATCTTGAAAACTCCATTTTCATGTCTTTGTTTGTTGTATGTTTGAATGTAGTTTTTTTTATTATGCATGTAGTAATGGTTCAAAACAAAAAGAATTATATGATGATGATTATCGTTACTGCAAATGAAATTGGTGGTCAGAACTCGACTCGATTTGGTTTAAATCAGCTCAAACTTAAATTCAACTTCCCTATGATTAAACAAAGGGTTTGGGAGGGGCGGTGATGAGAATCGAATCATGGTTTCACCAAAAAAAAAAACATAACGGCATCTATCACTAGGCCAAATTCATTTCTCAAGTGCAAATTAAACTTATTTTGCGTGTATTGCATTTTTCAGTATGTTTTTTCTGCGCCCCCCTCCCCTCCTTTGTTTTTTCATGTAATAATCGTCTGGAATAATGTAGTTTTGTTATTATTATGTGATATTTTACTTTTGCTAATATTATGTGATAATTTAAATAGGCGCTTCTATCGGCACGACATGTTTTCTATTGGCATCTTTTAATTTATTATTTTCCATTTACTTCACCATCACCATCAAATTGCTTTTTGGCACCACAGAACGCGCGAGCCACTGACGTTCATTTTCGCTAACAATGTCAGTGGCACTGACTTTTTTCACCAACGATACATTTATAATTATAATATCAGTGTCACTGACGTTGGTATTAAAAACTAACGTCAGTGTCAGTGACGCGCGAATCGAAAAAAATGTCAGTGACACAGACGTTATGTTGCACAAAAATAAAAATATATTATGGTGGTGCCAACAACAATTTTTTTGAGTGCCTGAAGCAAGTGTGCCTATAGAACTAAAAATGTTGTGTCAATAGAACCCGTCTTTAAATATTTCAAAACCTATTAGGCTCGATTATCTAAAACTTCATGTTCGCCTCTGAGGCGCCACGTTGAAAGATTTCTTGGCGAGGCCTTACCCCTGAGTAAGAGTCGGACTCTGCAGACACGATCCGGGTCGAACTCCGGAGTAGTCGGACCAGTGGGTTCCGGATACCGGGCGCTTTAAAAAAAAAAAAAAAAAAAAAAAACCTTCATGTTCGAAATACTTCTGCTTGAACCTGAACTCAAAAATACATTAAATTGCTCGACTTCATCATCATCATTATTATTATTATTATTATTATTAAATGATTCTGAGACAATATAATCATTTAGTTGCGGTAACATATTGAAAATCATTTTCAAATAATCGGATCATCCATTTTGTAAAAGCCAAATGTTTGATAATATAACCCTTTAAATGAAGTAAAATATGCATAGTAAGTTAGGTGTAATGCATTTAATGACTCCGTATAAATCCATTGTATTGGCATTAATGTGCATTTTGGAAGGTTGGATAATGTATCCAAAATATAAGTTCATTTAGTTTTTTAATTTTGTTTCTAAAAAAAAGTTTTTAAATTTTGTGTAATTCTATTTAGCTAACTACTGAAGTATTAATTATATATTTTTTTTCTTTTATCTCTCATTTATTATTTACTCACCCATTTTTCATTATTTCACATTAATAACAATCAAAGATCATTATAGATTTTTTCATCAAAATTAATGACATATAACCAATTTAACCTACTTTTTTTAATATATGTAAAAAACATCAAACGGATTTATATTTTGGGACGGGGATAGTAATTCACAATGACATGCTTTTTGTGTGAGTCCCAAACGCAATTGACTAGTTCACTATACAATGCCATTGTTTTTCTTATTTATAGAAACGGTCCGTTTTATTTCATACTCACAAAAACCAAACAAACGTTTACTTGAAGCTCACCAAAAAAGCAACAAATAAAGTTTAACAATCACTGATCATCTAAGCCTCATGCTAATCGAATATTCTTGGCTCTGTCAACCAAACAAACGTTTACATGAAGCTCACCAAAAAAGCAACAAATAAAGTCTAACAATCACTGATCATCTAAGCCTCATGCAGTTGTTTAATACTACTAAAACAACATCGTTTTGAGGTTAAATTTAAAAGAAAAAAAAATAGAGGCTTAAACGCTCATTGTTTCGTTCAAGCCTTTATTAAGAAAAAAAAAATGTGTACATTTATAATTTTGAATTTGTCTCTGGAACGTATTTTACCATTATACATCTTATTTGTGCTACATCAATGGAGTTAAAACATTGCAATTCGCTAGTACATCAAACCGGCATTGTTTTGAAATGTTTTGTTTATCAAATTTATATGTCGGTTGTAAGGGATCGTTGCTCTCATGCTAAATGTAGGCTACCACTTTCTCTAGTGTTGAATCAGGGTGTAATCGAGCCGAGCAGAGTCGATATTTTTTAGGGGGCTTGAGCTCGACTCAACTAAAAAACTTGATTGGAGCTCGATTGAGCCATAAATAAGAAAGATTGAACTTGACTTGTTAAGTACTCGACATAACTCGAGTCGGCTCGTAAGCTCGATTTTGGTTTTCGAGTTCATTTTATTTAATACATTATGGCAGGATCGAGCTCGACTTGACTAGTAATTAATGCTTTACATAAAATATTATTTAATATAGCTCAAATAACTTGTGAGCTACCCGATTACTATTTTTTTAAAGCTCAAGATCGGCTTGATTAAGTAGCCAAGTAGCTCGACTCGAGCTCAAACTCGTAAAAGTTGAATCAAGTCAAACACTTTTACGAATCGGGCACGGATAGACCGGTTCACTTATGGCCTTACGGCCGAACAACTCGTTTGAAATGCTTTTAGGGGGAATCATCGGTGCACTTATAAACAACAACGCTTAATTTATGCTCAAGTGGGATAATGTTTGTCAAACACTTTGATTCAAAAGGACACTACGTAACGTATGTTATAATTAAATCATTCAAGCAAGCACATGGTGCACATGCAAACAGGTATTAATTCAGCTGTCAGTGGTTGCTGAGTTTCAATATATATATATATATATATATATATATATATATATATATATATATATATATGCTGCATGTTGGGAAGAAGATATAGGGTTGACTTGTACAAGTCAATTATACCTTTTGCTGTCACATGCCCAGGCAAACACTAGTTTTTGTCCGATACTAAAAATAATAATAATACAACCTAGAACCTAGAACCTAGAAATAAGGGTCATCCTAAAATACATATTTATTCTGCAGTCTTTCAACCATTTGTTTGTCCCATCTTTTATCTTAAGCTTGTCTGCAATGAATCAGCATCCATGCGCTCAAGTATTCGCCGTGCTTCTTCCTCAGTGGCAGGTACCACCTTTCGGATACTATGTGCATTGTTCATGGCCTTTGCCTCTGGACGAACTGTGAACGTGAAATAGAACCTGTTTGACACCTGCACCCCAATACACGTGCATTTTGTTAAGAGAAAAATGAAGTCTTTAATGACACCACGTTGACATCACATACATTCGACCTTTCTTTTAAAAGTCAGTCGATTATTTGGTCCTGAGATCAAGTATTACCAGTCGACCTACTAAAAGTCGATTACATGGTCTAAAATGCACTTAAAAAAAAAAGATGGTCTGTACGTAGTGCAACACTAGTGTGGTGTGAATCTATGGCCGGGGACGGGTCTATTTCTTGCGTATATATATTGTACATCAAGGAATGAAGGAGAGGTGGGGTTACCTCACTAGATCTCAATTCAGGCCTTGTAACATGAGCAATAACTTCAATGCTGATTAAAGGCTGATCTGCATTGTGGGACTCTGTGTACAACACGCACGATTTCAAACGCAGGAAATCTCCTACATCCACCTGCACCATTTAAAAGAATGTTATGAGCATGAAACTGTCTTGAAATCAATGAGATTTGATGCGAGAAAGGTTGATAATGAAAGTGGAGGACAAGATCAAGAAGGTGGACCCACCGGTCTAAGAAAATCAACATGATCTACTTCCAGAAAGGACGGCATCATGCCAGCAAAAGTATAAGCTGTTGAAAAAGCCAGCTCAAATGCTCTATGCATTAAGAATCCTCCGAAAATACGGCCATGAAGGTTCCTTTGCTGCGGCTGGCAGATTAACGAGTTCTCAAGTCGGGTGTCTCTAAGAAGAATACTGTCTCTATCCGCCAGTGCTGGCATGTCGCAGAAGATCCTTCCTTCAGCCAATAATGCTTCAAGTCGATTCACTTCCACGTTTTCAAACTCCTTTTGGTTTCCTTCCGTCTTTCTTTTCCTCAGCTTGTTTCTTGCTTCAGCTGCTTCATACAGCTGTTTTTCTTCGTCGGTTTCTGGGGACAAGCGGTTTACTTTGGCTGCTTTCCTCGTCTTGTAGTCACGAGCAACAAAAATGAAGTTGGCAGCCAGCACTACACAATCACTGCCACCTACCAGGGGAACAATCAAATGATTTACCAACATATTGATCTTGCCTGAGGCTCTTAAGATATAATTACAGTCATCAGCTATGCAAATGCACATACGGCTTGAACCTGTGACGTATGGTCACATGCACATATGGCGACAACTGTTTTACCACTACACAAACTTGCATAATAAAGAAATCCAATGTATTATAAAATAAGAAATCAAGAACCAGGATGAGTGCTAATTTTAGCAACTGTCATGCGGCATGAATCTTCTACAACGTTGCAAGCTGAATGCAAGTATTGATACAAAGACAGACCATAAATGCCACTGTTTTGTTTGACTAAATGATGCAATATAGGTGTTACATTTACCCCGAAAAGTGGGCAGATGATTCTAAGCTTTCATACTTTCTGAAGGCAGCATAATCAAAACAAAAATCCAGAAAGTTAGAGTCAGGTATTATTACCATCTGAAGGCTGTGTTATTTCCAGTTGAACCTCAATAGAAGAGTTCCCAACCCAAATAACAGAACCATCCATTTTCAGGTCAATATCAACGCTAATTGGTTTCTTCAGTATCATTTTGTCAACTGAAGCAGTCACAATCAAGAGTGGCCTTGTCATGCTGTCATCATCCACACAATGCTAACAACATACAAGCAACATATTATTATATGAAAAACCATAATTAGTGCCTTTTACACGGTAAGGTTCACTAACATCATAACAAGTGAGTCATCCATGTGAAACGTCAACAAGGTTTGACTCGTTGATGTTTCCTTGCTTGGTAGCTGTATAATATAATCAACAACGATGATAATAATGATCCAAGAAGATATAAACTACACCCGCCATTGTACCAGTATGTTAGGATTATGCCTCTCACCATAAACTGCTAGGTACTAAATCAACAAAGCAACATTTAGAACTTAATTGTGCACTAAAAAGACTTGAGCAAGATGCCTCCTCTAGTAACAAAGAAATGATCTTGACACAAAAAACTGCCATAAGCATCACCCCCATTTGCATTACAGAGCATAGATGGCCAAAATCCTCAGTCATCAAGCAGAAAGATAGCATTGCAAATTTGCAACACGCCCAAGCAGTAATACAATAGGGCAATATACCCCCACCATTACAATGCTGAAAAGGGTATAAAAAAACAAGAATTTGAAATCAATATCACCACAGAGCATATTAAATTGAAGGGGTTGGACTACCAAATTGGCTGGAGACAATACAATGAAAGAGAAAAAAAAAACATAATTCAGATAAGCAAAATAAAACCAGGGAGTCCAAAAAAAGTACACCTTAACAGAGATAGAACCAGCAAGAGCATCAAGATCCTCAAGCAATTTACCAATTCTGACCTCATTCCAAGGATCCCTATACTGCTCTCTCAAAAAATAGTCAGTGGGAAAATTATAGAGAATGGTTGTACGGCTGTGAGAGGGAGTTCTAGTGAGCAAATGAATTTGAGGGGGTGCATCAAGTGGAGGATCAAGAAGCCTTTCAAATATTTTAGACCTCGTTTCCCACAGAGCATCTGTCACTGGTGACCTATACTGTCCTGGCCACAAATTAAGGGGATTTTTTGTAGAAGATATAGAATCACTTCCCTTTGAGCTCTTTTGGGAAGGATCCATATTGGAACTCACACAAACAAATGACGATGCTTTTAGTAAATCAAGATCACCAGAAGATAGTTATCTTTGGATGGAAAGACTCCTGTGTGTACTTGACTAGTTTAGGGTAAATTCAAATCGTTATTTTCCATTTTTTTTTATTTTTTTTTTTGACCACTTCCATTTTCTTTTTTTGAAAATTCGTTATTTACATCATCCCAGTAAAATGGTGTGATATCTAGGGGAATTTATTCTATAGTGAGTCCATATAAGGAATAATACACGTAGATGATTATGAATCATACAGTTTCAACTTAAATTCAAACGTTGTCTAAAATCATTCATGTGTGTCTTTACGGTGCAAATAGAATGACTAGGGAAGAATTATCCCGATTTCTAGGACATTTTTTAGGGGGTAAAAGTCGGAGAAATTAATTAAATCCAATTCTCATATACCTTCCAATTACACGAGAGAAGAGTCTTTGTTCTAAATTGCTACAAGTAGGTAGGTGAAGACCATGTATAGCTAAACAATGAACATGAATATTTACTTATCTTTTGACAGATAAAAAGGAGAATGAAACTGAAACAAAACAAGCTAAAAAAACGACTATAATTATCAATGATAAAACCAAGCGACGAAAGATGATCTTCTATTAGTTTCAATCATTTCAATTAAAGTTATCGTATAATTAGATTAACCAATGTAAACATTTTTTTACACGATATTAGAAGAAGACGCTTAAACACAAAAGTGTAAAAAAAATAAAAAAAAAATTATAAAGGTGGATGGCGTCAGGTTAGACCCGACAACAACATATATGGTGCAAGGTTTGGTGATAAACACTAGTATGGGTTGGAGAAGACTTTTGCACCAATTAAGTATAATGGTGCCAAGGTTGGGGTTTCGTCTCTACGTGGGGTAAGGGTTTCTCAAATGTTATCTTTAAGGGTGACTCGTTTAATGTTTTTCAAAAGTTAACAAACAATGCTGAAGACGAGTCTTCACTTGGATGCATTCAGAAGACTGTCGGCAAATCGTCCCGTTTGAAGACCACTCTAGTAATCACAACAGCCAGAGTCAATCATCTCCTCTTCTTTAGAAGAGAAGCAGCCTGTAAAATCATCCTATCAATCTCATCGAGTTCCGCTACATCTGATCCTTTACCACCTGATTTTTCTTTCCTAGCACTACTAGATATTCGATGCATTTGCTCTGCAAAATCTTCTGTTTCCCCGGTTTTTTCATCAGGAAACGTATCAAACTTATCCAAATAAAGAGGTTGCTCTACCTTCTCATACTCTGATTCAGAATCTGTATCAAAGGTGTCTGATAAATCTTCCGAATCAGAAACAGAGACCGAGTTTACTGGATCATCGGTATCCTCCTCATCACTACAAATGTCGGCGTTTTTAGCAAGTATTTCTTTCAGTCTTTGAGATGCCTTCTGTGCTACTTCTGAAGAGGATGATTGCATGTCAACTGCTCGAGTTATTGTCGACCCGTTTTCTCCACAAGGTTTCGTCTTATTCTCAGCTTGTGCTTGAATCAACTGAAGTTCTTGCTCTAGTCTCGGGATATATCTTCTTACAGCTCTTAGTGCGTCCCGGTATTTCGATTTATCCAAAGCCTGCAGGAAAAGGGAAGAGGGTTAGAAGATTGACAATGGCACCAATATACGATAGATGGAGCGGTAGGTAAGAGGGATTAAAACCTTCTTCCTTGGAAGAGTGCAGCGTGGAGACATTATCTCAGTTGGAGGTTGAGAATAATTCTTCCCCCTGTACATGATTATTGTCTCGTCATCCTCGATATCAAGCACTATCCCACCACTTAATCGTGCTAGCTCAGCCGCGATATCTTTGACCTCCTCCGGGGTAAATGTCTTCACGATCACTTTCAGCGTTTGGTGCTTCTTCCAATGAAGGTGCATGTTTAAGATCACACCTTGATATATACCTCGCCTCCCGACAGGAACATAATTCTTGGATTTTTTACCCATCTTCAGAAAGTAAAAGTGCTCTTCCGGTGTCAATATCTCTGGATCATGGGTAGCCTCTGATGACTCCTTTGGTTCAATCTTCTTTAGAGCTTCCAAAAGCCTGCCCTCTTTCTTCTGAGCCTGAGGGAAACACGGAGAATCAGTATAGTGTGCCCTTATTAAGGAAAAGAACCTTGCTTAAGATTAAAAATATATATATATCAATATTCAGTGAGTTACCTTCCTCAACTTGTAGAGAATTTTTTCATCTGGCATCAATCTGTCGAACTCTTTCTTCTTCTTCCATCTAAATTGCTTCAACCACTTCACAACTGCCCTTTTCCCCTTGAGCTTCTTCCTCTTCTTTTCAGGAACCTTACTAGAACAATCATCGGCAACAATATTTGCTTTGATCTCTTCTGCTTTATGACCAGCACTGTAAAACCTTCTTGAGTGCATTCCTAACCCACATCCGGTATAACATTCATGCATCACATGATAATGACTAAGAATGGGACCTCCACCAAGAACCTTGCACACAATACAACAATGACTACAGCGGTGTGAGAACAATTGAGCACCACATAAGCGTCTTTCAGAAATGAAAAGAAAAAAACATATGAATTACTTACCTCGGTGTATTGTTAATAGAACTGACAGGAATAGTGAGAAAGGATTTAGAAATGATATGTTGTAGCTTTTGTGATCGATATAGGCTAAAGGAAGCAGTAGCCAAGCTCCTCCCCACCATCCCTCTCCCAATTCAACAGCTGAACCCTAAGAGTCTTTCAAACACTACAAAATTTTCAATTTCCAAATATGCCTGTGGAACAAACACAAAGTAAATTGGCAAGTCATGTATGCAAGGAATTCAAATCCTGCAATTACTTCATCCTTTCAAATAGAGCGGAATAAAAGGAAGAAAAGGCAACCCAGTAGCCCTGTACAAAGTTCAAACGCCACAAATTGGAAGGATACTCCCAGGCAGAATGCAGCAAACAGGGGGAACCACCTCTTATACAGCTATAAGGTAAGACTGCATACAACAGGCCTAAAGGGCCCAATTTCTCCTTGGAACCCCCATAGTAGTATGCTTTCGATGCAAACACCCCCACCCCAGGAAAAGGAAAAAAAAAAGGAAAACAAGCTTTTCATCATTTTACCTTACCATATACATCAGTCTCCTAACCTACCCTGCATAGGCCGTATGCTCTGAATGCCCCTCTCCCTGACTAAACTATTTTCCTTTCATTAGTCAAAATAAGGGAAAACAGGCAATGAATGGGGCGATAAAATTTAGGATAAGCAACAAAAATATGCAAGACAAAGATAATACTTCAAGATAGGCCTGCAAACCCTTGACCTTAAGAAACCACCTTAAGATGAAACTCACACTCTGCTACAGGAAATATGGTAATTCCAGAGGCAACTGATAGTGGATTATATCTAAAACAACTCGAACAATAAAAGGCACGCGCACACAAACAAACAAAAATCAGCCGATACAAGTATATAATAACAACACAGTTATCACCAACAAGTCACTTTAGGAAAAAGTTAGCCACTGTAAGTTTGCCTAGTAAGGCATTCAACATCGTGCTGAATGCAGGAGAAGACTTTAACAAACAGAATGTGAAAACCAAATTCCAATAATGCATTAAAATCCTGGAAACTGCCTTTTTTTTTTCCTGCTACAAACACTCCAAATGAAATAAATCAGCAGCTATTTCACAAACTGTAACCAAATCAAACACTTTACTCTGACACTGGAGCAGGATGCCTACCCAATGGGCGAAATGGTAACAGTTAAAATACACAAAAATACAAGGTGAATTGAATAAATTAATAAAAATGACAATTACCGGCACATCACAGGAGATAAATTTGAGGGATTATGGGAAAAGAATTACATGAAACTCGTATAGTCGGCAGCAGCCCAAAAAAAAGTATTGGCGAGCTCTGAGTTCTAGTGAGAGTGGAGTTCGGGGAGTGTGGTAACTACGGGGAGAGGGAGAAGAAGAAGAAAGAGGAAAGAGGAAAGAGGGGGAGGACGAGCGGCGGATTCAGAAATTTAGTTCGACGGACGTCTATAATTATTTAACAGAAAAGAGTAAATAAATTTTTTTCAGCGAGTGTGAAATATTTTTCGATATATAAAATGGAAGCGGCTACATCCCCCGAAATATACACCCGTAAGTTCCCTGAAAATACATTCTGGGTATTCATATTTTTTTTTTTTTACACCTTAAAGGAAATTATTTAATGGATGGACGGTGGAGATCTACTTTCGGGGAAAAAGTTGTGCTCACTTTCGGGGCGCCTAGCTTTTTCCATATAAAAATAAAATACGTCTCTGGGAGGGACGCCCGGAAGCTGAGAAACAAACGGAGGTGCTTCTGGCAAGCAGCAGGCAAGGTGGTGCCGAAGGTTGGTCACAGACGATTTTTTTTCTAATTTTTGAAATTGATTTCTTATGTTTATGTATAAACACTGCATTTATGTTTTCTTTTCTTTTGGGAGCAACGTATTAGCTCATACAAATGCTTTGTTCTCGTTCGCGTTGTTTTATCTTTTAACAGAAATGCTTGTTCTCGTTATTGGGGAGCTTTATCCCTCGTGATGAACCCAATTACCCTTTCATTACAAACACGGACAGCTACAACCTAAGGAATTAAGGTGTCACTCAAAAAACCGTTTCGAGTGGAGGATATATTATTAGCTGATAGTCCAGCCAAACAGTTGCGTTCAATCAATTCAATAATATTCATTCTCTTCCGCTACGAGGAGCCTCACAGGACTTGGATCTTCTTGCAGAGATTGCTTATGAATATAATTTATTTCTTTTTTTTGCAGAAAACAAATTTCAGCTATCGTTTTTTTTTTTTTTTTTTTTTTTTTTGTAGATATGTTAAGATGTTGTAATCAAAGAGACAAAAAATTGTTTTGTTCCTATTAACTCATTTCTTTCCTCAAAATTTTATGGGTAAAAGAAGGGAACAGAAAACTACACTCCTGAATCCTGCATTCAAACATTCACCGCTTTGGGATGAATCAACCAGCTTGATCGCTAATAAGGAATTGTGCTGTAATCATTGAAATACTCTGTCAGGTGCATCTGAGTTTCAACATTCTCGAGGACCTCTCTTCAACAAGAAAAACCAATGCAGGATCTCTCTATCTCCTGAAACCAATGTACAGACAAGATCAACATCAATTTGGGGAAAGGATTAGCCCATATGCTTAAGCAAGATAATAAGTGGAAAGTCGTCTTCCCTACTCTCTAATCCACTCTTTGCCTAACAAGTTTGTTTGTAACAAAAGCAAAATCTCTATTACTGTATGCACAATACATAAAGGGTCTGGCATTTAGGTGGAAACCAACTGACTCTACTGATTATTCAAATTCAGCACATCCTCGCCAGGATTGTTGGCAATGCTATTGCTAATGCAGACTAGTTACAGCAATATCCTCTCTGTCATTCGGAACAAGTCTCCTATTTTTCTGGTGTAAATCATCAAATGTCATGGGAGATCAGGGATGCAATCGAGCCATGTTCCATCCCTGCCCCCTTCCCCCACACACACACAAAAAAAAAAAAAAAAAAAAAAAAAACGTAACTGCCAATTACATACTCACCTCACCATTAGATGGTGGCAAATCACATCTTGTGAATCTGGATGGGCTGATATGAACAAATGCTCTGATACATGATTGCTTTGTGGTACCAATCTATTTTTAGGGTATCATTAGTGCCAATTTTTAGGTACCTTTAATAAGTAAGATTTTTTTCCCTGCTGTATCATTAATACCTTCCATTCAGAGTAGAGAGGACCGCAACAATGTGCATGGTACATCAACCGGCTTAGTTAAGCAAGATTCGGCTCCAACAAAATGAAATGAAAATCGCGTTTTCTGACCCAGAAAACCAATTCGTCACTGCTAATGCCACATGGATACAGAGGACTTCATCTTACAATGAATCCAGGTCAACAATATCGTCACTGTTCCAGTATGTCACATGCAAATCCTCTTTTGAATTGGCTTCTGCCGCCAGCTTTTCAGTTTCTTCATACGCTTTGTCTAAAGCGTCAGGTAAATTAGCATCCCAAAAACCCAACTCACAGACTTTTACATAGGTTAGATATCCTGCAGCCCTTACACCATCTGCAATCATCTCCTGTATAGGTTTACAACATATTCCTCCAGAATCCACCAACTCTAAAAACCGTTCAGCAAAACCAGCTGTCAAGAACACAACCGCTGCACAATTACGATCCACTAACCGAACATGAAATTCTTCAGAGAACACGTCATGTGAACCATTAAGCAGTTCTTTCAGCTTACGAGCAGACATCCCACCTCCAAATCCCCACAAGAGTACCAAATTACAGCTGCTGATGCTACTAGACTTCTCCGGTGAAATCTGGATATCCTCTTCTAAAGGGTCTCCAAAACTGGCCAAGCAAGGAGTGAAGACGTTTGCATATGATTCAAAAACGGAAGAAACACGATTATCACCGGCTTCAGCAGAATCTGGTGCTTTTAACATTAAACCCAAGTTGCCAAACATTTGGCTTAACCTCAAAACATCAGAACCATGACTCTTGAGATCACCCGCCTCACCTAGAACGAAAAAAGGCACAAACTTGAATAAGCCTGAGCCTCACCAAAATATTCAAACCTTAAATGGAAAGCCAAATTCAAGCATATTATCCTAAAATAGATTTTTCAGATGTTCCGATAATTAACTGGATTGATATTTTGGAGATGCAACAAGAGGTTGGTAATGAATCACAGCCAGAGAACGAATGGATTAGATTCCCTACTACTAACCTTGCTGAGGAATCTCCATACTGACAGACAGTGAGGTTCTTTCTTTCAAGTAGCCAAGGGCTGCAGGTAGGCTTTTTACATTTTTTACATGACCAATTTCCTTCAAAAGATGGTTTACGTCAATTATGCTTGGAAAGATGGTGCCCAAGGAACACCTGAACTCATTGACAGTAGAAGGCAGAGGAGCTAAGAACTTTGAGTGAACAAATGAAAATTCTGCACAAAACAGGCAAGAGAGTGACACATGGGATGAGAATGGAAAGCTATGTAGCCAAGCAATGTATATAAAGATACAGACCGTTAAGTGGGTTGTGCGCAACAATAGGTTTCTCAGAAGTGGAAATCAAATCGATCACTGTTCTGAAGCCTTGGACCTGCTTGCCATGCTCATCTTGCATATTAAGTAATTCCTTCTGTAAATTCACATGCCCAAAATTAGTAATAAATCAAAACACAAACTCATAAAACACGGTCCAACTGATAATCCTGGGTATTGGAAAATAAGTAAGTAAACCTCCAGAATATCCTTGTCCTCTTTTGAATTCGCCAACACAGCTCGAATGGCCTGTATTCCCCTACCCTTAGAAGGAACAAAGAATGGAACAACATTTACAGTGTCCTTCAACACCTGAAAATGAGAAAACACAAAACCACAAGTATAAGTCAGGTAGTTCACCAAAATTAGAACATTATAATGCACCATAAGCCAGGTAGTTCACCTCCATTGCGAGCAAGACCTGACGTTCACTGCAAACATCTATGGTTAAGCAAGGTCTGGAGCCAAATAACTCATTTCCCGAGATCATTTTTCTCAAGGTACTAAGCAACGGATCTGCTAGAGTAAAATACAAATGAATGAATATCTGAAAGAGCACACGTCTAATACAACAACAGAATTTTCTTTACCCTCGTCTGCCTTTCTTGTTTCTCTACTAGCTCCTGTCCAATGCTTAACTCGAGTTTTAATCCGTTGTAGAAACATAGAATCTGCAACTGAATATGTCGAAGGTAACTCAGATTGAGCAATAAAACTACTGGGCAACATATTTTCTGTTTGACCTTTTGCAGCTGATTCCTGGGCCCTGGATAAGTAAGATATGCCTGTTTAAATAGAGTGAACACAGTAAGATGTTGCTTAATAACAAAGACAGTGAAATCTACAAAATTGATGGTATACTTGCAAGTTGCAACCAATTTTAAGTCTATTGAAAAAAAAAACATGTAAACAATTCAGACTTCACAGAAAACAACAATTAGGAGAATCATATAGGGCAAGATAACACAATTAAGTTGCAAATAAAATAATTACACACTAAAAACAATGAGGATTTATATTACACCGAAGAATTCAAGTTTACAACATTGTTGTATTAAATTTTTATGTCCAGTATGTTTCTGAACCTCAGAATAATTCAGACAAAAAAATAATAATCAAGAAATAGATAGGTGGATGCATCTACTTATTTATGAACAGATCCTTATACTAACGAATAAAGAACTTGTCTTAAAAAGCTTAAACCTGGTTGAGTTTTATCTTCCATCCAATCACCCACCATTTCTTTGTTTCAAAAGAATGAAACATATCCAGTCAATCTACTTTGAATGCTAATAAGCTTGTGCACAATAATGTTCAAAATCAGGAAGAACATTATACTAGATACATAATATAAAAAAATAAAGACAGACAAAGGGGTACAGAGCATCAAATATCAATGAATGAATGGACCCATATTCGTAAACCAAAATTTTCAAGGGTGACAATGTCATTGCAGTCTCCTGCTTCATATCCTGTAGCTAGCAATTATTGTTACAACTTACAAGGTGAAAGAAAGATTGAAACATCCTGGATATTATCCGGAAAAAGTACAACACAAGTAACTTACCATCACGTATGCAGGCATTAAAATCAAAGTCGTCATTAGCCATTGAGGTTAAGTATGACGATTGGCACAAAAAGCTGTAAGAAGGCATCTTTAATTTTAACTCATCCCTAGGGAACAAGTGAAAATTGTACCTGAATAATCAAAGAAGCCAATAAGAACTATTAAACGGCAATTGTTGCTTCAAGCTACAGGGAATCCCCACACAGTTCAAATACTAACGATGAAAAAAAGAATGAAACAAATGCAGATATACGTTGAATCGATGTTTTAATTTCAGTATCTTTATCTATGAGGATAACCGGCATGGATGGAATACACTTGTCTCAGAAGTTGGTCTTTTGTTTCTTTAGCTTGAAAAAGCTGAGGTTAGAAAACACTTCATATAAAAACAAAGAAACCACTTAATACAAGCTCACAACAGAACTTGAGATTAAAACCTAACACTACTTGACAAGTAGCCACCGAATAGTGTTTTTAAGAACACCTAATTAGATTTAAAAATCAATCCCTCCTCTATGAATCAGTTCATTACTCAACAAAATTATCTTATCATTTTTACGTATGCTCAATCATGTAAAAAATATGGAATGTAGCATAAAACTAGCTTCTACTCTGCCGTCCACAGATATGTAAGTCCACAGCTAAGTGCAACAATAAACATAATTCCCTACAAACTTCTATTCATTATTCTTTCACAATGCCAAATAATGATTCCACAACAAATTCGAAAGCTATGCAATGAAAGAGTGACGAAGGCAATAGAGGCTTACGGGTGAGCAATAACCTTGGATGATTGAACCGAAAAAGGGCAAACGGCAAACTGAAGAACCTGAAATCTTTCAGCGGCATACTTGGCTTTAAGGTAGGCGGTCTGGGCTGTATCAATAGGCAGTGTTTTTTGCCAAGGGAAAGAAAAAGCTCCGGTCTTTTGCAAGGAAATAGCGATGTAGTCAGAATTAGAAATGTGGGATTTTATCTCTTCCAATGCGGATGCAAAATTGGACTTGGTTACTTGCTTAATTGGCCATTTTTGGTCCTTGGAGTTGATATTTCTTGTAGGGATGCGGTCGAAAGTAGGGTTGGGAAATTTGGTGAAGAATTGGCGTCTCTGATACATTTTCCGGCCAGAAGTGGTGGTGGAGTTCAGCAGCTACCAAATAGAAACAGGCGAAAAATCTCCCGCGGGAAAATTGGCAAGGTTTAATTATATTATTATTATTATTATTATTATTATTAGGGTTTATTGTTATTATTATTTTTTATAATTTTGGAGGATGATTATTATTTTAAGTGATTATTTTATTCCTCCTTAATTAAATATTAATCAAACTTCAATTTTTTAGTTGTATTAAAAACAAATAAATTTCACCGAACAAATATACCTCTATTTACTCACGACTCCAGCTTTCCAAAAAAGAACCAAATGTCTTTTATCCTGTTGGCCCTGTTATTTTTTTCCATGGAAGGGATCAAGTTCACTCCTTCATTTCTTCATTTCTTCCACTTCCAGTTCAACCGGATCATCATCGATCTCATTACCTTGCCAATTCTCTGCAATCTGAATAAAATTTGCAATATCGGACTCGTCTTCCCGTCTTCGGTGTAAATATGATCCTTAAAATTGGGGGCTTGGAGGATTTCAACTCCAATGCGTAATCCCCATACCGATTGATGTTCAAAGGCAAACTCGCCAGGGAGTTTCCAGGGATCAGTACTTCGACGTTGGGTATCCAATTCTTCGTCCGATTTCTCGTCGACATAAACAACAATTATTATTTGCTATTCATGGAGCTTTTTTTTTTTGCGAGTCCTTTCCGGCGGATGCGGCGGCGGAGAATAGGTTCATCAGATAATTTGCAATCAAACGGCAACAATTTCGCAAGAGCATTCGAGCTGGGCTATGCACCAGTAGTTCATGGAGTATTTGCAACAACAATTGAACTTAATGTGTTGATTTGCTTAGTGTGCTTAACATTCTGAATGTATTGGTGCTTTGGACTTGATTTGCAGTAATTTAGTTATAGTAACTTTGTTTGAAAAAAGTTGGAATAAGTGATCTGGATTAGTTTAGCTTTGTTGCAATTTCTTTGTAAGTTTTTAGCTTTATTAGTTTATGAGTTTGTGTTCCTGTTGGAGTCATTTGGAAATGACTATTTTTATTAAATTGTTATGGATTCTGGTTTTGCTGCATATATGTTGTGGAGATGAAATGCTTATCCCAATACTAGTTGATGGGGTGATTGTTTACAATTTTCAGATTTCTGTCTTTGTTTTCTTGTTATGATTCAAGCATTCTTATATGATAGATAAACGAATCAAGCTGAGCTGAAAATTGATGCACTGAGATGCTTTGTGATTGAGCTGAATTGTGAGTTTATACGGCTGATTTTAATGCTATATATTGAGATACTTGGCTGAATTTGTGACATATGTGTGCCTTGAAGTAATCACTTGAATTAAGCCTTAAATGAGTCTGATACTGATACTGTTTTCTGATACTAATGTTGTATCCCTTATATGATACTGTTAGTGATATTGTATGCCTTATATGAGCTAGATATGATATTGTCTCCCTTGAAATAAGCCTTAAATGAGCCTTATATGTGTGTCTTGAAGTAGTCACTTGAATTAAGCCTTAAATGAGCCTGATACTGATACTGTTTACTGATACTGTGTTAGTGTAAACGCTGCGATTAAATTCGGTATTCAAATACTACCTCGAAAATGTATCAAATGAGGTCTCAAAATGAAAAGAAAAAAAAAATGAACTTTGGTGAAACAATTTTGATGATCGGTGTTCTAAATCAAAAGTTACGGTCGTTTATAAGAAAACGCTCCGGTTAATGCAAATATTTTTTCGGCTTTCAAAATTTACGTCGGAAGAGTATCGTATTTGGGCTCAAATTAAAGAGAGAAAAAAATATGAATTTTTTTGAATAATCGGAGTTCTAAATCAAAAGTTACGGGTGTTTGAAAAAAGAAAAAGAAAAACAAAAGCAAGCAGGATATCTGATGTAATGTACATGTACTTGAGCGGCTGAGCCTGAGGACGCGCGCTATGCAGGGTCAATTTTGTCCGTATGAAATTGTTTGTCTTTTTTACAACTAAAAAAAAGTGTCCTATTTATTCATTGTGTAATTTTTTTTTTGTTCTTTTTCCTCAATTTCTCATTATTTTATTGCATCTTCTTCCTACCCTACGCAGGTTCAAGTCCCTCCAGCTGGCGCTATTTAACTTTGTAATTAGTACATCGGCTTACTGGTTAGCTAGACTATATCTTGACTTGGAGATCATGATTTGAACCCCGTTAGAGGCATAATTAAGGTGTGTGTAACCTTTCGTATCCGAACAAAAAGGTTGAGTGTGTGTAACCTTTCGTATCCGAACAAAAAGGATTATTCAGTAGGAGATTTTTTTAGGGGCTCAAAGCTCTTTTGGTGTCTCATAAGAAAATCGAATATTGTGACTTGTGATAGTCATTAACCACTCCATCAATTCAATGAGTTAAGCTTTCTTATTCATTTTCTGCGTAAGGGTATGGGTGTGTGAATTGAAAGTAGAAGCAAGATGGGAAAGAAAAATTGTGGTTAAACTTGACTCGTTTAGTTAAGCTACTCGTTGATATCAAGCTCGAACCCGGTTTTTAACGTCAAACACATCAAATTCAAACAAATTAACAAATTGTTCTTCACTGTACATTACCAACCGTTTTATCTCTGCAACATTGTGGTCATTCTACCTCATCGGAGCTTTATATATTCATTATCATTAAGAAGTCGTATGCACTTGGATTTTAAAGAAAAGTGTCTTTTCACACGGCCGTCTTATTGCACAGTAATTAATTTTCAACTTTACCCTTAATTTTTTTTCATTTACGCGCCTACATTTTGACCGGAGTTCGGTCAAAATATGAAACATTATACTTACCCAAATATGGTAAGAATAATTTAATCCGACGTGGTCAGGAAAATATTACATGTTTGGCTTCTAAAATGGTTCGATATGTTTCCGAAATTTTTATAGCGCCGTGGTTATATTCTGACTTGTAATAAGATTATACCTACCCAAACGAACGTGGTCAGAAAAACATTACATGTTCGGCCTCTAAAATGGTCCGATACGTTTTTGAAATAGGAGCGAAAAACGTAATTTATCGGCCCGTAAAGTGGTCTGTATTGTTTCCCAAGCATACATAACAATGTCAATTTATCCAAACCAAACACTGGTCCGGAAAACATAATGTTCTTGGCCTATAACATGGTCTGAATAATATACAATTCCTGACTCATTTAAGGTCTTAATGATATGCATGTTAAATGTCCAAACGAAACTCATTCTCGTCCTTGGCATGTGTGAAACATTTAGTGTGATAAGACAGTCTTGTTAAATCGATCAAACCCCCCCCCCCCCCCTCCATTCTGCGATAGTAATTCAGACCTCACTTATTGGGGCCGTGAATACAGCGCGAAGGCTATAATGCCATATCTCCGGACCCCGCCCCGCCAACTCCAAAAGCATTTCGTCCATTGTTAATATTGCTACCGTGTCTTGCATCCTCTTCAATAATTCCGAAATTCAATATATCTGAGATGTCGACACGGTAAACCTACAAAAGAAAAGATAGGGGGATCGTTTAAACTTTTTGAAAGATAAAATGTTAGAGGCCAATTTACACTGTATGTAGATAATACTTTCAAACACTATAACTTGAGAATGAGTTTACTTCAAACCAAACTTAAGTGAAGTGGATTATACTTCATCAACATCATCTGGAATGATGTTATACATTCATGAGATGTGACAGTCATCTCACTTCAATCTAGATCTATATCTTGTCGGCTATGTTGAGGTAAAATCATTAGTTGTAATCATTTAGGTCGATTCCCATATTGTTATACACTTATCAGTACGGCTACTCGAATGTAAAAGTTGATGAATAATTCTTTTGGTTGTGTAGATGTCTGGGAGATGGCTTGAAAAAAAAAACCTTAAAACAGATTGCCCACTTTGGGTAGCAAAGCCTTGGTGTTACAAGAAAAAACATCACTTGCACATTGATTGTCCTCTAATGACGGTCCTCTATTAAAGAAAAGTTGCATTTAAACATCACAAGTGAAGTGTCCACACACACAAGGTATGCTTTTAGTATTTATTTGTATTTATTTAAAAACCTTAAGCGATAAAAAGGAATAGAGAAATCCAACATTATTTTTGTCGTAATATAAAGTTAAAGTAAGGAAACAGTGTTCGAACCCGTTACGAAAAAAAAAAAAAAAAAAACCACGATCAAATAAAGGCAGGAGGCCACATCAACATCTAAAAGAGAAGAAACCAAAAAGTTTTAAAAAAGAGGTTAAATAAGTTTCTAAAATAGGCTAATTAAAACGGAATAACTGTACCTTCTGCAAATATAGTACATTGTCACAGGTTTTGTTGAACGATTCTTTCCAGTTTCCCCAACCCCCCCCCCCCCTCCACTCTCTTATCGTTTGAAAATGCTACTCTCTCTCTCTCTCTTTTAAAGGAAAAAGCTACTTTAAATAATGCATCAATCACAAATTCACAATGACACATATCCATTGAAGTTTATCAGCAATTGTTGTTATAAATAATTTAAATGTCTTTTCACTGGTTTTTTTCATTCTGCACAGACAGCCGGTAATTGGGGACCATCCGATCGGATTAATTCAAAATTCGATTTTTTGATAGTATCGGTAGAATTTAAGGGTAATTTCAACAATTCATCCACATGTTTTACTCTTCAAATGAACTCATCTTAAAAGAATTTCCCAGAATTTAAATCTTACACATAAAGATATGTCTTTACGATTATTGGTGAGCAAACTCTATTCCGAATAACTTAAATTCATTATTACAACAAAATACACAAATCCATCACTTCCTATCTCATATTTAAAATGAATCTATAAATTCATCATTTTTGCTTCTTTTAAAAATCAGAATAGATACTCCAAAACAACCCACTGTATCTATTTGGGGTGTACTTTAATCAATGTCAACAATGAACAGTTGATGACATGTTGAAAAATTATCAGAATAATGAATTCCAAGGCAATTGTTGAAAATCAATCTAATGATACAATGAAGGTTGACGATACGATGTACCACCCTTCCACGTGGAATTATCTGAGTGGTCCAGCTGGAATATGGAGAGAGTCTAGATATGACGAGGACGTCGAACCGGGTGAACCGTCTCGACATGAGCAAGATCATATGTATGATAAATTGATTATGTTGAGGGTTTCCGCATCGACGCGACCATGACGATGACCATCGAGTCGATGTCGCCGACGCTTCGATCCGATATCCGAGGAGTAGCTTGGACAGAAGCCAAGGTCATATTTGTCAATAGACTAAGCCGCCCTTAATTTAGGGCGTAAGAGGGACACGTGCCTATAAATACACACATCCAGGACTACGTGAGGCTTGATTCCCGGATAAAAAGACAGATACGTAGGCAATTCAAGATATATTCTTGAACCCAAACCGTACAACATAAAAACTCTCATCTTTCCATAAAAGGCACTATCTTGTTCATTTTGCATCTCCTTTCTATTTCACCCCTAGATTCCGGGTAACCTTGACACATCACCGGTGCATTATTTAGCATCATCATTGGCGCTGTAGCGAGGGCCTTTTCTATCGGTGATTTAGAGAGAGTAGTACGATGGCGCCGCCAACGAGAGAAAAGCGAGTAGTAAGAACGTACGTAATGAAGAACACACGGACCTGAGCCACAGGGAACAAAACCGACTATCCTTGAAAAGCCCACCGGTTCTAAGGCCGCAGTTAGCTTGTGCAAACACAAAAACCACAAACTTCCTCCCCGCCAGTTGCGGATGTTGCGGACCACTTGGCGTCGTTAGATGAAGAAGCACTTAAGCGTGTCGTAGCGTCCGTGTTTGTTGAAAAAGGATTCTGTAATTTACCAGGCGGGCAACCTTCATATCAACCAAGCCAGAAAGAGTTAGAAAATACGCAGGGGAAGAAGCTGGTGGATATTCAAGAAGAATGTGGAGACGAGATAGAAGTCAGTGTCACCAACTGTAAGAGGCGCGCAGGAGAAGCCTCGAAGGAGAGTCGAGGAGAGTATACGAGACGAGTTCAACCGTATCGTCGGTAAGGATCGAGACATCAATTGGCTCGAGTCACCTTTTGTCTCCGAGATCGAGGATTACCCGATGCCTGAGTCCTTCAAACCCCCAAAAATGGATCCCTACGACGGCACAACAGATCCTGAGGATCATCTATACCGATACATATCAATGATGAGGCTAAGAAATGCGAACGACGCCATAAGTGTCGAGCATTTGACACTTTGTTAACGGGTCGAGCTCGAGAATGGTTCCACAAACTGAGACCCGGGTCGATTTCTAGCTTCTTACAGTTGGGGCAAAAGTTTCGCGACGCGTTTATTGGGAACAAGAAGTTCCATCTGAGTTCTACCCATTTGACCAATATCAAGCAAGAAAGGAATGAGTCAACTATCGATTATATGAAGCGGTTTAATCTCGAAGCAATGAAAGTCCACAATCTCAATGAGACACTTCAGGTCAATTTTTTCGTTGCAGGAATCAGGAACATGAAGTTATATGACAAGTTATCCAGAAAGATGCCAGAAGGCATGGACGAATGTGTGAACATAGTCCATAAATTTTGCCAAGGTGAGGAGGCGGCGCTTGCACACCATCTCGATTGGCCTCAACTCGAGAAACGACGCCCGGGGCCGGACCAAGGGTCGGCCCTAAGGGTCATGGTGATGAGGGGAAAGCCGTGTTTTCGATCGGATGACAAAGACCAATTACAGTCGACTCGGAAAGAAAGGAAATTTGAAAGATAGAGACTTCATACCACTTAATCGGTCTCGGAGGAGGTGTTAGCCATCATGATAAAAAAGAACATTGCTCGGACACCCAAACCGATATCTAAGGATGTCGAGAAGAGGAAAAATACCCATAAATACTGTGATTATCATAAAGATGTGGGGCATGACACTGAAGAGTGCTTTGATTTAAAGAGAGATATCGACGCTAGCATTCAGGAAGGTCGATTGGACGAAGTGGTAGACAGATCGGAGAAAGATGAGCCCAAGGGGCGTCGTGAGTATAAAAGGAAGAATTACCACGGAAGAAGAGAGCGATCTCCGAATCGAGACAATCAAAGGCGTAGAGACAGGTCATCTGAGCCCGTGAGAAGGGACAATCAGAGGGACGAGCGTCGAGACGATAGGAGGGAAGAGCAGGATCGAGATCCTTATGGAGATAACCGTATCGGATACGGTGTAAATACGATTGTGGCAGAACATGATTTAGACCGACCACGATCAAGTCAACCGGTTACGGACGGGTCGAGAGAGGCCAAGAAGTTAAAATTCACAACAGAGGTGGGGTATGGACCTAGAGACGATGTCCCAAGTCCTCATGGCCGCAGTGAAGGTTTAGTCATGTAGGCGCTTATCGGTCCGAGGGCTAATAAAGAGAGTCTGCGTCGATAGCGGGAGTGCCGTGAATATCCTATACCATTCAGCGTTTAAGGCAATGAAGTTAAGAGATGAAGATATAACACCATTGTCCACCCCGCTATTCGGTTTTACAAGGCAGGCCATCCATCCTATCGGATCTATCAACTTGTTAACCACAAGAGGAGATGGTGAGAAGGGGCGAACGATGGAAATGACGTACGTCGTGGTCAAGGCCCCTTCGTGGGTATAATGTAATATTGGGTCGACCCGCTCTTTATGATTTGAGAGCGTAATTTCCACCTACCACAACAAGATGAAGTTCCCCACGTGGCATGGCACCCATGAGGTAAAGGAGATATGGCAAGTGGCCAGAATTGCAACTTAGTGACGATTAAAGGAAAGGGTGTAGGCCAAGTGTTAGTTGAAGAGCTAATCCCCGAGGAAGAAGAAGACAAAAGTTGGGTTTCGTCGATCCGACGGAAGAAATTCAAGTTTGGAAGGGAGAAGAAAGCCGGGAGTTCAAGTCGGGAAGTGGATTCCACACCCCGATATGCAAACGTTAGCCGATCTCCCGGTTGAGTTTCGAGATGTCTTTGCATGGAAAGCCGACGATATGCCGGGCCTATCCAAAGGACATTGCAAAGGTGCATAAGCTCAATGTTGACCCCACGAAGAAACCAAGAAAACAAAAGAAAAGAAATCTAGCACCGAAAAGAAAGGAAGCGAGCAAGGAAGAAGTCGACAAGTTGCCGGTAGCCGGGATCGTTAAAGAAGTAGTATATCCGGACCGGTTAGCCAACCCGCCTTAGTGAAGAAACCCGACGGGAGTTGGAGGATGTGCATCGACTTTACTGATCTAAACAAGGCTTGTCCAAAAGGTTCCTACCCGCTCCCTAAGATCGACCGGCTTGTCGATTCGACCTTAGGATTCGAAGTTTTTGGATTTTTAGATGCGTATCGAGGCTACTATCGATCCTTATGGACCCCGCAGATTCGAAAAGACGGCTTTTATAACGGACTTCGGGACATTTAGTTTCGTGACGATGCCGTTTGGTTTAAAGAATGCGGGAGCAACGTATCGCCGCGCGTGGAACAGGATTTTTGGAAAATTGATTGGACGCAACATGGAAGTTTATGTAGACGATTTGTTAATTAAGAGTAAGTCTCTCGAGCGCTTCATAATCGATACGCGAGAGGTGTTCGAGGTTCTTCGTTCTGCCAACATGAAACTCAACCCAAAAAAGTGTACGTTCGGGGTCCGATCAGGAAAGTTCTTGGGGTACATGATATCTAAAGATGGAATTAAAGCAAACCCAGACAAAATCAAGGTTCTCCAGAACATGCCTGTGCCTCGAAGTGTGAAGGAGGTACAAAGACTAACGGGTCGGATGGCAGCGCTCAACCGTTTCCTATCGATATCGGCACAAAGGGCCTTGCCATTCTTTTAAGATTCTAAGGAAAGCAAGTCCCTTCCAGTGGGATGACAAGTGTCAAAAAGCTTTTGAGGACTTAAAGAGTTACTTGTCGAACCTGCCCACCTTATCATCACCTCGAGAAGGAGAGAAGCTGTTTGTGTATCCGGTCGTTTGTGAAGAGGCGGTAAGCGCGGTGTTAATTCGAGAAGCGAACAAGGTCGTGTACCGCCTATTTCATCGCAAAGCCTTACATGGGGCGTAGTTAAGATATTCACCACCGAGAAGTTAGCATTGGGTCTAGTCCACGCGTCGAGGAAGTTAAAGCCTTATTTCCGGGCACACCCAATTGTGGTAGTCACGAACCAACCCTTGAAACAAATTTTGGCAAAGCCGGAGACATCGGGTCGATTGGCCAAGTGGGTGGTCGAGTTAGCCGGGTATGATATCGAGTTCACACCTCGGACAAGGCGGTTAAAGGCCAAGCACCGGCCGATTTCATTGCGTAAGGGTTGTCGATTCGTATAGAACAAGAAAAACAATCGCCCGAAGAACAGGGGACCGTTTATGTTGATGGTGCTTCTAGCAAGGAAGGAGCAGGAGCTGGGTTGTTGCTGGTTAGCCCAAGAGGAGAGGAATTCCCTTATGCGCTTCGATTTGAGTTTAAAGCCACTAATAATGAAGCGGAATATGAAGCCATGATTACAGTTTGAAGTTGGCAATCAAGTTGGGGGTCGAGAACCTCCCGGTGTACGGTGACTCACGGCTCGTGGTAAATCACATTCGAGGTGAGTATGAAGCTAAAGAGGAAGCAATGAAGAGATATCTAAAGGTGGTTCGTGGACCGATGTCAAAATTCAAGAGTGTGAGCATCGAGCAGTACCGAGGAGTGAGAATAAACGAGCCGATGCCTTATCTAAACTGGCATCTAATTTCAAATCAAAAAAGAAAGTTCTGGTAGAAATGCTGTCAGAGCGTAGCTACGGGGAAGTCGATGTGCAACCAATTAATCAGGGGTCGACATGGATGGACTCGATAGCCCTTTATCTGAAAGATGGGATTCTACCATCGGATAAGTCTCAAGCAAGGAAGGTACGATTACAGTCAGCAAGATATGCATTATTCGATTATGTTCTATACAGGAAGTCATTCGTAGCCCCCCGGATGCGATGCGCATCGGAAGACGAGGGAGCCTATCTTCTCGAGGAAATACATCGGGGAGTATGTGGAAATCATTGTGGAGCACGAATGCGGCAAGGAAGTGTAGGCTAGCGGTATTTCCGGCCCTCAATGCAGAGACGCAAATGAGTTGGTTATGAAGTGCGCAGCGTGTCGGGTTCATGATGTAGTAACACATCAGCAAGCTCAAGAGATGAGTGTCATCGAATCTGTTTGGCCGTTCGATGAGTGGGGTGTCGATATAGTAGGGCCTTTGCCTCGAGCCCCAGGAAATCTAAAGTTTGTTGTGGTCGCAGTCGATTATTTCACCAAATGGGTTGAGGCTAAAGCCCTTGCCGACATCGTAGCCGCAACCATCAAGAAATTTTTGTGGGAAAATATTTTATGCGGTGTTTGGAGTCCCCAAGTACCCGATCTCGGACAACGGCACTCGCCTTAGATGAAAGGGTACAAAGTCGGCTCAAAGAGTTTAAGATCGAACACGAACGACATCCGTGGCTCGACCTCGCCGAACGGACAAGTCGAGCGGCACCAACGTACAATTGAAGTTCGGTCCGAAGAAACGATTGGAAGATGAGGGACGCGATTGGGCAAGACAGCTTGCCAAGCATCTTGTGGTCATATCGAACCGCACCCAATGCGCCTACTCGAGAAACTCCTTTCGCAATGGCCTACGGGTGTGAAGCGGTTATACCAGCCGAGATCGGGTTGTCTTCACCTCGGGTTTTGGCTTATAATATCGAGACAAATGGAAACAATCTCAAGCAGGCGAAAGATGATATCGAAGAAAGGAGGGAGCTCACACTGCATCGAGCGGCTGAGTATAAGAGAAGGATTTCCCAAACGCTCGAGTAAAGTATAAATATTTCCAAGTTGGCGACCTCGTATTGAGAAAGAATGAAGTAAGCAGACAGGACCCGATAGGCAAACTCGAGCCAAATTGGGAGGGCCCATACAAGATCCTGAAAGTCCATCCTAAAGGGGCATATCAACTTGGAAGATCAGACGGGAGCACAGTGCCTCGAACCTGGCACGCCACTAATCTTAGAAAGTATTATGTGTAATTTTCATTTCTGTTTTGATGATTGACATTTGTAATGCGTCGAATCGACAATTAAAGCTTTATGTTTGCAATTTATGTAATTTTCCTTCAACCATCATAACCAACACCCGTCGATATGATGTAAAAGGCCATGATGCAAGGCAATCGGCTGGCACCACGCCACGCATCCATCGAAGACGAAGCTGTCGATTCCACATAATTGAGCCGAGCTCCGATCAAATATATAATTAAGCCGAAAAGGCGATAAAACTAAGATCGACTCATACCTAAAGTGCACCATGAGTCATGAACTCATGCTTCACTTGGGGGGAATAGAGAGGAATTAAGTCGATACGACTACACCTCGCGCAAATAAGGGAATTAAGTCGATATGACTACACCCTAATTAATCACAAGGGAAGTAAGTCGATGTGACTACACCCTAATCAACCGTAAGGGAATTATGTCAAAACGACTACACCCTGAACAAATAGCAATGATATATGAGGTAAAGTAAAAGCAAGGATCATCAGAAGTCGAAAATTCAAGAAAATTCAAGAAAGGTTTAGCCGGAAAAATTCATCGACAAAAGTTAAACAGAGACAAAGGAAATGAATGATCAGGTTTACAACCACATCGAATCAAAAGTTTATAACCAAATCGAATAAATGTTGCTTTAAAGTTGAACATTCATGGGTTAGGGGGGACCGAGTCGGATACGTTGGGGTCAGCTTGATTTTCAATGTCGATATCCTCCTCATCCTCTTGATTCAAAGCAGGGACCACATACTTCTCATATAAAGAGACACCAGAGCGGAGATCGTCGAAGTATCGGCCCATATCGAGGGACGACTTTCGTATCATATAAGTGCGCCTTTCCGATACTAGACACTTCAAATTCAGGAAAGACGGCCTTCACTTCGTTCAGCGCGTTCGTGAAGCCTCCCTTCATCGCTTGAGTCATCAGCAACATCATTTCGTTCTTGAACTCTAAAGAGGCCAGATAATCCTTCCTAGCTGTCTCATGACGGGCTGCAAAACTGTCGACCTCGAACTGAAGGTCATCTCGAGCTTTGATGGCATTAGCCAATTCGATCTTGGTGGCCTCAAGCTCTGACTTCACTTTGGTCAACTCCCCATCTCTTGCAGCCGGCATCTTCTCCGCTTTGGACAAGTTGAGCCGAGACGCTTCAAGATCAGCCTCGAGAGTCAAGCGTCGTCCATCCAACTTCTTTACCGATGCCTCAAGCTTCTCAATTTTGGCGGCCTGCTTCTTTATAATCTCTTCCTTTTCCACCAGGGAGCGCGAAGACTCCATCCCGACCGTGGCCACTTGAGTCATTAGCCGAGCTCGCAAAAATGAGAGGCCTTAAAATGAAAGGCCTTAAGATTATAAAAGCCTCAAAATTATAAAGAATTAAAGGCTTACGGCTCGCATGGTTTTGGTAAACCAACCGCTGCGAACTCTTCGGGAGCCATGGCCTCCACTCGGTGGTAGAGGTCTCCGGAATCATGTCGATGCTCGTGGCCTCGGTGGAGGAATAATACGAGCCTCCTTCCCAACACCATGTCGAATCTCGCAACTTTCGTGCGTTTTCTTGGGATGGGGTTCTCCTCTTGCTTCGCTTCTCCGCCACACCTCGTCGGGTTGGCTCCTCAAGATATCGATGACGAAGTAGGGGTCCCAGATCGAATTGGAGTCCTTTGACTCCCAGAAGCTGTCGAGCCGGATACGGCCTTCTTTGATCTGATGCCGACCAGCTCCTGAATTTTCTTGGGATCCGTCTTCTTTGGGTCCGGCATCTTGGTTGACGACTCCATCTCTGAGAAATATTCCACTGCAAAAGTCAAAATCATTATTAGTACGTAATCGAGACGAAAATAAGATTAAAGTATCAAGTCGATAAAACTAATCAAAATCCTACATAAAGCCCGAACTTCTTCATCGAGTCCCATATAGGCGCTCGGGCCGGCCGTCTCGAGATCGGCATAAGGGTATAAAGGATGCGGTGTTCCGAGTTACGATGTCGGGGTGGGCTTGTTCCAACACTCTACACGACGCCGGGGGTTAGGCTCGATCTTGTCGTGCCATTTCTTAGGCCTCTTATGCCATGTATGAATATCCAAGTCTTCCAGACCGTGTCGAATAAAAAAGAAATTGGGTTTCCAGTCACCATGGGACGAAATGGCCCTTCGAACAAACTCAGGAACCAGAGGACGCTTCTGAAAAGTATACCATCCCGCGTCCTGCAACCCTTGAATCAAGTAATACTGTCGGAATAGGCGGACGAGAAATTCGACCTTAGCAACTCGACACGCTAAGACGAAGCCCGCATGAGACTCCTCACGCCGTTAGGAGCAAGCCGAGAAACGCGGATCCGATAGTGTCCGAGGACCTCGATCGGACACGGATCGAATGGGTATCTCAACCCCTCCCTTAATCGAGCCTCGTATATGCCGCGAAAACCGGGGGAGGGTCGCAAACAAACCGAAATTGGCCACCTGGGACTGTATGTTATTGGAAGAGTAAGGGATATCGAACCTCCGGCATATAGCCTTAATCTTTTCCCGAGTCAAAACGGACATACACCCGTAGGGACCTTGCCCTTTCATCATAGTTTGTCGTTTGGTAACGGGACGAGAAGATGGCTCTTCTTCTTCCCCCTCTCCCCCACCGTCAATGGATCCTTCTCCGGCTAGACTATGGACGGATGCGGCAAGTTCTTCGTAAACCGTTTTCTCCCCGCATTCGTCGTCAATTTCTACAACTATTTCCCTATTCCGAGAATCACTTTCACCGCCGCACATGGGAGGAAGAAGAAAGGCAAAAGAAAACGAAGAAACAAAAGATAAACGAGAAGTTGGAGGCTTACTTGCGGATTTTGTATGAGACAGAAAAGTGGATGAGAATGAGTAAGGGTAGACTCCTCACCGGCTTGGACCCCTTTTATCTTCAAAAATCTGCAAATGATTTGAAAGGACGGTTTGCGGGCAGTTATAAAAGAAATATCGCGAGTATCAAGGGCTCCATCCAATGAAAACGCTTCGTTTCCTGCGCCCATTTAATTCTGACGCAGCGTGACGTCTCCCTATGAAGACCTAGGGCGGCTGAGGTACTAGCCCAAATCCCGCCAAAGAAAGGTCTCGTATCGAATATCACTTTCAAACTTTCGGATCCGACTTCGACATTCTGTAGAGGCCTTGTCGGATCCGGGGGCTTATGACGATACGATGTACCACCCTTCCACGTGGAATTATCCGAGTGGTCCACCGGAATATGGAGAGAGTCTAGATATGACGAGGACGTCGAGCCGGGTGAACCGTCTCGACATGAGCAAGATCATATGTATGATAAATTGATTATGTTGAGGGTTTCCGCATCGACACGACCATGACGATGACCATCGAGTCGATGTCGCGTACGCTTCGATCCGATATCCGAGGAGTAGCTTGGACGGAAGCCAAGGTCATATTTGTCAATAGACTAAGCCGCCCTTAATTTAGGGCGTAAGAGGGACATGTGCCTATAAATACACACATCCAGGAACTACGTGAGGCTTGATTCCCGGATAAAAAGACAGATACGTAGGCAATTCAAGATATATTCTTGAACCCACCGTACAACATAAAAACTCTCATCTTTCCATAAAAGGCACTATCTTGTTCATTTTGCATCTCCTTTCTATTTCACCCCTAGATTCCAGGTAACCTTGACACATCACTGGTGCATTATTTAGCATCATCAAAGGTGTTTATTCATACGGTGAGTTATTTGATCAAACTAAAGACACTAAAAACGTAATGATGATGTTTATGACTTGAATAATCTTGATGTTTGCAATTTGATACCTTCGCAAATCACATCATTTCCAAAATGATGCAAAGACGAGATACCGCTCTCTGCATGTAGAGCTATGTCTCTTTAGCTTTGCAATTCGATACCCGTTTTATCAAGGTAGTAACATATATTTATCAGAACAATAATTCGAATGCCAACTATCAGCTTCTAATCTATGAAAAAAATGTCTCACACATATTCCAACTCAAAATTCTTGAAAACTCATAAAATCAAGTGTACATTGGAGGGAACTATAGCACATTCACCCAACCTTTCTCCTCTTTGACCACACTAATTAAAATGAAGGTGTTGTCCCCAGGACATGGCCGAGTGATAAAGAGTTTGGGTGCCTTAAAAACAAGCTGGACCTGGACTTGGAGTGTGGAGGCTCTAATCCCGTAAATGGACGACTTCTTTCAGTCTGCTTGGTATAATAGCAAGTTCATGACACTGGATCCCTAGGTTATATGATTAATATATCACTCATCTCGTTGGACAGAAGGAGTGAGGACCCTTAAAGTTAGGTTAATATATTTTTTTATTAAAATGAGGGTGTTCAGAGTGTTGTACGTATAGTTACTGAAATAATATTTTCAAAGTGTAATTGAAAAACACCCCGCCCTCACCTCCCCCGCAAAGAAAAAAAACACATGTATATGTAGAGACCAACACATGTGGAACACTCTGCACGCATTGTTCCAACTAAACATGATACGGTGTGGTGCAGATTATCCCAATGTTCACAAAAAAATTCTAGTATGTAGCTGTTAATATTGGAGTGAAGATGCTGTAAATGGACGGTTAAAAAAGAAAGTAGCTTTTTCCCAGCCCATGATCTCAAATCTTCATTTGATCCTCCTGACAGAATCAGAGATTTCATACAGAGTAAAAAAGGACACTGTTTACTGTATACGAAGTCCGTTAAGCCTTGTCGTCTCGTTTTGTACATGTTTCATTAAGTTTGTCGAGTTAGCATAAACCTCTAGAGCCAATTTTTTTAACAAAACAGAGTTCAAATTTCAGAAGGGTTGCGGAAAAATGACAGCTTTAGAGATGGCATTAGAGCGTCTAAGACCTCTAGTGAATACCACTTCATGGGAGTTTTGTATTATCTGGACTTTAGGGGATGATCCTTCAAGGTTTACTACATTCTTTCTCTTCCCAATTTTATTTTGGGACTTCAAAAACTGCAATCTTTGAGCAGTATCAACTACTTGCAGGTTCATCTTGTGGAAAGGTTGCTGTTGCTGCGGTGGCGGTGGTGGTGGAGGAGGCGGTGGTGGTGGTCGGTACTCGAAAGTGAAAGAGGAAAAAGGAAAAGAGCAAGTATTTCTTCCTAGATGTAGAGATGATGGAATTCAACATCATGTGAGAACTGAAGCCTGCAAAGAACTAGCTAATTTTCCTTTGTTCTTACCATTGTATTCTGGGTACTGCATAACTCATTCTATTATTGCATCAAATGTTCCTCTGATAACATAATTTTGTTAATTAAATGTTTTATGCAAGTGGGTTCTAATTTTTTTCCCAGTATTCATGGAGAAGTAATCATGTCAAAGCAAGCTAGGTGGCACTTGAGCAACAGCAGCTCTACTTCAGATAAAACGTTAGTTTATACTAAATTATGTTTCTATCAAAACACAAATTTACACCTTGAATTTCTATAATTTTAATTGTTTTTATGTGATTCTGCAGAATTGGAACCCAAGTTTTAGTACCAGTACCTGGTGGTCTTGTTGAGCTCTGCACCAGGAAACATGTAAGATTTATGATTTGGTGTCTTTTTTTTTCTTTTTTTTTTCTGTTGAGATTGAGGAAATCATCAAGTTCTGAATTTTTTAGGTACCAAGAGATGAAAAGACAATAAATTTTATCAGGGCACAGTGTATATCTGATGAACAAGTATCCATGGCTGCTCATACATTTACAAGAGAACCTGTTTGCAATTCCTTCTATGACCCCCTAAACATATTACCTAGTGGAACTATGCATGAGCTCAATTTCACTTCTAGACCAAATCTGATTCCCAACATATCCAATCATCTAAGTTATGAAGGTTCATCCACAGTTTCTGATCCTTCAGACATTCACCCACAGTTACGTCTAGGTACAGGTTCAGGCCATGTTTCCTGTGACGTGTCACAGGAAAAATCGAGTGGAAGATGTCCTGGAAACAATAGTGATTCACTGAATTCGAAAAGGAAGCAAGATGGTGATGATTTTGATAGCACCGCTGTCCGTATTGATGATTCAGAAGCCAGAGGAAAGAGAGGAAATGGATGCTCAAAGAATCTACTCACAGAAAGAAAAAGAAGAAAGAAAAACAAGGAATTGCAGTATGCCCTACGCGCATTAGTTCCCAACATCACCAAGGTCCTTTCTTGTATAAGAATTTCGGTGCAACATTTACTCAGATGTGTATTAAGTAGACGGGTGTGGTGTATTCTAACTCACCCTCTCTCATATAGCAAGGACAGTTCTTTAATCCCTTTACTTGGTATACCCCTGCAGTAACTGTTGCACGCGAGCTTATTTCAATATGTATGGTTTGTTTTTCTTTCTGTGAGAACCTTGTTCTTAATCGATTTGAATCTCAGATGCACACAGCTGCAACATTGGGGGATGCAATTGACTATATAAAAGAGTTGCAGACAAGTGTTCAAAAATATGAAGAGGAACTTAGAAAGGAGATGGTAGAGGATGAATCCACCACATGTAATGCTGAAAAGGGCAGCCCTAACTTGCTCGGTGATGATAAAGAAAATGTTAACAAACTTGCTATGCAGATCAATGACAATCAAGGCCATTCAATGCCGGATGAGAAGAAGGCAATCAAGGTACAAATTATGACTTTTGCCATTGAATTTTGATGAATTGTCAAGAATTTTGTATCTTTATGTTCAACGTTGACTGCAATTATAGGCTGAAATTGAAGTGCACCAGATAGGAACTGGAGAATTCTTGGTTAGGATAACTTGCTCGAAAAGAAAAGGTGCATTTTTGCAGTTGATGCAGGCTATGGAAGTCTCGGAACTTCAAATCGTTGATGTCAACGTCACCACGTGTAATGGCTTAGTACTTAACACTATGAGGGTGGAGGTAAGACACCTCAGAGTTATACTTTCTTCTGTTATTATACTGACATTTGAAATGAAAGAATTGAAACTGATTAAAAAAAAATGTGAATTTTTTGTCATGAATATATTTGCTTAATAACATTTTCTTGGATTTTGAAAGGCGAAAAGAAAGATCAACCCGGAGACTTTGAAGGAGGCGTTGATCAAGTTTATGCAATAAGAACCAACAAAAGATGTAGGCTGATTGAAGGAAGAAGTAATCAGATCTCAGAACATCATCAGATATCACAAATCCAAAACGATCATGGTGAATTCCAGAAAAAGTTATCCAAAACAATCAGAGTCAAATTTGTCTGTTGAAATGTAACACCGTTGTTTCAAGCACAGATGATGCAGCAAAGTTATTATCTTTCTACATTTACTGTGTAACAGAAAATAATCAACCCCATTTTAGTAATGGAGAAGCATGTCTGTAAAACCTTTCCTATCTTAGCGGAGGGCTCAGATAATTAGCTTTGTTTGGCAATAAATCAGCAATTATGTAATGATTAGAGTAGCTTTGTTATCCAATTCCCGTATCCTTACTGGTTTATTGATCTTTATAGACAACTGCCATTTGCTATTGGTACTTGATAAACGAGACTAATCGAGTCAATCTGAGCTGTTGATGTTGAGTACTCATACTATGTTTCATTTTGTTTTTATTTTCCCTAACCAGAATGCCATTTAGGTCAAATGAATTTTTTACATCTAAGATAATCTATTCCTCATACAATTTAAGTATATCCTCAACATAGCAAATTAATACTTCAAAATCATGTACTTACAAGTTAAATCAAGGCAACCGCAAATAGATGCCAAAAGAAAAAGAAAAAGAAAAATAGAGCCCGGGGCATAAAGCATCCTACACCCTAGCACATTGGCATAATCACTTACTCCAAGCCGAAATCCCTTAGGCTTGGCTTCGGAATGTGATCCTAGAGCTCTGGCTTGTCTTACCAGCAAGACCATTACCCTAGAAGGGTTCCACATACTGCCACCACGAATGCAATCAGAATCGTTGTAATTGTCTTAGAACAAAATGACGGTGCACAAGAAAAGTTAACTCTTCGAGCCTGGTCCCTGCAAGAGTCGAGTACATTATTATGTATTATTGTCCTATGCAAAAGCTCTCATAAGCCATAAGTGGTACAGACATCTTTCTCATGTGCTTAATCAAGACATCCGTTCCATAAACATATGCCACAGTATAATTGGTATCTTGCAACAAAATGAAGACATGAGTACATGTACATCTATGCAATATTGTTTTCTATCAAGAGGAATATATTTACGTGGATCCACATAATTGACTTAATTCTGGAAGAGATAACAAGGATACACTCTTACGAATAATGGGGAACAGAAAATTTAAAGGGACACCTTACCTCTGTAAAGATGAAAGTGCACCACAATATATAGTGTTATCGGGCAAAGGAAGCTCGTTTGTGTCAACCTCTGGATTTACCACACTTATGTAAACTTCTTGACCTAGATACCAAGAATCAAGGTTCTGTGCACGAAGATTCCAAATACCGGGATTGTCAAGAAAAACCAAAATTGCTGTCCAAGCACCAGGGTAAACCTGCAGAAGTTAATGAATATTATCAAGAATTGCAATATTCAACATGCTTGTCATGCATATTTGGGAACTATTCTGAAAGAAATCATCAATGATTAAGGATAGCGCAAACAACTAGAAAATTTGGTGATTTGGTAGTAGCACACGAGTCTGAAAAGGAAAACGTGTAACCAAGTTAAGGTATTGCAGCTTGTTACTTCAAATACACTAGAACCCTTCCACGCTTTTCTCTATGATATTACAGATGCACTGTGGATGAGGCCTTAATTTGAGGAGAAACGGCAGCGCGATAAAACTATATCTATCATTCTATATTTTATTTTTATTTTGAAAACCATATTTATCATTCTAGGAGGCGTGTTCCCTGAGTCTTGCCAGCTTTCAACACTCGAGCTGCCAAGTCCAGTGTGCTCTGTCCATACAAATTGTTAGGCAAGTAGGAAAAAAAGATTTATAATTTGCATTGTTATGCTCGTGTATTATATCTAGCTTCGTGCCTGCTAGTTGATGCATAGTATGTGCTGAATCCCAATTAATTAGGTGAAACTTAAAAACATATCTTTCTTCTAAAGTAACTTTGTACTGCTAGGCGGCCATAAAGTCTGATTCTAGGATAACTAACACTAAGAATTTTCAGATGAAGTGGTAAGTATAAGCCTACTGTTGCCAAAAGTCTCACTCACCCTAAGTGTAATCAAATTAAGTACACAGAAAATGTTTTGAAGAAAAGCATTCAAATTATGCAAAATTGCAATCCAGAATGACATCCAAATTACGCTTAAATGCCATGCCTTGAGAAAATTGCCAAGAGGATAACCATGTTTACAACAAATGCTTATACTTCTCCCCTAAGATTGACCCAAGACTAAGGACTGAACTGAGTCCCTGGGTTATGATGAGGAATCCCTCCCTTTCCCAAGCAATTAATAAAAGATACAAAATTATTATATTTACAAAAAATGGGACTAAAAGGCAGAAACAATAGATATAGGAATTGTTTTGTGAATAATTTATTCCTTGAATGAAGGCAGAGAGATGGAAATGAAGCTTCATACCATGGCATGTCATGAATCATCTTTACAAGTAGTGAAGTGACTCGAGAAAAAGGCTTTTTCTTGTGTTGTTTTCTGATTTTTAAAGATTAAATGTGCTTTAACATGTCATGGTTTGTGCAAAATCTAAGGACAGGGGGAACAACGTTAAACATGTCACAACACAAGTGAAATACCTGGGTTGTGCAGCGAGCTACACTGTCCCATTTGTTGTACGTACTTCGGCTATTCTCAGTCCAGACTCCATAATCCATCCTGCATCCCATGGAGAAATAATGTTGAGCCCAAACATTTTTTGCAGCACCATGGCAAGGTTGCATGCTTACCCAACAACAAAGAAAGCATATCCATCTAGATGATAGCTCTGAACAGCCTTGTCAGTATTCTGGAATATTATTTCCACAAATCCTTTGTAAGTGCCGTTAATTACTGATGTATCAACTTTTGCTGGTCTATTCATCGGTCTGTTTGGGAAGTCAAGTTTGAAGATTCCCGCGATGTTGAATTGCTGAGCAAGCCTCAGAGGTGTTGAAGGTGCAAAGAATGAAATGCCATTTAGAGTAGTCCGCCACTTTCCGTCTATGAGATCTGCGGGCTTATTAAGGATAAGATATACATCAGTCACAGTTATATCGCCATATTTAAAGGACCCTTGTGGATTTGGGCGAGCAGCACCAGCAGAAACATTCCACCTGCAATTTTTTTGTTTTTTTTTATACAAGATTTCAATGAAAAGCGAGATAAACAGTGTGTAGGAGAAACAAAGCAAATGAACAAAAAAGTGGTGGTATATTGGTTGTCTTATCTCTGAGGCTATGGTGAAGTATTTGTTATCTGAAATAAAAAAAATAAAAAAAATCTTTCCTTTTTTTGCAACAATAAAAAAAGTAGGTTGCTTGATTGTGATTGTGATGGAAATTATTGTATCCAAATGAAAGACAAAAACATAACAAAGAGAAATCTAATATGTGTCCCCAAAAGCAACAAACATGTCATATTTCAACTACAACCTTATGGATCTCGCTTGAGTCATTGAGAAATATGTGTCATATTCATTAGGAGGGTCTGGAAGAGGACCTGAAGCAGGTCCCATTGAATTCGTGTAATGCAAGACAGCAACACCATCTGCCTTGGCATTGGTAGAGGAATTTGCAAGACGTGGACTTGCAACAACATAATAATCACTGCTAGCGTTTTGATCCATCGTGACCAAGAATGAATATGACTGACCAACATGAATATCCATGTTCGTGTAGTTCTGCTGTACTGTGTATGATCCTTCAGTCTCTACCAGAAGCAAATTGTGGTTTTGAATTCTGAAATTTAAGCTGGTAGTTAAACCGATGTTGTGCACACGTAGACGGTATGTTTTGCCTGTTACAAGGAAGAACAAATGCTAATAAACAGCTTTACATTAGCGTGAATGACAACAGTATTTCTTAAAAGACCGATCCATGAAGCAGTCATAAATTTGAGAATTCATCCCAAAAAAAAAAAAAAAAAGCAAATCTATAGAAATTTATAATTGCACCATCCATGCCGTAAGAAACGTATTTGTAAGATGCCTGTGTTACACAATAGTGGGAAGAGTAGTGGGAATGGTCCCAATACAAATAGTTTTTTTGATGCTATGTTAATAACCTTTGTATTTTGCAACTAAAACGGATATAAATTGTAATAATAATTACCGGGTTCAACGTTGATTATCAGGTAAGCAATCCCACCAGACACAAGAGCTTTATCATACTGATACGGCCCTAATCCATTAAATAAGATGCCATCAGGATCTCCAAAGCCAGCTCCACTTTCAATTTGTTGTCTGAGAACCTAATCCTCCAGAGTTACTAATCATGAACATGTGAAGGAGAATATAGAGAAAGTACTAAGAAAAAATCAAAAGGAACATTTCAGCGCCAACCTTATGACTCTTTATGTGCCAATCACTAATAAACAGGGTGATATCACCATCAGGTAAATTGAAGGGCAGTGCAATAACGTCTCTGTTGTTTACAACAATGCCCCCGTAGCCTCCAGCAGCTTTCTGGAAATTTACAGAAGGAAAGTAATAGAAACTGCCAATCTGGTCTTTCACTTGAAACTGATAAGTCCAGTTCCATCCGGAAGGAATAGGACAATTTGTTCCAGAAACACCGTCTTGCCAAGAATTTTTTCTTTGTTGAATGCCGTTCCTGCATTCAGTTTTGGCTTTGAAATCACATTATCTTTAGAAGAAAATGTTTAAAATACAACCTTTTCATACATACCAAGTGAGAAGCAAGGGCTCATCGAGATTATTCTTGACATTGACAACAACATTCCAGTTAGTGGTGACGTTCAGAAGAGGCCCTGGAAACTGCCCATTGACTCCGATCACCTAAAATTGAAGTGTCGACAAAAGTCAATTTCATCTGTACCAGAATAATTATAAAGGAAACAAAAATTAGGCAACAGGGACACCCAGAAACCACACAAGCATACTTAGCACGAATGATAGCGAGCTCGTCGAGGATGAGAAGCCCTGTAATCTAACCAAGGCTAGTGATATCCACATTTAATATGAATCATAAAACCCATCACTCAGAAAAGAAACATAAAGAACCGTAGAAAACTACGAAGCAACTAAAATAATTACAGGCTTAATGTAAGAATATTTGGAGAATAACAACGGAAGATCTTTTTATTATTTCTTATGTTTTACAGCAGTGGCAAGGTACAAATATATAGTACTTACTAGGAGACTCCCTTCCTAATACACTTCCTTGATTTCAGGGATCTCATTTAAACCGAAATATTCTACCTTAAAACAGAATCACACATAATCACACATGTTGCACATTTTGCACATGTCTAATAATAAATGCATATAATGACTGAAATAATAATAATTCTCAACACTCCCCCTCAAGTTGAGTGTGGATGTTGAACATGCTCAACTTGCTCACAAAGTCAAATCCTGCTTCATCGGTGGCTTAGTCGGTCCATCGGCGATCTGTTTGCACGGATGGTAAGAATGGTATGCAAATCGCCCCTCATCCAGCTTTCTCCCGATAAAGTGTCTGTCAATCTCAATATGTTTGGTCCCGTCATGTTGGACGGATCATTGGCAATGTCTATAGCGCTTTGTTGTCACAAGTACAACTTCATAGGCAATGCAAGAGGAACTTGAATGTCTGCTAGGACTCTTTTGATCCAAAGTTCTTCACACACCCCTTGTGCCATAGCCCTATACTCAGCTTCTGCTGTACTTCTTGCCACAACACTTTGTCTTTTGCTCCTCCAAGTTTACCAGGTTGCCCCACACAAAGCTGCAATATCCAGAAGTTGATCTTCTCCCTTCTGAACCTGCCCAATCAGCATCTGCATATACTTCAACACTTCTACTCCTCTGTTTTCTGAAGCACACCCCTTGTCCCACTGTCCCCTTGAGGTATCTGAGGATCCTGAACACGGCTTCAAGATGAGGCTCACATGGTGCATGCATAAATTGACTGACTGTGCTCACAGCAAAAGAAATATCAGGCCTAGTGTGAGCCAAATATATCAATTTTCCAACCAGTCTCTGATACTTTTCTTTGTCTACTGGGGGTTCATCCTTTTTTTCCCATAATTTCAGATTGGGTTCCATGGGAGTGCTGGCTGGTTTGCACTCCCTCATCCCGATTTCTTCTAACGCATCAAGTATGTATTTTCTCTCGTGTTACCAACAATCCCGATTCGACCTAGCAAACTCCATACCCAAAAAATATTTGAGATCGCCTAGGTCTTTTATTTCAAATTCCTTTCCCATGCTCTTCTTAATCTCGATTGATTCCTTCTTTATCATCCCCCGTGAGTATGATATCATCAACATAGACAAGGACCACCGTTATTATCTTGCCTTGCCCGGTCCTTTTAGTGAACAAGGTATGATCAGATTGACCTTGTTTGAACCCTTCCTTTTTCAAGAACCACATAAATCTTTCAAAACATGCTCTTGGACTCTGTTTGAGTCCATACAAAGACTTCTTCAATCTGCAGACCTTCCCCCCATTTTTCCCTGCGAATCCCGGTGGCAGATCCATGTACACTTCTTCTTTCAAATTCCCATGTAAAAAGGCATTCTTTACATCTAGTTGTTCAAGTGGCCATTCCGGATTCACAACACTGAGATAGGATGATTCTTACTGTGTTTAATTTTGCCACAGGTGAGAAAGTCTCTGAGTAATCCAGACCATAGGTTTGGGTATAACCCTTGGCCACCAACCTAGCCTTGTACCTTTGCAAGGTCCCATCAGAGTTGTACTTTACTGTGAATATCCACCTACATCCCAATGGAGTCTTCCCTTCTGGCAAGCTAACAACCTTCCAGGTATCATTCTTTTCCAGGGCAGCAATTTCTTCATAGACAGCTGCTTTCCATTCTGGACAACTGAGTGCTTCTTGGATGTTCTTAGGAATGGATATGCTTGATAGGTTGGAGAGAAAAGCTTGGTATTTAGGGGAGATGTTTGAGTAGGAGGTATATTTGCTCAAGGGGTACAAGGGATGTTTTGTGCATTCCCTGGGTGGTTTTCTGATGGCAATAGGGATATCTAGTGAAGGATCATTTTGTATGGTTTTTTCCACATTAGACGGATTCTCAGAGGTGGTTTCATGTGGGGTGGTGGTAGTGCAAGGATCAAGAGATTTACCTGTTTCTGGAGCAGATTCAGGACATTCATCTGGAGAAGTTGACTGTTCAGTGTCTGCTGTGTGAGAGTTCTTGTCTTTCTTGAGAAGAGTTCCTTTCCTTGAATAAGTGAGGCCTGGAAATTTCTGTTTTCTGGTCTTAGGACTCGGCTCTGAACTATCTTTCTGACTATTCTGATCACTTGGACCAGAAATAGAATCAGTATATGGCTCTGAGCTATCTTTCTCATGTCGATAAGTCACAACATCTAATGGTGAGACACTGGGTGGTTCTCCAACATCTAAAAGAAACTGTGAAAGGTTGTCACTATCATGTTCATTCAGATTCTCCCCCTGAACATGATTGTGAAAGAACATATGGGTTTCATGGAAGGTGACATCCCTAGTGACATACATTTTGTGTGTGAGAGGATCCAAGCACTTGTACCCTTTCTGAGTGGGTGAATAGCCAACAAATACACATTTCCTAGACCTGGGATCAAGTTTCCCTTGGTTGTAAATGTGAGTGAAGGCAATGCACCCAAACACTTTTGGGGTTAGGTTTTGGATCAGTCTGGTAGTAGGGTAGGATTCTACCAATTTTCCAAGAGGACTCTGAAAGTCTAGCACTCTGGAGGGTAGTCTATTAATGAGATAACAGGCTGTTAACACAGCCTCACCCCATAGGTATTTAGGACACTTAGAAGTTATCAGTAGGGATCTAACCACCTCTAGAAGATGCCTGTTTTTTCTTTCTGCCACACCATTTTGTTGTGGTGTGTTAGGACAAGAACTTTGGTGTATCATGCCATATTTTTGGAAAACTGGACCAAGGATTGAGTTAAAGTACTCAGTCCCATTGTCACTTCTAAAAATTTCAATTTTAGACTGAAATTGGGTTAAAATAAGATTATAAAACGTTTCAAAAGCATGCTTTGCATCAGACTTTTGTTTTAGCAAGTACACCCAAGTTGCCCTGGTGTGATCATCAATAAATGTGATAAACCACCTCTTTCCTTCAAGTGTGTGTGCCCTTGCAGGCCCCAAATGTCACTATGTATCATAGTGAACGGTTTTGTGGGCTTGTAAGGTTGTGGAGGAAAGGGTGATCTACAATGTTTGGACAACTCACATACAGAACATTTATAAAAATCAGGACCTTTATTGAGGAAAAAATTAGGAAAAAGTTTCTTTAAATATAAAAAACTAGGATGGCCGAGCCTAAAGTGCCACATTAGCACATTATTCTTATCAACACAAGTAGACTGAAAACAGAAACTTTTAGGCTTCTCTTCATTCTTGGAAGTTTCTTCCTCAAGAATGTACAATCCCCCCACCCGCCTTTAGCACGCCAATCTCCTTCCCCATATGAGCATCCCGAAATTTGCGGCCATCAACGAGAAAACGAGCGTGTATTTAGTATCATAGATTAGTTTTCCGACCGATAAAAGGTTGCGTGATAATTTAGGAACATGTAAGACATCTTTTAAGATAAGGTTAGGTGTGATGATTATAGTTCCTTTCCCGGAATTATAGAAAAAGAACCATCGCTATTCTCACCTTTTGATTACCAAACAAGGGAAATATGAATGAAATAGATGTGAGGAATTTGACATGTGGTCAGTTGCTCCTGAGTCTATCACCCAAGAGTCTGTCTGGTTTGTGCTTAGATAAGTAGAAGGGTTACCTTTTTCCACAAGGGTGCAAGTTGCATCACCTGTGGTGGAAGAGATTTGGGCTTTGAGAAGCTTGCTCAGTTGTTCCAGTTGTTCTTGTGAGAGGCCGCAAGTAATCCGAAATTGTTGCTACCCCGGTCGAGACTCACCTGGTTGGCCTGCTTCCTATCGCTCCCTAGGCTTCCAATTCTCTCGGTTTTCCATGAATTCCCCAGCATGTCTCTCGGGTGTGGCCTTGTTTTTTGCAATGGTCACACCAGAGCTTTTGTTTTCTGCCCTTATTATCACCCCTGCTGACCGCCAAAGCTGAGGATTCCATGTTGTTGCTTCTTTCTTCTTTCTTTGCTCCCTTTTGCATCACTCTTTTCCCCGGATTCTTCCCTCCTTACTTCTAAAAAACTTCCCTTAGGGATGGTAGGGGTTTTTTTCCAAGTATTCGCCCTTACTTCATCCAATTCTTGATTCAAACCGACCCAGAGAAAAGTGTACACTCTATCATTTTCTTCCCTCTTTTGGAACTTTACTCCATCCCGGGAACACACCCAAGAGTTATCATAGGATAGGTCCGGCTCTCCCGCCATAATCCTACCATTTCATTGTAGTATAGAGTCACATCCCGGTCATCTTGTTTGCATGACCAAATTCGGTTTTTAATTCATAAATCCGAGATGTATTCTCAAGGTCCGAATACATTTCTTTGACGAAGATCCCACATTTCCTTGGCCGTACTCGAAACATGTGGGGTCGAGCAATGGAGTTTTCCATTGAATTGATGAGCCAGCCCTCACCATGGAGTTTTCGGACCTCCAAACAAAACTTTGGGTCATTCTCATCCGGTTTGATTGTTTCTCCGGTGAGATATCCCAATTTGTTCCCGCCATCAATGACCAATCGCATAGTCCGAGCCCATTCCAAATAGTTCTTTCCGGTCGGCTTTTTTGGGTGGTTAAGATGGAGAATCCACTGGAGTTTGTGTCTCCACCGCACACTGGTTCAGCCCTGATCATGGTTGATTCGGTTGCTTGACTTGTTGCGGAGGTTGATGATATTGATCCAGTGGAAACGCCTTGAAGTTCTCCAGTCATTGCTGCTTTGTAGTTCATGGTCGGATCAACGAACCATGCTCCGATACCATGTAAGAATATTTGGAGAATAACAACGGAAGATCTTTTTATTATTTCTTATGTTTTACAGCAGTGGCAAGGTACAAATATATAGTACTTACTAGGAGACTCCCTTCCTAATACACTTCCTTGATTTCAGGGATCTCATTTAAACCGAAATATTCTACCTTAAAACAGAATCACACATAATCACACATGTTGCACATTTTGCACATGTCTAATAATAAATGCATATAATGACTGAAATAATAATAATTCTCAACACTTAATAATTAGCAAGAAAGTAACTTTACGTTGAAACTAAAATCTCAGACAATTTAAGTCAAATTCCTAGTCCTTCCTCAAAATGAAAGGAAGAGATGAACTAACCTTTGTGCAAAACAGTGCTTGTCCAATGGAAAAGAAAGGAAAAAACTCTTCTGGAAAATGACATGCTAGGAAAACAAGGGAAACAATCAAGAGGTGGGGAAGAGAAAAAGAAGGTAATCCAAGTCCTTAATATAGAAGCCATGGTTAAATAAATTCCGATATTCTATTTCTATCCGCTAAGAAGAAAGAAAAAGTCAGTATGGACACCGTCGCCCACACTTCCCTTCGTTTTCACCCCTTAGAGAACAATCTCCTGCTTCTGCTCCTTCCCTTTCCCTTCAATTCCTTCATTGAAATGAGGGACTATATTCCCCTGGCTTAAGCCCAAGACTCTACCACAGTCCCACTAAACTAACAGTATGCACACAGTTCAAACACCATACAATATATAAATTGGAACCAAGCAATCAAGAAATCTACCACATTGGCATCTTATGTGAGTAGTTAAAAGATTAAAAATAAAAAATAATTCTTAACCCTGACTCCAGCACTTTGCACCTAGAAGTTGCAATTTTGGAACCAACTAAGTGACTTTTCCACTAATCTATCTATTCAAACTCCCAATAAGATATATGAGGAGCAGACCCAAAATTAAAAAAAATGGAAAAATGGCATAAAAACATCCACGAAAACTGAAGCAGAAAGCTGAATTACTTGGCAAGAATGCAAACAACGCTTCCCCAGAATATCCAAATGCAGATAGGAAACCATAATTGCACAAATAATGCCAGATTAAACTACATTTAAACACATCCAAAGCATAAATGAAGAAAGAAAGTGATACAAATAATTTGAAGGAGCAAGAACCTGCTGTTTAACTCCAAGAGGGGAAGCAGATAAGTAAGAAACGGTCCAGTCAAAGTAAACATAAGGGTCCCCTGTTAACCCAAATGTAACTAAACATGAAACCCAACTCAGCCAAAACAAACAGTCATAACAGCAACTAAAGGGCATTGCCGATTCAGTAATCAAGTAACACCCTTTTCTTCTAATGAAGTTTCTCTGTGTCTCCTTCTATCCTTTGATCCCCAAATTTACCACCAGCTCCAGTTCCAGAAGAGACACGGGCGAAAGAAAGCAAAGGTATCTATCTGCTTTGGATTTTGAGTTTGCTTTGGTTTAGGAGAAGAACACAACACAGTGACAGTAGTGGTAGAGCAAGAGTGTGAGTGAAGAAGGGATCATGTGATGGCAGATTGGGGTGTCAGGCGCCTTTCCTCTAGCTGGGCCAACGCACCTGTTTCTTGACAATCGAGCCATTGCTATTTCTTCCTACATTGATTGATTTTGTTTCCTCCCAAAAGAAAAAGAAAATCCCCGTCTAGTCGTCTATTCCCATTGTGAGTTGTTGTTTTTTTTTTTTAAATAAAATAAATTTGTTTTTCCTTTCCAAACTCAGATGTGTTCCCACTTCCCACCAAAATTCTTTATCTCCCTGGCCAACATACATTTCAATAATGAGTTTATCAGGGGGGAGTAGGGACCTCGGGGTAAGGTTTACCCTTTTAATAATGAGTTTATATACCAACTTTTTTTATCATAATGTTATTCATTAATTTACCATTACATTCGAGGATGTATTTTTTTTTTTTTAATAATAAGGATTTTATTTCATAGAAACATTTTGAAATTCACAAAGCCGAGTTTCTAGTTTTTTTGAAAGGAAAAAACTTTATTTTTATATTTTTTGAAGCAATTAAATTCAACATTCCGACCATCTTCCGGTTTCCTCCCTCCATTAATTCCGGTACACACAGGACCAATACAATTTATAGATAAGAGAGAAGATATAGTTTAAGGGTCGTTTAGTTATATAAACTTTAATGTATGATTGTGATATTGGGAGGGATTAAAGTGGAGCTTTTATAGATTTTGACGTGGTTTGGAATGGTTTCCGATTCCTCTATTGTGATATATATGATGAAAATATTAAGGGCTAAGAATGCGAAATAACACAATATAGACTTCACTAGGCAAATAGGACATGCAACATTTACAAATACAATTATGTCGTCGATTAGTGGAATATATCTTAACTTAGTGCATATATCCACCTAGACGTAACTTAGTGCATATATGTCGTCGATTGAGATTTTGCAATATGTTGATGTTGTTGATTACATTTGCGATGTTTTGTAGCTCCTAACGTTGTTTTGTTGCTGCTATTGCTTCGCTCGTGCTACTATTTCAATAATTATGTTGTTTTAGGCATTTGTAACATGTTGTTCCATACTATATGACACTTTAGCCTCATTGTTTTCTTGAGCATGTTTTAACTTATGTCGCTTATGTATGAATATTTGAATGATTGACGATCCTTGGCTCCCAATCAAGCCTGCTTTTTATGCCCAGTACGTATACGATTCTTCCTTGACAACGTATGAAACCGTATACTACCTCTGACAAGAACTATGAATTCCCTTTTGTGTTTCCTCTTCGGGTGATGCAAAAAATATGGTATAAAACAAGGTAGGTTGTCATTCGAATCCTTACACTTGAGCTAAGGTAAGTTGTAACTATAATGTCCAAGCAATTTAACCACTGATTTATGCTGGAACCCAATTAATAGACCTTTAGATGATAAAATACTATTATGTACATACCAATCTATTATAATAAAAGTAGCAAAAATAAATGGGGGAAAAAAATGCAGCTAATCTCTTTCCTTCGGCTAACAGTTGGAAATGGAATAAAACAGTTGTGTAGCATGTTCAGACAGCAATTTTCCAAATATAAATTTAATTTTAGTTTTCTTTTTCTGAGAAACAAAATAGTACTACAAACATAAGCTAAAATTGATAGTATGATTTATAAAATTCACTTCCTGTGGGATAGTGCTGTCTCCTTATAATGTGATGATACGTCTTTCATTTTTCCTTCTTTTTTTTCTTTCTCCAAAGGCTAACACAAACATATAATGCAGTGTCCTAAAAAAAAAAACATATAGTGCAGTGTCTGCACTAATCTATTAATTGTTTCTTTCTATTAAGTATCATTATGTTGAAGAATGGTTACTTATTTATCATTTCAAAAGTAATATTTTTTTTTGTCATAGTTTTATAATTGTGATATATAAAGTTTTCAGTTAAAGGGGAAAATAAAAATGAAATGCAAAAGATTGGACATATTCACTCTAGTAATGTGATGGTAATGAACTTGCTAGTACTACCTTTTTTGGGTTTTGCCAGTAGAAAATGCAGTAATTTGGGAATTTCTGTGTATTCCCATTTAATATATTATATATTTTTTTTTTTTTTTGAGGGGAATATATTATATCTACCTTTAGGCACCAGCGGATCATAACCTACTTTTGTAACTTGTTAGACCCTTATTTCAGGTCATTTTAAAAACTATGTCCTCGTGGTGAATCTATACTTACTAGAGGATTTTAAAAGTAATCTTTGATTTAACTAATTTTGTCTGATAGTAGGTTGTGGTTCCACCTATAACATCCTATAACTTAGGTATGCCAGCGCTACTCAAGTCATAATGTATTAAGTAGCTACTTAGACCGATAGTTAATGTTTGATCGTAAATGATTAATCAAATTACCAAATTTATTATGTCTTGATCTTATTATATTTTGGTTATGTTTATCCCACATTTTCAACGTGGATATCACGCTAACAAACTCTCTTATGTAACTATTTCATTAAACTTGATAATTCTGACGTCATTGAAATTATTTAATCGGTTTCCAGATGAATTCCATGTTGATTTATTATTGCGTTATACAACTTAGAAAACTCAATAAGTATGTTGTCCCTAAAAAAAAAAGTATGTTGGGAATTTTTCATCATATGAATGTTTCAGATGTAACGTTGTGTATTTGATGATGAATAAAATGCAGCAAACAAAGAGAAATAGTGGATTTATTTTTGAAATACATTAGTCATATAAGTTTTTTTTTGTTTGCGTGTTTTGAGTGATTTTACATATTAGTTGAATTGATCTTTGACGGTTGTTTAAGTCCGGCGCCTAGGTTTTTTCATCCTTTCGAAATTCTGTATATTTGATATGCGTTCAAGTTTGGGCATCTGGTTATGAATGTGTTCAGATTAAGTGATTTGTTTCTCGATGTGATATGACTTGAGAGACTTTATGCGCGCAACGGTTAAGAAGGTAAGAAGGTTGTCTGCCAAGCATACATTGGCCTACATTACATAATACACTTTTATCGTGTGTGAGAGGTTAGAAATGAATGATTGTAATGTATGCCACTTGATACAACCTTACTACAACGGTTGTATTATAAAATTTGTCCAAAAGTATACAATTTTGAGAGAAAAGATTTTATGAGAGTATGAGCATTCATTAACCAAAATTATTCTACTACATTTATTGTCAAAGAAAACCATTCATGATTTATCTCCGTGATTCTCCCAAAATCGTCACTATTTACCATTTGAAAACGAAACATAAATTCCTCAAAAAACAAAACCAAAAAAAAAAAAAAAACATAAATTATTATCATTAATTTGAGTGAAAAAACTCATTGATTCATACTGCTTTTTTTTGTGATTTAATATTAAATCCCCTAAAGATAAAACCGTACAGTAAAATTTAAAAAAAAAAAAGAAAAAGAAAAAACCGCATGATGAGGTGTGATTACGGTTTAAAAGGTCAACATGCATAAAACTTATGTAAAATTTCTAAAAAAAAAACTTGTCATTTTCCAAAAATAAAATACAGAGACGTGTAATTGGGCCCTACAAACCACCAATAATTGATCATTCTCCTACCATAATAGTACTACTCTCTGTATTCTAGCTGGCAACACTGTCGCCTCCTACTTCTCTTCTCTTCCGCCACTCTTCTTGTCTCTTCAATCCCGCCTTCTTCTTCTCTCTTTTTTTTTTTTTCTTTCTCCCTTGTTTTTTTCCCCACTTTTCTTAAACCCTTCAACTTTTTATTCAAAACCCTTCAATCAAAATCCATGCTTTCACACTATCCATAAGCCAAAAATCCACCAAGAATCAAAGAAAAAAAAAAGATGGTTCCTTTTTCAAAAATTTACCATGTATTCTTGATTCTATCATTTGTATTGAGTGCACAAGCAATCCTCCAATCATCATCTTCAATTTATGATGTATTGAAGTCAAATGGGTTGCCAATGGGTCTACTTCCAAAGGGTGTAAAGAATTTTACTTTGAACAATTCTGGTAGACTTGAGGTGCATTTGGAGCAGCCATGTAATGCTAAGTTTGAGAATGAATTTCATTATGATATGAATGTTTCTGGTATTATAAGCTATGGACAGATCGATGAGCTTTCTGGGATTTCTGCTCAGGATTTGTTTCTATGGCTTCCGGTTAAAGAAATCAGGGTGGATATACCGAGTTCTGGTTTGATTTATTTTAATGTTAGTGTGGTTTCTAAGCAGTTTCCTGTGTCTTCTTTTGAGACTCCAAGGGAATGTACTGCTGTCGAGTCCACTGATCGGATTCCTTTTGGAAAGCACATAAAGGTCCCAACTTTGTCTCTGTTTGTTTTTTTATTCCCTTTTATTTGAACTCTCTAATATCATATTTATCTATATATTCATCCATTAGATATCAAGAATAGCCCTTTTGGATCTTTACATGAGATTGGCTGTTTTGCTTGCCAATTTAGAACACAAGTCTGAAATGGAGAGAGCCCAATTTTGAATCTGGTGACATGAAAGATAGCTATTAAGAAGCTGAATGCTTAATTGACAAATTGCTATTAGCTTAAGGTTCAAAGATGGTTATTATGGTGTTCATATCTCAATTACAGTGTCGTTTGATCTTCATATATTTCATATTCGTGGTTAGTAGTAGTTTCGTTTCAGGGGACTAATGTGGACTATTGATATGGCTTCTTTACATAATCAATATTAGTCTTGTTCGATTAGTGTATGAGCATACTTGATTTCTATTTGCAGTTCTAACAATGTAGCAGGATAAATTGATAGTATCCATAACAAAAACGTGCCAAATACAAGAAAGATTTAGTTTTGAATACTGTTGTGCATAGTTCAAGAAATGTTCATGTTGTTAAGATTTACTTCTCTTTATTTCCCATTTTTTTGTTAGTTATGTTGACATGTTGTTGATTGAATTCCATAACTGAGCGCATATTAATTGCTAAATATGTCTTTAAGGAGTAACATATAAATTTAACACACGTGAGTGAATATCACTGCAGGGTATTCTAAGAAAATTCCAGCTTGATCAAGAGGAATTCAATAGAGCTGCTATGTAGATTCTTCGGCTGAAGGAAGGCCAAGTACTGCAATACGTCAATCAAGTCATGAATCTTCTTTATTCATTTCTTGTTCATTTTTTCCCCTCAGAATCGATGGTTTAAATAGCAAATGTGATATCCTTCATTATGCTTTTGTTAATTTGCTTGGAGTATGTTGTATAGTGGTGAGTCTATAAAGTGTCATGCCAGCTCGAATACTTCTTTAAGACTTTTGGCATTGATTTCATACCTGAAAGAGAACCGGAAACAAAACAGAGATGAGAATTTTGGTAATATGCGCGAGGAATGAATACGAGAGAGATATAGATATCCCGGAGATTATTTTTTGTTTTATGAGTTAAACTTTTATTATAAACACGAACATAAATATGGCTGTTAGCCAAAATTTATTTTTGTAGTTGGGTTTGATATATATACACATGTTGCAGGAATGAAATAAACAGTACATTGTTTTAATTCTTCATGTCAAATTCTTATCTTTTACTGTGATCTCATTGTTTTGATTCTTCATTTCATAATCTTATGTAGAGCCATAGTATAATGGAGTTATCTTGAGGATACAATTTGTCTCTTTTTTTTTTGTGTGTGTGATTAGCCTTTTTAAGTGTAAGTAGGTAAAGGGTTGGCCGGGTATATGTTGAAATTTATATGCAACTAAAAAAAGAATGTAACAAATGATAATGTTACAATTTCATTATATTCAAAATGAGCCATACATTCCTCTTTTCTAGATACTGACAAGTCGTCCCAGCAAATTTTGTCTCCAAAAGATAATTCCTTTGAGGAATAAAAGCAATGTGCTCAAAAAGTGGATGTGGAAAACTGCTCTCAAAGTTGTGTCTTCCACTTATTCTTTTATGTTATACATTTTGCCCTGAAGGGTATGACTCGATGATAAAAGAGTTTTTGTATTGAGTCTTGACTTTGACTTTGAGTTGAGGTGTGTGAGGTCGATACCCTGTGACAACATCATTACGGACTTATTACAGCTAATTAGAACTTACAAGAATTTCAAGCTAGAACCCTTTGACTTTTATGCTTCTTCCCAACCATGTGACTTGTATTATTTAAAAGTGGTGATACATCCACTGATGATGGGGCCGACCCGAGTTACGTCACGTGTCATCCTCTAAATAATCACATAATAAGTGACTAGCCTCTAAACATAGGCATTAAGGGCCAGAAGCCATAGAGACATGCCCAAGGGTAGGTCTCTAACCCCAGGAGGGAGATCGGCAGGAGCTCCTCCACCAGCCACCGCAGGTCGTCCAGGCTTGGTAAAGAGGAGCTGCCCTAGTTCGGCCATAGTGGCCTTGGGGGCTCGACGCATGACGTATAGAGCAACCCGGCTGGTAGCCCACGTGCTGAATAGCTAAAGATAAATAATGAAAGAATCTTGAGTCATAAAGACTCTGATCATGACATTTAAATGTCTATAATTATCCCGAAATTATAGGGATTTGCGTGTATTTATCCTTAGGGAATAAACAAATAAACAATAATACAATTCCTTGTAGAACAAGAAAAGGGATAAATCGTTTCCTAGATAAACAACCCTAAGAAACTACGAAAGACTTGATTCCATTACATGCAATCATTGGATACGTAGGCAACTCGAGAGAGATAACTCCCGATCTCAGTCTAAAAATACACAAAACCACCCCCGTTTAATCGATTGTCATAGGTTTTGGGTCTTGAATCGTTGTCACTCAAGGATATACGGCCCAGATTATTACTAGACGAGGTCCAGCATCGTCATCCACTATACAAAATGTGCACTATTCATTCACTACACACTTTGTTATATTCATTGATCATGATAAGACATGTGACATGATTATGTAATGTTTAGATTGTCTACAATGTATCAGAGTCACCCTGGTATCAGAATCATTCATTTATATTGATCAATGGTATGAAGAGTCTGCCATTTATATGTTGTTGAGCTATATTCTTTGTACATGGTATCAGAGTTATTCATTCATTTATATTGATCAAGTGTTGGGGTCCTGTTAAAGTTATCGAACATTGTGAATTTGTGACGGACTTCCTTAATATCATAGCCACCCGTTTATATTGATAAATTGTTGGAATGAACTTTCCTTCATCTCATAGCCTAAGTTTTAAAGTTGAAGTTTCTTTTCTTATATGTTGTTGAACTAAATTTTCTATAGGATAATCATTGAAGGATAACTCTCGAGTGACATCCTCTACGAAACATAAGTAATAATGCAGTCGTTTTATTTATTATTTTTGAAAATTGCTGGTGTGAAAGACAAAAAAGCACATGGTTTTGCAGCAATAAGAACACCAAAAAAATAAATATATATTGGTCAAAGGAGGCGGATATATACTAGTACGAATTATGAAGGTCTGCCTGGCGCCTGCCTATATCAGATTCAGCATTTCAGCCCACATCACATGTCCACTAGGTTCTAAATGATATAACATGGAAAGCAGCCAGGACAACAACAGAGATGTTTGAAAATTTTATGGAAACCTGAAGAAATATGTCTTAAAATTAAAAATTTTGACAAAATATGCTCTCGACGCATGCGTCGCGCAGTGATATATGTGCCTCGTGCGTGAGTCGGAAACAGTAATAGTTTTCAAATGTTTACTTTTCAGTCATATTTTTCCAACTTTTTACTTTTCGGACATATTCTTCAAGTTTCCCAAAAATTTATTGTTCTCAAAAATTTTACTTAAGCATCTGCCCTGGTCAGAAATTTGCCTGTCCTTTCGCTGTCTTCTTTGTTTTAGTTTTATTTTATATCCTTGTGCTTCTTTGTCTTTTTCTTGCAAAATTTATAGACATGATGTGGAGACACCGTTAACACACATAAAAACCTGAGAGCTTTTAAATGTAATTACTATTAAATATATATAGAATCTCTAGGCTCTTTAATTAGGTATCAATTAGTGTTTTAGTATCGTGTGAAAGACAAAGGTAGAAACCCTCCCCCATCATTCATATTTAGTGGTGTAAATGGTCCGATTTTTCGGTTTTTTGTCGTTTTTAATTCCAATCCACTTTTTATGGTTTCAAAATTTACAAACCAAAACTGAATCATAACTAAGTAAAACCATTTAATCCGGTCCGGTTTGGATTGACTTGGTTACGATTTTTTCCGGTTTTTGGTCTCTATGTGTGTGTACGGTGTATATACATACACACAAGGTTATTTTATCATATGTTCCAACTAGGATGATTGTATAAAACAATGTAAACTGTTTCATTTCATCTTGTCATAGGTCCTATTAGGCTGAGGTCTCAACCTACGCGTGTGAGGTAGTTGGTTGAAGTATTAATAGATAATGAACTGAGATATGATAACTAAAGGGGCTACTATTTGCACCACACCTAATATACTCGTACACCACAGTAGAACGACTTTTTGTAGGTGCATTGTCAGAACCGACTTTGATAAAATGAGTTCTCACAATGCACCGACGGAAAGTCAGTCATTGTGGTGATCGTTTCTCACAATGTACTGACGAAAAGTTGGTTCTACTGTGGTCACAGGTGGTGCACGAGTGGATTATGTGTGGTGCAAATAAATGTCCTCTTAATTAATAGTGTCGACGTTCACACACACACACACACACACACACACACACACACACATATATATATATATATATATATATATATATATATATATATATATATATATATATATATATATATATATATATATATATCCGTTGGTCTGGTTTTTTCGTAGAAAATCAATACCAAATTGTTTTTCATGGTTTGGTATTTTACAATACAAAACCAACCCAAAAACCATGGTTTATGTATTTCCGGTTTGGACCGGTCTGGTTTGACCGGTTGGTTTGGTTTCCAGTTTTTTCGTTCACCCCTATCACATTTCACTAGGGCTGAGCAGGAAAACCGAGAAACCGAAAACCAAACCGATCCAAACCAATTTGACCCAAACCGATACAAACCGAATTTTTCGGTTTGGTTTCAAACCGAACCGAAATGTATTGGTTTGGTTTCGGTTTTTTTTATTTTAAACCAATCCAAACCGAACCCGAACCGATTATATATATATATATTCTTATTTTTTGGGTTTTATGATATATGCAAACCGAACCGAACCCCAAACCGAACAACCATTTAATAGATAAACCGGTTCAAACCGAACCCAAACCGAACCCAAACCGAAATTGGTTCAAACCGAACCATTGGTTTTCCAAGTGATTCGGTTCGGTTTGAGGATAAATTCCCCGACCCAAACCGACCAAATATATAGCGCAAAAACCGAACCGAACCGACCCAAACCGGACCAAGCTCAGCCCTACATTTCACACATGTTCTCTCTATAACTATGGGGTTGACCATAATTATGAAATGTCTATTCAAGCACAAAGAGAAATGTTGAAATAGGAATGAGATTTGTATGATCCATTCCTACACGAGATAACTTATTCTTCATAATTCAAGTCTAACGGTCTCACCTCTATATATATATATATATATATATATATATATATACTAGCTAAAAAACCGTGCTATGCACGGGGTGGATGCGATGCATGAATAAAATATTAATAAATTAAATAAGTTATATGAATAAAAGAAATATTAAATAAGAAATGCAATATCATTTGTAGGAACGTGTCCGACACCTTAAGATTCACATCCCCACCAACCTATTTATCACCTAACTCTAACCCCACACTCCATTCGCCCCCGTTTATCCTAGCCTCACGCCCCTACCTTATCAACACCTTAAAGAAGAAAAAGTACTATCTCCCTTGAGACAAACATTTTTCATATCATGTGTAGGTATTCTCATATATTTTATCCTCAGAGAATCCGTTTGTTTCAAATGGCTATGAATATCATTCAAAGTGAGTGTTAAGCCATACCTACCTGAAATAAGGCATATACATGATGACACTCGCGTAATTTCTTCTACAGAAGTGACTGCACGGAGCTTCAAATTATAGTTGATTTGAAAAAAATTGAAATCATTATATATGTTCTTTAAAGGGTTGCATCATAAACCATATATACCCACACAATGTTGGAGATCACCTATCTCATACCTAACTTGATTTTATTGAATAGTTGTCAAGGAATGTTTGCGGAGTAAATCTAACTTGAAATCAATGATAAGGAAAAGTTTGCAGTAAATTGCAATACATGCCAACCTAGTAAAGAACATTTCCATGTTCAATGAATCAAGTTCAACTCCAGCCAGATGAATCATATTTGATCTTTTTTCTTTTTCGTTTCTCTTTAATACTATGTAATTTATTCCTTCTTACATCATAGCTTAATCGCATCAAGTACATGCTTTAGGAATAAAAATCACCACAACCCAACATTAAAATAGAAAACATAGCAACTTTTCACCATATCAATCAATACTGTATTGAACAGTTAAGCTAAGGGCTTACCCATATTTAATTTTCTTTAATGTTTTTCGCCTCTAGCAAGTCTATGAAAACACTTTCGCCTAAGCATTAGCCAATGCTTCACTTCAATCCTCTCCCTTAACAGCTCATGTTTCTCTTCCAGGTCCTTTTCACTCTCAACACTGAACAGACGTCACTTTCCGGTAATTACCGGCACTAAAAACCATTGTCCACACCCTATCCAATCGTGTTGGGTCAAACGTCGACAACTGAGATCTATAAGAGATCATAAAAGATTTCTAGCATTCACAACAACAGCAAAATCAATTCAAATGCTCAGAAAATCATGCATTGGTGTGACAATTAAATCCTTGAAAAGTTCGACACCAAAAAATATTACAAAAAACTTCACCATACTTCCAAGGCTACGCTTAGTACAGACAATTCCCAAACATAAAATGTTGAAAGTAGAAAAGGCTTCAATGTTTCTGATAAGGAACACCTGCAACGTTTTATGATAAAGAGAAAATATTCATCGTCTCACGGTAGAATTGCTTTAACTTTACATCGGTAATGTCTTGGTAGATTTCATAAACAACAAAAAAAAAACACTAATCCCTAACAATTTCCTAAAATAACTATTATTTACAAAAGAATCATAGTGTTGAATTGGAATTTTTCAACTTACACTAAACGGGTAAGCTCGTACACTAAATTCAAGTCACCATTTCACTGCACCAAAAAAGGCCTTCGTTTCCAACTAACACGAAGATTATGGGGCGTTGGACACTAAACAACTTCAAGGGTAAAAATGTAACGGTCAACAAACCCTATTAGCTTGTACACTAAATTCAAGTCACCAAGCGCCCTCGTACACTAAATTCTATAAGAATGTGCTATTAAATGAATAATAACAAGACTAAATCTACTAATTTCCAGTAACAACAATTTGAAACTTTCTGCTAAAAGCTGACTAAGAATAGTAGTACATTCAGATATGTGCACAGACATCAGAATACATGTAATTGTGCCCCCAGTCTGCATTTGACTCTTCAACATTAACAGTTTGTATTATTCCACAAATAGTGAACTGTTATAATGGCGAAAAACAACAAATGGTTTTAGGCTTGATACAGTACTTTACAAAACCGTACTTAAAAGGCAGTCTAATGCATGAATCACCCCATGTACATGGCATGTAATGAAGGGGCGGCCATTTATGCCTAATGTAAACACCATGCTTCACAAAACAATTAAGAAAACTTGAAAAGATTCATCAAAACAATTCAGAAAACTTGAAAAGATTCATCGAAACGGTTATGAAAACTTGATAAGATTCATCGATGTATTAAAGTTATATATAATAGGCACCAACTCAAAAAAGTTTCCGCTCTAATACAATCCATAGCATGAGTGCAGGACCAAGAAGTATTATCAAGAGAAATCGACTTTCTTAACTGAAGATGGTACCATGGGAACCGAAAGAAGAGCAGGCAGAGAATTAAGGATGCTTCGACTGATAACTTTAAAATTAACAGCCAAATCCTTCGAGACATTACAATATCAAAATGCTATAGATGTCTCCCTTAAATGAAGAGCCCAAGCTTAATATAGCTCATAAGAGGCAAGGGATGGGCAAAATGACATCTTCATAAGAGGTAAAATGCACAATGATCGCTGCAGGAGATTAATTTGGCTTGAAAAGCAATAGACAGAGGCTCAAAATGATAATTGTATAAGACTAAGATTAACACATAAGAAAGGCAATAATGATTTGGTCATCAAGTAACAAGATAAACATAACATTCTTCAACAACCCTAAATTTTCAAAACACAGTCTTGCTATCAAATGAGGCACCACACATAAAACAATCAGCTGTCGGGAAGTCGATTCTCTGTTCTAGAGTTGGCTTTCACCCGGTCGATGGACATCGACCGGCAAAAAGCCAATTCTCAGCCGTAGAATCAACAGCGAAAAAGTGTGACGCCCAACAGTATATTGTACATTATAAACAAAAAAAAGTGCAGGAAGTTACACACCTGCTAACCTAGTCAAACATGAAATGCCCCAGGTAAGGACTATATGTTTGAACCAACTATTATCAGTTGTTAACTCTGCATCTTGACATTGATCCATACAAAGTGCCACAGCCTTGTGCAAACCCATTGTAAGCCTATCAGATTAAAAACACAGGTTAACTATAAAAGGTATGAGATTAAATGGAAAAAAGTAGCGCAAGAGAGAAAAGCCCCAAGTCAAGCTTTTGCTCATACAATCTTGGTCACCAACTCAAAATGATAATTGTATAAGGCTCCAAATACAGCAAAGCAACTCTTCTGTTACCTCGAAGAGAAGAAGTATCAATAACTTAAACAATAATGGTCATCAAGGGCCAGCAATTCAAGCAAATTAACATCAACAGCCGGGGAACAATATCTGGCATCATCATCATAGTCGAATATGTCCTGTCATAGAATCAAAATAATGTTTCATTAACTGTCATAAACAAACCTAAGTCACCAAGCGCCATAGTCCTAAGATCTGCGAACAACAATAGTAAACATTTGATGTGAAATTCAACTTAATCAAAGTGGAACCTTCACACTCGAAAAAAAATAATAATAATAAAACAACTTATTACTGTAGCAAAACGCACCCAGAATGTCAAGCGCCCCTTTACGCATCTGAAAGGGCATTTTCTAATAAATGCCCTAAATTTAATGTTTATGTAACCAAAATTGGAATTTTATCAACTACACAAATAAAGCTTTGTAGAGCAGCAAATCCTGGCAAATTCTGAAGCACATGAAGATGCAAGCGAACGAATTAATGATTAATGAGGATTATTTCCCTTCTGCGGGAAAAAAAGAAAGAAAGAAAAAAACCAAGATTTCACAATTTTTCAGAAACACCAACTGAAAAAAAAAAAAAATCCTGCCTTTGAAGCTGAAAACCACACGAAAGAAATCGATCAGATAAGGAAAAATAATACAAAATTTACCTTGAAATCTTGTTCATTTTCATGGATCAAGCGTCGGAATGTAATTTCGTGATCAAAAGCTGCGCACTTCCGTAATCGCACCCTCAACACAACCTATATAATCAAAGCACATTACACAACCCACAAAGAATCTATTACATTCCGTTTGATAGAACGAACGGCAAACAATAAAAGTTATAAAATTTATGTGGCAGCATGTTGCTGCACCATACATTTTCAACTTTTGCTGGGAAAAAAAAAGCCACTATAAGAATACCACAAAACCTTCAAAACCAAATTAAAGATAATGGAACATAAAATTACTGCACAAAATCGAACTCAGCACATAGCGTACCCTTTACCATCATTTATCTACTTTTAAGATGGAATGACGCATACTTCCTCCATATGGTCGAAAATTACAAAACAAAGGGGCATGATGGATTTGAGAGATTATAATTCAACGAAATCGTTCATTTTTTAAATCTTGAGGTGGTTATTCAGATAAATCTGTTAGCATCTGAAATTCAAAAAGATTTGATTTGGTTTGGAAGTTGAGTGATAAGGGTTTGGAAGTTGAGTGATAAGCGCCAATAGACCGAAAATTTAGTTTGGACCTTACCAACACGTTGTCAACCTTTCCTCTCCTTCCCGTGTACCTGCAACCTCTTTAGCCTCCACAATTAATCATTCAAGATAAAGCCCCAAAAAATACATCCAATCTTAAAAGATTGCCATGATTCATCAATGTTTCTTCAAATTCGCCTCCTAGTCATTATCATTCTACATAATTGTCGTCATTAATGGCACTGCACAACAGATCAATACCGGCATAGAAATCGTCAGTCTATAACAAAATTGAAATATGTAGAGTTAAAGTTTCATGAAAAACAGTAATAATGTAAAGTAAAACAAATTATGTGTCAACGAAAAAAATAAAAGTGAAATGGAAGAAAAAAAAATCGAAATTTGACATACATGCCATGTATTGTTTCGGTTTTTTATGGAAGTGGAAAGGCAACGCTAAAGAAAATTGTCATCTTGGACATACATACACAATTTATTCAATTGATATCAAGAAGCTCTCCAAGATAAGTCGAAGCACCATAATCGGCTACCCATTTTCTTCCATTTTCTTTTTTCTACATAACATGATGAGCATACCACACTAAAAAATATGTGGAGTACAAATCTTTTAAGAATTAAAGGCATATATATAACGGTCCTCTTTAAGAAGATAATCATAAACATTAAGCATATGAAATGATCGCCTAAGCTCAACGATCGCTATTACGGATCATTTATAAACAAATAGTGCTGATAAAAGAAACTCAATGCAAAGCAGGTAATGAGAGGTAAACTAATAGAAATTCTGAGAGAAGCTGACATTAAATCCATTATCCAATTAAAAGAAAACCTATGAATCTTCAAGAACAGATGGCAGGAGAACTAACCTTCGACTATCTCCTGGTCACACAGCTCGTACATGTCAATAGCAACCCCCAAAAGAAAAGATATTGAGTGCAACAAAACAACAATACACCAAAATAAACCATAATTCAGGTCACTCGAGCCATACTAACATTTACGTACATGTGTTTCCACATATAGACACAAAAGCAATTGAGTATAGGCCAATTGAACATAATGGAGATTCAAACCTCCGTATAATGAGCGAATTTGGCAGCAAATAGATGCGAGATTAGTCAGAATGTCCTGAAAATACTCCATAAATATAAAACACAACCGAAAATTAATAAATCAAATTAAAATAGCACATAAACACATACAAACACATAGATTTACCAATCTGTAAATGTAAGAAAACGCAACAGAAGCAACAGCGGCGTCAGAGCCTAGCTGAGCGGGGAGGTCATTAACAGCACGGCTAGATGTCGTGACGAAATATTTAATCTCTTGCATGTAACTCTGTAACCCTCAATCGCCAACTTGGAATTTGTGGCAATTATTTTGGAATTATCAAACCATTTGAGAAATATGAATTCAAGAAATCCTAGGTTAAGGAGGGGATGCTAAGCTTTTGACATAAAAACTCTTGAAACTGGCAACGGAAGATGGTAGCGGGATGAAATTCGTTTCGCGTTTAAAATTCAAAGTGATATTATTTGGTTTGGCTGGAGTACGTGATGCGCAGGTATAGCCTTAGGCCTCGTTTGGATCGAAAGAATTAAATAGAAAAGAAAATTAAAGATAGTAACGGAAAAGAAATGAGAGGTGAAGGAGGGACTGCAAAATTTATTTTGAGTGTTTGGATAGTTTTATACGAAAAGGAAAAGAGATAGAGTTGTTGTCAATTTAATTTTAGTGAAATTGAACTGTTTCCTTCCGTTTCTCACATGTTTTGGAAGGAAACAAGATTGTCCAATTTGTGAAGAACATCATCCTTCATTCTCCTTACTTTCCTTTCCTTTCCTTCAAACAAAAACATACCAAACACTCAAATTTAGATTCTACCAAATCGTGTCATTTCTTTTCCTCTCAATACTTCCCATCCAAACAGGGCCTAAATTTCAGAGGAGATACGAAGGAGTGGAAGTGTTTGTTAGGTTTGTATTTCTGTTCAGATTGGGATGAGGATATGAATCCGGAAGGATAAGGGGCCGTTTGTTAAATCGAAGTCTGAAATCTGAAATCAGAAGTCTGAATTTTAAAATCTGAACATGTTAAGTTGCTGAATGCTGAAGATAATTAGATTGTTTGATAATATTATTCGACTGAAATTGTAAATGGATTAACTTTACGATTTTGACCCTATAACTTGGTTCATATATTAGAAAAGCATAGTGTCACATATATTTTTAAAGAAGTTATATATATATATATATATATATAAATTTTGTTTACTTTGAGGAAATATGTATGTAGTTGTAATGCAGATAACATTTCATAACAAATTAAACAATTAAAAAGAAAAAGCACATAAGAAATTTTTAAATATTTCACAAAAAAGATAAATACATTTAGGTATGTCTTATAACTTTTGATATTTATTTCAATATTTCTTCCACACTTTAACGTGAACACTTGAAAATTTGTCCCCTTCAGAATAATGAAGCCAATTAGAACACAAGCAAACATTTTCCATATAAATCTACGAAATTACTTTGATACATTTTTCCGTAGGAAAATATATTATATTATTTAGGTATACTCTGTCTTTACATATTTTATTTTTATATAATGTTTGTATATTATTATAACGATGTATGAGATGATTGACGGGTTTGAAAATAAGGATAAAGTCCCGCAAAACAAAAAAGAAAAAAGAGAGGATAAAGATGGTACATGTATGTGCGATAAATCAGGAGATGTTGCGGTTAGTATTTTCAGATATAAGCGAGACATCATGCGCTAAATTTTTACAGTGTACAATTCAGAGGTGCTTAATCTATTTAGTGATGTTTAAAATTGTTATCAAATATTCCTAAATATAACCACCAATTAATGTTTTCAGAATAAGTACTTAATACGGTAAACAAACAGCCCTAAAGCAGCATCTCGGTCTGTTAAAGAGAAGAAAAAAAAAACACACGGGTTTAAGCCGGGTCTTTTTGCGGATTTGGGTGGAAATCTCGGGTAATTAGGTTAAAACTCTTCATCTATATATTATATTTTTTTAATGAAACAACAGTGTCACTTTAAGTATACAATTATTTAAACACGTTGCTTGACATTTTTTTTATTTTTATTTTTTTGGTCATAGAGAAAGATAATATAATAGTACCTCCAATAAGAAAGTGATTTAAATTGAGAGCATTGTTAGTTCTTGCCTTTTGCTGGAAAAATTGGGTGGCCTGTTGTGTACCGAAGAATCTATAGGGCTTAGGATTCAGGGACTTGGAGTGTTCCAAGTCCAAGTACTTCTATGTACCGAAGAATCGTGGCGCATCCTTACGAATCGAGGTTCTTTGGCGGCTCAAGATATAGGAGAGTAAAACTTAGCCCCAAGATTTTATAATTAATACAAAATCAATTATAATAATCCCATTAAATAAAAGATAATCACATAATATTCTAGAACAAATCTAGGATAATATTTATCTTTATTTCTTTCCATAAATATTTATCCAATAAATATTTTATGCACATGTCTTATTAATCACAAGAAAACTAATTTCTTGTTCATTAAACATGCATTAGGGTCGAAATTTACCTCTTGTGACCTAGTCACAATAATTTCGACTATAACACAATTTTTGGGCCAAGATTATGGAAAATGTCTTTTCCACATATTTAATTATTTAGTCCAAACCAATTTAATAGTCCACTAAACAATTAATTCACATATCGTTTTAATAAAGTCCAACAAGAACTAAATTAATATTATTAGGATTCGACGTCCGAGAATAGCTATGCTATATTAGGAGGCACGTCGGGGACCATGGACTAATAATCAGCGGCTCCGATAAATCAAATAAATAATTATAGAATAATTATATTCGATAAATCAATCACGGGAATATGCCACCATAATCCCGAGACTGCACTCCTCCGATTATCAGATTATATTTATCTCGTCACGATAATAATAATAAGCGTCCATTGATATAATCATTACATATGGATTAATCCTCCATAGACTGTTCATTCTAAATCGGGAAGTTACCGTTAACCCTTTTTAGAACCTCTTATCCTTATTTACCATTAACCCCTAGTGATCAATTAATTCATACAACTCACCGGTGATCAATCGGTGTGATATGAACTCGCGCGATCGATCGGTTTCTAGGATTAACAAATAAGGGAAGCTGTCTATCTACTTCCATAAATGGAAGGAATGGATTCCGTATCGTGATAACACGGACTACTCACTCAATCCAAGTACAATGCCAAGATGGGGTAATTCGGACCACGGACTCGGTGTAATCCTTAACCGTCAAGTCAAACTTCATGCGATTCAAGCGGTTGACTGTGATCACCTGGGGGATTAAGATATATCCATAAATATGATCATCCATTGATTCGATAAGACTTCTCGATTACGGAATTATATCGTGAACTCTAATCAAATCGGTCCGACCCTATATGATATATCTATCATATATAAATGCCCCATTAGGTTCTCTTAACCGAAAGTCCGGATAAGACAATCACACCTATTGTGTTACGGGCGCATTAATAGCACGTTAAAGGAGAGACCCGATACTCTCGATTAACTTCACTACGGGCTAATTGTATTTTAAGTACATCTTCACTAACTCAATCCTCCCGTGTATATACCATACACCGAGTTAAGTGATTACATAAACGATATACTTAGGGTTTTACGTAGTGTAAATACTATTGTCACATCGGTGATTATGAGAATAATAAATATGAATAATAATATCATTTCATTTATTAAATAAAACAATTACAAAATTGTCTTTCGGGCATCACACCTAACAATCTCCCACTTGCACGAAAGCATGTGATTAATTGTTTTAGAGCACACCCTATTATTTAAAATACAACAAACTACATCTCCCACTTGCTCTAAAGCAATGGAGACTCATCCCGTATTCTAGTACCCACTAAGCATATCATAACCATTTCGATTCCAAAGTACACTCCGAGTATGCCGTCGTAGGATAGGTCGGTGACTCGGGGAGCACCTACATCTAAATGTCATGGGTCTTAATGATTAGTCGGGTTGTCGGCTCGAGACGATCCGTAGAATCGAAACGTTACCGGTCCATCAAATCATGTGGTGCGAGTAAACACGAGCCCGAGATCGACTTAACGATCATCCTCAATCTGACTTAAAGTCAAAATCAGTGTATCACACATATCCAAGTTCACACATGAATATGTCCGCATATTATTCCTCGTTCTCTCAAGATACTAAAGGACATACTAAACTTGCTCTGTTAACCGCCGAATCTAAGATTCGATCAAAGTTGACGTTCAATAACCTGACCATCTCTTACTAGAAAGAGAATCTATCCCATTTCTCTTGATCTGAAGATTTAGAGAGTCATTCTGAGGCATAGGGTAGAACTTCCTCATTGAATGTTGCATACACGGATGCATCATCTTAACCAATAAGATGGATGAGAAACCGATGGCGATTCTAATGAATTCGACCGAGTCAAACTCTTAAGAATGTTGTCCAAATCTCACTTTGCGGAGAGAAATGTGGTATCGTCGGATTCGACTTCGGACAACACACCCATGTTGATTCCAACCGGTGCGGTGTTATCCTTCACAAACACTAATATATATTTATATATTCACTACGTACTAAAATTGATATCCGATCTACAAAAAGACTTATCAATATCTTTGGTCAAATCCACATGTTCTTAGAAACGGTGACTTCTAATGACCAAGAGGTTTTCTTCTTATCCACAAAGGACATAAGCCTTAACAGTCATCCTGTCATAAGTTCATAAGTCAATACCCTTCTGTTTCGAATGAATCCAGACTCCGTTTGTTTGGCAAGAAAAGTCTCAGGGAATCACCCCTATTTTCCGCTTTTGAACGAAATCATGCAATACCGAACTCATTCTACTCTTTTCCGTGTAGATCCAATTACTCCCACTGGGCCTGAGACGCTCGGTGGTTCTACAAGAGTATGAACAAATTGGAGCACCGAACTCCATTCACGGGGTTATGGCTATTAAACCAACCTCTATTATCGGAATCTATCTCTTGCTCACAAAAGAGCCATAGGTCATCAATCGATCCTCAGACTACAAAGTCCGCCGAACCCGTAATGGGTAATGGGTAAACCATACTCCCACTACATTCTTGGTGGATCGAAATTCTGATCTAGTTTAGTAGTATTTAGTGTTATCACCAACAAGCGATGTTGGATGTGGTCTGATTTTAATCAGTTAGTAACTACCTTGAGTAAACGTACTTCAAGGTTTAAGGTTTTACTGTTCATAGACTCTATCGAAAGGACGCAACGGTATAAGCGTCCCTTCCCGATTTCAAGAATCTTATAACAAACCTTTTTCTCAATGCTACAAGATATAGAACGATTGGTCAGCGACCGAACGTGGTCGCGAAATTTCCGGACCTACCTTCAAGCACCGTGTGCTAAATGCTTATATTTATGGAAGTGGGGTGAACCGAATCCACACCTTATCCGTAAATTCCAAAGCATATTCTAGGTAGACTTCTCGGTCTTACATTTCAACGTAAACCGTTATTTCGCTTCCAATATCTTTATTGAGTTAAGCGATGTATTATAGCGCATCTAAAAACATATATAAGGCAATTTTACGGTTTCTCACTTAGTGAGAACATGTCACAATGAGGCAGGCTGAGCATCAGTCTCGAGGACTATGAATGGCCTATTCCGAGTATAGAATACTCTATCTCTGTTGAAAACAAGAGAAACCTCAAAATATTTTGGATAAACTTACCGGAGTTTTTGAATAGTTATCGGACAAGAAGTCATACTCAGAAGCTCCTACTAGCTTGTTTTTTCATCAGACCCCGAAGGTCGTCATGAACAAGAAATGTTACTTCTTTATAACCATTATCCTTTCCAAATTGAAAGGAAACTTAGTCATTGAACCTTTGAGACAATATAACCAGACTGGGAGAAAGGAATCACCTTGAGCCAGTCTTCAGGTCTTGTCTTTTAGGGACTATGCACTAACTATGGAATATGAAGAATCGTTTATCTAAATATAGAAACCAATTGCTTTTAATAGTTCTTAAGATGTGTTTTATATACATATTTCAGCTGTTGTAAGTGGTTTTGACTTTATCAAACAAAAGTCCGAGTCTTGGATTCGTACTACAAATGGTATATTCACTTTCTATACGACAAACAAATTATCGACTAGAAAGTAAATCCATTCGTTCCAACGAATCTTAAACAACAAAAAAATAAATCTTCTGCGATATCCAAGGATTGAATCCGAGATTCATTTCCTCCTATCACTCCCACTATTCTAGCTAAAATTAACGGCCCGTTGTTTACTCTTTTAATCGTTAAATGCACTTTCTTTGCCTTGTTCTTCCAAAGAACTTAGCTCAAGAAAATCGCCAAGGATTCATAGGTTGGTGATCCGAAATCACTATCCTTATCCTATGATTTTCAGTTTATTAATTTTCGGTTTAGCCTTAAAATCAACTCAGTTTTAGATGACTAACACTCTTAGACATACTCTCCCATTCTTGACTTTCCGTAAATGGAAACAGTTTTGAACTGGCAGTTCGTGTGAGTAGACACTACTCTCGAACCGTGGGATGTCTATTTCGAGTGTTACTTGTCGGGACTTCTCGGATTTTCTAATATACTAGAAAAATAACAAATCATAACATTAAAGCTCCCACTAGTTTATCGGTTCCAAATACCGTCTAACCAAAATGCTTTATTTTATGATTTTCCAATTTTTCAATTTGAAAATCTCTCGTGTAAACACTTACACGGATTCTAATGTTTCCGAGAAAAATACAAACCATAAAACTCCCACTAGTTCATCGATTCCAAATATCGTCTAACTAGCAACATTTCATGACTTTCCGGTTTTTCAATTAGAACGGTTACGTGTGTAGTCGATTATACTTTTCTAATGTTCTAGAAAAACAACAAATCATAAAGCTCCCACTAGTTCATCGATTCCAAATATCGTCCAACTAGTAACACTTCATGATTTTCCGATTTTTCAATTAGAAAATTGCACGTGTATTTCCTACACACTTAAAATTCACTAGAAGAATTTCAAAGTCCGAAATCACCTTTGTTCAAACTAAGTTTGTCTTCCGTTTGACACGAATGACACTAGTGACATACCTATATGTCACTACGGTTTTAAAAAGGCTTAAGAGAAAATATCTCTTTCGAAAAATAATTGCATTATCGATTAACTAATTCAACGTCCTAGTTACTTTCCACTTTTTAACGAAGTCAATACTAGTCAATTATAAATTGTAAGCAATTTAGTAAGGGATAATCTTGTAAATAAAATGACATAAATTAATTCAAGTTTAACACTACTATATTTAAATTTTAGGAATTGTAAACTAAAAATTAAGTCTACTCTACCATTCCAAGGTTTTAACCTTGCATCTCAGTGCCGCCGTAGGGTAGGTCAAAGAGATCAACGGTTAAATCAATGAATAACTTGTGAGAATCAGATATCCCACGAGAATCGAACATCCCTTTATTCATTGACTACCTTCCTTTTTTTTAGCCTAGGTATTTATCAAAAAATACCCTTGATGAGTGTGACCTACTATATCAGATCTCTTAGGTACGCCCCGAGTGTGCCGTCGTAGGATAGGTCAGTGACCCGACGAGTACCCAGAAATCCTATCCTTTCGGAGACCAAGCCATGAATGTTGATAGGGGTGAACACCATCCGTAGGGGGACGAAATCAAAGCGCCGCGAGGCGTCACCCTTCTCTCACTTACTTGCATCTATAGTAGAGGCCGTGGGGTTGGGCTGTCGCCTCCCCCGCTCCCACTCAATATTTTGGAAGTGGTGGTGGGTTAACTAACCACGTCTTTTTGATGTTAACATAAAAGCACATCAAATCAAGGATTCCGAATGGTGTCGGTAACGTAGGCAAGCCTACCCGTCCTATTCGTTGGAACATATGTGACGGTCGGACGAAATCGGGTCAAGAGAGCCCTATTGAGATTAGAAGGAATCACCCTCCGCTCTCGGTTTGGCTTAGTCTTGCCGGACCCCCGTGCATACATCACACTAGGAGGGTTAAGTCGTTTGAGCGAAGCTCAGTTGACCACCCAACCTAAAAGCGAACCGTTTTTATCCAAGATTTATTGTTCTTTTACCATCATTCAATCTCGTAGACACTACGAATCGAAAACGTGATCTCGTTTGTGCTTTAAGGCGGTTCACCGAGAACACACACCGAAAGGCTTAACGATTTCATAACCCGTCCTCGGATCTTTAATTAGTTACTAAATTTATTAATTACCACGTATTAATTAAATTTCAACTAATTACACGAGTTTGTATACATGCCTATTTTAATTACCAAAATTAAAATTCTACATGTATGCATGGAGTGGATTTATGATATGATGCATGTCATGGCAATTCCGATTTTATATCTATTTTATGATCAAACACATAAAAAATAAAATTGCGGAAAATTTAAACACCGAGATGGACCGTTGGCACCCCCGTATCTAACCTATTAGAAAATAAATAACCAAACCCTAACTAGGGTTTACTACTTTCTAACATAATCTGCAGCTGTTCAAATTCTGCGATGATCGTAAACCAAACGAACTCGGATCGGGACGAAACTTTCCAGATCTTATCTTCACTCCTTGAACTTCAATATGGACGGTTGGATCGGTGATTAGACTTACCAATTTTCTCCAGTAAACCGCCAAACTTGCTGCTGAATCTGACTTTAACTGCACTGCATCAAGGACTTCCTGAGGCAGATCGGGAATCGAGATGAATCCCGATCGACCTGCAATTTTTATGGTACATCCAAAACTCATATTTGATCAATCTGAACGGTCGGATTTGCTTTTCAACGGTCCAAACTCTCCCAGAAAATCGAGGAAGTCACAGGTAGGGTTTCTGTGAATCCTGCGTTTTTCTGTTACAGCAGCCTCTTCGCAGCATCAAACGGATATCGAAACGGACTCTGATCGACGCCAAAATTTGTGGAGTTGATCATCATCTTCTAATCTTGATTCTGACCGGTGGGATCTTCGTTTCAACGGTTCGATCAACGGGAAACACGAAATAACTAAACAGCTACTAAACAGATCTATTTTCTGGAAATTAAAATTGCAATAAAAAAAATTACATAATTTCCTATACTCATATGAACGAATTTTCATCGTTTATATGAGTTTACAATAGATCTAACGGGTAAACGATGCCAACCCCAATCCATCTCTTCAACCACGACATTCATAAGCATAAAAAATAAACATATGCATCGGGCCCCAAAAAAATTGGGACAAAAAAAAAAAAAACATGTTTTACCACTCCTAGATCTAATATTTTATACGTATAAATATAGATCACCATGGCGACTGATACCACTGTTAGTAATACCATCCGCGGCGGAAACGATTTATGGATCTAGATCTATAAACTACACGTAATAAAATAACTAGATCTATATCTACAAGGGGTTGTAGAACATACCTCTTGGATCTCAAAATCCAAGTTGAAGAACCGCAATAGGATGAACGATGGAAAGCGTGAAGAGCACCACGATCTTCCGTACGCGTGATCCAAGCAACTCCTGGTGGAAGGAATTCTCGACTCGAACCCTTCCGATATGCTACCCGGAAAAATCTCCAAGATTTTCCTCTCATCTCCCCTTGGCCAAAAAATTTTCCTTCTCCAAATAATATGGTGAAGTCGAAATTTGCTTGTGTTATTTAGGCTTGGGAGAACTCTCTTTATATAGGAGAGTAAAACTTAAGCCCCAAGGATTTTATAATTAATACAAAATCAATTATAATAATCCCATTAAATAAAAGATAATCACATAATATTCTAGAACAAATCTAGGATAATATTTATCTTTATTTCTTTCCATAAATATTTATCCAATAAATATTTTATGCACATGTCTTATTAATCACAAGAAAACTAATTTCTTGTTCATTAAACATGCATTAGGGTCGAAATTTACCTCTTGTGACCTAGTCACAATAATTTCGACTATAACACAATTTTGGGCCAAGATTATGGAAAATGTCTTTTCCACATATTTAATTATTTAGTCCAAACCAATTTAATAGTCCACTAAACAATTAATTCACATATCGTTTTAATAAAGTCCAACAAGAACTAAATTAATATTATTAGGATTCGACGTCCGAGAATAGCTATGCTATATTAGGAGGCACGTCGGGGACCATGGACTAATAATCAGCGGCTCCGATAAATCAAATAAATAATTATAGAATAATTATATTCGATAAATCAATCACGGGAATATGCCACCATAATCCCGAGGCCGCACTCCTCCGATTATCGATTATATTTATCTCGTCACGATAATAATAATAAGCGTCCATTGATATAATCATTACATATGGATTAATCCTCCATAGGCATTGTTCATTCTAAATCGGGAAGTTACCGTTAACCCTTTTTAGAACCTCTTATCCTTATTTACCATTAACCCCCTAGTGATCAATTAATTCATACAACTCACTTTGGTGATCAATCGGTGTGATATGAACTCGCGCGATCGATCGGTTTAGGATTAACAAATAAGGGAAGCTGTCTATCTACTTCCATAAATGGAAGGAATGGATTCCGTATCGTGATAACACGGACTACTCACTCAATCCGGTACAATGCCAAGATGGGGTAATTCGGACCACGGACTCGGTGTAATCCTTAACCGTCAAGTCAAACTTCATGCGATTCAAGCGGTTGAGTTGTGATCACCTCGGGATTAAGATATATCCATAAATATGATCATCCATTGATTCGATAAGACTTCTCGATTACGGAATTATATCGGCATGCAAAGTACTTTGAGGATAGTACGATCCCGGCGGCCGGTTTGAGGGCTGGGATCGTCCTATTTGTGGCGTAGCATTCTTGAGGGACGGGATCTTCTGTACAATGGCTTGCGGTGGCGTGTGGGGATGGTGAGTCTGTGTATATCTTTCATGATACCTGGGTTAATCGACAACCTTCGTTTCGAATACCATTCGCAGGGCACGAGCTTCCGGCAGACACCACTGTCTCGGACCTCCTTATCCTAGGGAGGGTATGGGATGTGCAAAAAATGCGGCTTATGTTTCGGCCATGGGAATCGGACGCTATTCTGGAAACCACTGTGGCCCCGGAGGGACACTCCGATCGACGAGTTTGGCACTTATGATCGTAGAAGGGTGTATACGGTTCGGTCTGGCTATTTTTTGGCTCTATCTCATTATCGACCATCGGACGGAGCAAGCTCTTCTAGTTCGACAGGCCAGGGCCATCTATGGAGAAGTTGTTGGCACCTTCCAGTCAAGACGCGCATTCAGCATTTCTTGTGGCAGTGCCTTCATGATTGTCTTGCAATTGGCCATGGTTTGCAGTGGAGGAGTTTATGGGATGGTCTTTGTTTGTCATGCGGGGAAACTCTAGAAACCTTGCGGCATGTCCTCTTTGAGTGTGAGTAGGGCTGTAAATGAACCTAAGTATTTGATTCGATCCGGAGTATTCGGCTCGAAAAAGCTCGATTCGGGCTCGTTTCGTGGGTTCGAACTTCGAGCCGAACCTTACAAATTAGATATTCGGTGGTCGAGCCGAACATGTTCGACCATGTTCGTCTCGGATATCATAAATTCATATACAGTTCGAGCCGAACATGTTTTTTAAAACCGAGCCGAACATGTTCTGATTTTTTTTTAAAACCCAGTTCGAGCCGAACATGTTCGAACAGTTCGACATGTTCGAGCCGAACCGAGCCGAACCTAGCCGAGCTTTTTTCCCCAAATACCAGACCGAACCCGAGCCGAATAATGAAAATATAAGGCTCGGCCATTTCGAGCCGAGCCGAGCCTAAGGTTCGAACATACCGAGCCGAGCCGAACCCTGCCATGGTTCGGTAGGGTTCGGCTCGTTTACAGGCCTAAGTGTGAGTTGACAGTCCGAATTTGGCAAGCGTCGTCATTCAGTGGTGCCTTACAACATCTTCATTCCGCATCCTTTGCGGAGTTCATTATGCGTTTAATAGACGACCAGGGCGTCCAGGACGCGGCCAGGTTTGTGTGGCTTATGTGGGGAATTTGGAAAGCCCGGTGCTCGGCCGTCTTTGATAATCAAGCGGTCTATGTGTCTGCGGTGTGTGAGCGGTCTTTGGCTGCATCGACGGAGTATACAGAAGCAATGGAAAGTCATCGGTCTCAGGGCTCAAGCCAACATTTTCCGGATCGATGGTCGAAACCGCAGTTAGGTGTAATAAAGTGCAATGTGGACGTGTCGGTTACAGAGACAACTGTAGGTATTGGGGCAATCTTTCGGGACTCACGCGGGTTAGTTTTACACTTCTTCTCGTACCATTTTGATCCGGGCAATCCCGTGAACTATATGGAGCTTCGAGCAATTTTTCTAGATTTGGGGGAGGCGCAACACCTTGGGATTGGACGGCTGGAAGTAGAGAGTGGCTGTCTAGCGAGTATCGCAAGTCTTCGCAGACCTGGGGAGGATCTCACTGCTTACGGGTGCCTAGTTCATGATTGTTTGGCGCTTTTGTCAAGTTTTCGATCTTTTATTCGGCGCGTTGGAAATGTCCAACGCTTTTAGCCGGGGCGCCCGTGGGGGGGCCAAGGGGGCATTCAATGAATTTAAGGGCTTTTTCTTTTATTCGGCGCATTTTATATAAACAAGAAATGTATTACCAACGCAGCTTTAAGTATATTAGACAAAAATGTTTCTTTAAACAACGCATCTTTTTTTTTTCGAAGGGTGAGGGCCTAATTTTTTTTTTTTGACCCCGAGCCTAAATTTGGATAGGGACGCTCCTGCTTTTAGCTAGACATGGATTGTTGGTTTCTTCTCGAATACCTTGGGGTTCTCGGCCCCCGGGTGTTGTTTTACTCGCATGTTCGGCGGATATTGATTAATAAAATTTTGTTTTCTCGAAAAAAAAAAAAAGGTTCTTGCCTTTTGCCAATAACGGTATGTTGTTAAAACTGAATTATAATGTTATTGTCACAGCCAATTTATACCACAAAGCATTTTAAAACATCATGAAGACATAGTAAAGTTGATACGGTTACGATGTTTTGTAATTCCCCGTGTTGCTTACGATGTTTTTTTCCTGATATTTATTATGCATTTTACTTATGATAATAACATATTTTTTAAAGTATAATAATCACCAAACAGTCAGAAGCACAATAATCTTTACTTTAACTTTCTAAACATGTGGCCTCATATTTGTCACATATACAAATGTCTTATCAAAACTTCTTAAACATTCCATGTTCAATTTCCATAGCTACCACCAATTAATTTTGTTTATTGCAGACATAAACATTTACCTTTTTTTTTTTCCTTCTTCTAATCATCTTGCCTATTATCTGTATTGATATACCTGTCAATGCTTTACTTAATGTCCCAAATTTATATCGCTAAGATTGTTAGTGTTTGAATTAGTATTATTTCTGTTAATAATGTCCTAATTTCTAGGATAATGGACTAAGTAGGACTTAGTCTTCAAGTTATCTTTCTGTTTCGCATATTTCCTATTTTGGTGCTAGGTTGTTATTCATGCTTATTATCTTGTAAATCATGGCTATATATAGCTATCTTTGGTTATCAATAAAGACACATTCCTCCTTTGTTCTGTACTACTAGCTTAACAATTGGTAGCGAGCCAAACACACTTAAATACGAGAGTTCTGTGAGAGAATGTCAGGAGATAAATTTGTGCAGCCCTCCATTCCAAAGTTCGATGGCCATTATGATCATTGGGCCATGACTATGGAAAATTTCTTGAGAAGTAAAGAGCTGTGGAACCTGGTGGAAGATGGAATTCCAACAACAGCAATTGGGACAGGAACAGGGAGTGATGCACAAAGGAAGGTGGTAGAGGATGCCAAACTTAAAGACCTGAAGGTGAAGAATTTCCTGTTTCAAGCCATTGATAGGGAAATTTTGGAGACCATTTTGGACAAAGGAACATCCAAGCTCATATGGGAGTCAATGAAACGCAAGTATCAGGGGTCTACAAAGGTAAAAAGAGCTCAACTCCAAGCTCTAAGGAGAGAATTTGAGCTTCTTATAATGAAAGAAGGTGAAAAGATTGATGCTTTTCTGGGTAGGATGCTACTTGTGGCAAATAAAATGAAAGCGAATGGTGAAAACATGGCCCAGAGCACACTTGTAAGCAAGATACTCAGATCGTTGACACCTAAGTTCAATTATGTTGTCTGTTCAATAGAAGAATCCAATGATCTGAGTGTCTTGTCCATTGATGAAGTCCATGGGAGTTTGCTGGTCCATGAGCAAAGGATGCAAGGGCATCAGGAAGAAGAACATGCTCTGAAAGTGGCTCCAGATAATAGGTCCGGCAGAGGTAGAGGAAGAGGAGCATCAAGAGGAGGAAGAGGTAGAGGTAGAGGTAGAGGAAGGCAAAACTTCAACAAAGACACTGTGGAATGCTACAAGTGTCACAAACTGGGACATTTTCAATATGAATGCCCAGAATGGGACAAAGAAGCAAAATATGCAGAGGTAGAAGAAGAAGAAGAGGAGTTATTCTTTGGCGACCTATGAAGATCATCTCACGATGATGGCCCATGAGGGGACTACCAAATCAAATGGTGAAGATATGTGGTTTTTGGATTCTGGTTGTAGCAACCACATGACTGGAAATAAGGGTTGGTTTTCAGAAATTATTGAACAAGGGCTCAATAGAACAGTGAAGTTAGGAAATGGCAACAAGATGAAAGTTGCAGCCAAGGGAAGCATCAGAATCCAGCTGAATGGAATGATCCAAAAGATATCTGATGTATATTATGTCCCTGATCTCATGAGCAACCTATTCAGCATAGGACAATTGCAAGAAAAGGGACTGGCTATTCTGTTCAAAAATGATACTTGCAAAGTTTTCCACAATGAAAAAGGAGTGATAATGCAGACCAACATGAGCAAAAACAGGATGTTCTGGTTGACAGCAACTATGTCATCCAAAACATCCATGTGTCTACAATCAGAAGATGTGGCAGATCAGACAACACACATTTGGCACTGCAGATTTGGGCATCTTAATTATAAGGGGCTGATCAGTCTTGCTCACAAGAAAATGGTGGAAGGACTGCCTGCTTTGGAAGCACCAGAGAAGTTACGCACCACTTGTCTGATAGGAAAACAGCACAGAGAGGCCATACCAAAGAAAAGTCAGTGGAGATCATCAAAGCAACTGGAATTAATACACTCAGACATCTGTGGACCTATTAAGCCAATATCCAGCAGTGGAAAAAGGTATTTCCTTAGTTTTATTGATGATTTTTCTAGAAAACTTGGGTCTATTTGCTACATGAAAAGTCAGAAGCATTTAATACTTTCAAATGTTTTAAGAACCATGTTGAAAAAGAAAAAGGTGCTCATATCATTGGTTTAAGGACTGACAGAGGGGGTGAATATACCTCTGATGATTTTGAAAGATTCTGTGTAGCACAGGGCATTAAAAGGCATTTAACAGCAGCTTATACCCCTCAGCAAAATGGAGTAGCTGAGAGAAAAAATAGAACAATTATGGATGTTGTGAGATCCATGTTGAGTGAAAGACAAGTGCCTAAAAAATTCTGGCCAGAAGCAGTCAGATGGTGTGTACATGTCCAAAACAGATGTCCAGTGGCAGCCCTTGCCACCATGACACCTGAAGAAGCTTGGAGTGGTAGGAAACCTGCAGTAGACTACTTCAGAATTTTTGGATGTGTAGCAAATGTACACATACCTGATCAAAAGAGAAGCAAACTGGAAGATAAGAGTAAAAGGTGTGTGTTTTTAGGAGTAAGTGATGAATCAAAAGCCTGGAGATTGTATGATCCAAACTCTAAGAAAATCATAGTCAGTAGAGATGTGATTTTTGAAGAAGGAGAAAGTTGGGACTGGAGCAGAACAGAAACTGAATCACAACAGGATTCATTAGAATGGCCAGAAGAAGATGATAATGCATCTGATGAAACAACTGACAGTGCAAGTCCATCTACACCACCATCACTTGATGTATCACCACCTCACTCTCCTGCAAGTCCATCTACACCGGGAACTAACTTGCGGGATGGTTTAGTTCAAGGGAGGGGTACAAGGGAAAGAAGAGCACCAAGTTGGCTGGAAGATTTTGAAACTGGTCATATAGCAGAAGAAGAAGAAGACATCATCCATGCTATGATAGTGACAGAAAAAGATCCTATATTGTTTGAAGAGGCCATCAAAGATGATAGGTGGAAACAAGCAATGGCTTTGGAAATAGAAGCAATTGAAAGAAACAACACATGGGAACTCACCTCATTGCCTAAAGGTGAAAAAGCTATTGGTGTCAAGTGGATATTCAAGACAAAAGTAAATGAGAAAGGAGATGTTGAGAAGCTCAAAGCCAGACTAGTGGCTAAAGGATATGCTCAGAGAAAAGGAATAGATTACACTGAAGTGTTTGCTCCTGTAGCAAGACTTGACACAATTAGAGTCATACTTGCTACAGCTGCACAACAGGGCTGGGAGGTGTTTCAACTTGATGTAAAAAGTGCATTTCTCAATGGAGAGCTTAAAGAAACAGTTTATATTACTCAACCTGAAGGTTTTACACAAAAAGGGGCAGAAGGAAAGGTCTACAAATTGAAAAAGGCTCTCTATGGCCTTAAACAAGCTCTCAGAGCTTGGTACAGCAGAATTGAGGGATATTTTACACAGGCAAACTTTGCTAGGTGCCCTCATGAGCATACATTGTTCACCAAATCTGAGGGGGGTAATATACTAATTGTAAGTCTATATGTGGATGACTTAATTTTTACGGGATCTAATTCTCACATGGTTCTTGCATTCAAAAACTCAATGATGATGGAGTTTGAAATGACGAGATTTGGGGAAAATGAAGCATTTTCTAGGAATTGAAGTCCGACAAAGTGCCAAAGGTATTTTCATCAATCGTCGAGAGGTATGCTAATGAAATACTAACCAAATTTGGCATGACAGAAAGCAATGCTGTGAAAAATCCTATTGTGCCTGGCACAAAGTTGTGCAAAGATGAAGGAGGGGTGCAAATTGATGAAACTTTGTTTAAACAGCTGGTTGGAAGTCTTATGTATTTAACTGTTACAAGGCCAGACATGATGTACAGCGTCAGTTTGTTAAGTAGGTTTATGTCCAGACCTACTATGATGCATTGGGGTGCAGCTAAGAGAATGCTAAGATATCTGACAGGCACAACTAAACTTGGCATCTGTACAAAAAAGGCAAAGGTAAGCGAGGCTCACGGGGTTTTGCGATAGTGACTATGCGGGAGACCTATCGATCGAAGAAGTACCTCGGATATGTGTTTTTCTTGGCTCGGCATTGTGTCATGGTGTTAAAAAGCAACTGTAGTGGCATTATCTACAACGAGGCGAGAATACATTGCGGCGAGCGATGCAGTGCTTGCCAAGGTGTTTGGCTCAAGAGAATTTTGGAAACACTTGAAGTGGAAATAGGAGCTAATACTATGATCATGTGTGATAATAGCTCAACTATAAAGCTCTCTAGAAATCCAGTGTTCCATGGGAAAAGTAAACATATTGATGTCAGATTTCACTTTCTAAGAGACTTGGTAAATGAAGGAGTTGTGGAGCTGAGCTATTGCAGTACTCAAGAACAGGTGGCAGATATCATGACTAAACCTTTGAAGCTAGATCAGTTTGAAAAATTGCGTGGAATGCTTGGCATGATTGAAGCTGACAAACTAAACTAAAGGGGATCTTTAGTTTAAGGGAGGGAATGTTAGTGTTTGAATTAGTATTATTTCTGTTAATAATGTCCTAATTTCTAGGATAATGGACTAAGTAGGACTTAGTCTTCAAGTTATCTTTCTGTTTCGCATATTTCCTATTTTGGTGCTAGGTTGTTATTCATGCTTATTATCTTGTAAATCATGGCTATATATAGCTATCTTTGGTTATCAATAAAGACACATTCCTCCTTTGTTCTGTACTACTAGCTTAACAAAGATGCCATGTAATGTAATCCAGATTTTTACCTCTTAAAATCTACTTAAACACTCCGGAGCTTGTTGTTAGGCGCTTTTTAATGGCACAACAACGGATCTACCTATTCGGGTTAAGTGCAAAAGTTTTACAGATATCAAAAATGAATATTCGACCTTCGCAAAATCAAATTTTTAGCTTAGAATCGACTTTTTAGATATCGAATGTCACCGTGGTTGGTGTCGTTAGAATCCATCCGTTGTTATGCTTTTAACAAATGTCTTGTTGATATTCTAATGTAAGATGACGGAAAGAATGTCTGACACTATAGTCCATTAATTGCATTTTTTTTTTGGGCGTATTTTAATGGTACCACGTAACATTTTACATATAAATAAATGTGGTGTCGGAAGCATGTATGTGGTGTCAATAAAACCCAACATCTTAAAAGGCCCAAAATACTTTGTGTAGCCGAAAATCATGTCTCTGTATGGACAAATTGGTTAATTGACTCAACTTGAAATGAATCAAATCATCTCTTTAGACAACTTATTATTTTATTTACTCTAGTATACTTTGTTATTTTATTCGTTCCACAGTTTTATTATAATTTCTCTTGTCAAACAATTTTATTTACAAATTAAATAAATAAATAAATATATATATATATATATATATATATATATATATATATATATATATATATATATTCCAATCCAAGCTCATCTATTTGGAATTGAGAAGGCTCTACAGTCTACACTGACCTCTATCTATGTGATGGCTTTAATATTATACATCCGTTATTATGCTTTTAACAAATGTGTTGTTGTTAACCAAGTTGAAACGCTCGAGTCGTAAGTGAGCTTGAGAATGCCTAGGAATGTCACCGGTTCAATTCTCTTCTGAGGCGCCATGTTGAAAGAGAGCTTTTGGCCAGGTCTTACCCCTGAATAAGAGTCAGACACTGCAGGCACGATACGGGTCAAACACCGAATTAGTCGGATCAATGGGTTCCGGATACCGATGGCTTTAAGAAAGAAGGAAAAATAAAATAAAATAAAAAAAAAGGTCTTGTTGTTATGCTAAGAGCACTCGCATTAGAATCTGTAAAAAGTGGTAAATCTGTATATACGGTACGAGATCCAACTAAAATGTCTTTGCATCGAATCGTATACATGATCTCTATTCAACAGATTACGGATAAAATTGGACATCATACTCTATATCTACCGCAATCGAATTTTTTTACGGATTCAAGTTTTTGCTATTTCTAACATCAAATATATATATATATATATATATATATATATATATATATATATATATATATATATATATATATATATATTTTTCGAGTCACAAAAAATGCTTTCTAGAAATATTTCATTAATAAGATCTTCTATACATATTTTGAATATCCATACAAGGTAATATTATCACTATAATAATAGAAGTATTTGTTTTTGTAAATGCAAAGATGACGGAAAAAATGCAGACACTATAATCCATTGCATATCTTATAAGGCCCAAAGGCCCATTCCATTCCCTCCGAGAAAGTTTCTTCTCTTTTCCTCCTCGGATGCATAGCCGAAATGTAAAATAAAATGATAGATCATATAAAATAATACATAAAATTGACACTGAAAATATAAAATATCCATAGGAAAAAAAAATCAATGTGTACAAATATTGTGCGTATTTTATGTGCCTACATACATTCTTTTTTAATAAAGAAGTTACTACTCCCTCCGTTTTTATTTAAACCGTCTTAGTTAACAAAATCATAATTTCATTTTTATCTGTCGTAGTTATATTTTTAATACATATTTTAATACTTTTTTCGTTTTTCAATTATTTTTCAAATTTCTAGGCTTATTCAATAATCAATCTTTCATATTCAATACATCATTACATTTTTAAAGATTTTTTCAACATTTTATAATGAAAATCAATGTAATTATTCATTTTTTAATTTATGTGTTTTTATCAAATGCACCTGATAATAAAAAACAGAGGGAGTAAATGCTTTCTTAGCCGAATCATGTCTGTTTAGACAAAATTGATAAATTGACCCAACTTGAAATTAATCAAATCATCTATTTAGACTATTTTATTATTTTATACACTCTTGTGCTGCATTCGTTAACATTATTTCAAATACTTCGTTATTTTATTCATTCTATTATGTTATTAAAATTTACCTCTTCAATCGATTTTCATTTACAAATAATAAAAAGTAAATGTATTTTTGCATAAAAAAATGTCTTAATACACATATTTATTTTAATCGGGAGTTTGGCGCGGGACGTGCGCTCTCTTACTCAGAGGTAAGGAGTTCTTTCAACATGACGTCTCATAGGAGAATCAAATTGATGACTTCACCTTAGACATTCTCAAATCACTTACCATTCGAGCCAAACTAGTTGGTTTTATCCTTCAAATTGACACGCATATTTATTCTGACTCAAATTTAAGCAAAATGTATATTTATTCTGAATCAAAAATGCGTATAGTGTTTAGAAAGAAAAAAAACACAATATATATATATTTTGAAGGCTTACTATAACAATATGAATGTCACATAATTCTTGTTTGGGGAAGCCTCCTCCTCTAACGTGAAGATTATTGATCATGTTATGTCAAGTTTTTGCTTACAGTCGGGGCAAAGAATTAACTTTGAGAAAAGCAGGCTCTTCTTCTCCGCTAACACCCCTTGTTACCTTAAACATGTGGTGAGCTCAAATCTTAAAATCCCTTTATCCTCCAGCTTGGGTAACTACCTTGGATTTCCTGTCTTACACTCTAGAGTTAAAAACTCTCACTTTGATTTTTTGATAAACAAAGCACGGGTCCGTCTCTCGGGATGGAAAGCTAAGAGGCTCTCCAAAGCGGCAAAACGGATTCTCGTCCGGTACGGCTTCTTCACTACCCTATTATGCTTATGCTGCAAACGATTAAGTTTCCGGCGCATACGATTCGAAATTTGTTAGACAAGCTTAATAGGCGGTTTTTTTTAGGGAGATGAAGATACCAATAAATTACATACGGTAAATTGGGAGAGTATCTGTCTTCCCAAGAGCCACGGTGGGCTTGGGATTAAGTCTCTAAGCTTATGAATCGGGCTTTTCTATGTAAATTGGGGTGGAGATATATTAATGAACCTAATGCTCTATGGGTCCAATTTTTGAAGAGTAAATATGGTGACACGATAGGTGTTAATACACCTTGCACCGAAATTTCCGTCTCCTGCTTGGCGAAGTATCCTTGGTATCAAAGATTTTTTACTCAACAACATGTCTTGGGAAACCACTTTAAACTCATGGGCTTGGAAGCACAATCCGAATGGCAAATTTTCAGTACAGTCAAGTTACGACGTGATGCAAGCTGCGGGAGGTACTTTAAATTCCCGCTTTTGGCTGCGTATTTGGAGCTTAAAGGGTCCGGAGAGGCTTAATGTTATTCTTTGGGAGGCACGGAGAAATAGCGCTTAAAACCAATGGGTTGATTGCTTCTCGTATTCCGGGGGCGTGTTCCTCTTGTTCTATATGTGATGCTACCATTGAGACGAATCTTCATGCGATGAGAGATTGTGGTGAATGTCACATAATGAGCCACCAATCATCTGTAGGTTGGGTGACGTTTCTTTTTGTTTATTTTGTTGTTTTGTAAATTTTATAGTTACAAAACACTTCTTCGCTTTTGCTCAATTGCTCTTCTCCTCCTCCTTTACTTGCTACCTCCCATAGGCAGACCACCACATTGCCACCGGAATTGGCCTCCGATCCCACTTAGTCGGAGCTGTATCTTCACACACTTTTACAAATGTCAACGATTCCATTATTGACTCACATCCCTGCTCTCACATCCCATCATCACCCCTTCCTCCCAAAACCCATTCCTTTTCCATCAAAAAATTTAAATCCCAATTTCGCATATTTCCCGTCGGAAAGAACCACCTATCTTTCTTTGAAGGGCTTCTCTAAAAGGGCTGGTTCTTTATCGGTAGTTGCGTGTTCGACGACGTCGGCGCCGCTTCTCGGGAAAGTTGGGTGGCATAAGCGTGAAGGGAACTTGATTTTACTGTCTTTTGGTGCCAATAGTGCAATAGAAACTGACAAAAAGACTGATTCTTCTCAAGTATTATCCGCAATGCTGCCTTTTGTGGTGGTTCTTACTGCAATCTCCGCCCTATCTCAACCTTCAACCTTTACTTGGTCAGTTTTTTCTTACGTCATTAATAATTATTTATGACTACTTTATTTCAAGTTACATTTATTCCTGAAAGCTGACATTTTAGCGGAACTTTAACTAATAAGGATTCCCGTTCAATTTGATTGTTTAATAACTTCTAGTTCTACTCTTCTAGCATCTAAGTCAAATGTTGCTGATGGTTGTTGGTGGGATAATATATAAATCATTTGTTTATAAAATTCGTTTGGGTTATTTGGATGGTTTCCACATTGCGGAAAAGCAAGTATTCCTCACGTGCTAGTTGCTATAAGATAATACTCCGTAGTAGTTAGCTTTCAGACCTAATTTACTTTTACAGCTACTTTTGGTTTATATGATGATCTCTTATTCTTTTGTTGAGTTGTTAGCTCTGAGTAATAAGCAATCAACATTGATTAATATGATATTCTGGGCCTTCAGTAATTTATGGCTAGTTTGGATGGACGTAATCTAATGTATTAAAAATGAACTGAACTGATTGTAATGTAATTCCATTATTGTATTTGGCAAGCGATGGTAGGAAATGGATGAGATTCCATACACGGTAGGTGATGCGTGGTGGGTAGGGTGGTAAGGGTGAGGTGAAAATGGTGAGGTAGGGTGGTTAGGGTAAGTCGGGGTGAAGGTCGGGTGGTGGTTGTGAGTAAGGTGGGATGGGATGTGATGGGATTAGGGGTAAGGATAGTGTGGTTAGGATGAGTAGGGTAACGCAAGGGGTGATGGAGTAGGGTGAAAATGGACTTTTTTTTGTTTACATTTCACAACATTACAACCTTACCCTACTTCCATCCAAACTAGCCATTAGTTTCTCAAATTGGATTTATATTGATTTGTGGAAGGGCATTTCTGTTTCATTCTTCTACAGTCTGACACCTTACTCTCATAGATGCATTCTTAACGTGTATGCAATTTCCTTTGTGATTTTTGTAAATGATAGAGGAACCTGCAGGGTGTCTAAGGAATTGTATGCTCCCGCTCTTGGTGGGATCATGTTGTCAATTGGAATTAGGCTTTCCATTGATGACTTTGCTCTTGCATTCAAAAGGTTTGTAGTTTTGTACCGGAAAGTCCATCTTCGTCTTGTACTCGTTCTCTCGTATTGGTGATTTCTGAGTTCCTTCCCTTGTTGTAGGCCCGTGCCTCTGTCTATTGGCTTTATTGCACAATACATAATAAAACCAGCACTCGGAGTGTTGGTTGCACGGGCATTTGGGATGCCAGAAATGTTTTATGAAGGTTTCCTCCTGATGTCTTGCGTTGCTGGGGCTCAGTTATCCAGTTATGCCAGTTTCTTGAGCAAAGCAGATGTGGCTTTGAGCATTTTGTTGACCAGCACAACAACCATAGCTTCTGTTATCGTTACGCCCATCCTAACTGGGCTTCTAATCGGTTCTGTTGTTCCTGTCGATGCCCTTGCAATGTCCAAGTCCATTTTGCAGGTACCGTTCTCCTGGAAACCTCTCAATCTGCTACTTTTACTGATTTAAGGTATCATTGTCGATTTATTATTCCCTTACGAAACCCAAGTGTTGATTTTGATTTTGTTGGCTACTTTGGTCTTGCCAGGTTGTTCTTGGTCCGGTGGCACTTGGTTTAACGCTAAACACTTACGCAAAACCACTTGTGTCTTTACTTCAACCCGTGATGCCTTTTGTTGCAATGGTTTGCACGTCGATGTGTATTGGAAGCCCCCTTGCAATCAATCGAAACCAAATACTATCTTCACAGGGACTCAGATTGGTTGCTCCTGTGTTGATATTTCATGCAGCGGCTTTTGTTTTGGGATACTGGATATCAAAAGTTCCAAACTTAGGGTACCGATACTTCCATCTTCTTGTTTTTCACGTATGTTGTTCGTTCATTCAACGGATGTCTTATTATTGCAGGTTAGAAGAAGAGGTAAGCCGGACAGTTTCATTGTGCACGGGAATGCAGAGCTCAACACTAGCGGGGCTTCTTGCAACACAGTTTCTTGGCAGTACGCAAGCTGTTCCAGCAGCTTGCTCGGTTGTTGCCATGGCCATCATGGGCCTCTGTCTAGCTTCGTTTTGGGGTAGTAGGTATCAAATACGAGACCTTCCATTCCTCTTATTTCCAAGAGCTGGTTCAACCATCAATGCTTGAGAATCATGCCATCTGTGTTGAATAAATGGTTTTCGTGTGATGACAGTTGAAGATAATTAACGCAACAGGTATGCGTGTTTAGCTTAAGAAAAATCGAATCATAGGAGTTTAATCGTATGCAGGTTTTTACAGTAGGTTAATTTTAGTAATATCAGGGTATATGCATAATAAGACTATTATGGTTTGGAAGCAAATGGATATATGTACAGTACCTTTTTCTGGTAATTTCCCCAGGCTGAAGCCACAGTTTTGTTTCATTTATGTAAAATTTTGTAATGTGAATAATGGTAGACAATTCTTCTACCATTTAATATGCCACGTGTAAGATTTTAGTTATTTATTATGTATATAGAAGATAGATATAGATGGTAACCGAGAACAGCTGTGTTCTTCTGTATATAGGAATGTGGGCTTATGCTGTCGCCCCTGCCAATAGATATCTATGGTCTGGGCCTTGAGCCCCCTGGATTCATATGGTCTGGTCCAATCCAGGATTCCATAATTTTTTCCCAGCAGCCCATTTTCAGCTTCAAGGCCTAAACTTTTTTATCAATCCATAAATTCATGTCCTACCAAAGCCATGTAAATACACAAATAGTAATAATACCTATATTTATTTATTCCAAAAAAAAAAAAAAACACTAACCAGAGTTCTGGGCTTCTCATGCCTCAATTTTGGGCACGACTGCGCGCATCCTTGACTTGAGTAAGTAAATTTGTAGGAAAAAAGCGATGTATTTTCTTGTGTTTGTGGACTAAGGTGACCTGATTTTTAAAATTTGGTTGTGTGATGGGCAAATTTGATAATATGATGATTCATTTATTTGGATTATAGTTTTTGTATTTTTTTTAATGTATTGTCAAAGCCGGATTGTTGATGTTGCTCCTTAATTATGACATCCTGATTAGTTCGATTAATTTAGTGTAATATGAGGTGATTTTGTGAGTATTGTGCATACGGCTTTAATGTTGTAGAGAGAGCTACTAAGCTACTATATGAAATTTTCAAATAAGCTGGTTCAAAATAACACTTATGTGTGTAATTTGTTTGATTACTCTGGGTTAACATTAATCTCATTCATTTAACTTATGTGACGAATTTGCCCTTTGACAAATGATATACAGCTTAACATATTGACAAAATAATAATAATAACAACAACATGATAAGTCAAATCTGTTGCCATTATTATTATTATTATTATTATTATTTGTACAAACCTTCCTGTCAAAAATTGGCAAGGAGCAGAGTTTGAAAATGATCGCCAACCTTGTTTTGCAGCCAAGAAACAACAATCTACAGAATCTCTAGCTCGATTTGCTGCGACAGCACATTATTAATATTTATAAACTGACAAGTATTAAAATCTTGATACCTACATAATCTTGTACACTTATAGTACCTGTAATTAATTTAGATTCACCCTACATTTATACATACCTACAAGAATGATATTTTGTAAGTTAATTTAAAGTTAAGAAACCACTCTATATCATATAGTCATAACATAACAGATTGATTCTATAACATTTAGATTGCAACAAATCCAAAATAATAATAATAATAATAATAATAATAATAATGTATTTTATGATTGGGTTGCCGTCTGAACTAGGAGCCAAAATTAGTGTCACATCATCGCTATTTGATGATATAATCAATCTGTTTGTTTATGGTTGTCCAGATTATGTCTTTCTAAAGGCAACTCCAACCCATAGGTATCAAATTTTAAAATTTGATACCTATGAACAGTGTAAAGATAGGTATCAAATTTTCATCTCCAACCCAAAGTATCGAAAATTTGAGTTTGATACTTACAAACAACATCTCCAATCTAAAATATCAAAACTTAGTAGTATCATTTTTTTTTTTATCCATTTTGATTAAATTTATGAATGTTTCAATAATATAAAAAATATTGTCTTAACTCAAAAAAAAAATAATGTCGTATTAATTAACATATTTTTTTACTTAACCATAATTTTTTTTTAAATAACCTAACAATAATTTTGAAAAACTATATACAAGAAGTAAAATAATATCCAAATTTACGATAATTAATTCTTGACTAGTCAATTCGCCATGTGGCGTGTCATGATTCGTTGGATAAATTAAAAAGATAAAAATTTTCAAAAATATATCCATCTGTCACGTGGCATGTTCTTGTTAGTCAGCAAGATTATGCATATCTTCTTTTACCAATCCACCACAAATAAGTTATCAAATGATCATGACACGTGTCGTTGTATCGTTAATTGGTCGATCGATTACAATAAGATTTCTTATCAACTTATCCTATCTATATATAACATCTTATTACATCATTTCTTCACACTCATTTCAATCATCAACATATTCCTTCCCACCATTCATATAATATTTCCCTATTGTTTATGCAATGAATAGATTTCTGAAATTGGCAATGAAAAATGATCGTGAGGCTACCAATCGTCGTGAAGAAGATGATGCAATGATGGTAATGTTCAATGCACAACAAGAAGAGGAAAATGGAAGATCATCCCAATGGGGTGGTTCTGTTCCCGGTCGCCGGTACATACGTCGCCATAGAGAGGAGTCACATGCACTATTGCATGAACAATACTTTGCGGATCCGTGTATGTACACACCAGATATGTTTCGTTCTCGATTCCGAATGCATAGGCCTCTATGCGAACGGATCATGCGTGATGTTGCAAACCATAATAACTATTTCATGCAGAGAGATGATGCCCTCGGTCGACCCGGATTCTCAACAACGCAAAAGGTGTTATGTGCTATAAGGCAACTAGCATACGGCACAGTTGCAGATCTTTTTGATGACACTTGGGCCATAGCTGAGTCAACGAGCATAGAGATATTGAAGAAGTTCACTCGATCTATATTTGAGGTATACGGAGAAGAGTATCTGCGTCGTCCAAACGCAAGTGACTTGCATCGGTTGCTGGCCAAAGCCGAAGAAAGAGGGTTTCCTGGGATGATAGGTAGCCTCGATTGTATGCACTGGCGGTGGAATGCATGTCCAAAAGGATGGGAAGGCCAGTTTACCGGATATAAAGGACGTGCGACAATAATTCTTGAGGCAGTTGCATCTTATGATACCTGGATCTGGCATGCATTCTTTGGACTTCCGGGATCCCTGAATGATCTCAATGTCCTAGCGAAGTCCCCATTGTTTGATGATGTATTTTTGGGTAAAAGTCCAGAAGTTGACTATGTTGTTAACGAAAGACACTATGGTCATGGCTATTATTTAGTTGATGGCATATACCCTGAGTGGGCCGCTTTTGTGAAGACAATATCTAATCCCAGTACGCCAGCACAACACTATTTCGCTCAGATGCAAGAGGCATTTCGTAAAGACGTAGAAAGAGCTTTCGGGATCTTGCAAGCACGTTGGGCCATTGTTCGAGGGCCTGCTCGTGGCTGGGACAGGGAGGATCTTTACTATATAATGATGGCTTGTGTAATATTGCACAACATGATAGTGGAAGATGAACGCGCGAGAAGACGAAACGGTTTACGTTGACCTTAATGAGACACTACGCGTCCAACTAAAGCACAAATTTATGACGGATCACCTACGATGGAAACGGATGTGCAACGCGATGGAATAAGTGATTTGCGAGGGTTCATGGATAGGTATCAAGGGGTGAAATGTAAATTGATTTCAAAAAGCCTAAAACGTGATCGATACAACACTTATGGAAGAAGAAGATGCAGGATGATGAGTAAAGAGGAAGAGCAATTTCAATAATTGGTGAATTTCGTTGTTGTAGTGTCTTTGTGTTTTTCAGATAATTTATTGTCATGTTTGTGTTTTATTTTAGTAGTTGAGTGTTTTATTTTAGTAGTTGTGCGTTTTTTCTTTTCAATTAATGTAACGTATTGTATTAGTTGAAGTGTCTTTGTTTTTCCAATTTATAGTTGCGTGTTTTATTTTATTTTTTTCATATCGTTTTGCCAATTACAATCGTATCCATAACAAAATACAAACGACATTTATTTCATCACACAAATACACTACATAACTAGAACCATAACAAAATACAAACGACATTTATTTCATCACACAAATACAGTAAATAACTAGATCCATAACAAAATACAAACGGCATTTATTTCATCACACAAATACAGTAAATAACTAGATCCATAACAAAATACAAACGACATTTATTTCATCACACAAATACACATAATTGAAAGTAAACACAGATTACTAATAGAAAGAAATTGAACACACAACTAAAATTAAAACCAAACGACCGAGTTGAAAGTAAAACTAAACGCTTACTTCAAGCTTCATTATTCAAGGGCGATTCAAGTCTGATTTAACCATTCATCCCCGTCAGGCGACGGCCATAGATTCCTAGCCGTGCTCGAATTTGTCGGAGGTGGTGGAGTTGGGGATACGTCGGTCATTTCACGATCCATTATAACTTTTTGTTGCCTTTCCCAAAATGCTTTCTTATTTGGTGTAAAATTGTTTGGATTCACCAGCATGGTACGCATATCTTCAGCATATTGTCTAGCAGCTTGAGCATGTCGCTCAGCATCTTCGGCTAAGGCCAACTCTTTTGCCCTATCAATTTCAGCTTTAGTATCTCTAGCTTTTGCATAGACCATATATTCTTCCATTTGTTTTGCACAACCTGAATTTTTTGACGCTTTTTTTGATTTCGTTCCGATTGGCCTACTGGATGAGCTAGGTTCGGTTTCAGGTGTAGGTGTGCCGTCATCCTCAAGATTAAACGAACCCTGACTTTCCGGAGGATTTTGATATTTTGGCTCATGTTTCAAGAGAGCCCGGCAATGACTTAGCTTAAAAGGATGACCGATATCGAGTGGAAATAAGAATCGGTAAAAGTACCTAAAATCAATAAAATAATAATTAGTTCTTTCCTCCACTTGATCTTAAGAATAATTTACGTTAATCACATTATTTTGAACAACAAATAATTGATAATCGTATACGTATATATCTTCTTAAAAAAATACATATATAATTATTTATGAATATTAATAATGTACTATGTATGCTTATCAACAAAAATAAAAAATAAAAAAATTGTGTAATGAAAGGTATGGATACGTGTGAAAAATATATATATATATCTACACACACGTGTTTATATATGTATATATATGTGTATATATATACACACATTTATATACACACACATATATATACATATATTAATAGATAATAGATACAAACGACCCCTAATATTATCTTAAGAATAATTTACGTTAATTGATAAAAATTACCACATCCGTGTAGTTTCCTCCACTTGCTCGAGCAAGTTCAGCCCTCCTAAAAGCGGCACCATAGGCCATGCAATCTTTGTTGATTTTTTTCCAACGTGTAGAGCAACTTTTTGCGTCCCTGTAAATTCCATCGGTCAGCCGATTCAGTTCGAATTGTTCTTGAATTTTAGCCCACATTGTTGTATCTTTTTGGTTAATCCCGGTCTCGGGGTCGCCGGCGATCATTAACCTTGCTCGGCAAAGGGCTTCGTCTTCACCAACTTTCCAACCCTCGAGTCTTGGTTTTGGTGCCATTTCGTTTGGAAGAGTTAAACGAGAAAATAAGGCTACTGGCATCAATGAGATAATTCCTGAATCATTGATTAGTTAAATTCAATCTTCAAACCATTTTTTTAGTGGTGGAATATGGTGTAACAAAATGAGTGAATATATATAGGCAACTACCAAATTTTTTTTTAAATTTTTTTAAGCAAAATAACTACCGAATTATTGGAACCAATTGCCAAAAAAAAAAAAAAAAAGCAAGTCACGGGAGAAAAGGAAAGGGAATATTGTGTCAAACATGGGGGACAAACCCATGTGAATATCAAACTTTTCTCACTTTTTCTCATTATTATCACAACTCACGCGCGAGTTGTGATAATAATCTGAAAAAGTGAGTGAGAAAAGTTTGATGTTCACATGGGTTTGTCCCCCATGTTTGACACAATATTCCCTTTCCTTTTCTCCCGTGACTTGCTTTTTTTTTTTTTTTTGGCAATTGGTTCCAATAATTTGGTAGTTATTTTGCTTAAAAAAATTTAAAAAAAAAATTTGGTAGTTGCCTATATATATTCACTCATTTTGTTACACCATATTCCACCACTAAAAAAATGGTTTGAAGATTGAATTTAACTAATCAATGATTCAGGAATTATCTCATTGATGCTTGTAGAGTCTTATTTTCTGGTTTAACTCTTCCAAACGAAATGGCACCAAAACCAAGACTCGAGGGTTGGAAAGTTGGTGAAGACGAAGCCCTTTGCCGAGCAAGGTTAATGATCGCCGGCGACCCCGAGACCGGGATTAACCAAAAAGATACAACAATGTGGGCTAAAATTCAAGAACAATTCGAACTGAATCGGCTGACCGATGGAATTTACAGGGACGCAAAAAGTTGCTCTACACGTTGGAAAAAAATCAACAAAGATTGCATGGCCTATGGTGCCGCTTTTAGGAGGGCTGAACTTGCTCGAGCAAGTGGAGGAAACTACACGGATGTGGTAATTTTTATCAATTAACGTAAATTATTCTTAAGATAATATTAGGGGTCGTTTGTATCTATTATCTATTAATATATGTATATATATGTGTGTGTATATAAATGTGTGTATATATATACACATATATATACATATATAAACACGTGTGTGTGTAGATATATATATATTTTTTCACACGTATCCATACCTTTCATTACACAATTTTTTTATTTTTTATTTTTGTTGATAAGCATACATAGTACATTATTAATATTCATGAATAATTATATATGTATTTTTTTAAGAAGATATATACGTATACGATTATCAATTATTTGTTGTTCAAAATAATGTGATTAACGTAAATTATTCTTAAGATCAAGTGGAGGAAAGAACTAATTATTATTTTATTGATTTTAGGTACTTTTAGCTGATTCTTATTTCCACTCTGATACTGGTCATCCTTTTAAGCTAAGTCATTGCTGGGCTCTCTTGAAACATGAGCCAAAATATCAAAATCCTCCGGAAAGTCAGGGTTCGTTTAATCTTGAGGATGACGGCACACCTACACCTGAAACCGAACCTAGCTCATCCAGTAGGCCAATCGGAACGAAATCAAAAAAAGCATCAAAAAATTCAGGTTGTGCAAAACAAATGGAAGAATATATGGTCTATGCAAAAGCTAGAGATACTAAAGCTGAAATTGATAGGGCAAAAGAGTTGGCCTTAGCCGAAGATGCTGAGCGACATGCTCAAGCTGCTAGACAATATCTTTGAAGATATGCGTACCATCTTTGTGGTGAATCCAAACAATTTTACACCAAATAAGAAAGCATTTTGGGAAAGGCAACAAAAAGTTATAATGGATCGTGAAATGACCGACGTATCCCCAACTCCACCACCTCCGACAAATTCCGAGCACGGCTAGAAATCTATGGCCGTCGCCCGACGGGGATGAATGGTTAAATCGAGACTTGAATCGCCCTTGAATAATGAAGCTTGAAGTAAGCGTTTAGTTTTACTTTCACCGGTCGTTTGGTTTTAATTTTAGTTGTGTATTCAATTTCTTTCTATTAGTAATCTGTGTTTACTTTCAATTATGTGTATTTGTGTGATGAAATAAATGTCGTTTGTATTTTGTTATGGATCTAGTTATTTCTTGTATTTGTGTGATGAAATAAATGTCGTTTGTATTTTGTTATGGATCTAGTTATTTACTGTATTTGTGTGATGAAATAAACGTCGTTTGTATTTTGTTATGCATGGTTCTAGTTATGTAGTGTATTTGTGTGATGAAATAAATGTCGTTTGTATTTTGTTATGGATACGATTGTAATTGGCAAACGATATGAAAAAAATAAAATAAAACACGCAACTATAAATTGGAAAAACAAAGACACTTCAACTAATACAATACGTTACATTAATTGAAAAGAAAAAAACGCACAACTACTAAAATAAAACACTCAACTACTAAAATAAAAGTATAAAACACAAACATGACAATAAATTATCTGAAAACACAAAGACACTACAACAACGAAATTCACCAATTATTGAAATTGCTCTTCCTCTTTACTCATCATCCCGCATCTTCTTCTTCCATAAGTGTTGTATCGATCACGTTTTAGGCTTTTTGAAATCAATTTACATTTCACCCCTTGATACCTATCCATGAACCCTCGCAAATCACTTATTCCATCGCGTTGCACATCCGTTTCCATCGTAGGTGATCCATCATAAATTTGTGCTTTAGTTGGACGCGTAGGTGTCTCATTAAGGTCAACGAAACCGTTTCGTCTTCTTCGCGTTCATCTTCCACTATCATGTTGTGCAATATTACACAAGCCATCATTATATAGTAAAGATCCTCACGTCCCGACCACGAGCGGCCCTCGAACAATGGCCCAACGTGCTTGCAAGATCCCGAAAGCTCTTTCTACGTCTTTACGAAATGCCTCTTGCATCCGAGCGAAATAGTGTTGTGGCCGGCGTCTTGGGATTAGATATTGTCTTCACAAAAGCGGCCCACTCGTGGGTATATGCCATCAACTAAATAATAGCCATGACCATAGTGTCTTTCGTTAACAACATAGTCAACTTCGGACTTTTACCCAAAAATACATCATCAAACAATGGGGACTTCGCTAGGACATTGAGATCATTCGAGGGATCCCGGAAGTCCAAAGAATGCATGCCGATCCGGGTATCATAAGATGCAACGCCTCAAGAATTATTGTCGCACGTCCTTTATATCCGGTAAACCTTGGCCTTCCCATCCTTTTGGACATGCATTCCACCGCCGGTGCATACAATCGAGGCTACCTATCATCCCAGAAACCCTCTTTCTTCGGCTTTGGCCAACCGATGCAAGTCACTTGCGTTTGGACGACGAGATGTAAGGTGTGGTGCCCGAAAGACAATTATTTAATTGTTTTAGGACGAAATAAATAATTCATCTTAATTATATGCATGTATGCTTATATTAAGACACTACTTGAAAACCACTAAGTACCTCGTTTATGTAATCACATAACTCAGTGTATGCCTATACACAAGAGGATTGAGTTTGTGAGATGTACTTAAAATTAACTTAGTCCGTAGCGTTTATTAATCTGAGTACGGGTCTCATGATTAATTTGCTATTAATGCGCCAAGAACACTTTAGGTGTGACAGTCTTATCCGGACTGTCGGTAATAGGGTACCTAGTGGGGCATATATATATGATGATAATCATATAGGGCTGGACCGATTTGATTTGAGTTCTCGATATAATTCCGTAATCGAGAAGTCTTATCGAATCACAAGATGATCATATATGGATTAATCTTAATCCTGAGGTGATCACGGAGACATTTACTTAGACTAGGGTAGAGTTTGATGTGTTAGTAAGGATCACTTCGAAGTATGTGGTCCAACACTTCTCGTTGGCTCTATTCGGAATGAGTGAGTGGTGCGTGCTATCACGAATATGGAATCCATTCCTTCCCTCGGGAAGTAGAGAGCAGTTCCACTTATTTGTTGACCACAAAGCGATCGATCGGCCGAGTTCATATTGTATTGAATATGAACTAATTGATCACTAGGGGGTTAATGGTAAATAAGGATAATATGTTTCGAGAAGGGTTTACGGAAATATCCCGAATCGAAGTGAACGATCTATGGAGGATTTATCCGTATGTAATGATTATATCAATGGACGCTTTCGACTCGTAAATTGAGTGTAAGTTATCTATATTCGATAGAGTTCGGTTTCGGTTTATGGTGGTGTAATCCCGGAATTAATAGGTTGGATATAATTATTACGTCGATGAATAATTTTATCTAATTTATTGTAAATTTCGAATATGGGTCCATAATTCCCCGACGTGGCTCCCGAAATAGCATAATTGGATTTCTCGTCGTTGCACCTCAATTATAATTAAATAGTGGATTGAGCTATTTAAATTGATATGTGGATTAATTGTTTAGTTGGACTAAATAATTAAATACGCGGAAAAGGCATTTTTAGTGGACTCGGCCCAAATTGGTGTGTTGACCTTTTGACCAAATTGGTCAAATATGGAAAAGTGCGTGAGAACCTTTTTTAATACAAAGGTGGCGCCAATTGATGTTAAATATTATTAAGAAATTAGTTTTCTTGGATAATTATTTGACGTGTGATTTATCTTTTATTTGTTAAATGATAATTCATGGAATATTAGATAATAATATGATTTATCCTAATTTGTTTGGGATAATTATTTTATTTATCTTTTATTTGGAAAAAGGATTAATGTAATAATTATCTCTTAATTATTTAATCCTTGGAGGTTAAGTTTTACTCTCCTATATAAAGAGAGTTCTTCCAAGCCTTTTGACACACTAATAATCACGCCATTATTGACAAATACTTGGGTTGATATTTCGACCAAGTATCTCGGGTTTCGAGTTGGAATAATCTTCGGGATTATTCCGGTAGCATATCAAGGAGGTCCGGCGGCGGGAAACACCATCCACCTGGTGTTGCTGGGAGACACACGTTGGAAGGCTGTGGTTTCTCAACTTGCGTGGATACTACTTTGTTCTTGGAGTTAAGCACCATAAAAAGGTAAAAATCCAACCCCCTTGTAGGATTAGATCTTTTATTTATGTATTTTGTTTCGTTTAGATCTAGATCTGATGCCTTCCGTAACGTAATCGGGTCAATCCATAATTGATCCGACGATATTACATCTAACAAGTGGTAGCAGAGCCTTTGATCTAACGATCAAAGTATATGAATTTTAGATCTTGGAGTGGAAAATCATGTTTTAGATGTTTTATTTCGTTTTTTTTTGGTAAAAATTCGAATTTAGTCATGTTGTATGCTTGTGAATGTTGTGGTTGAAGAGATGGATTGTGTTGGTATTGTTTACCGTAGATCTATTTTGTAGGCTCTTTTGATTAGTATCGATTGAGCGTAGGATTTGTATTTATTTTTTTCATGCAATCGAAAATAATGTAAAAGATAGCATCTTTGTTATTTTTTTGTTGATCGGGTTCGAGACGACGAAGATCGTGGTGTTGAAGATCATCGAAGGTAAAAACGGGAGGAGGCCGATTATATTTTTTTTATTCACTGGCTCGTTTTTTTTTTTATTTTTTATGCGGCTATATTTTTTGATAACCTAATGTTTGCGGCAGCTTTAGCCTAATATTACATTAGGTCATAAGACCAATGAGAAAACGTATATACATGTTTCTGCCGCAATTTGTTTTTACAATTATAAAAAAAAAAAAAAAAAAAAAACAGTTTTAATAATATAGATATATTTTAATATATTGGTATATTACGAACTTCTCTCCTCGTCGTTCGTGGTTCGTGTCGATATCGAAGCTTTCAAGATCCGGATGATTCAAGTTTGAAGATCGAGACTTGAAGAATTAGATTAAATTTTTTTTTTTTTTTTTACTTTTCCTTAGAAAATAGTTAGTCGGGGGTACGACGACGATCCATCTCGGTGTTTATTTTTTCCGTTATTTTTTCGTGTATGATCGAAAATTGTATGATATAACCGGAAAATTGCCATGACTTGCATCTTCATGATTCCACTCCAATGCATACACGTAGTTTTTTTTTAATTTCGAATTAAAATAGACGTGTATAACTCGAATAATTAGTATGAATGCTTATTAATTTAATATGTGGTAGTTAAATAATAAGTAGCTAATTATAAAAACCGAGGACCCGGGTTTATGTCAATCGTTTACGATTTTAGTGATGGATTCTCGGTGAATCCCACTTGGATAAATCGTTGAGCTTTTTCGGTGATGGCTTCTCAGTGAACCCACCTTAAACAAAAACGAGATTACGCTTTGGGTGACAACTTAGAAATCGGAGAATCTTAGTACATGGGTTCGGAAATGGTCTAACCATGGTTGGGCGAGTTCAACCGAGCTTCGGCTCAATCGACTCCCCTCCACGTGTGATGAACGTTACAGCAGTTCGATAGGACTTAGCATATCCGATAAGCCTTCGGGCTAAACGGGGCTTCTCCTGCCGGATTGGCCTGAACTGTCACATATGTTCCAACGAATAAGACGGCGTAGGCTTGCCTACATAACCGACCCTATTCGGAGTACTTTGATTTATTGTTTCTTATTGTCAAGGCCAAAACCGTAATTAGTAAACCCACCACTTTTTCAAAATATTGAGTGGGAGCGGGGAAGGCGACGACCAACCCCACGGCCTCTACTATAGATGCAAGCACGTGAGAGAATGGTGACGCCTCGTGCCGGCTTTGATTTCGGCCCCCTTCGGATGGTGTTCACCGCTATCAAAATTCAAGGCTTGGTCTCCGAAAGGATAGGATTTCGGGTACTCGTCGGGTCAACGACACCGCCCTCGTAGGCATACTCGGGGCGTACTGCGAGATACGATATAGTAGGTCACACTCTTTATGGATATTTTCGAAATATCTAGGCTAGAAAAAGGAAGGTAATCAATGATTAAATGTCCGGGATGTCGATTCCCGTGAGATGTTCGATTCTCGAAGCTTAATCATTGAGAGACATTGTCTCGGTTTAACCGTCATAGTACGATATCGACCCTCTCGGACGATACTAAACGAGGTTAAATCCTTGGAATGGTAGGATAGACTTTATAGTTTATTATTCCTAAAATAAAAATCTAGTAGTGAAAATTTAATTTTGAATTTAACTTTCGTCATATTTTTTACAACTTTAATCTCTGACTACTTGAACTGTTAGAAATAGGACTTCATTAAAAAATGTGGAAGTAATAAGTACGTTGTAATTATCAACAGAATGCAGTAAATTTTTCGGAAGAGATTTTTCTCTTGAGCCTTTAAAACTTAAGTGACATAGTATAGGTATGTCACGGGTGTCACTCGTGTTGAACGAGAGACGACCATACTTAGTTCACAAAAGATGACATAGGACTATCAGATAAAATTCATTTAGTGAATTTTAAAAGTGTAATTACACAACAAATTTTTAAATTGAAAAATTGGAAAATCATATACATAAAGCGTTGCTAGTTAGACGGTATTTGGAACCGATAAACTAGTGGGAGCCTTACTCTTATGATTTGTTGTTTTTCTGAATCATTAGAAATGTGTAATGGAATGCACAAGAGTTTCTCCATTCATTGGAAAAACAAGAATAAAGTGTTACTAGTTAGACAGTATTTGGAACTGATAAACTAGTGGGAGCTTAGTTTTGGAGATTTTATAATCTTTGAAACATCATGAACACAGCATTGCTAGTTAGACAGTATTTGGAACTGATAAACTAGTGGGAGCTTGTTCTAGGTGATGTTCTAATCTTTGAAAAATCATAAATGCAAAGTGTTTCTAGTTAGACGGTATTTGGAACCGATAAACTAGTGAGAGCTTTATTATGATCTCTCAAACCATTCGAACAAAGTGTTGCTAGTTAGACGGTATTTGGAACCGATAAACTAGTGGGAGCTTTGGTCTTATGATTTGTCGATTAGAAAAATCGATAGTCCAAGCAAGTAACACTGAACATCCCACGGTTCAAGAATAGAGTCTACTCGAACGAACTGCTAGTTCAAGACTGTTTTCATTTAAGGAAAGTCGAGAATGGGAAAGAATGTTTATACGTGTCGATCATCCAAACTAAGTAGTTTTAAGGCTAAACCGAAAGATTAATGAATTGGAAATTTGAGGATAAGGAAAGTGATTTCGGATCAACGACCAATGCATCCTTAGCAATTTTCTCGAAAGCTAAGTTCTTTGGAAGAACTAGGTAGCTTTGCATTAAACGATAAACAAAATAGACAACGGGCGGTTATTTCGGATAGACTAGTGGGAGTGATATAAGGAAATGAATCTCGGATTCAATTCTTGAGTATCACGAAAATTCATTTTACGTTTTCGGATTCGTTGGAACGAACGTATTCATTTTCAATAGGGTAATTTGTTTGTCTTATTGACGATGAATATAACATTCGTAGCGCGAATCCAAGACTCCGACTTTTGTTTGATACGATCGAACCACTAATCATTCTTTGAAAAGGTATTAGTAACACATCTTAAAATATATAAACGCAAATGGTTTCCGTATTTCGATAAACGCTTCTTTCTATTCTATTAATTAGTGCATATTCCCTAAAGACAAGATCGAAGGCGGCTTAAGGTGATTCCTATCTCCCGATCAAAGGAACCATGTCTCAAAGGAACAATGCCTAAGTTTCCTTTCAATCGGGAAAGGGTAATAGATTTAAAGAAGTTACATAGCTTTGTTCATATCGACCTTCGGGGTCATATGAAAGATACAAGCTAGTGGGAGCTTCGAGTAGTGACAAGTTGTCGATAACTACTCGAAACTCCGTAAGTTTATCCAAAATATTTGGAGGAAATCTACGATTTCACCGAGAGATAGAGTATTCCATACTCGAAATAGGTTATTGCATAGTCTTCGGGACGATGCTCGGCACCTCCCGGTGAAATGTTTTCACTAAGGGATACACCACAAATTTGCCTTACATAGTTATTGATGTGCTACGATACGCTTTTGAACTCATTTAAGATATTGGTTGCAAAATAACGGTTGTATTGAAAAACCGAGAAGTCTACCCGAAAGATGCCTACGCATTTGTGGATAAGAAGTGAATTCGGTTCACGCCACTTCCGTAAATAGAGGCATTTAGCACCGAGTGCTTGAAGGTAGGGCTGGCAATTTTGCGTACACGTTCAGGTCGTGAAATATCTTAATGCATTGAGTAAAGGTTGGTTATTAAACTCGTAAAATCGAGAGAATGACGGTATCTTGTCAAACTCGGTCGATAGAGTCTATAAATAACAACCTTAGATCTTGAAGTATTTGTACTCAAGATGTTACTAACTGATTTGTTCAGTCCACATCCAACACCGGCAGTTGGTGATAACACTAATAAAAACTACTAAACTAGATCAGTATATCACTCCACCCCGAACGCAGTAGGAGTATGGTTTGTCCATTACCCATTGCAGGACCTTATGGTCTATAGGGTAGATTGATGACCTATAGTCCTTCGTGGACTGTATAGGATCCTGATCATAGAGGTTGGTTTAAAAGCCATAACCCTGTGAATGGAGTTTGATACTCCAATTCTGTTGAAACTCTTGTAGAACCACCTGAGTATCTCAGGCCCAATGGGAGAAATTGGAACTACATGGAGAAGAGTCGAATGAATAGGAAAGTTTAACTTTCAACGCAAAGCTGAGTAATTCAGGGGTGATTCCCTAAAAGGTAGAGAGTTAACCAGACCGTGATCTCTCTTACCACTCAGTCTTGCTTGATTTCGTCAGAAAGCGGGAAATAGGGGTGATTCCCTAAGACTTCCTTGTCGAACAACGGAATCGAATTCATTCAGAACAGAAGGGTTTTTAGCTAAGAACAAATGGCGGATTCGTTACAAAGCAGAAAATAGGGGTGATTCCCTCAGACCTTTTTGCGAGACTAACGGTATCTTAATTTATTCAGAAAGAACCTTTGGCAGGATGCCTGCCATAGCTTATATCCTTTGGGGATTAAAGCAAACCTCCAGATCATTTCAAAGTCATATATTTTAATATGTGGACTTAACCAGAATGTTGATAAGTCTTTCGTAGACTGGGCATCAATATTGGTAAAGTAGTATGTAGATTAGTGTTTGTGAATGGTAACACTGAAACAGTTGGAAACAACATGGGTGTGTTATCTGAAGTCAAAGTCTGACATGCCATCGGGATTCATTCTAAAGGAGTTGATTCGCTCAAATCCACGAGAATCGATCATTGGCAATCCCACCCATTCACCTGGCTAAGATATTCTTGCATTTATGCAACATTCAACGATGTAGTCTACCCTACCTCTCGGGAATGATTATCTAAACTCGGGATGAATACGAAATGGGATGTTTAGTGAATCCTCAAGTATCTTCGGGAGAATGAGGAATAATATGCTAGTATATTCGAGTGCAAACTAGAATATAAGTGATGACACTAATTCTGACTTTAGGTCAGATTAAGGATGATCGTTAAGTCGATTTCGTCCTCAGTGTTGAATCAAAGGCATATTGACATCGTACCACCGGATTAGATGGAAAGGCGACGTTTCGATCCCAAAGATTGACTCAAGCCGCAACCCTACACGATCGGTGTACCGGGTCACATGGTATTCGGATTCTAAGTATGCGCCGGGTCAGCGACCTACCTGCGGCGGCACACTCCGGTCGTGCTTGGAAGGATGAATTACTAAGATGCGCTTGGAGGGTACGAGATTTGAGGGATACGTCTCACTTGTTTTGAGCAAGTGGGAGAATGTTGTAGATATAGATAAATAAGGGTGTGCTCTAAAACAATTAATCCACTTGCCTTTCGTGCAAGTGGGAGATTGTAAGGTGTGGTGCCCGAAAGACAATTATTTAATTGTTTTAGGACGAAATAAATAATTCATCTTAATTATATGCATTATGCTTATATTAAGACACTACGAAAACCCTAAGTACCTCGTTTATGTAATCACATAACTCGGTGTATGCTATACACAAGAGGATTGAGTTTGTGAGATGTACTTAAAATTAACTTAGTCCGTAGCGTTTATTAATCGAGTACGGGTCTCATGATTAATTTGCTATTAATGCGCCAAGAACACTTTAGATGTGACGATCTTATCCGGATTTCGGTAATAGGTACTAGTGGGGCATTTATATATGATGATAATCATATAGGGGTGGACCGATTTGATTTGAGTTCTCGATATAATTCCGTAATCGAGAAGTCTTATCGAATCACAAGATGATCATATATGGATTAATCTTAATCACGAGGTGATCACAGTATTTCTTAGACTAGGGTAGAGTTTGATGTGTTAGTAAGGATCACTTCGAAGTATGTGGTCCAACACTTCTCGTTGGCTCTATTCCGGAATGAGTGAGTGGTCGTGCTATCACGAATATGGAATCCATTCCTTCCCTCGGGAAGTAGAGAGACGAGTCCTTTATTTGTTGACCACTAAAACCGATCGATCGGCCGAGTTCATATTGTATTGAATATGAACTAATTGATCACTAGGGGGTTAATGGTAAATAAGGATAATATGTTTCGAGAAGGGTTTACGGAAATATCCCGAATCGAAGTGAACAGTCTATGGAGGATTTATCCGTATGTAATGATTATATCAATGGACGCTTTCGACTCATAAATTGAGTGTAAGTTATCTATATTCGATAGAGTTCAGTTTCAGGTTTATGGTGGTGTAATCCCGGAATTAATAGGTTGGATATAATTATTCTGTCTGATGAATAATTTTATCTAATTTATTGTAACTACTGAATATGGGTCCATGGTCCCCGACGTGGCTCCCGAAATAGCATAATTGGATTTCTCGTCGTTGCACCTCAATTATAATTAAATAGTGGATTGGGCTATTTAAATTGATATGTGGATTAATTGTTTAGTTGGACTAAATAATTAAATACGCGGAAAAGACATTTTTAAGTGGGCACTCGGCCCAAATTGGTGTGTTGACCTTTTGACCAAATTGGTCAAATATGGAAAAGTGCGTGAGAACCTTTTTTAATACAAAGGTGGCGCCAATTGATGTTAAATATTATTAAGAAATTAGTTTTCTTGGATAATTATTTGATGTGATTTATCTTTTATTTGTTAAATGATAATTCATGGAATATTAGATAATAATATGATTTATCCTAATTTGTTTGGGATAATTATTTTATTTATCTTTTATTTGGAAAAAGGATTAATGTAATAATTATCTCTTAATTATTTAATCCTTGGAGGTTAAGTTTTACTCTCCTATATAAAGAGAGTTCTTCCAAGCCTTTTGACACACTAATAATCACGCCATTATTGACAAATACTTGGGTTGATATTTCGACCAAGTATCTCGGGTTTCGAGTTGGAGGAAAGAACTAATTATTATTTTATTGATTTTAGGTACTTTTAGCTGATTCTTATTTCCACTCTGATACTGGTCATCCTTTTAAGCTAAGTCATTGCTGGGCTCTCTTGAAACATGAGCCAAAATATCAAAATCCTCCGGAAAGTCAGGGTTCGTTTAATCTTGAGGATGACGGCACACCTACACCTGAAACCGAACCTAGCTCATCCAGTAGGCCAATCGGAACGAAATCAAAAAAAGCATCAAAAAATTCAGGTTGTGCAAAACAAATGGAAGAATATATGGTCTATGCAAAAGCTAGAGATACTAAAGCTGAAATTGATAGGGCAAAAGAGTTGGCCTTAGCCGAAGATGCTGAGCGACATGCTCAAGCTGCTAGACAATATGCTGAAGATATGCGTACCATGCTGGTGAATCCAAACAATTTTACACCAAATAAGAAAGCATTTTGGGAAAGGCAACAAAAAGTTATAATGGATCGTGAAATGACCGACGTATCCCCAACTCCACCACCTCCGACAAATTCGAGCACGGCTAGGAATCTATGGCCGTCGCCTGACGGGGATGAATGGTTAAATCAGGACTTGAATCGCCCTTGAATAATGAAGCTTGAAGTAAGCGTTTAGTTTTACTTTCAGCCGGTCGTTTGGTTTTAATTTTAGTTGTGTATTCAATTTCTTTCTATTAGTAATCTGTGTTTACTTTCAATTATGTGTATTTGTGTGATGAAATAAATGTCGTTTGTATTTTGTTATGGATCTAGTTATTTACTGTATTTGTGTGATGAAATAAATGTCGTTTGTATTTTGTTATGGATCTAGTTATTTACTGTATTTGTGTGATGAAATAAACGTCGTTTGTATTTTGTTATGCATGGTTCTAGTTATGTAGTGTATTTGTGTGATGAAATAAATGTCGTTTGTATTTTGTTATGGATACGATTGTAATTGGCAAACGATATGAAAAAAATAAAATAAAACACGCAACTATAAATTGGAAAAACAAAGACACTTCAACTAATACAATACGTTACATTAATTGAAAAGAAAAAACGCACAACTACTAAAATAAAACACTCAACTACTAAAATAAAAGTATAAAACACAAACATGACAATAAATTATCTGAAAAACACAAAGACACTACAACAACGAAATTCACCAATTATTGAAATTGCTCTTCCTCTTTACTCATCATCCTGCATCTTCTTCTTCCATAAGTGTTGTATCAGATCACGTTTTAGGCTTTTTGAAATCAATTTACATTTCACCCCTTGATACCTATCCATGAACCCTCGCAAATCACTTATTCCATCGCGTTGCACATCTGTTTCCATCGTAGGTGATCTGTCATAAATTTGTGCTTTAGTTGGACGCGTAGGTGTCTCATTAAGGTCAACAGAAACCGTTTCGTCTTCTTCGCGTTCATCTTCCACTATCATGTTGTGCAATATTACACAAGCCATCATTATATAGTAAAGATCCTCCCCGTCCCGGCCACGAGCGAGGCCTCGAACAATGGCCCAACGTGCTTGCAAGATCCCGAAAGCTCTTTCTACGTCTTTACGAAATGCCTCTTGCATACGAGCGAAATAGTGTTGTGTCTTTGGCGTCTTGGGGGATTAGATATTGTCTTCACAAAAGCGGCCCACTCAGGGTATATGCCATCAACTAAATAATAGCCATGACCATAGTGTCTTTCGTTAACAACATAGTCAACTTCTGGACTTTTACCCAAAAATACATCATCAAACAATGGGGACTTCGCTAGGACATTGAGATCATTCAGGGATCCCGGAAGTCCAAAGAATGCATGCCAGATCCAGGTATCATAAGATGCAACTGCCTCAAGAATTATTGTCGCACGTCCTTTATATCCGGTAAACTGGCCTTCCCATCCTTTTGGACATGCATTCCACCGCCAGTGCATACAATCGAGGCTACCTATCATCCCAGGAAACCCTCTTTCTTCGGCTTTGGCCAGCAACCGATGCAAGTCACTTGCGTTTGGACGACGCAGATGTAAGGTGTGGTGCCCGAAAGACAATTATTTAATTGTTTTAGGACAGAATAAATAATTCATCTTAATTATATGCAGTTATGCTTATATTAAGACACTACGAAAACCCTAAGTACCTCGTTTATGTAATCACATAACTCGGTGTATGCTATACACAAGAGGATTGAGTTTGTGAGATGTACTTAAAATTAACTTAGTCCGTAGCGTTTATTAATCGAGTACGGGTCTCGTGATTAATTTGCTATTAATGCGCCAAGAACACTTTAGGTGTGACGATCTTATCCGGACTTGTCGGTAATAGGGTACCTAGTGGGGCATATATATATGATGATAATCATATAGGGGTGGACCGATTTGATTTGAGTTCTCGATATAATTCCGTAATCGAGAAGTCTTATCGAATCACAAGATGATCATATATGGATTAATCTTAATCCCGAGGTGATCACGACGACCGCTTAGACTAGGGTAGAGTTTGATGTGTTAGTAAGGATCACTTCGAAGTATGTGGTCCAACACTTCTCGTTGGCTCTATTCCGGAATGAGTGAGTGGTCCGTGCTATCACGAATATGGAATCCATTCCTTCCCTCGGGAAGTAGAGAGACAGGTTCCTTTATTTGTTGACCACTAAACCGATCGATCGGCCGAGTTCATATTGTATTGAATATGAACTAATTGATCACTAGGGGGTTAATGGTAAATAAGGATAATATGTTTCGAGAAGGGTTTACGGAAATATCCCGAATCGAAGTGAACGATCATGGAGGATTTATCCGTATGTAATGATTATATCAATGGACGCTTTCGACTCGTAAATTGAGTGTAAGTTATCTATATTCGATAGAGTTCGGTTTACGGTTTATGGTGGTGTAATCCCGGAATTAATAGGTTGGATATAATTATTACGTCGATGAATAATTTTATCTAATTTATTGTAGCTACGAATATGGGTCCACGTAATTAAGACGTGGCTCCCCGAAATAGCATAATTGGATTTCTCGTCGTTGCACCTCAATTATAATTAAATAGTGGATTGAGCTATTTAAATTGATATGTGGATTAATTGTTTAGTTGGACTAAATAATTAAATACGCGGAAAAGACATTTTTCGTGAATTTTACCAAATTGGTGTGTTGACCTTTTGACCAAATTGGTCAAATATGGAAAAGTGCGTGAGAACCTTTTTTAATACAAAGGTGGCGCCAATTGATGTTAAATATTATTAAGAAATTAGTTTTCTTGGATAATTATTTGACGTGTGATTTATCTTTTATTTGTTAAATGATAATTCATGGAATATTAGATAATAATATGATTTATCCTAATTTGTTTGGGATAATTATTTTATTTATCTTTTATTTGGAAAAAGGATTAATGTAATAATTATCTCTTAATTATTTAATCCTTGGAGGTTAAGTTTTACTTCCTCATATAAAGAGAGTTCTTCCAAGCCTTTTGACACACTAATAATCACGCCATTATTGACAAATACTTGGGTTGATATTTCGACCAAGTATCTCGGGTTTCGAGTTGGAATAATCTTCGGGATTATTCCGGTAGCATATCAAGGAGGTCCGGCGGCGGGAAACACCATCCACCCGGTGTTCTTTGGGAGACACACGTTGGAAGGCCGTGGTTTCTCAACTTGCGTGGATACTACTTTGTTCTTGGAGTTAAGCACCATAAAAAGGTAAAAATCCAACCCCCTTGTAGGATTAGATCTTTTATTTATGTATTTTGTTTCGTTTAGATCTAGATCTGATGCCTTCCGCTGCGTAATCGGGTCAATCCATAATTGATCCGACGATATTACATCTAACAGCAGATACTCTTCTCCGTATACCTCAAATATAGATCGAGTGAACTTCTTCAATATCTCTATGCTCGTTGACTCAGCTATGGCCCAAGTGTCATCAAAAAGATCTGCAACTGTGCCGTATGCTAGTTGCCTTATAAAGACACATAACACCTTTTGCGTTGTTGAGAATCCGGGTCGACCGAGGGCATCATCTCTCTGCATGAAATAGTTATTATGGTTTGCAACATCACGCATGATCCGTTCGCATAGAGGCCTATGCATTCGGAATCGAGAACGAAACATATCTGGTGTGTACATACACGGATCCGCAAAGTATTGTTCATGCAATAGTGCATGTGACTCCTCTCTATGGCGACGTATGTACCGGCGACCGGGAACAGAACCACCCCATTGGGATGATCTTCCATTTTCCTCTTCTTGTTGTGCATTGAACATTACCATCATTGCATCATCTTCTTCACGACGATTGGCAGCCTCACGATCATTTTTCATTGCCAATTTCAGAAATCTATTCATTGCATAAACAATAGGGAAATATTATATGAATGGTGGGAAGGAATATGTTGATGATTGAAATGAGTGTGAAGAAATGATGTAATAAGATGTTATATATAGATATGATAAGTTGATAAGAAATCTTAGCTGTAATCTGATCGACCAATGATACAATGACACGTGTCATGATCATTTGATAACTTATTTGTGGTGGATTGGTAAAAGAAGATATGCGTAATCTTGCTGACCAACAAGAACATGCCACGTGACAGATGGATATATTTTTGAAAATTTTTATCTTTTTAATTTATCCAACGAATCATGACACGCCACATGGCGAATTGACTAGTCAAGAATTAATTATCGTAAATTTGGATATTATTTTACTTCTTGTATATAGTTTTTCAAAATTATTGTTAGGTTATTTAAAAAAAAATTATGGTTAAGTAAAAAAATATGTTAATTAATTAATACGACATTATTTTTTTTTTGAGTTAAGACAATATTTTTTATATTATTGAAACATTCATAAATTTAATCAAAATGGATAAAAAAAAAATGATACTACTAAGTTTTGATATTTTAGATTGGAGATGTTGTTTGTAGGTATCAAACTCAAATTTTGATATTTTGGGTTGGAGATGAAAATTTGATACCTATCTTTACACTGTTCATAGGTATCAAATTTTAAAATTTGATACTTATGGGTTGGAGTTGCCCTAATATGAGCATAATTTGTACCACTCTCATAAAAAAACAAGAAGTCTCGACTTTCTCTCTGGAAAAAGAAGAAAAAAGAAAAAAAATGTAGAGACAACTTTTGCAAACTGAACCACCGAAACATAATCTTAGTTGTTCTTAGATTGAGTCAATGATAACATCATATTATCATGATAAATTAGTTGTTCTTTAACAACATCATGCATAGGCTTTCATTTTCCCACAAGAAAAATCAAGGAAAAAAAAAACTACCAGTAATCTTTGCATGAGCATATCCCTTGTTTGAAAGTGTGGAAACGAGAGCGGTCTCGGACTATAAGCTCTCGATCATACACTTTGGATATGGCCTTGAAAGCGGAATGGCAATCATCACAAGTCCTTAAATTCTTCACTATCTTAATACAAGTTCCAGGCTTGGTTGTCATTAATGCAAAAGCAACCGCCAGCTTCTCACTATGCCAAGCCACTGCTTGCACTTTGTCTTCATCGTTCAAATCGAACGAAGCTTGTGTTGTTGTACTACTACTAGAATTGTAACCGACCATGCTGGCCTTTTCCAATATCTCTTGCAACTTCTCTCTTATCTTAAGAATCTGTGGGTGTAACTGATCACTGGCTCGGAACTCGTGTGTTACACCATCGGTCTCTACCCAGCTACAGCCAATATCAGACCGAGTCTTACTCCTCTTGTCCATTACCATTCTGAAATCAGCAACACTTTCCCATTTTCCAACAGAAGCATACAAGTTAGAAAGCAGCACATCACCTCTATTAGGACCATATATACCTAGTTGCTTCATGTGATTCATGATTTGCTCTCCAAGGTCAATATTCTGATGAATTTTACATGCATTCAGTAAAGACCTCCAAATGACAATATCAGGGTTCATGGGCATACCTTTAACCATTCTGAATGCCTTGTCTAAATAGCCGGCTCGGCCAAGTAAATCAACATAACAACCGTAGTGCTCGATTTTGGCCCTAATTCCCCACACTTTTTCCATGTCTGCAAAAATAGCAGAGCCCTCATCAGTTAGACCTGAGTGGCTGCACCCATATAGAACCCCAAGTATAGTGACCTCATTTGGCTTAACATTCTGAGCTAACATTTGATTGAAAACGTATAAAGCTTCCCTACCAAGTCCATGAATAGAAAACCCGGTTATCATGCTTGTATAATTGTGGATATCTGCTCTAGGAATCCTGTCAAAAACCCGTCTTGCACAATCAATCTCGCCACATTTTGCATACATATCGATAAGAGCGGTAGAAATATTAGAACTAACAAAAATGTTATTCCTATCTATATAAACATGAATCCACTTTCCTTGGTCTGAGGCCCCTAGATGAGCACAAGCAGAAAGAGCGCAAACAAGAACAGCTTCGTTCGGGATAAGCTTATCATCGTCATCACTGTACAACAACATTTCACGGAAAAACTTAAGGGCCTCAACATATCTTCCATCACCAACATAACCAGATAACATTACAGCCCAAGACACACCATTGCGCACAGGCATTTCCCAGAATATCTCACATGCTCTTCGCATTTCTTTATTTCTTGCATACGCACAAACTAAACTAGTCCAGGAGAAAACATCTCTCACAGTCATTTCATCAAACACTTTACATGCTTCAACCGTTCTCCCAAAAACAGCATACATATTTATCAAAGCATTCTCCACGTACAAATTGGACAAATACCCACTTTTCCTCACCAACCCATGAACAACATCACCATTTACAACACACTCCTGATAAGCACATGAAGTTATCAGAAAAGTGTAGGTAAATTCATCCGCAACAACAACCGGAGTGGACGGATGATCAAAACTAATCATTTGGCGAAAAAGAATGATGGTTTCCGGAGAAGACTGAATTTTTGAGTAGGCCCTGATCATAACATTCCATATTAATGTCGGCGGTGAAGACAGGGGATAACGATTAAATAAAGATCTTGCTGTTACAAGATTGTCAATCCGAAGGTAACATAGAATGAGAGAATTGGTTAAGGAAGGATTACAGCAGAGTTTATTGGTGATAATTGTTCCATGAATTTGATTCAACGGTGCAAGTGGTGGTCTTTTCTTTAACAGAAGATTCAGCGATTTTGGGGTTTGCCTAATTACATGCCCTCTCATAGTCATAGCTGAGTTATTCATATATGGCGGGGAAAAATAAAGGGTGCGCTTGAGGCGCCATTTTAAAGATCCGAGCAATACAATATCTTGCTACGCCTTCAATTATAATGAGTCGTTTCTATATAATAATCAATGGTGTAAAATAATATTATGTCACTAATTGTGTCTATGTGTTTATGGTCGTAAAATTGCCTTTAAAAGTGGGTTGGCCGATAAGTATTGGATTTTGTGGAACAATCGATAAGGCCGAAATTGAAATTTTTTAAGTGAGAAAAAAAAAAAGATAAGGCCGAAAGAGAAATGTCAAACCATGTCTTGTTGCTAGGTTGCACGGGCATGAATCACGGATACACGACTACAATATACGTGAATATACGAGATTTTTAAAAACTAGTATATAATACGAGTACGGATCAAAAAGCACGTAATAACACCACGATAACCAAATAAGAAAGCATAAAACAACACATTTTTTTTGTGGTTTTCTTCAATTTTCTTTATAATTCTTCATCAATTTAACTTTGTAGCCATTATCAAGTGATTTTTATTCAATTTTCAAAGTATGAATCTTCGTTTCACATATATGAGTTGTTATAGATATATATGTCTGAATTTCATATCCAACTACTGAAAATTAAAAAAGTTGTCTTTCAAATATGTATTCTTGGTATCCGATACATACCGGTGTCGAATGGGTATTGAATGCATTACACATTATCAGACAGAAGCACATCACAACCTTGTTGCATTGAGCTAATCAAACATAATTAACATGTTACAGTCTAATTAAAACATCATTATCAAAACATGTGCACCCCTTGACATGGGACGATCATATAGTGTTGTTTGCATAGTAAATGTTGTTGTTAGCAAGATCACCACCATTATCATTGTAAATGTTGTATTTCTTGGAATAATTCCTGGCGTAGATCTTGGAGAGAGTAACGGGATATTTGACTGCGTTAAGATCAACCTTGCGTAAGGCGGCTTGCCCGAGATCAATGCCGCACATGTCGGAGAGACGGACGAGGTATAGGAGAACATCTGAAAGCTCTTCACCTAAATGCTCTTTCTCTTCCTCTTTCCAATCTGGTAGTCCTTTTGGTACTTCTCCTTTCCATTGGAATATTTCTGATAGTTCTCCTATCTCTCCTACCTGCAGTTTATATATAATATATTATTACAGACAAACGTCACTACAGGACACATGACTAAACGTAATACTTAACCTATTTTATAACTTGATGATCATATATATAAGCCAAATCATTTCTTTACTCAATAAATGGTTGGTCCAAACAAGAAACAAGAAAAATCCACTCAACTTTTCTTGGGTTTCACGAAAAATAAATAACCTCTTCAAGAGTTATCATTTCCTACGATCGCGCTACCATGTCAATGTAAAATCTCACATCGGTAAAATAAAATTCTGCCCACCCCATATAAGTGTGAGACATAAAAGGTCTTGTCAACTCGGGTTAGCCCTTTTAGACCAAGCGATGACGGCGGTCTAAATAGTTGACCGGACCATTTATGACTCATTCAGTGCAACCAGGCCCGGGGTCTGGGGGTGTTACAAAATGATATTCAGAGCCGACTATCATACGGAACTAAATGCCACACCGTGAGAGGCGGTGAGTGCCACCTCTAGAATCCTATGGTAGGGACGACTCGGACAAATCCACTGGGACAAGTCTTGGCCATCTTGGCGAGGACGCCAGTCCCTTATAGGGGGGGAGATGTAAAATCTCACATCGGTAAAGTGAAGTCCTGCTCACCCCATATAAGTGTGAGACATAAAAGGTCTTGTCAACTCGGGTTAGCCCTTTTAAACCAAGCGATGACGGCGGTCTAAACAGTTGACCGGATCATTTATGACTCATTTAGCTCAACCGGACTCGAGCCTGGGGGCGTTACAGTCAATGCGCGTTGAACATTTTTTTCAAGGGGTACTTATTTGCACCACAATAACTATACTGGTACATACATTACATGTGTATAACAATAGATTTTGAGAGGAAAATAAAACGGCTTACCGCAAACCGATTCTAAATCGACTTTAAAAAAGTCGATTTTTAGCTTTAAAAATGACTTTTATAAAATTGATTCAATAAAAACATTGTGATGCACCGATAGGTAATATACAACGGTATAACAGGTGTGATGATGCAAGTACTAGTGCCTTTTCCAAAACCTTCCACTGAAAAAGGGAGAGGATGAATTAAACTAAATAAAAAAAATAAAAATGGACACACTCCGTAATGCAAAATGTGCTTCAAACAAAATGTGACTGAAATAAATATGCCAGTGGTAGAATTTTCCTCTTGTCAACTTGCCAAATTAATATGCAACGGAACATATGCATATATATCAAAAAGAGATGCCACTCTCATAATAATTATTCTTACACCGTGAATGTCATCACATGTGTCGTTAAGATCTTTCATGACAGTGATACTTCTATTTTAAATAGATAACACATCTTTACAAGTTTTATTGGCATATCAGATTCTGTGAGAGTGCAAGAACGTCGTAAGAATTCGAGAAATTTTATATGATGCATTATACTCCAGGTATCTATTTTTACTTTTTCATAAAAAAAGAAGGACTATATGATACGGTTGTATTCTAAAAATAAAAAAATAAAAAAAAAATTCTAGACATGCAGAGCTGTTGTGGTTACAAATTTACAATGTAAAATTAGACTTAAAAGTTCAATATAAGGAGGTTGACGTTGCTGACAATTATTCCGGCCGGCTCTATGAGCCAGCGCGTGGAAAATATCGGCAGATCTCTCTATCTAAGAAGAACATCATATCCATTTTCTACGGAAATAGCAAAACAAGGATAGAGAACAACAGAACGATCGATCTAGAATGAACCGAACGCGCGTACTAAAAAAAAAAAAAAAAAAAGGTAAGCAAAATTACCAGAGCTAATAGAAGATTTCTAGGGCTGTGGAAACGTTCCCAATCTCTTTCTTTAGCAAAATCGTCCATCTTCTTCTTCAGTAGATCTAGAGTCACGCGTCCTTCCATTTCCTTCACTCCGCCTGTCATCTTTTCTCTTTCTCTCGATCTCGATTATTCAGAAATTTAAAACCAGAAACTCCTGAAATTGAAAGAATGATTCTAATTTTAGCAGCAGAATTAAAGAGGAATGATAAGAAAAGAAGCTCAGAGTGAGAAATTTTGTACTACAATTAAGTTATGGTTTTGCTTGTGCTGCCTACTGTGCTATTTTGCACGGTATATAAAAGGGTGTAATGAGAATTAAACAAAATATAAAAAGGGGTGGTATTTTTGGCGTGTATTGCCTTTTTGTTTTTTTGTTATATAAATTGACTGCCTTGTTGCTGGTGGGAGATGAAGACTGCTTCCATGGTATTTTATACATTAATATTTTTTTTTTTTTTTGAAAGGTACATTAATATTAACAACGATTAAATTCTCTTTTTATTTTTATTTTTATTTTTATTTTTATTTTTAAACAGGGGTTAATTCCTCCTTGAAATGTATGTGTGTGTTTTTAAAGGTGAAATGTTGCTTTACCGTATTTACTTTACATTATTATTTTTATTTTTTTGAGAACCAAATTTTTTTTAATCAATATCCGCCGAACGTGCGAGCGAAACGTCATCCCGGGGAGAAGATCCCAAAATGTCCGTGAAGAAACCAACAATCCATGTCGAGCTAAAAGATGCGTTGGGACATTCCCCATACGACGAATAAAAGAAAACGAGACCGACTGAAAACTAGGCAAAAGTACCAAACAATCCTGAACTAGACACCCATGGACGGTGAGATCCTCGCCTGGTCTGCGAAGGCTCGCTATACATGCTAAGCAGTCACTCTCTACTTCCAGCCGTCCAATTCCCAAGTGCTGCACTTCCACCAAAGCCAAAAAATAGCTCGAAGTTCCATATAGCCCAAAGGGTTGTCCGGATCAAAATGGTACGCGAAGGAATGCACAACTAGTCCGTGTGAGTCCCGAAAGATTACCCCGATGCCTGCAACTGCCCCTATAACCGACGCATCCACATTACACTTTACTATACCTGACAGCGGTTTGGACCATCGATCCGGAAAGTGTTCGCTCGAGTCCTGAGTCCGATAACTTTCCATTGCCTCCGTATACTCCGCTGATGCGGCCAAAGACCTCGCACACACTGCAGAGACATAAACTGCATGATTATCAAAGACTGCCGAACATCGGGCCTTCCAAATTCCCCACATGAGCCACACGAACCTGGCCGCATCCTGAACACCATGGTCTGCTATCAATTGCATAAAGAACTCCGCAAAAGACGCGGAATAAATATGTTGTAAGGTACTATTGAACGGCGATGCCTGCCAAACTCGAACAGCCAGCTCACACGCAAAGAGTACGTGGCGTAAAGTTTCTAAGGTTTCCCCACATGCCAAGCAAAGACCATCTCTAAACTCTTCCTCGGCAAACCATGTCCAATTGCAAGACAATCATGTAAGTACCGCCATAAAAAATGCTGAATACGCGGCTGAACAAGTAGGTGCCAACAACACTCCTATAGATGACCTTGGCCCGCCGAACTAGACGGGCCTGCTTCCACTGGTGCCCGAAAGAGCGATAAGGCCAAAAAGTAGCCAGATTGAACATTATACACTCCCTTGCGGTCCTAGTGCCATATCCATCGGTCTGAGTGCCCCTCCGGGGCCACCGTGGTTTCCAATATAGCGTCCGATTCCCATGGCCGAATACAAGCCTCATTTTTTGTACGTCCCATAACCGGGTCCCCGGCATAAAGAGATCCGAGACAGTGGAGTCAACCGGGAGCTCATGCACTGAAAATGGAATGCGAAACGAAGGCTGCCGATTAACCCAAGCATCATGAAAGATGTACACAGACTCACCATCTCCCACACGCCACCACAAACCATTGTATTGGAGGTACCCATAGCTACTCGGATTGGGAAATTTTATAATGGCCACCAAATTCAATTTTGATTTTAATGATTGAGAATTAATATACATGATCATTAAGTCAAAAAAATAAACATGATCATAATTATCCATGTGAGGAAATGTATTCATTGAGTTTGGTGGTCATTGACCACCATAAAATTTACCAATTAAATAATCTTTATGCAGAAGTGCTACTGTCATACTTCCCCTGTTCCGAAATAACTGAAGCAGTTGTTAAAAAAATTCGTTTCAAAATAACTGAGACAGTTACAATTCCAATGCAGTATGTATTGTATTTTTCCTACATCTACCCTTATTTATTAAGGGTTGAGAGAATAAATACAACATTATATTAATTATAGTCTTAGGATTTTTTATAGTCATTTTGACATTCAAAATAAAACATTAACTCACATCATTAATATGCGTATTTTTGGCAATTGCCTCAGTTATTTCGGAACGGAGGGAGTAATAAATTTTTATAACATGTGATATAACACACGCTTCTGTCATACCTTATGACCAATGTTGTAGGAATTTGCAGGTTTACTTGTTGTGACACTAATACTACTCTAGTCTATATTCTTTGTCTTACTTAACCGATCTTGGTAAGATTTATATCAATCAATACGTTTTATATCATTATCAATGTTGTAATAATATGTTGTGATACATGTTGTGGATCAAGTGTCGTGAACAAATTATATCTCCTTTCTCTTTCTACCTATTATATTATGAGGATGATTGAGATACACTTATTTCATATATTCAATGAGTAAGACTCATATTATTCTTATGATTAATGATGTATAATTATATGTTGAGTTATTGACACATTGTTTTAACACAATAGTGTGTTTCTCTATCTAAATCCATATATATGTATGCAACCTTTTTGATGAGGGCTGGATTAAAGTTAACACAGATGCAAGTTGCTTGAAAGACGATCAAAGTGTGATTCAACATATCAGCATAAGAGACGTCTTTTGTGAAACCCATGAGAGATGTATATGTTGTTTGTTGGATGAGTAGTGATATATCCACCATCATTTTCACCACAACATCATACACAACACAATCAACACCAAACATTTTGTTTGGACACATCACTATAAATAATATATCACTTTAATCAATGTGATTGAAGCAAGTAATGAAAAATACACTACACGAATGTGTAGTGCACATACCATTTCCCTTGTTGGATTAATTGACAAAAAACATCATTTATGTTGCTGAACTAATAGTCATCAATTCGGGGGAAGCCCTCAATATTACTCGGGGAAAGTTGGATAAAGTAATTGATTGTTGAGTCTGACTCTCTGACGGTTATCTAGACTAGCACAAACAAAAATCCTCACGGTGAAGGCTCTATGACAAGAAGTTTTTGCATACACCGTACCTATGCGCGGATAGTCTTTGTGACGCACCATACACCATACGATTTCATTATGCACTTAAACTGTGTGGTTCTGATCGTGCCACCTCACATATCCACACGTAGGTACGTACTACCTAAAAATTTCACCTCTATGACCATACAAGATTGTTGTGACATGAAGACGGGAGATTCGAAAATGCACAATACACGTAATCCAAGAGAAGATATATTTTAACACAATTAATCGATCATTATTAGACTTGTTGAAAAATAATTATGTTTTAATACTACTACTAAATATACTAGTAATTAAAAAGAAAAAGGAATCAGATGTATATATGGTCTTAGAAACGAGCATGATCCCAAATACACATAAAGCGGTCAAAGACACGATTCCTGCGTTAAGGGACAGCATCATTTTATGTCATGCTTGTTTTAATGTGTTTTGATTAATATAATGGATTTTTTGCAAATGAATCTATTTAGTTTAGGCACTTCCTTGTGCGTGTTTGCATGTAATCATTATTATTCACTTCTAATTATTCTCTGCTGGGTTTAAATATTCATTCTTCATCAAACACTTAATCGCATCCTTTGCTGTTGAGCATATCTATATATACTAGTGTCATGAACGCCGTGTAAGGCCGGTCGCGCATCGAAGCATTGCATACAATGTGTTGACAGAGAAAACATATTGTTGTCTTGTTCTTGGCATGATACATGTTTGATGACTCAGTAGCATTGAATTTATTAACGAGAATGCATAGACAATAAAAATAAAAAAAATAAATGAGTTACAACACCAAACACGTCTAATATCTAGAAGTTGAAGAAGATAACCTCCGGGTAATGTCACGTCGTCGAATTCCCCGGTTTATCGTCGGCCTCCTCCATTGTCTGGGCATTTTTTTTCATTTTGTATTTTATTGACTTTTGGATAATCACAATATAACTGGAACACAATACACAACAACAACAACAACACCAAAAAAAAAAAAAAAAAAAAAAAAAAAAAAACCTGACTATGTGGCAACAATTATCCCACGGCCCTTGGGACGAGATCACATGTCTAAGTTGGGTGTCTAATTTCGGTGTCTAAGTAAAAACTACGTCGTTTCATATGTATTTGATTATTTTGTTTTGTTTTTTCTTATTTCTTTGTTTTGTTTTTTCTTATTTCTTTGAAAAATCAAATACACATGAAACGACGTAGTTTTTACTTAGACACCGAAATTAGACACACAACTTAGACATGTGATCTCGTCCCACGGCCCTTGGGGGTTTCCCTTGAACTTTAATAGAGTAAGGTGATAGTGGCGGACCTATATATAGTCGGGGAGGGAGCAATTGTCTTCCCATGATCCGAAAAAAATATATAAATATATGTAGTATGTAATTTGTTTGACTCTTAATTTTTTTATTTGTTAATTTAAATTTTTCATTATCCCCTACACGATATATTGCGTCTGCCACTATAAATGTTATTGTACTGTTTTTGAAGTTAGAGTGACCCCAATGATATCCTTCAAACACACCCTTCAAACACATCGTTTTCCGTTACAGTTACATTTTTTCAACACTCAAAAAATAATTCACTCCAATAAGCAACCTCTATACATCCCTTTAAAAATATTTTATGCTTACAAAGTGATATTTGAATACGTCGCACAACGGTAAAAAAAATAAAAAAATTTCGTATCCGTACACAAAAAGAGTTCAAAATAAAAAAATAAATATTTGGACAAATTAATTTTTTTATGGAAAAAATAGTATATATAATTTTTTTTTTCAATGATGTATATCACCGTTGTGATACTACCGTTGTGCCCGTATCATTACTTGATACATAACGCATTATTATATAAATGATATTGATGTGTGAAATTAATTTATTGGGTAAAAAGAGAGATAAATGGTGTTACTGTTCATATTAGCAGACCCTTCATATTTAGAGGGAGTCTTAGTTTTATTTAGGGATAGAGTGTTGGGTTGGGAGCCACTGTGGGTTTAAAGATGTGTTACTCCCTCTATATTAGTTTTAGAGAGGGATAAATTGGGGTCACTCTTATTACAAGCTTGTTGTTATCCTTATTGCGTCTGCCACTATATATGCTATTGTACTATTTTTGAAGTTACAAGCTTGTTGTTATCCTTATTTTTTCTTTTTTATAAATTCATTTAAGAAGGACAAGTAGCATGTTCCGGTCTTAAAAAAGTTGCATTACCAATGAAATCGATCAGTATAATCAATGCGCGTGAGTTTTTTTTTTTTTTTTTTTCCCTTTTTTTTTTCCGGGGTTCGAACACTGATCACCACTTAGATCGATACACCTTATGCAATGCACGTGAGTTTTATTGATCGATTAAAATATAAAATTTTGATATGTGTGGTTTATTTATAGTTTGCACAATTCTTAGTTATCCTTTTGCTATTGCTTTCCTATATATAACTATAAATGAAATTAATCGTGATTATTGCTCTTGCAAATTAGTTCTGGATAATCTAAACAAATTAAGTGCTAGTACTTTTTATATTTTTTTGTAAGAATACTTTTTATATAATTATATGGTTGTTAACGTCGTTGCATATACATTAGTAACATTAGTGGGAGTGAATTCTATGCTTCGATTTTTTTCTCAAAAAAATAAAATTCTATGCTTCGATTTAGAATTGGAAGGGAAAAAGAAAGAAAGAATGTAATAAATGGTAGGTGTGAAAATGATGTGTGGATAATAAAAACAATTTAGGAGATGCGCCATCGTGTCTTTATGCAAACAAGTTAAATGACAGGCAAACCTGTCTGTGATTAAAAAAAAAAAGTCTAATATAATCATTGCCAAAAATAATTTTGAAATTAACTATAAAAATCCATCAATACCCTTAAGAATAGGGAATCTTGAGTTTCTATGCTTGAAAAGTAAAAAAAAATTGAAATATATCCCTTGTATGAATATGTTTGAAAACTATGTATGCGTCGGTGCATGAGCGACGCATGAGCCACACGTGTTAGCATAATGTATATATCTATATTTACTTGTACTCCTTTATTTTATCACGGGTAGTTTAGTCATTATATATAGATGGTAAAACCTTGTAATTACTATATATATTGACACATTGTGAATGAATAAACGGACGGAAAGTTATTCCAAACTTTGACAACACGCGAGCGACGTAGCGACGCAGAACCGAAGTGAGCATAGTTTTCCAATACTAGCTTTTGAAACATATTTTCAAGAATGTTATTCTTTTGGAACATATTTTTTAAAGTTTCCCTAGGAATATGAGATGGGTAAGTAGTGTCAGAAAGCCATACTCGACTGGCAAAGCCGCAAAGGTATGGCTCGAACCCATAACTTCTTAGCCCTTGTTTGTTGTGGGTGGTTTTTTTTTTTTTTTTTTTTTTTGGGTTTTATATATCACATCACCAATCATTTCTTACAATTCTCTCATCAATAAATTCTTCAACTACAAATAAAAATCTATTAAACCATCTCTCACCATTTCACTTTATCTACTTTATTACATTTTTTAACATTATTTTATTCATTATACTACCTTATTTCAATTTCTCTCACCACGCATTTTTTTATCTTCACAAATTTCAAAAAAATATTTAAATTTTTAATCATTTTTATCATATTTTATTATCCACTGGTATATAAAAACCTCCGAAAAAAAAAAAAAAAAAAAAACTTCAACTCAAATACGGAGCATTAAGTTATAAGGGCTCATATTTCACCACTTGATCAAAGTCTCAGTTGGCTATATATGTAACGTAAAACCGCTGAAAATTCTATAATAATTAAGAAGAAAAAAATCTTAAATATTGTGATCAACATAACATTCGATATGTTTCACCTCTCACAAATCAATTATGTAACTGTTGGGAAAAACAAACCTTCAATAACATAAAATAAATAACGGAAGGACCGACTAGTCAACGAGCGAAAGTGAAAATATTACTATAGTGAAAAAATACAAAAGATACAATTCTCTTGAGAGCTAAATACAATAGTCAAAACAACTACATCAATTGAAAGTTTATCTTAATTGATACAAATTGATGCCTTAAAATCAATAGGCTAAACACATTAAATATAAAAGAAAGCCAGCTGCCTTTTCTAATCTCCCGATGTGGGAAAATTGCAATTAACTATTATGGGCTTTCGCCTTACACTAACAAATTTCTATCCCTGACAATGACTCACATCCAGAAATAATAATATTACTTGTTAAATTTTGCAGTGTAAAATTTCTGATTTTCTATCTCTTCAGAATTCACAATAGTATAAATATATAGCTATCTCTAGGGTTTCGTCATCTATATTTAATGTCCTAACTACCATTCCAGGAAAATACAATAAATACATGGTATCGTAATACCTCTCATCAAGGTGGAGCGTGAAGGTCACAAACGCCCAACTTGCGCAAAAGAAACTCGAACTGTTGCTTGCCCAAAGCTTTGGTAAAAATATCCGCCAACTGCATCTTTGTAGGAACATAGGATGGAAGGATCAAACCATTAGTAATAGCATCATGCACGAAATGACAATCCGCCTCAATATGCTCGTGCGTTCGTGGAAAACAGGATTATGAGCAATATACAATACCGAATGACTATCACAAAACATGCGAATCCCGGGAGGGTGGCGAACCCTGAGATCATCAAGGAGTTGCTTAAGCCATTTCAACTCGCACGTGAGGGACGCCACGGAACGATATTCAGCTTCCGCAGATGAACGAGAGATTGTCACTTGTTTCTTAGACTTCCATAAGATGGGGGAAAAGGCCCAGGAATACAAACCACCCACTCAACGAACGGCGAGTCAAATGACAACTTGCTCAATCAGAGTCGCACCAACCTTCAAGGAGTAAAGAATTGTCGGAACGCAAAAGAATTTCCTGACCATGCCTCTTCTTCAAATAACGAACCTGCCGCAATGCGGCTTCCCAATGCTCAATGAGGTGCCTGCATAAACTGAGAAAAAATATGGAGAGAGTAGGCCGAATCCGGCTGAGTAACACCGAGATAAAGAAGACGACCCACCAAGCGTCGATACTTCTCGGGATCATCCAACAAAGGTCCCTTAGATAACGCCAGTTTGTGATTCTGCTTGATAGTAAAGTCCGCAGGCTTAGCACCCAACAGGCCTGTCTCATGGATAATATCAAGTGCGTATTTGCGTTGACTCAAAAATATCCCATGTTTGCTTCGGGCAACTTCTAAGCCAATGAAGTATTTAAGGAGTCCCAAATCTTTCATTTTAAAACACTTTCCCAAATATTGTTTAAAAATAGTCAGAGCCACTTTATCATTACCCGCCACGATCATGTCATCAACATACACAAGAACATAAAGCTGAATCTCACCGCGATGTAGGCAAAAAAAAGAATAGTCTGAATAGGATTGACGAAATCCGTATTCCTTGAGAGCGTAAGCAAGCTTGGCAAACCAACAATGCGGTGCTTGTTTCAATCCATAAAGAGACTTCCGCATCCGACAAACCAGGTTCGAACCCGGGGAATCCGCATATAAATCTCTTCCTGCAAATCCCCATTCAAGAAAGCATTATGGACATCCATTTGATGAATGTCCTAGTTCTTGGCCGTCGCTACACTCAAAAATGTACGTACAATAACCATCTTGGCCACCCGAGCAAAAGTTTCAGTATAGTCAATCCTTTCAATCTGATGATTCCCAAATTCAACTAATCGGGCTTTCAGCCGCTGCAACGTTCCATGTTCATCATACTTCTCCATATGCACCCATTTACTCCTCAATGCCTTTTTTCTGGGAGGTAAGGGTTGCGATTCCCACGTTCCCTGATCTTCCTATGCCTGAACTTCATCAGCCATGGCTTTACGCCAACCCTCATGTTTAACAGCCTCTTTAAACGACGTAGGAGGATTACCTATAGTGATTGCTGGCAGTGAGTATGGGCCGCTACCATGTTAAATTTAACCTGGCCCTGCTACCATGTTAAATTTTGCAGTGTAAAATTTATGATTTTCTATCTCTTCACAATTCACAGTAGTACAAATATATAGCTATCTCTAGGGTTCCGTCATCTATATATAATGTCCAAACTACTCTTCCATGAAAATACAATAAATACACAGTATCGTAATATTACTCTCTCTACAAACTTCAAACAGTGTCAAATAAATCCAAGCACTGCCTGAACTTAACAAATAGACGCTACTTCGTAATGTCTATCTCTGAACGGAATGACATAGAGATAGCAGAAGTGTCAATAACTGTGGATCCCTGCAGAACATACAAATCACCAGACCTACAAGCTTTCATAACAAGAGCACCTTTAATTATCTTCAGAACTCCACCTTCAGTGGTGTTCATAAATCCAAGAGTCTCAAGTGCGCCCAAAGAGATGGGATTTTTCTACACATCCGGAACATGTCTAACTTTCTTAAGTGTTTTGACAACACCATCATGGGTCTTGATTCTAACCGTACATATACCAGCAACCTTACAACTACGCCATTGCCCAACGAAACAACTTCACCTTGAACTGAATCATACGTGGAAAACCAATCCCTATTAGGACACATATGATACGTGCAACCAGAATCCAAGATTCATTCATCAATAGACCTTAATCTATCATCAGCAAAGAAGATACCTTCATCACTCTCATCTTCTACGATACTGGCCTGACCATACTCTTTACCACGCGCTTTCTTTTGTTCACGAAGTTTTCTTGTAAACACAGCTCGCCATTAAAAATCAAACTGAATTAAATTGATTCGGAATTCGATCAATTTTACAAAACTACGAGCATCATGTCACCGACTTACATTTTAATACACATATGCATATTATATTAATCTCTCGGTCGTGGAGTCTTGGGTTGACCAATAAAGTAAACGTTGATCAACGGCTAATCATATTGCCTTAGATTATATATATAGTACTACCTCCGTCATAATATGTAAATTTGTTTGGATTTTTTCACATCGATTAAAAAAGTTGATTGAATTGGTTATGTGTCATTAATTTTGATGAATAAATCTAAAATGTCGACCTTTGACTGTTATTAATATAAAATAGTGAAAAGTGGATGAATATATGATAAATAAAAAGTAAAATAGAAAAAATGTAATAAATAGTGATTTTGAAAATAGACTTATATATTATGAGATTAAAATGAAATTATATTTTAAGACGGAGGTAGTTTAAGCAAGCACGCATTTCCAGAGTCAATCCAGGAGTATATTACAAATTTAATTTGTCTTGTGATGGAATAATAGCAAATCCAGTTGGTCCCTTTCGTATCAAAACTACGCAATGAATTCTACCTGCTTATTTAATGTACATATATACTAGACAAAATTAAACATGGCGCTTAGTCCTTAATACAAACAAAATTATCTACTCATCATTCTTTAACTTCAATATATAGGAATGACAAATCTAGGGTAATTTCCGCAACGGCAGTCCATATTAGCTACAACGATTAATTGATACTACACACTCTATATTTTATCGATCGATATGAATTCCATCATAATTAATAAGGTAAAAAGATTTGTTGTATCAATTATTGTGTTATACCCTCACTGATTATGTACCCTAATGTATTTCTTCGGAAAGCATGCACAGGCCTTTGACATTAGTGTCGTTTTATATATTCATAGGTCCCGACCACATGCGAGTTAATTAGCTTAGACCTTAGTTTCAACATGCATGTCGTATATATTTATCATAATTATTTGTGCACCATTTGTCATTAACCACTCAGGCCCCCTCTTGCACGGGTCCACTCGTTCACGAGACCGACCTCATTGGTTATTACATATGCCTACACAAAATAAGTAAGATATATATCAAATTCTCCTCAGAATAAATAAGATTTTTTTTTATTCAACTCTAGACAAGGTCCCCCCCAAAGATTTTTTTTCTATATTTTTAACAAAAATAAGACAGATTTAAATGTCATAAAGATAATTATCGTCGAGCCGGTTGACTCGATGCAGTCAATGTACTACATGCTTAAGCAGTCAACATAAATCATTAGATTTTTTTTTTTTTTTTTTGGATCTAATTTTTTATTATGTTAACAATATAATTTATCATATATGAAAATTACAAATGCTACATAGCACAATTTAGATATAAAAAAAAATGCAAGAAAGAGATCACAAATCTAGAAACCCACAATTATTTACCTCCACCTTTTGCCAGTGCGGCATTGCACTATTTAGTAATAATAAAAACATTCATGGAAAAGTGCTCTAGAAACTCAATTCCCAAAACACATTGAATTATTAACTCAATAACATTTACTAAGATAATAAAAAAACAAGTTAAAAGCACACAAAATACTTAATTACCTAAACATCTATTATATACTCCTATATAGCAAGGGTTTATGTTTTATTTGTAACTCGTAAGGTAAGGTTGATATGTATAGGGACGTAGCCAAAGCAAGGGTTAAGGGGCTAAGCCCACCTGGCGAAAAAATTTTTTACAACAAAAATCTTATATTATCCAACTTATGCCATCAAAGCATCTTATTTAAACATATCCGATTGTCCGAATATACTCCACTAGCCCGTCTGAGATTCAATTCCTGGCTACGTCCTTTTATATATATATATATATTTGTATGTGTATATATAAACTTTGGAATGCTGGCAATTTAATTGTTGTGAATAATATACATTGTGGTCTCTCACTTGTTACAATTAAGTTTCTTGACATTTGATACAACAATTATACATCCCATTTTTTCCAAGAACATATATCTTTTCAGTTTGAAATAAGTATACACGTACTTTAACATTTATTATTTTCTAGTTGTCAAATTGCGTGTCGTATCTCATTCTGATTCTATTTTGACTTGAATGTTTCGTCACCTTTCATTTTTTTTCTTCCTGTTTTTAGCGTGTTTAATTTGTGCCATTTGTTTCATCAAAACTTTATTTGTAATGTTTGTCATGAAAAAATGTCGAGAAATTCGTATTATGAGTAAATTCCAAAGCATATACATGTTAGAAGATTATGTTAATTAATTCTTGTTATTATCTAAAGCTATGTCAGCTATGTTATTTTTCATTACTAGAGTACTTTGCACATGTTTTCCATTATTTTCGGTTTCAAGTCATGATCTCATGATTCCTATTTTATAGGAAGTGACCTAGTGGTTGGTTATTCTCTACATGTATTTATATGTTTGTTCTATTAATGAAATCATTAAGTTTTCCCAAAAACTATATATGCCATAAAAAGTTATCAGTGGTATCGGAGCCATATTCTCAACAGCAGTTGGAGAAAGATCCATAGCCGAAACAAATTTTGTTCAGGCTTTCATCCCAAGGTTTGATGTACAACATTATGATCACTGGAACATATTGATGGAGAACTTCATGCGTTCTAAGGAATACTGGACCATCGGAGTGGTTTAACCAGCAGGCAATCCACTCCCAACTGAGGCTCAAAGAGCAGATTTTGGGAGCAGAAAACTCAAAGATCTGAAAGCCAAGAACAATCTATTTCAAGCAATAGATAGAGCCATCTTGGAGACCATTCTCAGCGAGGAGTCATCAAAGGATTTCTGGGATTCAATGAAAATGAAGTACCAAGGAAATGCCTGAGTGAAGAGATCACATCTACAGGCCTTAAGAAAAGACTTTGAAACCCTACAAATGAAGGAGGGTGAATCTGTCTCAACTTATTGTGCCAGAACCATGGAAATCTGCAATAAAATGAGATTTCTTGGTGAGAAGATGGAGGATGTAGCAGTTGTGGAGAAGATTTTGAGGTCTCTAACCTCAAGATTTGATTATGTGGTGTGTTCCATTGAGGAATCCAAAGACATTGATGCATTGTCTCTTGATGAATTGCAAAGCTCTTTGCAAGTTCATGAACAGAAGATAAAGAGAGGATCAACAACATCAAATGAAGATCATGCCTTGAAGACCACTGCCTCTAATATCAATTATAAGGGGCAGGGGTAGAGACAGAGGAAGAGGTTGAGGGAGAACAACCAGAGATTCTGACAGCAGGGACAACTCTCAGGCATCCAAAAATGGAGAGGGAAGAGGTACTGCAAACAAAAAGAATGTTGAATGCTTTAGGTGTCACAAATTTGGACACTACCGGTCAGAGTGCTACACCAAATTGCCAGCAGACAAGGATAAGGGTACTCATCAGAGTTCTCACTTTGCTGACAAAGAGGAGGATGAGACCCTGCTGATGACAACACGGCATGAGCAGACATTAGCAACCCAAGTATGGTATGTTGATGCATCACATGTGTGGTAATAAAGCATCATTCTCTTATTTGGATGAGTCTTATCATTCAAAGGTGAAGTTTGGAGATAACTCATCAGTCAGTGTTAAGTAAAAAGGAAATATATGCATCAGATCCAAGAATGGGACATCTGAAACCATATCTAGTGTTCTATATGTTCCTGATTTGAAGTGCAATCTGCTAAGTGTTGGATTACAAGAAAAAGGATAAGGAGTGTGAAATCAAGGATTCAAGCAAGGGAATCATAGTTAAAGTTCCCATGAATGCCAACATATTGTTTCGTTTGGAAATTAAGGAGCCACAAGCATGTCTTATGGCAGAATTGAAAGATGCATCTTGGTTATGGCATTACAGATACGGACATCTCAATTTTGGTGGTTTGAAAACTCTTCAGCAGAAGGAAATGGTTAAAGGACTCCCACAGATTCAGACTCCTCAGCAGATATGTGAAGAATGCACAAAAGTAAAGCAACACAGACATCCTTTCCCAAAATGAAAGTCTTGGAGGGCAAAACAAGTGTTGGAACTCATCCATTCTGACTTGTGTGGACCAATCAACTCATCATCTAATGGATGAAAGAGGTATTTTCATCACATTTACTGATGATTTTTCCTGAAAAACTTGGGTTGAATTTTTGCAAGAAAAATATGAGGCATTGAATGCATTCAAGAGCTTCAAATTGCTAAGAGAAAAGGAGACATGTCAGAGTAACAAAAGTCTGAGAACAGATAGAGGAAGAGAATTTTGCTCAGTAGAGTTTGAAGAAATATGTACCAGTAATGGAATGAGAAGGGAATTGACAGCAGCTTATACACCACAGCTGTATCTGAGAGGAAGAATAGGACTATCCTGAATATGGTGAGAATCATGCTGGCCTATGGAAATGTACCAAAGAGATTCTGGCCTGAAGGTGTAAGCTGGAGTGTGCATATTTTGAATAGATACCCAACTTTTTCTGTTCAAAAAATGACACCAGAAGAAGCATGGAGCTCAATCAAACCATCTGTAAGTCATTTTAAGATATTTGGATGCATTGCTTATGCTCATATTCCAGATGTAAACAGGAAGAAACTGAGTGATAAATGAGAGGAATGTGTTATCTTGAGGATCAGTGGAAAGTCCAAGGCATACATGTTGTTTAATCCTATAACCAAAAGGATAGTGATCAGCAGGGATGTGGTGTTTGATGAGTTGAACACTTGGAATTGGGACGCAAATAATGCTCAATTTCATCCAATTCAGAATTTGATAGATGAAGAACCAGCTGAGGGTCAGCAGACTCAGGACCAGCAGAGTCAGTTCCAACAGACTCAGTACTAGCAGAGTCAATTCCAACAGACTAATGATCAACAGACTTAGGATCAGCAGACCCAAGACACTGCTGAGGGTTCAGCAAACCCAAATCATGAAACAACAACTGAGGGTTCAGCAGCGAGACCTCAAAGAAACAGAAAAAGGCCAGGCTGGATGACAGATTTTGAGGTAAAAGGTTTACCACAAACAGAGGAGTCTACCTATTATGCTTTATTTGCAAGTGATGATCCAATCACTTATGAGGAGGCAGCAAAAGACTGCAAATGGAGGCATGCTATGAATGAAGAAATCATGGCCATTGAAAGGAATCAGACTTGAAGTCTTACAGATTTGCCAGAAGGACACATAACTATTGGTGTCAAGTGGATCTACAAGACAAAGCTGAATGAAAATGGTAAAGTCAGCAAGTATAAAGCCAGACTAGTGGCCAAATGATACAAGCAAGAATATGGGATTGACTACAATGAAGTGTTTGCCCCTGTAGCAAGAATGGAAATTATCAAACTTGTACTATCCTTGGCTGCTCAAAACCATTGGAAAGTACATCAAATGGATGTGAAGTCAACTTTTTTGAATGGTCAGCTGGAAGAAGAAGTATATGTGGATCAGCCACAAGGTTATGTGAAAAATGGTGCAAAAAGCAAAGTGTATAGGCTTAACAAAGCCTTATATAGGCTCAAGCAAGCCCCAAGGGCTTGGTAAAGTTGTATTGACTCTTATTTTGTAAAGTCAGGTTTCACAATGTGTCCATATGAACCTACCTTGTATGTGAAAGTCAACAGCAAGGGAAGGCTTCTGATTGCTTGCTTATATGTGGATGACCTTATCTTTACCAGCAGTGAACTCAGTATGATAACAGAGTTCAAAGAGGCAGTGAAGACCAAATTTAGCATGACAGACATGGGACTAATGCAATATTTCTTAGGCATTGAGGTCCAACAGACTGATTCAGGGATATATGTTTCTCAAAAGAAGTATGTGATTGAAATACTCAGCAGGTTTGGAATGAAGGAAAGGAACCCAGCACTCACACCCTGTGAAACTGGTGTGAAACTCAGCAAGGAAGGTGCAGGTGGTAAGGTGAATCCCACCCTATACGAACAGATGATAGGGTGCCTTCTATATTTGACAGCAATAAGACCAGACATCATGTATATATGTTGTAAGTATGTCAAGCAGATACATGGAGTCACCATCGGCAGATCACTTAAAGTATGTGAAGAGGATCCTGAGATACTTAAATGGAACCATCAATCTGGGTATCAAGTATGGTTCAGCAGGGAAGGCTCATCTGACTGGATTTTCAGACAGTGATTATGCAGGAGATGTTGATGACAAGAAGAGTACTTCTGGTTTTGTGTTCATGTATGGAACAAGTGCTATCAGTTGGTCATCAAAGAAGCAACCGGTAGTCACTCTATCCACAATAGAAGCAGAGTTTGTAGCAGCAGTACATGGTGCATGTCAACCAATCTGGTTAAGAAAACTGTTGGAAGTTCTAGGGCAAATTCAGCAGGCTGGAAACATTTTGTATTGTGATAAAAGTGCAACCATTAAGTTATCCAATAATCCAGTCTTACACAACAAAAGCAAGCACATAGATGTGAAGTATCACTTTCTAAGGGATCTATGTGAAGAAGGGATCATTGAGTTGCTACATTGCAGGAGTGAAGATCAACTGGTTGATATTATGACTAAAGGGCTCAAGAGGGATCAATTTCTGAAGCTTAGAGACAAGCTGGGAATGTGTGAAGTAATCTTAACTGCCAGTTCAGATTAAGGGAAGAATGTTAGAAGATTATGTTAATTAAGTTTTATTATTACCTAAGGCTATGTCAGTCATGTTATTTCCTATTACTATAGTAGTTTGCACATGTTTCCCATTATTTAGGTAGTTATTTTCGGTTTCAAGCCATGATCCCGTGATTCCTACTTTATAGGAAGTGGCCTAGTGGTTGGTTATTCTCTACATGTATTTATATGTTTGTTCTATTAATGAAATCATTAAGCTTTCCCAAAAACTATATCTTCCATAAAAAGTTATCAATACATTCGTTTAATTTTTTTAATACTATATTTCTTCCCTTTTCTCATACCATATCGAAATCAAGAATAAATGTAATATTATCTTGTAATATAACGAAGTTGTTTGATTCAAACTCTGCTTGTATCATTAAACCGGATGACACTTAAAATATTACAAATATGCCTATGAAAATAAAAGTTTGTTCTGCGTTTCATGTTTTACGGTATAAGTGATTATATAAAGTGGTTTTTCAAAAAAAGAAAAAAAAAAAGGAAGTAATTATATAAAGAGATTAAAGACACGTATTTCCTTTCCAAAAAAAAAAAAAAGTCACATATTTGAATGGACTTGTGCAAAGGGATGCATTCGTTGATGAAAATTAATTTTGTTACCGAAACATTTAATAAGCACTTTTATCATTCAATAAAACAAATAAAGTGTTCCATCTTATTTTGTCAAAAGATTTCTCAAGATCAATTTTAGCTTCAAACCATCAACTATTATCCTTTAAAGTATGCATACGATTCGTAATTTCTCGCACAATCATAATATTAATTGCCTACCTTCCTAAGTTTGAAACTTGATCCTATTAGCGAGAATTTTTGTAATAAGCTTGACTACCACGTTACAATGAACAATAGGCTAAATGTTAGTCATATTCTCTATATGGGATTTCGCTTAGAAACAAGGGTAATATGGGTCACAGTACGAAAGATGTTTAAAATGAAGTGATTTAATTTTTTGAGCCTTTGACCGCCCTCCAACCATGCTGCCGAGTTGGTGAAAGACCATCGGTCCCAGGGTCTTGTGAGGGCCCATATGATGCAATGTCTGTCGTTTATATCATTGCTTTCAAAGACTTGCATATATTCAAGAAACTTCTGTCACATTAGGTAAGCTACAGTTCAAAATGAAAATGGTATATGACTAAGGTAGAGAAATTATTTGAGTACAAATTATTAAAGTGGGCTAGGGCAATTGCTTTCATAATGCATTGACGGACCTAGAAAAAAATTCTCAGTTGAGACATCAGAACAAATATTAAAATCGAGTGGAGACATTAGTAGTGTTTTTTTTTTTACTAATAAAAATACATCATTTTTTGGATCTCAGTGGAGGCCAGTGCCCCACCCTTTGTTAATTGGGTCCGTCCCTGCCATAGTGGCGTGATCAAAAGTCCGATTCCTCATTGACATTTTGAACTTGTGTCTTTGTGGGTTTGGCTTTAATTTCACGTTGTTGACATGTGAAAAAAAATCTTCTATTTCTTTCCCGTCACGTTTTTAAAGGAGGGGAACATATCATTTATAACTTAGGTTACAATTAATCGAACATGAAATCATGATAAGTGTGAGGCCTTCTGAAGTTTTTTACTTCGAAAAGTCTTTTCACTTATTCTAATTGAATTTGAGTTAGTAAATAGTTTTTATCGTAAACTAATGAATCATGATGCTGGGTATTTTCTAAATTCAATATTAGTTAAAAAGTACAAACTGAAAATCAAAGTACAGTGTGTTGAAGATTTTTTATTAGATCCTATGGAGTGAATACCAAAATCTTTTAAAATAAAAACTCTATTTTAAATATTTCAAGAAAGAAAAAAATGATTTTGAAAATTTTCTTTTACACTTATCGTATTCATTCTGATTATGTTTCTTTATATCTATCACATTATATAAAATATAAAATATGATGTGTTTTTTTTTGTTGTTGTTGAGGATAGCGTTACTTTTATTCAATTAAATCAGCAGAGCATGCCAATAGTACATGAGAAGACGGCCTCGTGCCCCATTGTTTAAGACCAACTAGCGATAAACTTTCTTTTGCTAGGAGATGAGCTGGAAAGTTGCCCTCTCGGTTGACAAAAGAGAAGCGCTGATTGGCAAATACCGGAATAAGGACTTTACAATCGTCGATAATTGAACCCAGCTGAGACAAATCTTCTTCATTCGATAAATGCTTTTGGTGGACCATTTGCGAATCTCCTTCAAATATGATATTGAAGTATCCCCATGTAATGGCAAAGACAATAGCTTGGTGAATAGGTAAGGCTTCAGCAGTTGCAACATCATAGATCCCGGGTAGCTTTGAGAAGAAGCTACAGAGAATGTCACCCGAGCTATTCTTCACCAAACCTCCAATTGCTACCTCGGACCCTTTTACCGCTGCATCCACAATAAATTTAACCAACGCTTGCGGTGGTGGCTCCCAGAGTTTCCTGGCTTTTGATGAATTCGGCCTCGGCGATTTCATTGAGTGAGCTTGAAGGTAGCTGGATGCTTCTATTTCTGCCTGCATTATAATCTTTTCAGGATTTGGCTCTTGTTCCTCATAGATCAAGCTACACCTACTTTTCCAAATCAACCAAAGAGTATTAATAAACTGATGAGCGTTATTTTTCACCAAACAAATTTATAAAATACTCAAGACAACGGTGACTAAACAAGCTCTCTAACCGGCAGTGTACCGGGTCGATTGCGAGTAAAGCTACAGGAGTCCGAGGTCGATCCCACAGAGAAGATGTGCTTGTAAGTACCAAAGTGAACTTATTGCTTAGTCTAGGCAAACAAGTTGTTGGAATGTTTGTACACTTCAATTAAACTAAAGTAAATTAAACTAACAAGTCTAAAGGGAGAAAGGGACATAGCCGAACCATGATCAATGTGACTAATCTCAACCCTAAGGTAGACAAAACCGGGAGTGTGCATTATACTAAACGAACTCTTGCATTCAATTTCACGGGTGCGAACTCCTAAACCCGGTGCTAGCGCTGAACAACTCTCTTCTAACAAGTCATGTTTTGCACTCGAGCCGCTTAAACGTATAAACGAGTAACCTCACGATGAGCTCGGTTTAACAACTAAACCGAGACTACACCGCGATCCTAGAACCCTTTTCCCACACCCCTCTCTCGAACAACTCTCAAGAGTGATGTGTGTGATTTTTGACCTAGGTAGCTAATCTAGTCCAAATCCGTTATAACAAGTTCTACGACGTGAAACGAGCAAGATTAAACAATAAAAAGCACTACCCACTCCCAATTTCATCACCCAAAGAGTGATTTCACCAAATTTCACATGACCCGGCTATGGAGAGAAATTAGCTACACATTATACAATCTAAACAACAAACAATGAAGAAAAACATAGCAATAACAACAAAAGAACAAGCAAACATACTTACTTGATTGAGATTTAAGAGAGGGAAAATTCGTGCTCCAAAAGATCAAATTTTTGATAATCGAAATGTTACGGATCGAAGATTTGAGTTGTATAATCAAAGAGAGGATTGAAAGACGATTCTAACGGTATATTACACTAATTCTAACTCCTAAAAACGAAGAAAATCGCCCAAAATTACCCTAAAACAACTCCATTCGCGTCTCCCCCTTTTTTTTCCTGTTCTGGTGTGTTTTTATAGGTCAAAATCTGCAGAAAACGACCCAAACGCACGTTTGGAAGGTTCCCAAACGCGCGTTTCAGCATTTAACTCACTGTACGTAAAAAAACAAGTTCCAAACGCGCGTTTGAAAGTTCCAAACGCGCGTTTGAGATTCAGCAGATTTTACGGCTGCAGTAAAACCATGATATCTTCGCGTGTAGAACTCCGATTTGAGTGATTCAAAATGCGTTGGAAAGCTCTTTCAATTATCTACAACTTTCATGAAGAGACCATGACCATAAAATGCCTCCATAATAGGTCAAAATGCTGCTGAACAGAACAGAGCATGAAGATACCAACTATTTTTCTTCCTTTTCTTCATTTTTCTTCTTCCTTGGCTCATTCTTGCACCTTGATCATACTTCTCATCATAGGCCTTCGCCTTCCGGGTTCTCGTGACACCTAGACCCTACAATCTCATGAATGAACAAGACACACAAACGATTCCGGAGGGTAAAAGTGCTCGGGAATGGGTTAATATCACTAAAAAGAGGTAGTAAACCATCAAAGCGACGGATTTACTCCCCGTGCTATAAACTCACGATATTACCCAAAAACGGTCTAAAAACACCGAGAATGTGCTAAAAGTGGGATAAACGGGGGTGGAAAATGCACCGGAATCACGTAAAGTTGACTCCCATCACCACCCCACACTTAGCCTTTGCTCGTCCTCGAGTAAAATAGGCGTTTTAAAACAAACCAAGGGATTCAACATTGTGACGTAGGTGCTACTATCCACACCCTCGAGGTAATCATAAAGTAAGACACACGAACATACGCACACCGGTACAACATTATCAAGAGAATAGAGTGTGTGTGGTGCTGAGCTACATCAAAGTGTTCAAAAAGATTGTCGGGCTTGAATTCCGACCAAAAGCCTACCAACCGTCTAATACCAACTAGCCTCTCCACTAATCAAGGTCACTAAGTTTGGACACGATCGGGTAGGACTTGAAGGGTTATAACGTTAGGCTAGGGTAATTCCGGTTAATCGAAAAGGATATTTTGGGAACTGGAGAAAAAGAAGTACGAGTGAACCTAATCAACACAGTACCAACTCATCTTTAACATGCAAACCACCCAAAACTCCTTTTTGATCAACTTTGACACTTTGAGAACCATAGGTTACCAGTGCACCCGAACTCATTGCCAAACTCGACTATGTTTCAAGTGTCGTGAGGTGAGTTCAAGCACACTAGCACCTATCTCTCTAACATCATAAAAATTTATCATTGAGATCCTTACTTTGACTCCACGCCTTTATTTCTATGTACATCCTCTTTTTTTTTCTTTTTTTTTTTATATTTTATTTTAAAGAGAGAAGAAGAAGAGATTTTCTTCTTCTTTTTTTTTTTGGCCCAAGAGCCGAACACCAAGCCCAAACGAGCTCCTCAACACTTTATAGCTCAAAACGAGAAACAACAACCCAATCAAAAGCATCATCTCCCCCACCCCACACTTGCCTTAGTAAGTGTGGTCTAACAAAGGATTAAGTTCACTCGTAGGGTATAAAATGAAGGAAATGTGACCATAAATAAGGTTCAAGGGTAGGTTTCTGACTAAGTAACAAAACGGCTATAAGCGAATGGTGGTCAGACCATTCTACCGAGGCTGAGATGGGCAACGAAGGGAAAATGTTCGGCTTAGGCTTATTTGGCCAAGGTAGGGTCAAAAAGAACGCCAGAACCGTCATCCCGTGTCCTACTTAGGTGAACCTTAAACATTTCGCCTCGAGACTAGTGATATGAGAGGTGGTAGCAATCAAATTGTGCACAAAGTGTAGCTTTCGTGAAATTAATAAGACTCCATTCTCAAGATAATATCAAACCACAATGTACATGTTCGGGATCCCGACTAAGGTGATCACCACTCAAATGTGAAAATAACACATACAACACGGTGTTAAGACCCTTGAAAAATTTTAAAAATTACCCAAAAATCGACTCGAGCCCGATCATAGGCTAAGCATACCACATTTATAGCACATTTAACAACGAAAACAAGAAAACAGCTAAGTCTTCCACCCCACACTTAAACGAAACACTGTCCTCAGTGTGTGAGAGATAAAAAGAGTAAAAAGACTTAGCTGTTTGACCAAAACCCGGCAGAAAGGCGCACTTTAGCCCACGTGACATCTTCTATTAAGCTCCATCTCGAGTACCTGAACACCATGTAGACAGAAAACAAGGCAAACACATGCACGGGAAAAAAATCCACGTGCCAAAAGATGGTGATAGATACGAGATATATAAAAATAGAAGCCATGCCACAATCAAGGTATCAAAGCATATCAACTATACTAGACGGGAAGTGCACTGGATGTAAAGATAATCAAAAGAAACACAGAGCATCCACGCATAAAATAAGGCCACAGAGGCGCACATAAAAACATCCCCGTCTATGTACAAAGGCCGAACCAAAAGGAAATTCTCATCCCACACTCTCTTTTAAGCAAAACTCTCCCTCTTACAACCAAAAACTACTTCAAAAACATAATTATTACCAAAAAGGTGGGTTGCCTCCCACAAAGCGCCTTTGTTTTACGTCGTTGGCTCGACCAAGTGGCACCAAAACGGACTCAAACCATAAAGGACTCAAACCAACTCAAGACAACATTTTTAATTCAATCAAAAATCACCAAAAACCATCAACCGAAATCCGAACTCAAGAATATCAACAATTCAAGGAGAATGAGCATAGCAAGCATAGGGGAAAACGAGTTCACTAGGAACTTACCGCACATGGCTCTTGGGAATCCTCTTTCGTTGAAATCCGCCATCATCCTCTTCTTGAAATTACCATCCCATGGTAGTTGTTCCCTTTCATAAATCTTGTGAGCTTTGTCTACCGGAGAGTAAAGAATGTAGTAGTCCGGGACCGGTATGCTAATAACCTCCAACTCTTCCGGTAGCTCAACCACGGATGTCATACCAAGCTCATGAGATTTCATCACACACTCCAAAATTGCATCATCATACACTTCAATCGGGAGTGATGGTGAAATGGGCGATCCCGTCTTCTCTTCAAACCCAGAATCCGGTTCTTCAAAAAGTGCGCTTAAATCTATCATACACTCCTCCAAGTCATCGTCTTGCATTTCTTCGGAGGGCGGTGTAATAGACAAACATTGCACCTCTTCCATCTCTTCTTCATCCCAAAATGAGCTACTTTCATCACCAAAGATTTCATGTTGAGTCTCAACAATGGTTGGTTCCACCATACATTCCACCAAGGCATCATCAATGTTCTCATCGGGAAGTGAGGGTGTAATTGGAAGAACGTGAAACCTACCACAGTCAAACTCCACAAGAGGAGACTCTAGTGACATGGGCGATCCCAACTCAATCTCTAGCTCGGAAAACGCTTCATCTAGATAAAAATCATCATCCTCTCTCTCCGTTTTCCTTGAATGAGCCTCTTCTCGCTCTTTTCCCACGGCTTCTAGCTCCTTTCTTGTTTCTTCTTCTTTCTCAAACCTCCTCTTTTCATTTAGTTGCACCACTCGATCTTTAAGATTTTGCAAAGATTCCTCTTGTTGGTCCAACAATTTCTCATGATATGCATCTTCAATCTTTTCCCCTACCGACTTCATCTCACTCGGTTTCTTGCGTCTTGGCCCTCGTCTTGTCTCGGAATCATAAAGTCTTGTAGCTTCCGCAATCCGTTCAATTTGGTCAAACGCTCGATCAGGTTGTAACATCATTATATCACCACCGCTTGAAGCATGAAGTCGGTTTTGCATATCTTGATCAACTCCCCGCAAGAAACAATGGACTTGGTCCCCAAGAGTGACTCCATGTCCGGGACATTGGCGCAACAACGTCTTATACCGTTCCCATGCCTCGAGTAGTGACTCGTCTTCATAAGCATCAAAGGTCATGATTGCCTCTTTCAAATCAAAAACTTTTCCCGGTGGATAGTATTTAAGCAAAAATGTGCGCACCACCTCGGTCCAAGTGTGTAGGGAGTCATGCCTTAAGGAGTCATACCACGCTCTTGCTTGGTCTTTTAGAGTGAACGGGAACAAAAGTAGCTTGATTGCCTCTTCACTAACACCGTCCATCCTTATAGTCCGACACACCTCGAGATAATGATCCAAGAAGAAGTAAGGATTTTTGATTGCCGTCCCTCTAAAGGTTGAGTTGTCCCTAATCATATTGATAATATTTTGCCCAATACTCATAGTGTTGGCGGTGATCGGGGGCAACCTTATCGGACTATGCCCCACCAAATCGGGCCGTGGCATGACCAAATCTCTACAAGTCCGCACATCTCCTTGATTCGGTGCCGGATTGGGAGTTTGCATATGAGCTTGCATTAATGCTTGAAATTGCTCTTGTACTTGATTCATGAGCCAATTCATAGCATTCGGGTCCATCGGTGGCATTGCTCCACCTTGTCCTTTCCATTGACGTTTTGCTCCTTTTTGAACATTGTTACATAAGGATTGGTCTTGAGCTCGATTAGTAACTCCTTGACCTCCCCCGATAGAAGGGTGTTCCACAAAAACTTGGCCTCCATGACCAACTTGATTAGTGTCTTGGTCCATTTCCGTTTGTTCCGGACTCAAACCTTCAAATCTAGCAATCAAATTCCCAACTAGAAGGCCCCTTCCTCTTTGTTTAGCAAAGGTCTCCATTCTAGCAATGTAAGGTTCAAGCGGTTCTCAAAAACTCCGGGCAATGCACTACAAAACACCAAACAACAAGAAAACAATAAAATAAAACCTAGGCCCAAGCCTTCGGTTCACTTGCAAGATATCACAAATAGCACACATCTTCCCCGGCAACGGCGCCATTTTGATGAGCGTTATTTTTCACCAAACAAATTTATAAAATACTCAAGACAACGGTGACTAAACAAGCTCTCTAACCGGCAGTGTACCGGGTCGATTGCGAGTAAAGCTACAGGAGTCCGAGGTCGATCCCACAGAGAAGATGTGCTTGTAAGTACCAAAGTGAACTTATTGCTTAGTCTAGGCAAACAAGTTGTTGGAATGTTTGTACACTTCAATTAAACTAAAGTAAATTAAACTAACAAGTCTAAAGGGAGAAAGGGACATAGCCGAACCATGATCAATGTGACTAATCTCAACCCTAAGGTAGACAAAACCGGGAGTGTGCATTATACTAAACGAACTCTTGCATTCAATTTCACGGGTGCGAACTCCTAAACCCGGTGCTAGCGCCTGAACAACTCTCTTCTAACAAGTCATGTTTTGCACTCGAGCCGCTTAAACGTATAAACGAGTAACCTCACGATGAGCTCGGTTTAACAACTAAACCGAGACTACACCGCGATCCTAGAACCCTTTTCCCACACCCCTCTCTCTGAACAACTCTCAAGAGTGATGTGTGTGATTTTTGACCTAGGTAGCTAATCTAGTCCAAATCCGTTATAACAAGTTCTACGACGTGAAACGAGCAAGATTAAACAATAAAAAGCACTACCCACTCCCAATTTCATCACCCAAAGAGTGATTTCACCAAATTTCACATGACCCGGCTATGGAGAGAAATTAGCTACACATTATACAATCTAAACAACAAACAATGAAGAAAAACATAGCAATAACAACAAAAGAACAAGCAAACATACTTACTTGATTGAGATTTAAGAGAGGAAAATTCGTGCTCCAAAAGATCAAATTTTTGACAATCGAAATGTTACGGATCGAAGATTTGAGTTGTATAATCAAAGAGAGGATTGAAAGACGATTCTAACGGTATATTACACTAATTCTAACTCCTAAAAACGAAGAAAATCGCCCAAAATTACCCTAAAACAACTCCATTCGCGTCTCCCCCTTTTTTTTCCTGTTCTGGTGTGTTTTTATAGGTCAAAATCTGCAGAAAACGACCCAAACGCACGTTTGGAAGGTTCCCAAACGCGCGTTTCAGCATTTAACTCACTGTACGTAAAAAAACAGTTCCAAACGCGCGTTTGAAAGTTCCAAACGCGCGTTTGAGATTCAGCAGCTTTACGGCTGCAGTAAAACCATGATATCTTCGCGTGTAGAACTCCGATTTGAGTGATTCAAAATGCGTTGGAAAGCTCTTTCAATTATCTACAACTTTCATGAAGAGACCATGACCATAAAATGCCTCCATAATAGGTCAAAATGCTGCTGAACAGAACAGAGCATGAAGATACCAACTATTTTTCTTCCTTTTCTTCATTTTTCTTCTTCCTTGGCTCATTCTTGCACCTTGATCATACTTCTCATCATAGGCCTTCGCCTTCCGGGTTCTCGTGACACCTAGACCCTACAATCTCATGAATGAACAAGACACACAAACGATTCCGGAGGGTAAAAGTGCTCGGGAATGGGTTAATATCACTAAAAAGAGGTAGTAAACCATCAAAGCGACGGATTTACTCCCCGTGCTATAAACTCACGATATTACCCAAAAACGGTCTAAAAACACCGAGAATGTGCTAAAAGTGGGATAAACGGGGGTGGAAAATGCACCGGAATCACGTAAAGTTGACTCCCATCATAAACCTAGCTACAGACTTCTCCTGCTCTTTTTCCACTAAAAGCTCAAAGAGATCCATACTTGAGTGGAAAGGTAGATTCCTCCAAATTTACCGTCTGGATATAAATGCCAGACTGATTTAGCTATGGAACAATCGAAGAAGCAGTGTCGTATCGTTTCTTGTGCTTTCCTACAAACCAGTCAGATACCATTCCCTACACCTCTAGACATTAACCCCATTGCTGTCGGCAGTGAGTTATGAAGTATCTTCCAGCAAAAATGAGCAATTCTCGGCGTTACTTTCAATCCCGATACTGAACGCCAAATTTTCTTATATGTTTGAGAGCTCGACGCCATGCCCTTTCCCTTTCCTGCGTCTTAACCTGAATGGCTAAATAATAACCAGATTTCACCGTATAAATGCCATTATTTGTGTAGTGCCAAATTAATTTGTCTTCCACATTTCTTGTTGAGAGAGGAATGGACATAATACTTTCCACATCAAAGGGACAGTAAGTAGAGCTGATCAGTTCAATATTCCATTGTCTAGTATAGGTGTTGATCAAGTTACTAACCTTTCCGACATGAGCTAATGTCGTTGCATGATGAGGATTGAAATTCGGAGCATGAGTGAGCCATGGATCCGAGTTGTCATCCACTTTTGTACCTGTCCCAATACGCCATCGAAGACCGCGGAAAATGAGGTCCCGACCTTGCAGAATGCTTCGCAAGATTGCTGAAGGTTTGGAGGTGATAAAGCTTGACCAAATTCCTTTTTTGCAAAATATTTAGCTTTGAGCACTTGTGAAGAGAGAGCGCTTGGGTCATTGAGAATACGCCATGCTTGCTTGAGAATACGTCATTGAGAATACGCCATGTGTTTTATCTTGGAGAAATTTCTACAATTTAAACAAACTTATATTTATTAAAACTATAAAATAAAGCATTATTTTTAGGCGAGTTCTATTGACACCACCATTTTACTATTGACACTATTTTTTTTATATTATTTTTCATTTACTTCATCACACCACCAAATCACTTTTTGGAACCAGGTTACGCGCGTCAGAGGTACTGACGGTTTTTTTTCGCTCACAGCGTCAGTGGTTTGACGTTTACACCAATGACACATTTATGACTGTAAAATCAATGTCATTGATGTTGGAATTAAAAACCAACGCCAGTTCCTGTGACGCTCGTACCGCAAACGGGCGTCAGTGCTACTTACGTTATGTTTTTCAAAATAATAAAAATATTCAATATGATGCTAAGAATAATTCATAAGATGCCGAGAGTAATCATGATGCCTTAAGTATTTTAATGGTGCCGTTAGAAGCCATATATATATTATGATTAGATCCACCAGGGGCGGACGCATGATCTCGGGTAAGAGGGGCAATAAAATCTTTAAAGACAAATAAAAAAATTAAGGGGAGGCAAACTCCATGTATCGAGGCCTGTCTGCACTGATCAACCACTCAATCTCTCTTGGTAATCTAACTCCCTTCAAATTTGGAGGGCACGGACCTAGACTCTCTCATCTCATGTTTGCTGATGATAGCTTATTGTTCGCAAAAGCCACTTACCAGAATGCCATGGAACTCAAAAAAATCCTTCTAGACTATGAAATTGTCTCAGGGCAAAAGGTAAACCTCCAAAAATCCGACATCTTTTTTAGTAAAAACATGGATATTGCTGCTAGATCCCTTATCAAAGATACTTTGGACATCCCTGTTGGCTCTGGGAAAGGTAAATACTTAGGGCTGCCCTTTATGATTGGAAAGTCTAAGTATGAGATTTTCAAATACTTGAAGGATAAGGTGTGGAAAAAACTCCAGGGTTGGAAGACTAAACTCCTTTCTCATGCTGGCAAGGAAACCTTAATCAAAGCTGTAATTCAGGCCATTCCCACCTATGTTATGCAATGTTTTGCCTTACCCAAAAAGCTGCTTGATGAACTTTTAGGTATGATCCACGAAATTTTGGTGGTCCAACAGTACTAATGATAAACCTATGGCTTGGAAATCTTGGGACGCCATCTGTAGAGCTAAAAGCCAAGGGGACTGGGTTTTAGAAATTTAAGATTGTTCAATGAGGCCCTTCTTGCAAAACAGAGCTGGAGGATAGTCTCAAACAAAAACTCCATCATAGCCTCTGTCCTCCAAGCCAAATACTATCCTAAATCCAATTACCTTCAAGCCCAAACGGGACATTCCCCATCTTTCATTTGGTGCAGTCTACTCACTGGGAGGAAACTTCTTGAAAAAGGCCTCAGATGGAAGTTAGGAAATGGAGAGAGTATTAACATCTGGACTGATCCCTGGCTGCCCAAAGAACCCACCTTTAAAGTTGGTACCTCTGATCCCACGGTAATTTTCACCACGGTAAATCAACTGATCCATAGAGGCACTTGGAACTTACCCCTCCTACATGTTTTCTTTAAACCTTATGAAGTCGAGACTATCCTCTCCATTCCTTTACCCCCTAATCCCGGACCTGTCCAACTCATCTGGCACTACTCAAACAAAGGTTTCTACACTGTAAAATCTGGTTACATGGTTGCCCTCAACTCCTACCTAGAAAACAAAAACACTGGAAGTACCTCTGAGCCTAATCTTGCAAAGAATACCTGGCTTTCCATCTGGTCTGCTCCTGCCCCTCAAATAATCAAGACTTTCATCTGGCGTTTGGCATCTAAGGCTCTCCTTTGGGCGTAAATCTGAAAATGAGAAGCATTACTGATGGGTTATGTCCTATTTGTCATCAAAAACCTGAAGATTGGTACTGTTAAGGGTGATTTTATACGTTTTATAAGGATATATTTTATATCAATTTCCCCCATATCTAGATGTTTTTCATGGAAATCGAGCTTTATATTGAAATATTGAGCAAGTGATGTTTTTAATGGATTAGTTGCAAAATTGTATGATTTATGTGTAAAATTGATGGTTTTATATTGATTTGGAAGATATTACATTTTGCAATGTGTTTGATGTATTGTAGATACACAATTTCGACCAAAAAGAGGATTAAAAGAGGTTAACAATCGGATTAATGAAGAGGAGAAGAGATAAAGATGGAATCGATTGAAGATAAAGATGAGAAGATCGATTTTCAAGCAGCCTGGACTGGCGTCCAGAATATTGGACTGGCGTCCAGGAGAAGATTTTTGATTCAGAGAGTTTGGACGCTGAGTGGACGAGCGTCTGAAGCAAGTCCAAGGCACCCCGGACGGGCGTCCACGGCCGACATGCTGAAAACCAACTTACTTTCCCTATAAATAGCAGCGCGATTTCAACCTAAAACATACATTATTGAGACCTATTGATACACAATCATTAGGAGAAAACCCTAGGCGGCCCCAGCCCCCTTAGGGGAGTCTGGGGTTGCGATTTTCCTTGTTTTATATTCGTTTTTTCTGTTTCGTTTTGCTGTTTTATGCTGAATGCTTGGAGGCTGAGCAATTGTTCAAACCTTGTGAATCCGTTTCAGCAGGTTCTTTATTTTTAATCTAGATTTGTTTTGTGAATTTGATTAAAGTTGTATCTTTTCCATGTGTTTATTTTGTTATGCAATCAATATCGAAAGATGAATTGTTGTTGATGTTTACCGTATGACGAGAGTCGGTGTAAACCTTAGATCACCATAGGAAAGATGGGATTTTTAACCTTGACATAACGAGAGTTGATAGGTTGAATATCTAGGTTACTAGATTGAGAGATCTTACACCTTGGTTTGAGAGCGTCAATCTTATATATCGAGAGATGAGAGATTGATAGGCGAATTATCTACGAGAGTAGGAATTCATACCTTTGATAGGTGAACCACAACTTGAATTAAATCATCACAAGATACTTTAGAGAGGAAATTAAGGGTTGCGGGATCGGTGGATTATTGTTTTTTCGTTGTTTAATCACCATGATCATCGTTTTTATTGTTTTTTCTAGTTTATAATTTAGATTTAGTTTTCGCTTTTATCCTTCCTGGCTTTGAACTGACAATCCTCTGTCCAGTTTATTTTATCGTTTTTTAGTTTCGTTTTAGCAGTAACAACCTTAGGAAAATTAATGAACTAGATACCCCGATTCCCTGTGATCGACTCTGGTATTAATCGCTGTACTACGATCCCTACACTTGGGGAATACCGGATTAATAAATTTTATTACTTGTTTGTTTTGTTAGATAAAATCCGTGACAAGTACCATTGTTTCTTTGACTGTCATTGGGTAAAAGAATTGTGGAAGAAATTACCTTGCTTAGATGCTATTCGATACAATAAGGGAGGATCTTTTCTTGATTTCTGCTCTACTTAAACATCCTCAATACTGATCTGAGCTGCCTTCTTTTCACAACGCTTTGGTTCATTTGGAAAGCCAGAAACAATGCAATCTTCGAAGGAAACCCCCTTCACTGCTCAAGAATATGTAACCAAGCTTCTTCCCTGCAACATGCCTTCCTGAATATTGATGCAAATCGCTGCGCTCCCACTCCTTGTCCACCTTCTGATGTATGGCAACCTCCTAATCACCCAGCCCTAAAAATCAATGTCGATGGAGGCTTCCATGATGGCACCGGGACGGCTGGAATGATTCTGAGGGATGCAAAGGGCACTCTAATCATGGCGGCCTCATGCTTTCTTGGGCCAGTGACATCCAGTGAAATGTCCGAACTACTTGCCTTAAAATTCGGACTGATTGAAGCTTCAAAATGCTTCTCCGGGGATGTGATTTTGGAAACCGATGCCCTCAATTGTATAGCAAGAATTCATTGCGATGATCTTGATATCTCTGTGATGGGTGATATTGCAGATGAGATTAGAAGAATTTTCGTTCCTGTATCTTTTCGCATGTTCTCCGATCCGGAAATGAAGCAGCACACCAACTTGCTAAATTAGGGTTCTCTTGTAACTCTTTTTTGAACAATTGTTGTAACTGGGGCCTAAACCCCCCTCCTTCTTGTTGATTAATTCAAAACAAGTGAGTAATGAACAAAAATACTTCTCTGTTTATTCAGCATAGTAGCTGGCCTATTATATAGCCAAACGGAATTACAAAGGAATGGGAAAATGTCTCCACTACTCTTGGAAGACTTAAACATGCCGGAAAATAGGAACAAACTAACTGATATCCTACAAACTAGGAAATCGTTTATTATCCCTAACTAACAACAGAGAATGAGTCAACATAAAATTACCAAACAAATCCTCCCCTAAACCAAAATCAGCATGAATTTTGGTTTACTCTTCTAACATCTTCATTCCAAGTGCATCTCTGAGTCTTTCAAATGTATCAAGTTTCAGTGGCTTAGTCATTATATCAGCCAATTGTTCCTGTGTGCCACAATGCTTGATCATAATGATTTCTTCCTTAGTAAGATTTCTCAAGAAATGGAACCTTACTGCAATATGTTTGCTTTTACCATGAAAAACTGGATGCTTAGCTAGCATAATAGTAGATGAATTGTCACATAACATGGTAATTGATTCACGTTGGGTTCCTCCAATTTGCTTCAAGATGTTCGGCATCCATAAACTTTGGCATGCACAGGCTGCTGCAGCTATGTATTCTGCCTCTGTTGTTGACAGTGTGACTACAGATTGCTTCTTTGATGACCAGGCTACCACCCCTTTACTTAGAACAAACACATAGCCAGAAGTACTTTTGAATTCAACACTGTCTCCTGCATAATCACTATCAGTGTATGCTATCAGTTCATCTGTGCACCCATTTTGATACAAAATACCAAGTGACAGTGTTCCCTTTAAGTATCTGAGTATCCTCTTGGCAGCTAGCAAGTGAGATTCCATAGGATTAGCCATAAAACGACTAAGTAAGCATACACTAAACATGAGATCGGCCCGGTGGTTTGTCAAATACATGAGACTCCCAATCATTTGTTTAAAGAGAGTTGAATCAACTTTCTTTCCATTTTCATCTTTGGTCGGTTGCTTCCGTGCACCATTGGATTCCTAACTTTGTTGCGATCTTTCATGCCAAACCTTTCAAGTATGTCCTCTGCATATTTTTTTTGACGGATGTGAATTCCCTTAGCAGTTTGTTGAACTTCTACTCCCAAGAAATAGCTCATTTCTCCCAAATCAGTCATCTCAAATTCCTGCTTCATAGAGTTCCTGAAAGATTTAATCATATCAGACTGATTGCTTGTGAACACAAGATCATCAACATAAAGACTAACAATAAGAATGTTATTTCCCTCTCTTTTCACAAAGAGAGTATGCTCATGGCTACTCTTCTCAAAACCCTGACTTTCAAAGTACCCTTCAATTCTGCTGAACCAAGCCCTGGGGGCTTGTTTCAAGCCATACAAAGCCTTCCTTAGCTTATAGACTTTTGACTCTTCACCTTTCCTTTTATAGCCTTCTGGTTGGGCAACATAAACATCTTCTTTCAACTCCCCATGTAAGAAGGCACTTTTGACATCTAGTTGATACAGTTTCCATCCTTTTCTGGCAGCCAAAGCAATAATGGTTCTTATTGTATCCCACCTAGCCACTGGTGCAAAGACTTCATTATAGTCTAAACCTTTCTCTTGTGCATATCCTTTGGCAACCAGTCTTGCCTTACATTTGTCTACCTCACCATTTTCATTCAACTTAGTCTTGTAAATCCATTTCACCCCAATTACTTTTGCCTTCTTAGGTGCATCTACTAGCTGCCATGTTTTATTCCTCTCAATTGCCTCAATTTCCAGATCCATGGCCTCTGTCCATTTTTGGTTCATCACAGCCTCCTTATAGCAAGTTGGATCACCTGATGAAGTGAACATAATGTAGTTTTGTACATCCTCTTCATCAGATAGCCCTTCTCCCACTACATAGTCATGTAGATATGCAGGAACCCTTGATTTTCTTCTTTCTAGTGCAGGGCTTTGAGGATTGTTGCTGTCACTTTGATCTTCACTTTCGCATCCCCAATGTCCATGGAATCAGAATCAGGTTCTATATCTGGAACCTCATCTGCCATATTTGGTGTATCTACTCCTTCTTCATCACTAGAATTTTCCAATTCCAAGTCATCATCTTCCCACTCTAGAACATCTGCATTATATTCCTCATCTGTCCTCCCCCAATCCCAGCACTTATCTTCTTCGAAAACTACATCTTGACTTATGATCACCTTCTTAGTTTTTGGATCATACATTTTGTATCCCTTGGATTCCTCACTATAGCCAACAAACACACATAGTTGACTCCTAGCATCTAATTTTACTCTTTGGGCTTCAGGTATATGCACATTGCCTAAGCATCCAAACACTCTAAAATACTCTATACTAGGCTGTCTTCCATTCCAAGTTTCTTCTGGTGTTTTATTTTTAACAACTGATGTGGGAATCCTATTCAAGACATGGCATGACCATTTCACAGCATCAGGCCAGAATTTTTTTGGCATATTTTTCTCTTCCAACACACATCTGACCATGTTTAGGATAGATCTATTTTTGCGTTCAGCCACCCCATTTTGTTGGGGTGTATATGCCCTAGTCAATTGCCTCTTAATGCCATTTTCCAAGCAATATTTCAGAAATTCCTTTGAGGTGAATTCCCCCCCTCTGTCTGTTCTCAAACCACATATAGATACACCACTTTCCTTTTCAACTTTCATTTTGAATTGCTTAAAAACAGTAAAAGCTTCATCTTTGGTATTAAGCAAATAAGTCCAAAGTTTTCTTGACAAATCATCAATAAAGGTTAGTATGTACCTTTTATTACTGTGTGAGATAGGACTTATGGGTCCACAGATGTCTGAGTGGATTAATTGCAGTGGTTTTGTGGCTCTCCATTTGCTCCTCTTGGGAATGGATGTCCTGTGTTGCTTGCCTTTCAAACAGATTTGACAGTCTTATTACTTTTGGTCTTTGAAATCGGAAGTCCTTTAACCCACTTTTGCCTTTTCTTCAATTTTTCCATGCCCGAGTGACTCAAATGTCCTAGTCTTTTGTGCCACGGTCCCCTAATTCTTCGTTTTTTTGTAGTGAAGCAATTTGAAGACACATACTGATGTTTTGCCACTAGCAGAAACATTTTGTTTGTGGTCATTTGACTTTGGATGATGCAGCCTATGGTTGGATGATAAATCCTGCACATATTTTGTTTAAACAGGACACTCAGCCCTCTTTCTTGAAGTTGGCCAACACTCAGTAGGTTGTTTCTTAAATCAGGCACATAGTAGACATTGCTAATGAGTTGGTTTGAACCTTCAATGTCTAACCTTATGGTGCCTTTTCCTAGGACTTCCAGTTTATGATTATTCCCCAATTTGACACTGTGTCTGAAGTCCTCATTTAACTGTCCTTGAACAAACCAGGCTTTATTTCCTGTCATGTGATTTGAACAGCCTGAGTCCAAGAACCAGATTTCCTCCCTTTTTGCATCATTGGCTTCTACAAATGCCATCAGTAGCATATCATCTTCTGCACTTGATTCAATGTAGTTTGCTGTCTTCTCCTCCCAGGTAGGACACTCACTTTTGAAGTGTCCAAGTTTATGGCATTTGTAGCATTCTATGACAGATTTGTCAAAGGGTTGTCTACCTCTTCCTCTTCCACGACCTCCTCTGGATGCTCCTCTTCCCCTGCCTCTGTCCTTACTTGATACCTTAAGGACTTGTTCTTCTTCTGTCCCAGATTTCATTCTGAGCTCATGAATAAGCAAGCTGCTCTGTAGCTCATCCACTGTCAGTGTATCCACATTATTGGACTCCTCAATTGAACATACAACATAGTTGTATTTAGGAACCAAAGACCTCAAAATCTTTGCAGTTATGTCCTTTTCTTGTACTTTCTCACCACATGCCTTCATGCTTTTGGCAATTGTCAATGTTCTGCCAAAAAAGGCATTGACAGTTTCTCCTTCCTTCATCCTCAATAACTCAAATTCAGTTTTGAATGTTTGAAGCTGAGCCCTTTTGACTCTAGTGGAACCCTTAAACTTCTGTGCCATTGAGTCCCATATCTGCTTTGAGGTGTCATCATTGAGGATAGTTTCCATAATCTCCCTATCAATGGATTGATAGAGATAATTCTTAACCTTCTTATCCTTCAATTTCTGATCCTCTATCTCTTTCATTTGTGCCTCTGTTGCTTGTGTACCATCAGGAATTTGTTGAATTCCTTCTTCAATCAAGCCCCAGTATTCCTTAGATCGTAGGAAATTCTCCATGAGCTTTGCCCAGTGCTCATAGTAGCCATCAAACTTGGGAATTGCTGGTTGCACAAACTTCCCATTCCCATTGCTACTTTCAGTCATTTTGTTTGTTACTTAGCAGGTCCCAATGATGGAGCTCTGCTACCAATTGTTGATTAATTCAAAACAAGTGAGTAATGAACAAAAATACTTCTCTGTTTATTCAGCATAGTAGCTGGCCTATTATATAGCCAAACGGAATTACAAAGGAATGGGAAAATGTCTCCACTACTGGAAGACTTAAACATGCCAAGAAAATAGGAACAAACTAACTGATATCCTACAAACTAGGAAATCGTTTATTATCCCTAACTAACAACAGAGAATGAGTCAACATAAAATTACCAAACACTTCTGTACAACTAGCAATTTCTGCTGATATTAATGGAGAATGACCATTTCACCCTCAGGAAAAAAAAAAAACTCCATGTATCGTATAAATTTTAGTGTATTTTTTTCGGTTTAAAGAAGACAGTTGACCACTGACAGGTTTGTAGGTCCGCCGCTTGATCCAACTCGGAAGAAAGATATATTCAGATGGCCCACAATGCAACGGCTAGTTGATGAGCTGAGACAGCTTGTAGTTTAAACGGCTACCTTCCTTCTTCATCCTTTTCCTCTGTTCATAGCTCACAAAGAATTCCACAACGGCATCTCTAACGCTAAACAGCCCCTCTTTTCTCTCTCTCCCCCCCCACCGAACCGAAAAATCCAACAACAAAGCTTCTGCCAAATTCGAAGATAATGGTTGCGGAAGAAGCAAAGTTATCCCTAGGTAGCATTGCCGAGAGCAATTTGGATTTAGTTGAAGACGATGAGGAATTCTATGAACAGATTGAAGCTCCAAAGTTTGTTGATTTCACTGTTCCGAATCATTACGGCCCTGATGATCGTTACTGGTTCTGCCTGCGGGTTGGTGAGTCACTCAGCCCCCCGAACTTGATCTTTCTGTGATATTGTCTTTTTTTCAGATATTTTCTGCTTGCTCATGGGTTACGACCTGTTTTAGTAAAAAAAAAAAAAAAGATTTTTAAATTTTTTTTTAAACCCTTTATGAGAATTGAGAAGTGAAATAAGACGATTTTCAGGATTTCTGTTGAGAAATTTAGGTTGGGGACAGTGGCAGATAAAATTGGAACTTTCCTGATTAACTTAGATTGAATTAAAATTAACATTGTTTTTATTTATTCCTGTGGTTCCGTTAAAAAAAATGTTAAAGAATTCAACTTTGTGTAAGACCTTTTTATTTCATATGTGTTGTAGGATGTGACCAGAAGCATGAAGAAGAAATGGATTCTGAAGCAATTTACAAACAATTTGTTCTTCGGGTAAGTAGTCCTTTCAAACGATCCCTTTTATTTTTCTGAACAAGAAATTATCCAATTTCAAACTCTAACCAGTAGTGATAATATATACACACCAGGTAATGGCTGCAAGAAGTCCAAATGTTAGACTTCATAAGGCTCTACATAGAAGTGCTTCAAGGTAAGCATATGTATATGGTTATGCCCTTTGCATTCTTGTGTCCTTCATATTATTAGTATGATAATGTCTGATGTGTGTATGGTTAATGCCCTCCTTTAGCTTTCTTTGACCTTCACATACAAGTATTTATGTATGTATGTGTTGGTTGATTCACTAAACTCTAACTAGTTATGCAATTTGGCAACATTTGCTTGCTTGTTTCCAGCAAAAACACGAAATGTCCACTCTCAGCTCCCCCAAAACCTTCCAAGTCTCTACTGCCAAGATTAGCTGTCGTTTCTTCGTTGTCTAAACGAATCGGAGACGACGACATTGTGAAGGCCAAGCATCAAACTAAAGTAGTGAGTTCCACTCCAAAGGCCAAAGGAAAACAAGTTTCTTCCAAGTATTTAACTACTCCAAGTTACAAAAAGTGCCCACCAAACCCTAAATCTTTTCAAAGTGTTGGAAAACAACATAAGTCTCCTACTACTACTACTGCTTTAATGTTGCCCAAAAGTAGGATAGTAGCAAAGGCTCTAAGTTTTCAAACTCCTAAAAAAGTCCTCATTCTAAAGAAACCCATGGAATTGCATACAACACCAGTAGCAAATTTATGTGAAGGAATGAAGAACCTTGAGATAATAACAAGTCAAAGAAATCGCGTGTTAGGCTATTCCAGCAAAACACCAAACACCAAGCCACGTGGGAATAATTCCCAGAAGTTGACAAGACAGAAAGATTACAATTTGGAGAAGCCCAGAAATAAGATGTCTGTGCAGCGACCTCGTACTCATAATGACCTGGACACCAACAAATCTTCTTCAAGACCAATCAAACATAATACAGATTCGGTATTGATAAATGCTTCAGAACGTGACAAGGGATGTGTTCATAATCCACGAATTGCGATTTCCAGTAAAGAGAATGATGGGATTGAGGAAAATGAAAGAGAATACACTGGTACAGAAAGGGCAGGATGTGATGAAAGTGTTGGGACAGAGTGTGATGAAAAAGAAAATGCTTCAACCATTGACGAGAACAGGTGTGTGTGAAGACTGTTTTTTCCCCTTTCCAATTTATTTGTCATTCTAAAATCGCAATTCGTTCATCAATATATATATAACCATGGTGATGCAGATGTGCAAACAACATCAGTAACCAGACAGGAATACAAGTCCTTGGCATTCATAGTTCAGAAGGAAAAAAGGTTACCTTCAAATCTCTTTTCTCTCTAGGTTTGTACAAACTAGTAATCCTTAACAACTTACATATTTTTTTGTGTGTAAAAAATTATATAGGACACTCGTAATGCTGCAAATAAGAACATGATGAAAGGTTCTGTTGCTGGGATGAAGATGGTGAAACCAAAACCAACAAATCCCAAACCTTTCAGGCTACGAACGGACGTAATGTTCCCTTCTTGTTTTACTTGAATGAATAGCAGATAGCTAGTAGCTATCATCTCCGATTGTAGATTGTGACGAGTATCTGATTTTTCTTTTGCTCTTCTTCAGGAAAGAAGAATTCTGAAAGAGAATAACTCAGATAGGAAACATGATGAGGTGTTGTTACCTGCAAAAGAAGTTTCTACACTTTCAAGACGTAAAGATGGAGATTTTCAAGGACAGCAAGAAGATAATCAAGTTAGTACTCTTCTACTTGTTTGAAAATAAGTTCTCTGAGGTTTGTTCGACTCCACGTAGTGGGGGCTGATGATCCACCCAAACTTCATTCATAATAAAAGAGACCTTAGAGTTTCTATAAATTATAGCAATTATGGGAACAAACAAACATTATAACACTTGTCATGACAATGCAGAAAGGGTGTACTAGGATAGTTTTTGCTGCAAGAACTCCTGAACATCGCATGGTAAGAAAAACACCTGATTCAATCAAAAGTCACAGCTCAAAGCACAAAGATGTGAAACATGTGACCGCTCATCAAAGTAACACACGTCGAGACCTGAAAAACATCTTGAGGAAATCCACATTTTCTTCAAGGTATTACATATGTTCTCTAATTAACATGACGGCAGCTAGTATGTTCTCGTTGTTTTCCACATTATTATACTAAGTGCTGTTTGTTCGTCTTCATATACCAGGATGCATTCAATGGCTTCAAAACTGACCCCACCTGTTAAACAGGTCAGCAGCAACACTGGTAAAAAAAAGTGCACCTGAAAGAAAGTTCAATGCCGCTACAAGTATGAAAGTTCAGTAGTAGTAGTAGTGTGTGCGCGTGTGAGTGATAGTTGCAGAAATTGTTCTCAAACTTGTAACTATATCCTTGCCAGTATAAAGAGGAAATACTCCTGGTTGTTGGTTGTTGTTGTAAGTTGTGCATTTTCACAGATAAATGAGAAAACCCCTCTTTCTATTTCGTCTTGGCATTGCTCAACTCCTCTGTCAATTCTCAGTTGATTTCGTGTTCGGATTAACAAATTGTCAATACCGTGAACCAGAGCCAACTTGTGTTGCTGCAGCAGCTTTGAATTCTTTCAACAACAAAAAAAACCGGAATTTCTTTTTATCAAATCTAAAAGCACTCCGGATTGGCTTTCCTCCACCTCCAGGTTGCATGGAGACGCTCAAAAGAAATATTCTAATGCTATTTCATTAAGTTCTGTGCCAACAACTATTTGCATGTTAAGGTTCTACACACAACAAGTCTTGTGATGCTTTTCCCCAGTGGTATTCCAAGGTCTCCTGATTCAAATTTGGCTCCAATGCTTTCTACTTTAAAATCAAATAACAGTCATCAAAAAAATCACATCTACCCTCAAAAAGAAAAGTCACATCTTTTTTATGCTGTTATTTGATGTTGATCATGTTGTTAAGATATAAGATGATTTGTGTAGACATGTGGGATTGGTGACACATGTCCTCTTGTAATTGGTGTGTTTGAAATATTCTTTAGGAGGCATTATCCTATCCATTAGGGCATTTAGTATTGTACTATAAATGGCAACATTCCTATTCATCATGGATATGAATGGAAATCATTCAAGAGTCTTTCCCCTGAATTCCACCTTCAGGTACGTTTGATCAACATCCAGCAACTACATGAGCTGTTGGATCCAATGTAACAACAGGAGAATTGTACCAGACCTCAGCAAATGTTGCCTTCAAGCCAACACTTATAGGATCTGATTCTGGAGAGAGAGAGGAGACAAAATGCAGGGAGTGGGATGACATGAAAGGCGGAAAAAGTTTTTCACTTAAGTGATTAAAAATGGTTGAACATTCGACCAACCTCAAGTGATTGAACGTGTTTCACAATTTATAGTTGTACAAATCTTTTACTATTAAATACTCAAGCTTCAATCTCTCATCGAGATGACGATGAAGAAATGTCATGACTTTTGTATGGTCTTGGTTTGTCTCAGAATTATTTATGACAATTGTTTTACTGACACTCATAAATTCCAATTGCATTTCAACATCCTTGGCTAATGATAAATAATTTTTCCCGTTATTTTTTGGTACATATTCTTCTTTGATGATAGAGTACCAAAGGAACACAAATGCGAATAATCCGCTGATAGAGTCTTGTGCCGATAACGACCAAAGGAACAGGAATGTGAATACTCCGCTGATAGAGTCTTGTGTCGATAACGTGTTGTAAATAGTAAAAAAATAGAAGATTTGCTTATGTATTACTCCATTGAACTTGATTTTTTTTTTTTTTTTTGCCTGCAGAGTTTTGTGTCGATAACGTGTTGTAAGAGTCTTGAACTTGAAAAAAGAGAATATTTGCTTATGTATTACTCCATTGAACTGGAACCTTTTTTTTTTTTTTTTCCTGCAGAGTATTGTGTCGATAACGTGTTGTAAATAATAGAAAAAAAAAAGAGAGAAAATTTGCTTATGTATTAAGCCAAACCACGTCTTGAACTTGAAAAAAAGAGAATATTTGCTTAAGTATTACTCTATTGAAATTGAATTTTTTTTTCCTGCAGAGTCTTGTGTCGATAACGTATTGTAAATAATAAAAGAAAGTGAAGATTTGCTTATATATTAAGCCAAACTACGAGTCGTACTCATCAAAAAAAGGAAAAAAAAAAAAAAAAAACTATGTGTTGTAAATAGTTATAAAATAAAAAAAATTTCTTTTTTTGTCTGTAGAGGCTAACTCTGCTCAAAGAACTCGGCGTCTCAAACGAGAATTAAACCGGTAATTTTTTTAGACATTCTCAACTCTCAAGTCATTTAACATTTGAGTCAAGCTACTTGTTTAAATTTGACATGTTGAATTTAAAATTATCTTTTTTTGACGGGTGAATATAATTAATTATTAACTTTGATATATTGGAAATTTGGAAGGAATAAAAATCCTCCATTGAAGTGCATTTCCCAACTTCCAAAGAATACCAAACCCCTCCTACCATTTCATCTCCTTCTCCCTCTTCAGTCCTCAACCTCCTAATTCATTTGATTTTTTTGCCGCGCAATACTTACTACTAAACAGTCAACGCAGCACATAACACCCACTCCCAAACAATCCCTTTCCTTCTCCCTGAGCCAGACACAATCCTTTCTCCTAATTTCTTCCTTTTCTTCTCTTAATTTAATCCTTCCAATGTCTTCTCAAGCTAAGCATCCTTTCTCCTCTTATTCTCTCCCATATAAAACTACCTGTAATCCCCCACCCATTTCTCAGCAGCATTTCATCAAGCAATTACAAGGCTATTTAGTTTTCGACTATTTAATCGCTGATTCTTCAAGATTTCCTTCAAATCTGTTATTATGGACCCAGAACAAGCCCAGAAGGTTCATGAACACGCCACTGCTGCTCCGGTGGCGGTGCCCATTTCTAAGTATTCCAAAACGATGAAATTGAAGACTATAGTTGGCCGGACTGATGGCGGAATCGGGTTGGCGGGTCATAAAGTTTTAGTCGGAGGTTGGGTGAAGTCATCTAGGGAGATGAAGAAACCCCCTATTGTTAATTTGCACCAGCACCAGCATCAGCATCAGCATCCTCCTCATGAGCCTTCTGATGCTGTGACTCCTAAAGATGTAAGCTGTATTGAAGTTTTTCAATCTCGGATACCACTCTTCAGGACCATTATCAAGGTTTTGGGCGGCGGAGGTGATTACCGGATTAGGGAAAAGCTGGATTCTGCCTTGCAAAAACCGCCACAACAACACTCTGTTTCCATTCTACAAGTTTCCGATGGTTCCTGTGTCCCAAGTCTTCAGGTTAAAAAAAAATCTTTCTAGTCCTTTTATTACCTTCAGAGATGTATTAAAATTTACCGATTATTATATGTTGTCCAAGATCTTTTATGCACTGGTTTGTTCTTGATTCGTGTATATTTGACTTATTAGATATCAGTAGTGCTAAAATCACTACACACTGAGTCATAACATGGGTCACAACACCTTTTTACTCCATTGTTTATGATGAATCTCATTCCAATCAATGAGTCTACACTGTACACCATTCAATTGTTATGGCCAAATCATTTCTCTTTAGATATGTTCTCATTCTTGAACTGACATTATCCTTTCCAAAATGCTAGTGGCACCACAAAATTGCATAAAGAAATGCTGCAACAACATAGAAAATATAGCGGGGGTGTCGTAATATGTAGCAAGGTGTAGCATAGCATAGCAAGCAACGCTGAGCAAAGCATCGCAGCCCTTTGCTACGTCCCTGATGCTTTGAGATGGTTTTCTATGCTTGTTGTGGCATTTTGTTGTTATTCTTTAGTTTCCTCCATACTCAGTTTGGGTTATGGCAAATGTGTTGAAGTTTATCCCAACATTGTTGTACCAAGAGAAAAAAATATGTGATTGATCGAGACACACTTCAAGATTTCCTTAGAATTTAATGCTTTAATAACCGTTTCAAAGGATTAGAGGAATATTTTTGATATTTTTGTGAATTCTCAATGATCAAACGCCTTGCATTCTGTGTTTCTACTTCATTTCTTTTGTGTGTCTATCAGGTTTTAATCGACTCGAATATAGCTCCACCTATACAAGTGATGCCTACTGGAACTTGCATACTAGCAGAAGGAGTATTGCAAATCCCTGGAGTTCAAGGGAAACATGTCATTGAACTAAAAGTGGAGAAGCTTCTCCATATTGGGACTGTTGACCTAGACAAGTATCCTTTGTCAAAGAAACGTTTGCCTTTGGAAATGTTGAGAGACTATTCCCATTTTCGACCCCGAACAACAACTGTAATCTTCAATTTTTGACCTTTGCCAACTAATAGATTTCATGTTTACGTGTTTTTCAAGGACTTATATTTAACATCCTGCAGGTGGCATCTGTTACGCGAATTCATAATGCTTTCCATCAAGCAACTCATACCTTCTTCCTGAATCATGGGTTCCTCTATGTGGAAATTCCCGTAATTACTTCCACTGATGGTGAAGGGTTCAGTAAGAAATTTGAAATTACGATAGAGGGTCATGCTCCAAGGGATGACACTACTGGTGGGGTTAGGCTTGAAGATGTTAAAGCTTCCATCAAAGAAAAAAGCAAACAAATCGAAGAACTCAGAAGAAGCTCAAGCAACAGGGAAGCTTTGGTAGCTGCGGTCCAAGATCTTAAAAAGACTAATGAACTTATAGCACAGTTGGAAGCAAGAGAAAAATCAAAACATGGGCATGCTCAAAAGCATGAGAAAATCGAAGACTTTTTAGGCCATAAGGCTTATCTTACAGTTTCGGGTCGTCTTCATCTGGAGAGCTATGCATGTGCACTTGGAAATGTTTACACATTTGGACCAAGATTCCAAGCATCCAGCCCACCAGAATCCAGGAGATCACTAGCTGAGATGTGGATGGTTGAAGTCGAAATGGCTTTTAACCAAATAGAAGTAAAATCTTACCCCTATATATAGCATTCATCGAAATCAAGTTAAGTAGTTAATTAGCCACTAACAATGTGTGTTTTGTGTTTCCATAATGAAGGAGTCCATGGAGTGTGCAGTTGAGTTTCTGAAATATTTATGCAAATGGACATTGGATCACTGTCCGGAAGACCTTGAATTCATGGCAAAGAGAGTAGACAAAGCTGTCGTGGATCGACTTCAATCAGTGAATTCGACTTCTTTTGAAAAGATAACTTATGCAGAGGCCGTGGATGTTTTAAAACAGGTAACTTATGGCCTTTAAACATTCATCATTGCCTTCAACAGTTATTCGTTACTTTATGTAAGCATTGATTTGATGTTGTGAATCAGGTTACAACGAAGAAATTTGAAACCGAAGTAAAGTATGGCATCTCTTTATCTGACGAACATGAGAGGTCTTGACACAACTTGTTATACTTGCCTTTGCTTTGTTTCTTGATATATAGACGAGGAACCGTTTTTTTAACTAGTATTATGACCACAACAATTGACACATTTGATTATGGTGGGATTCATATCAATCGATGCGTCCCACGTTATGATCAACGGTGTATAAGTATGTTTTGTCGAATATTGTGGCTTGTGGCACAATTGTTGTGACCAAATCGTTTCTGTATTTTTTTTTTTTAATATCCTTTTTGTTCCTTTGGATATCTAGTTATCTGTCAGAGGAAATATATAAACGGCCAGTGATTATATTCAACCATCCAAAAGAAATCAAGCCATTCTATGCCCGACTCAATGATGATGGTAAAACAGTTGCTACATTTGATATTATGGTCCCAAAGGTAATTAAGTTTCAATTATAGTAATAAGAAGATTAATTTGATGAGTTGTTCAATTATTAATAATAGTCCTACAAAGTTAATATAATCCGACATTTATTGGGCAGGCTGGAAACGTAATACGAGGTAGCCAAAATGAGGAACGCTTAGATTCCATCACAACAAGGTAAACCGCTGATCCATACCCAATCAATGATTTACATATGCGCGTAGTGACAATATCATTTTCAAGAAGTAACGATCCATCTCGTTTGACTCTTCTTGTAGGATGAAAGACATGGGGTTGTCAAGACAGGAATACGAATGGTACTTGGATCTTCGTAAACACGGTGCTGCAAAAACTTCTGGATTCACCTTGTCTTTGGACACATTAGTTCTTTGTGCAACGGGACTCAATGACATTAAAGACGTCGTTCCTTTTCCCAGGAGTTATGGCAAAGCGGGCAACTAATTAAGGTCTGATTAAAGAATAATAAGAGGTGATTAGCAGCAAGTTTATGTTGATCAACTACTCTAAAGGACTTGAACCACACCTTCATGTTTTTATTTTACAAACCCCATTGTTTACTTTTATTCATGTCATATTCAGTTCAAGCCATCTACTACTGTATTTCAGGCATGTAAATAAGCATATTGCTGAATGAATGTGTTTCTTTCCCTTTATTCATATCTTTCTTACTTAAATTGTAAGGCTCTTAAAAGGTTTAACCACCGGGTTATCAATTTATAGAAAAAAATAAAAAAAATCAATATACATATTCTTCATTAACGAAGCCAATAATGTTTAGCTCAAGTGTTAAACTGAGACCCCAGGACTATGAGGTCCTCGGATCGAGTCCTAACAAGTGCAATATAGGTTATATTGTCCACTTTATGTGCTAATTCAGTTTCCGTGGAAAATAATACATATTCTTCATTTAAGATAAACCTATCAGAAAAGTCAATATATTCCAATTTTTCATTATAGATGAACTATAGAATTATTACAGCATAAACTCATCCTTGTATTGACTGCTAACTTACTTATAAAGGTTTCCTCATTAAAAAAAAAAAAAAAAAAAAAAAAAAATAAATAAATAAATAAATAAATAAAAAATAAAAAATCCTACCACTACTGCTACTTTCATTGGGCCGTTGGGCCGTTACTTTTGCGCGGATATCTGATGCCTCTCAAGGGCCTGTGATTATTTCGTATCATTGTGTCGACAATAAGCCTGATCCAATAAAACGGGCCTTCCAAAGAGCCGGTCCAGACTTCATTTGAACACCTACTATAATTTCGACCATCCAGTCTCTTGAAGCCCTAACGTGTCTGACTCAACAGACTTCACTGGAGTAGACGGCTGTCGAGCAGCTCGCAACCAGGTGCAAAACCATCGATATGTTCTTGCAATTTGTTTCCCATTTTGATTCGTTTTTTTCTTTGTTCAATGAGAATCAATGTGATTTAGCTCTGTTTTGTCTCTTTTTCTTTCTTTCTTGTCATTGTTTATGATTTCTGTGATTTTATGGAATTTCGGATAGATTATTGTTAACATGTAGTCGCCTCTCGCCGAATGATTGTTTTAATTGGCCTCAGAGCTATGAAATGGTTGCCTAATCTGCTGACGATGTTATTTCGAATACATTTTTTGCCTGGAAATCGGTTAGAGTCATGACTGTTCATGTGTCAATTAATGCATGTTTATTACTACTGCTGCTAAACTTAGTTGCTGTTTTCCATTTCGTTAATCAAATTATTGTGTGTTTGTTCATTGACCCAAAAAACTAAAAAACAAACTCCTAGGATCTTGTAATGTAGGACTTAAATTTCACTTCAGTGTAGCATCATGAATTCGGAATGGTCTATCGGATGGCTAATTCTTGTTCCATCTTAATATATAAGAAGAGATATAATCTGCTGAGTTTCAATTCAAAAGGGTTTGAGCTCCCGAGTGACTATTCCAGCAAACTGTGTCTTTGAATTAGTCCTCTAAAATCCTTTTTGTTTCTCGTGTGGAATTTTTGTGTTTCATTGCTTTCTGTTAAAACAGGTTCACATTGTGATGTTTGTTTGTGTTATATAGAAACAATGGCCGTTCCTTTGCTTACCAAGAAGATCGTGAAAAAGCGCGTTAAGCACTTCAAGAGGGCTCAAAGCGATCGCAAGATTTCAGTGAAGGTTTACTTTTTTTTTTTTTTCCTTCCTGCTTATTTATTGTCTTGGTGGAACTGCATGCTTCCTTCCCCTTCCTCTCGTCCATCTTATTCTGGCATCAAAATTTTGATTAATATATCTATGATAGTTACTGAACGGAGTAAAGGGCACTCCAGTGTACCGGGTAATCTAGGCCTATTGTGTGCAACTTTTCTGTATACTTTTGTAAGAGGCTGTTTCTACAGCTAGGACCCATAGCCTTTTGTCACATGGCAGTAGCTTTTACCGCTGCTCAAGGTTTCCCTTCAATTGCAGGAAGTGGAGTATTCTTGATGTCATTTTAAATGATGTTTATCTTATTATTATTTTTCAATAAGCATGACTACTATGGTGCTGAATGAATTAGGAGGGGTCACATACCCAAATTGGGAATTGTTTTCCTTCTCAAGAATATGTACATTCTGTAATGCCTCTCTTTTGGCTGTGAATATTTTTTCCTCTTCATTAAACTTAATAAGAATCAAGTTTGGGATGACTAGTTTTGACATGTGCAATATACGCTGCTATGTTGCTCTCATTTCCCCTTTGTTTGTCAACATGAGAGAATACTTTGGAGTGTTTGTAGGTAGCCTAAAATGTGGCTGCGTTTTGAGTCTTTCTTGAACCGTCTTCCCCCTCCATCCCACAGACACACACACATACACATCTTCTCCCTCGATACTCTACTGACCTAGATCACTCGCATTTGTTTAATACACTCTTTGTCTCTTGATTTGATTATAGCTGACAAATCAAATCACCGTACATGTTTATATCCTTATGATGCTGTTGTGGTGAACAGCCAAGTTGGCGTAGGCCCAAGGGTATTGACTCCCGTGTAAGGAGGAAGTTCAAAGGATGCGTATTAATGCCCAATATTGGTTATGGGTCCGACAAGAAAACTCGGCACTATCTGCCTAATGGGTTTAAGAAATTCGTTGTGCATAACCTCTCAGAGCTGGAAGTGCTGATGATGCACAACAGGTATTCTTCTCATGATGGCTCTTAAAATCTTGGACTAAAATCTTGATCTCTCTCTCTCCCTCAATTATTACAACTGAATTATTTGGTGTTAAATAAATTCAGGACATACTGTGCTGAGATAGCACACAATGTATCTACTAAAAAGAGAAAGGAGATTGTGGAACGAGCTGCACAACTGGACATTGCTGTGACAAACAAGCTGGCTAGGCTGCGGAGCCAGGAAGACGAATGAGCTTTATTTGTCTGTGTGTGTGCCCTTTTATTTCATTTGTATGTCATTTCCCTTTGTTTTAGTATTGTTGTCACAGATGCTTGAGGACATCTCTTATTTTGGGTGGGGTGTGTGTGTGTTGACTGAAATTTACCTTGTTATTGATCTTTCTTCAATATTTGATCATCAGTTATTATTACATGCACCCTCTTTGTTTTCTTTTTTTGATGATATGCCATAATGCCACTCAGTTAGATTTTGTTGTTATCTAATAATTTTATTTGGATGGAGAGTTGTTTTAACCTCTATTTTCAGTTGAAAAGAAACCATTTCAACCTCACAAGTTTTAGTAGTAGAATCAATCAAAATTTAGTGTTTATGATTTATCTTATGCCACAACAATTTAGTAGATGATTAAATCCTTAGTGTGGAATGTCCTTTTTATTTTTATTCGGCGTATGGGGAATGTCTATGCGTATCTCTTAGTTAGATATCTTTGCTAGTTTTGACTCGGACATCTTGGGGTGCCTTGCTTTCGGATGACGTTTTGTCCGCCTATTTGATCTTGATTAATAAAAGCTTTTTTTCTCCTTAAAAAAAAAAATTTAAAAAAATCCTCGGTGTGGAATTGAGCGTGGAGGATGCCCACATAATTTCACACCATGTGCAGTATTCAAAACATAAATAATGATGATTTTTATATATATTTATAGGACAAAGTTAATGGCACCACACCTAATACACTCGGACACCACACCTGTGTAAAATTCGATTTTTTAAAGGTCGAAATAACACATTTCGATTTTTCGGGAGTTGAAATAACACATTTCGACCTCTAAAAAGGTCAAATTTTGCACATGTGTGGTGTCCGAGTATATTGGGTGTGGTGTCATTAAGAATGCCCACATTTATATCCATTGTTTACATAATATACCTCATCTTCGTAAATAGGTTTACTTATTAAATGGGGATAATGTTACTACTATTTTGTCATTTACTCCCCCCCACCCCTCCCTCCCTCCTCCTCCTCCTCCTCTTCTTCTTCTTCTTCTTCTTTTTTTTTTTTTTTTTTTTTTTTTTCCTTCTGGTTTTGGAAGATGCCGGACGCCCATTGCAGGTATCTAGCTCCACCACCGCCTTTCTCCACCTCTTATTTTTCGTTTCGTCCACTGAGAGTCTACCGTGCCTCCACTACTGCTGTACATTGGAAGTAGAAGATGTGGGTTGGGGTTTACATGGGTTTCATTTCTCATTTCTGCTGCTATCGTCTTCTGGGTCGTCTGCTTGCTCCTTCGTCTTCCGGCGTTCCATAATCCGACAGCTATCGTCGGTCTCTTTCTCTTCTTCTTCTTCTCAACTTCTTCCCACTGCAAGATTTGGTTGTATATTGTGTGTGTATGGGCTCTGTTTTGGTTTTCCTGCTATTTGGGGTAATAGGTGGTTTTTTTTTTTTCTGAAATTCATTGCGACAGATTGAGTATCTGCAATAGTTATTGCAGTATTTTGCTATGTCTTTCTTTATTTTGTTGGATTTCATGCCAGACCTGTACTGCATGCCACGTTCTTTATTTGTATTTTGGGATTGAGCTTTCTATTTGTGTTTCGTTTTCTTGTTGTGAATTCTTGAAACAGGTTCAGAGGAATTCACCGATTTATTTCACAGCCTTCAGAAATGGAGGGTTAGTTTCTAGCCATTTTTGGTTCTCTTTTCTTGTTTTGCTTGAGTAATAGTGTTTCCTTCGTCTGCAAATTAGCCTCTGTTTTGACATTTATTTGTCCCTCTTCCTGCTCCTTTTCAAGGGGTGTATCTGTATATAATTCCAGCGTAATACTATTGGATTTTGGTAATTCAAGACTACTGTTTCTGCTTTTTATACTGACTATAAAGAAAGAAATTGTTAAACTATATGTCAGGAAGTCCCAATTGAATGGCTAGAATAAACCATGTAAACAAATAAGTAAACTTCATCTGAATAAGACCAAGTTGGATAGGCAAAGTGGGTTTCAGGCTTTGTGTTATGGTTTACGATTGATTTTGCATCTGAAATATGCTTCTACCATCTGAAATATGGTATGTTATTGTTATTTTATTTGTTCTTCGCTTCTTATCTCCATCTCAGATTGAAGTTAACCCATGAATCAGAAGGAAATTGGAAGTAAGCAAAGGAGAACTTTACCCTGAATTTTTCATATGGTTATTTTGCATACTCTTTTTTATGCTTAATACATTTTCTCAAATATTCACTACAATGATAGTCAGCTGAAATAGTAATATTCTACTCTTTGGAAGCTCTCAACAACTGTTTAATTTTTCATTTTATACGGTGTTTCACTACATTTTTTGACCATTTTTTAAAGTTATTATGAGTGAAGATGTTGAAGTTGTGGTCCTTCCCCTTGGCTGGTATTTTTTCTCTTTAGGACATAAGCAATGAACTCTCTGTGGAATCTAATTTGGACGGTATGTTATGTTTCGCAGCAGGTACTTTTTTTATAATTATTTTATTTTAAGTATTTGGGTATTTGTTTAAGGAAAAAAGTGGTTGAGCAAGGTGAATCAAGCATCATTTTCTTTGTGATTTAGGTGATTTTGCTTCTTAATATTATTCTATCATTATCTGATGGGTTTTTCTTAGTTTCATCAAGTCAGCCAATGAATGTGGTTTGTTATTTTATTTTTTATTTTTTATTTTTTAACTTCTTTGCAAAGACTGTTAATTTTCAGCTTTAGCTTTGCAGTTACTATTTGTTTTTGCTTATTTTTTTGTTTTGTTCTCTTTAAATTTTGAGCTTGTGCTTTATGTGAAGAAAAAAGTTTCAGTCTTGACACTTAAGATGATGTATAACTGATACTATAAATTTGAGCTTTGAGCATTAGTGGCACCATAGGCAGATTGACAACTGTATGTTGATTCTACAGTTCACAACCAACTTCTCCTACAGTTCTCGCAGGCAGATTTTGTTGGGTTACAACAGGCAGCTTGATGACGTGAAGAAAATATTGAAAAAAATGGAGGGTGAAACAACATCTCTCCTGCTAAGTGTCGAGGCTTTCAACAAAGGTGTGAATTTCAACTTTTTTTTTTTTTTTCCTTCATCCAATCTGCTTTCAAAATTTTCTGTGATTATTTAGTTTTCTTGTGACGGATTCTTTATGATAAATGAATAATAACATGTTCCTTAGATGTGTTGCTTGATAATCGATTGGTGTTTCTGGGTGCCTGAAGCATTCTCATGTATAAACCTTGTTAGTTTACTTGAGATGTCAATTATTCTACTGTCAATATGAGAATAAAATGGAGCCACACTTATGAGTCCAAGCATTGATAGTTATTGAAACTTTTCCCTTGAATTACTGCAACCACTTTCATTGGTGTTTTGCACTGTTTTGTCTTCATTTTCTCAGCTTTGGATTTGTTTTTCTGGTGCTTTGTCTGTTTTTTCATATTTGTAGCAAGTTTTGATGTTGATTAGTTCAGATCACACAGTGTATATACCAAATACCTCCATCAAAGAAGTTATTGCACGACATTATCGTAGTTGCGTCATCTTAGCAAGGTAAGAAAACAAGAAGAAACGAAAGCGAAATCCAGGAATCACAAGGGAAACAATTATGTCACTTAACCAACACGTTTGGAGTGATCAAGTTTTTTAGTCTTCAAAATCAGCTGTCTCTAGAATAGAAAAAATAATAATTGAGCATACTTACAACTTACAAGTCGGTGGGGACTGAAGTTCCCTCTGTTGGCCAGCTTGTGCTGGTATTAACGAGGTTGCACGTTATTTCGTATGTTGTCTTTTATTGTGCTTTTCTGCTGCTTACCGGATTTGTTTCGATTTTAGCATTTACGATTTCTCTACTGCTAATTTCAGTCATTTTGATCCAAAAGTACATCGGTGGAAAGAAATAGGTGCCGGAATATGAAGATATTGAATCCTACTCTTTGAGAGAGTTCCCCATATATAGTCCAACCTATGATACTGATGCTCCGTGCAAATCCTCTCGGTATCTTAAAGAGGTTGCTGCCCTCAATGAGCTTCCCAAAGCTTCATATGGTACTGTTTCCCCTGAAATAATGTCTACTCTTTACTAAGCTTCTTATACCCCGAATGTAGTCGTTGTAGCAGCTCTGTAACTCTTAATGGTCTGCTGTAGCGACTATGTAACCCATAACGGTTTTTACTAATTATATTGTTCCTCAGCACGCTGTTTTCTGTTGTGGGAGGAGCGGTTGTATTCATTTTATTTGGAAATTTCTTTTTCTCAAGTTAGTGGTGGTGGTCAGTCGAGTCTCTGTAGCTACACAACATACATACACATTAAGCTTAAACTGTTGTTCATTACATGCTTATGTACCCTTTCTTCATCCTTGCTTTACCTAACTACTGATATGTAAAACTAATGATGAAATGACTGATGCTCAGAACTTTGTAGGCACTTTGCTTAAAAGAATGTGTAAGTTTTTTTTCTTAATACCTACAATATTGGTCCCTATGTAGATTGAGGACTGCTATGTACCACAGGGGTAAGAACATATGTTTTGCCTGTGTAATTAAATACTGCTATGTATAGCTATGGTACAATTTATTGCAGACATAAAAACTATCACTCCTGCATACAAAAAGTGAGGGCACACCGTGCATCGTACGCGCGCCCCACTAGTATCTTATTAAATATGGTGGAAACGGCCAAACTGAACAAACAAAAAGAAAAATATACTGTGATGTACCTCGATGATCAAGCCAAATTCTGTTTCGTTATAAGGAATTTTATTTTATTTGAGAACATACCAACACAAGCAAATCTATATTTGCCTTGCCATATCAGTGGCGACAAAGACCCATATCAGAGGCAACAATGACCTCTGTCATCGAAAAGGACTTCCAAGGACTAGACAAAGCAATTTCAGATAACCAATTACTATAATCGCCGAAAACGTGACAAACCTGGAACGAAAGTAAAAACCTACAAAAACCCACCAAAACCCGCATTTGAAATCAACCTACGAAAACCAACACAAACAACATCTACATTTGCCATATTAGAGGCATACAAAGACCTCTGTCGTCGAAAAAGACTTTCAAGGACTAGACAAAATTGTTTCAAACAACCACGGAAGGTAAAAACCTAAGAAAACCACCACAACCACCAACCACGACCAATAAATATCAAAACCCGTCTTTGAAACCAGTCTACACAAACAACCGTGAAAGCCAACGGTCAACATCTATCATCTCATCCCCCTGCCAACCAAAATAACAACGAGCTCCACCAAATCTACCTTCGATCTACCCAATACCATTCACATGCAAGTCGAAGAAGAGTTTCTTCGACTACCAAGAAAAGTCATCCAATGGCCACGGAAGGTCACCATTTGTGGTAGCCAATAGGAGAAAGTTATGAGGGTCAACAATAGTAACCAAAGATCTACCTAGGGAAAAAACCCACAAAATCCGGCTGGCATTTGAGAATGAGTTTTTTAATGGTGTTGGATCTAGCCTAATATAATAAATAACGAGTTCTTCAAAAAACGAGCTATAATAAATATTCTAGCTTACGAAAACAATTATCTACCTAGGGAAAAAACCCACAAAATCCGGCTGGCATTGTTTTTTTTTTATCTCCTAATATAATAAATAAGGAAAAAAAATACAATAAATATTGTATTCAAAATTGTACTGCCTAATATGAAATGGAACAAAATATTTTGACAACTGCCGATTATTGTAGAACGAATTAAGTATATTATAATGTGTTCATGTCTAATAAAATGTATATGATTTATTATTTTATATTCACCGAATAAAGTGAAATTAGAAAATAAAAATAAGTTTATGGTTAAAAAGGACAATTTAAACCTAGAAATATATAATGACGACAGTGGAATTTTTTCTGGGTAAAAAGATACGTTTTTATTTCACTATGATAATGAAACATTAGAGCTCCACTATAAAAAACAATGAATTTGGGATTATGAACAATAGATTTATCCTTATCACCCATTTTATATTTTCACTGTCCTGATTTTTATTTTCTCTCTTCTGTTTGTACTTTTAAACCACAATCCCAATAAAAAACACTAGTACTAATTTATTTCCCAAAGCCCTGCATACGTATTATCACATTCCAAAGCCCTAAATCGCAGCCTCTCCTCCCCCCTCCCCCCCCCTCCCCCCCTTAATCTTCATCGGCTCCTCCTTGCACCGGAGGCAGAAACAGCAACAAAGGGAAGTTACATTCCACTCTTCTTTTATCAATTGCAGCATAGCTTGCATTTCTCCTCCTCCCACAAGCCACGCCGTTTGCAGTCTGAACATATTTTTCTCCTGATCTCCTCCTTCTTCTCCTCCAATCTCCGGCCAGCAGCACTGCTCACTGCAGGAGGTCATCAGGTACCGTATGTCCAGCTTTTTTTTAAAATTTATATATATGTTCATGTTGCTACTCAATCCTCAGTCCGGCATTTTTTTTCTTACTTTTTTTTTGGTTTGCTGCTGCTTACCAGAAACAGAACGTATTGGTTGCTTACTTTTTTGATTTTGTTTTCTTATTGTTATTGATATGTGGATTTGATTGCTGGTAAAATTTTCATTTTTGTAGTCTATATTAGATTGGTTTGGTTTTTAATCCCTGCCTTCGGTGGTTTCACTTGGTAGGCGCTTTTGTACCTCGCTTTTGAGATTTTCTGCCTGAAGACCGTGTCTCAAAACTTCTAGCCCCTACTTCAACGTTAAATGGTTTTCGGTCAGATAGTAATAGGTCCTCCGGGCTCCGGCAAGACCACCTACTGCAATGGCATGTCACAGTTTCTTCCACTCATTGGCAGGTACCTATTTGTCACTACTTCTTTGACATTTTTTTCTGTTATGGTGACAGAGACATACAATTGTGGTAATAAAATGAAAGAAAATTTATAGTGAAACTGTGCTCTTGGTGAAGTTTTCATTGATTGATTGCAGAAAGGTTGCTGTTGTCAATTTGGATCCAGCAAACGATGCTTTACCGTATCCTCCCCCCTCTTGCATCTCATGTACTTTTACGTCATACTCGATTGGCTAGCTAGCTTGCTACTGCAAAAATTTTCTCTTAGATAAGTTGGTCCTTAATTTTTTGATGTACTGAAGATATGAATGTGCTGTGAATGTTGAGGAACTTATTAAACTTGAAGATGTTATGTCTGAGCACTCTCTTGGCCCGAATGGTGGTAAGCCATATCACTAGTTCTGCCATTAGTGTTTTTATTTCATGTATTTCCAATACACGAGCATGATTCATGATACTCTATATTCTAGAGGTAGATGACTCTATTTTTCTTTCTTTTTATTCTTATGTATGTTCTTTACTTCTTTATGTTTGTGTTCTTGGTTTTTAGGTATTGAGTTTGAAAGTGTTTTAACTTGAGTGTTGTATGTCAAGCAGGAGATATCCTACTTGTACTTTACAAACAATCATCTTATTGCCTCAACTCACTGTATTCCTTGGGGTTTGTGCTTTTAGGTCTCATTTATTGCATGGATTATTTGGAGAAGAACATTGACTGGCTAGAGTCCAAATTGAAGCCCCTTCTTAAAGGTTCCAGTTTCGATTCATGAGTTCTACACTTTCTTTCCATGTGTTTATGCCTTTTTGGTGTTGGATATTTCAATATTATCATTTGATGTAGGATTCTCAAATTTGTTTGTGTGTGCGTTTGTGGATTTTTGTTTTCATTGTTTTTGTCAGCATCCTGGAGTATAACTTTTTCTTCGTCGTATCTTACTTATCTGTATGTTTTCAAAGTTTAAGGGGTTATTTTTTAGGATTATATGTGAAGAGTTGAAATTACTTTCTAGTGTTTGGGTTTTAGAGTATTAGTTTTCTTTATATATCCATCCAGTATGTTGGTAATAGAAAGTAGAAACTGCTATGTCATTTTAGTCACAAAACTCATCAATACCTTCCTTTTCTTTCGATTTTGTTTAAGATCATTTTCCTATTTGATCTTTGACAGCATTAATGTGTTTTACAGTAATCATTATTCTTTTGCAGACCACTATCTTCTGTTTGATTTCCCCGGCCAGGTGGAACTATTCTTCCTTCATGCCAATGCGAAAAGAGTTATAATGAAACTCATCAAGAGATTGAACTTGAGGGTATGACTACAATTGGCCCTGGTGGGGCCTTAAAAATAGAATGTTATTTAGAGTTTTGAGGACTTTCTTATGTGCTTCTCTGAGGGTTCTTGATTCTCTGTAGTTGACTGCAGTGCATTTAGTTGATGCACACCTTTGCAGTGATCCTGGGAAGTATATCAGCGCATTGATTCTCTCGTTATCAACAATGGTTCACTTGGAACTTCCTCATGTTAATGTTTTATCCAAGATTGATTTAATCGAAAGCTACGGGAAACTAGGTTAGTCATCATTGTCACTGGTAATCATTACACCAAGTGGGCATGAATTCTTATGTTTCAAATTGATTTGATGGTTGCAGCTTTTAACTTGGACTTCTATACCGATGTACTAGACTTATCTTACTTGCAACAGCATCTTGATCAGGATCCCCGATCTGCTAAGTACAGGTCATTGCATTTTCAGATTCCAGAAACCAATCCTACTTATTTCTGCGTATTTATTTATGCATAAGTAAACAAGTTGTTTCTTCTTCTGCACATCATAGATACAGCTATCAATGGGTTTTAATTTTAAAGCTTTTTTTTTCCGTTCTTTTTTCCAGTGTAATACTTTTTCTTCGCATGACCTTTGGTTTTGAAATATGTCAAGGGTAAAGTAATCATCTTTGTTTAAATTCTGTGTGAGAATTTGTTCAAATGGTATGTGAAAATGTTTCCCCTTTTCCCAGTTCATGCATGTATTCTGTCTTCCTTCATCACCCATGATGAACATTTAGAGGGCTTCACTTGTTTTGTTCTCTTTCCTTCCTTTTTTTAAACTCTTTTATGGTGGCATTTGGGATAGAAACTTTAAGTTGGCATTGTTGTGGTTTGTTTTCTTACTCAAATAATTGATGCAGGAAGCTCACAAAGGAGCTTTGTGAAGTGATAGAAAATTATGGACTCGTCAACTTCACGACCTTAGATATCCAGGCAAGTATTATTTTTAAGCCATTGTGAATGCCTCCAATCCTATGTTTCTTGTTTCCTCGTTCTTACTGTCCTTGCAGGATAAAGAGAGTGTGGGAAATCTTGTGAAGCTAATTGATAAGAGTAATGGTTATATCTTTGCTGGCATAGATGCAACCGCCGTTGAGTTTAGCAAAATTGCCGTTGGCCCTGTTGATTGGGATTATTATAGATATCCTTTTTACTAGCCTTTCCATCAAGTATAAAGCTGATTATTTCTGTTTTGTGCTGAAATGATTTTTAATCTGCTATTCTCTATATATTTTTGGGTGTCGAAAGATCGTCACTTCCCTTCAACAACAAAAAAAGATCGTCACTTGCCCCTCCCCCTCCCCCTCTCCCGTCTGTCCATCAACTTCTTTTCTGCATATTATGCCATGAACTTGAGGAAATGGAGGGAAGTAATTTATAGTTAAAGGCTGAAATATATTCAAGTTTTATGGAACTATTAAGAAGTGTGACTAGTTTTCCAGGGCATCAATATATTGGCGTTTAGTAAAGACAATAGACTTCATTTTATCAATTCTTTTGTGTCTATTTATCATTTCTCAGATATTTATTGAGTTGCTCATAATTTGCATTGTATCATTTCTCGTCTTTCCACTCATGGACAATACCCTGTTCAGAGCAGTTGTGTGCTTACCTTGACTGTTGAGGATTACAGTTGCTGCAGTGCAAGAGAAGTACATAAAGGAAGATGAAGATTTTGATCATGAGGAGACAAACGCAGACTAACGGTCTTGTCGATGAGTGTCGTCTTTTGTTTCTGGGACTTGTATTGGAAAGATCAAACAACATATATGAATTGGTCTCTGGACTGGAGTTGCATAGTATTCTTCTGTATGCAACAAAACTTGTGGCAGTATAGAGACGTTTGACGTTATTCACTCTTATGCTTTGTGTTTTGAACTGCCGTATGTAATGTAAAGTTTTGAGGTTATGAGTTGCAGGGGAACTTTTTTTTTTTTTATATTAGTCTTATAGACCTTTGAGTTCCTGAAGATATCAACCTTAGGTTGTGGGGTTGTTTGGGAATCATTTGTTTTCTCTTTGGCTTTGCTCTTTTGGTGGCCGTGACAGTCCTCTTTTGTTTTTGTGTTATCAGGTTCTCTCTAATTGCGTCCATCGCCGGTAGTTGGCTGTTAGAGACCGCTTTTACTTGGTTCTGGTGTTCTCTTTCGGCGTAAACGAATCGAGTTGAATCAAGTATTGCTTTAAATGAGTCGAGTAATTTTTAGTATTCTCGAGTTTGAGTTCGGAGCACGAGTGTTTCTAAGTCGAGCCTGAGCTGAGATTCGAGAAAGTTTTAATAAGTCAAGCCAAGCTCGAGTTTTGCATTGGGACTATCGAGTCTAATTGGTGGGAAACTTGATTCGAAAATAACTTGTACTATTACGTGATAATAACAAAAATGATAATTAGGACATTTTTTTTATTGAAATGCAATATTGAGTAAATATTTAAAATTAATTAAATTTCAAACATTCGATAGTCAAAATTTTGTTTTATATTTGACATTTCTACGAATTAACATGAGATTGATGAAAAAGGAGAAAGATGGCAAATAAAGAAATAATACGAGAGTAGGACAACCGTCCATGGGACGTGTTTAGGGTGTTAGGCACCAAACTATGGAAAAGGACAAAGTAGGCAATCACAGTCGGCCTCACAACAAAATAGTCGTAAGAAACATGAAAACACATTTTTAAACCATTTTTAAACCATTGATCTTTATGGACTCATAGAAATTAATAGGTCCATATCATAATTATGACACTTTGTTGTAAGTATTTTATTACGACACAAACAATTCTAATAGAGAAGGTAAAGTCTTTTCATACCTAAAAAGTCTTGACACACCTACTTTTACGGACCGCTGTTGGGTAAGGAAGTGCTTTCTTACCGCTGTTGGGTCTAGAAAGAATTACTTATCCCGACCCAAATTCGGTCATGGTCCAAATTCGGTCAGGATAATTTTTAGGTGTGAAAAAAAATCTCCAATAGAGAAATAAGGCTGTCTCCAATGGAGCCTTTTAAGGCTCCCTAAATGTTCCCTAAATGTGTTATAGGGTGAGTAGCCAACTCCCAAACCCACAACAACACCCTATCCATCTCCCTATCCCCAATTAAAATTAAGGTATTCCCTTATTATAGGGGGAAGGTTGGGGGTGAATAGTAATCATTTTTAACCACAAAATTCACTTTTCTCTCTCCACCTATTTATCCTAATCTTCTTCAACTATACTAAACTCAATTTTAACCACTTCGGTAATAATCTCCTCTGATAAAAACGATACGGCATTTATTAGAGGTCATTTAATAATCCCCTAATTGGTTGTTTAAACGCATACGACATTAAAATCTCATTTTGCAAGTATAAAATATTTTATTCCGATTTTTGTATTAAAAAAAATGGAAAATGTGTTGGTAGTTAAATTAATTGGTTGAGATGTGAAAAAAAATAGTATTGAGAATTGTATAGGGAGTGCTTATTAGAGTTGGTTGTTTTATAGGGTGTTGAAAAAGTAAATCTGAAACGGAAAATAAGATAAATGGGGAGTGTGATAGGAAGAACCATTGGAGACAGTCTAATATGGTTGATGAAACGGATCGATAAGTCAAAGTGACCACAATTTTAGTAGCCTTAGCCTTTATATAGTAGGTCCGATTGTCAAAGTAGGGCGTCTACTTTTCACAAAATGGCAATCTAGATTTTTCCTCTCTTACAATATAAATTCAATTGGAATATTCCATTTTCCGTCTGTAATACCGATGGAAAATATTTATCCCGTCCAAAACTCATAATTTGATCTCTGGACCGAAAAACCTTATTTCTTGTCCGTATTACCGACGGAAAATGTTATTTCTCGTTTAAAATACCGACGGGATACCTAATTTCAAATTTCAGAAAAAACAATACCAAAAAAAAAAAAAATATTAGATCTGACACTACATGATTTTTTCGAATTTTCTATATATCCATGATACCATTGTTTTCAATAGCCCTAAAATTTTGTTGTTTGTCTTAAGTGATACATGTTTGAGAATGTCTAGAAAGATCAATGTTTGATTTTCTTTAAAGTGTAATATTGAAAGAATTTTGGACCAAGCATTACATTTGAGTAAAAGTCGGGCTTTATAGGCACGACCTAGACTGATGAAGTTGGGATGAATCGGATCAACTAGTCTTGTACAATTTTCTTGAACATGGATTTACTTTTCTCAGATTGTGACATACATAGTGAAAAATGTTTTTTTTTTTTTTTTGGAATCCAGTGAAAAATGTTTATAGATGCTCATGCAATAAGTTACAAAGACTCATATAATTTTTTTTATAAGAAGTGTCGGATCTTATACAATAAATCATGATTCTATATCTTGTCTTTTCGACTAGGATGATGATAGCCGATCCGAACTATGTGCACGTGTCGTCCTGTTAGCCCCTAAACACAGGGCATTAAGGGCCAGGAGCCCCAGGAACATACCTAAGGGCAGGTCCCTTACCCCAGGTGGGAGATCGGCAGAAATTCCTCCTCCAGTCACCGTAGGTCGGCCAAGGCATGACGAAGAGGAGCTACTCAGTTCGGCCATAGTGGCCCAGGGGGCTGAGTGCAGGACGCTCAGACCAACCCCGGCAGTTATTCCACGCGCTGGATAAGTAAGTACAAATGAGGAAAGAATCCTTAGTTATAAAGACTCTGATATTAACATTAAAAATGTCCGTAATTATCCCTCAATCATAGGGATTTAAGCGTGTATATCCTTAGGGAAATAATAATGATAATTATAATACAATTCCTTGCAAGACAAGAAAATGGATGAGACATCTCATATATAAACAACCCTAAGGAACTACGAAAGACTTTATTCCAATTCAATTGTTGGATACGTAGGCAACTCAAAAGAAATAACTCGAGAGGTCAGTCTAAATAAACCAAAACACGTCCCTCTTTACATACGAATTAGGGTTCTAGGGGATTTAGGTCTTTATCACAAAGATAATCGGTCCGAATTTATTAATAGACGACTTCCGGCATCGTCATAGGACATGCCATAAACAATAATTATGTTGGAAATACATAGCACATGTTTAGAGATTTCAGCTTTTACTTTTAAAATAAGACTTGGCCTAAATCGAATCGGCTTTAGGCCAAAATCTTATACACGCTGCCTATTATGAATGATAATTTGTCTTTCATATTACAAAATCTTAACCTTGATTGATATATATATATATATATATATATATATATATATATATATATATATATATATATATATATATATATATAATAATAATAATAATAATAATAATAATAATAATAATAATAATAGCATATTCCAAACATATAACGTTTCATTGTTGACATTATCAGTAATGCCCATTTGCTAAACGACTATATGAAGAGGTGGTCATTATCATGTTTGTTGTTGCTTTCTTTTCTTTAAAAATTTATATTTTAGATATTCAAAATCATTCACCTTTACTCTGTTTAGGTGTTATGGAATAATTCGATAATAAATAATTTGAGAGATGGGAATATGTCATATGTGTTTAGTTGAGGGGAAGTTTATGTGTAGTATATTCATATGCATCTAATTGACCTGTAAATAAATCTGGACCACACAATTTGAATTTTGTTTAAAAATAAAAGTGTACAGTTTGCGCGTAGTCTAAGCACTCCGCATATGGCGGATGCACCCAATAACTTCCCTTACTTGAGGCCTCTTCCGATTCTAAGTTGTGTACAAAGTTTTGTTTAAAGATCTGTGGCTATTTTTTAGGTAATATACATTATTTATTTCAATTAAGTTATGTGTGTTACATTATTTAAGTTTACTATTAAATTTAGTTTTATAGTATGTTATAATCAATATAGGTCAATACATATGAATATATTGAGATAAGCGGGTCAATCACCCTATGTGTAAGTAGACAAAAATCGTCATTGGAATATTTTTTAATGAGACGGCTGTCCTATAGCTTCTTAATGTGTAGCCACAACTGCGTTCTGATACAAGTATGACCTGATTATTCAAGATATTTACATGTTTACCTTTGTTTAAAAAGATTTTGATGGTAGAATATATACGAGTTGATGTAGCACGATTACCATCAAACTGTTGTTGAACGATACAGACGCGGTCCATAATTTTATTCCCATGCCATTTGCTTCTCCCCAAAAAAAAAAAAAAATCCATAAATTAGAAATAATACAAATGTTAATGAATAAGTCACTCACCATAAATGATTTAACAAATGATAGTAATAAATTCATATAACGATTAATGCACACAATAAATGATTGTAATAAATTTATATAGTACTCCGTTCATAATTGATTTTTACTTGCTGGCGACATAATTTAGTGTTGGGGGTGTACCAGCATTCTCAAGCGTAAAAGGATTCGACTGGGGCGCAGAAAATTTGTATTGTGTTAAGAAATAAAGTAGCACCTTTAGTATCATCAATTGATTTTAGTACAACGGTAAGCGCTTGATTTTAACATGGTATCGGAGCCCCGGTTAGTTGATTTGGTTTTGAAGTGTTTTTGGGGAACTTTTTTTATTGGTGAAATGGAAGCCAACTTGAATAGAATGATCACTTTGAATGAGTCTAACTATGCCATATGAAAAAATAAAATGGAGGGATCTTTTGTATGTGAAAAATTGTTTCTTGCCGGTTTTCAATGCGGAAAAACTTGATGATAAAACATATGAAGAGTGGAATTTGTTGCATAGGCAAGTTTGTGGTTATATTAGACAATGGGTCGATGACAATTTTTAAATCACATTAGTGAGGAGAAACATGCTAGGTCTTTTTGGGAAAAACTTGAAGACTTGTATGCCCGGAAAACTAGAAACAATAAAATGCTTTTGATGTATAAATTGATGAATTAGAGATATCATGATGGAACTCCTATGGCTGATCATTTGAATACTTTCTTGGGTAATATGAACCAACTTAATGCTATGGGTATTAAGTTTGATGATGAAGTGCAGGGATGGATGCTTCTTGGCTCTTTACCAGAATCGTGGGAAAATTTTCGAAGTCATTTATCTAATTCTACTCCAGATGGTGCTATGGTCTTCATATTGCTAAGACTAGTGCGTTGGAAGAAGAGACAAGGAGGAAGGCACATGATGTTTCCTCACAGTCGGATATCTTGGTTACTGAGTCACGAGAGAGAAGTCAAAGTAGAGCTTCTAAAGATAGAGGTCGAAGTAAAAGTAAATCCAAGAGCAAGTACAAAATTTTTGAATGCAATCACTGTGGCAAGAAGGGACACATCAAGAAATTTTGTTTTAAATTGAAACGAGAAGGGAAAACAATGACAAGAAAGATGATGAGAAGAAGGAAGATATAGTTAATGCAGCCTTCTTCTGATGATTTCCTTGTGTTTCAAGAGGTTGATGATATGATTAGTTGGGTTGTTGACAGTGGTGCTTCGGTCCATGCTACTTCAAGAAGAGAGTTTTTCACATCATACATTCCAAGTGACTTTGGTGATGTGAGAACGGCTCAGGATTCTATCTTAAAGGGTGTAGGTGTTGGAGATATTAGTTTGGAGACGTCTAATGGTACCAAACTGATTCTTAAATGGGTTAAGTATGTTCTAGGGATCCAGTTGAATTTTATGATCCTGTTGACAAGAAAGTGATTAGAAGCGGAGATGTTGTGTTTGCAGGGAATGAGACTTTGCAGGGTGTTGACAAAGATCGAGTTCAACACCTCATGCTGTTGATGGTTCAACTGACTTGAAGATAACTTCTCCTACACCTATAGAGGAGCATTGTGCAGTTGATGACCATGGTAATCAGCAGGATGATGCAGATGATGCAGTTGATTTTGATTAGAACATTGACGATGATATGATTGAGGAACCAATACCAGATGAGGCTCCACCAGTTATTCTCAGGAGATCTACTAGTGAGAGACACCCTTCTACTAGATATCCAGTGACTGAGTATGTTTTTTTGCTCTCAGATAGTGGAGAGCCTGAATGTTTTGAGGAGGCCATGGATGATGAACATAACGATTAATGGCTTGATGCTATGAAAGATGAGATGGAGTCTTTACATGACAATCACACATACGAGTTCATGAAATTGCCTAAGGGAAGAAAGCTTTGAAAAATAAGTGGATCTTCAGAATTAAGAACGAAGATGGTAATTCTACACCTCGGTATAAGGCAAGATTAGTAGTCAAAGGTTTTGGTCATAGAAAGGGCATTGATTTTGGTGAGATTATCTCTCCAGTTTTGAAAATGTCTTCTATCCGGACTGTTCTTGACTTGGCAGCTAGTCTTGATTTGGAGGTTGAGCAGATGGATGTCAAAACAACTTTTCTTCATGGTGATTTGGAAGAAGACATCTACTTGGAGCAGCCAGAGAGTTTTTAGGTGAAAGGAAAAGAGGATCTTGTGTGCAAGTTGAAAAAAGTCTTTATAGGTTGAAAGAAGCGCCTAGACAGTGGTATAAGAAGTTTGAGTCTGTCATGAAGGAGCAGGGTTACCGGAGGATTACTTAAGATCATTGCGTATTTATTAACAGATTCTCAGAGGATGACTTTATCATTCTTTTACTTTATGTTGATGATATTGTGATTGTTGGCAAGAATGCTTCAAGGATTGACAGGTTGAAGCAGCAGATTAAGCTAGTCTTTTGCCATGAAAGACTTGGGCCATGCAAAGCATATTTTAGGGATACAGATTACTCGTGACAGAGAGGCCGGGAAAATTTATTTGTCACAAGAGAAGTACATAAAGAAGGTGCTTCAGATATTTAGCATGGGTGATGCCAAAGTAGTGTCTAGTCCATTTGCATCTCATTTCAAGTTGAGTATCAAACAGTGTTTTTCTAGCGATGATAAAAAGGAAAAGATGCAGAAGGTCTCGTATGCTTCAGCAGTGGGTAGTTTGATGTATGCCATGGTATGTACTAGACCAGACATATCTTATGCAGTTGGTAAGGTCATTCGTTTTCTTTCTAATCTTGATAGAGAGCATTGGAATGATGTGAAATGGACTGTGAGATATCTTAGGGGTATTACAGATTTATGCCTTACTTTTGGTGGTGAAAAACCCATGTTGGTTGGTTTCACTGATTCTGATATGATGTTGATTCTTACAAGTCTACTTCAGAATATTTGGTTAAATTTGCAGGGGGAGCTGTGTCATGGCAATCGAGGTTGCAAAAATGTGTTGCACTTTCAACTACTGAAGCTGAGTATATTGCATCAACTGAAGCATGTAAAGAGTTATTGTGGATGAAGAAGTTTCTCCGAGAGCTTGGTTTGAAGCAAGATCAGTATGTGTTGCTTTGTGATAGCCAGAGTGCTATTCATCTTTGTAAGAATGCATCATTTCATTCTAGGATCAAGCATATTGATGTACGTTATCATTGGATTCGGGATGTGTTGGAGTTGAAGTTTCCAGCACTTGAAAAAGAGCACACAGATGACAATGGTGCGGATATGTTGACAAAAACGTTGACAAGGGAGAAACTTAAGATATGTCGTTCTATTGTGGGAATGACGAATTCCTCCACAATGTCATGAGAGGGAGATTTGTTGGGTGGATCACTCATTTGTGGAGCCCCCCGAATAATTTAAAAATAAAATAAATAAGGAAAAAAATTATGTCAAGTATTATTTAAGAGAATAAGTTAGGTTATTTTTTCCCCAATCTTTTCTAATCTTCATAATAGATAGGAGGCAAAAAAGGGGAGAAAATTCGCTGGTTTATTTGGTGTTGCAGCAGACCCTTTCCGCCGACGATCGGACATCAAAACGGACTCCGATCGGCACAAAATTTTGAGGGCTTGTTCGTCTCTCATTCTTCTTCAATCTGAATGGTGAAATTTGAGTTTCAACGGTTCAATTTTCTGGAAATCATCCGCGACCGACTGCTGCATTTTTTGGTTATATTTTTCAACAACTCTTAGTTGATGCTTTGGTGTAGTTGAGTTGGTTGATGTGTTTGAAACACTTTTGTATCATCTTTTGCTGATTAGTGGAGTTTTTGTGGGCCTCGGCCCCGTGGTTTTTACTCTCTCACATCGAGAGGGGTTTTCCACGTTAAAATTATGGTGTTGATTTTCTTGTGTTTTCGTTTCGCTTTATTTGTGATTTGATTTCGTTGGGGCTTCCTCGTTTAATTCCGTTGCGTGTTATTGGGAAGATTTTGTGGGTATTTGTGATACGCGTGGTATTGCGGTTGCTTGTTTTTCCAACAAGTGGTAGCAGAGCAAGGTCACCGGTTCGAATCCCGACAACAGGATGTTGTGTAATGATTCCACTGTGTGGTTGCAGATGCTGGGGGCATGCTGCGTAATGATTCCACTATTGCAGATGCTGGGGGAGATTGTTGGGGTGTACCAGTATCCTCAAGTGTAAGAGGATTCGACTGAGGCGCAGAAAAATTGTATTGTGTTAAGACAATAAAGTAGCACATTTACTATCATCTGATTTTAATACAACGGTAAACGTTTGATTTTACCAATTAGTATGTGTTTCCTTTCGTTTTCGAGAAATACGTAGACACTATATTAATAATAACAAGTGAAAACGTGTGACAAGGAAGGAGTTGGTCACGAATTGCTACAAAGAGAGATAGTGAAGTGTGAAATTACATAATTGGAGGGGTAGCTATATTTCATGACCATAAGGTAGAGTTTTTTTCCTCAAGAAAATGGACCTTTGGATGCTCGCTCACCAAAGTCTTGAACAAGACAATAGATATGCAAATCCGTTGGATGTGAGTGAATCACATTACCTTCTTATAAATATAAGACATAAATCTCTTGTCAATTCAGATTAGTCTTTTTAGACCAAACGAAAACGGCGGTCCAAGTAGTTGATCGAATTCTTTATGACTAACTTAGTATAAAGAAATATAGTAACACATTTACTAACATCAATTGGTTTTAGTACAACGTTAACTCGTTAAGCGCTTGATCCTAATATGATATCAGAGCAGAAAATCCTAAGTTCGAACACCGCTTCTCGCACAATTAAAAAAAAAAAAGTGTTGGGCCTCTCTCTTCTTAAAAACCCACACTTCCCAAACAAAAAAAAAAAATCAAGTGTTGTCGCCTCTCTCCCCTCTTATATGCCCATACTTGAGGGGGCGTATAAGGAAATATAGTAGCACATTTACCAACACCAATTGGTTTTAGTACAACGGTAAACATTTGATTTTAATATGGTAATGACAAGATTAAGTTAGGAGTTTGTTTATTATCTCTAACACTTAGCGTTACCATGCCCGGGAGTTTTGGAGGCGTTACAATATCTCTAAAAAACTCGTACAAATCATTTCTCCAGTAATTTTTTTTGAGTTATAAATCATTTCGATATTGTTAGATCACATTTGTAATATTCCGAGTTTAAGTTCACAACGACACCATAAATGAGTTGAACAAACAAGAATAAAGTTAATACCTTTGGTAAATTGGCTTGAATCGCGCGATTCTCCCAACGTCTTATCCGTTCATCAATCGGTGAATAGCTCACAATTGCAATTGTCAAATAAACTCGAAATAATATAAAAATAAACCAAAGAATGTTTTATTGGCAAACGACTGCATTGGTATGAAATTATGGATGGTATGCTTTACAATTCGTAACTATGCCTTATATTATGCTAATAAACAACCTAGAATCTACTTAGGATAATCCAGCAGGCTTCTGTGCCGATGAGACGGTGGCTTGCACGACCATGTCTTCAAACTCTTCATCTCTTCATCTCTAGATCAAATGTCAACTAAGCTTTCTTATTCAACTTGACTCGAAATTTTGTAGATAAAATCATGCTCTTCGAACTTCATCTTTTATCGACCTATGACTCGACTCGATCCGTCATCTCTCAACTCAATCTTGTGCTCTGGAAACCCCTCTCGACTCTTCAATTCTCCCATGTTTTCCGCCAAAGATCAAATAATATAAGAAATAGCACCTTTTTTCTGGAGAGATAATATATAAAAATAAATTTTCACATCACGAACCACGAAATATCAAATTATCTCATTTAGCTTGAGATTTACACATTAAATTGTAATCCCTCATTTTTTTTAACGGTCACTTTTAAGAATTTGATTTGATTTTATTTATCTGTTATTTTACATTACCAATACAACATTTATTATTATTTTTTCCTCCCTTACCGTTCATTTCAATAACCCAAATTTTGGTATAATTTTCCATGCACAAAGAATAATGGGTGTTTTTGTTATTTTACGCTTTATTTCAGACACTTTAATCAATTTTTTAATCTGTGTAATTCTTCTCTCTCCGACAGTTAAAAAACGGAGGGAGTAGTTTTTTTATTAGATATTGAACCGGTCCGTGATTCTAAAGCTTTTGCTTGAAAATTTGATGACTCATAGATTCTATTAGAATCTATTCCAAGTCTTGTTCTTTTTTAACAACTAAGAAGAACTCTTTGAACCCGACTAGCTTTCACCCCAAAACGTAATAGTATACATACCAACAAAAGGAACTGTTACGATTTCATTTTTTTTATTGAAGTTAGAGATCGATTAAAATGATAAGAAAGTTTTTCCAAAATTATAAATTTTTTCTTAGACCTCCTGCAATTAGATGTACTCTTGATATTATAATTAACAACGAAATAAACATTGAAAAATCATAAAACGACTCCATTGACTACAATACTTAGTTTCCAAAAGAGAAGTCTGTCAGAAAAGTAAAAAAAAAAAAAAATTGAAAGTGATAATAAAAAAGACTTTAATGACATTTCGTGCATAATTTCCGAAACAGAAGTCAAACTTACTCATTCCGTTTCTTGTTTGCTAAGTCTCAAAGACACGTTTGCCAAACAAGCTGGCCGAGTCTCATTCTCATCCCCATTCACCCATCACGTAATATGTTGCTAAGGCTTGTAATTATTAGATATGCTACAACACGATAAATATTTATATCATTGATTATGATGTAAGTACCCTATTTTGTGTGGCTACAAAAGTGAGGGTTGTTAAATTTCCCCATTGAACTCTTCCTAGCTATTACATGTTTCAACTTTCAATCACCACATCATATCAAGAAATGAATTTTTCTAACCCCATTTCGGTGCTACATTAGACTTTGTTTTCTACTTATTCGGGTGGGAATGTCATTTTTTCGAGCTCCTTCGTACCGTACGATAACGGCGAGGGGTGGAGCTGGTCGTCGGTTTCTTGAGGGTAGGCATGAAGTTAAAAATTATAATATTCTTTTTAGTGTAGTTTGGTGATGTGTAGCCTACATGGGGCCATTTTTCTTTTCAAAGATTATCCTGTAGGTTTGTATCAGTTTTCACCGACGATTGTTCGGCTTTCAATAAAAACTTTCGCATTTTCGTTAAAAAAAAACAGTGTTCCTTATCCAATATCTTAAACTTTTCCACCGAGGATCGTAGAAATTTGACAACATAGTATATAATACAATGCATGTGTAATGCTTTAATTTTTTATTGTTTTTGTGATGCTTTGCAACTCTTACATGATGATTGTTGTGAATATTGAAGTTTTACCACCATACATTCAATGTCGGAGTCAGAAAATTATGTTTGGATGAGCTAGTGAACTATTTATATTGTGTCGGATGGACTGTATTAAAACAACTGATTGTGTTGGATCGAATTATATAGGTTTTTAAGTGTATCATAAATAACAATCTAAGCCAACTATTTGACTCTGTCTGTACATACATTGAAGTTAAATCATACGATATAATCGTTATAGGAAGGTCGTAAAAATTAACATACAAACGATCTACACATTAAAGTTAAGGATCCAAACTCTTTTTGTTTCGGCCTTTAATAGGCGAACGTGTATTTTATTAAGGGCCATTATGTTTTATCCCGAAAGTAAAATAACGACAATAATACTATATCTATTACGCTTGTCTGATATTTCTTACATTATACAATCGATAATAGTAGTAGTCAGATTTATACCGATCAATAAATATACTTTCATCATTACTCAATTAGTATTAATGTATTATATAGTGAAAGATTCAATAATTTAATGTGTAATACATACGTAAATCATTTTTCTGAATAAATGAAACCACTCATCTACAGGTGTGAAAATTTATGCAGCTTAAATTTGTGCCAACAAAATTAGGACCACTTTTCCTATTTCTGCAAAATGTGATGGAAAAAATGAATACCTATCACAAGCTACCACCATTATCCTTTCACCTAAAAAAAAATCTCAAAAAAATTAAAATGAAAGTACCATTAATTAAAAAGCCTGAAATTAAGCTAGGGACAATTCATGAATATGTTAGGTGGAAACCATGTTCCATTAATTTCGCTGTTGGGGGCATAATATTAATTTCATTCCTTTTAACAACTGGTACTCATTCTTTTTTTTTTTTTTTTTTTTTTTTTTTTTTTTTTTTTACAGCAACGAAAACATATTCAAATAACAAAAGGGAAATTACAGACCAAACTGTTCAGCCGCTTCCTCTTCCTTTCTCGCACAAGTGATCCAGGAGGGGAAGAATCCAGTCCAGAAGGCTGGATTAATAAGATTCTTAGAAAATTTGGCTACTTTGTGGCTTACTACATTGTATTTCCTACTAAGAAAACAGAGTATACTAAAATCCAGCGATCCGAGGAGGAAGCGGATGTCTTCAACAATCACTAGCAGATCCTGAGAAGGGAGAATAATACCATTCACCATGTTTGCCAACAACTGCGAATCCGTTTTCACCAAAAATTGCTTCCACCCACGATCCCTAGCCTGCAAAAGTGCCCATCGGACTACCTCCGCCTCAGATCTGAGAGGAGAATCAAAATAACCGAAGGAGCTCCCCCATATTTCCACCAGGTTGTAATTTTTATCATATATGGAAACTCCGCCACCTGCGTTAGAAGATGCGTTACGCCATGATGCATCAGTATGTAGAATGAAGCACCATGAAGAGAAATCAAAATAACGATCACCAGCAGAAGAACTAGTGAAAGGATCAGGCTTAGAGGATTCCACTGCAATATCGTTAGAGGTATCAGAAACACAGGCTGAGGTAAATTCTTTATATTCTTTATTTATCAAAAAGGCAATGTCCTGCGGCTCCTCTAGAACTCTGTTAAAAAACCAGCTATTCCTTGCTTTCCAAATTTGCCAGAAAACAAAAAGAGTAAACTCAATAGTTTTTTTAATAGACATAAAATTTTCATACAAAGTAATGCTAAACCACCAGGACTGAAGATCAAAATTAGTAACAGAGAATTGAGACCATAAAGTAGGGAAGAAAGACAAAATGTCCATAGCCCTAGGACAAGTTACTAGGATGTGCTCAATAGACTCTGTACTATTACCACAAAAACTGCAGGAAGCAGGAATAGAGCTATTATAAATTCTACTAGTTAAGTTAGCCTTGCAAGGAATGATACCCTTTAAACATTTCCACATGAAGTGCTTAATTTTATTTGGGACTAAAAGGGACCATAGACGCTTCCAAAACTTAGGATTAGCTCCTGAGCTAGCTTGAGAAACATTGGTGGCACTAAAGGAAAACAAACTGGGATTTAACTTCTCAAAAAAGAATGCATATGCAGATTTTAAAGTGAAGATGCCCTTAGAAGAGTGTTTCCAGAATAAAGAGTCCTTTATATGACAGGAGCTTAAGGGTAAAGAGAGGATATGATGGGCATCCACAGGCCAAAAAACTTGTTTAATTTTCTCCTCATTCCAGCTTTTATTCATGATTAAATCACTTACCCAAAAAATGTTGGGGGAGTATTGCTCTGGGGTAAGAGGCCTCATAGAAGGGTTATTGGGAAGCCAATTGTCTTCCCATATTCTAATAGATTCTCCATTACCTACAGCCCAACACACCCCCTCCTTGAAAATTTTCAGAGCAGACATGACTCCCTTCTAGAAATAAGAGCTACCCGTGGATATTTTAGCATCTAAGAGTGAAATATTACGAAAATACCTAGCTTTTAGCACTCTGGACACCAATAAACTAGGATTTTTTATCAACCTCCAGATCTGTCTTGCTAAATAGGCATAATTAAGAGCCTCAAAGTCCCTAAAACCCAGGCCACCAAGACCCTTGACCATACATAACTTCTTCCAGCTTAACCAATGCATACAGCTGTCAGAATTAGGATTCTTACCCCACCAAAAATTAGCCATTAAAGAGGAGATCTCCTTACATATCCCTTTAGAAATCTTGAGAACAGACATAGGGTAGGAAGCAAGCATAGTGATGACCGACTTCACCAGAATCTCTTTACCTCCATGACTCAGAAATCTATTTTTCCAGGTGGAAAGTTTTGCAACAATTTTGTTTTTGAGTTGCAAAAAAACTTCTCTCTTAGACCTCCCCAGCAAAAGAGGTAAACCAAGGTACTTTGAGTGAGAAGCAATCTGGATACCTGGAAAAAATGAAGTAATAGAAGATCTAAGAGACTCATCAGTTCCTTTACTAAAGAAAATGCTGGATTTCTGAATGCTAATCCGCTGTCCAGAGCTATTTTGATAGATACTAAGAAGATGAGAAAGATTCTGGGCTTGAATAGGGTCTGCCTTGCAAAAAAGCAAACTATCATCAGCAAAAAACAAGTGCGAAATAGCGGGGCAGTTTCTGCTTATTTTTAAACCCTGAATAAGATTACCAGACTCTGCATTATTAAGTAACACACTAAGGCCTTCAGCACAATGGAGGAAAAGGTAAGGAGATAGAGGATCACCTTGCCTGATTCCCTTAGAGGGCTTTAAGAAACCAGACCTGGAACCATTAACTATTAAAGAAAAGGAGACAGTAGTAATGCAGGCCATAATCCTATCAATCCAAAGAGAACAAAAGCCCAATTTTTCCATAACAAACTTAATAAAAGGCCATTCCACTCTGTCAAAAGCTTTTGCCATGTCAAGTTTAAGAGCCATAAATTTGTCACTTCTAGATCTACAATGCATCATATAATTCAGAGACTCATGGACGAGAATATAGTTATCCGTAATGTATCTACCCGGGATGAACGCAGACTGATTCTGACTAATGCATAAGGGCATAATCCTCTTCATTCTGTTAGCTAGAATTTTTGAGAGGATTCTATAGGAGACATTGCAGAGGCTTATCGGTCTAAAATGGGAAACTTCAAAAGAATGAGGGTGTTTAGGGAGGAGTGAAATACAAGTATGATTCATCTCCCTTAACATCATGCCAGAGTGAAAAAAGCTTTGAATCATATTCAATAAAACTTCATCATTTTATTATTTGGTGTTGAAGTACTCCAGATTATTTCTAAAGTAGTATTAAATATGTGTTTTGCTTTTTATTTAGAGTTTCACTCATATTTGTATAAGAGACGAGTTTTCTCAAGGTTAAGACCGAATTATTGTTTGGCTGAGTTTTATTAATTTATTGGTAACATGAAAATAAAACTATATTTTGTTGAACCCTCATAAGCCTGAACATAAGTATGCAAATTTTCCTAACATAATAAAATATTCCTAACAATTTCTCCCCTTTTGATGATGTCAAAACCCTCATAAGCCTAAACATAAGTATGCAATTTTTTTCATAATAATAACAAACTAAAACTCAGAAATTGTATTCATCCATAAAGGGCAAAAAGACAAGTAAGTTGAACCTCCTCCATGTCTTTCCAATTAATTTCTGGGAACTTCCATTTCCAGTAAGCCATGGAAGTGTACTCAGAGACCCCAAGAAATACTCTCTTGTTGATGAGTCTGTGAAAGTCAGGTATAGTCTCATTTGCCTTGGGTTCTCTAAAGTATTTCTCAAGTTTATCCTTATCTTCAGCAATATGTGAATCAACAAACTTGAGATTCTTCAACAGACCCCATTGTTCCCGACGGTTCATTCTCCTCATAGGACTGAAGAAATTTACCATGTTGTTGAAATCTTCATTGGTGTTCACTGGATAAATCTTCTGGCCCTTTTGCAGAAAGGGGTATGACTTGACTTGGTCTGCTGGTTGAGCCAGATCCAGTATTTTGCTTGAGAGATGAATACTCTCTTTTAACATCATTGTAAACTCTGGTCATATCAGCTCTCATCTTCTCATCATAATAACCTATCCAATCTACCCATGTTTCATCTTGCTTTTGGTTTGGATACAGATGTTGAAATAATGTCCTAAACCCAATCGGGTTGGACCGGATCTGACCGGGTCGGATCATTTCTACTTTTTCTTTATGTTTATTCATATATTAAATGGCTAGTCTGTTGTCATATATCTGTTCTTTTAAAGAACCAATTATGAATTGTTATATGATAACGTCCTTAGTATTAAACCGTGATAGAGAAACCATGATAGGCGATTATGGTTGATGAGATCTCAATCACTTTAATAAGTTTGATACTTAAATGTCTCTAGCGATGTACTATTAAACAGGGCATTGAAAGTATAAACGGGCTATCACGTATTAGATGTCTTCTCCGGAGATCTCGTCTATCGAAATGTAGCACACTTGACACGTGGACGTGTATTAGGAATTGTACGTTATTACTTTGACATTATGCGCGGTTGTGTAATTATCCTTAGGACCGGAGTCTACATGGCATCACGGTGTGGATTGTCATGCTTTGACGCTATTGAGGTTTCCTCTAGCCATAGGGCGATCATATTGATTGAGTGTGATACTGAAGCATGCAGAGTATACATGTTTGTTCGTCCGGAAATCGCGTACCCTATCAGTAGGGGTGAATATCCGAAATGGCCTTCTTATAAGAAATGTCTTACTCTCGTGAATCTTTGCAAAGTAGAAGTAAATAAGTTACTTCGAGAGAGTATTATATCTAGATTATAAGATACGGTCGTTGATGCTTGACACTCGACGTACGACCGTATGGATATTATTACAGCGATATGATTCTATTTACACGGTAACTGTTTCACATGAAAGGTAGTAGTCATTGCATTTGACTCTTCCGATGATTGGGGGTCACGGTGTGTTGCTAGAGGCTATCCCGTGATCGTTAGGCATGAATGGCATTTTCATAATTTGCACTTTGTGTCTACGGGCAATATATTCGGAAGCCTATCGGGTCACACACACATAAGAACATCTAGCCGGATTTAAATGCGGTTATAGTTGATAACCAAATAAGGAAAGAATTCATCTCATACTATAAAGGTTATAGTGGTAAATTAATATGATAGTATTTATTTATTATGAATGAATATAATACAAGATATTATTTATGTTGATTAATTAAATATGTATATAAATACATATATTTCGAAGATATATATATATATATATATATATATATATATATATATATATATATATATACATGTATTTTGTAAATTAATTAATCGTAGTATTATATTAATTAAAGAACATTCCAGATGCCAATTGATTTGGCTATGGGGCGCAGATGTGCTTGTGTATCAGATACACTTGGATTGTGCAATTTAATTAATAAGATTACTATAATATTAATATTGGATATTAATTGATTTTTGGTAAACAGATTTATGGTAATAAGATAAATATAGTCAATATAAGATATTGACAATATATTATAAATATTTAATATAAGATATTGAATATTAATGAGATAAATCAATCAAAGGTATTTTCCTTATTTTATTAGAAAAATGTTTTCTTTCTCCACAATCTACTAGGAAGCTAATCCCAATCAGATTGGGAATCACAAGGGACACACATATCTCTATATAAAGGAGGGATTGGCTAGCTCTTTTTGTACATCACAATTCCAAGAGCTAATAGTTCTTGTGAAAAAATAGAGAGCTTCTTAGAGATAGTTTTGAGAGAGAGAAAAAGTCGGTCTAGCAACCGAGTTTTTCTGGTAGCAATCAATGATGGGATTCCGGCAGGCTGTTCGTGTGGACTAGCGGTAGAGGCCGAACGCTTGGGTGGCTCCGTGCATCACTACTCTCCTTAGACGGTCAAAGTGTCGATCTTTTAGATCAACCAAGGTAACACCGTCTACTAGCTTATTTGTTCATTGCTTAAACAAAGTCGATCCTGGTAGGAAATAAAATTTTGAATTTTGCTGCATTCTCGCGTAGATTTCCTAACAACAGATTGTCTTGAGTTCGGAAAAACTCTCTTACATTGTCCAATACCTTAGCATCATATTCTTGCATGTTTCTGTGGGCTGTGAAGGTTCTTTTCTCACCAGCATATATGGTACTCCTGCTACCTCTGCCGGTGCTGGATCTGTGTAGACTCATTGAGCCTTTTTGTTGACTGGATCCAGGCCTTTGCTGCCTTCCTGGTCTATCTCTGTCATCATCTCTTCTTTGGATAGGATGAGGGAATCCTATGAAATGTTCATTTGAGGCCTTTTCCCTCTCCTCTCTAGCCTTTCTTAGTTGTTCTTTAGCTTCATTTCGTATTCTCATCTCTTTGTCCTTGCTCTTAGCTATTCCTCAGTAAAAGTTGGGGGTCTGACTGTTGATCCTTTAGGCTTATCATCTCTTTCCCCTTTTTTGGCGGCATCATCCCTTTGTTGTAATAGTATGCTGTTTGTAGATTCAGCTGTACTAATCAGAGTATCCAATTTTGATTCAATAGATGTGAATCTGTTGTCATGATTAGAAAGCTTCTTGGTAACACTGCCAAATATTGTGCGAAAATCCATTGCCATTGACTCATTTTCCTGAGAAACGTGTTGTCTAAGGCCTACAATATTGTTGGTGAAGTTTATACTCATCTGGCGCATCAGGTTACCCTGCATTTGCACCACAATGTTTTGTGCATCAATGTACTCAGCAATAGCCTGAAATCTTCTCTTTATTGAGTGGCTTTCATCTTTAAGTGCTATAGTCATGGATCTGAGATACATTGCTTGTTGTTCCAGTTCTTCAGCCAACAAATCTGTTGCTTTTTGAAAAGCCTCATTGGATATGCCAGTAGTTAGTTGAGCAAATTTTGTACGGATATCAGCTGGTTCTGGTTCTGTTTGCTCTCCTCTATCTTGGTGTGGTATAGTGCAATGAGAGTCCGCTGGTTCTTGGTGTTGTGTTGTGGGTTGAGTAACATCGACACATGTTTCTACTTCTTCAAGTACTTGAGTAGATGTTATTTCTGGGGCAGCACTTTCTCCTATTCCCCTTGCTCATTGCCGGGAGTTGCCTTGACTGGAGTGGCATCAGCTGATCCAGTGTCCAACACTGCTATTGGTTTCGGTTGTAGTGTCAACAGACAGTTGTGGAGCATGTGGAGCCAGTTCAAAAGTGTTAGCAGCTTCCATAGTCTGCTGATCATGTGGCTGAGCTGATGGTGTTGTCTTAGCTGATGGAGTTATCTTTGCTGGCTCTTGTGTCTGTAGAAAGGTACTCAAGGGGATGTTATCATCAATTGCATCATCTGTTTGCACAATCTCTTTATCTTGTCCATAATCATCATCATTTGGATCATCACCATCATCATAATCATGATCATCACCATCATCATCATGATCATCACCATCATCATCTGATTCACCACTTTCTTTATCAGAAATCAGAGGCATTTTTACTTTTGCTGCATCTATCATTTCTGTCTCATTGACAGATGCAACGATCTTGGCTTCACCCATTTTACATCTTCTTCAGCCCCAGAAACAAACTTGGCGGTTTTCCAAAAATAGACGAGGCTTTCATAGCAAATATCTTTGATAGGAGGATTGAGAAAAGTCAGCAATCCTATGTTTTTGCATCCTTTCGCCAATCGTTGTGCTTTTTCATCATTTCCACATAGCTTTAAGTAGTGTTCTTCTCGAAAGAACGATCTAGTGCAATCGATTTCTCATATTGTTTTCTAGTTTGGGTGGTTGAAGAGGATGAAGCCATTGTTTGAATAAGTTTGACATTTGAGATTATGAAGAAGCTTTGATTTTTCAGAGAAAATAGGGTTTATGAATTGCAAGGGAGCGTAAAGAATTCTGAAAAATCTCTAATTATTGTTTATATAGAAGAATTTGTGTAGTGTGAATGCGGTTGAATATGGAAGGATTTGATGAAGTAATGGTGTGATTTTGTGTATATAAATCACGGTATTTGAGTGTAGTGGGAGAGTGGATTGAGGTATGTAATGATAAATCCCAGGTATCGAGGTGTTGCCGTCACACCTTGATGCAAAAAATAACTTCCATGATTGTAATTTAAAATCCACGTGTGTAATCTTCCATAAGATTATTCTTCATAAATCAACCGATTTTCCACATGTATAAAATTGATTTTGTTCACACTTCACTTTGCTATTTTCTCCAAGAGTGTTGCGGTGGAGTAACTTGGCTGGTCATTAGGCCAGTGGAGTGACTTTTTACTGAGCTGCTGTATAAAACTGTTCCTAACAATCAGTGAAGTAAACTTCGCTTGGGTACGCACAGTACTTACCTGCCAAATGAGCTCACCCGAAGTGGCAAAGGTTCAGTCAGCTGGTGAAGTTACTTAGCTGATTACTCCAGTTAGCTGCACTTTATGACTTAATCGATTTCAATCATTCCCAATTCAGTTCTCAACTTGAAAAATCTTTCACGACTGAGTGGTTTAGTAAATATATCAGCCAATTGATCTTCAGTTTGTATGTATCTTAGAATAACATCTCATTTTTCAACGTGATCTCTGATAAAGTGATGTCTCTCACATTAATATGCCTTGTTCTTGAATGCATTACTGGATTTTTAGTAATAGATATTGGACTTGTGCTATCACACATAATTAGGATTGTCTTCTCCTCCATTCCATAGTCCCTTAGCTGTTGTCTGATCCCCAACACTTGTGAACAACAACTACCTGCTACTATATATTCTGCTTCATCTGTTGATGTGGTGATCGGCCTTTTCTAAGTGTCCAATCTTACCGGCAGTGTACCGGGTCAACTGTAGCCTAGAATTGATGAGTCAAGGTCGTATCCCACAATGAATCTTGTCGAGTACCAAAGTCGGTCTCGTTCCTAGTTTAGGTCAACACAAATATTGAACGCGGTGATTTGTCAGATCATCAGTTCTACTAACTAAATAAACATAAAAGAAAGATTTAAAACTATATAAAAGAGATAGCCGAGCTATGATCCAATCTAATACTCACAAACCCCAGCTAAGTCCCGAGGTATTCTTGATTCACCTAAATGTTCTCGATCGTGTCACCCGAAGGGTGTCGTTTCCTGGCTTTGAGAATAGACATTATTTCAATAATCTACCCTCCTATGTCAGGTTCAACAGTCCGCTGACCTGATTTAACTGACCTCACACGGTCTACGATCAATGAAACTCTCGACAAGTCGATACAAAACCTCACACACGAAACCGAATCTGAACAACTCAGTCGGTTTTATAGGGTGATCCTAGAACCCCGGTTCCCGTATCCTCTCGTGAAATACATGTGTAAAGACGATACGTGTGATACGATTATTGAGTGATCAATTCAACAAACATGATAAGAATAAGTTCTAGAACTACGGTAACATCGAGAATCAACAGTCAAACATCAAGAACACCACATGAACAAGCTAAGTTTCGATTTCGAAGACTATCACATAACTCGACTAACAACGATTACCTACTCATTATAATAAGCAAAATAAAAGGGATCAACAATAAAAGTTACAAAAATCAAGATCGAAAGCAAGAACAAGAAAGGAAATTGATATTACCGAGTAGAAAATTGATTTTCTGAATGAAATCTCATCAATAACGCGTCAAGCTATCACCGAGATCCTCCGGATTACAACAATCTACAACCAAACTAATCTAATCTACCTAAAAACTAAGCTAAACTAATGAAAATGATGAAAAAGTTGCAGAAAACGAGTTGGGGAAGAGGAAGATCCAATCTAGATCCAAAATGGGGGTATTTATAGTGTTTTGGCAGATATGGACACTAGGCGTGCGCTTAGGATTTACTAGGCGCACGCCTAGCATGATGAAAACACGGACTGAAACTTTCTGGACCAATTTAACTGCCAGGCGTGCGCCTAGTATTTCTCAGGCGCGCGCCTAGCTGACGCACCCTCGGAAATTTGCCATAACTTTGTGTGTAGACCTCCAAATTGAGTGATTCAAGTTGCGTTGGAAAGATAATTCAATTGTTTACAACTTTAATGATGATGTCCAGCCCAAAAAATGCCTCTAAGGTGGATCAAAATGCAGATCAATGGAAGGTATGGTTGTAGTACCACCGCATTTTGATCCGTTTGAACGTTTAAGCTTCGGGCACACGTTCCAATCCCCGTACTTCCGGACATCTCGAACACCTAAGTCATGTACAAAATCACAACAAATACCACACGTAATCCCTATAGGATACTAGGGTGACCGAGAGTGTATTAAAACACCGAAAAATAATGAGATTTCCGGACTTTACGTCCTGGGTCTCGAAATGATAACCAAGGTGTAAAATACATCAAAATACAAAGAAATGTCTCCGGAAACATATAAAACAAGGTATAAACGGGGTCTAATCACATAGTAAATGTAGTTAATTTGACTCTCAACATGTGGATATGGAGTTTTGTTTTTTGTTAAACCATGATACTAGTCTGCTGCCTAGCATTTGACAAGTTTCAGATGTGCTTTTTCTATCAATATTGCATCCAGCATAATCCGAGTATGAATATGATATTAGTTTGAATCCTCCATCTTTTGGATACCAAATTCCCACATTGATGGTGTTCTTCAGATATTTGATGATTCTTTTATCTGCTAGTAAGTGAGATTCCTTTGGTTGAGCTTGAAATCTTGCAAAACTCCTACTGCAAATAATTTATCAGGCCTGCTTGCAGTTAAGTAGATCAGGGATCCAATTATTCCTCTATATAACTTTTGATCAACATCTTTTCCAATTTCATCTTTCTCAAGAATGACTCTTGCACACATTGGTGTGTCTGCTGTGCCACTTGTATCCTTGGCTTGGTTGATAAAGATGCCATCCTTCTTTTGCTTCACTTGTAGACCAAGAAAGTAATTGAGCTCTCCTATCATACTCATTTGAAATTTGCTTTTCATCAAATTTGCAAATTGCTCACATAGCTTCTCATCTTCCGATCCAAAGATGTTGTCATCAACATAGATCTGAACTAACAAAGTGCTTGTACCTTCTTCTAACTTGAAAAAAGTCTTGTCAATGGTCATGTTGTTGAATCCATTGTTGATTAAGAATTGTGACAATGTCTCATACCGGCTCTGGGTGCCTGTTTGAGTCCACAAAGTGCGTTTTTGAGCTTGTACACTTTATCATCTTTCCCTTTGAGTTGGAAACCAGAGAGATGTTCTACATAAACTTCCTCTTCCAAAATTCCATTCAGAAATGCACTCTTGACATCCATTTGATAAACTTTGAAGTCTTTATTGTTGTAAAAGCTAGAAAGAGTCTGATTTCTTCCAATCTTGCTACTGGTGCAAATGTTTCATCATAATCCATTCCTTCTGCTTGAGAGTAGCCTTATGCAACTAGCCTTGATTTATTTTTGACAACTGTCCCTTGTTCATCCATCTTGTTTCTGAATACCCATTTTGTTACAATGATGTTGGCCATGTTTGGTCTGTCAACAAGTTCCCAAACCTCATTTATTTCAAATTCATTTAGCTCTTCTTGCATGGCTGTAATCCAATCGGCATCTTGAATTGCATCATCTATTGTTTTGGGTTCCACTTGTGATAGAAAACAAGTGAGCATATTCTCCAGTTGTCTTCTGGTTCTAACTCTTGTATGAAAATCTCCAATGAATTGTTCTTCATGATGATCTCTCAGCCAATTCAAATCAGGTTGAAGTTGCTCTTGATTTGGTTCTTCCACAACTTCAGTTTGTGTATCAACTTCTTAACGAGTTAGATCTACGCGCAGCGGACATATCACGATTCATATATCATAATACATAAATAAAGGATTTAACAACTACAAGGGGGTTAAGTTAATCTTACCAATAGTGGGAAGAGAAGCCAAGATCTTCCAACGTGTTCTCCAAACGGTGGTTGGTGGACACCGATCCTTGGATTTGAGACCTCCTTGATATGCTTTCAAGAAAAACTCCAAGTTTTTCTTCAACCAAAAACCCAAGACAAGAAACAAATTTTTCTCTCTTTATTCTAGTGTGGGGGGCGAAATTTTGCACACACTTTTGTCTTGGAAGAACTCTCTTTATATAGGAGAGTAAATCTTTGGCCTCCAAGTTTCTAATTAATTAAATAAATAATTAAAAAGAAATCACAATAAAAGATAATTCCATTTATAAAAGATTGTGATTAATCAATCAATCAATTACAAATCAATTATCTTTTATTAATTAATTATTTAACAAGTAAATAATTAATCACACAAGAAAATCAATTCTTGCCCTTTTAATAGCTAGGAGGCGCCACACACTAGGGTTTAGGCCCACGTAAAATGTCTTTTCGTGTATTATATTATTCACCCAACTAAATAATATTTTGCATATCAATTAATTAGCCCAAACCCAATTAATTATCACCGAGGCCCAAAAACAAAAAAACATCCGAATTACAGGAGCCACATCGGGGACCATGGACCTATAACCAGTAGCTCCAATAACTAATTATTCATCGAACAGAATAAGTACATTAATTATTAATTCCGGGATTACGCCACCATAAACCCGAAACTGAACTCTACCGATTATAGATGTATACTTATACTCAACCCATAGAGTGAATAAGCGTCCATTGATATAATCACTACATACGGATTAACCCTCCATAGATCGTCCATTCCGAGTGGGAAGTTTCCGTGAACCCGACTCAGAATATCTTATCCTTATTTACCATTAACCCCCTAGTGATCAATTAGTTCACATATCTGAGTAGTAGCTAATTAGTCTAACATGAACCGGGCCCATCGATCATTTTCTTAGGGCTAACAAATAAGGGGACTATCTCTCTACTTCCCGCAGGAAGGAATGGATTCCATATCTGTGAAAATCGGAACTACTCACTCATCAGGAGATAGTGCCAATGAGAAGTGGCTTGGAACACATATTTAAGTGAACCGTAACTAACACATCAAACACTACCCCGAGACAAGCGGCACCCCGTGATCACCTCGGGATTAAGGTTGATCCATATATGATCATCTAATGATTTAATAAGATTCCTCGATTACGGAATTATATCGAGAAATTCGATTAAATCGGTCCGAATTCTATGTGAATGCCATCATATATAAATGCCCCACGTAGTACCTCTACCGACAACGGTCCGGATAAGACTATCACACCCTAAGGTGTTCGGGCGCATTATTGGTGTTTTAATCAAGAGACCCTAAACTCGATTAAGTTCACCACGGACTAACGCTTTAAGTATATCACCACTAACTCAATCCTCACGTGTATGCCATACACCGAGTTAAGCGGTTACATACGTATATACTTAGGGTTTGCGACGTGTATTACTTTACAAGCACAAAGCAAGTAATAAGGTGAGATAAATTATGTCATCTATTATTAAAAACAATTACACAAATTGTCTTTCGGGCACTATATCTAACAATCTCCCACTTGCACGAAATGACAAGTAATAATTGTTTTAGAGCACACCCATTCTCATCTTATTCACAACACTCTCCCACTTGCTCTAAAAGCAGATGAGATATATCCCTCAATGCCGTACCCTCCAAGCACTCGACTTGGTACACTGATTAGTTAGGTTATCGGCTCGAGACGATCTTTAGGATCGAAACGTCGCCGGTCCATCTAATCAGGCAATACTCTCTCTCAATATGCTTTTGACCTCTAGTGACTAAGAAGATCCTTCTAAGCTATCTCTTCACTGTTTTCACAATGAAGTGATATCGGCTCACTGGACCTGGAATTACTCCCAGATCAGGAAGGAAATTCCTAAGCTATATCGCCACTCTAGCTGCCCCGAAAGCTGCTACGTATCCGATTAATTAAAATTGAATTGGCGGTGCTGGATTTCTCCAGACTATAGCTCTATCACAATGAGTAAACACTGAGCCCGAGATTGTCCCAACGATCATCCTTAATCTGACTATAAGTCAGAATCAGTGTAGTCAACCATATTCAAGTTTGCACCCGAATATACAAGCACATTATTCCTCGTTCTTCTAAGATACTTGAGGACGTACTAAACCGCTATTCAATGCTCAAATCCGAGATTCGACTACTATTGACTTGTGATAACCCGACCAAGAGAGACTCTATCCCATTTTCTCTTTATCCGAAGATTTAGAGAATCATTCCTGAGAGGTAGGGTAGGACTACTCTCGTTGAATGTTGCATACGTATATGCATGATAATCTTAACCAATAAGACGGATGGGATAGTCAATGAGTCATTCTTGTGAATTTGACCGAATTAAATTCTTAGAATATAGTCCAATTCTCTCATCCAGAGAATCTTGGCGTGTCAATTTCCGACTTCAGATAGTACACCCATATTGTTTCCAACCGTTTCAGTGTTATCATTCATGAACACTAATGATACTACTTTACCAATATTGACATCCAGACTACGAAAGACTTATCAATATTCTGGTCAAGTCCACATATGTTAAAACATGTGACTTTAAATGACCGATAGCTTCTCTTAAATCCACAAAGGATATAAGCCCCGGCAGTCATCCCGCCATTTGTTCTAACCAAGACCCTTCGTTCCGAATGAATCCGGACTCCGTTTTTCAAAGAAGAAAGTCTCGTGGAATCACCCATATTTTCATCTTTCTAACGAAATCTAGCAAGATCGAGTGGTGAGAGAGTTCAAGGTCTGGTTAACTCTCTACTTGTCAGGGAATCACCCCAATACTACTCAGCTTTGCGCTGAAAGTTTAAACTTTCCTATTCTTTCGACTCTTTTCCGTGTAGATCCAATTGCTCCCACTAGGCCTGAGACACTCAGGTGGTTCTACAAGTGGCTGAACAGAACTGGAGTATCAAAACTCCATTCATAGGGTTAAGGCTTTCAAACCAACCTCTATGATCAGAATCCTATACAACCCACCGATCGGCTAAAACTTGGGTGTCCAATCTTACCGGCAGTGTACCGGGTCGAATTGTAGTCTAGTCTGGTGAATCAAGATCGTATCCCTCAGGGAAAATGAAAATGTTATTTAAAATGTGGTTAAACACCAGTTAGCTATTATTATCTTGATCTAAGTCACAATTCTTACTAATTAGAGTTATTCATATGCTAAATAAGTAGATATTTATATAGATATAGATACCAATATAAGTAGATATAAAAAAAGAACTAACCAAGACAATGTAATTGAATTATGATCTCTTTTAGTTCAATGGATGTGATCAAACTTATTGTTTTAAAGTGTCATTAATTATGTGAAACGGTATACTCCTCGCCTAACAAATTCCCTCATACGAGTGCACGAATTCATTCTATGCCTCCTCCTTGGTAAAACCGTAATTAAACCTAATGATTTGACATGATAATCTCTCGAGTATAAATATTCTATCCCCGGATAAGAAAGAGGGTTCCGTTTGTCGACGGCCAATTTTACCTTCCGCCTTTTCTACCCTTTTCTCATACCCTAACGTCTCCGGTCGGTCGGCTTCATGATTAGGTTATGGTTCGTCCATACTCGGTTAATTACGTCAATACAGACTATCAATTAGTTCAAGTAGAAAGAGATTCATCATATTCAATTTTTAATCATATTTTAACATAGTCATCATCCATTTCCCTAAAAGAGAAACATATTTTAATTACATGTCTTGGCTAGTTGTATAATTAGCCTACATACATTATTACTATTATATAAAATTGTACAAAAACAACAAAGATAATAACCATAGAATATTACCGATTACAATTGTTGAAGGGCTTCGTCCTCTGAATGTAACAACAGTGATGAAATCAACAATCTTCAATAATTATTCTAGCTATTACAACAATACTACTATTACTTTTATGGCAGAATGCCTACTAAAATATTTACAGAAAGTAGATAAGAAAATATATATTATGATAGAGATATATATATTGGTACGGTTTTTTTTTCACCTCATAAATGAGGTATTTATAGGCTGTGATTTCAGGTCCGACGTACGCCGAGACTGATCCGGCGTGCGCCGGATTAACCGATTTCGAGTGTCATGTGACAGACGCACATGGGTAACATGGGGTAATTATCAAATAGTCCGGCGTGAACCGGTTTCTTCCGGCCTACGCCGGATTTGTCAGAATACTGCCACTTGATCAGATTTTTGTATAATTTGATTCCGATTCTGCTACTTTGTATCACATAATACCTGCACAATTCAAAAAAACAACAAAACCACAGGTAAATCTGATAACAAAAGTTGTAATTTGTATTAAGTTATTTATTTGTATTTATTAGTTTTTTATAAGTTATTTTACTATCTTTTAAGATATTTGGATAAAATTAATCAATAATATGTATAAAATGTGATAAATATTTGTTATAAATTTAACATATATCAACTACTCCCTACTTAGCTTTTGATCGTCCTCGAAAGAAAATAAGCGATGATAATAAGTAAAAATTCATAATAAAAACAATATAATTTATTTAGACTAAATTTCTATTTTTTTAATAACGTATGCTGTCAATATTATGATTATATTAATTTTTCTATTTAAGATTAGTTAAGAAGATAAAAAGTGTGTATAACTTAATAAATTAGTTATAAAATATTATCTCAATGAAATTCTACATGAACTACTTAATAAAAAAAACAAAATACTTAGAATAACTTTGTAATCGCCACTATACGAATTATCGGAATCAAGGACTAAGTCAAGTAGTTGGCAAAAATAGCTTATAACGTTCAGGCTCAGGGTGTTTTGCTAATCGAAAGGATAATAAAGGAAAATCAAAAGAGACAGAAGCAAGTCGTACGTACTTACACCTTCAACTTTTGATCAAAAATAACTTGATCAGTAACATCCAGACACTGATTTCAAAATCATATATATATATATATTTTTTTATTTTTTTTATTTTTTTTATTTTTTTATTTTTTTATTTTAGAATACTAACATATCCGAGCTCATTACCAGAATCGACTATTTTTCAAGTGTCATGAGGTGAGAACAAATATATCAGTACCTAACTATTCCAATTTTTTTCTTTTTCTAGAGAAAAACGAAGATTTCCTTCCGAATAATTATTTATTCCAATCTCGGCATATACCATTATTAAATTTCGATGTCGTCACCGCTATCCATAAGCACATACTGAACTTGCGGGATTTCAAGGAAACGTAGACCAATTTAGTTAAGGGTTGGTTTTTTTCTAGTTAATCATAATGGCTAATTTCGAGTGAGATCTTGATCACTCTACAAGGCTGAGGTGTGGACAAAAATTGGAAATTATGTTCGGGTAGGCTATTTGGCTCTAGTTAGTCAAAGTAATGCCAAAAATCTCATCATTCCTAGTCCGATTCCAATTTCATACTTGTCTTGAAATGAAAATTATTCTAAAATTTCATTATAATTATAAGTAACTCTTTGTTCAATTCCATAAAAAAAATATTTCATAATATTTATTTATATATACATGCTTAAATTCTTCTTAAAATCTAAAATAGATAAAAATAATATAGAAATAATATATCAAGCTTACTTTACTTAATTAAAAATTTATTCTATCAAAATATATCATTTTTATTATAATAATTATATATTATTTCATTTATTTTCTTGAGGATAATTAAACTAAGTGTATAAGTATTTGATATATTAACTTCATTTTATTTACTAACTCTACTCCCCACTTGCGAACTGTCATCGTCCCGATGATAGATGAGTGAAAAAGTCGGTAGAAAATAAAATGAATGCTTTTAATTTAGGTGATATGAGTTTTTCTTATGAATTATTTGTTTAGAAAGGAAAAGAGTACATTAAAGCTTAACATTTGCAAAAAAGTAAACATTATTATTACACAAAATTTAAGACATAGTTAAACAAACTGACACTCAAAGGAAATTCTTAAACAAAACAACTTAAAATAAACTTAAAAACTGAAAATATTTTATTCCACTACTAAACCAACCACTTAAACTCCTGCCATCGCACACAGATGAAATTACCCCGCTAATCTTCTGCTGTAGATGAACCACTTGGTACATCTACTGGAAGCAGACCTAGAAGAGGTTGACGGGAAGGAAAGATCTCACCCGATGCGTTTCTGGGACTCCAGCAAAACGGATACAGATTCTAGAAATCAAAGACGCAAATGGCATCGGTTGACGGAAATTTCGTCTACCGAGTGCAAAGTTGATGGCCGTTTTGTGAATCGGACTCCCACCAACAATAGCTCCAATCGTAATAGCATAAAGCAACAACATCTCATCATCGAAACCTCGGAAAAATCCAAAGTTGGAAAAACTCGCGAATTTATAAAATGTTTCCGTGTTCGAAGATGAGGAAGCGAGCAAGTGGACACAACATGATCACGGTTATAATTCGGAAAGAGAATTTGGAAAGCTTCTGCACACTTATCTATAACACCATGAACCGTGTCCAAATTCCACTGTGATTCATAATGACTATTTGGGGTAGTTTGGACAGGAGGTATTTGGAAAGCTTGATTGATGATAAAAGGAGTGAATGGTACAATACAACCACGGACACGCACAAAACGTGTAGATTCTACAGAAATAGACTCTGACAGAGCTGCAAAAAATTCTCGAACTAGAGTGACATTCTCAAAAGATTCTACGCCGGGTTTTTTAAAATCCGTTTTTTTTTGTGTAATAATTTAAATTGTATCATAAAAATATTTTTATAAAATCACAAAATTATTTAATGATAAAATAAATTATTACGATTTTTTTTATAAAAGCTTGTTAAAGAAAATATTTTTGGTATGATAAATTTTGATTATATCATATAAACCATATATGATATAAAAATAAGTTTATCATAAATTTTTTATGAAATCTTTGAAAATAAAATTCAATCTAATTCTACTCCTATCATCGTTAAATCTTCGAGATTTCTATAATAGCGGTCCATCAACCTAATTCCTAGGAATGATGCGTTTGAATTCTCTCTTTGTTGTCCATCGGGATTTTCGGATAACCACCTAGTCGTTCCCATCTTAATTACATTCAAACATTCATCCTGGGATTTGGTTGTGCTTTCCCCACATTTCCCATTATGTTCACTTTTGCCACAGATTCTACATCTCTTTAGAAATCTTGCCCTTCTCTTTACAGCTCTTCTTGATTTTCCATTACAAAGATCTCTTTCTCTGATTTTTCTTATGAGTTCTTTATTCAAATTAAAAACTAAGGTTTCTATTTTAAAGGCAACATCTTTATCTAAACCTACTTTTAAAAGTAAAATAAAAACTTCTATTCTATTTATAAAAGGCATTCCAGTTCTTTTACGTCTACCCGGTAAAAGACGAAACTAATTAAATTGCATAAAAAAAAGAAAGAAAGAGTGTACCTGGGATCAGCTCAGTTTGTGGCTGATAGCAAAACGTTTCTTTTTAATCTGTCGGAGGATCGCTAAGGTACATAACCTCTCTTGTTAGAGGTATTCCTTCCTCCTTTATGAATAACTTCACTCTCGTGGCCATTGGCTATAAAAGTCGTGTATCCATCTCGTTAATTCTACGGCTCCCGACTTGTAGATTTTTGTTACTTCATATGGACTGTCCATCTTGATTTAAGCTTACCCGGAAACCACTTCAAACGCGAATTATATAAGAGTACTCGATCACCTACATGAAACTCACGACGATAGATCCTCTTATCATGAAAAGTTTTCGTGCGTTCCTTGTAGATTCGAGCGTTTTCATAAGCATCGAGATGAAACTCATCCAGTTCGGTTAACTGAAGTAATCTATAATCACCAACAGCCTTTGGATCAAAATTTAGAAATTTAATAGCCCAAAAGGCTCGGTGTTCTAATTCAACAGGGAGATGACAAGATTTACCAAAAACTAATTTATAGGGAGAACAACCAATTGGTGTTTTAAAGGTTGTTCTATATGCCCATAATGCATCGTCTAGTCTTTCTGCCCAGTTTTTACGATTTGACTCTATAGTTTTTTCCACGATTCTTTTTATTTCTCTATTAGATACTTCTACCTGTCCACTAGTTTGTGGATGATATGGTGTGCCAAGTTTATGTTTTACACCATACTTTTCAATTAATTTTGTAAATGGTCGGTTACAAAAATGTGATCCTTGGTCACTAATGATAGCCCTAGTGAGTGCCAAATCTCGTGAATATATTCTTTTTAAGGAATTTTAACACTACTCTAGAATCATTAAGTGGGAAGAGCTTCACTTTCTACCCATTTGGATACATAATCGACCATCACTAAGATGAATTTCTTACCAAACGATGGAGGAAAGGGGCCCATAAAATCAATACCCCGTACATCAAACAATTCACATTCCAAAATAGGTTGGAGAGGCATCTCGTGCTTTTTGGAAATATTTCCCCATTTCGGCATGATTCACAAACCCTTGCATAGTGGTGTGCATCTTTATATGAGTAGGCCAAGAAAACCCACATTGTAAGACTTTGTAAGCGGTTTTCCACCCTCCATGGTGGCCTCCAGCCTCACGATCATGGCAAAAGGATAGTATACTTAAAATCTCATCATTGGGCACACATTTTCTAACTATACCATCCGAACATTTTCGAAAAAGATCCGGTTTTTCCCAATAGTAAAATTTAAGATCATAAAAGAACTTCTTTTCTCGTTGCCATGTCCAATGAGATGGAATATACTCACAAGTAAAGTAATTAACAATATTACCGAACCACGGCGAGCTTTCCTTGGATAAATTACCAGCTTTTAACCGCTTGCATACTTGGAGGAGCATCAACCATGAGGAGTTGTTCATCTGGAAATGAATCTTTGATCTCTTGTCTTCCTCCTTTTCCTTCTTCAAACTCCATACGACTCAAATGGTCTGCCACTAAGTTCTCACTGCCCTTTTTATCTTTAATTTCAATGTCAAATTCTTGAAGTAACAGAATCCATCTAAGAAGACGAGGCTTCGCATCTTTCTTTTTTAACAAGTATTTTAATGCTGAATGATCAGTATAAACAATTACTTTAGAACCAATGAGATACGATCGAAATTTGTCTAAGGCAAAGATCACAACCACTGCCAGCTTCTTTTCTCGTGGTGGCGTAGTTAAGTTGGGCCGTGTTTAAAGTATGGGATGCATAGTAGATTGCCTTAAGCACTTTGTTATGGCGTTGACCTAGAACGCCTCCGATCGCCGCATCACTTGTATCACACATAAGTTCAAACGGTAAGTTCCGGTCCTGGTGCTACTAGATCGGTGCGCTTACCAATCGTGATTTCAAAGCTTCAAATGCTTCCATACATTTGTTATCAAACTTAAATGGTACTTCTTTTTCAAGCAAATGATCGAGAGGTTTCGCTATGCGTGAAAAATCTCGCAATAAATCTTCTATAGAAACCCGCATGTCCAAGAAATTCTCTCGAGTTTTCGATTTACCGGTGGAGGTAACTTTTTGATTACTTCAACTTTGGCTTTATCTACCTCAACACCTTCTTCGTAAATTCGATGACCTAGAACAATACCATCCGATACCATTAGATGACATTTTTCCCAATTTAAAACTAGGTTTGTGTCTTCACAAATTTAAGCACACGTTCTAAGTGTAGAAGACATTCTTCAAAAGAATCTCCAAAAACGCTAAAGTCATCCATAAAGATTTCCAAAAACTTTTCTACCATATCTGAAAATATTGCCATCATGCATCTCTGAAACGTAGCTGGTGCGTTACATAATCCAAACGGCATTCTTTTATAAGCAAAAGTTCCATATGGACATGTAAAAGTTGTTTTCTCTCTATCTCCTGCTGCAATAAATATCTGTAAATAACCTGAATAACCATCCAAGAAACAATAGAATTTATGTCCACTTAACCGTTCCAACATTTGTACGATGAACGGAAGTGGATGATGGTCTTTCTTGGTATGCTCATTCAGTTTGCGGAAGTCGATGCACATTCTATATCCTGTGACTTCCTTGTTGGTATCCATTCGTGTTTATCATTTTCCTTTATCGTGAATCCGCCCTTTTTAGGCACTACTTGGGTGGGACTTACCCACTCACCGTCGGATACGGGAAAGATTATCCCCATTTCTAGGAGCTTAATAACCTCTTTCTTAATTACTTGTTGCATATTCGGGTTGAGACGGCGTTGTGGTTGGATACATAGTTTGGCTTCTTCATTCAGGATGATCTTATGTACACAAATCTCAGGACTTATTCCCTGAATATCTGCCACTGTCCATCCAAACGCTTTCTTATGTTGTCTCAACATTCTTAACAACTGATCTTCCTGTGACTTCGTTAATGATGATGAAACAATAACAGGAAGCAAATTATCGCTTTCAAGAAAGGCATATTTGAGATTCGAAGGGAGAGGTTTTAACTCCGCATTTCTTGGTGGCTCTTCTACCGAAGGTTTCAATACCGGTCCATCCGCTCTAAATCTAAATAACGATGCCATGGACGTTTCTCAAAAGAACTTCCGGTGTCGAGATAAAAAATGATTTCTTTCATTTCTTGGTTGTCTCCTTCATGATAGATAAGGCTAAACATTCTTCGAGCTTATCTTCAAAATTCTTCGATTCAGCATCGTTCATATACATAGAAGATATGCTTTCTATGAATGAACAAGATTCTAGCGATTTGTATGGATGCTTCATAGCCTTAAAGATATTAAAGGTGACTTCATCTTCATTGACTCTTAAAATTAATTCGCCTTTTTGAACATCGATAAGAGTTCTTCCTGTAGCTAGAAATGGTCGACCTAGAATAAGAGGCGCTGAAAATCCTTCTTCCATTTCCATGACTACAAAGTCAACTGGAAAGTAAAACTTATCTATCTTAACCAATACATCTTCGATAACTCCTTTAGGACTTTAATAGATCTATCTGCCATCTGGAGAGTCATCTCGGTGTTTTTAAGTTTTCCTATTCCGAGTTTCCTATAATCCTCATATGACATAAGATTAATGCTAGCTCCGAGATCACAGAGTACCTTTTTAAACAAAAAACCCCCAATATCACATGGGATGGTAAAACTACCTGGGTCTTTTAGTTTAGGAGGAAGCTTGTGCTGTAATACTGCGGAACATTCCTCATTAAGGCATATGTTCTCATATTCTTCTAAACGTTTTTTGTTTGAGAGAATATCCTTAAGAAACTTGCCGTAAGTAGGCATATTGATCAGTGCTTCTATGACAGGAATATTGACATTCAGATGACGAAATGTATCAAGGAAACGTGCATACTTTTTATCCGTTTTCAATTTTTTAATTTGATCCCTGGGTGGGTAAGGTAAAGACTCAAGGTCAATAAATTTATGGGTTGGAGTCATGCTTTCCTTACCTTTTTCCTTAGATAGTGATGCCTCCTTGAATGTTTGAGCATCTGGTGGCCTCCATGTGTCATGATCCTGCACTATTTTCTTTGAAATTTGTTCCAAATCCTTCTTTACTTGTTCTGTTGGGGTATTGCTACTCCCTACTTGGTCTGTACTATCAGTAACTTCATCCTTTCTAACATGTTCATTGAATAAGGTCCGTAGATCGCTAGCCCTTGGATTTTTCAGTATTCTCGGGACTTTGATCCATTCTTCTTCTTCTATTTCAGTTTCAACATGATCATTACGACTTAAGAAATTACCAATGATTTCTTCTTCTTCTTCACTGAATTCTGGTTTGTCCTTGCTTTCCTTTTCGAATTTATCATCCAAATCATCTTCTACTTCATTGTTTCCTGAGTTTTCTACTCCGTTACTTCCACATATCTTTCTGCTTCGGGTAATAACAACATTCACCTCTCTCGGGTTTCTTTCAGTATTACTAGGTAATCCTCCCGGAGGTCTACTGTTTTTTCGTTCTCCTTCTCTACTCAAGTGATCTTCCATATTACGTACTGATGCCTTTATAGTTCTCATTCTCGTGTCATGCCCACTCATGGATGTTTTCAACGTACTCATATCCTTAGTGACAGTTCCTACAGAAGTCATCATGGTTTCCATATTCTGAGCTTGGGTAGACATCACACCCATCATATTTTCCATTAATTTTTCCCATTTGTCAACTCCTTCTACGGGCTGAGTTGAACTTTGAGTAACTGGTATACTTTGCGTGGTGTGTTGTGGGTATAATCTGGGTGGTGATTGATGGTTTTGATTCGATGAATTTCCCTGGTAACTTTGGTTTTGACTATTGTACGAGGTTTTGTATTGAGTTGGATAGGGTGGTTGTCCTTGCTTACTTGGGTTTTCAGCCCAACGGAAGGTAGAATGGTCTCTTTTAATGGCATTGAATGAATTTGAATAAGTATTATTCAGATTCCTATGTTGTTGCAGAAAACTTACTTCTTCCCTAGAATATTCTTCGGATTCATCTATTCCAATGTCATTATTTCTCATACCATCATTCGAATATTCATTTGAGCCAGAATTCTTGTTTCCTTGTAAGCCATCAAACTTTCTACTAAGATTTTCCAGATGTGCTAAAACTTCTGAGTTTGATGTAGATTCACCTACAAATGCTACTTTTCTCGTACTAGAACCGGTTTCCCACATTCGGTTATTCTTAGAAATTTTTTCAATAGCATCGTAGACAACTTGAGCTTCACTCATCATTAAAGAGCCTCCACATGCATGATCAACATCAGAACGTGAATCCTTTCTCAATTTTTGACAGAAAAGTTGAATTTGCATGTCAAGAGAGTAACCATGATCGGGACAAGCTCTTAACAACTTTTTAAATCTTTCCCACGCATTTCCAAGTGTTTCCTCGGATCCTTGTCTAAAATTTGCAATTTCGACCTTTAATTCCAAATTCCTACCTGGAGTGAAATATTGTTTTAAAAACTCAGTTTGAATGTCGTGCCAGCTTGTCAACGAATGATGTGGGAGCGACATAAACCAGTCTCTAGCCCTTCCTTTCAATGAAAAAGGAAACATTGACATCCTTGTCAATTCACGATGAGCACCTTGGCTCTTGGCGTGTTGCACAATTCTTCAAAAAGATATAGGTGATGATGCGGATCTTCGTCATCTTCACCAAGAAATTGAGCTCGTGTGTCAATCAAACCAAAAAGATGGGATTTTATTTCAAAGTTATTTGCTCCATCATTAGGTAAACGAATTGGATTGTTAGTTTCATTTCTTCTCAAGGTCTGATCACAAATCGGTCTTGGGTTTGGTGGGTTATTATTATGATGATTATTCTGATTTCGGTTCTGGTTATTCCGATTATTGGGATTCTGGTTATTGAGATGTGGTGGTGGTGGAGGATTTTGTAACGGTGGATTAAGATTATTGAGGTTTTGTCCATGTCCTTGGGCATGAACAAGCCCTTGTTCAGGTGGTGTTTCTTCACTGGCCTCGGCCATTCCCGTACCTCGAGTTGATGATTCCTGGGGAGATATACCTCCAAGATGTCCTTGGTCGGTTTGGCCACGTCGATTTTCTCCTCTTAACCTGTCTTTCGTAAGTATTTATATCGGGCTTATAAGGAGTAAGTGGGGCCTTACCGCTTCGGGTCATCAACTACAAAAATGGAAAATAACACGAAAACAGTAAAAGTGGCTACTCACCAATGAGGTAAGTACCAAAAAAAAAAAAACAAAACAAAAGTAGAAATGAGATTACGAAAAGTGTTGACTTATTCTCAAGAGTTTTGAGCTAATGCAAGTAGTAACCATAGACATAATAAATTAACGTCGCTTTCCCCGACAACGGCGCCAAAAACTTGATCGGCTAAAACTGGGTGTCCAATCTTACCGGCAGTGTACCGGGTCGAATTGTAGTCTAGTCTGGTGAATCAAGATCGTATCCCTCAGGGAAAATGAAAATGTTATTTAAAATGTGGTTAAACACCAGTTAGCTATTATTATCTTGATCTAAGTCGCAATTCTTACTAATTAGAGTTATTCATATGCTAAATAAGTAGATATTTATATAGATATAGATACCAATATAGTAGATATAAAAAAAGAACTAACCAAGACAATGTAATTGAATTATGATCTCTTTTAGTTCAATGGATGTGATCAAACTTCTTGTTTTAAAGTGTCATTAATTATGTGAAACGGTATACTCCTCAGCTAACAAATTCCCCTCATACGAGTGCACGAATTCATTCTATGCCTTCTCCTTGGTAAAACCGTAATTAAACCTAATGATTTGACATGATAATCTCTCGAGTATAAATATTCTATCCCCGGATAAGAAAGAGGGTTCCGTTTGTCGACGGCCAATTTTACCTTCCGCCTTTCTACCCTTTTCTCATACCCTAACGTCTCCGGTCGGTTCATGATTAGGTTATGGTTCGTCCATACCGGTTAATTACGTCAATACAGACTATCAATTAGTTCAAGTAGAAAAAGATTCATCATATTCAATTTTTAATCATATTTTAACATAGTCATCATCCATTTTCCTAAAAGAGAAACATATTTTAATTACATGTCTTGGCTAGTTGTATAATTAGCCTACATACATTATTACTATTATATAAAATTGTACAAAAACAACAAAGATAATAACCATAGAATATTACCGATTACAATTGTTGAAGGGCTTCGTCCTCTGAATGTAACAACAGTGATGAAATCAACAATCTTCAATAATTATTCTAGCTATTACAACAATACTACTACTACTTTTATGGCAGAATGCCTACTAAAATATTTACAGAAAGTAGGTAAGAAAATATATATTATGATAGAGATATATATATATTGGTACGGTTTTTTTTTCACCTTATAAATGAGGTATTTATAGGCTGTGATTTCAGGTCCGGCGTACGCCGAGACTGATCCGGCGTGCGCCGGATTAACCGATTTCGAGTGTCATGTGACAGACGCACATGGGTAACATGGGGTAATTATCAAATAGTCCGGCGTGAACCGGTTTCTTCCGGCCTACGCCGGATTTGTCAGAATACCGCCACTTGATCAGATTTTTGTATAATTTGATTCCGATTCTGCTACTTTGTATCACATAATACCTCGCACAATTCAAAAAAACAACAAAACCACAGGTAAATCTGATAACAAAAGTTGTAATTTGTATTAAGTTATTTATTTGTATTTATTAGTTTTTTATAAGTTATTTTACTATCTTTTAAGATATTTGGATAAAATTAATCAATAATATGTATAAAATGTGATAAATATTTGTTATAAATTTAACATATATCACCCACTAAGAGCCATAGATTATCAATCACCCCAGCAGACTATAAAGTCCACAAAACAACAAAACCACAATGGGTCAACGGTTAAACCATACTCCCACTGTGTTTTGGGTGGATTGATATTCTGATCTAGTAGTATTTATCAGTGTAATCACCAACAACTGATGTTGCACGTGGTCTGATTAAATCTGATAGTAACTACCTTTGGGTAACCGTACTCCAAGGTTTAAGGCTGCTACTTATAGATTCTATCAGAATCTTTGTGACAGCTTCAACCGTCACTTTCGATCTCAAGAATCTTATAACCAACCTTCACTCGTCACATTAAGATATTTCACGAACAAATACAATCGAACGTATGCGCAAAATCTCCAAATCCTACCTTCAAGCATTAAATGCTAAATGCCTACATTTAGGGAAGTGGTGTGAACCGAATTCACTCCTTATCCATAAATTCACTAGCATCTTCTAGGTAGACTTCTCGGTTTACATAATAATGTTAACCGTTATTTTGCAACCAATTATCTTAATCGAGTTTAGCAGTGTATTGTAGCACATTAGTAACTATATAGGGCAAGTCTATGGTTTCTTCCTCAGTGAGAATCATTCCACTAGGAGCCAGGCCGAGCATCAGTCCCAAGACTATGCGATAGCCTATTTCGAGCATGGAATACTCTATTCTCTCGTTAAAATCGTAGACTCCTCCTCGTATTCTTTCGATAAACTAAATCGTGTTTCGAGTAGTTATCGGACAAAATGTCACAACTCAAAAGCTCCCATTAGCTTGTATCTTTCACTAGACCCCGAAGGTCATTGTGAACAAGCTACGTTACTTCTTCGTATCTATTACCCTTTCCTAATAGAAAGGAAGCTTAGTCATTGTTCCTTTGAGACGTTGTTCCGAGACGGGAGATAGGAATCACCCTTAGCCGATCGTTAGATCTTATCTCTGGGTATATGCACTAATTAATAGATTTTGAAGAATCGTTTATCTTAATACGGAAACCATTTGCCTATAATAGTTTAAGACGTGTTACATATACCTTTTCAGCATTTCTTAGTGGTTCTGACTTTATCAAACAAAAGTCCGAGTCTCGGATTCGTACTACAAATGTAAAATTCACTTTCTATGAGGCAACAATATATCGAGTTGAAAGTGAATCCATTTGTTCCAACGAATCTGAAAACAAAAAAATAAATTTTTCCGTGATATTCAAGGATCGAATCAAAAAATTCATTTCCTCATACCACTCCCACTATTCAAGCTGAAATTACTGCCCGTTGTTACTCTATTAATCGTTAATGCAAATCTTCCTTGTTCTTCCAAAGAACTAAGTTACCGAGTCAAGTTACTCGGTTAAGAAAGTCGCTAAGGATTCATTGGTTAGTGATCCGAAATCACTTTCCTTATCCTATAATTTCTTTATTTAATGTTTTGGTTTAGCCTCAAAACTTTAGTTAAGATGATTAACACTTACATTCTTTCCCATTCTTAACTTTCCTTAAAGGGAAATAGTCTTGAACTAGCAGTTCGTTTGAGTAGACACTACTCGTGAACTGTGGGATGTCTAATGAAAGCGTTACCCAGTGGGACTAATTTTCTAATAAATTAGAAAAACATAAGATAAAATCTCCCACTAGTTTATCGGTTCCAAATACCGTCTAACTAGCGACACTTTAATTTATGATTCTCCAATTTTTCTATTTGAAAATTTCTCGTGTAGACACTACACAATTAAAATTCACTAGAAGAATTTTATCGTCCCAATCATCTTTCAAACTAACTACGGTTGTCTCTCGTACTGCACGAGTGACAGCAGTGACATACTTATTTACGTCACTTAAGTTTTGAAGGCTCGAGAGAAATACCTCTTCCGAAAAATTAATCGCATGTGAGATTAATAAGTACAACGTTCTAGTTACTTACCACTTTTTAATGAAGTCATTACTAGTCAATTTTACACTAGCGATCTAGCACCCTGAGAGATATGTATATCGCTTGTAAATAAAATTGACGAGAATAAATCCAAATCATACACTACTAATAAATTTTAGGAACTATAAACTAAGTACTTATAGTCTATCCTACCCTTCCAAGGATTTAATCTAATACCTCGCGTGCCGCCTTAGGGTAGGTCAAAGAGGTTTTGATTAATATTGAAGATCAAATTGAGAATCAAACATCTCATTTGTGATCGTCAATCACCTTTCCTTTTTCAAACAAGGTACTACCAAAAATACCATTTATGAGTGTGACCTACTTGTCTCGCATTTTTAGGTAGACCCCGAGTATGCCGCCTTAGGGTCGGTCGGTGACCCGACGAGTACCCAAAATCCTATCCTTTCGGAGACCAAGCCTTGAATTTTGATAGCGGTGAAGGCCTTCCTTAGGGGGCCGAAATCAAAGCCGGCACGAGGCGTCACCATTCTCTCACGTTGCTTGTGTCAACAGTAGAGGCCGTGGGGTCGGCTGTCGCCTCTCCCGCTCCCACTAAATATTTTGAAAAAGTGGTGGGTTTACTGATCACGTTTTTGGACTTGATGTTATATTAAGGAACAATAAATCACAGGCCCGAATGGTGTCGGTTATGTGGGCTAGCCCACCCGACCTATTCGTTGGAACATATGTGGCCGTCGGACGGGTCAAGACTAGGGGAGCTCCGTTGAGCCGTAGTGGCTCGTAGGATGGCTCAGCCTTGCCGGACCCCCGTGCAAACGCCACACGTGGAGGGTGAAGTCGATCGAGCCTAGCTTCTGTTGACCACCCAACCGTGGCTAAACCACTTTCGAACCATGTTTGCCTGTGATTATCCAATCCTTAAACATCAAACTTTCACGTAGACACTACGGAACAAAAAACGTAATCTCGTCTATGTAAGGTGGAATTCACCGAGAATCCAACACCTTAACCACGAGGTTTCGGGATTTTACTCCCTATGCTTTCGCGGAGTGGGATTCACCGAGAATCCATCACCCAACCTCGACGATTTAAAAAACCCGTGATCCTCGGTTTTTACCCTAATTAGTTTCTAATTAATATCAAACAATTAATTAAAACTAATTGCGTGTTTTATACATGCCTAACTAATTCCTCGAATTAATTTCTACATGTATGCATATGGAGTGAAATTCATGATATGATGCATGTCATGGCAATTTTCCGGTTCTACACATACAATCTAAACATGTATTCTAGTGCGGAAAATAAACACCGAGATGGACCGTTGGCACCCCCGTATCTAATCTATTAGAAAATAAATAACCAAAACCCTAATTAGGGTTTACTATTTTCTAACAAAATCAGTAATGTTCAAACTCTTCGATGATCGAAACCAAACGAACTCGGATCACAACGAAACTTTCCGGATCTGTTCTTCACTCCCCGGGCTTGAATATGGACGGTTGGATCGAGTTTTGAATTGTCAATTTTCTCCAAGTGAGCCGCCCAACTTGCCGCCGAATCGTCTCTTGCAGCACGCCGCATCGCTGACTTCCCGAGGCCGATCTCGAATCGAGATGAAACCCGATCAACCCGAAATTTTTATGCCTCGTCAATGAGTCCATGTTTATCAATCCGACAGTCGGATTTACATTTCAAAGGTCCAAACTCTTCCGTAAATTCGAGGAAGTCACGGTAGGGTTTCGTGAATCCCGCGTTTTTCGCCATTACGCCAGCCCACTTCATTGCAACGAACGTAAATTGAGACGGACTCCGATCGACCCCAAATTTGGATGGCTTGTTCTTCAACTTTTAATCTTAATTCTGACCGGAGGGATCGTCGTTTCAACGGCTCGATCAACGGGAAAAACGAAAAACTAAACAGCTACTAAACAGTTCTACTTTCAGGAAATTAAAATTGCAACAACAAATAAATTACTAAACAGTGCCAACCCCCAATCCATCTCTTCAACCATTCATTATTTATGCATATAAAAAAATTAAAATTTATCTACATGCAATTCCACTCCTTTAAATCGTTTATTTATGACTATAACTACATAAATCGTGGAACCTTTCTCTCATACCACATGAAGGATGCAGGTGTTCAGATCTAAACGAGTTAGATCTACGCGCGAATGGACGTATCACGATTCAAATATCATAATACATAAATAAAGGATTTAACAACTACAAGGGGTTAAGTTTATCTTACCAATAGTGGGAAGAGAAGCCAAGATCTTCCAGTGTGTTCTCCAAACGGTGGTTGGTGGACACCGATCCTTGGATTTGAGACCTCCTTGATATGCTTTCAAGAAAAACTCCAAGTTTTTCTTCAACCAAAAACCTAAGACAAGAAACAAATTTCTCTCTCTTTATTCTAGTGTGGGGGGCGAAATTTTGCACACACTTTTGTCTTGGAAGAACTCTCTTTATATAGGAGAGTAAATCTTTGGCCTCAAAGTTTCTAATTAATTAAATAAATAATTAAAAAGAAATCACAATAAAGGATAATTCCATTTATAAAAGATTGTGATTAATCAATCAATCAATTACAAATCAATTATCTTTTATTAATTAATTATTTAACAAGTAAATAATTAATCACACAAGAAAATCAATTCTTGCCCTTTTAATAGCTAGGAGGCGCCACACACTAGGGTTTAGGCCCACATAAAATGTCTTTTCTGTGTATTATATTATTCAGCCCAACTAAATAATATTTTGCATATCAATTAATTAGCCCAGCCAATTAATTATCACTGAGGCCCAAAAACAGGAAAAACATCCGAATTACAAGAGCCACATCGGGGACCATGGACCTATAACCAGTAGCTCCAATAACTAATTATTCATCGAACATAATAAGTACATTAATTATTAATTCCGGGATTACGCCACCATAAACCCGAAACTGAACTCTACCGATTATAGATGTATTCTTATACTCAACCCATAGAGTGAATAAACGTCCATTGATATAATCACTACATACGGATTAACCCTCCATAGACTGTCCATTTTGAGTGGGAAGTCTCCGTGAACCCGACTCAGAATATCTTATCCTTATTTACCATTAACCCCCTAGTGATAAATTAGTTCACATATCCGAGTAGTAGCTAATTAGTCTAACATGAACTCGGGCCCATCGATCATTTTCTTAGGGCTAAAAAATAAGGAGATCGTCTCTCTACTTCCCGCGGGGAAGGAATGGATTCCATATCTCGTGAAAATCGAACTACTCACTCATCGGAGATAGTGCCAATGAGAAGTGGCTTGGAACACATATTTAAGTGAACCGTAACTAACACATCAAACACTACCCCGAGACAAGCGACCCCGTGATCACCTCGGGATTAAGGTTGATCCATATATGATCATCTAATGATTTAATAAGATTCCTCGATTACGGAATTATATCGAGAAATTCGATTAAATCGGTCCAAATCTATATGAATGCCATCATATATAAATGCCCCACGTAGTACCATCTACCGACAAATCCGGATAAGACTATCACACCCTAAGGTGTTCGGGCGCATTATTGGTGTTTTAATCAAGTGACCATAAACTCGATTAAGTTCACCACGTACTAACAGCTTTAAGTATATCACCACTAACTCAATCCTCACGTGCATGCCATACACCGAGTTAAGCGGTTACATACGTATATACTTAGGGTTTGCGTAAGAAGTGTATTACTTTACAAGCACAAAGCAAGTAATAAGGTGAGATTGACTGGTGCATCATCTTGATTGCCAAAAGTGTGATCCAGAATAGTAGCTGGTACTGTTGTGTTCATATAGAATTGTCTTTGTGCAGCTTCTTTTTCAAGATCTTGTAGGCTTTCACCATTTGTGTTTGGTTCATCAAAGACTATATGTATTGACTCTTCAATCCCAGGGTTCTTTTGTTGAGTACTCTGAAGGATTTGCTTCTGTCTGAGTATCCCATAAAGATTACTTCATCAGCTTTTTCATCAAAAGTATGTTGTTGATTCATGTTCAAAACAAAACATTTAGATCCAAACATATGCAAATATGAAATTTTAGGCTTTCTTCCATTCCAAACTTCATATGGTGTTTTTCCATGATGTTTATGATTGATCTATTTTGAGTATAGATGCCGTATTTGTCGTTTCAAATTTCAAAATCTCTTTGGTAGGCATGCTTCTGCAATCATCGTCCTGACTGCTTCTTTAAGTGTCTTGTTTCTTCTTTCTGCTACACCATTTTGTTGTGGAGTGCCTCCTGCTGATAGTTGATGTAGTACTTCATTTTCTTCACAGTATGTTCTGATAATTTCATTTAGGAACTCTGTGCCTCTATCTGATCTTGTCTTGATGATCTTCAGTTCTTTTTAATTTTGAATTCTTCTTAGCAAATCTGGTAGCTTTTTGAGTGTCTCTATTTTCTTGTTCATGAATTGGTCCAAGTGAATTTGGAAAAGTCATCCACCACCACTAAAGTGTACTTATTTTCACTAGCACTTATTGGTGTGACTGGTCCGGCTTTCCTTTTTGAATGTAATCTCTGGTAGGTATTCAACTAACTTGTTCTTTGACAGTTTGTTGATGGTCTTGAAGTTGAGATGATTCAGTCTTCTATGCCAAATCCAGCTGGTTGATTGCTTATTTTTGACAAGCATACATGTTTCTGATTTTGCTGTCTTCCAATCTACTACATACATGTTGTCTTCTCTTTTTCCTGCAAGTACAACTGTGCTGGTTTGATTGTGAATCACTTTGTATCCTTCTTTGTTAAATTGCACAATGTATCCTTTGTCACAGAATTGACTAATGCTTAGAAGATTGAAACTCAATCCTTTAACATAAGCCGTATTTTGAATCTTCAAATTGTTCTTGAGCATTGTGCCTTCCCCTTAATTTTTCCGGGGTTTTCTTTGCCTTCAAATGTAACTTTGGGTCCATCAAAAGCTTTAAACTCTTTCAGCCATCCTTTATTCCATGTCATGTGTCTGGAACATCCTGCAAAACAATTTAACCAAGTTTAGGTACCCAACATTGTTTGGGTCCATACCTGTTAGCAGTCATGCCTCTCATTCCAAGGGTATATCCAAAGGATCTCCTTCTTGGATAGTTGAAATCCTCAACTTCATACATGTAGGCATGGCAGAATAATTTTGTGCAGATTTATTGAGATTATTCTGATACAATTCTCTACTTTTTGGTGCATTTGCATCTTTTTTCACTTTCCAATATGCAGGAGGAAACTTATTTTCACATTGCTTATTGTGTCCAGGAATATGCCTTGGTTGGCTTTTCCTAAACACATGTTGCATAGCATGAAATTGTTTCTTCTTGTATTTTGGGGGTGCTATATTCCAATCATCATCTGAAGGGTAAAGTCTTCCCTTACATTTCAGTAATCCTTTGTCTTTAATTGGCTGGTTTGATGATTTACTATGCTGTTTCACTACACTTGGTTTTGACTTCACCGGTGCAGGTTGAGTGGTTGGTTGAAGCTATGGTCTGTCCTTTTCTGAATTTAGGTCTAATTTTGGTCCTTGATTCAAAGTAGTGTTGACCATTGTTTCTTTTCTCATCCTGACTGTTGTATCCAAGACCAGATCTGGATCCAAACCTTTTTGGGGGTTTGTAAGCTGGTGCACTTAGTGGTTTAGTGGTGCTCTTAACTGGTAGGGAGATTTTCTCAGCTGGTCTTTCAACATCAGATGAGTGATCATCTGCTGCTTGTTGATTAGTTGAGTGAACTTCCTTACTAGTTTGTTTAGCTTTTAGTAGAGCTGTTAAACGAACCGAACGTTCACGAACAAGGCTCGGACTCGGCTCGTTTAATCTCGCTCGAGCTCGTTCATTTACTCTATCGAGCCGAGCTCGATCAGGCTCTCTTGCTCGTTTAGTAAACGAGCGAAAACATGAGCCTCGCTCGTGAACGATCGTTAGTGTTCGTGAACTTATATTTATATATATATATATATATATATATATATATATATATATATATATATATATATATATATATATATATATATATAAAATATAATATATAATATATAATATATAAATAAAAACACAAATATCAAATATCTATTGCCAATTTTCCATTCAGCCCTAGTAAAACATACCCCGCCGCTCTCCCCTCTCCCTTTCGGTCTCGAACTCTCGGTTCTCTCACACTAAACTCACCGCCGATCTCCCTCACAGAGTCACAGCCCTCAGTCCGCCGCCGTCGCTTCACCAGCTTGGCCGCTTCCTCTTTCAATAGAAGTAGAACGTGTTTTCAATAGTAGCATTACGGAATCAATCGGTTTCGTCGCCGTCCATTGTCTCTGTTCCGGTAAGTCGGTAAGTACACTATTTCTATATTTCATGCTCTTTCTTTTTGAACCGACCGCATTCGGGCATTTAGTCGGATTCTCTGATGCATCGAGAATTTTTTGTGATTGAAAGGTCCGAATAATGAAATGGGGAAAACGGAGGAGGAGAGATATTTTTTGTGATTGAAAGCTCCAAATTCCCTGCTTCTTGTTGTTTCAATCATTGTATAAAGAAATTATTTCCTCCTGAGTCATGCCGAAACAAATAAAAGTTGTATTTGTATTTTTTGTGTATTTTTGTCCCATGTATTTGTTTTTTTGTGCTTACAAAGGCTGTTATCTACCCCTAAAAATTTTGCTATTGAACGAGTCGAGCTCGAGTTCGAGCCTGTTCGTGAGCTTGATCTCGAGCCGAGCTCGAGTTCTAGCCTGTTCGCGAGCTTGATCTTGAGCTCGAACATTTTCCCTACTTATCGAGCCAAGCTCGAACATGCTTTTAGGCTCGTTAGTGTTAACGAGCCGAGCCGAGCATACTCGATTATAAACGAGCTCGAGCTTGAATATCAGCTACTCAGCTCGTCTCGGCTCGTTAACAACACTAGCTTTTAGTCCATCCAGTTCTTTCTTTAATATTTTATTCTCCTCTCTGATCGCGTGTAAGTCACTAACGTCGATATTACTGGCAAGAATACTAGGTACATCGTAGTATAGTAAATGCGAGTCAATGTCGATCCCACAGAGACAATGCAACTTATACATATAAACAATTCTAACCAAATTAAGAACAACATATAGGCGGTCATTGACCAACAATAACATAAAAAGAAAACAAACATGGTATACCTCTCTTCTCCTCACCGATCTACTAACTTGGATTAGTAAATCGTTATGTTTACTTCCCCACATAATTTCCTTAGATTAATCGTGAGCGTTTGACGATTATTATCATGTTTATCACCTACGGGTGCAATTCCTACTCCTATCTACTCCGACAATGGCAGCAGACAATCTATACGCAAGCTACCCTCCTTAATTGGTCCGTAATAGCCCATACGCATAAAGAACTAGATCTGCCGATATTGAGCGTTACCTCATACCGCTAACCCGCCTAGACAGCTGTCGACACTGACCAGCACGTTCCTAGGGTCCATCGAGACTATGTCCTAATTAACATTTCACTTGCGGTCCTTCATGTTAATTTATGAATTACGAATACTAGATTGGCCAGACCTATTACTCGTTTTAATTATTACTGCCGATCAACGTAGCTGTAGTGAATCCCAGTTTAGGTTTTCTAAAATATGCCTCGGTAAACCTGTATAGACCGCCGGGTTACCGAGGGCGGCTTTTCCTAATTTTTGGATCTACATTGCTCAATACGATTAAAATATGTAAATTATGGGGTTGTTAAACATGCAGATTAACTAAAACACATAAATACGAACAGATCTGCCATATTGAAGACAATAAAGGAACGTTCAAAGCTTCATACCTTCAACAATGGAGATCTAGCTCGATCTACTCAAGCTAGAGATGATGGAAGAAGGGAGGAAACCAAAAACAACTCTCCAAAGCTCAAGAAAACTTTATTTCATCAAAATATATAATGTATTTAAAGAATTGATAATAAACTATGAAGACTTATACAATAATCTGATAATGCCGCATTATATAGATACAATGACCGACTTAAGACTCTCTAAAACCCTAACCGACTTAGACAATGTGGCAGAATGAATTTCGTGTTGAATAAGTCACCGGTTTACCGGGCCTTCTATTCCTCTTTTTCTTCAGCAGGCTTCTTCTTGGACTTCAATCACTCAGCCCAATGCATTCCTTTTGGTCCATATCCGTTCTCCAATGCTCCAGACTCGGTACATCCTATAAAACACGTAAAACAAGACAAAACAGCACCAAAACATCGGGAAAATAGCATGAATGCAGAATTACGATCCTGGAAACACTCAAATAGCATTTAACATATATTCTAAGCAATAACGAGCCTATCTATCCTCACTTGAGCAGAATTCGGGGTAAATGTAGGTATAATTATTGGTATCATTTAGAGCGTTATCACTCTCTTAGATTCTCACACTCTAGTTCCAGAATTTCATGATTTGTTTGAATTTCTTCAAATTTACTCATGAGATTTTGAGTTAAGCTTGCAGAATCCAAAGGGAGAGTAGAAGATTGTACAGTGTCAGATGTGATGCAATTGATGATGAGTATGAACTAGATATTACCTATGTTTCATCAGCTTCCTTAGCCATAAGACATAGATATGCTTTGTCATTGTCTGAGCTGTTAGTTTCATCATCATATGAATCATCATTTGATGATTCTTCAATCTTTTCACTGCTGGTTTCAGCTTTAAGTGCCTTCATTGCTCTTTCTCTTGTCAGTTGTTTTGTACTTTTCTTTTCCTTCTCTTTGTCTTTTTCTTCAGGGCAGTCTGCCTTGAAGTGACCTTTCTTCTTGCAATTGAAGCATCTGTATTCATCATCATTTTTCTTCATGTGTTTGCTTGAGCTTGACTTCTTGTTTGATGATGAGCTTCCTTTGAATTGCTTCTTCTTTCTAAACCTGTCAAAACGTTTAATCAGTAAAGCAATCTGTTCTTTCAGTTCATGTGTCTCTGTGCTACTTGTATCAGCCGTTTTACTTTGCTGGGGTGCAACCAGTGCGCTGGCCTTGTGTGCCTCTGTTGGTGCACTTTCTTCACCATTCAACTCAAATTCATGAGCCTTTAATTGAGACATCAGAGTTAAAGTATCAGTATTTGCAAGATTTATTTTCCTCTGAGTACTGATGTGATGATCTTCCATCTTTCAGGTAGACCTCTCAAGATTTTCAAGCAAACTTCTTTCTATGGATGTGTATGTCCCAGTTGTTGCAGTTCCATGATGATGCTTGAAAATCTGTTATCCATTTGATCAATGGATTCACCAGTCTTCATTTTAAAGTTCTCAAATTTCTATTTTGCAACAGACAATTTGTTTTCCTTGACTGCTTCTGATCCTTCATTGATCAGTGCTAATTTATCCCACATTTCCTTTGCTGTTTTGCAGTCTTTGATCCTCATGAACATATTACTGTCTAGAGTTTCAAGATCATATCTTTTGCAATAAAGTCGAGATTTACTCTTCTTCTATCATCTTTTGTCCAATCTTTCTTGGGTTTGTTTATTTCCTTCCCTTGATTTGCTCCTGTGGCTATCATAGCCATGATTTGATTGGACCATCATTGATTACATCCAGCATCTCCTCATGAGTTGCTTTGCAAGATGAGACAACATTCTTATTTTATATTCATCAAAATTATTAACATTGAATACGAGCATTACTTTAGACATGAAATTTGAGGAATCCATAAGTACAAATAAGATAGATATATATATATATATATATATATATATATATATATATATATATATATATATATATATATATATATATATATATATATATATATATGTAGAAAGCACAATTTGAAAACTACTTTGAAAATATGTGATCTCATTGTTACCAGAAATCAGATCTGAACATGTTCTGATACTAGGAACACTGCTCCGATACCAATTGTTGGTTCCAGAGAAGGGTAAAAGTATAGTCAGAGAGGGGGGTGAATAACTATAATGGAGTTTCAAAAACTTTTCTTAATATAAAAGCTTTTGGGTAGCGGATAAGTCCCTTATTAGAATGATAATTTAAAGTAGGATATGCAATCACAGATATAATATGCAATAAAGTAAGTGCAATAAAGTAAAGTGCTGAAAGTAAATTGACACAAAGGTTTATAGTGGTTCAGGGTGGTGTAATCCATTAATCCACTATTCTCCTGTAATGATTGGAGGAATTCACTATTGTTTTCACATATACAATAGCACGATTGTCCTTGGATACACAAGCTTCACAATCTCCAAGACTATCACTCCCTGGCTTCAAAAGCTTTAGTGACTCAGTCTTCAACACTGCTCCTTAGGAACAAATCCTTCAGCATCTATCACAAACACAACTCCTTCTCAGATGGCTCTGGTTCAGTTGCTTGACTTGTGTGAATTTGATTCACATATGCTGTTTATCAATCGCAGTACTTGATGTGGAATTTGAGTTCTGATTGCTGAGTTGACCTCTAGATTATTCTTTTAAGTTCAGATAGAAGGCTTTTCAAATTGACAGAGTTTCGCTTGTTTCTTATCAGATTCAATCGTTCTTTTTCCTGTCTGTCAATGCCTTCTATTTATAGCCTTGATAATCCTTGATTTGAATTTCCGTCCATTGGCTATTTACTGTGGGGAATAATCCTTAATTTAATTTTTGATTCCCCCTTAATTATATTCTTCTTGATTTTAGTGATCCGGGTTTTTCTTCAAACCTCTATCAGAAAATCCGTCCTTGATTGATTCTTGATTGATTGTGCATTTAATGCTTGATCTTCTGAATCTTCCTTACGTTCTGGATAAGTATATATGATATATCTTACTCAGCTGTTCCTTTACTTGGCTGTTCATTGAACGGTTGAGTGTTTCTGCTGACATAGCCGTTTAGTTCTTCCTTCACTGATTTGTCTTTATTCAGCCGATGATCAGTTCACTTTACCGGTTCACTGCTTTCTTGATTTCTTTGAGTTTACAGGATCCCTTGTACTTCACTGATCCTTGATTTGGGTAAGATCAGTGTACACCATATTTAATAATGAATTTCATCACTTGAAGTATAACTTAGACTTATCCAAGGTTATCACATACTTCCCTGTTTATAAGTCAGTCATATGTCTTCATGCTTCTCTGCTGGTATTTGGCTGCTTTCACTCTGCCGTATTTCTGTTTTACTTAGTCATTCTACCAACTAATACAATACTTGTCTGACTCAACTTATACAACATGTCAGACTCTAAGTAAAGACTTATACAGAGATTTCTAACTTATTTCAGGCTTGCTTTAACAGCTAGTATGACCATCATCAAAACATAATAAAATGTTCCTAACAATTTCCCCTTTTTGATGATGCCAAAACCTCATAAGCCTGAGCATAAGTATGCAAATTTTTTCATAATAATAACAGAATAAAACTCAGAAATTGTATTCATCCATAAAGGGCAAAAAGACAAGTAAGTTCAAAACAGATTCAGAGTGCTACATCTACATTTTGCTTAAGTCTTATTTGTACCTCTTGAACTTTGTAGTCTGAACCTCCTCCATGTCTTTCCAATTAATTTCTGGAAACTTCCATTTTAACACCAAACTGCTTTTCAACAAGTTTTTGAAACTGAATGAATGAGGAGTAGACTTTAGACTTTTCTTTTAAGGGGTAAATCTAGACCATTCATCAACAAAATGAACATAATAAGCAAAACCAGAGACAGATTTAACAGGGGCAGGACCCCAAACATCAGAGTGAATTGATTCAAGAACATGAGTAGCATGGGATTCAGAATTAAAATAGGACATGGCATGACACTTACCAAACTGACAAGCATCACAAAAGGCTAACTGATCATTCATATCAATATTACATGATTTTAGAATCTGACTCAAAACCTGTATTGATGGATGACCTAGCCTTCTATGCCTTACATTAGGATCTTTATTACGATTAACAACACTTAAATGTGCACTAAGGGAAGTCGGGGTAGACTGAGAGATAGAGTCTTGAATTTGGAGTGAAGGGAGGTCTCATTTGGAAGCAGCATCTGATACAGTCCATCCTTAAAAGTTTCTTGTAGAAGCAGTGTCCCTGTTGTTTTGTCCTTCATATAATAGGAAAATGAGTGAATTCAACAATTTTGTGATTATCATAAAGCAATCTAGACAAACTGATCAAATTTTTGGTAATGAGTGGCACATGTAGCATATGTTTTAAAATCAAAGTGGTGTGTGAGCATTGTATAGGAATGTGTGTGTGGCCAATGTGTAAGATAGGCAACCTCTCACCATTTTCAATAGCTAAAGATTCAGAACCAGTATAACCTGAACTGAGGTGAAGATTATTGAGAACATCAGTGAGATGGTTGGATGCTTCACTATCCATGTTCCAGGTTGAATCCCCAATTGACTTTGGTGAGGCTATATATGTTGAGGCCGGTTTTGCTCACCACCAGAGATGTTACTTGGAGGAATGAAGTCTTCTTCAAACCTGTGCCAACAAGATGTGACTATGTGTCCAGTTTTCCACACAATCGACACACCATCTTGTGTCCCAAATAGCCTCAAGGACCTCTGCCATTGCCACTTCTGACTCTTCCTCTAGCATCTTTTCCATTATTTCTTCCTCTATCACCAGTGCCTTGCTGATTTGGTGGCCTTCCACCAATGTTACCATATGAAGAATTACCTTTTATTTGATGTCCTTGGGCTAGGTTAGCAGTATGGCCAGAACTTGAGTATCTAGCTATGTGCCTCTCATGAGTTATGAGCTGGGATTGTACATCTTGGCAACTCAATGAACAAACTCTAGATGTGATGTTAACAACAACAGGACTCATAATCTCTGTCTAAACCTCCTAATGGGCCATTGTACATCTTGCAACTACCAAATTATCTGAATAAGACTTCAGCAAGATAATCGACATAGACTGAACAAACTCTTTGTATTCAAGTATGTGATGTTAACAACGGAGTCCAAACCTCATAAATCTCACTCAAGGCTCTAAACCTCCTAATGTGGCCAAAATCAACTCGTCCGATTTTTGAAAGTAGTATCATTGAAAGTTGGAACATATCAAATGCAACTACCAAATTATCGATCCAACATGAATAAGACTTCATTTGAGCAAGATAATCAACATCGTTGTTCTTAAGTTCGTATGTGGAGAATCTTAGATCCATTTGAAGCTTTAGAATACGAGGTTCTATACCGGGAGAACAAAGGGAAGTTCTTTGTATTCAAGTATTTCCAAGAATGATTCATATCTTCTATTATATTGTTGGTAGCTCCCAGGGTTTCATCACCGAGTAGTCCAAACTCTCATCCAAGAAAGATTGCAGGTACAAACATGATACTCACTAGAATATTTTCATTAGATTTTCTATTACACCAATACACTACACTCTTATATGGAAAGTGGTAGACACCTAGCACCAACAAACAACTTACGCTTGGTACACTACAAGAATGACACATGTCACATAATTAACATACCCTATTTCTTAACATTAAGGGTGTGAGTTAATATTTTAATTTGAATACCAAAATGACTAAAAAATCTTAGTTTATAATTAATATAATGTTGTATTTATTCTTTCATCCCTTAATAAATAATGATAGATACACAGAAAAAATACAATAAATGATGCATTGAAAATATATCTCCCTCAGTTATTTCGAAACGGAGTGAGTAACTGATTTTTCAACTTTTTATAGATTATAAAAAAGTTTAAATATATAATTCAAATAATGCGTCTGGATCTTTTTTTTTACGGATATAAAAGATACATATGCACACACATTTTTATCTCCACTGAAACACGAAACCGTAACTACCGAATTAATGACTATGGTATTTATCGTTGGGCTGATGCCAGGTTAGCGTCTGGGTTTTTATTTTATTTTATTGAAGGACATGAATGCAAACGTAATAGTAATGGAGAAGAACATGCCGATGGCTGATGTTAATATTTTGACTATCATAACAACAGCATGATTATCTCAACCAAGAAAAAAAAGAATTATGCATATATCAATAATCAATCTAGAAGTTTGTCAAATTACATATAAAAAAGAAACTTACAATAGCACTTTCATACCTGCATTTAACTCGCATCCGATAATAATTATAATAATCTTGTTCATTAATTCTAATGTACGTAGTGCTAAATCATTACAATAATAAGAATAACAGACCTAATTATTATAATTACTGCCTCGTACTAAATAATATAATAGTACTATATGTCACTGTTAACATCCTCCGTGAAATAAAACTGGAGACGAACCAAGAATTAAAAAATTAAAAATTCTTCCTTTTGTTCATATTCTGCTGCATTTTTCACACCTTTCTTTTCATCCCCAACATTTTCTATCTTTTTATCTTCCCCGCCTTTTAATAATCTCTCCACAAATGATTCCACGTCAGCAATATGCTTATTCCCCGCTAAATCGTCGCCGACCGGAATATACGGCGGCCGAGGCAGCTCAAAAATCCGATCCCAATTCACCGATTTAAAGAAATCGTGGCTTTTAATTTTCCGAACGGAAATCCTCTTTTGAGGATCTTTTTCAAGCAATTTTCTGATTAAATCTCTTAACGGCGTTGGCTCACCGTGTAGAGGCGGCGACCTCGTCAGAATTCGAAAGAACGTCTCCTTTCTACTTTCACCTTTAAACGGCGTCACTCCATAAAGCATCTCATGTAATAATACACCTAAGCACCACCAATCGACGGAGAAATCGTGACCATCGCCGGATATAATTTCCGGCGCCATGTATTCCTCTGTTCCGACGAACGAGTTGGACTTCTCTACCGAGTCTGACTCGCCGTCATCCGATTCGAAATCCACTTCACACGGATGGACATGGACAGTCTCCCTATCTGAATTATTCTTTCTGCAACAGCTTAAAAAGCGAGAACGAGTCTCTCTCTTCTTACGTGGATCGGATCTCGGAGATGAATCGGAGAGTCGGTGATTTCTTACCGGTGTCTTTTTTGGAAGTCTAGTGGATAGATCAAAATCGACCAGCATTAAATGCCCGTTCTCCTGAATCATCACATTTTCTGGCTTTAAATCTCTGTATACAATTCCTAATTCGTGCAAATACTCCAATGCCAACACTATCTCTGCCGCATAAAATCTGCGATTTCAAACCAATATGTTTATAAATAACTTCTAATTTCAGTTAAATTAACGGTATGAATAGAAGTGGTATATTATACCTGATGATATCATTGGAGAACATTTTTTCCGTTTGTTTTTTACGGTGAGTATTGAGATCACGACCAGGACAGTAATCGATTGAATAACCGATAATTTTATCAGTCGATAACACACCGCGCAGTTTTGGAAGAAGAGGATGCTGTAGCAAAGCTAGAACGTCTTGTTCGGAGCAAATTCTTCTATACTCACCGGTATGAACATCGATCTTCTTCTTTTGATTTGAATCTCTTAAAACAGTCTTAAGAGCAAAGAGTTGGCCATTTTCCGATTCAGTTAAGAACACCACACCTTTTGCACCGCGGCCAAGGGCGGAAATGACCTTCAAACTTTGGAGGTCAATAGAAGGCACTTCCGGCTGCTGCTCCGTCAGTAAATTCCGGTGGTCTGCCATTAACGGAGACACCACCGAGAAAGTAAAAAGATGTATAGGCAGTTTGAATTGTTAAAAACTCTAATGGAAGAAAAGTAAAGGTATTGATTTAGTTACGTTTGAAAGGAGTAAACCTCTCCAAGAGATTCTCGTGCTTTGATCGAGAGTGTGAGGGGTGACTATTTAATCAATTATGGATGGATGATGGACCATGGAAAATTTTGCAAAAGTTGCTTGTGCTCATTTTCCTTGGAGAGGAAGTTTGTTGACTATAGATTTTTTATAGCTAGGTAATGATATTTTTTTATTATCATAACTGTTGATGTTGAGTTTCGTCCGTTAATTAATCAGACAAATTATCTTTGTGACAACGATCTTAAATTGAGAAAAGAAAAAAAATCTTTTCTTTTCTCATTTGTTTTCTCCCTACCAAACACACTCTTAGAACCCTAGCAATTATTATGAGGGATGTGTTATTTGGTGTATTTTAGATTAAACTTTCGAGTTATTTCTTTTGAGTTGTCTACGTATCCAATAGTTGAATTTGAATCAAGTCTTTCGTAGTTCATTACGGTTGTTTATATATGACATATATCATCCATTTCCTTGTCCAACAAGGAATTAGGTTATTATTATTAACATTATTTCCTTAACCATATACACGCATAAATCCATATGATTTAGGGATAATTATAGACATATTTAAATATCAAAATCACAATCTCTATGACTTATGATTCTTTCCTTATCTACCTCTAGCTATCCCACACGTGGAATAACAGTCGGGGTTGCACTGAGCGTCCTGCGCTGAGCCCCAAGACCACTATGGCCGAACTGAGCAGTTCCTCTTCACCAGGACTTGGCCGACCTGCGGACTGCGGTGGTTGGAGGAAGAGCTTCTGCCGATCTCCCGCCAAGGGTAAGGGACCTGCCCTTGGTATGTCTCCGGGCCCCTGGCCCTTACTGCCCTTATTTAGGGGCAAGTAATTTATTACACGTCCTAAAAGGATGACACATGGCGTAGTCTAGGTCGGCTATCATCATAAGCCCCCGAGATCTGATATTGCTTTTAGTTGGTCAGATCTGCATTATTTGGCGGTTCGGCCGGACTTATCCGATCTCGCGTTTTGAATTTATTAACTGCCAGGTGGCAGCCTATTAAACAGGTTATCATTACTTTTGCGGGAAACGAGGTGTCTTTCTCTCTTTCCGATAACTGACGTCGTTTACGCGTCTAGGGGGTTATAACCCCTGTCTTTTCACATCAGACCTTCCCACTTCTCTATTCCCACTATTAAAACGAAGATTTTGGGCAATTCTTCAAGATTTCTCTGCATTCTTCAAGTAAGCCTTTCGTTTTCTCTCTGAGTTCATTCTTCTTCTTCTTTGAGTTTATTCTTCTGGTTAATGAGGTTTGGCCCAGTAACCAGTAGCTCAATTGAAAGGGAATTCGAGTCTCATTCTGGCATCTGAAGAAGTAGTTTCTCAATCTAGAGCTCAAATTAAAATCCCTGTCTCCAATTTGGTCTCTAATCGTAGTGAAACCGAGTAGTTAGCTGTAGATCCACAGCCTGCCAATCCGTATAGGTCCTGTTCTTTTTTCGGATTTACCTAATTGAATTAGAGTATTATGGCACACATGACTGCTAGGTCAGCCGTAGGTTGTTTCGGAGTCAAATCCAAGCTTACACAAGATGATATCCTTCAAATCTGTAACCGATACCACATTGACATGGACCAGTACTCTCCCCGTCTTCGAGGGGGTGAATTTATATGCTCATTAGCCCCCGGAGGGGTACTATACTGTGTACAGGGAGCGGTTGCTTACGGCCTTAGAGTCCCCTTCTGTCCGGCCTTTTTGTCCGTTCTGAGACATTACCAACTGGGATCTGTCTGCATCGCCCCCAATGGGGTTAGGACGATCATCAGCTTCACGATCTGGTGCCGGTGTATAGATATTGATTTCTCCGTAGAGCTATTTAGGACCTTTTACCAACGTAAGAAGGTTAGGAATCATAGCGGGTTGTATTACTTTCCACGCCGAACAGACCACCGGAGGGGTATTCCCATACTTTATAAGGGGAAAACTTCTATCCATGAGTGGAAGACCCACTTCTTCTTTATTCATCATCAAGGGTACCCCGAACTGAGTCTTTGGAATTACCACCAACTTCCGGCTGACGTATGCCCCACAGTGGTTAATAAGCGATTGTTGGACGATATCGCCGGATCGGGTGTCCACCTGGACTTCGAATAGTGGCCTCTCGAACTAATCGAGGCAGCTCGTCTGGCCGACTCTGGGCCTGAGCCTTATATGAGGTTTACTCAAGTGGAGTATAACAACTGTAGGAGTTTATCCTTGCTTTAATTTCTTTAACTTTTTTCTGCGTATGTTTATTGCTTTTTGCGATATTCTCTGTTCATATTTAACACTGTTTTTCTTTATATTTTCAGTGGACGACTTTGCAGCTTTTTTTATAAAGCTTTCGAAGAGGAAGTAGTGCCCGAGCACAATGTACATATTGTAAACCCATATGCTCCTAGGGACTGTAGGGGGTGTGGAGGTTCCCTTGGTGAACCCTGAGATCTAGCCTAAGAGGATCCTCATATTGAGGAAGGTCTTCAGCAGGACGAACTGGCTGCTACTACGCAGCGTACAGATCAGCAGGACGAGGGCATGATCATCTTGGATGGCTCTGAGTCTGCTGCGGAGAGGTAGCTTCAAGTGCGCTCCCGATCTGGGCGGAAGAGGAGCAGGTCTAGTCGAGGTGACCAGAATGTCTCTGAAGGGGGTTCTAATCCCCATGCTGGTTTTCTGTCAAAGCTGCCAGACAAAGAGCTGGCCACCATGGTATGATTTTTGCTTGCCTTTATATCTGTTGCTTTTTTTTGCTACTAAATTTTCATATACTGACCATGTTATCTTCAGTCAGGTCGTTAGGGCTAGGAAGGAAGTCTTGAACAAACTTGTCAGTTTCTCCTCCCAAAAGAGTTCTCTGGAAAGACGGATCGCTGACCTCTCGGCAAGCCGTCAAAAGCACAAGGACGAGTCTCTGTCCAAAGATCAGCAGATCTCTGACCAGAATAAGATCGTTCTCGCCCAGCGGCCGAGCTGCAAGAACTGAGGACTGCCAGTGCTGAGCGGGAGAAAGCCATGGAGAAACTCCGAGCTGAACATGAAGGACTTGAGGCCGCGATACCTGAGCGGATCGCCCAAGCTATTCAAGACTATAAGAGCTTCGATCATTTTACTGGAGCCTTGTGTTAGGAAATCTAAGCGGGAGCGTAGCGGAATTCAAAATTTTGATTTCCTTTTACCCAAAATCGACTTCGTTTAAGCAATAAACAATTAAGCTAAAGACGGTGGTTACCTTGGTTGATCTAAAAGATCGACACTTTGACCATCTAAGGAGATTAGTTTTGCATAGAGCCGCCCAAGTGTTCGGCCTCTACCGCTAGTCCACACGAACAGCCCGCCGAAATCCCATCATGGATTGCTATTGGAAAACTCCGGTTGCTAGACCGGCCTTTTTCCCCTCTCTCCAACTCTCTATATGATGCTCTCTATTTTACACAAAAGCTATTAGCTCTTGGAATTGTGATTTACAAAAGAGCTTGACACCCACTTACTTTATATAGAGGAGGTGGCGCCCCAAGAGGTGTGGAGGAGAAGAAATCATTTTCCCAATAAAATAAGGAAAATATAATTGATTGATTTATCTCATTTAATTTAATATCTTTTATTAAATATTTCCAATATATTGTCAATATCTTATCTATACTATATATATATTTGAAAGCAAAAATAAAATTGATTACCCGCAATATTGACCCGTACCCGGTAATTACCCGCTCCAACCCAACATGTTAGACAACTCCTCAACCCTTCAAACTCTCACCGCCAGCTGCAATCATAATTCATAAAACAGACCTTATCTGAATTAAACAACCCTGATAAAAAAAATCATACCCTTCAAAAGAAATTCTATATAATGACATTGTGGAATCATAAATATCCAAAAATAAATAAAATCATGAATATCCATTTGAATGTCAAAGTTTATCAGAACGTGAGATATCCCACACAATCACGTTCCGTACAAATTAACCATCTAAAGAATAATCAGAATTGCTCAAAAACTTTTAGAAATAGCTATCGATTCAAGTTAACAATGGGAGTTTCGTTGTGATTTCAACGATGCCTTACGGGCGAAGAATTATTCCAACATGAACTTTCATAGTCACCGTTCATGTACATCTCTTTTTCACAATTCCAAATGCCCTATCTCAGCTATATTTAGTTTTTCGGCTATATTTTTGAAAATAATATCATTATCTGCATCTTTTTTTTATTTATTGATATGATTTGTGTTTGCTTTCCATTTCTATTTATCTTTCTTAATTGATATGATTTGTGTTTGCTTTGCATTTCTATTTATGATGAGATTTTTTTATGCGTTTGTGTTATGGCCCTATATTTGGTAATCGTGACGCTGAAGGATTTTTTTCCCTATATTAATTCTATTTCAGTTTAGGTTTCCGTCCGAAGTTTCCAGCCGCCGTGCATATAAATGCTGGTGGATGCCAGGAAGATGGAGGTGCCGAGGACATGGCATATGGTGGTTGTTATGTACAAGGCCGAGGTGATCGAATGTGGATATTTTCCTCTTACTATTTCGAAGTCCTTTTCTTTTTTATATTATTCAAGCCTTCACTTTTTTCTTTCATTTCTATAGGTTAATATCCTCATGTGAAGTGTTTTGTATAAATATTTAATACTTAATCTAAGGGTTGAGGGTTATGATTATTTTAAATAAAAGAAAAGCTTTTCAGAAGGTCATATCGCTCAAAGGAGGAGTTAATCTAGGTTTTTGAATGCAGTGATGTGATGGCAAAGCTTTCTGTGAGAATTTCAGGGTATTGGTTAGTGAACTTATTGGAGCCGTTGTTTACTCCCTTCCAATTTTCTTATTCCAATTGGTAAGTAGGCTTTGTCCGCTGAAACCTTTCTTTTTTCTATATGCCTATACATGTTAATTATTCACTCTTATAAGTGTCTAATGTACATTCTAATGTAATTTTTTTTTTTTTTTTATGTAGATGCAAACACGCATTTTTGTTCATATGGAAGTTGGGAATGACTCTGCTTTATTCCTTTTTCCTTCATGCTGAGATCATCCATTGTCACTAAATTTATACACTTTAAGTTTCCTTTGTCAGGATTGTTTTGCTGAAAAAACTTCCTTTCCCTCACAATAATTGGACCTCTTGCTGTGGCACCGTTGATCCGAAGTTAGGTATAATCGGAAAATGTGTTTTTGGTCATGCAGTGTTCTACTGGCTATTATAAATTCCTTATAAAGTTTATAAGAATTTGATAGTTAATTGGTCGCTTAACATCTTAACTGTGAAGACGATACTAAAAATATTTACAGTTGTCAAATGGGAGTAACATGGTAAATGTATCTCCCTTTTTGTAAACTTTGATGGTTGGTGAAATTGACCATTGTGGCGTTGGTGGATGTAATGTTGGCAAAATGTTGATGGCAAGAGAGGATGTTAAATTACAATTGCAGTTCAAAAGTAGATTAGAAAAATATAAAGGAAAAAAAAACAAGAGCGGTGATATGTTGTTGTAAGTTTCTGGTGATGATTAGTGTATACCAGACATCTTTTTTCAAATGTACATGTTTGTCTTCATGTATACTGTGAAGATGAGAGGTGATATGTTGTTGTAAATTTCATTTAGTGATATAAAAAAAAACATCAAACAATCATATGTAGGGAGCACAACAGGGAATCGAAAATCGGAGGAAGACGATGGAATACTAATTCAAGTGACGAGAAATTGTTCATGTCGCATTATGATGAGACTATTTTTGTCATCCAGTTTCCAGCTGAAGATGAGACTACTTTGATTATAAAGATTAGATAATGAAGATCAGGTGTTTTACGGGACTTCATTAAAATATCACTATTGAGACAAGGCAAATGTTGGGAAGGGGAACCCCAATAGGGGTTTTGTGTACCTTAAGATCGTGCACATTCATGAAAAAAAATGAGAGAAAATCGCGAACCAAAATCATGAAAATTGCACTGAAATGGTATTTCCATATTTACACCACAAAATGGGTGGCATTCCAGAAATAATCCCTACTACTATCGAGGAATAAGTCAATGTACTAAATGATTCACCTCATGAGTATCCTAACACTGATCAGTTAGTGTTAGAGCATTTCAATGATACTCATTTAAAATTAATTTGTTTTTTATGCTTATTTTTTTATAGTATCCTATTTAAAATTCTTATGTACATAAATAAACTACCCCGTGGATGATGCAGGGTTTTTTTCGAAGGAGTTTTCATATTTTTAGGTTTTCTTTTAAACATTTTGTCTTTTCCGTGCATGTGCACGGGTACGTGGCTAGTATTGACTATATTTATCTTATTACCATAAATCAATTTACACATTTGTGCAAATCTATAGTCATTAATATCTAAAATTAATATATGGTATCTTATTAATTAAATTGCACAATCCAAATGTATCTTATACACATTAATCCTGCGCCCCATATAGCATTTTATTGGCTTCCGGAATATTCTTTAATTAATACAATGCTATGATTAATTAATCTACAAAATACATGTAAAATACATATATATCATATATATATATATATATATATATATATATATATATATATATATATATATATATATATATATATATATATATATATCGAAATTATATGTATCAATATACATAATTAATATCTTGTATTATATTTATTCATAATAAATAAATCCACCATATTAATTTACCACTATAACCTTTATAGTACGAGATAAACTTTCCTTATTTGGTTATCATCTATAACCACATTTTAATCCGGCTAGATGTTCTTATGTGTGGGACCCGATAGGCTTCCGAATATGTTGGCCGTAGACACAAAGTGCAAATTACGAAAATGCCATTCATGCCTAACGATCATGGGATAGCATCTAGCAACACACCGTGACCTCCAATCATCGGAAGAGTCAAATGCAATGACTACTACCTTTCATGTGAAACAGTTACCGTGTAAATTACAATCCTTTCACAGTAATAATATCCATACAGTCGTTAGTCGAGTGTCAAAACATCAACGACCGTATCTTATAATCTGGATATCATTCTCTCTTGAAGTAACTCATTTACTTCCACTTTGCAAAGATTCATGAGAGTAAAACATTCCTTATAAGAAAGCCATTTCGATATTCAGCCCTACTGATAGGGTACGCGATTCCAAAACGACCAAACATGTATACTCCGTATGCTTCAATATCACACACACTCACTACCACATGATCGCCTCGTGCATAGGGGAAACCTCAATAGTGTCAAAGCATGACAATCCACACCGTGATGCCATGAAGACTCCGGTCTAAAGGATAATTACACAACCGTCACATAGTGCGACACTTAATGGAAGTGGGTCAGTGTAACGTACGCATTCTCTAATACACGTCCACGTACAGTCCAAGTGTCTCTACAATTCAATAGACGAGATCTATCCCTGCCCTAAAGACAGAAGACATCTAATACGTGATAGCATGTTCATACTATCAATGCCCTGTTTAATAGTACATCAGCCTAGAGACATTTAAGTATCAAACTTATTAAAGTGATTAGAGATCTCATCAACCATGATCGCCTATCATGGTTTCTCTATCATAGTTTAATACTAAGGACGTTATCATATAACAATTCATAATTGGTTCTTTAAAAGAACATATATATGACAACATAAAAGCCATTTAATATATGTATAAACATAAAGAAATAGTAGAAATGATCCGACCCGGTCGGATCCGGTCCAACCCGATTGGGTTTAGGACACTATTTCAACACCTTGAAGGTTTTGCTTGCCCCAATCTTGGGTCATGGGTACACCCTGAGTATGGAGCAAGCTAAGACATAGTGTCCAGAGCTGGTCATTGAGACTCTTCCCCACGGGGATCTTCGCAAACCTGGCGATAACAAAAAGTCTATGAAGCTAGACTTAGAGAGTTTCAGGCTGGTGAAGATCTGGCGGCTAAGTACTCCCGCAGACATACTGCTCAGTCTTCTGGTGTGCCCTCATATCAGCCTTCTCAACAGGATCCTTCTGTTGATTCTTAGGCTTAGGCATTTGTTTTTCCTTTTTTTGAAAACCTTGTAATAATTTCCAACTTTTTATTGTCTTTTGTTCTTGACAATATATGCCTTTTAGGCACTTGTTTTATTATTTCTTTTTGGCTTTTAGCCATTTGTTCTTTGTTTTCTTTTGGCTTTTGTATTATTAGCCTTTGCTTTCATTCAAGCATAACTTAGGGCCCTTTACCCCCCTGAAATACATCATTTACAAGCTTTGCATTTTGAATGATGTGCTTTAGTGTAAGCTTTGATCGTCTGTCCTGCAGACTTAGAAAATTTGATGATTTCAAATTTTCTTAGTTTATAATGCATTTCAGTTCTGATCATCCGCATTGCAGTTGGTTTTTACTCATTTTTGAGTCTGCTTTGTAGCTCAGTTCGTATGGTCTGTCCTGCAGACTAACGAAGTTTGTTTTTTGCAATTTTTTTGAGTCCGTCTTGCAGCTCGGTTCGTGTGGTCTGTCTTGCAGACTTGTTGAGTTTGACCTTTGCAAAATTTTTCTAAGTCCGACCTCCGGCTCAGTCCGCGTGGTCTGTCCTGCAGACTTGTTGAGTTTGTCCTTTGCAAACTTTTTATGAGTCCGACCTGCGGCTCAGTTCGTGTGGTCTGTCCTGCAGACTTGTTGAGTTTGTCCTTTGCAAACTTTCATTAACCATATAAAATGAGTAATGCACATGTGCAAAATAAGAATTTATTATAATAACAGATGTTTGAAACTTTGAATACATCTTATTAGGACACAAAATTTAAACATAAATAAAGCATAAGTAAAGTCTGGAACCCGTCCTAGACATAAAATTTCCTTAGATTGGTTGCATTCCAGCTGCTTGGTACGGTCCTTCCGCTTGCATCAGCCAGCCGATATGCTCCTTTCCCATGCACCTTGACCGCTTTGTAGGGGCATTTCCAGTTCGGGTCAAGTTTTCCTTGAGGTCCCTGTCTGCTGACCTCATTCTTTCTGAGCACTAAGTCTCCCTCTTTAAAGTATGAGTGTTTGACCCGAGAGTTGTAGTACTGAGATATGCGCTGTTTATACCTGGCCATTCTAATGAAGGCCACATTTCGAGCTTTTTCAAGGCATCTTTTGAGTGCCTGAGCTCAGTCAACTGCTGTTCTTCAGAGTAGAGCACTGCTCGTGGGGACGGTAGGCCGATCTCAGCCAGAATAACTGCTTCACACCCGTATGCTAAGCTGTACGGAGTTCTCCGGTGGCCGAGTTGTGTGTCGTCCTGTACGCCCATAAGATATTGGGCAAATGCTCGGTCCAATTTTCTCCTTCTTTTTCCAGGTGTTTCTTTAACCCAATTTTAATATGTCTGTTGGTCTGTTCCACCTGGCCATTAGCTTGAGGATGTCCAACGGGGGTGAAGTGCTAAGTTATGTGCAGTTCGGCACACCATTCTTTGACAATTTTGTCTTCGAACTGAGTTTCATTATCTAAAATTAAAGTCTTTGGGATCCCGTATCGGCACACTATGTTTTTCTATAGGAACTTTTGTATATGCTTCCCAGTTATGGTAGTCAGTGGTTCGACTTCAACCCACTTGGTGAAATAGTCCACTGCTACAATTAGAAATCGGACGTTACCGGGAGCTCGTGGATGTGGTCCCACCAGATCTACCCCCCACGGATCGAAAGGCCATGGAGACACCACAAGGACCATATCTTTAGATGGTTGATGTGACAGATTATCGTGCACCTGGCACGACTTTCATTTTTCCACCAAATCTTTGGCATCCTGATGCATTATAGGCCAATAATAGCCGAACAACCTGCATTTTCTTGCTATTTTCTGAGCTCCGGGATGATTTCCACAGATTCCCAAGTGTATCTCTCTGAAAAGGTAGTTCCCTTCTTCATTTGTTTCACATCTAAGCCATGGTGCAATGTACGACCAGTGATAGAGGACGTTCTCGAACATCGAGTATCTGGTCGCTTAGAGTTTCATCTTTCTGGCCTGAATCTTGTCTTGAGGCAAGATGTTATCTCTGAGATAGGACATAATGGGATCCATCCATGTACTGGCTTGTCTGATCGGCTGAACGGTCTTCTGATCGTAACTCCTTTCTTCGAGGAGTTCCACCAACACTTTCTTATCTGATACGAAGTTTGACGCTAACTTTGATAAGGCGTCTGCTTTTCTATTCTCTGTTCAGGGTATCCGGTCGACCTGGGCCTTTTGGAGTTTTTCCAAGAGAGACCGAGAAACTGTCAAGTATTTCTTCATGGGCTCCTCCTTAGCCTCATATTCTCCATTTATATGGTTTACAACGAGTTGAGAATCGCTATAAACATGCAGATTATCTGCTACAAGCTTGCTTGCCAACTTGAGCCCTGTAATTAAGGCTTCATACTCTGCTTCATTGTTAGTGGCTTGAAACCCAAACCGTAAAGCATAGGGGAATTCCTCCCCTTTTGGACTGACAAGCAGGAGGTCTACCCCTGCCCCTTCTTCGCTTGCTGCACCATCCGCATATAACTTCCACTTGCTATCTTCTTGTTTGGGCTGATTGTCCTCTAAGCGAACAGCGACCCCTTCCGTAAGGAAGTCTGATAAGGCCTATGCTTTGATGGCAGTTCGGGGATGAAAATCAATATCGTACTTTGCCAGTTCGACGACCCACTTTTCTAACTCTTCCTGAGGTTTCTGGTCGTCCTAGGATTTTCCGAAAAGGCTGATCAGTTATCACTGTGATTGGATGTGCCTGGAAGTAAGGTCTTAACTTCCTAGAGGCATGCACCAAAAATGCTAGTTTCTCTGCATTTGTGTATCTGAACTCTGGTCCATGAAGTTCTTTACTTACAAAGAAAACTGGGATCTGTTGTCCATCTTGTTCTTTAACCAGTACAGCGCTGAGCGCTTCTTCAACCACTGCCAAGTAGACATATATAGACTCTCCTTCCTGAGGAGTTGTAAGTGTAGGCAGTTCGGTGATTGCGTGTAAGTCGCTTAACACACACGAAATACTAGCAAGAGTATTAGGTCAATCATAGTATAGCAATGACGAGTCAAGATCGATCCCACAGAGACTATTATTTAATAATGCTAAACAGAACCACAACTCATAGGTCAACCGGATAGGGTGGTATTTGACCAACATAAATAACAAATAAATAAAAGAGATGCAAATAAACCAATAATCAATCATGTATCGAAAAGACACTAACCATACTATTCCTAACTAATCTCCCCTTAATCCGTATTCGACTCGTGTGCGTAATTTAGCTACGGGTGCAACTCCTAACCCTATCTACTCCGACAATGGTATTAGATAATCTTTACGCAAACTACCCTCCTTACTTGGTCCGTAATAGCCCATACGCATAAAGAACTAGAATTGCCGATATCGAGCGCTAACTCATACCGCTAACGCGCCTAGACAACTGTCGACATTGATCAGCGCGTTCTTAGTGTCCATCAAGACTATGTCCAAAATAACACGTCACTATTCGTATTTCATGCTAATTTTACGATTACGATAAGCAGATTGGCCAGATGTAACCTACTGTTAATTAACCATGTCGATCAACGTAGCTGACGCCGAACCACAGAATTAGGATTTACTAGGTATTCAGATCTAGCGATAAAGACCGTAGCAGATTTGAAGAGCGGAACCCATAATTATGCGTATAATATGAACGAATCGAATGAAGATTAAGGTTCGATTAATTAATTCATAGATGATTAGATGCAAGCATAATCTAGATCTAGCACAAGAACAATCATGAATCTAAGAAAAATAATAAAACATTGGAATAGATCATACCCATAATGAAGAACAGATCTACTCTTATATTCTCTCTCTCCTCCGGCGATTCAAGACGATCCATGAAGATCGTAAACCAAGCACAATTCAATAATGAAAGACTCATGACTTATTTGCATGAATGAAAAGAATAATTTATAACCAGAAGACTACATTGTATCTAATAGATCTTGGAATGAATAAAAGAAAAGGTGATTACAAATTCGCAGCCCTGAATAGCTTTATATGTTGGGATAGTGTATCGTGTGTGGAGTGATTTACGGAACAGATCCGAAATTTACGGATTAAATTACGGAATATTAATGTAGACAATAAATCATATGAATTGTACAATTCATATTATTTAACAGATCTATTAAATATCATCATGCATATCTGATCCAAACAATAGACAACAAAGATTGTATGCACAAAATAAAGGACTAAGACAAACCGAGGCGAGTAGTTACTCTTTCCTTAAGACAAATTGCTCCGGTATGGTGCCCACGGTAGTAGCAACTGTCTCCCAAGATACAACGGCTTTACGTCTCGGATTTAGAGGCACTTCAAAAATCCGAGCTCCGGCAAACTTACAGAGTGCTCCGACTTCTCTTCGACTCAATATCTAGATCTACATGAATGACTAGATCCATATGACACTACCTTTGTGATGGAAAAGACAAGAGAAAACTGAATGAATAAACTTTCATCCATGGGTTGTTTATATAGTGGAGAGGAGGAGCCAATGCTTAAATCTGATTGGCCGGAACACGTCACAAAACTTTTCCCCTTGGAAAAGTTACTAATTTCGAAATTATGCTTAATTTAATTTAAAATTTTCGAAATTAATTAAGCAAGTGCCTAGCCCCTTGGGGAACATCTATAAGAGTATACACTAGCTCTTATTACTTGAGCTCACAAGCCTCAAGTTACTCCGTGTGGGAGAATGGGGTGAGGTCCTCCATTCAACTCTCATCTCCTACATATTTTCTACCAACTTTAGCCATTAATTTCTCATTCACCCAACATCCGAATCGAGTGATTCAAAAGCCCGTCATCAACTACCCCGTATGGAGTATTTAATGATATAATTAACTCCCGATTACATACATCGGAGCCTATCCGTAAATCACGCTAAAGTTGACCGTTCAACCTTTTAAAAGGGCTTTTTCTCCAACATTATATAGGTGTATAAACCGACTTAGGGGTAAACCCAATGCTTGGAGGACAAGAAAACGCGTTTCTAGAAGATTCTGAGCCTCGGTAAACCGTGGGTAACTCCCGGTTTACCGAGGGTATTTTTGCCTTTTTCCTGCTGCCGACTTATTCTGGCATACCCTAGGCCCAGCTTCGGTATTTAGACCATAACTTGGCCTACGCAACTCCGATTTAAGTGATTAAAAGTGTGTTAGAATCCTTGTTTCAAGACCTACAACTTTATTGAAGAAGTCCAAGCCCAATTCGTCTTGTAAAGCTTCGGAAACTGCGGTGAAAGCTCACCAATCAGATTCTTGGATCCAATCTCCGCTCGAAACACTTCAACCTTCAGCTCCGTTCAGTTCTTTATCGATTAACTCTCATATTCAGCCCAAATGATGCTCCTAACACTCGTCCATATGTCAATAAAACCATACCACACATAGTAACTTCTATTTCAAGCAAACAACGCATAAAATACACGGTTAATACGCATAATACCAATTTAGTCACCCCGGACGTGGCTTAATCACATTTAGCTAATTAACTCATGATTTCATACATATTATCCCCATTGAGAACACAAATCCGGGGTAGATTGATGGTAAATAATGATACCAATTTGACCGTCATCATTCGGTCAAGTATAACTTTAGTTCTTCAAAGGCCTTCTGGCTTTCCTCGTCTTATCGAAAAGGACTTGCTTTCCTCAAAATCCTGAAAAAAGGTAAGGCACGCTGTGCCGACCTGAGAGAAACATGTTCAGTGCAGCTATCCGTCCTGTTAGCCGTTGTACCTCTTTGATATTTTTCGGGGGTGACATAGTTTTCAACGCAACGATCTTATCTGGATTTGCTCTAATTCCGTCTTTGGATATCATGTATCCTAGGAATTTTCCCGACCTGACCCCGAATGTACATTTTTTGGGATTAAGTTTCATTTGAGCTTGCCTTAACACCTCAAATACTTCTCTGGCATCCCTGAGGTATTGGTCAAGAGACCTGCTCTTGATCAGGAGGTCGTCCACGTACACCTCCATGCATTGTCCAATCTGTCGGGCGAAGATTTGTTCACTGCCCTTTGATATGTTGCTCCAGTATTTTTTAGACCGAAGGGCATAGTGACGTAGCGGTACGTCCCGAACTCTATTATAAAGGCAGTCTTTTCTGTATCTTGATGATCCATTGGTATCTGGTGATATCCTTTGTAAGCATCTAAAAATGCAAACACTTCAAACCCCACTGTTGAATCTACGACGATCAATCTTGGGTAGGGCATAACAGTCTTTTGGACATGCCTTGTTGAGATCGGTGAAGTCAACGCACATCCTCCAGCTCCCATCTTGCTTCTTGACCAGTACTGGGTTCGCCAGCCACTCTGGATATACGACTTCCTTGATAATGTTGGCTTGCAACAGCTTGGTTACTTCTTTCTCGATTGCTGATATGCGCTTAGAGGCAAAGTGCCTTTTCTTTTGTCAAACAGGTCTCCTGTTCGGGTCTATGTTCAGCCTGTGAACAGCTTAGATCTAGAAATAATCTTGGCATGTTTTCTATTTTCCATGCAAACACGTCTTTGAATTCTTTCAAAAGATTTATCAAGGATTCCTTATGCGAGGCTGGAATCCATGTTCCCACAATAACTGTTGAGTCCGCATGTTCGTCCCATAGATGAACAGTCTCTGTCTGGTCCTCAGATGACCATCTCTCTTCATCCTCAGGAAGCAGTTCTTCAATGCTCACTTGTTGAACCATCATTTTCCCATTTACTTTTTCTGTGTAACTGCTCTTGGCTGTTTCCACATCATCTTTGATTTCTATAGAACCTTCCCCCGTAGGGAATTTCATGCTAATATGAGCTGGTGAGATTACAGCTTGAAGATCGATAAGTGCTGGTCTTCCCATGATTACATTGTATACTTAGGGTGCCTTTACCACCACATAATCCACTATCAGGGTCCTGCCTTTGGTTCCTTCTCCAAAAGTAGTAGGGAGTTTGATAATTCCTAGTGGATGAACTGGGGTCCGGCAAAGCCGAACAAAAGAGCTGAAACAGGGGTGAGTTCGACGTCCTTCAATCCCATAGCTCTAAAGACATTGTAGTAAAGTACATTCACGGCGCTTCCTGTGTCTACGCATATTTGCTTTATCAGATTCCTGCTGATCACTACCTCTATCACCAATCATTCATTATTGAGTACTAAAGGGAGAGAGTCCTTGGGACCATAAGTCACCTCTCCCTTGAGCCTTTGTCTCTTACTCGATTGAGTAGGAGCGGTGTAGACCTGCTACTGCCTGTAACTTCACTTCTGCTCGGGTTGTTCGGCCCCCCGAGATCTTATTCATCGTATTCATTGGGCGGTTATCCATCTGACCATCAGGATCTAGTGAATGGTCTCTTCTTCTTTGAAAATCATCTCGGTTATCTCTGTCGTTGTAGTTATTTCGGCGCTTGAACGCACGCCGACCACACGGTTCGGCCTGATGAGACAGATCTATGACCTCATCAAGCTTCCCTTCCATTACTGCGGCATCGATATCTCTAATCAGATCCCGACATTGCTCTGAATCAAGACCAAAATCCTTGTGGTACTTGCAGAATTTGTTATGGTCTCTTTTTTCTCTGTCCTGCAGAGCTCTTTTCTTGCCCAGCCGATCTGAGACTGGTGCAGTTACTCTATCCCAAACCAACTTTCTCTTTTTGTGTGACTTGTCTTCAGACTTTCTTTTATTTCCTTCGCCTCTTTCCATTTCTCTTTTGAGCCTAATTTGCCTCTTCTCCCTGGCAATGTTTATTGGCAACATCTAAACACTCTTCCATCGTCTGAGGAAGTTTATTGTTCAACTTGACGTGCGCCGTCCCTCTCGCAGACCTGCCATGAAAGAGACGACCAACAGTCGATCATCAGCATCCCGCACCTGTGCGGATTCTTTGTTAAAATGCTTTATAAAGTTCAGAACAGACTCATCATGTTTCTGCTACAAAGTAAGAAGGTGAGTCTAATTTCTCTAGAAAGGACGAGCTGCGATGAAGGCATGGACGAACTTCCGAGTTAGGGTTCCGAGGTCGGAGATCGACCTGGGAGGAATTTTGTTGAACCATTCTCCGGCCCTTCCTCTTAACAGTGCAGGGAAAGCTTTACACTTAATCTCTTCCGAAGTGTTGTACAGATTCATATGAGATATGTACTGATGCATGTGATCGTAAGGATCCTTGATCGGCCTTTTCTAAGTGTCCAATCTCACCGGCAGTGTACCGGGTCAACTGTAGCCTAGAATTGGTGAGTCAAGGTCGTATCCCACAAGGAATCTGGTCGAGTAACAACGTCGGTCTCGTCCCAAGTTCAGGTCAACACAATAATTGAACGTGGTGATTTGTCAGATCACCGGTTCTAACAACTAAATAAACATAAGAGAAAAGATTTTGAACTACGAAAAACAAGATAGCCGAGCTATGATCCAACCAACTACTCTCTAACCCTAACTCGTTTCCGGAAGTGTTTCGAAAAACTCTAATGTTCTCGGCATCGTTGAAGGGTGCCGTCTCCTGTTTCCGAAAATAGACATTAATTCAATAATCTACCCTCTTATGTTAGGTTCAACAATCTGCCTCATTGTCACTCAAAGGGTGTCGTTTCCTAATTCCGAGTATATACATTAATTCAATAATCTACCCTCCTATGTCAGGTTCAACAGTCCGCTGACCGGATTTAACTGACCCGACAAGGTCTACGATCTATGAGACGCTCATTAACAATGATATAAACCTCACACACGAAACCGAATCTGAACAACTCAGTCGGTTTTACAGGGTGATCCTAGAACCCCTTTTCCCGTATCCTCTCGCAAAATACATATGTAAAGAAGACACGTGAAATACGATTATCGAGTAATTAATTCGACAAAAGTCATTTAGAATAAGTTCTAGAACGATAACAACACCAAGAATCTAACAATCATAACATCAAAACACTTCAATCAACGAGCTAAGGATTCATAAAACACAAGTAATTGATATAAATGCATAAAACTCGAGCTCTACCTTGTATCGAGAAAAGAATGTGTGTGTGTGTATATATATAGCTTCTTCGACATTAATCACCAATGACCAGTTTAGATTATAGACGTGTACATACCAGGATTACACCATAGGCTTATACGTCGTAAACATCTTCACTAATCGAGGTCTATCGTGGTCTAGTACGGTCAGGCAGGACTTGCACGGTTATATCGTTTAGGCTTAGGTTAGGGCTACGAAAGGATATTTACGATAAAAATAGAAAGAGAAGGTGCAAACGAGCGTTAACCGAGAAAAATAAATATGAAACTCGGTTTCAAACGCCTCCAACTCTCCAACTATAAAAACAATCTCGATATCCGAAATAAACCCCAAATCCAACTCTAAACAACAATAACTTGGTCCATTTTTTTCTGGACACTTTCTAAAAATAAAAACACATACTATAAATATATATACACTCTTTTTTTTTTCTTTTTTTTCTTTTTTTTTTCTTTTCTTATATTTTTTTTCAAACTATATACCTGTATATATAAAACTATACACATCAAAATTCCGAACAAAGTCGAACCAACACACTGTCACACTCTCATACTTGATAACTCGAATAATACAATGTCACAACAGCACTCCCATACCACAACATCTCGCAACATCGTATAAATGTGCGGAAATAAAAGCTCAATTGCAAGGTAGTCAAGGATACGTAGACCGAAATAAGTCTAGGGACATCAATTATACGGGTTAGTAACAAAATGGTCAGTTCGGGCGGCGGTCTAACCACCCTACAAAAGGCTTAGAGGGGTAGCTGTGGATATACATATAAGGATGGCTTTTGGCTCTGATCGGGTCAAAATAAATGCCAAAACCGTCATCCCGTACCTAACAACGACGACCTTTCTATTTTGCCTCGAAGTTACTAATATAAGTTCTAGGTAACCGGGTCATTAAGAACTACCATAATCATTCACTAGTCAAGGTGATTCATGAAGTCGAAGCTAACGTGATAGAACTATTCCATTCTCAATACAAGATCCCAACTCAAATGAAATGCATTCGTATAATCACTATATGTTTAACAAAACAATACTATAGGCTCAATGTATCACAACAAATGTCAAAGGCACTAAAATTTCTAAAAATGACTCATTTACACCAAAGGCTCAAAACAATACTATAGGCTCAATGCAGTTGTTCCACCCTGTTGAGTCGGATCCGCCGGATCTGCAGTTAATCCGGGACAATTACCTTTGTGACAACGATCTTAAACCTTATAAACCCTAGCAATTATTACGAGGGATGTGTTTTTTTGGTGTATTTTAGACTAAGCTCTCGAGTTATTTCTCTTGAGTTGCCTACGTATCCAATAGTTGAAATGGAATCAAGTCTTTCGTAGTTCCTTAGGGTTCTTTATATAGGGGATGTCTCATCCCTTTCCTTGTCCTGCAAGGAATTAGGTTATTATTATTAACATTATTTCCCTAAGGACATACACGCATAAATCCCTATGATTTAGGGATAATTATGGACATATTTAAATGTCAAGATCACGGTCTTTATTACTTAGGATTCTTTTCTTATCTACCTCTAGCTATCCCACACGTGGAATAACAGCCGGGGTTGCTATGAGCGTCCTGCGCTGAGCCCCCAAGACCACTATGGCCGAGCTAGGGCAGTTCCTTTTCACCAGGCTTTGGCCGACCTGTGGTGGCTGGAGAAGGAGCTTCTGCCGATCTCCTGCCTGGGGTAAGGACCTGCCCTTTGGTATGTCTCTGGGGCCCCTAGCCCTTACTGCTCTACATTTAGTGGCTAGTCATTTATTACACGTCCTAAAAGGATGACACGTGACGTAGTCTAGGTCGGCTATCATCAATAATAATACTCTATTATTATTATTAAAGTGGTTCTAAATTATAATAACTTAATGATCAATTATGTTGTAATGACTTGGGTCTTGGTTAAAATAAAATGACTTGTTAATCAAAAAAAAAAAAAAAAAATTTGACTTGGCTCCCAATTGTTCTTGTTGTAGGAGAATTTGTGCTACCTCCCTCTATAATGTAAGTCCGTTTGAATTTTTTTTACACTTATTAAGAAAGTTAGTTAATTTCTTATATGTTATTAATTTTGATTAAAAATGCTAAAATGACCTTTCATTGTATTAATGCAAATTAGTAATGAGTGGTTGGGTATATAATAAATTAGGTGTAGAATGAGAAAAATGTGATACATGTTTTATTAGTTTTTTAAATGTACTTACATTTTGGGACAAAACCAAAAAACTTAAATGGACTTATATTTTGGAACGGAGGTTGCAGATGTTAATTTGTATGGAGTAAATTCCTTAAAAAATATTTGTATGGAGTAACACTATTATTTAGGGGTGGCATCGGGTCGGGACCCAACCCGTAAACCTCCTATCCGAAACTCGTCTCGACAATATTCGAGATTCAATTTTTTTCCCGAGCCCATACCCGATAATCGTCGGGTCCGTCGGCATATTCATTTTTTAAATAATATACCACTTTTACTTACTTTTCTATTTCACTTTTTTTTTAAATTTTTTTTAGAAAACCCATAATTATTTCCAAGCTACTTCTTTTGGGAAAGAAGAAGACACATTTCATGGATGTCGACTAGGGTTCTACCATATGCGACCAATCCTGCGATTTCCGACGATATTAACGATTCAGTCCACGACTTGCTGCTTTTTCTGGCGACGTAAATGATTTGCTTCTTTTCCACGATTTTCTGCTGTCACCTCTTCTGCTATCTCCAATTTTCTGCTAACAAAATGCCTGTGAAGGTACCGGAAAATGGTGGTTAACTAGTGGCCCATAAGACGCGGCGGCGGAAGGGTTCGCAGGAGGGAGGGGAAGACGGAAAAGAAACGCAGATCATGTTCCATATAACACATAATTAGCAATCGAACGAAACACTCACAAGATCAATTAAATTTGCCGACTCGGTTTCAATGCAAAACTAATTTCAGTTTACTCCAAAAATAGTAGACAAGCAAGGACATGTTTATAGACACAAAGTTCTTACTACTTAACTTAGCTAAATTCAACTCAATTTAATAAGAAGTACAAATTGTATTTATATATATGTTCCATTTTAGTTCTAAGAGTTCAAACAAAGATTTTAGGCTACTGAACAAAACTTGGTTTGATAGGAATTCCAAACCAATAAGATCGATTTCAAACTCCCAATGAAAACCCCTCTCAACTATTTCACAAACTCTAACAGTAAAGTTAAAGTTATAAAAAAAAAAAGCAAATCGGTAATATCAAATATGAGTACATAATGCACAATGCTCTCCCCACCTCCAACCCCAAAAAAAACCTCTCAAACTTGCCAATTAAATTCACATTGAGCAGCCAATTCACTTCAAGGATTCAATTCACATTGACCACATATTCTATGAAAACAGAAACTCACCGGAGAACATATAAAATCGGTGATAGTAGTCACTACAAAAACCAGACCTTTTCGTGCCAAATGAATTCGTCGCTAAAAGTGCTAATTTTCGTCAGTAAAAGTTTTCGTGACAAATGTTTTTTGTCGCGGCGTTTGTTGTGTAAGCAGCGACGCTAAAGGTGTCTCTTGTGACGATCAGTGAATTAGTCATTAAAAGAATTCAATGGCGACAAATCTCATATTTTTGTCACCAAATCTTTTCATGACAAACCTGAATCTTTCTCACCAGAAGGTTTTTCTTGCGACAAAACTTTTGTCACAAAATAATGAACATTTTATCACTAATTCAGTGTTGTTGTCACCAAAAGATATAAACATATTTTTACATTAATGGTTAATATTGACAAAGACTTTGTCACTAGAAGTCATATTTTGAAATAATAATAATAATAAATATTCAAAAAATAGAAAACTAATAATAATAATAATAATAATAATAATAATAATAATAATAATAATAATAATAATATTATTATTATTATTATTATTGAAAATTTTAATTAAATAATATTATTAATAATCTACAACCTATAAAAAATATACACATACCCTACAAAAGAATGAAAAAATAATACAACACACAATAAAATATTAAATATTTATTAACAATCATTTTGCAAGTATAGAAAAACATAACATCAACTCGAAAGTGATTATAGTTTTGTCGAGTATAATTGAAACAAACTCGGACATATTAAAAACTTTAATCTCCTTTTAAAAAAAAATTAATCGAGCCGATCTTTTTATTGAACGCAGTCGAGCCGATCTTAAAAGTATCGAGGCATAGCATGAGATTTATTCATTTTTTTAAGTATTCCTGAATTTTTCTTTTTTAGAATATATAATTATAATATATTTCATTATGTAGATGGTTGTCACCAAAGCCTATATGTAGGTGCACCTATAGATTCGTGACAATCCACTAAACCTTCCGTGAGAAATATTTATGCTTGTCACTAATTAAAACAATTATTAGTGACAAACAGTTTTATTATCACTGGAAGCGGCTATTTGTGACAAATCTTTTAATTGTCACCAGAAGTTTGTCACAAATACATCTTTTTTTTGTAGCGAGTAGAAAATCATGGAAAACGAAGCAAGTCATTTACCTTGCCGGAAAAAGCATCCAATCGCGGTCGGAATAGTCAATTTCGCCGGAAATCGCAGCAATGGTCGTTAATGGTGAGAACCCTTGTCGTTCCCGTTCCCGTAGTCTTGCTTCTTAATTTTTTGGGAAAGAAAATAGGGGAAGATGGGTTTTCTCAAAAAAAAAAAAAAAGAAAGAAAGAAATAAAACTAAGGGTAAAAGTGGTATATTATTTTAAAAAAAGAATATTCCGGCAGAATATTCTCTTTTATTTTTTTTTTTTTAGTTGATAGTTTTTGGAAAACTCGGGGAGTGAACCATATATTTTTAAACCAAATGGGGACAAAAGCTTTAATTAACAAATCCGAGGGGGCAAAAGGTTTTTTACCCAAAATCAACACCGTCCACCCACCACCCACCACCCACCACCACCCACCAACCTCCCGCACCATCTGCCTACCCCACCGAAACCAACCACCGCCACCTTCCACCTGCCACAGCCGTTGCCTACATATCACCACCGTTGTCACAATTAAACGCCACCCCCCATCACAACCCAACCCCCCATCACCCGCCCACCACGTACCGTTACCATCGATGTCACCACTACCCCTTACCATTTTACTCGAGGAGGTGCTCTTGGACCAGTGAATATCGCTTATTCAGGCGTTACCAGTGGTGGTGTACAATTGGTTTATGCACGAACAAAGATCTTTATACTGCCATACTTTTAATTGCGGGTTGGTTACACCTACAACTGAAATGAAAACAAGGCCTTTCGTGGTTCAAAAATGCATCATTTGTCAGGACTTTTCGGAGTAAGTTCATTGGCTTGGACATGTCATTTACCCAATAATTGATTAAATAGTCACCCCACACTCTCGATCAAAGCAAAAAAAGACCACACCACAAGAATCTTGGAGAAGTATACTCCTTTCAAACGCAACTAATTGGCACCAACGAGTGAATTCCCCTTGTGCTTCAGGACCCCGTAGTAACAACAACGAATGTGCTAAACTAGTAGCAGGCGTGGAAACTACGGCGGAAGTTAAGAAATTGCATCCTTCCAAATAGGAGCTAGCCAATCCATGGGTATACCATGAAGTTACGAAGGTTGTACATATGAACCAACCCCCTAAAGCGAAATAGACAAGGAAGGAGCAATAAACCGGACCAGCCTACAAACACAAAACGGTCCTTACGTAACCAGTCTTCCATAGTATCAAATAAATCAGTTTCGTCTTTGATAAATTTACCAAGGGCTATAGTCATAGTGATCCTCATATTCAATGATTTTAACCATTTCCGAGCAACTCATAGTATTCTCGGGGCGTCCGAAGATTCACTCTCATAGGAATCACCACTAACCCTTCCCAATTTTCACTCATAACCTACCCCACCACCACCCCTTGCCACTATCCTCCATCAAAAAAAATTTCATCACCACCGATTTACTAGTCTGCCGCCGCCCACCTCACAGTCACCTATCACCACACACCACACCACCCTCATCACTACAACCATCAACACCGCCACCACCAACCCACCACCATTACAAATCTCACAACATCACTTCCACCACCATCTCTGCATATACCCCACCGCTACCCGCCACACTCATCAACACGCACCACCATCACCTATCGTATCAATTGTCGCATTCTATATAATCTCATACATTTCATTGTTTGTCAAACGTAGGAATGAACTCACGCTCATTCTATTCCATAGCATATTCCATTCAATCACCTTCATTTAATTATTTTTTATTCCAGCAATCCAAACGCATTATAAATGAAGATTTTATTGAATAAATAAATTGATTTCCTTGTCTCTTTATTTAGGAGAACAAAATAAAAGCTAAATTTAAACGTAAAGATAAAACTGAATCATAACGTAAGATAATTTAAAAATCAAACAATAACCTTTTGTTTAAAACAATGCAATCTTGATTTAACCATATATATAGAGTTGGGATCGTCTGCCCTGCGGTGCTTGTAAGCCAAAAACGGTGTCATTTCGGGCCGAAGCGGCGCCGTTTTGATGTTTTTTTTTTTTTTAAAGCTCGGAACAAAACGGCGTCGTTTGTACCCAAAACGGTACCGTTTTGCATCGCAGCAGCGGCTGCTGTGATGATTTCACGGCAGAGGATCGATGTCCATATATATATCAATAGACACACTTGTTCCAATCTTTTCTTATTCTGTCCTTTTTTTTTAGTGACGTCAATATTGGTCTTTAGAGTATCTCCAATCATACATCTATTAAAAGGTTATACGTGTGTCACATCATCAATTTATAAGCCTTTTATCTATAAATTTTTTCTCCACAATCAATAACCTATTCATAAACTTTATAGTATGGATCTACTACACATTTAAAAAACACTCATTACACTTTTTTTTTTTCTACACCACACAACTCTTAGCACCAAAAAAAAAAAAAACCAATGTCTGATGAACCGGTTGATATTGATCAAACTTTTGCATAAAGCTTTGTCTAGTTGGCATTGCTCCAATGGGAAAGAATTTTTTTGTAAAGGTTTAAACCTTTTTGATAAACCTATTGTGTTTTTCATTGGAGATACTCTTATTTCAAAACATAAATGAGACAGAGACGTCATTATTATGACAATGTTTTAATAAAAAAATTGTGACAACGTTACGTAAAAATAAATGCTCATGTACTTCTATCAGATTTATTGATGAGGATGGTGATTCGAATCCTCTCAGAAAATGCAATAGACTTTCAAGTTCAAATATTTTCCATATCTATATTCAAACTTTTTTTTTTTTTGGTAATGAAAACGATAACACAAACTATATAACGTATGTACATTTCCCCGATTAGGACTTGAATAGGTAGGAAAACCAAAGGTAAAAGTCTACCCTCAAATTACATGCATGATTTATGATTAAATAGTATTCTTATTTGAAAAATGTTAATATCATTATGGTTTGTGACATAACAAGAGATATAACACGAAATATTAAATGATTTATATGTTTTAACTATTTTTTAACAATATACATCATTGCTATGTTAAAGAGTGTAGGAGTACATGAAAAAAAAAAAAAAAAAAAAAAAAAAAACTTCATGATGCTTGTTATAAACTACTTCAAGTTTAAGATAGAAAAATTAATTATACCTTACATGTATATAATGCAACCTCACATAGATTTATTTTTTTCCCTTTACTAATTGTCTTGAGATTATCTAGAAGGTCGATGACCGTTGAAAAGGTGCGAGGCGGTAACTTTTGATTCCAAACTTAAATTGTTGTAGTTATTCTTATTTATTTATTTATTTATTTAATATATAAACATTAAATAAATCACTCAATATTAGTATAAGTTATCAGCATCGTTTAAAGCACGTACGTTAGTAAACGGGCAATAAAATATATACCAAAAGAAGAATATTTAACACACTAATCAACCCTCTTACATTATTTAATGGGACAATTTGCTCGATCCACCCCTTAAAGCATTCAGCATAACTAAACAATATTTTAATATATATATTTCCAATATTATTTTATTCACCTAATATGCTATTTACATATCATGAGACATGCATCAACATATATATACTAAAATTGTACTGGTTCTCTGTCACCAAAACAGAGGCAAAGAGACTCCTTCTCTCCATTATTTTAATGCCTCTATTACAAATCCAATGTTTTATTGAAACAATTAAACAATTAATATTTGTACATATTCCAATAATAATAGATATACATAATCATTTTCATTAAAATAATAATATTCACTTCATTAGTATAACAACAATTGAGGGAAAGTAATTTCCATTTATTTGATTGTCTACAAGAGTAGACTATTTATACTAGCATAGCCATAATGTAAACGCGATAATACATCATGGTAATGCAATGAACATGGAGATTGACTTGTAATGAATGAATCTTTCCTTCACATGGTGTCTGCAACAACTTCACCAGATCAATCATCATCAACTCCTTCCCAACCTGAAATTGCCGGAATCCTGCGATAGAGAGGAGAAAATATGTGGAGGGAATAGAATACCCTGAAAAAAAAACTGGGATAGTAAGGAGTCATAGAATAAGGAATAGAGAGGAGAATAGTGAGAGGGATATACCCTAAAAAAAATAGGATAGCTGGATGACCCGAAAACGTGAAGGAGTCATGAAAAAAAATACGTACGTGGAGGGAAGTTGATTCCATAGACCAAAAAGAAAAGAAGCGGAGGGTTGTACCCTAACAAAAGAAATGGAAGAAAAGGAAATGGAGGGTGTACCCTAACAAAATAAACATAAGAAAATACATGGAGGGATGTACCCTAACGAAAAAAAATGATTTTAATAGAAGAGAACAGTGATGATCAGATACATATTGATGGAGGAAAAAAAATAAAAATTAAACAGGAAGAGTACGAAAGGGAAATTTTTTGAGACGGTAGAAAAGATGAAAGCTTTATCAAGCCCATTACCAGGACACATAAGTTTGCATAGTTGGCGAAGGTAACGACACCAATAGAACTTTATTCAGAATATTAGAAAAGACATAAAATAAAAATAAAACAACAAAGGTAAAACTGAAACACGAGGGGTGAGGGTTCGATCATATTAATGTCACAAACCCCCGCCCTGACAATTGACATTTTTCTGTAGTGATCGCTCAGGACCGAAAGACGTTAGTCTAAGAGCTCCGATACCATAACAACAATTGAGGGAAAGTAATTTACATTAATTTGATTGAATATAATAGTAGACTATTTATACTACATAGCCATAATGTAAACGCAATAATACACCATAAATGTGATTGATTACATTGATTCATTTCCATGATTTTGTGTATCTGGAATATTCTCAACACAGTATTTTTTTATTGTTTTTTGAATAAAAAATCAGCTTACATTATTACATGCACATCAAATGTATGCCAAAGCTAGACTTATATTGATACAAAAATTACTATGATGATGCTGAATAATGCACCACCGGTAAAACTAGGCCACGTGTAATCTAAGGGTGAGTTAGGAGAGAAAATATGCAAGGCAAAGACTGATAAAGATGGTGTTTTTGGTGTTATTTGGCTGAGTCCAAGAATGTATCTTGGATTGCCTACGTATCCTGTGTAATGTCCAGGAATCAAGCCTTACGTAGTTCCTGGAGCTATGTATTTATAGGCACATGTCCTTCTTCTGCCCTAAACTTGGGGCGGTGTGCTCTATTGACATAAATACCCTTTAATGGGCCTTGACCCCTTGTCCAAGTAACCAGCTGGATGGGGGGCCTAGGAACCTGGACTGGAGGCCTTGGTCTCGACTCGATGCATACCGACATGGGTGATCGAGGTGGGACACTTGCAGAATCTGCCGGTTGCTGCGGTCTTCACTGGTAGGTCTCGTATTCGATCCGATGTGTATAATTAACATAGACGTTTCTACATCCAGCTGGACCAATCAGATTATTCCACGTGGAAGGGTTAAATCCCGTATCGTCATAAGCCCCCGAGATCGGAGAGAAGCTAGTCTCGAGTGCTGATGTCGGATCTGAAAATTCGAATAATCTTTTCGACGCGTGGTCTTCTTTAGGCGGGAATACAGCTGTCTCTCCTAGTCAGTATAGGCTGTCGTATGATGACGTCACACTGTCAGTATTAATTGGTGCAGGAAACGAAGCGTCTTTTATTGGTCCACGCGGGGATTTTGTCCTTGATTCTTGCGTTTTCACCCCTATAACTGCCCTCAAATCCCACCCTTTCAAATCATTTGGAGATTTGCTAGCATATAAGGAGCCCAAAGCTTTGAAGTCTCTCATTTGCCATTATTTGCCTCTGTTTTATCTGAAAACCGCAAGTAAGCCCTAGTTTACTCAAACTCTTTCTTTTGTTTTTGTGTTTCTTTACTTTTTCCCAAGTCCATGTCTAGTAGCGAAAGCGATTCTCAAAATAGTGAAGAAGTTGTTGTGGCAGAAGAAGAATCGGCAGAGAGGACGGTCACTGAACAACCGCTTGTTTCCGGTGAGATAGCTGCCGGAGAAAGAGAAGAGGGAGGAGAAGAAGAATCGTCTTCTCGACCCGCTGCAAAACGCCAAACCAGGATGAAAGGCCAAGGACCGTATGGATGCATATCCGATCTGACCCAGGAGAAAGCCAAAGCCATCTGTTTACGATACGGCATCCCATACTCTTCTGCAAATATCAAAGTATCGCATGGTCAATTTCAATTCGCCTGTGACCCTCCCCTAGGGTTCTGCGCCATCTACGAGGCGCAATTGAAGGAGGGATTAAGGTTTCCTTTCGATCCATCCCTCGTAGCAGTTCTCCAACACTATAAGATCTGCGTTACCCAACTTGCTCCTAACGGGGTTAGGAGTGTCATGGTCTTCGTGCTGGCGTGTCGAATCGCCAAAGTTGAGTTCACGGTCCGGCTGTCCCGGCAATACTACGCAATTCAGGGCCTACAAGATGCTGGATGGTATACTTTCCAGAGACGTCCTCTGACGTCGGAATTCGTGAGGAAAGTGACCTCGTCTCAGGGCGAGTAGCCTCACTTTTTCTTTATCCGACACGGGTTGGAAGACATCGACGTCCATACTTGGTACAGAAGGCCCCATAAATGGCATGATAGACTCGACTCGATGTCCCCAATGGGTGTGGGATTATCGAGAGCGTTCACCCTGAAGTCGCAACTCGAAACCTGCATTCTGTATATCCTTTCGCTGACATCGAGACGGCTGGTCCGGGCGCTTATCTGGAACTCGATGAGGATGTCCGAGTCTTATGTAGGATTTTATTCGCTCTATCGAGCTGATACACTTCCTCATTTTACCTTACTTTTTCTATGCTTGTTTGTCTTTGACTATGTATTGATGTCTATTTTTCTTTGTTCGTAGTGGAATACTTCTCAAAATTGGAGGTTCTGGGCAATATGCCTGACCCTAAGAAAGTTGATCCCAAAAAGATTCAGGAACTGGCTGGCATCATATCGAAGAAGCCAGTATCTGGTTCCATAGTCTCCGGAGGTCAGAGGACTCCGGCTCGATCTTCAACCCCTGTGTCGACATCAGACATTCTGAGAGACCAACCTGACGAGGCTCAGGTGACGGAGCAAACTGAGGTGGACCTCGTTCCGAGAAAGCGACAAAAGACTACTGAAGTAAGGCATGGGGTTGGGAAGGAGACCCGCAATCTTGCTCCTCCCAGATCGAATGCAACCGACCTACTCCCTAGAGTGAGCATTACCTAGATGGAAGCCATGACTCCGGATGAGTTGCATGACTTTCTGATGAAAATCAACCGAGCTGTAAGTCTTCCTTTTATTTCTCTTGTCACTTTAAGACTTTTGTCTATTTCTGATGTTAACAATTTTCTCTATTGCAGGCTCGGCTAGCAGCTAAGGTGGCGGTGACCAGGATCGAGTCTCCATCTGCTGTAATGGAGGAGCAGAAAGAAACTATTGCCAGGCTGACTTCATACATCGAGAAGCAAAATGCCAAGGTGAACAAGCTGGACGATCGGTGTATCAAGCTGGAGTCTGACTTGGCAGCCTCTCGAGACGATCTGTCCAAAGCGCACAAAGACAAATCTGACAGGGATGCCGAGCTGGCAAAGATAAAGTCAGAACTGGCGCAGGTGAGGTCGGAGCTTGATGGGACAAAGGCCGAGCTGGCGGGGGCTATCAAGGCTCGTAACGACCTTCAGTCTCTGCTCGATAGCCTAACGACTCGCATGGAATCAGCTAAGAAGGATTTCTTGGCTTCTATGGAGCTTGAAAACGATCTATCGTTGCTGATGAGCCAGGGCATGAAGGGTGGATTTACAATGGCGCTCGACCAGGTCAAGGCTGTCATCCCAGATTTCGAAGTATCCAGCATCGAGAAGGCCCATCTGTACGATCCTGAGGCCATCCCTCGTTACGGCCGATACTTCACCGAATTCAAGGCTGGCGTTTCCCTGTACGAGAAGTATGTGACCCCTACCTTAGAGGGAGATGGAGCGGAGAACCTCGAGTCGGAAGATCAAGTCGACCCCAATGCCTCGTCCTCCCACCAGCCGGCTGCCTGATGCTGTTTTCTTGTTGTCTTCTTAAACAATTTGATTCGATTTGGTTGTAAACTTTTTATTCGATCTGGTTGTAACAACTTTGGTATTTTTAATTTCTAGATATGTATCTCACCGATTCGATCTCGCAGCGCATTCTGATTTTTAAATTTCAATCTATGCTTTTCCATTGAATGTCTTTTGCCTTTTATTGATCATTTTTCTAGGATGTACTCTTTTCCGACTTAATTCCCTTGCGAACGTTGCCTTATGGGGTGTAGTCCTTTGGACTTAATTCCCCTGTGGCTCCCTGAAGTGTAATATGAGTACATGACTCATGATAAACTTGGGTCTGAGTCGACCTAGCGCTGTACTGTCTTATCGGACTGACTTGGCTTTTTGGTTGGAGCTCGATTCGACTGTCCTGCCTCGTCGGGCTTATAGGGATATCGAATTACAAAGTCCTTACTCGACTGTCGCACATCATGGTGCTTATGATCTTCTGACTGCCTCGCATCGTGGCTTATTGGCAGGTCGGGAGTGATATAAGCTCTGTCAGTGACTTGGCTTTTTCACTGTTTTGTTTTAACTCCATCGTGTCGAGGGATTGTAGATCGGAAGTGATATAAGCATTGTCAGTGACTTGGCTTTATTCACTGTTTTATTCCGACTTCAACGTGTCGATGAATTGGTGTCGTGGTTGAATTTTGCGCTTTTTCTTCTGCCCCACTTTTTCTTTTTTATATGAACTTGCAAGTATAGCATAATTAAAAAAGAAAAATGCTTGGATAAAGAGCATTGAAGCCAAATGTCACATCGACTCGTTACAAATAATTAAGAAAGCAAAGTTGCAAATATCATGAAATGAATAAACAATTTAAACATAATACTTTCTGAGGTTGGTGGCGTGCCAAGTTCGAGGCACTGTGCTTCCATCCGACCTGCCCAACTGATACGATCCCTTAGGATGTACCTTCAGAATTTTATACGGACCTTCCCAATTCGGCTCGAGCTTGCCTATTGGGTCCTGCCTGCTGGCTTCATTCTTCCTTAACACGATATCTCCTACTTGGAAGTATTTATACTTCACTCTTGCATTGTAATATTGCGAGATCTTTCTTTTATAATTGGCCACTCGATGTGCCGCAATTTCTCTCTTCTCTTCGATGTTATCTTTTTCTTGGAGCAGATCGGTGGCATTTGTCTCAACGTTATACGCCAGAACCCGAGGCGATGCTAGCCCGATCTCCGTTGGTATCACTGCTTCGCATCCATAAGTCATGGCAAAGGGAGTCTTCTGTGTGGCCGCATTGGGTGTTGTTCGATACGACCATAGAATGCTTGGTAATTGAGATGCCCAATCCCGACCTTCATCTTCTAGCCGCTTCTTCAAACCGAACTTGATCTGCTTGTTTGTCTGTTCGACCTGTCCATTGGACTGAGGTCGGGCCACTGAAGTCGTTCTCTGTTCAATCTTGTACTCTTTTAGCCAACTCTGCACTCTTTCATCTAGGAACTGAGTCCCATTATCCGAGATCAGATACTTCGGAATTCCAAACCTGCACAAAATATTTTCCCATAGAAATTTTTTGATGGTCTGAGCCCTGATGTCGGTAAGTGCTTTGGCTTCGACCCACTTTGTGAAATTACCCGGAGCTCGAGGTAAAGGCCCGACTATATCGACCCCCCACTCATCGAACGGCCATACCGATTCAATGGCGTTCATCTCCTGTGCTTGCTGGTGTGTCACCACATCATGCACTTGACAAGCCCTGCATCTCATCACCAATCGACTGGCATCCTTTTGCATTGATGGCCAAAAATAACCGGCTAGTTTACATTTCCTTGCCAACATTCGAGCTCCGCAATGATTACCACACACTCCTCGGTGTATTTCTTCAAGAAGATAGGCCCCCTCTTCTTCCGATGCGCATCGCATCCAAGGCGTTACAAACGATTTTCGATAAAGGAGAGACTTGTCAGACGGGAGAATTCTGTCCTTCAAGTACAGAGCTATCGGGTCCATCCATGTCGATACCTGAACCACTGGTTGCACATCGACCTCATTATAGCTCCGTTCTGCTAACATTTCTACCAGAACCTTCCTCTTCGATTTGAAATTTGATGCGAGTTTAGACAAAGCATCGGCCCGTTTGTTTTCGCTCCGAGGTACCTGTTCGATATGAACCGTCTTGAACTTCGATATCAAACCCTGAACGACTTTCAAATAACTCTTCATAGATTCTTCTTTGGCCTCATACTCTCCTCGTATGTGATTCACTAGCTGAGAGTCACTATATACCAGGAGATTCTCGACCCCCAACTTCGATGCTACCTTTAAACCTGTAATCATGGCCTCATACTCTGCTTCATTATTTGTGGCCTTGAACTCGAATCGAAGCGCATAAGGGAACTCTTCTCCTTTAGGACTAACTAACAATAACACAGCTCCAGCTCCTTCTTTACTCGAGGCACCATCGACATGGATGGTCCACTGTTCCTCTGATGACTGTTTGTCCTGCTCCAATTGAATCGATAATCCCTCGGCTATGAAGTCTGCCAGAGCTTTACCTTTAACAGCTGTACGAGGTAGAAACTCGATATCGTACTCAGCTAACTCGACAACCCATTTTGCTAATCGACTCGATGTCTCGGGCTTTGCCAAAATTTGCTTCAGAGGTTGGTCAGTGACCACAGTAATGGGGTGTGCTTGAAAATATGGCTTCAACTTCCTTGATGCATGAACCAAACTCAAAGCTAACTTTTCAGCAGGGGTGTACCTGATCTCAGCTCCATGCAATGCCTTACTTACAAAATAAACTGGAATCTGTCCCTGGTCTCCTTCTCGAACCAACACCGCACTCACAAACCTCTTCGCATTGCTAGATAAACCAGAGTTTCTCTCCTTCCCGAGGTGAAGACAGTGTTGGTAAATCAGACAAATACTCCTTCAAATCATCGAACGCTTTCTGTCATTTCTCATCCCAACAGAACGGACTTGCCTTTTTCAATACTTTGAAGAAGGGTAGGGCCCTTTGCGCTGATATCGACAAAAAACGAGTGAGGGCCGCCATCCGACCCGTCAATCGTTGTACTTCTTTTACGTTACGAGGCGCAGGCATGTTCTTGAGGGCCTCGATCTTATCTGGATTAGATTGAATTCCATCTCTCGATATCATGTAGCCTAAGAATTTCCCGGATCGAACCCAAAAGTGCATTTCTTCGGATTGAGCTTCATGTTTGCAGCCCGTAACACCTCGAAAACCTCTCTGACATCGACAAGAAATTGTCCCATGGACTTGCTCTTGATTAATAAATCGTCTACATAAACTTCCATGTTTCGACCTATCAGTCCCTTGAAAATTTTATTGACTGCCCTCTGATAGGTGGCCCCTGTATTCTTTAGGCCAAACGGCATTGTCACAAAACAAAACGTACCAAACTCTGTTATGAATGCGGTTTTCTCTGAGTCTTGGGGGTCCATGAAGATCTGGTAATATCCCCTATATGCATCGAGAAACCCGAATACCTCGAAACCCAATGTCGAGTCGACTAACTGATCAATCTTTGGGAGTGGATACGAATCCTTAAGGCATGCTTTGTTGAGATCTGTGAATTCCACGCACATCCGCCAGCTTTCATCTGGCTTCTTAACCAACACTGGATTGGCTAACCAATCCGGCTAGAATACCTCCTTGACGATTCCAGCAATTAACAACTTCTCAACCTCCTTTTTTACTGCCTCTTTCCTCTCAGGGGCGAGGTTTCTCTTCTTTTGCCGTATCGGTTTCTTTTTTGGGTCGACATTTAGTCGATGCACTGCTACGTCTGCCGATAGGCCTGGCATGTCGTCTGCTTTCCATGCGAACACATCTCGATACTCGACCAGGAGGTCGACCAATGCTTTCATGTCGGGGTGTGACAACCACTTCCCGATCTGGACCCTTTGGCCCTCATCTTCTTTCCAAACACGGATCTCTTCTGCCGGATCGACGGAGACCCAGCTCCGATCCTTCTCCTCCTCAGGTATTAATTCCTCCACCAGCACTTGTCCAACTCATTTCCCTTTAATTGTGACCAAACTACAATTTCTGGATACCTCGACGTCTCCTTTCACCTCATGGATCGATACCATACCAGGTGGGGAATTTCATGCTGTTGTGGAATGTCGAAATGATGGCTCTGAGGTCGTACAAAGCTGGTCGACCTAATATCGTGTTGTAACCCGATGGGGCCTTTACTACGACATAAGTCATTTCCATTGTTCTGCCCTTCTCTCCATCCCCAACTGTAGTCAGCAAACTAATCGACCCGACAGGATGGATGGCCTGTCCTGTCAATCCAAATAGAGGGGTAGACAACGGCACAATGTCTACATCCTTCAACCTCATGGCTTTGAAGACCGAGTAGTAAAGGATATTGACGGCACTTCCACTGTCGACGCAGACTCTCTTTACCCGACCTCGGCTTATCACCGCCTCTATCACTAATCTTTCGCTATGACTGTGGGAACTCGGAATATCGTCTTTGGGCCCATAACCCACTTCCGTTGTGAACCTAAGCCTCTTCGATTCCCTCGATCTGTCCGAAGACTGTCGACTGGACCGGGGTCGATCTGACTCGTGTTCAGCGACAATTGTGTTGACATCATACCCGATGCGGTTATCCCGATGAGGGTCTCGATTCTGATCTTCCCGACGATCATCCCGATGGTTATCTCTGTTGGTTGGCTCGGATGATCTATCTCGGCGTCTCTGATTGTCTCGATGCGGCGATCGATCTCTCTTTCCGTTATAACTTTATCTCTTATACTCCCGACGACCCTTTGGATCGTCCTTCTCGGATCTGTCGATCACTTCGTCCAACCGACCCTCTTGAATACATGCATCAATATCTCTCTTCAAATCAAAACATTCCTCTGTGTCATGGCCCACATCTTTGTGATAGTCACGGTATTTGTGGGTATTCTTTCTCTTCTCGGGATCTTTGGACATCGGCTTTGGTGTTCGGGCGATATTCTTATTACTCATGATAGCCAACACCTCCCCCCGAGATCGGTTGAGAGGGATAAAATCTCGATCTTTCAAATTCCCCTTCTTTCCGAGTCGATCTGTGATCGGAGCTGTCAATCGATCGAACACATTGGACTTCCCTTCCTCATTTCGACCCTTTGGCTGACCCTTGGCCTAGCCTCGGGTGTCACTCCTCGAGTTGAGGCCAAGTGAAATGGTGTGCAGACGCACTGCCTCTTCATCTTGGCAAAATTTGTGAACTATGTTTACATATTCGTCCATATCATTTGGCATCTTCTTGGAAAGCTTATCATACAGTTTCATGTTACGCAGACCTCCGACAAAGGCATTGACCTACAGCGCATCACTGGCGTTATGTACTTTCATGGCCTCGAGATTGAAGCGCCTCATGAAATCAATGGTTGACTTCCCTTTCTCTTGTTTGATGTTCATGAGGTGGGTAGCACTAAGGTGGAACTTCTTGTTCCCGATGAAAGCATCCCAAAACTTTTGTCCCAACTGTATAAAACTTGAGATCGACCCTGGCCGTAGCTTATGAAACCACTCCCGAGCTCGACCCGTAAGCAAGGTATCGAATGCACGACACTTCATGGCATCGTTAGCATTTCTCAATCTCATCAATGATATATACCGGTACAGATGATCCTCCGGGTCCGTGGTACCGTCATAGGGTTCCATCTTCGGTGGCTTAAATGACTCTGGCATCGTATATATTTCGATCTCGGGGCTAAAAGGCGACTCGAGCCATTCTGTGACCTGTTCTTTCCCTACGATGCGATTGAACTCGTTTCGAATACTCTCCTCGACCTGCCGTTGTTGCTTTTCGTGTCCAGGACGCTTCTTGGTTATGCTGATTTCTACTTCATCCTTATGCTCTTCTTGAGGATCGACAGGCCTCTTCCCCCTGGCATTCTCAGTCTCCTTCCTACCCGGTGGGTCTAACAGATGTTCCTCAGGTGTGTTATAAATTCCCTTACCTATGAATGCTGACGCCACCACTCTTTTCAAGGCGTCTTCATCCAAAGACGCTAAATGATCTGCCATGTCTTGCAGCTGGGGTGGAAGCTGAGGCCTTGGGGGATCTGACACTGCGGGTCTAGATCCAGTAGGGACTTCTTGAATCTGGGATGGAACCCCTGCTGGATCTACATCTGTGTGTTCTTCGAGCTGCGGGTTCTTACTGTTCGTTGGTTTCTTTCTTGCTGGTGGTGCCATTGCAATATATTTACCAACTCACCGGTAGAAGACCCTCCTTCTAGCGCCAAATGATGATGCTGAATAATGCACTACCGGTAAAACTAGGCCACGTGTAATCTAAGGGTGAGTTAGGAGAGAAAATATGCAAGGCAAAGACTGATAAAGATGGTGTTTTTGGTGTTATTTGGCTGAGTCCAAGAATGTATCTTGGATTGCCTACGTATCCTGTGTAATGTCCAGGAATCAAGCCTTACGTAGTTCCTGGAGCTATGTATTTATAGGCACATGTCCTTCTTCTGCCCTAAACTTAGGGCGGTGTGTTCTATTGACTTAAATACCCTTTAATGGGCCTTGACCCCTTGTCCAAGTAACCAGCTGGATGGGGGGCCTAGGAACCTGGACTGGAGGCCTTGGTCTCGACTCGATGCATACCGACATGGGTGATCAAGGTGGGACACTTGCAGAATCTGCCGGTTGCTGCGGTCTTCACTGGTAGGTCTCGTATTCGATCCGATGTGTATAATTAACATAGACGTTTCTACATCCAGCTGGACCAATCAGATTATTCCACGTGGAAGGGTTAAATCTCGTATCGTCATACTACTTCCAACCCTATACATATATTAAAAAAAAACCGTGTTTTATTTATTTCCTAAAAAAAACTGTGTTTTATTTATAAACACAAATGTATAGACTCTCTATAAAAAAAAAGTTACTTTGGAAAAAAAATTAATAATCACCTGGTTTAATTTAGGGATAATATACATTTTAACTTTTACGAACGTGCAATGTTGTGTTCTACTTATTACTCCATTTTAGTTCAATATTCATGCCATGGAGGATTGATACTGACCGAAAATTCACCAAAACAACGGTCATGTATATTATGCCAATTAACATTTAGGCAATTGGAATTTCAATATGAACAACGACATAAAACAAATATTTAGTCTAGAGAAGTATAAATATTGAAAGAGTGAAACTGAGTTTAAAAATTATAACTTTTTGCTTGATTGGGAAAGGATTACATTCTTCCAAGTGTAACGTAGTGCTTTGGTTATTTAATTATATTCACTTGTCGTTTGGGATAAATATCGAAAATATTTATTTCAATTTGGGTTTTTTTAGGGCTACAATATATTATTCAATAAGTCTGCAGAGCATGGGGCAAGACCATCGTCAGGAGGCCGAGAGCCCCATACCAATTACATCAAAATAAATAAATCATATCTAATCAGAAGATGCGTCGGGACATTTTTCGTACGTCTAACAAAAGAAAACAGCAATCATGAAAGGGAACAATTTCCGCAATGCAATCCTTTCTAAGACAACCAAAGGTAGTAAGGTCCTCCTCCATATGCGTTAGCCAGCGTTGCACAAATGCCAAACAGTCGCTTTCAACAGTCAGTCAATCGTGTCACTCCTATATGCCGACCTTTAGCTCTAGGGTTGTATATGAGCCGAGCTACTCGTACTCAACATGCAAGAAAGATCGATTCGATTCGTTTTTTTCGAGTTCGAGCTCGAGTCGAGCTACTAGAATAATTAACCGAGCCGAGCTCAAGTTTTAAAATACATTAATCGAGTAGCTCGCGAGCTTAATCGAGCTTGATTAAATAATTATTTAAATAAATAAATTAATTAAATTTATTATAGAATATTATTTTTCATGATTAAAAATATTATTCGAGTCGAGTATTAGACGAGTCGAGCATGATCTTGCCATATTTCATTAAAAATTAAATGAATTCTAGAAAAATAATCGACCTTACGAGCAGAGTTGAGCTATATCGAGTAGCGAGTCGAGTTCGATCTTGCTTTTCTAAGGCTCGATCGAGCTTGAGCCGAGTTTCGAGCCCGAACCTTTTTAGTCGAGTCGAGCTCGAGCCCTAAAGAGTATCGACTCGACTCGGCTCGATTACATCCCTAAGCTCCACTAATCCATTGGTATCCTAGAATAAGCCACAATTACTGCTCCCAGCTGATCTCAAAAAATAAGCCCGACTCCCGATGAAGCCTCTATCACTGATGCGTCGACATTGCATTTGATATTAGTCCCTATATTTTGACGAAATATGAGCAACATATTGTTGAGGGTTTGATATAGGATGGTGATGAAGGTACACATATTGTGCACCGATCTGGTCCTCCGAAATGTTTTGAACCATACATTGGGATATTAATAAAAACTAATAAATTCTGGACCACAATTTACATCAGTCAGGAATATGTTGTACAAAGTTTCGATATCTTAATCATTTGCCTTTCATATAATTGAACACATACGGTAACATGGGCAAAAAAAGAATCCGAAGTTGGATCCTTCAGCACGTGTTCAATATCCCATAGTATGGTTCAAAACATTTCGGGAAATCAGAATTGTAAGTAAACATAAGCTCATAACTAGAATGAACATGGAAAATCGGAAAATTAGGCTCGGTCCTCCCCTCCCTCCATATGTAAAAGAAGTTCGCTTTTTGAGAAATTTGTTTTTAGGTAATCCGACAATAATATTGTCGTTAAAACCCTCTTTACTCCAATAATATTGGCGTTAAACAAACTTTACTTCAATATTATTGTCGTTAAAACCCTCTTTATTCCAACAATATTGGAGATAAAGAGACTTTACTCCAATATTATTGTCGTTAAAACTCTCTTTACTCCAATAATATTGGCGTTAATTAAGGTGGTTTTACTACGATATTATTGTCATAAGAAAAAGTTTTACGACACTATTATTGTCGTAAAACATAAAAACACGTTTTTGAAAAAACGAACTTTTTTTACAAATGGGGGTCTAGCCGAGCCTGATTTCCCAATTTCTCAATGAACATAAACAATTGCCAACAGTCATGTGTCGTAGTCGTTAAATATAGTGATAGTCTAACAAATGCTATCGGTATCGCCACGATGGCACGATATGCACGGACAACAACATATTTCATGCTTCTGAAACACGGTATTAAATCCCAATGACATCAACATAAACTTCACATAAAAATCCCAAAATACACTTCAGCATAGTCGTAAAACCTACTAATGTAACCTGTCAAAAGAAAACGATATTTCAACGTGTTTAGACGACTATATATATAGACGACTATTAAATGCTATACAACCAATCATAAGCCTTGCAGCATGGTCTTCCACCTAAAATTCAAAGTTACATGAAAAAAATTAAAGAAATTCATTCAAAAAAAAAAACTGAAGAAATTAATACAAAATAAAAATTATAGATCACTGAAACAAAAATTAAGCAATTAATTCAACTGTTAGCTCAGAAGCAAGATACTTGCACTACAAATTACCCTGCTCCTTTTTAAACTTATGCTACTGAAAGACAAAGCCATTTAAACAAACCTGGAGGAAAAAGAGCATATATAAAAGTCCTTAACCCCGCCATACTGAAGGTTTGACGCTGCTCGGATAACTACCATTGAAAGTCTCCTTAAGATATGCTCAGAATGCAAAAGGCATGTTATGTGAATGTTACAAACTCACCTAAAAGCTTAACCTGTTAAACAGAGTGTAGAAATGAAAACACCAACAGACAACTGGATAACTACCTGCAGATCGAAATCAGTAATCGAACGAGGAGTGCGGGTAAGAAAGACTTGATCTACTATGGGTTCTATCTGCAACGCATGCTTGTCCAGTCCTGAGTTGTCTGTTGGAACAGGACACCATCCAAGAACAGGGGTGCCCTAGGCACTCTGCAACCTACAAAGAAGTGAACGGAAAAAAGGGTTATCGAATTGGAATACTAAAAAAATAATTGGGATCTTCTCTAACCAGAATCTTTAAGATCCCAAATCACCTTGGAGAAAACAATCTTGCTCTGTTCCCTTCGGTTTTACGAAGTAGGCAAAAAGAATATGGATCGTCTGGAGTTAAAAAAATTACTACAAACCAAAAGAATCCAGAAACATTTTGGATCTGCCACTAACTATAAATGCAACATGTTGTCAACATACCTTAGTGCATAGTTTTGCAGCTTCCTTGTAGTCTTTCTGCTTCAGCTTACAAGCTGCGTTATTCAAATTTCTAGAAACGTTCAATGCTTTAGCCTGTTTCTTCTCCTCCTCGCTGAAAGAAGAATCATGCTCGATATATTTTGCAGCCTGTGTGGATCACAGTAACAAAAGCATAAGATTTCAAACATATGATGAGACAAACAAAATCAACATCACAACGAAAGAAAAGTAACTGGAGAGAGTTTTAAATGTTTAACACCAGATGAAGTGTTTACCTTCTCGTATCACCAGAAAATCTCTGTATCACCAAATTAAACTGTACGATACAGATGTAATGTGTTAATCATCAAGCTTTTCAAGCTAAAGAATAAGATAATCCGGGTCCACAGACAAACTATGATCAACCTTCATTGATTGCACAAAAATTAAAAGTTAAAGGAAAGTCTTACTGTACTTGAACAATAGGTAACCTTATTATTAATAACCAGGAAAACAGAGGAATCGCACTTCAATGTGTTTAAAGAAACTATCTAGAGAGTATTTACCGTATCATATCCATCTACATCACAGAAATGACTTTGAAGACCCTTTACCGGAAAGTAAACTTTTAGCCATTTATCTTTTTTTAATAAGAAACGGTCCCTAATCCATTTTTTTCTAAATACACAGGCCCAAAATTTTACTATTGGCCATTAATCACAGGGTCTTGTACTGACAGTTGTAGCCCCATACGTAACTTCCTTCGTTTTTCAGAGAATACGCATCCATGTCATCGATCAAACGGTGCTCGTACGGTCGTACCTGTAATTTAAAAGCAGGGTTCTTGAATTTACAAGATAAAAGTATAAACAGAGTGAATGCGAAAACTTTGATTATAAGTCACTAACCATATGCCAGCTGCCTCAAATAAAATTGGTATCCAAAATGCTGACTTGTAAGAAATAAATGTGAAGAAGGATTATACATACCGGCCTCCCAGGATGAAAAGGTATCTCAGGTCCTCCAGTGATTTCAACGGCAACCACTCCAGCCAACTAATTGAGTTATTAATTAAGGTAGTTAGTACTGGTACTAGTACTAATACTGAATATGAATAATGGTGATTTAATTAGCAGAATAGCACTGTATATAGAAAAGTAGTAGTTTACCACTTGGTAGAAATCAACATAGGAAAGGACATGAAATCCTGCCCTGATCAAATCCAACTTAAAGACTGTTAATTCATACATACACATATGGGGATACTTTGTCTTTACACTTTCCTAAAGACATTAAAAGGTTCATAATTAATCAACAATAACCCGAGATAAAGGACATCCATACTGAAAAAACGTGAAAAGATGACAACATTTTTAACCCAACATGCAAAAGAAATTTATATGCCACCCTAATTAAAAATAAAGTTTAAGCAGTTAAATAGTTTGGACTGATGCACACACAAAATGAAGATCATAACAGACACTGATGCAGACTTATCAAGGCACAACAAGACCACTGAACAAAGGCCTAAACTCTATGTTGAGACACTTGAGCAGACTAAAATAATATACAATCTCTTAGAGGAAATTAGTACCCATGTCACCAAGCTTTGTTCTTGAAGAGGTAGAGTATGATCAACAGACTTACATCCCGTAAGGAGCTTAAGAAGTACAACCACACCAAAGCTGTATACATCACTTCGCATTCAATTGCCAAGTCATTGCAAACCTGCCAAACCACGAAAAATAAAGCATCATTGCCATACTGTTCTGTAATCATGACAAGTGATCTGGCTTATGATTAGGAGTAACATTTATCAGAGTAAAACACGTTGTCTTACTCAGGGGCATGGTAATCAAATGTCTCAAGAACACGGGTGGAACGCAGACGCGCTGCCATGTCAGGGGCTTGATTCGATAAATCCCTGTAATCATCCAAAGCTTATCGCTACCGTAACTGTGCAAGATATAGTAATGTATCAACTGTTATATATCATATGGAGTTGAAATGTAAGTTAATTACCTGAAATTTCAATCTATTCTTGAGAAGTCTGTAATAAGCGAAGACAGTCTCTGTACAATTTCAACTTGGCTTGCCAATGTTAATAGAGGGAAAGTAATGGCTACAATCTGTACAATTTCAACTTGGCTTGCCAATTTCAATCTATTACTCAGTTAAAGTTTGCATAAATTTCAGAACCACTATCCGGAAATAACATGAAATTATATCATATACCAGATTTACATCAAGAATGAAAAGCTAAGGAGTACACAATTAACACTACACTGTCAAAATTGACTGGAGGATTTGTCAATTACACAAGAAAAATATGTCAAATAATCAATGGATCTTGTAGAAAGACTCAAATGAAGGACCTTAAGAAAATTCACAACTGACCATCTGAACCCTAAAACTCAAGTTCCAGTCTAACACACAGATGGAAGAAGAAAAGAGAAATTGAGCGAGAAGAGAATATAAATCAAGAAAAGATAAAAGCACCTTTACAATTTCGAAGCCTCGACAGCATATTTGTTTCGCGAAGAGCAGAAAAGAGCAATGTCATGGGCTTTACGAAGAAAGGCGGGTGATCGACGCTAATCGAATGAAATCCACAAACGCGACGGAACAAAATCAACAAACGCGAACCGAACAAAATCCACAAACCAGAAATCGGCTGGCGAAATAGACGAAGCTAATCGAATGAAAATTCAGAAAATCCCTCGATGTGGCCGACATCTCACGGGAGAAGATGAAAACATTGGGAGGGGAGCGAAACCCTATTTTCCATACTTAATTGACTTTTCGTTTTATTTTTGGGTAAAAAATAACTTGTCTTTTGGATTTTATGTTAAAGAAAATAATGTATTTGCTAGTCGTCCTGTTTCCAGCATAAATATTTTTAGTTTTTATAATGATTTTTAACGGTGGATTATGGAGGACCACCAATAAAAATAGTAGTTTTCTTTGTGGATTTTTATAATCCGCCGCTAAATCAATATTAAAATGAACCCTTATTTGTTTTGTCGGCGATGTACAAAAACCACCGCTAAACAACATCACTAGCGATGGAATTTAAAATCCACCGTTAAAATCCGCCGCTAAATATCAAGTTTTTTGTAGTGATTAAAAACCATGTACCTTGATGAAACCTAATCGATTCTGAGTTTAAATACAGATCATTAGTGCTCATCAATAATATTTAAAATAAAAATAAAAAAATTCTAATATCAATATAAAAAATAAAAATAAAAAGTGATCCATAAATGATAGTTGTGCTTTTTTGCGCAGACAGATTAAAATTTTCTTAAAAAAGGGCAAAATCATATGCTTTTGGTGAAGGGATATAGATCATCATTTCCTAGCAAATAGACGTACAAAGTAGTAGTACGTAGTTCGGTTGGTGGGCACCGCCTTAAGTTTAAGATTAATGTTAGCCGCCATGATAGATGTACCGACAATTTTCGCACGCAGTAATATCCGTATGTTTACCTCCTTTTGTATCCATAAATATTGCTAGTTTCGTCCAAAAATATGAGTTATTTAAACTCTTTTAATTTATCTTAAAATACAAATTAATTTTGTATTATCGAGAAAGAATTTATTATTTTTGTGTCTATCTTACTTCTAATTTTATCAATTTAATCACTTATCATTACCTTTAACTATTGATTATTTATAGTCAAATATTATAATACCCCCTCTCAAAAAATATAAGTTTATTTGGACTACAAGAAATTGGGTCAATTGTGGCAGACTTTTAGCCACGCTTTATTGAACTGGCTATAAGTATCTTTTTGTGGCGCTTCAATATGGTTCGCCACAAAACATGATACATTTTTGGTCAAAGCCCGTGTTTTCCGATGAAATTCATGGTGCAATGGTTTTTATTGGTTTCAACTCAGTATTCTTTATTAGTTTTTTTAGAAGATTTATTAGTTTTGGGTTTTTTCTTACAGAAAAGTATTATTTATTAGTTTTTCTTTAACTATACCCGATTAAAAAAATTAATTTTAATTTTTATATCGCCATGCTATAATTTCTCCTGCCACAAAAACAAAACCTCGTTAAGATAGTAAGTGTCAAACGATTGGCAGCATTTACGAGATCCTAATTTTTCTCTGCGAATTAAGAACCCTATTCTTTTGATTGATCGCCCCATCACTTGAAGGTATGATTCTCATCTTTTAATTTTTGCAATTGTCTTATCATTTTGCATTACCTTGTTGCAATTATCTTATCTTTTTGTAGCATCTTCTTGAAATTAACTTAGTAAACTTTTTTTAGTGTTATTTATGCAGCCTAGATGTTTGGAGAAATGTTTTGTCTGAAAACTCACGTTTTAGTGTGAGGAGTGAAACAAGTTCTGGCACTTTTTCTTTAGTTGTTTCAACATTAATTGGTTTGTATGTGTAGAGAAGCTGATTATTGTGGATGCTAGAATGTAGTCATTGATAAGCTCACTGCGCTACAAGGCGAGACATTTGCTTGAAAGTTTCTTGAGTATATAGATCGCTACAAATGTCTTGACTGCTTTTGTAACTCCTAAGCTTCCGATTTGCAGATCATTGTTCTGAACCAACTGATGTCTGGATTTCAGCTTTCTATGACATTTTTGCCAACTGAATAAACAGTGAATGTTGATATACCAACTAGCAGTTCCAGTCAGTACAAGCATTCTGCATCGTTCCTTTTTTCTCAATCTCGTAAGTTCTGGACACTCTCTCTTCAGCGTTTTATTTCCCTTTTATTCATTTTAGTTTTATTTTCCTTTAGTCAGCTAGTGGCTAAATGTTACTTAGTTGAATCCATTTTATTGTTGTGGTCATTTTCTCAATATTACTATATAGTCTACACATGCATGAACTTGCTGCTTGAACATTTTTCATATAGTTGAATGAGATGTATGTATACAGCGTTCTAGATTATTTTCTCGGAAGCATTGTGGATTGGAAAGAAGGATGAAAATCCCGATGAATAACGTCTTGAATTTCCTGAAGAGCTTACTGCTATAAGTATTCATCTACACTATTCACTAGCCAGTTTTGTGTGGTGGTCTCATTATATAAACATAAGCATCTGAATCTATGACTCAAAGTTGCAAAAGCTGCTTAAATAATCCTTGTTTATCTATGCCTTTAGCGGGCTATATTGATATTTGCTTGATTTTGAAGTCATCCCTTGTATTGCATTTTGCATCTTATGTTGTTACACAATGATAATCATTTGTCAGGTTACTAATCCAGCCATCGATCCCCTCAGAGAAGGTCTAGTTATGTCCCTTGATATCAATACTGGGAAGCGTGTGAAAATACTTGAAATTAGACCTCAGAATGCCACTCAGGTTGGTTCTATTTTCTTCTTCTTTTGAAGTCTGGTTTACCTAGTGTTTCCGATGTTTTAATGTTATAATACTATGCTTTAGAATGATTTTATTTGTTTGTATGTTGTCTATGCCAATGCTCTGTTTTACATGACTTGTTATACTGTCTAGTTCTGTACTCAATGAAGGAGAGCGTGAAACATTGCTCAAAGATCCAATTTTGAAACCTCAAGTCATGTGTACAACTTTTGGAGAAGAACTTATACAGGCTTTATGAAGCAGCCGATGAAGCAGTTAGAAATGGTCCCTTATAGCTGGTGAAACTTATACAGGCTTTATACAGATATGATGAGGTAGTATACAATATACTATATTGACTTTATTTTGGCATCTCATTAGATAATCCCTTAGCTGTGATCAAAGTATGTCAAGAGTGTATAACTAGCTAGCACCATATTCTCACGTTATTTTTCTCAGCGTTCCTTATCGAACTTCTTCTTTCCTCTCTTTTTTTCTTTGCTTTAACTCGATAATTATATTAGTAATATGTTTGTATGCCTTATGTAAACACTGTATATATAAAGTCGTTTGGTTACTTATATGCTGATACAGGTTGGGGGTGGGTGGTGGAGGTAGGGTGGGGCGGGCACAGGGTTGAGGGGGCAGGGGGGGGGCAAGGGGATGGGGTGGACTGTAAGGGAGTTTGAAGATGTATGTGGTTAATGAGCAACTAATGGTTCAACAGCAGTTTTGAATAGAAATAATATGTGAGCAGTTGTGTTTCGATCGGATATTTTTCTACAAGCAAAAAGGTCTTATTTTTCTTCTTTTTATCCTTTATCTGCATATATTTTTATATAGCTGCTATTCTTTGATAGTGAGTAAGTTTTTGAACTTGTGATCCTCACATGAAAACATGCAGGTCTATTGGTTGTATTATGTATCTTTTGGGCGAGCTAGTAGGCCTAGTAATCTACCCTACAAGGTTTGTTTTGAATTTGTGCCTAATTTTATCTGTTATACAAATGGAACAAACATTTATATAGCTGCTTCATCTTAAGCTATTTGTATTTGGGGAAAATTTGAAAATTTCCGCATATCTTTTTTAGCGCCTATTTATATAGACTTGGCTGTTCTTGTCCAAAAGGTCTTTTGTGTAAAAAAAAAAATTGTTTGAGATATTCATTCGGGGACAAATAAGATATATATCTTTGTGTATTGATCTCTCTGCCCGTCCCCATTTATTTCTCTTGTGATTACCGTTTCAAATTAATTGAACACTTCTTACCAAGAACCATATTAAATAAAATTGCCCATAATCCCTGTATGTCTTTTTAGCTATCTTTTTGGACCAATAAGTTGGCTTATTATATGGTGTCTGAGATATTTCTGCTTCGAACAAGAGGAAAAGGGATCAGTCTTTCAGTTCTTACTTCTTACGAATTTAATATCAAATGCTTTAGTTACTTTTGCCTTCTTTAATTCCCCTCAAGGTAGGTATAGTTTTTTACTCTGAAATCTTGTAATCTTTTTCAAAAAAGTTTCATATTTCTCTTAAAAAAAAAAAAAATTTGTTGTTAGATTTCCCTATAGGAGTTGCTTGGGGCAGATAATCTTTTTCTTCTTTTTGGTGCAATTGCATTGATGTCACTTGTTTTTGTGGTGACTATTGTCCCTGAGACCAAAGGCTTGTCCTTGGAGGAAATCGAGTCCAAAATTTTGAAGTGAAAAGATCGAAGAGCCACAAGTCTCTTCATTGTATGCTCATCTACTAATTTGACATGTACATATATATCCGATATTTTTTGGATGGCTGTTGTTTTGTTTTTGTTTTTGTTTTTTTTTCCTTCAAATTATTTGATTATGGAATGTGACTTTTGCTACTGTAATTCAAAGAAGCCATGCAGTCATGCACGCTTGAATGGTTAATTACGGAATTCCAATTCATGCGATCATGAAATTGTTTACGCGAACTGTTTGGGGGAATTGCTGGGGTGTGTGGGGGAGGATATTGAGTGGGGGTGAGGGTGGGGTGGTGGGGCAGGGGTGGGATGGGTGTTTTATGCCGTTTTTTTTTTCTTTCAAAAAATCATTTGCTTTTTTGGCATCAGAATAAAAGCGTTGCAAAAACTACTTTTTTGTTTTTTATTATAATTTTTGCTTTTGCCGCGGTGTTGTACTTTGGCAATAAAATATAGCTTTTTGCCGCGGTGTGGTCAAAGGCGTGGCAAGAACTTTCTGCCGTATAATTGTTTGTTACGGGTGACACAAAAACATTATGCGTGACTATAGGTCTATAGTGTCACTTTTCTAAGTTTTAGTGGCACTTTCCTTTCGCGGCAAAAGCTAGTTTTTTTAGTATTGGACTTTTCACATAGTTTAAGATCCTTTTTTAGGGTTTTGAGAAAATTGGTTGAGTTGGTTATGTAACATTAAATCTGCCGTGATGTTTGGCTCATTGTTGTACCGCCAAGAGTCCACCATTTTCTATGGTTATGTCTGCATGATTGCTTATCGGTTGAGGATAGTCTCGCTAAACGCAATTTAGGTGGTGGCCTTTGTCTGGCTTGTGGTAGGGAAAGGGAGTCAATACGGCATGTGTTGTTTGAGTGTTATCATGCCAGGGTCATTTGGGCAGCTTCACCTTTGGTGAGCGGCTGCCTCGGACTGCATCAAATTTTAGGGATTATCTTGGCTAGATCCTGGAGCGGTTTAAAGCGTAAGAGGTGGCGGATTTGCCATTTTAATTGCTCTGGAACCTTTGGAAGACGCGGTGTATAATGGTATCGATCCCTATTTATGTTTCATGTATTGTTTCATCATCATTAGCTGGGGTGTTGGAGTATGGCCGGCGTTGTGGAGGTGTTTCGCTTAGGGCCCTCAGGGTCTCCTCATCCTGCTTCGTGGTGCCCGCCGGCCTATGGTAGTTTGAAGTGCAATACGGATGCATCTGTGACGGAGGAGGGGTCTGGCATTGGGGTGATCTTTAGAGGTAATGTGGGCTCAATTGTCGTTTCCTTCTCGTTCTACTTTGACCCATGTATATAGATTCGGAGCTCTTGGAGATGAAGGCGATCTTGCTGGGCTTGGAGGAGGTTGTGCGTAGGGGCTATCTTGCCGTGATTTTGGAGAGTGATTGCTTATCTTGTATCCAAGCGTTATCATATCCTTCTGATGATTTGTCGGTGATAGGATGTTTAGTTCGAGAGTGATTATCCCATTTATAGTCTTCTGTTTCACGTCAGTTTAGGTTTGTCGGTTTCACGTCGCTTTTGATGGTGTTAGGTTTTTGATCGAGTTGCCATTCCCTCGCACGATGTAATTTCGCCGCGTCCTTTTCTTCACCTTTAATTTTAATGGTAAAAGTTTAAGATAACATTTTCAATGCCGTTAATTCATGGTTTGAAAAGGTGTTAGGTCATTTTGATTGAGTTGCCATTCCCTCGCACGATTCACCGTCGAAATAATTTCATTGTCGCACTATCGAAATTCATGCGTTTCGCGGACTTGGTTTAATAATATATGCCTTTTCTTCACACAAAAAAACCATTAATTTTAATGGTAAAAGTTTAAGATAACATTTTCAATGCCATTAATTCTATAGTTGTAAAGTGTGAAAAGTTGATGAATATATAATAAATGATGGCGTAAAAAGAGAAAATATAAGAAATGATTTATTGATTTTTTAAATAAATTTATATTATAGGACAACATCAAAAAAGAAGGGAAAAAAAAACTTAAATCGACTTACATTTCGGTACGAGTGTAGTCTATACTAGTTATTTCCTTTTACAACCTATGACACTATTTTCATTTTGATAATCTGTATCAAAACTATCAAAATTACTTATATTCATGGGGGGAGGGTACAGATTTTTTCTGTTTCATTGTATTTTTATTTGTTTATTTGAAATATGTGGCTGTATTCATTTTTTGTGTGTATGTCTTTTCACCAATTAATATGAAAGCTTTACGACTTAATATTAGTCACAAAGTACTAAATATCTTTTTCGACTGGCATTAAGCATGACAAACACTTGATATCCGATTTGAATTGAGTCTCAATAATCAATATTTACTGATGCAAATCTGGTTAGAATGGTTTTTTCCTATAATATTTTTGACAAGTTTTTTTTATACTTTTTATACACCTATAATTGGTGGGATAGCAGTTAGCTAACGTTGTCGCACGTGTCGTTTTGTCTCGTACAAACAACTGGTCGATCCGAGTATCTGCTAAGTATTCTTTTCTTTTTTTTTAATAAGCAACAATTTTATTAATAATCAAAAAAAGATTGTTTTTTAAACTCCCAAGCCGAGTTTCAGAGGTCAAACTAAAAAATCTTGTAGGTAACGTTTATTTTTCTTTTTCGTTTTTCTAGTCATCATATGTATTTTTCCAACTTCAAAAGTTTCTTTTTCTAGATCAGAGGCGCATTTTTTCTTATCCTTGATTTTTGCAAGTGATGCATTCAAAAGCTTTAAGAATTCTCTATCATTTTCTATTGAAAACCCCACATTCTCGGTGATAGCGTCCTTTTGAGTTGGTGATAATGTGATTCCCGTTGGAGAAGAAAAGTATTAAATTTATTTGAAGTCTTTTATTTATTTTTAGTTATCTTTTATTATCCCACATTGGTTAGATAATATATTATTTTTGTTAATATTTTTATTTATGGTTATTTTGTCTCGCATTGCTAAATTAGCAATTGATCTAGGAGTCTGTAGCCTATATAAAGGCGAGTAGAGTCATTGTAACGAACAGTTCAAAATTATTGAGTGAAATTTATGTTAAGCATCTAAGCTTTTCGTGAGTATTCTTGTGTAAAATATTCGAATCATGAACTTATAAAGGTTTTGAGTATACCTTGTGGCGTTCGTATATACCAAGGTACAGGCTATCTAAGGGTTGAGGTCATACCAATGTTCTTAGTTACGGGTTAGCTAAGGGTCGCGGTGCTCGTCTTATTGGTGCCACCAGTCAAGTCATCGGGCATTTTCGGATCTGATTCGGTTCACGGATCACATCAGGTGAGACCGTCGTTTTATTATGAATTTCTTGTTGTGTGGTCTCGTGATTTGTCTTTAATATTGTCTCCTGTTTTTTCCGCCTCGATGATCGTAGCAGCTTTGAAGCACTTGGTACCTTCTCATGTCAAATTGATAAACTTGGATAGCTCTTTCTCGTTATCCTTTTCCTTAAAATCATTAAAGTGATGGCTTTGATGTTCTACCACAGTAGTTACATTGGCTTCTGGTAATAAAATAATGCTTAGAGAACCAGTTGTTTTCATAACTTTAGCAATCGTTGCTTCCACCACACTTTGATTTCCTATATCCATCGGTTTAGAAGAAATTGGTTGAACATTATCCTTTGGCTCAACGTCATCATTATTCTTTCTCCCTTTGACCGGTTTCGACATTTTTGGCTACATAGACCTGCAAATTTTTTTCGGAATCCTTTCGGATGTTCTTATTTACACTTAACTCAAGATGTTTAACAGTGCAGTTTCTTGATTATGGCCCATATGCCAACAGTGTTTGCAGTAGGCCGGACGTGTGCCCTCCGGTAATATCGCTTGCCAAAATCCATCACCGTTTTATTTAGAATATCAACCTCAACTTGAACCCTTGCAAGAGATAGTCTACGCAATTCCGCAGTAGCTGCATCAATGCATAGAGGGGTACCAATTGAACTCATCAACGAAAATATAAATGTCTTGTTCATCAAGTGAATTGGGAGTTTGGGACGGGAAATCCAAACGGGAATTATAGACGGCTCTTTGTCAACATGAAAATCCACAGTCCATTTAAAAATTCTCATAATTTTATTGCTTATTTGCCATGTCGGTTTGGAGAAAAGCCTGATGTAATCTTCATCCTGTTCAAAGCGGATCAGAGCGTGTTTATTATCCAAAAGCCCTAAGGCAAAATTCCCCTTGTAATTCTGCATGGACAAAAACTTTTTGATCGACTCGAAGTTGGGCCGTCCTTGTGAAAATTTCCCAACAAGCGATCGACGAAAAGCAGCGGCCATGGCGGATTCGGTCTCTGCGGGAATGATGATGGAGGGCTCACCTTTAAAGGTGGAAGAGCAGAACGAAGAGGATGAGAAAGCTGGTGTGGATTGTGTTGTGCTCTTCATAACTTGGGCGTAAGAGGGAAGAGATGGATGTATACTAGGATCCGGCGGCGGAGCAGCCATGCTCGCCGGAGAAGAAAACCATAAGGAGGCCCTAGGATGAATTTGGCGTCAGAAGGGTGAAATATAGTCAGAGGGGGGGTGAATGTGTTAGGTGTGATGCCCGAAAGACAATTTTGTAATTGTTTTATTTAATAAATGAAATGATATTATTATTCATATTTATTATTCTCATATTCACCGATGTGACAATAGTATTTACACTACAGAAAACCCTAAAGTATATCGTTTATGTAATCACTTGACTCGGTGTATGGGATATACACGGGAGGATTGAGTTAGTGAAGATGTACTTAAAATACAATTAGCCCGTAGTGAAGTTAATCGAGAGTATCGGGTCTCTCGTTTAACGTGCTATTAATGCGCCCGTAACACAAATTGTCTTATCCGAACTTTAGGTTAAGAGAACCTAGTGGGGCATTTATATATGATAGATATATCATGTAGGGCTGGACCGATTTGATTAGAGTTCACGATATAATTCCGTAATCGAGAAGTCTTATCGAATCAATGGATGATCATATTTATGGATATATCTTAATCCCGAGGTGATCACGATCAACCGCTTGAATCGCATGAGGTTTGACTTGACGGTTAAGGATTACACCGAGTCCGTGGTCCGAATTACCCCATCTTGGCATTGTCTTGGATTGAGTGAGTAGTCCGTGTTATCACGGATACGGAATCCATTCCTTCCATTTATGGAAGTAGATAGACGCTTCCTTATTTGTTAATCCTAGAAACCGATCGATCGCGCGAGTTCATATTGCACCGATTAGCTACCAAAGGTGAGTTGTATGAATTAATTGATCACTAGGGGGTTAATGGTAAATAAGGATAAGAGGTTCTAAAAAGGGTTAACGGTAACTTCCCGATTTAGAATGAACATGCATGGAGGATTAATCCATATGTAATGATTATATCAATGGACGCTTATTATTATTCTCGTGAGGAGATAAATATAATCTCATAATCGGAGGAGTGCAGTCACGGGATTATAGTGGCATATTCCTGTGATTGATTTATCGAATATAATTATTCTGTTCGTAAGATAATTATTTATTTGATTTATCGGAGCCGCTGATTATTAGTCCATGGTACCCGACGTGCCTCCTATATAGCATAGCTATTCTCGGACGTCGAATCCTAATAATATTAATTTAGTTCTTGTTGGACTTTATTAAAACGATATGCGAATTAATTGTTTAGTGAACTATTAAATTAGTTGGGCTAAATAATTAAATATGTGAAAAAGGCATTTTTCATAATCTTGGCAAAATTAGTGTTATAGCCGAAAATTAACATTGACTAGGTCAATGATGGAAATTTTCGGCCAACACATGTTTATGGAAACAAGAATTATTTTTCTTATGTATTAATAAGATATGTGCATAAAATATTTATTGGATAAATATTTATGGTAAGAAATAAAGATAAATATTATTCTAGATTTGTTCTAGAATATTATGGAATTATTTTTATTTAATGGATTTATTTTAATTGCAAAATAAAATCCTTGGAGGTTAAGTTTTTCTCTCCTATATAAAGAGAGCCCTCCCCCTTACAACACACATAATTTCGACTATCAACTCTTAGAGAGGAGATAGAAAAATTTCGGCCAAGGGGTTGAGGAAAAATCTTGGAGGTTTTTTCCGGGTAGCATATCGGAGGGGTTCGAGTCGAGGATTTCCTTCCACCGAGAGTTGCTTGGATCACACGTACGGAAGATCGTGGTGCTCTTCACATCTTCGTTTGTTATTTCTATTGCGGCTCTTCAACTTGGATTTTGAGATCCAAGAGGTATGTTCTACAACCCCTTTGTAGAGTAGATCTAGTTATTTTATTACGTGTAATTTATAGATGTAGATCCTTAAATCGCTTCCGTTGCGGATGGTATTACTAACAGTGGTATCAGTCGCCATGGTGATCTATATTTATACGTATAAAATATTAGATCTAGGAGTGGTAAAACATGTAGATTTTTTGTCCCAATTTTTTTTTATTGGGGCCGATGCACATGTATGTATTTTTTTTATGTTATGAATGTCTTGGTTGAAGAGATGGATTGGGGTTGGTATTGTTTACCCGTAGATCTATTATGTAGCTCTTTTGATTAGTATCAATTGAGCATAGGATGTATAATTTATTTTATGTCATGCGAAAAATTGTAAAAGATAGTACCTTTTGTATTTTTTTTTGTAATTCCGGTAAAACGACGAAAACGATGAAGAACACGAAGAACACGAGATGAAGACGGAACTCGAGGTATGAATAGGAGTCGGCGCTGGAATTTTTTTTTTTGTTATTTTTTTTGGTACACACGGCAAGATATGTTATGGAATATTTTGGCAAGATATGTTATGGAAAAAGATTCCATGATCAAATATTTCTCACGGCAATATTTCTTATTTTTGGATTTTTTTTTCTTTTATTTTTTTGGCCGTATGGCCTGTTGATTAAAAAAAAAAATTATTTTATTTTATAAAATAAAGACCCCTTCTCCTTTCGGGTTCGCGGTTCGTGGTTCAAGGTTCGAAGATCGAAGACATGAAGACAACAAGATTGTAATTCCTATTTCCTAGGATAGATTAGATACGGGGGTACCAACGATCCATCTCGGTGTTTAAATTTTCCGCAATTTATTTTTTATGTGTTTGATCATAAAATAGATATAAAACCGAATTGCGCTACATTACGCATCATATCATAAATCCACTCCATGCATACATGTAGAATTTTAATTTTGGTAATTAAAATAGGCATGTATACAAACTCGCGTAATTAGTTGAAATTTAATTAATACGTGTTAATTAATTAATTTAGTAACTAATTAAAGATCCGAGGACGGGTTATGAAATCGTTAAGCCTTTCGGTGTGTGTTCTCGGTGAACCGCCTTAAAGCCCAAACGAGATCACGTTTTCGATTCGTAGTGTCTACGATATTGAATGATGGTAAAAGAACAATAAATCTTGGATAAAAACGGTTCGCCTATAGGTTTGGTGGTCAACTGAGCTAGGCTCGACCGACTTAACCCTCCTAGTGTGATGTATGCACGGGGGTCCGGCAAGACTAAGCTACACCGGAGAGCGGAGGGGTGATTCCTTCTTATCTAAATGGGGCTGTCTTGACCCGATTTCGTCCGACTGTCACATATGTTCCAACGAATAGGACGGGTAGGCTTGCCTACGTTACCGACACCATTCGGAATCCTTGATTTGATGCACTTTTATGTTAACATCAAAAAGACGTGGTTAGTTAACCCACCACCACTTCCAAAATATTGAGTGGGAGCGGGGAGGCGACGCCAACCCCACGGCCTCTACCGTAGATACAAGTAAGTGAGAGAAGGGTGACGCCTCGCGGCGCTTTGATTTCGTCCCCCTACGGATGGTGTTCACCCCTATCAACATTCATGGCTTGGTCTCCGAAAGGATAGGATTTCGGGTACTCGTCGGGTCACCGACCTATCCTACGACGGCACACTCGGGGCGTACCAAGAGATCCGATATAGTAGGTCACACTCATAAAGGATATTTTTGATAATATCTAGGCTAAAAAAGGAAGGTAGCCAATGAATAAAGGGATGTTCGATTCTCGTGGGATGTTTGATTCTCACAAGTTATACATTGATGAGATTGTCTCGATTTAACCGTCATCTCTTTGACCTACCCTACGGCGGCACTGAGATGCGAGGTTAAAACCTTGGAATGGTAGAGTAGACTTATTTTTTAGTTTACAATTCCTAAAATAAAATAATATAGTAGTGTTAAACTTGAATTAATATATGTCATTTTATTTACATCATTATATCCCTTACTAAATTGCTTAAAAAATTAATTGACTAGTATTGACTTCGTTAAAAAGTGGAAAGTAACTAGGACGTTGAACTAGTTAATCGATAATGCAATTATTTTTCGAAAGAGATATTTTCTCTTAAGCCTTTTAAAAATCAGAGTGACATATAGGTATGTCACTAGTGTCATTCGTGTCAAACGGGAGACAAACTTAGGTGATTTCGGACTTTAAAATTCTTCTAGTGAATTTTGAGTGTGTAGTGATTACACGAGTAATTTTCTAATTGAAAAATCGGAAAATCATGAAATGTTACTAGTTGGACGATATTTGGAATCGATGAACTAGTGGGAGCTTTATGATTTGTTGTTTTTCTAGAACATTAGAAAAGTGTAACTGACTACACACGTAACCGTTCTAATTGAAAAACCGGAAAGTCATGAAATGTCGCTAGTTGGACGATATTTGGAATCGATGAACTAGTGGGAGTTCTATGATTTGTTGTTTTTCTGGAAACATTGGAACTATGTACGAAAGATTTTCTAATCGAAAAAATCGGAAAATCATAAATAAAAAATAATAATATAAAGCATTGCTCGTTAGACGGTATTTGGAACCGATAAACTAGTGGAAGCTTTAATGTTACGATTTGTTGTTTTTTCTGGTATATTAGAAAATCCGAGAAGTCCCGACGAGTAACACTCGAAATAGACACCCCACGGTTCAAGAGTAGTGTCTACTCCAACGAACCGCTGGTTCAAGACTGTTTCCATTCACGGAAAGTCAAGAATAGGAGAATATGTCTAAAAGTGTTAGTCATATAAACTGAGTAAACTTTAAGGCTAAACCGAAAAATTAATTAACTGAAAATCATAGGATAAGGATAGTGATTTTGGATCACCAACCTATGAATCCTTGGCAATTTTCTCGAGCTAAGTTCTTTGGAAGAACAAGGTAGCAGTGCATTTAACGATTAAATGAGTAAACAACGGGCAGTTAATTTTAGCTAGAATAGTGGGAGCGATATAAGGAAATGAATCTCGGATTCAATCCTTGGATATCGGGGAAAAATTATTTTCTGTTTAAGATTCGTTGGAACGAATGGATTTACCTTCTATTCGATAATTTGTTTGTCGTATAGAAAGTGAATATACCATTTGTAGTACGAATCCAAGACTCGGACTTTTGTTTGATAAAGTCAAAACCACTTAAAACTCGCTAAATATGTATATAAAACACATCTTAAGAACTATTAAAAGCAATTGGTTTCTATATTTAGATAAACGCTTCTTCATATTCCATAGTTAGTGCATAGTCCCTAAAAGACAAGACTCGAAGACGGCTCGGGGTGATTCCTTTCTCCACCGGTTATATTGTCTCAAAGGTTCAATGACTAAGTTTCCTTTCAATCGGGAAAGGATAATGGTTATAAAGAAGTAACATAGCTTGTTCATGACGACCTTCGGGGTCTGATGAAAGATACGAGCTAGTAGGAGCTTCCGAGTAGTGACTTCTTGTCTGATAACTATTCAAACACTCCGGTAAGTTTATCCAAAATATTTTTGAGGTTTCTCTGTTTTCAACAGAGATAGACAATTCTATACTCGGAATAGGCCATTAATAGTCCTAGGGACTGATGCTCGGCCTGCCTCATAATGAAATGCTTTCACTAAGGGAGAAACCGTTGAATTACTTTACATAGTTGTAGATGTGCTACAATACACTGCTTAACTCAATAAAGATATTAGAAGCGAAATAACGGTTTACATTGAAATGTAAGACCGAGAAGTCTACCTAGAATATGCTTTGGAATTTACGGATAAGGTGTGGATTCGGTTCACCCCACTTCCATAAATATAAGCATTTAGCACACGGTGCTTGAAGGTAAGACTGGGAATTTCACGCATCCGTTCGGTCAATGACCATTCGTGATATATCTTTTAACCAATTGAGTATAAAGGTTAGATAGAGGATTCTTGAAATCGGGAAGAGACAGTTATATTGTTGCATCCTTTCTGATAAAGTCCATGAACAACAAAACCTTGAACCTTGAAGTACGTTTACTCAAGGTAGTTACTAACTGATTAAAATCAGACCACATCCAACATCGGTTGTTGGTGATAACACTAAATACTACTAAACTAGATCAGAATTTCAATCTACCGAGTAAGTATTGGGAGTATGGTTTATCCATTACCCATTACGGTTTCTGCGGACTTTGTAGTCTGAGGATCGATTGATGACCTATGGCTCTTTTGTGAGCAGTATAGGATTCTGATAATAGAGGTTGGTTTAATAGTCATAACCCTGTGAATGGAGTTCGGTACTCCAGTTATGTTCAAGCTCTTGTAGAACCACCTGAGCGTCTCAGGCCCAGTGGGAGTAACTGGATCTACACAGAAAAGAGTAGAATGAATAGGAAAGTTTATCTTTCAGAGCAAAAATTGAGTGGTCTAGGGTTAATTCCCTAAGAAGTAGAGAGTTAATCAGACCTTGAACTCTCTTACCACTTAATATTGCATGATTTCGTTCAAAAACAGAAAATATGGGTGATTCCCTGAGATTTTCTTGCCAAACAAACGGAGTCTGGATATCATTAGTGAATATATACATTAGTGTTTGTGAAGGATAACACTGCACCAGTTGGATTCAACATGGGTGTGTTATCTGAAGTCAGAATCTGACAATACCACAATTCTCTGCAACAGAGATTTGGACAACATTCTTAAGAGTTTGACTCGGTCGAATTCATTAGAATCAGTCACTGGTTTCCCATCCATCTTATTGGTTAATATGATGCATCTGTGTATGCAACATTCAACGAGGAAGTTCTACCCTATGCCTCAGGAATGACTCTCTAAATCTTCGGATCAAGAGAAATGGGATAGATTCTCTTTCTAGTAAGAGATGGTCGTGTTATTGAATGTCAACTTTGATCGAATCTTAGATTCGGCGGTTAACAAAGCAAGTTTAGTATGTCCTTTAGTATCTTGAAGAGAACGAGGAATAATATGCGGACATATTCATGTGTGAACTTGGATATGTGTGATACACTGATTTTGACTTTAAGTCAGATTGAGGATGATCGTTAAGTCGATCTCGGGCTCAGTGTTTACTCTTGTGTTGAAGCTATTGCTCGGAGGAATCCGGCAACGCCAACTCGACTTTAACTAGTTGGGTGATTAGCGGCTTTTGTAGTAGCTAGAGAGGCGATATAGCTTAAGGATTTCCTTTTCCTATCTGGGAGTGATTCTAGATTTGGAAGCCGATACCACATCATTGTGCAAACGATGAAGGGGTAGCTTATAAGGATTTTCGAAATCACTAAAGGTCCAAAGCATATTGGGAAAGTACCACATGATTAGATGGACCAGCAACGTTTCGATTCTACGGATCGTCTCGAGCCGACAACCTGACTAATCATTAAGACCCATGACATTTAGATGTAGGTACTCCCCGAGTCACTGACCTATACTACGACGGCATACTCGGAGTGTACTTTGGAATCTGAAATGGTTATGATATGCTTAATGGGTACTAGAATACGGGATGGGTCTCCATTGCTTTAGAGCAAGTGGGAGATGTAGTTTGTTGTAGTTTTAAATAATAGGGTGTGCTCTAAAACAATTAATCACATGCTTTCGTGCAAGTGGGAGATTGTTAGGTGTGATGCCCGAAAGACAATTTTGTAATTGTTTTATTTAATAAATGAAATGATATTATTATTCATATTTATTATTCTCATATTCACCGATGTGACAATAGTATTTACACTACGTAAAACCCTAAAGTATATCGTTTATGTAATCACTTGACTCAGTGTATGGGATATACACGGGAGGATTGAGTTAGTGAAGATGTACTTAAAATACAATTAGCCCGTAGTGAAGTTAATCGAGAGTATCGGGTCTCTCCTTTAACGTGCTATTAATGCGCCCAGAACATAATAGGTGTGATTGTCTTATCCGGACTTTCGGTTAAGAGAACCTAGTGGGGCATTTATATATGATAGATATATCATGTAGGGCTGGACCGATTTGATTAGAGTTCACGATATAATTCCGTAATCGAGAAGTCTTATCGAATCAATGGATGATCATATTTATGGATATATCTTAATCCTGAGGTGATCACAGTCAACTGCTTGAATCAGTATGAGGTTTGACTTGACGGTTAAGGATTACACTGAGTCTGTGGTCTGAATTACCCCATCTTGGCATTGTACTGGATTGAGTGAGTAGTCTGTGTTATCACAGATACGGAATCCATTCCTTCCATTTATGGAAGTAGATAGACAGTTCCCTTATTTGTTAATCCTAGAAACTGATCGATCGCGCGAGTTCATATTGCACTGATTAGCTACCAAAGTGAGTTGTATGAATTAATTGATCACTAGGGGTTAATGGTAAATAAGGATAAGAGGTTCTAAAAAGGGTTAACGGTAACTTCCCGATTTAGAATGAACAACTATGGAGGATTAATCCATATGTAATGATTATATCAATGGACGCTTATTATTATTCTCGTGAGGAGATAAATATAATCTCATAATCGGAGGAGTGCAGTCACGGGATTATGGTGGCATATTCATGTGATTGATTTATCGAATATAATTATTTTGTTCGTAAGATAATTATTTATTTGATTTATCGGAGCCGCTGATTATTAGTCCATGGTACCCGACGTGCCTCCTATATAGCATAGCTATTCTCGGACGTCGAATCCTAATAATATTAATTTAGTTCTTGTTGGACTTTATTAAAACGATATGTGAATTAATTGTTTAGTGAAATATTAAATTAGTTGAGCTAAATAATTAAATATGTGAAAAAAGCATTTTTCATAATCTTGGCAAAATTAGTGTTATAGCCGAAAATTAACATTGACTAGGTCAATGATGGAAATTTTCGGCCAACACATGTTTATGGAAACAAGAATTATTTTTCTTGTGTATTAATAAGACATGTGCACAAAATATTTATTGGATAAATATTTATGGTAAGAAATAAAGATAAATATTATTCTAGATTTGTTCTAGAATATTATGGAATTATTTTTATTTAATGTGAATGACTATAAATGTAATTTTTATTTTAAACCTCGGGAGTTGCTAAAAATTTCCTGATGAAAAGCTTTTGGGCGGCGGAAAATTAAAACACTTTTAAAGCGTATTTTCAAACTACTTAAACAATCACACACAAATAAAGAAATGCAGAAAGTAAATGTTGTAAGTAAATAACACAAAGTTTATAGTGGATCAGGGTGGTGCAATCCCTTAGTCCACTCTTCTCCTTCGATGATTGGATGAATTCACCATTGTCTTTCACCAATACAATAGTATGATTGTCCTTGGCTACACAAGCTTCACAATCTCAAGACTATCACTCCCTGGCTACAAAAGCTTCAGTGACTCAGTCTTCAACACTGCTCCTTGAAAACAAATCCTTCAGCAGCTATCACAAAAGGTTACAATTCCTTCTCAAATGATATGATTCAATTGCTTCAGTTGGGTGTGAATAAGATTCACAAAGAGTTGATCAATCTCAGTGCTTGATGTAGATTTGTAGCTCTGAATTCTGAGTTGATCTTCTAGATATTTCTTGTAAGAATAATTAGAAGGCTTGTGTTAATTTGATAGAGTTTTAGCTCTTTTTGTATATTTGTCTGTTGTATTTTGTTCACCTGTCAATGCCTTCTATTTATAGCCTTGATCTCCTTGATTTGAAAATTCGTCCGTTGGCTATTTAATTCGGAGAATAATCGTTGATTTAATCCTTGATTCTTCCTTGATTTTATTCTCCTTGATTTCAGTGATCCGGATTTTCTTCAAACGTTCCTCATAAAATCCGTCATTGATTGATTATGCATTAATTGCTTGATTTCCTTGATTTCCTTAATTTCCACGTTCTGAATAATATGTAGACAGCATACTTGACTTGCATGTTTCTTCACTTGGTTGTTGCTTTGCCGGTTCAGTGATTCTAATATAGGTTGTTACTTTGCTATTAAGATTCTCTTCACCGTTATTCTCTGTAGTCAGCCGGTAGAACTTTTACTTAGCCGGTTTGCTGTCTTCTTTCTCTTTTGATTCTCAATATCCAATGAATGTTCCTTGATCCTTGATTTGGGTGAATCAGTGTACACCATATCAAAAAGAATAGATTCTATCACTTGTAATATATCTTAGACTTATCCAAAGTCATCACAGACTTCCCTGGTTATAAGTCAGTCCATAAGTCTTCCCTTTACTCTGCTAGTACTTGGTTGCCTTCACTCACCTGATCTTTTGTCTTTCAATTCACTGAGCCGTCCTACCAGTCTAATGCTTGTCTGACTAAACTTATACGACATGTCAGACTCTAAGTAAAGTCTTATACAGATATTACTAACTTATTTCAGGCTAACTATACGATCGTTGTAGGAAAGTTGTATCAAGTAGCATATATTATAATCTTTCAATTTCAATATTCACACACGATAAAAGTGTGTTCTATGAAATAGAATAAAAATGAAATAGTCTAACGTATATCACATGATACAACATTCCTTTATCCGTTGCACCATAAACTCGATCTCTCATTTTGAATTTTTTTACATGACACTTTGTAGCCATTTTGATTATGACGTTGTGCATATCAATAAAAGGGTTCTACTCTTTAATCAAAGGCCAAAACGTGTGTAGTGAACATATTGTGGCACATTCAAGGGCGGACTCAAGTGGAAGGGATGGGGCACTGAGATCCGATTATTTATGTATTTTTTTTGGTAAAAATTTAAAAACACCAGTAATATCTCACTCTATCTTCGAATTTATACCGATGCTTTCACTGAAAAAGAAAATTTTGAATTCGTCACTGAATATAATGCTTATATCATTTTACTTTTTTATTTTCGAATATAAACAGAACCGATGTAGGATATCATTATTAGACTAATCTTTTATTTATGTTTTAAAATAATAGATAGGCACGTGGGTTCTTTTTTATAGGTATGTTTAGGTTAATGGGCTATTGAAACCTATAAATATCTTTAGTATCCTAAATGCTAGGTAGTTATCTATTCTTGAATTCCCATTTCATTAGTGAAAATTGTCTGGAAACTTCGATTAGCTATTGCTTATAATTTTATTGGAAAATTAGGGATAATGTACACACTAATCGAAATATTATTAAAGTGCACGACAACTACATATTTTTATAAAATGAAAATAACCGCAAATTTTTATAAAAAGGACAAATATGAATCCCGAAAATCGGTGAATCTCCCTAAAAATCCCGAAATCGGTAATTTCGATAATGAATTTTGACGCTAATCCCGAAAATCAACACTAATCACCGACAACCTAAATTTTTTAAAATTAGTGAATTTCGACAGGCCATATTTTACCGCTTTTTTATTTAAAACAGTGAATTTCGATAGATAAATAGTTTTTCCTTTATGCAAAAGTTTCTTCAAAGTGTATCCTAAATGCTAGGTAGTTATCTATTCTTGAATTCCCATTTTATTAGTGAAAATTGTCTGGAAACTTCGATTAGATTAGCTATTGCTTATAATTTTATTGTTTATCATTGTAGATTTTTTACATCATTACATGACGTAGGACAACTACATTTAAGTAATAACACTTAATTTAGTACAACTACATTTAAGTAAAATAACAATTTTTCCTCCAAAAAAAAAAAAGTAAAATGACATTTATTTTAGACGAAAATAAGAGTATCTATTTTCTTAAGTTCGTGAGCAGTGACGTTATTATGTTAAAAAGTCAAGAGCTCCTTTTTTAAGGGAAAAAAAAAGGGTCAAAGTCAAAGAAATCAAACTATGGAAACTCCAGTTTCATTTCCCAACACATTTGTTGTGTCGCATGATCTTTATCCGGTTTGGATAAGGTAACATATCCTAGTGGTTGCCATTAGGGTCTATCCGGACTCTCAAGTGGGATGATTCGGATTCGATTCCCCATTAAAAAAACTTTCGTTCAGTAAAAAATGATTAAAAAAAATTTCGTTCAAGTGGAAAAAATGATCTTTATCCAAAAAGTATTTATTATTCCGTCTATCCCCTAAATATAAATTATTTTATTTTGTTTATTAATACTAATGTAGTTCGAATATATCGGGTAATGTCATTCTACATTACCAAAAAGTATTTATTACTATTTTCTATCATATCCCCTAATTAATTAACAACCCAACCATTTTTTATACATTATAATCATTTCATTAATACTAGTTCGTCCCGCCGTATTGATCTGGTTAGCGCTTGGTGGTCTAGCTCGACTGGCTCATTTATCTTTATTATCTAACTTTCATACTGGGCCCGGCCCAATTACGAATAATCCGACCCAGTGGGCCTACATATCATCATAGGTCCCCCCAGACTAAGGTGGGCTAGTCCAAGGCTGCCCTAGTCTGAATCGCTTTAACTTCCGTTGTTATTATACCGTGAATCGAGGCCAAGTTACAACCAGTCATTATTATAAATGTGAAGTGAACCCTTACGTCGCTTCCACTTCTTGTCGAATAACTCGTTTATCTCGAACTTTTGGAATCGCACCCCAGCAGTTACAAGTAAGTCTCTGCCCTTATGTCATTTTGCTATTTCTTTTGAATCTTCATTTCATTCATGAGTCTGAGAGCCGATACCGCCTCTAGCGATTCAGTAGAAAAATTGTTTCAATCTCCGGAAAAAATTTCGATTGCCTTAGACGGTGAGGAAGTAAGTTCATAACCCTGTCCTGCACCCTGAAACCGCAATACCGGCCGATCATCCTTCCTCTCTGATTGATTTAGGGAATACTTCCACTTTTGGGGATAATCCGTTGTGTCTGTTACCTTCTCATCTTCTCCCTCCTGGGGTTTTTACTCCCACTTCCATCGTCCATCAATATCCAGAAGATCACACTGCATTCTTAAACACTTTAAAGAGGGAAATCAATCAATTTGATAAAACCAAGGCAATAATTGCTTTCCATGGTGTCTCTAGTAAAATGACTAAAACTGAAATGGCTAGTCTATTGAAAACCTATCAGATTCTACCGACCCTTTTGCAGTTGTTCTTCCCAAACCTACTGAATATGCTTACAATCCCCCAGCAGGTTTCTGCACAGTATATGTTGATCAGCTTTATAGTGGTTTGAGGTTTCCCCTCTCTCCTGGATATAGTGAGGTGATGAAGTACTACAAGTTGGGGGTCGGTCAAATACATCCAAATAGCGTTAAATTTCTTGTAGGTTTTATGATTTGGTGTCGCCTGAACACCACTCCTTTCTCTGTAAAATTGTTTAGGAACTTCTATCAGTGTAAATTGACACAGGGTAGTGGAGGATGGTACCATTTTTGTCGTAGATCCGGTAAGTTAGCCCATATTATCCCTCTGTCCAGCAAAGATAAGACCAAGAAGAAATGGTCAGAGCGTTTCTTCTTTGTAAAGCACAACACTGGTGTGGATCTTGGTCGTTGGAATTCATCTTCCATGAAGGACAAACTGGAAGACCATATAGATGCGACTTTGGTTAAATACCTTTCCAGCAATAACATCACTTTGACTTTGAACACTATTAGCTCAGCACTGGTGGATGCTGCGCAGCTTCTCACTGCGGGGCCTAGTGGTTATGTAAAATTTACCAAGAAACAATACCGAAAATGTATGTTTGTCTTTACTTCTGCTTTTGCTTTATGAATATATTTTGACTATTCTTCCTTTTTGTAGTGGCCAATGTTGATGATTTGATAAACATTGATATTGACGAGGAGGAGGAAACGGAACAAGGGCCGGAAGATTCTGAACGGACCTTGTCTGTTATCCCTGAAGGTGGTGAGGCTTCTGGCCAGCAAAAAGCTGTGGAGGTTAGCCTTGACTCTGGCAATGCTGTTCAGGAGACTATTCCTACCACCATTTCTTCTGACCAGAATATTCTGAGCACTGCCAACCCTGTGGCCCTGTCTGTTGAAGAGGATCTCCCCAGTGGTCAGATTACTGGCTTGAATCTTTGTGCCTCTCGGGACCGTTTCCCAAGAGACGAAAAAGAGGCACGGTCCACCTCCTCTCGGTAGTTACGCAAGTGGTTCTTCCTTCAACTTTGAGGACATGTCTGCTGATGACTTTGCTGATTCTGTAAGTGGTTTTTTGAAGGCTTTCATTTTTCTTTTAATTTTTATCTCCTAAGACTTTTCTTTTTTGTAGTGCTACCGCCTGGGTAAAGCGTTGCATAAGAAAACCGCTAGCATGGCTGGGGACATTTCTGCGCTGCAACAGAAAGTTGCTCTCCTGGATGAGGCTAATGCTAAGGTGGCTAGTTTGGAGTCCTCAGAGGCTGATGCTCGCCAGGAGATTGAATAATTGAAAGCCAGTCTTGCTAAAGATGAGGGTCTGATTTTCACCCAAGAAGAACAAATAAAATTCAAAGACGAGCAGCTGAAGAAGATGAATGAGGAGCACCAACAACATCTTGCCACAGCAAATAAGATGAAAGTCGATTTTGATGAAACTTTGAGGCGGATGGAGGAAACTCCTGCCCAGAATGTTATCCAGAATGTTGTTGCTGGGTATAAGGCTTCTCCTCAAACTTATGAGGAAATTCAGATTATTTTGGCACCGGCGCTACGCAGAGGATACACCCTTGGTGTCGATGAGGCTAAACCAGCTGACTTAGTGATTAGCACTCTACCTAATCACAAGTTGTATGACAAGAAAGCCGGCGAAATCTTCACAAAGCGGTATGATGAATATAAGAGTGGAGAAGACATTATCCGCAAGTATGCCAAGAAGAAATCTGCTCAGCCTTCTACAACTACTTCTGCCCAGCCTTCAGTTACTCCGTCCTCTTAATTTATGCCTTCTTGAAAACTTTGAATTTTTGCTGCCTTTTCGAGTAGCTTTTGATGTAATAACTTTGTATGTTATTTTCTGATACTTCTATTTTTCAAACCTTTGAATTTGATATTCTCTGGGTTTAGAGCATTATTTTCTCGTTGCGCTGCAATGAAGTTAGGATTTTTTATCCTTAGCTTCTTTATTCTTACTGTATATGCTGCACAGAAATTTACTTAATGCATAGAACATTATTGTTCTCTGCCCAGGATATTCTTGCTCTGCAAGTTCGATGTTTATATTTTTTGATTGTGTGCTCTGCATAGAATTTTCTTGTGTGCGAGTTTAACACTCGTGTTTGTTATTTGGGTTCTCTGCCCAGAATGCCCCCGCACTGCAAGTTTGGCATTTATATTTTTAATTGTGTGCTCTGCACAGAATTTTCTTGCGCTGCAAGTTTAACACTTGTGTGTTTTTTAATTGGGTCCTCTGCCCAAAATGCCCCCGCACTGCAAGTCTGGCATTTATATTTTTAATTGTGTGCTCTGCACAGAATTTTCTTGTGCTGCAAGTTTAACACTCGTGTGTTTTTTAATTGGGTCTTCTGCCCAGAATGCCCCTGCACTGCAAGTCTGGCATTTATATTTTTAATCGTGTGCTCTGCACAGAATTTTCTTGCGCTGCAAGTTTAACACTTGTGTGTTTTTTAATTGGGTCCTCTACCCAGAATCACTTCGTGCTGCAGGTTTATTGGTAATCAAAACATCTTGTCTTTAATTCCTTGTTCCAACTCAAATTAAAATATTCACATGCATAATCACACATTTAAAGCTAAAAATAAAAAGGATAATAGTTCAAAGTAATTATCTTAAGGAAAATATTTCTTTAAATGAACCGCATTCCAGCTTCTAGGAATGGTTTTTCCAGAAGCATTAGCTAGTTGATAGGATCCTTTTTCATGTACTTTGATAATTTTATATGGACCTTCCCAATTTGGTTCTAGCTTTCCAGTGGGACCTTGCTTGCTAGCATCATTTCGTCTCAGAACTAAATCACCTTCTTTAAAATACGTACCTCTAACTTTGGAGTTGTAGTATTGAGCAATTCTCTGCTTGTATTTGGCCATCTGTATCAATGCTATGTCCCTTTTGTGTTCTAATTCATCCTTGATATGCAACATGTCTACCTCCTGCGTTTCTGGACAGTGTAATTCTGTCGTGGGAGACTTGTGTCCAATCTCTGCTGGTATTACTGCCTCACATCCATATGCTAAGGAGTATGGAGTTTCATGTGTAGCAGCGTTTGGGGTAGTTCTATATGCCCACAAGATGTTTGGAAGGTGGTCTACCCAATGAGATCCCTCTTGTTCCAACCTTTTCTTCAATCCCTGCTTTATCTGCCTGTTGGTCTGCTCTACTTGCCCATTGGCTTGGGGATAGGCCACTGATGTAAAGTGTTGGGAGATCCCTAGGTTTGTGCACCAGGTCTGCACCCCTTGATCCTCAAATTGTGTGCCATTATCAGAGATGAGTACTTTAGGAATTCCATATCTACACAGAATATTTTTCCATAGGAACTTCTGTATTTGGTTGGCTGTGATGGTGGTCAAAGGTTCAGCTTCCACCCACTTGGTGAAATAGTCCACTGCCACCACTAGAAACATGAAATTTCCCGGTGCTCGGGGTAGTGGACCCACTAAGTCTACTCCCCATTGATCAAAAGGCCATGGAGACACAATTGGTATCATCTCTTGTACATGATTATGTGATAAATTGCTATGCACCTGGCATGTCTTGCAAGTTCTGACCAGATTCTCTGCGTCTTCTTGCAGTTCTGGCCAGTAATACCCGTAAAGCCTACATTTCCTGGCCATAGCTCTTGCACCCAAATGATTTCCACAAATTCCGAGATGGATTTCTCTCAGTACATAATCTCTCTTATCTGGGGTAACGCATTTCAACCAAGGTGCTGCATAAGATTTTCTGTACAGAATGTCATTGAACAGAGCATACCTCGCTGAGAGTCTTATCAGTTTTCTGGCACGTACGTTATCTTCAGGAAGTCTTCCATCTCTTAGATACATTACAATTGGATCCATCCAGGTTTCAGCCTGTGTTATTGGTTGTACTTCAATTTCATCACAACTTTTCTGCTTTAACTGCTCAACCAATACCTTTTTGTTGGACAAGAAATTCGATCCTAGCTTTGATAAAGCATCTGCTCTGGTATTTTGGGCCCGAGTTATCTGCTTTACTTCCACGATTAAGAAATTCTGCAATTTCCTTTGTGCCACTGCAAGGTATTTTTTCATGGGACCTTCATTTGCTTCGTATTCTCCCTTGATATGATTCGTTACAAGTTGTGAGTCCGTGTAGACTTTCAGATTTTGCACCCCTAACTTCTGGGCTAGGTTTAATCCGGTTATCAAAGCTTCATATTCCGCCTCATTGTTAGTAGCCTGAAAGTCAAAATGAAGAGCATATGGGAATTCTTCGCCTTTTGGGCTAATGAGTAGGAGTCCTGCTCCTGCTCCTTCTTTGTTGGAAGTTCCATCCACATAAAGCTGCCACTGTTCAGTTTCGTTCTTCTCAGCCTTGTTCTGCTCAGCTTTCTGCTCTCTATTGCTAAGGCTTTTTCTTCTGCCAAGAAATCAGCTAATGCTTGAGCCTTAATTGTTGTTCTTGGTTTATATTCGATATCAAATCCTGCCAATTCAACTACCCACTTTGCCAATCTTCCAGACTTGTTTTGCCACTTCCGGACTTGTGTTTTATCAAATTTGTTTCAAAGGTTGATTTGTCAATAAAATCACTTTGGATGGCTTTGGAAGTATGGTCTTAATTTCCTTGTAGCATGTACTAGGGCTAAGACCAATTTTTCCACCTCAGAATATCTAATCTCAGGTCCTTGTAGGGCTTTGCTTACAAAATATACTGGCCTTTGTATCATGCCATGTTGCTTCACTAACACAGCACTTACTACTTCATTGCAAAAAGACAAGTAAAGAAATAGTATCTCACCTTCCGAGGGGGAGTTAGAGTTGGCAAGTGAGTGATATGATCTTTTAAATCTGAAAAGCTTTTTACATTCTTCATTCCACTCAAATGGACTGGCCTTCCTGAGTATTTTGAAAAATGGCAATGACTTCTGTGCAGATTTTGATAAGAATCGGTTTAAAGCTGCTAATCTTCCTGTTAGTCGTTGAACTTCCTTAATATTCTTCGGTTCAGGCATGGTCTTTAAAGCCTCTAATTTATCAGGGTTGGCCCTGACACCATCTCTAGAGATCATATAACCCATAAATTTGCCCGACATCACTCCAAAAGTGCATTTTTTTGGGTTTAATTTCATTCATGTCTGTCTTAAAACTTGACAAACTTCTTCCACATCTTTCAAATATTGATCAAGAGTTCTGCTCTTGATCAATAGGTCATCTACATAAACTTCCATGGACTTGCCAATTTTTTGTTTGAAAATGGTGTTGACTGCCCTTTGATAGGTAGCTCCTGCATTCTTTAATCCGAAATGCATAGACACATAGTAGTAGGAACCAAATTCAGTAATAAAAGCAGTTTTTACAGCATCTACGGGGTCCTTCATAATCTGATGATATCCCTTATAAGCATCTAAGAAAGCAAAAATTTCATAACCAACTGTAGAATCTACTAGCCTGTCAATTCTAGGGGAAGTGTAACTATATTTAGGACAAGCTTTGTTCAGATCTGTAAAATACACACACATTCTCCAACTGCCATCTGGCTTCTTGACTAGCACTGGGTTTGCTAGCCATTCTGGGTAAATAACTTCTCTAATCATGTTGGCCTGCAACAATTTTTCCACCTCTTGCTGGACAGCCTGTATCCTTTCTCGGGCAAAAGATCTCTTCTTTTGTTTCACCGGTTTCCTGGTTGGGTCAATGTTGAGCTTATGGACAACCAACTCTGTTGACAATCCAGGCATGTCACTTGCTTTCCATGCAAACACATCTTTGTAATCTTTCAATATTCTGACCAACATCTGTTTCTGTTCAGCTGGTATCCAGGATCCTATGCTGTCTGTGGATTCAGGGTCCGATTCATCTAACGTTATTGATTCCACGGGATCGTTGGATTGCCAGCTCTTTTCTTCATCTGGAACAAGATCTTCCATTGTCACCTGCTGCACCTTCATTTTTCCACTGATTGTGGCTGTATAGAAATTCTTGGCAGCATCCACATCCCCCTTAATAGTAGATTCAACTTCAAAAGTTGAATTTCATACTGTTATGGGCCGGTGAAACCACCGCACTTAGCTCAATCAATGCTGGTCTTCCCAGAATTACATTATACGCTGATGGAGCTTTTACCACCACATAATTGACCATCAGAGTCCTGCTCTGTAGTCCTTTGCCAAAAGTTGTTAACAGCTTTAACATACCCACAGGATGTATGGGTGGCCCGGTAAATCCAAAAAGAGGAGTTGACACAGGAGTCAACTCCGAGTCCGTTAGCTTCATGGATTGGAACGCACTGTGATACAGTACGTTTAATGCGCCGCCGGTGTCTATGAAGATTCTTCTGACCAGATTCTTCTGTATAACTGCTTCTATCACTAGCCCTTCGTTGCTCACGATGGCTGGTAGTGCGTCTCTTGGACCATATTGAACGGTTCCCATCACTTTCTGTTTCTTTGCTTCTCCGTCCTTTTCTGTTCTGCCACTTTTCTCTTCCTGAGCAGCCTTATTAACTCCTCCTGGTCCACCCACAATCGTGTTCACAGTGTTGATTGGGGCATTTTCTCTATGCCCATCTGCATCCGGAGACGGATCTCTGTGTCTCCTTTGATTGTACCTGTCATGACCGTTGTTCTGTTTTTTAAATTCTCTCCTTCCTCTGGGATTATCTCCCTGCGCTCGATCGATGCATTCATCGATCTTTCCTTCCATCGGCTGCGTCTATATCTCTGATCAGGTCCCTACACTTTGTTCAGAATCATGTCCAATGTCTTTATGATACTTGCACCATCTGGTATGGTCTATCTTTTCCCTTGGACCCCTCAATGGAGGAGGAGTCTTGGCAATCCCTTTCTTTTCCATAATTGCCAGAACTTGGTCACGAGATCTGTTCAGAGGAATAAGGTCTTTGTCCTGCAAAGCACCTTTTTTTCCTAGCCTTTCAGAAATGGGAGCGGTTACCCTGTCCCAAACAGATTTTCTCTTTTTGTCAGTCCTATCATCAGCCTTTCCCTTTTTAGAATCCCTGTGGGATTCTTCCCTCTTGGCTCGGTTAGCCTCTTCTCCTTGGCAATGTTTGTATGCAATTTCCAGACATTCTTCCATTGTACTCGGATTTTTGCTGCTCAGCTTCGCATGTAGCCGCCCTTCTTTCAGACCTGCTACGAAGGATGCTACTAGGAATTTATCATCCAGATCTGCTATTTAGGATGATTCTCCGTTGAACCTTTTTATAAACTGCAACACTGTTTCATCGCTTTTTTGTCTAATAGTCAGTAAATATGTCCGGTTTCTCTGGAAGGGCCTTGCTGCGATGAATGCATGCATGAATTTTCTGGTCAGAGTCGGGAAATCTGGTATGGATCTGGGGTTCAACTTGTTGAACCAATCTCTGCCTTCTGTCGTAGAAGAGTTGCAAATGCCACCGCATTTCATCTCTTCCGGAGCATTATACAAATTCATGTGCTTTGATATCTTGATGCATATGATCATATGGATCTTTAGTTCCATCATATGCCTGGATCTTTGGAATCTTAAATCCAGGAGGACAAGGAAATGCATCAATGTCCTCAGTGAAAGGAGATACCAGCCTAAACTCATCGTGCTTAGGCTTAAGAATAGCATCTAACTCCGCCTTGGCGTTATCACCACCTGGGTGAGTCACTACCACTCTAATGCTAGATTCTGCTTCCTGTTTCTCCTTTTTAGCAGTTTGAAGCGGAGTAGGTTCTTCAGAAATATCATTGTCCTGATTTCTCGCTTTCAAAACTGCCTCAAATATGGCTTTTATCTCTTCTCATTTGAGATTTGCCAGGTTTTCTACCAACATTTGTTTAACTGCGTCTGGGTTGCTTGTCTGTCCTTCTTCAAGAATTCTCTTTCCGGTATCTTGATCGTTTCGATCTGGGCTTTTTTCTCCGGTTTTTTCTTTCTCGGGTTGATTTTGTTGCTTCTTTGAATTTCCTTGATTTCTTGCCTTTTTATTTTTTATTTTTTTAACAATCACTCACTAACTAGAATTAGCCCTCCTTCTAGCGCCAAATGATGTAGTTTGAATATTACAATCGGGTAATGGGGTAATTCTAATTAGGAAAACAATATAAGAAAAAAGAGATTGGTGTATAATTTGGACTGAACTCCTTGAGAGAGCTGCCTACGTATCCAATTTTTAGAATAAACTGGAATCAAGTCCCCCTCGTAGTTCAGGGTGTTCTTTATATAGTAGTAGATCGTGAATCTCTTCCTGGACGTGCTGGGAAGTTATTATCGATTATCTTCTGGACGTGAGGTCTACCCACGTCCGTAAGCAGTTGAGACGTTGTTGACCCGGTCTTCACCACGTCCAGCCTATTATTCTGTCCAGAAACCCTTCTGGTCAGAATACGGTGGAGTCCTGCTCCTCTGACTATTTTGTCCAGCGTATTGATCTGGTCAGCGCTTGGTGGTCTAGCTCGACTGGCTCATTTATCTATATTATCTAACTTTCATACTGGGCCCGGCCCAATTATGAATAATCCGACCCAGTGGGCCTACATATCATCAACTAGTAATAGTCAAAAGATATTTTAGACATTGTTCTTAAAAAATTATAACATTCAATCATTTTTTAATCTGTGTGAAATCACCTAAATAATTAATATTTTGGGACGGAGATTATTTTTTATAATGATGATACTGTTATAAAATATATATAACTAAACAAAGTGAAAAGGGAAAAATAGTATTGCAAGCTACTGTATGTATAAGCAAGGGAAAAGTGAAATAGTATGCTACTGTCTATGAAGCACGGACACGGACACGGGAACGGCGCACGACACGACACGGACACGGCGACACGGTTACTTTTAGAATTTGAGGGAACGACACGCCGCCGACACGTTTTAATATATATATATGTATATTAATATATATATTATTAAAAAAACATAGACGTAGGTTGATGCCAATTCGCGGACGGATTGCATTCCTTGCGTGTCCCTTACGTGTCCCCAACGTGTCCCGCCGTGTCCCTTGCGTGTCCCCGCCGTGTCCCGCCGTGTCCCTTGCGTGTCCCCGCCGTGTCCCCCCCAACGTGTCCCGCCGTGTCCCTTGCGTGTCCCCAACGTGTCGGACCGTGTCCCGCCGTGTCCCCGGCGTGTCGGGCCGTGTCCCCGCCGTGTCCCCGGCGTGTCGGGCCGTGTCGGAATTCAAAATTTGAATTTAACATTATTTTAATCGAGCGACACGTTTCCGACACGTGTCGGGAGCGTGTCGGGCGCGTGTCGGGCTGAAAATGTGTCGGACACAGCGCACGGCGACCTAATTGAAGTGTCGGTGCTTCATAGGCTACTGTATTCATTTCGTTAAGTAAAGGAAATCTATCTCCTTCTTTCATAGTGCATACACAGTATATATACATGCAGAATAGAATTGGAGGCGGCAAGTCCACATCAATGCATGTGATATATAGCAAGCTACTCCAGGTGTTGCCATGTGACACCATGTGATTATTACGGCCGCAATATTATTCCGGATAATTATCTAACGCAATACCGTCAAGTCATGACATATCACACGTGGCATTATGTTGTAACAACATCCATCGATTAAACCATATATTAACGTTGATGCTTATCCACCTTGTCGTGCTTGTGTCGAAACTAAGCCATTAAGTAACTAGCTGCGGGCTAGTATCTTACGGAGGTGTAGATATTATATCTAATGGACATCCACATAATACGAGTATATTTATAACACTCCCCATTGGATGTCCATTCACAAAGAATCTGCCTCGTTAAAACCTTCATTATGAAAAAACCCTGTGGGAAAAACTCATAATGAAGGAAAAAGAGTACCGCCTTCATTTGTGTTTTACTCCCCCTGATTTGAACATCTATTCAGGTCTTTAAGTTGGTGCATCCCGATCTTCTGGATCAAACTCTCGAACATAGCGGTTGTCAATACTTTTAGGGAATAAATCTTCTGGATTGTTGCTTGATCTGATTCACTGAACATCAATATGGCCCTTCTCCTGAAGATTTGATGAGATTATTTTATCTGATTTTCTTTTACACAGGCACCATTCAGTATAATATTATCTTTGTGATTTGGTAAGCCAGTACTATCCCGGATGTAATGTGTCAATGACTACAACCAAATACATTCTCGACTAGCTTCGTGAATAGCTATTATCTTGCCAATATTCGAAGATGTCGTGACCAAAATCTTGCTATGTTCAGCACCATGAAATCGATGTACTACCACTGATGAACGAACAACCAATTTGAGGCCTTGCTTTTAGGGGGGTGTTCGATAAACATCGATCATTTGTGTAACCAGCAAGTCCTCGACTTGCTTTCCGTTTGATCTGAGTTGTATAACATATATGGCATGTACCAAAAACCTTGCTTGGAAAAACCCAGTGGGAAAAAATCCAGCCAAGGGAAAAAGATTCATGACATATGTGCTTTCGTGCACTGATTGTCTCGTTAAAAACCTTTAACTAAGAAAACCCAAAGGGGAAAAACCTCTTAAAGGAAAAAGAGTACAATCATTGGTCTTCGGGGCCAAATGACATCTTGCATGTGCAAGTATTGGATCTTAATAGTATAAGTCAAATACTCATACTTTATCATCTTTGTAACTCTACTGGAGCTTAATTACAGATCCAAACTTTCTCAGATCAAAACTATCTATTCCCTTATGGGGTACTTTATGCAACATATATTGTGTATTTCACACACTTTGTATGCTTCAGGCATTTAATGCTTCCAGCGTCTTATAAGCTTCAGGCACGCTTCTAGCATATTATATGCTTTAGGCACGCTTCTAGCGTCTTATGTGTTTCTGGCAGGCTTCTAGCGTCTTATATGCTTCAGGCCCGCTTCTAGTGCCTTGTATGCTTCAGGCACTATATTCGCTTCAGGCGATTACGACATTTCGAAACATGCTTGCCTTACTATATTCGCTTCAGGCGGTTTCAATATTTCTAAACATGTTTGCCTCTTTTATGAATCTCGTTCATAAACCAAGTGTTTGTATTCATTATCGTATCTCATTATTCAAATGATGATAACATTAACTCATTATCTCAACACTATGAGATTGGAACTAATATGTTTCTTACGCTGCAAGCGTTGAACATTACTAACAATATAACACTACGTAATTTCTGATTCTTCAGGAATCATTACATTTTCTTTGGGGGTTCACACGAAATTAACATGAGGGAATGAATCTCCAGGTTCATTTCTCCCCCTCATGTATGTATCACAAACACATATTATTTATCAACACTGGTTCACATTTTCTAGCCTTGAACTCTTCAAGGGTTTATGATTTCGTTACTCATCGGGAGTATTTCATTGCTCTTCCGGAGCTTCATAGACTATATTATTTTCTGCTCGAGCATTTTCTAACTGTCTAACTCTTCTAGAGTTCTCATAAATAATATAGCCATAACCTCTTTTGAGGAATTTTATTTATTAAGCCAATTGGTCTTTAACGCTTATAGCGTTATTTTCATTAATTTGATACGTATCATCTCATGTCCTACTGGACTTTTCCTTCCCATGTCCTACTGGGACTTTTCCTTCTGGGATAAATCTTTTTGCGACATTTAATCCAACCAAAAACATCAGCTGCTCACTCTTCAAGAGTAATTAAATGCATCCGGTGATAAAATGTGCATTAATATAATGTTCTTCCACGAGATTTATAAACTTCAAGTTTACTTTTCTCCCCCTAATCTCGGGAAAACATTTCATTATAAGTCATAACTACGTAAGTTTACAATAACCCTTTATGGGATTCAGCATTTCGATATGATATCCCTATGTGGGATTCTACATGTCAATGTGTATCTATTTATATGAGTATCAACAAACATTACGAGATATCGACTTAATCGGGAAGAATTATATTATCTCTTCAAGAGATTTATATCTTTTTAATTCTTCCGAAGTCTCAATTTAATATCCACATCATGGGATATCCGCACAACATATTGCGTTTGAGACTTTGAAAAATGATAAACAAAATTTATCATATCTAGATCATCTTCAGGATGACCGTGACATATAGTATTTGTGTCATGACATTGCCTTTACTATAATTTTGAAGCTTCATTATTCTCATCCGGATATTTCGCCATACGACAAGTACGCGACTAGTGGCCTTTCAATGCCACTTCGTGAAAATCGATTTTCATTATTCTTCTGGAATTTAATATTGTTTTGTTCCACTTCTGGTGGGCAATTCTTCCCCTCCAAGGAGACAAACGTTTGTGATATCCATCAGGGATATATTGACCATGGTTTTGTCTATGAATGCAGACACATTTATGAACTAAATTAAATAACAAAGGTAAAATTACTACTCATATGCTATTAATTATATCCTATTACAAATAAAAGGCATAAGTAATTTATACTACTAATACTACTGATCAAAGTACTCTTTGATCCTTTTATATCACGAATCTAATGACATTCACTTCAGGGAATGGTCTAAACCAAATAGATCGTGTTTCATGATGATTCTAATATAACCATCTTGTTGAATATAAACCACTTCTTTCAATATTGCTACTACAGGAGCATATTATTACAACGATAAATACAATCCTTTTACGAGGATTAAAGAAGTGTCATGATGTTCTAACTGAATTTCTTATCTTTAGACTTCAGGTCATTCGTTGGTACATCATTCCATTTCATATGAACTTTGAGTCCGTATTTATTTCTATGAATCTCATATTCACTTTTAAGAGCATACAAGTGCTTCCGATGAGCTTCTGGTTCATCACTATATGCCTTAAATGAATGATCATCTTCGAGTGATCAAATTTTCTAATCAATTTGTCTGCAAGACAAAATGATCTTTTATATTAGACTTAGTTTTCAGGACTCAATCTAAGCGATACAAAAGTAAATACATAAATAAATAAATGCATAAATAAATATACATGTATATATTTAATATATAATAAATTATAAAACGAACTCATAGTATACCGGGTTCTATTGATGTATCGTTTTCCCTTAGCCTCATCAACTCACTTCTGGTGATATTTATTCTCACGATTTTAAATCACAGTCTCATATATGTCACATTCACTACATGGAACTGACTAATGTGATTCGATACATCTTTAAATAACGGTATACAATGTCTAGATTCTGTCACATTCACTTCAGGAAACCGACCTGTGTATCTCAACACATCTAGAATTTTTAACTGTCCACGTTCACTTCGAGGAACGGACACATCATAAATTTTGAGTTTAGTCACATCCACATCTAGGGATTGACATGTGTAATCTGATACAACATGAATATTATATTTACTCGCATTCACTTTCGGGATTGAGCCAATATAATTTAATGTATTCTTAATATTTATAATTTGGTCACGTTCACTTCTGGGAACTGACTCGTGTTATTCGATATATCTCAAATATATGACTTAGCCACATTCACTTCTGGGAATGAACCTATAAAATCTGGTGTAACCTATATATTTCATTAGGTGGTCCTATTCACTTCTGGAAATGGACTCGGGTAATTCGATACACCTCGAATATTTCATTTCATCTCATTCACTTCTGGGAATGGATTTATGTCAACCGACACATCTTAAATATACAGTTTTGTCAGGTTCACTTCTGGGAACGGACTTATATAATTTGATGCATTTAACCCGTTTATACACATTAGGAATGGTATTGCATCATCGTTTTTACCAATAATTTATATATTACAATATATAATAATATCACCATATGATATATTGATCATAATACATAAGTTGAATAAAATAAACTTTTACCTCTATAGTTTACCTTAGGGATAGAATATATCACCATTATAAATTATTGACTCTGATCGGTCAATAATAGGCATCCATATATATAAGATATATCAATAAATTATCCAGATAGAAATCCCGAATAATTGATCAAAATCAATAAGAGATAATCATCGATTGATGATTAAATAACAAAAGTCCAGAATACCCGATACACCGAAATACCATATATCTCCGAAATACCAGAATACCAGATATTGAATATTACCGGATAATAGCGAGAATCGGTCAAATACTTTGCTCACCAAGATTATAGCTTTGGTATGATTTCTGGATAACCCGTGTCATTCTCCATTTTATCCATCAAAATATCAAGAAAATCATTCCTCTCACCGCCTCCGTTCTTCTTCTCAACACTTTTTGTTCTTTCCCTTCATCTATCTCTTTCCTCTGCAAAATTTCTCCAAACACCATGCTTGGTCATTTTGCCAAATGATCCAACTCCATAGTTGAATAACCAAGCTCCATCTTTTCGATCTCGAAACCGTCTCCAACGGTAGCTAAGGCTTATTGGAAAAGAGAGATTGTATCACACGGCTCAAACGGTAGAGCATCGTGCTGATAACGTGTTATAAAATATATATAACTAAACAAAGTGAAAAGGGAAAAATAGTATTGCAAGCTACTGTATGTATAAGCAAGGGAAAAGTGAAATAGTATGCTACTGTATTCATTTCGTTAAGTAAAGGAAATCTATCTCCTTCTTTCATAGTGCATACACAGTATATATACATGCAGAATAGAATTGGAGGCGGCAAGCCCACATCAATGCATGTGATATATAGCAAGCTACTCCAGGTGTTGCCATGTGACACCATGTGATTATTACGGCCGCAATATTATTCCGGATAATTATCTAACGCAATACCGTCAAGTCACGACATATCACACGCGCATTATGTTGTAACAATATCCATCGATTAAACCATATATTAACGTTGATGCTTATCCACCTTGTCGTGCTTGTGTCGAAACTAAGCCATTAAGTAACTAGCTGCGGGCTAGTATCTTACGGAGGTGTAGATATTATATCTAATGGACATCCACATAATACGAGTATATTTATAAGAGATACAGGTATATTGATGTCATAATCTATAAAAAGAAAGTAAAAACCAACTTCTTGTTACTCCCATTGCTTTTTAACCGAGAGTATTAAATGTCTCTTATTGGAAACTTGTAATTGTTTCACCCGCATTATCAAGGACATAGCTACATTATGGGCTGGAAGTGCTAAGCCCATCCAACCCAATTTTTTATATCTTAAATAGGCTTAAGTGTGTGTATTTATATATTGATGTTTTATCAACCTAACCACGAATAAATTTTAGAGGTTCTATTGGGACACCATTTTTTACTACTAGCACTATATTACTCTAAGCATCACAAAAAATTACTCCGGCACCACGATGATTTTTTATGAACGGTGACGTTGCTATTGAAAACCAACGTCAGTGACACTGACGCTGACGTTAGTGTTCAACAACGAAAGTCGATAGCACCGACGTTTACGTTATAAAAGTGTCACAACTTATAAACGTCAGTCACTGACTTTCCATTGACGTTGGTGTTTCACTAGCAACGTCAGTGTGGTGTTTCACTAGCAACGTCAGTGTGGTGTTTCAATATCAACGCCAGTAACACTGACGTTTTTTTTTATCAGAAATAATAATCAAAAAATGGTCTCAATTGTAAAAAGTTGTGTGCCAATAGAACCCACCAAAATTTTATTTATCCCAACCAATTAAATAATCTTACCCGACAAAACTTATGCATCTTTATTTAGATTACTTTGTTAATCAATTTAACTCATTTTAGCTATCTTGTGCTTCGTTCTTATAGTTATCGAGTGATTTCTTTGTTAAGATCTAAATTTCTATATGAAAGTTACGCCGTAAAATAACATTGTACAAGAATCCAGCCCTCCCGATTCAAAAATCTTGGTTCCGTCTTTGCCCACCATATTAATAAATGAATTTTCATCATCTCACAACCTATGTTTTGGATGAGATCCCTCATTTTATATGGTTTGGGTCTAGATTTTTTTCTAGAGAGAACCATGGACGGAGGTAGTAAGGTGAAGGCTTAACTGAAAGGTAACTGCACTTGCGATACTAATGAAAGTACTAAAATGCCATTTCTTATCAAAGATATTAAACTGAAAGTGATACTAATAATAATAATATTTAAAAGTTTGTATACGTATGAGTGAACGTGTGTTGCAGCTTAGTTGGTTGGTTTGGTGCTTATGCATATTGGTTGAAGGGGAAAATTCTTAGGTAGGGAGTCTCTATTAGACTCGATCGTCGAAATGCGTCATGTGTATATAAAAACAAAATTGTTTTTGTCCAAGTGTCGTAAATCTGACGGCCAGGTATAATACAGACTTTCCCTACGTCAGAATTACCTTGGTTGAAGGTTGCATCATTCACTTTTTTATCCATTTTTTTAGGGCATTGAACCTATCATTATTTCTTTGATGCGGTGTGGCGAAAAGCGTGGCAAGAAGTTTTTGCCACATAGTTGCTTGTCACGGGTGACATAAAAGTTTTAGACGTGGCAATAGGTCTATAGTGTCATTTTCTTTTAGGTTTTAATGGCACTTTGCATCCGCGGCAAAAGGTAGTTTTTTTAGTAGTGGAAGGAGTAGTGCGTATTAGAGAAATGGTTTAATAAAACTAGTTGAAAATTAGTTGAATTGGTTAAGTGTCATTAATTTTGATGAAATAGTCTAAAATGATATTTGACTGTTATTAATGCAAATTAGTGAAAAATTGGTGAATATAATAAATGAGGTGTAAAAGGAAAAAAATGTAATAAATGTTTCATTGGTTTTCTACATGGACTTATATTATTGAACAAAAAGATAATGCTAAATGGATTTACATTTTTTAATAAAAGTAGTATAACTTTAAAAATAAAATGATTAAGATCTATTTGAATGTAATTAATGCAATTTTTTTAACTACTCATTTAGTACTCCACCTGGTCCATTTAATATATTGAGAGAGTTATTGATGCTAAAGATCTACGATAAAATGGATAAAAAAGCGAGTTAATCATAACTCAAACATAACGTCATTTTCAAAAGAGAAAAAATAATTCAAGATCACATCATATGACTTGGCATCTGGGGGACTTCGACTACTTAGCTAAAAATATCATTTAGGTAGAACTCTACACTTAAAAAGACCCAACGACTATGCACTTAATTAAAACATTAATAAAAAGACTGTTAACTACTTTACATGCTACATCATCTCCGTCACTTACTCAGAAAACTCGTCTACGAGCGAACTCATCAAGATCCGACAACAGGTCAAGCTCATTCACCGTCTTGTGAAACAATTTAAAAACTTTCTAGATTGTCCATTCTTGCTGAGAGTATTCACACGTGAACATTTATAACAACACTTAACCGAGACCTAAGAAATAAAAGGTTTTAGGTTTAAATCTCACTCACACCTTGATTATAACCGTAAAAAAAATCATTATGACAAAAATGGCCCATCATTAATTAAATCCCATCATTGGCCTCACTTGTATATTCGGCCCAATGAACTTATCCAATGTTCTTCCTCCTGAAGAATAGAAATTTGGGTTGGGCCACTTATGATCTGGTTAATTTATAAGGCTCTAGGTCCAATCCTCTTCTACCATTTATTAAAATTTTACAGGTTCTATTTGCACTATAAAATCGTGAACAACACTACATTTTTTTTTTATATTAATTTTTCTATGTAATTGAAATTCCCAAAGTTAATTCGTGGTGTCTATAGAAACCCACCTACAATGAATATGATGAATTCTTAGTTTAACAATAAGAAGAAGAATATAGCCCTGGTTATAATTGATGCATTCTTAGTTTAATCTCTCTCGTAATAAAATAATGGTAGGGTAGGAAAATCGAAAAATAATAATAAATGTTGTTTTGAAAATGTAAATTGTCAAATAAAAAATTAACAAATATTTTGAAAAAGTTGTTCATTTAATGAGAATCGGAGGGAGGGAGTAAAGTCTGTATAGACGGGGTTTTAGATGTACCCTCGGTCTCAAATAAGAGTCATTTTTATTTAAAAATTTGTCTCAATGGAAGAGTCACTTTATAATACTTATCAAAAAATCATTTACTCTTTAACACATTAGATTAATAACAATCAAAAGATATTTTAAAATAATAAACTAAGTTTTATGACATTTACTCACCGTCATGAAAAACTCCTTAATAAATCTTATTTTAAGACTTTTTTTTTTTTCTTTCTATTTAGCTCAAATTTTAAAGTAGAAGAACAAAGCATGTTAGAAGTGATTCCTTATGCATGGGAGTTAGGAGAGCATAACCCCAAGCTGTTTTCACATTCGAAATGAAAGGTCCATTGTTCCACATGGGGTGTTTTCACTTATATTCAGTCATATTTAATTGATGCATAAGTCAAAATTATTTATTTGATGGAAAACATTTTCAAGAAAATAAAAATCATTTATTAAAAGACGTGTTACTTATTAACTATTTTTTTTCCTTAATAGACGTGTTTTCTTTTGAGTACTCTCTCGGTTAATTAGGATGGAAGGAGTAATAAGTTATAATAACCGGAAAGTTTTTTTTTTTTTTTCTTTTTTTTTTTTTTTTTTTTTTTTTTTTTTGTCTATAAGCTTGAATCTATGGTTGAAAAGTGGCCGCAGGAGTTTTAGGATACATCACCCCGACTATATTTTACACGAATTCTTAAAAAAGGGGTAAAGTTGTAAAAGCATGGAATTTATATTTTACACGATCGGGCTTAATGTGTTATTTTGATTTCTTGTTGGTTCTGAATCACTAAATCATACTTGGTCTAGTACAAGGATAAAATTTTCGTTTAGAATATGTGTAAAATATTTATTAGGAATTTTGTGTCTCTTTTTGTGTGAAGGAATTTTGTGCCTTTAACTTAGCTTTATACGACTAGTTCTAAACTTATAAATAACTCATTTCCAATTTATACATAAAAAGTAATGAGTCGTCAATTCATAAAAATAATAAATCAAATATACATATATAACGAATGGACTGCCCAAACTTTTTATATGATGAAGCAATAATCAAATAGATAAGGAAAGGTGTACAATCCATTCTGTGGTATGTATAGTATTGACACTTAGTGTTAAAAGCTATTATACCAATATTCTTCAAACATCAAAGGATATGCCCCTAAAATTATCCATCCATATATTTAAAAATAACATTTTTTATTTTTATTTTTAAATAGACATAGTTATATACTATCATTTTAAATTTAGAATAGAGCCTTGAGATGATACGAAAGATTCCACTACCAATTCTCATGATGTTATTACCATTAAAGTCCAAAGTGATGATATAATTATTAAGATTATGATAAAAGAAATTGGTGTGTATATATATATATAAAGCGACCTATATGGACACCAAACACCAACCATCAAGTGACATAATTATGGTGCTTTTTAAAGTGTTTATTCAAAATCAATTAATACTTGTCTTTTTATAGTGTATATATAAAACTATCAATTAGGTATGCATTTTAAGTAACAAAAAACAAAAGCATCTTTACAATAACGTGCAAACAATTCCAATTTTTCTGAAGCAATAAGTGCATTTTACATGTATATACGATAATACGAAAACAGATAAAAGTTATAGGAAAAAGTGTTCATTTAACATGCTGTCAAAAAGGTTCCTTTTTTTGTTTTTTTTTTATTATTATTGTGTCACATCATCAACTTATAAAATGTAGAGTTTTTGCTTTTTATCAAAATAAAGAGCATCTTCAATCATAAACCTGTTAAAAGGTTTATTATTGTGTCACATCATCAACTTATAAACATTTTTCCTATAAACTTTTTTTCTACAATACATAAACCTTTTCAAAAACTTTATAAGCAAAGAAAAAATTAACATTTTTTTTCACTACACACAAAACTAAAAAAAAAGAAAAGAAATTGCAGCTTTTTCTGCATTTAAACCAATTCATACAGACAAACCTTTTCTAAAAAACTTTATCAGCATCAATCCAATGATGTACAAACTTTTTGGTAAAGTTTTAGAAAATTCATAAACCCCTTGTTGGAGATACTAGATATATAGCACTATTTGTTAAACATCAAGTATTGTGTGTTTAGAACTTTTGGGTTCTGTTTGAACTTAAATCAATTCGTATTTCTTCATTCGGGAAAGAAAAAAAAAAAGCTTAAAATTTTAGGGTTGTATTTGGTTTCCAATTGAATAAATAATAAATAATTATACGTCTTCTTCAAAAAAAAAAAAAAAAAAAAAAACGGATTCAATGTACAATACTACTAGGTATTTAAATAGCCCCCAAGTATTGTAAGAGTAAGTTACTTTTCGAATACGTAAAATATACCAGTGGTGTGGTGTGGTACTAGCTAGATTCGCTAATGGAATTTATTGCTTCTCCTGCCAAATTGGTGCACCATTTTTTTTATTTTTTTTGGTTGAATATGGACACATTCCTCCCGTGGCATTCAATCCTGTCCTTCCATTGTCAATTTAAATAATAATAATAATAAATTGCATTTCAGCGAAACCATCACCATTCGTGGTGCACCATTTTTTTTTATTTTATTTTTGGTTGAATATGGACACATTCCTCCCGTGGCATTCAATCCTGTCCTTCCATTGTCAATTTAAATAATAATAATAATAAATTGCATTTCAGCGAAACCATCACCATTCGTAGTGTGAGAGCGCGCATATTATAGCATCCACTCCCACTCCCACTCCCACTCCCACTCGTTCACTGGTCATCAAGAAGAAGAGTAGTGTTATAGACACAAACGTTATGACATATTACCGATGTGTCACAGTTGTGACAGTTACGGATCCAGAATTTTAGTTCAGAGTGAGACCAAATTCTCACTACAATATGTTGGTAGAAATTTTTCTTGAAAATTTCACATATGCTAATAAGAGAAGGGGTAGCGGAAATAATCAAGCATTTCATCAATTGAGCCATAAGGAATTAAATAATGTTCAAAATAATATACATATATATAGAGAGGGAGAGAGAGATTCTTAATAATATTAGAGAGGTATACCAGTAAATTCACATCGAAATTTAAGTGGAGGCAATGACCCTTGTGGCCTCATGTTGGTCCGCCCCTGGATTGTGATACAATTGTTATGCAGATATCATTGTTCGGTCAAAAGTAGGAATTTTGCTTTTTGGAAAATTCTTCTGCCTTTGAATTACAGTATCATTAATTATCATTACCCTCTCATATGTAAGCGAGATCTTGTTCAGTCAAGAAAGAAAATGAATTGTATGCTGCGAAAAATGATAGATAGATACCATTGAAAATGGAACTGAAATGATCTTTGGACAGTCCAAAATGAAATCTATTATTCACACCAACAATATTTTTAAATCATTGATTATCTTACTTCTTATATTAATCAATAAACCATACATCACGACCATTAATATAAAAGAGTGTAATATGTTAATTATTTCAATATAAAACTGTTATATGGCAATAAAATATTCAAAAAAAAAAACCAAAAAAAAAATCACAAAATTATCAAGCCATGGATAATTGCACCGAATAAGTGTGTGCAATTGAGCAACTACTATAAGAAGTTTCTATTTTTGCCCTTTCAAAAAAAGGAAAAAGAGTTTGTAATTTCTGTGTATGTATAAATTTCCCTAAACATTAGCCAACACAAGTTAAAAAAGCAGCAACAAATGATGGCAACTTACAATTACCAAGAAAAGGAGAGCAAAATTTACACCAATCACTACACTGAATAGCAAATTCTACAGGCAAAACTGCCTGCTGTATTTTATTCACATGGACTATACTATACGCGAATCATCATCCTCTATAACAAGTAACAACTACTACACAAACCTCAAATTCATCCAGCCCAATATACTGCATCATTTTTTACCAAATCATTATCAAGAAGATGGAAGGAATTTACAGAAATATTTACCACCAGATTTAACCTAATCATGCTGTATGCGTAAGAATGCCCGCCCTATTCAGCCTCTCAAGGATGCCGTTTGCCTTTCTTTTCGCTCTTGAAGTACCGTTTTCAGCTAGCTGTGAAATCGTACTGTGATTAATCTCTTCTTCCCTCAGCTCCTTCCATTTCGTTCGATCGTTATAGCATATCGTATACAGAATAACAATGCTATTCTCTTTAACTCTTGGACAAGTAATCTCTCTCAACACGCTAAGCAAACACGGCACTGCTCCAAACTCTCCCATTTCATCCACAGCTTTCTGATTGGTGGAAAATAGCGCGAGTATGGCTAACAACTCGTCCACGTGCACTCTGTTTTGTATTTTCTTCAGTATCACCCTCACTGCCCCATCTTTCACTGCTCTCGTTCGGTTTTCTGGGAGGATACAGAGGCTAAAGATTGCAGATGCAACGTCTTTTATTGTTAACGGATGCCCTTCGTCTAGAAGCTCAATAAGCGGTTTCAAGGCCCCGGATTTCCCTATGAGTGTCTTATTGGTGTCAAGAGCTGATAAGGTGAAAAGGGTAGCAGCAGCGTTGCTTCTTGTTTCAGTAGTTCCAGTCTGCAACGAAGTTATAAGTACACGTATGGCATCCGGATTCTCAGCAACAATCTTTTTGTTGTTGTCGTGAATTGACAGATTCAAGAGTGTCGTGATAACGTCCTCATGAAGATCAGCTTCAATGTTATTAAAAGGCTGGCTACGTGATAACGGGGAGATTAATTGAGGTATAACATCAGGAGATTCACCAAATAGTGCCCGGAATGAAGGTATCCTCTTTGTTAATGACCTTAATTCCTTAGCAGCTACTTTTTGATGACAAGGCGGCGAATTGGACAGATTATGAAGCAAAGAAGTGAAACTTTGCCTGTCTGCTTCTGTTAGCCCTTCACCCTCGGAATACTCAACGGGAACTTGCATCTGGATTCCGTTATCCTCGCACCATTTTGATATCATCTCACAAATCAAGACATTCGGTGTAAGAAGTGAATGAGAGAGGACTTGTTCTGTTTTGGGACATGTTCTGTTTCCAGATTTCAACCACTTATTAATGAAGGCTTTATCATAAGTCTGCAAATGGGAAAAAAATTTGACCTCTTAAATACAAGAACCTAATATATATCAACAATTGCTTCCTATCAAACTGAAAGGAGAACTGTTGTGACGTCTCATGTTCTACATCATTTCCATCAAGCAAGTAATCATAAGGTTTTTACAAGGACAATAATTTCTGGAAGAAACTATGATATTCCTATTATAAATCACAAAATAAACATCAAGATTAAAGGCCCATGATTTTTCTTGCAGTTCTTGAATATCATAGCCTGAAAAATGTACATAAATATATGATTTTAAGCAGAAAACACATGAATACACAAACATTTAGGCCAGAAAATAAAATCGAAAATCAAAAAGAAAAACATTGAAATCATCGGAAATACTCTGTTTAGAACACAGAAATCACAACAATTAATGAAAGAAAAATAAGAAGGGCAAATTGTTATCAGTGAAGAAGCCAGAAAGAAAAAAACAACACTTTCACGTTCTCTATCCCTTATCTTCTACTCCATAAATCTTCAAGAACTCCAAAAACCAATATTACCATAAAATTAATAAAAGAAACAAGAAATCAAATTCAATCAAGAACCCAACTGATCAGACAAAAAGCGGAGGTCAAGAAATGACAGACCTGGCCGGAGGCAACAATAACAGGATCCTTCATGAGTTCCTTAGATAACGGGCACCGAAACTCCTCCGGAACCGCCACCGAATCCACATTATTCCGGCCAAACGATCGCTGTTTAATCACCAATCCCTTCAAAGCGCACAGTGTCTGGTGGGCCCTATCAATCAACTCATAATAATTCACTTCACTTTCATCCTCTGCGACAATCGCTTTCACAAGCCTCTGTAACTCCCTTTTCAATTCCGTTGCCTTTCCCGCCGCCACCGCACTTCCACCTCCACTCCCACAACCGTCTCCTACACCCGACTTTCCCATCGGTTATACTTAAAGTTTTGCAATTGCTGACTAATTAATCAAAAGGGGGTAATCAGAAGCGAAATAAAGAATTGGAGCGATAGATTTCAGAGAGTGTGAATATTCTTTAGTACTAGTATTTCGTGAAGGCGGGTTTCGATTGGGAAAAGGTTACTCCATCATCAACGATTTATTCCTGCTGTTTTACCACATTCTACGATCCCCCTATTGAAAGAAAAATGCGTAAAGGTGGGGTTTGCATTTAAAGTTGTGATCTCATTTATATCCTTGTTACAAACAATTTATTTCCCTTCAAAAAAAAAAAATTATTTCAAAAACCGTCAAAATTATTTATTTATTTATTTATTATTATTATCATTTTATTTTAACCGGATCTTTATTGAAGGGAAAAAAAAAAACGAAAACATGGAATATTTAGAAAGTCTAAACGGCTAAAAAGAGCAACTATCAAAACTTTTTTTTTTACAGGAAATCATTGAAATTTTATTAATAAATGTCCGAAGTGCAAGTTGTAATAACAGATTCGTGGAGAGGGGTCCCCATTCCACAAAAGATATAATGGAGGATCAAATCCCAGCTAGCAGATGTGCGGGATTATTTCCTACTCGACGAACATAAGAGAAAGAAGGAGATGTGAACAAGCTAGCAAGGCTAAAACAAGCGTCTTTGATCCCACCAATGCCTGAGAGATGGTCTTCATCTGAGTTAAAAATACGGATCACACGTTGGGTGTCACTTTCGACGAAGATCCTTTGGTACCCATAGGAAAGAGCGAAGGTGAATCCATGATACAATGCATAGGCCTCTCTCCCTGCATCGACCGAGCATCGCGTCTTGAGATTGATGGCAATAGATTGTATGATGCTTGTTTCTCCATAGGCGTCTTGGCGTAGTTGTTTTCCGCGTCTTGAGGAAATATTTTCCTTCAACTTTTCATTAAGAATTTACAAAGCTACTTTTACTCAATTTCAATTGGTAATTTTATTTGTACCTAACCTATATATAAGATGAAGCATAGGTACAATTGTTACAATTGCAGCCTAACACCACATTCTTTTTTTTTTTAAAGATAACATCACATTCACATATTCAGTTTTCAATAACATAAAGTAAGATAGTACACAATATCGATAATCCACTGTCACAAATCCATCGATACTAAAAATAAAACATGCTCTATGTTATTTGCAACGCAAAATGCATGCACACAACAGAGTAAACACTCCACATTTAGTTCAATTTTTTAGTATAATTTAAATCGTTATTCAATGTGTAATAATGGAATCAATTGTGAAGGTGATGGAATCTGCCAATGCATTATTTGAGAAATCTCTTCTATGTATTGCGATTTTATATCCGGATTTGACATTATATAAACCTTTTGGTGTGTGCATCCAATGATTGTGTTAGCCAATGGAGTAGGGGGTTAGAGGGATTTTTAGCTAGCACTTTGTGAATGAATTTTTTATTTTACATACTTAAATAATATTTTGTTATAATCTCTATTTAAAGTAAACTCTATTAGAATTTATGTTACAATCTCTACAACATTATGAATAAAAAGTAGAGTGAATTATGCAAAATCTATATATTTAATATATAATCTCTATAAAGTAAACTCTATTAGAATTTATGTTACAATCTCTACAACATTATGAATGAAAAGTAGAGTGAATTATGCAAAATATATATTTTATAGATAATAAGAGCACCTACATAAATACTTCTAACGGAATCTCTATTTTACTTTTTTGAATACTATATTTTCGAGTTTATAATTCAAGATAAGATGTATCAAATTTTTTATTTTACACAACCCGATTGAATGTGATAGTAAATATGAAGGAAATTTTACATAATATGTATGAATGCGGTAGAAATAATAATAATAATTACAATTCTTTATTTTACTTTATAAAATAGAGTACCTACTTATTTAGTACTTTACTTTTGGTTTCTTTACTCAACTATGTATGTTAAAAAATTTAACATACATGTTTTTAAAGCATTTACCGTATCTACCGGAGGTCTTTTTAGAGTATTGATGCATTTGTGTTTTTTTTCCTTTATAGAGTAAAGGGATTCCATGTATATAATACACTTGGCTTGATGTTTAAAATTTTTGAATACAGATTTACAACCATTTATAATATCTAGCTATTAGAAATATAGGGGAATTATGTGTGTGCAATTCAATATCTTATATCGACTTCTCTCAACAATAGAAAGTATATATAGGGGCGTATACATTCTATCCTAATTGGGGTATGTTGACTCCGATAAAAAGCAAGAACTCTATATTTTATATATAGAAAAATATTTCAAACACCATGATTTTTTTACGGATACGAAACCTACACACGCACGCACATTTTTCGTCTCCACTTAAAGACGAACCCGGAACCTCCGGATTAAGAACCACAACACTTACCGCTGGATCGATACCTTGTTGGCAAACAAAAAATTACTTGGAAAAAAATCCGAACCCCTCTGCATTCAACAATACATTGCACACCGAATCACCGAAGCGTATAAACGTCGATTTACGTTATTTAAGAAGCTCTCTAAAGACATGATAGTAATAATCTTTATGGTTGGGCTCAAAAAAAAAATTTTTAATAAGAAATGCTGAAATACAAAATTGAGTAATAAAATCTACAACATATGAATAGCAGAATAGGACTTATAATATAAGTATGTATATATGTATTAGAGTTTACTACAAGGAAATGGCCTGGCATGTGTAGAAGAAGTTAGTGGCAGAGGAGAGGAGTTGTATAACATGATCATCATCACTTTGTACAACGCACGTTGAAAGGATTTGAAGGGGAGAGTGTGACTTGGGTGGGCCGTGGAATAAGACTGTTAGATAAATGTTTCTCAAAAATAAAATAAAAATCGTATTTTGGACTTTTATGCGCACACAATGATTCACTTTTACAGAAACTTTTTAATGAGAAATGTCTACCGTTATGTTAGGTTTAGGTTTTTTTTCTTGGCTTTTTTTTTTAGAAATGTCTACCGTTATGGTAGGTTTAGGTATTTTTTTTTTTTTTTTTTTTTTTTTTAGGCTTTCACAATGTATTTCAAGACAATTGTATGAGACTGATCTTTCGAAGTATTGTAGGGCACATGGGTGGGCCCAACATGAGGGAGTGGGCCATTGTCCCCTCTCAAATTTCTATTTGAAATTACTAGTATACCCCTCTAATAATATTCTAAAACCATGTATGTATATTATTTCGAACATATCATAGCAAAATTGGCTCTCTTACCTCAATTGGTTAAATGCTAATGCATGCTCTTTTGTTTCTCCCTTTTTAGCCCCTTCTGTTTTAAGAGAATTATCATAACAAAATTGGCTCTCTTACCTCAATATGGAACTATTTGATGTGAATCTCAATTAAAAGGTTTGAATTTGAGAAAGTAATGTTGAAGATAAAATGTTGGAGCTGTAATGAATAAAGCTCCCGTAATGAATAAAACTCCCTTGGGAATATTTGATTTCTTCCCTTTGGAACTATTTGATGTGAATCTATTTGCAGGGAAAATAAAACTTGTAAATTGTATTCTATGAAGTCTGCCTTCCTCCGTTCTGAATACTCTTATTTATATGCAGTTGGTAATGAGTGTAATAATTTGAAGTCTTGTCTCCACTTGTAAGTGGTGTCTTAATTTGAAGTCTTGTCTCCACTTGTAAGTGGTGTCTTCTGTTGTCTGCCAATTTGATTTTCGATGAGCTGTGTGTTGTCGTCTTGTGATAAGTGATGTCCATTATTTTCTAGTGATGTCTTGTCTTGTCTATCATTTGTAGTGAAATATCTTTGCTGAGTCATTATTTGTCGTTTTGTGATAAATGAGCTCCATTTAATTTTAGTGATGTCTTGTCTTGTCTGCCATATTGATTTTCGTTGAGCTGTGTGTTGTCATCTTGTGGTAAGTGTTGTAGTGTAGTTTTTGCTGAGTCATGATTTGTCGTTTCGATCTATCTTGTACGCAAAACATATAATTTTTGTATAATTGTGTGCGTGTGTGTATGTATGTATGTATATATATATATATATGTATATATATATATAAAAGTTTTGTATATATCTGTGTGTGCATAAAAAATATATTTATGTATATATATGTTTTAGGTGAAAAGTATTGTGCAGGTGAGTGTTGCAGGTAACTCTTTTGTAGTGTTTTGGAATGTAATGTTTGTACAATTTTTTTCAGGGTATCGTGAATAATCCTCGTCTTCCTCACCAATGTTTACCGATGCTGTGGAACTGAGAGGTGACGTTTGTGAATTTGACGCATATTGGAACAAAATTTGTTGTAATTCATCATCTGTTTTTAACGCAGCTAGTAATGCTGCAACTTGTGCTTTCTTTTCCGAGAAAGTTGTGTTTGCAGTAGATTGTACTTGAATTTGCCGGGGTCTTTGTGTTGTTTGTAAACATGCCTCGATGTTTACTGGCAATAGGCTTTTGACAATATTGCATTTCTCCCGCCATCTTACCTTATATATTCTTCTGATAATTTGAATAGGATGATCAGAAATATCTAAATACCAATTCACAATCCATGGTAGATGGAATTTTGTACTTAAAGTTGCAAATGCTGAAAATCTTTTTTCTGCTTCGGGGGCTTGTACTTTGTTTTGAAAATATTGAATGATTCAAGCACCGCCGGTTTTTGAATCTCTGGTACTGAACCAAAGCATTCTCACCACTGAACCCACCATGATGGAAATTTTGAGATGTCCGCAGTTTTTGTATCGAAATGCATCAATGATGTATGTTGATTGTTTTGGTTTTGAATGAAGAAAGCATTAAACCATGCATGTTGATATTCCCAATAGTTAAATGTCGTTTTATAAAAAGGTAGTTCCTTGTACTCGTCTGGGAATACAATAGACTGAGAAAGGCCTCCATACCAATCTGATGGGGTAATGACTTTGTGAATTTTATAGATCGATTATGCAGGTGTGGTTTGGTTATTTTGATAATATTTGTGGTCACAACTTGCTGATTGAGTAACTTGTAAGATTGTTTGGTAAAAGACTGGGGTTTTTTTGCAGATCCCAAGGCTTGTAAAACCACCATTTTCCAAAGTAATTTTGGAGTGATTGAAAAGGATCTTGTTTTTGAAAACCAACTTCAATTGTAGTAATGTTTTGAGAATTTTACTGTGTAAGCTGTTTTTTGTGTGGTAGAAGGTTTTGCGAGGGGCTAGAATGAATTTGATGTTAAAACAATGAGTTTTGATGATGATGCTGTGGGTTTTGGTGAAGATGCTATGGGTCTTGATGATGATGCTATGGGTAATTCTAGCAGGGTTTGTGTGTTTGGTTGAGATAAATGCATTTTCCTAAATTCCGGGCTTTGTAATAATTTTTCAAGAAATTTCTGTGACTCTGGATCTAAGGAACCTGAATCTTCAATAGTGCCGGCGTCTTGTTCTTCTCTGACTACAATGTCATACCAGGACATTTTAGGTTTTGTAACACTTGTATTTGCCGCCTTTTTTCCTTTGTCAACTTTCGGGGCCATCGGATCTGTCTTGTAAGAATTCGCGTGTAAGAAAATCTGGAACTGAATTTGTATCTCCGTTTATGAATTCAATATCAAAATAAAAAATGCTTAAAATTGCTTGTCATCGTGCAAATATTTGTTTTGATTCAAAATTTTGTACATCTTTTTCTAAAATTTCTTTTGCACTTTTACAGTCTATACGTAACAAAAAAAAATTGTTTAATAAATCACTTTGAAATTTTTGAATACATAAAACAATGCTTAAAATCTCTTTCTTGATTGTGGAATAATTCTTTTGGGTATCATTCCAATGTGCAGATGTAAACTGAACAATTAGTTTTTAGAATCCTGTTTTTGCTTCAAGATTCCTCCGTAACCAATATCTGAAGCATCAGTTTCTACTATTTTATGAAGGTCAAGATCTGCCAAGTGGAGACATGGAATCTGTGTGACATGTTTCTTAATTTGTTGGACAATTTTTGTATATGTTGTATTCCAAGGTGTAGGGTTTTTCTTTAGACGTTCATGAAATGATTTTGCTAGTATGTTTATATTCAGGTAAAAGTCAAGGACATAATTTAAACATCCTAAGAACCTTTGTAATTGTTTTTTATCAAGAATTTTATCTGGAAATTTTGTGGTGAAATTTAGAGATCTTTCTATGAGTGTAATAGTACCGTGAGTAAAATAGTGCCCAAGAAATCTTATTTTTGTTTGAAAAAGTGACATTTTAGGTTCTGATATTACTAAACCGCTTTTTTCGATTACATATAAAAACGTTTTTAAATGTTTGAAATGTTCATCAATACTTTTTGAAAATATAAGTACATGATCTATATACACAATACAGAATGTTGAGTAATCATTGAATATTTCGTTCATAATTCTTTGAAATTCAGAAGGGGCATTTTTTAAGCCAAAATGCATTACATTCCATTGGTATTGCCTGAAGGGAACTGTAAATGTTGTTTTATATCTGTCCTTTGTTTTGATTTGTATTTGCCAGAAACCTGATTTCATGTCGAATTTTGAGAATATGAAGGTGTCATGGAGTTTATTTAGAAGGTCCTTTTTATTAGGTATGGGATAGTAAATCCATTTTAATGCCTTATTAAGCGGTTTATAATTAATGACTAGTCTTAGAGTTTCTCTTTCGATTTCAGAGGCTTTATTAACATAGAAAGCAGAACAACTCCAAGGTGATCTAGTTTTAAAGATTAATTTTTTGTTTTGAAGGTCTTGTATTTATTTTCTGCAAAATTGTTCAAGGTCTGTATTCATTTGTTTGGGCCGAGTTTTAGTAGGTATGTCCTTTTCTTTGAAAGATGTTTCATAGGGCAGATCAACCATATGTTGCTTTCTGTTCCAGAAAGAATTTGGCAGTTCATCACAAACTTTTAATGTGAATATTTTTTTGTAATATTAGTATTTTCTCTTTTATAGTTGGTTGGTTTAGCAATTTATTTATTCTTTGTAACAAAGCATATTTTTGAAGCTCATTGAGCTGGAATTGCTTGTTATATATTTTATTATTAATTGTGCTTTCATGTATAGAGCAAGCTTTCAATAAATTTAGACTTCTAGTTTTTGGCTTTACTAAAAAAGGAAACATGTGTTTTTTGTGGTTTATCTTGAAGGTAATAGAATCTGGGCAAACCTTGTATGGTGTTATAAGGTTCATAAACGGAGTGCCAAGAATTACAGAGTGATGTATATCATTGACAACCACAAATGATGTCTTTAAAGAGACCCCATTATTGATTATTGAAACTTCTGCTTTTGCAGAGATGACTAGTTTTGAATTGTTTACTGCTGAAATTTTTTCATGGGTTTGCTGTAGGAATTTTATAGGGACAAACCCTGCTTTTATACAATTTAAGTCTGCTCCAGTATCGAAAAGTGCATTGGTATTAAGTTCGTAATCATTCATGAATTTGACTGTAATGTTTATGATATATTTCCTAGATGTAATTTCTTTTAAAACAAAAAGGAAATCAGTTGGGGTTTTTGTGATGTTTTGTAGTTCTTGCGTAATATATTCATTTTCAGTATGTGTGTCACTATTGTCTTTTAATTTTTCAATAATGGTTTTGATTAATACTGAATCATTTTTTTGTTTTTCTTTTAATTCTCTTAATTCATTTTTTTATCTCTTTAATCTGTTTTTGTAGATCGTGATTTGTAATATTATCTTTTTTATTTTTATTTCTATTTAAAATTGTCATTAAATCATAAGTACTCCTGGAAGTACTTGGTGCTAATGGCTCATGTTTAAAAGTTTCTAATAACTTTTTGAGATATTGTTGTTGTAGAGCTGGGTGATTAATTTGTTGTAATATATCAATAAAATTTGTTGTTCTTTTAAGATAACATTTAACATTTTTCCATTGTTTCATTCGATTCAGAAGTACTTGTTAATGTATCGTCCATTTTTATTTTTCCATTGTTATTTGTACTGTCTCCGTTAGTTGTTTCACTAGAAAAATCTATAAGTAAGTTTGAAATTTTGTTCGTAACGTCGTCTTCCAGATTTAGTTCATTAAGTTTTCTTTTAATTTACAATAATTAGTTGTATGTCCTTTTTTGTGGCATTTATAACATTCAATGTCTTTTCTCCAATTTGGACTTGGTTTATTATATTTTTTAGTTTTGTAGAAATTATTGTTTGAGGGTTGTTTGTTTTGTTTGTTATTTCGATATAACTTTCTATTGGGTTTATAGGTTGTTTTGTTTCTATAATTGGGTTTTTTGCAATTTCTTTTGCAAGAGGATTCCTGTCTAAAAGGATTATTGTCAAATTGTTGACAAAATGTTCCAAGTTCTAGATTAGCTTTTTTCATTTCCCATTTTATGTGTGGCATAACATTGTTGATCACACACAATTACGAAAGTTTGAATATTATTTTTCATATTTTATATTATCCCGCGTTGCGCGGGGGTTTATATATATATATATATATATATATATATATATATATATTTTTTATATATATATATTAGTAGTGATTTTTTTTTTTCAATGTGGATATCACATAAATAAAATAGTTTTTAGTTTTTTAATTTCTTGATTTTTTATACTTCATTTTCAATATTGTTCTTCATTTAACATATCCAAGTTATGGATATGCATATCTGATACCCAATTTTTCTAATATGCATCGGATACAAGACACTCTATTAACTTTTTAAGTCCCTTTTGTAAATATGAAAAAAAGATGGTCAAGCCTCAATTCAAAAGGCCCTCGCTCTTACGCTTCTTGGACTATGTGGAAGATATAAACCATATGATACAACATGCGTCGATGGTTTAGAGTACCTGGATTGTCTGTACATCTTCTTTGCTAGAAGCAGTTGTTCTTTTACGGAATCGAACACTCTAAATGTATCTTAAGTCTTTAACCATTGAGTTATACATAGAAGATTTAGTACATTTTTTTTACATAAGAAATTTCACAAAGTGGATAGTGGATACATAGAAAAAGAAGATAAATTATAAAATAAAAATAAAAATAAATATGAGTTTGTAGTGACAGTCTTGTATTTGGAGCGTAAGAGTTCGATATTTATTATTGACTTTTCTCACCAAAAAAAAAAAAGTGTACATATACTTTTTACAAACTAAAACATTAATTTAGAATGTTGAATTCTATTTATACGACCATTGGATGGCCTGACTTGCTGAAAGATGTTAAACGAGTAGTTATTTCCTCGTCTTTAGGATTAATGTTTAATGTAGTCACGCTATCTTTAAACTTTTATTTTTTTAAAGATGTCGCTCCATACGAGATCCCATAGTCTATCAAGGCTAAGGTTGTATGCGTATTACTTGGATCAAACCGCATTATTTGATGTATAATAGATTAAATTCCATAACAGCCGCCTTAATCGAGGTATAATGAATTTCGTAACAAATTTAATCACAACATCTTCATGTGGCAAGACAATAGTAGTACTATTGTTTGTAGGGACATGTAGAGATACGGGAAGTTCTTTCATGGTGAGTCGATTTGAGGAGTAACACACGTTAATGATTTCTGAACTACATAGTTTAAACTCAAATTCAAACTGTGTGGTCCAGAATCATCCACGTGTGTCTACGGTGCAAATAAAATGACTAGGAAAGAATTACCCGAAGAATACACTGAATTCGAAACTACCTTAAAAACCACAGCTAAATCGTTAGCTTTCTTAATTGCAAAGTGCCTAACAATACTATTTACGTAATTGCTACTAGTATTGGCATTACAACGGATCTACTTCTACACTATTACACCAACAGTTTTAATCATTGTAAAATTAAACAACAACAACAACAACAATAATAATAATAATAATAACAGGGGGGAGGGGTATGTAGATAAAGTTAATATGGAACAAACAAGACAAGTGTCCTAGACTCCTAGCTATGGGGACATATGTCATGTCGTTGCTGAGATGGAAATGGCTGTTCTCTTTTGTTTTTATACTTATATTATATGTCTGTCCAGCACCCCATAATCTACATGGCAAGTACTATCGAATTTCGGATGTGTATATAAAGCTATTGTGCCCCGATCAACCCACAGTCACTTCGTGCGTGTGGAGATCCCCCTGTCCAGCACCCCATTATCTACATGGCAAGTATTAAACTTCGGGTAATTCTTGTGTGGTGTCTCCACACCGTATGACTAAACACAGACCACACAATTTTATTCTGTATTTAAACTGTGTGGTTCTGATCGTTTCATTCGTCGCTTAACCTCAAATTCTCTCACCACACAAGTATTTTCCCTAAACTTCCACTTTTTTTTAGGCACTTTGATTTGGGATGATACACGGTTCGATTCGATATAGTTAATATCCGTAATTGAAATCAAACCGAACTATATTTAAAATGTAATTGAACTGAACTGAATCGAAATGACGGTGGCTGGTGGACGTCAGAGGGCACTTGGTGTATTTTATCCGTATCCGTGCAAAAATTGATGAATTATCAATCGTAAATCATGTATCCGTAAGGTTTTTATTATATCACATTGACCGGTAAATAACGTATCCGTAAAAATAAACTCAAGGTATTATATCTGTCAAAAATTTGTTTTTATGAGATTTGTTATATTACATTTCATTATATAGATCTGAACATACCTATAAACAAGCCATATAACATTTTGAATTTATTTATCAATTTTCTGAGATTGCTCTAACTTTATTCATCTAAAGTGTGTTCTATTGCTCAATTATTTCATGGTGAGAAGGATGAAAGGAAAAGGAGGACCATACCATATTTGTCATATACATCGATTATTGTGTGCTCACTCCTTATGAAGAGATAATCGATAAGATTATGTAGTATACATTATAACTAGGGTTATAAACAAATGAGGTTATTTGTAAGTAATTTGAGATCGGCACGAATGAGAACTCGATTCGATGCAATTCAATTCAAATCATTTTAAACTCGAAATTGATCCAATTCGAAGATTACAATATTTGACTCGACCACTTTAGGCAAACTCGAATTTATAAAAAAAACATATTTTTAGATTTATACACATAACCCCTCACCAAAAAAAAAACAAAAAAAAAAAGATTTATACACGTATCGCTCCATATATATGGAGTGGGGCCACACAAAGAATCCCCATCAGCTGCATATTGAAACACCTTGGTGTATTACTATATTATTGGATGTAATGGGGTGGGGCCATAGTGTGCTTCCAGCTCCAAGTGTTTGTGTGGACATGCCAGCGTGGACCCATTAATGTTTGAAATTATTGACGTGTCATCTTCTTCTAAGAGTTTCTGTAGCTACCTTAATAATAAAATGTCCTTTGTTTTGGGAAAAATAATTACGATAGTAGTACTAATAATAATAATAATAATATCATGGGGGGCATCGTGTCATGTCATCATGCTCATAATATATATAATTGACATTCGTCGTCAAGTTATATGTTGTTATTGACACGTGGGAGAAAGGAACAAATCTCCATTGGTGTTTAAATAGGACAAATTTTATAATAACCACACAATTTCCACATACGGGTATGCAAAGTGTATTCAACGAAGCATTTCTAACCTCTCACACACGATAAAAGTGTATTATGTGAAAGAGAGTAAAAATGACCTCAAGTTATATGTTGTTATTGACAGGTGGGAGAAAGGAACAAATCTCCATTGGTGTTTAAATACTGAAAACAGTAATTCTTTTCTGCTTACTGAATTTGAAGAGTTTGCTGCCCCGGCCCTGTTTGTTTCTGAACTAGACCTAAAAATTGGACCCAACATTACTAACCCAATTTCCGCCATTTATTGTGGGCTTGACGCCGTTTTGGGTCCAATATCTGGAAGTGTTGCCCATGGGATTAAAAAACAGACCCAAATTGACCTATTTTATGTTTACCAATATCACATTATAACTTTTTTTTTTCCCACCCAAGAACGAAATATTTTATTACAATCAAACGTAACAAATTTATAACAAAACTAAGCCACCGGCTAAACTAAACACCCAACACCCGCTAGACTAGGACCCAATACATAACTGGATTACAGCCCAGCATTCGGCTGAACTACAACTCTAAAGAACCCTAACCAGATCTAAGCTACAACAAAGTCGAGTAATAGATTAAAATGAGGCGTGCTGAGTATAAATGAATAAAATTATTCAGATAGAGGGGTGCTCAGACTGGGAGGCCTCAAAACCAATTTAATACTTGACAACACAACAAAACGCTAAGAAACAAAGAACACGTAAAAACAAAGGACAATAATTCTCTCTTTTTTTCTCTACATCACCATAGATCCACCGCCGGAAAGTTGTCTGCCACCAATAGCCACCGCTTGTCACTAGCAAATCCGAGGGAGCCGGAAAGAAAAAGCTTACCCCACGAAAGGTAAGTCGACAAACAGATGCAAACACCCATCCACCGCTGGAGCCGAGACACACCGACGAACCGCCTCAGATCTAGCTCATACCACCGCGCACAAGCATAATCTTGCTCAGAAAGGTGAAAATTGAGCTAAAGTTCCTGATGGCTTGAAGAGGAGAAATCATCAGCCAGCCCCAAAAGAGCCTCCAACCGCCGTCATCCTCCGGCAGCGGAGGGAAAGAGGATCAAACACTGCTACCGGAGTAAGGGGGAAACAACCGGAACAACAAGAAGAGAGGGGGAAGAAAGAAGAAGGAAAAGGTATAACCTCCGGCAAGTCGCCCTCTCCCTCCCTAAGTAGGCATCATTTTAAACTATTCTGTATACACACTCTTATTCCTCTCTATAAAATGAGGAACCTAGAAACGATATACACATGTACCACATCACATATAATGAAAACGTTATAAAATGGACTCATGACATGCAACGAAGTTGAACGTAAAAAAAAAAAAAAAGGTTTCCAATTAAAAGAAATTATCAAGTTACAAACTCATCAATAATAAAGCAAGCCGTTTCCAACCAAGTTCCCCAAGTATTGCATTGTAATGTATGTAAACCGAGAGGAAATCCATCTACTCTACTAAGGTTTCAAACTTAAGCTATGAAATGAGGGGGGGGGGGGGGGGGGGGGGGGTGGAGTAAAACCTTCAGCTTATAGTTCAGAATCGTCTGAATGGCCTCCGGTTGAAGGTTTTCCATTCACCGCCACTAGTTCAGTGTGAAAGATCAATGTCGCTCCACCTGCAAATGTTACAACGCCGATAGTTAGTTTCCATTTGACCCTAGTAACTGAATGACATCTTAAGCAATTGATCAATAGACTAGACTCGTATCAATTAGTAGGGACGAATATATAAATTCAATGACTTCATATGATTCATGAACATGAATCTTTGGGGTGTCACAAAAACACGTGACTACATATCATTTTCATTGAAATCTTACCAGGAATTTTAGGTGGGGAACCCTGATCTCCATAACCGAGTTTGGAAGGTATCTTCAGCTTCCTCTTTTCTCCGACACACATACCCAAAAGTCCTTGGTCCCATCCTGCCCAGTAACAAGAGATTAAACACAGAGATAATGCAATTTTGTAGGAATTTTTTTCCGAAAGAAACGTTGTTACTGTAAGGAGAAGCCATAAGAAAGTAGAAAATGACACAGTGAACCATACATTAGAGATCCAAGTTCTCAATATGTAACAAATAGAAGAAGGATAAAATAAAGAAATGGCACCTTTAATAACTTGACCACTGCCAAGCTCGAATTCAATAGGATCACCTCTCTCATAACTGGAGTCGAACACTGTTCCATCAGTAAGTTCACCCTGCCATATTTTGCACACGTAAAATGAATCAAAAGAATGCAAACACGATATATTATTCCAGTGTCCGTCATGCAGGCTTCCATAGAATAGAGATCAATGACTCCAGCTGACAAGTTTAAAAGAGAGTTAAGATTGTGCAAGTGCATTCGTTCACCTCCATCAATGAAAACTTGGATTTCAACAAATCCAAAGATTGAAGAATTGTGGCAGTTCATTAATGAAAAAGACACTAAAGACTAAGAAAGTACCCTTTTACAGTTTCCTATCAGTGTGAGGTGCTGACACCCCCCATTAATAAGATAAAAACATTTAAACAAAAAAAGTGCATTCCTTAGTTCATAGACATCGCTTCATTATAATCATTATCTTACACTTACCACAAAAAATAGAAAGAAAGAAAGAAAAAAGAAATATTGTCTGGTAAGTATAATTCCAGCTTTTAACTACCTGAATTTTTACTTTTTAGTATTGCACGAGAGGCACAGGGGGCTACAGGGAGAGACAAGCGAGGTCTGTGAAGGATCAAATTATGTAACAGACAAAGAAGTAACTCGTCCAGTTACCTTGTAGTGGACCTTTACTCTGTCTCCTTTATGAGCTTGAATTTCACATGATTCTGGTTTGTGCTGCACCCAAGGGCAAGTAAGATCACGATGTGAAACATAACAAGTGTTATACACGGTCATTCTCCAAGTACAATAAATAAATGTATAAGAAAAAGCCCCAAACAAGTACATGGGGGGGGGGGGGGGGGGGGGAGGTTCTTAACAGCTTGTTAAAAATGATGTCATTGAAAAAGTTGTCATTCTTACATGGGATTGTATGCTTCACACGACAGCACTAGCAAATTTGATGTCTTTGAATTGCCAAAAACACCATTCATCCCCCTCCCCCGTGATGTCTACCCAAAAATAAAGGTCTCAAAGATCCTTGAACCATTCTACCTATAAAGGATTAAGTATATATCGTCCCCATTCACCACATTGCTAAAGAAACAAAACAAATCACTAGAAACTTAGTCCACACAGATTCAAAATAATGAACTTACTTATGACTCTCAACCTTAAATAAAATACTTAACATATGCTTTCCCCCCCTGAAAATTTTATATTACTATAATCTGTGAAAGATGTTTACATGTTCTTCTTCCTGAAACATTATGAACTCCATTGTTTTTTGTTTTTTTTTTTTTTTTTTTTTTTTTGTTGTGGTTGTTGTTGTAACTGTTCAGGGGGATTAGAAACGAACCCCTGGTCATACTACTAAATTCAATTGTATGAATTAGCACCATGTGCAACTAAATGACGTATACCAGATAAGGCCGTGAGAATTTTAAGAACTTGTGCTAACAGGGTAGTCGATAAATTAGCATTTCTATCATGTGTGATCTAAAAGGAATCACATACTGGTCCTTATGATACCCAATCAAAAAGGAACAAGAAATAAATACCATCCACAATCTAAAAGATGTATAGACTTAAGAAACAGTTTCATAGTGGGCACCATTACTGATGATCATATCCTAGATACCTGAAGAGGAGTAAAACAACTTCAGCACTGGAAAACTAAACGTTAAAAGATTTCTAGAGAGCATTACTCCTGAAAACCAATTATACCGTGGTCAACTTTATGCAATATACAGCCCACCCTACATCAAGTTTTTCTCTTCTAATCAAAATCCGAGCTATAATTCAGCAAAAATATAATCAAGGCCACCATCCTTCAAAGTGTAAACGCAGAGAAACCTAAAAAGCAAGGAACCAAGCAAAGTACAAATACAGTAAACCTAAACATGCTGATTCAAGGAAGTGATAGCTAGCATTAGTCTTTCATTAGTCCATCTTGGATCCTAATATAAGAGAACAAGCGGATCCGTTCAATAACAATCATCGAAACATAATTCACGCGCACACAATAAATTCATTGATGGGTTCGGAAAATCGCATCTAATACTAAAAAAACGAAGAAAATTCATACCTTTACACCAATGCGCAACTCCGTGACATCCCCGGATTTACCAAAAGCTGCAATACATGAAATTCAATTATATTTGGAAGGAAAATAAAAAGCACAAAGATTCAGTGCAAAGAAAAATGGATATATTACCAACACTAGAACAAATCAAAATCAGGAAGCATGAAGCGCAGATGAATTTCATTTTCAGATATGAATTGTCCTTTCCTCTTAAAAAGCAACTACTACCAGTAGATTAGAATTTAATTGCTACGACCCTTGGAAATATATATAGCGGCTAAACTCTTGGTCTATGATCACCTGCAGTCGCGACCACGAAAAGCAACCATGGGGTTCCAACGTAATACAGCGAACACTGCACGAATCATCGATGTCCATGTCATCCGGTAGGACCATTCTCTCCATCTAATAGAAAAAAAATAAAAACAAAAAATACGGAGGGTTGACTATTCGGGGATATCCGATTAAAGGCTGCATAATTTGTAGGCCGTGAGAATTTGCGGATGACTTTGTGACGTAGGGGCCTAAGCCCATATCGGAAGCCCAACTGACCTTCAGGCCTTTTTCTTTAAAATATTACTTTTATGTTTAGCCTGGTAGGATTTTTAACTTTTTATAATGATTATTATTACTGTTATTAGTAGGATTAAGAAGGGTTAGGGTTAGGGTTAGTGTTGTGCTGTAAGGGGCTGTTTGTTAAAATAATTAAGTAATTATTCTGAAAATATTAAATGATAATTAAATTAAGACTGTTTGATAAGATTTTATAGAATTGCTTAATGAATTAAGATGACCATTCAATCTATATAAGAAAATTCAGCGTCGGATCTACCACTTAATGCTTAATTTCTCGCCCCTCATGTGACCGCAAACAATGACCCACGTTTTATCTCCTTCTGATTATCTACCCATAATCAATAACCATCATTTGTTTATATTGTGTCCATCAACATTTTTGAACGATTATATATTTTTATAATAAGGTTTAGTTTATATATATGATAAAAAAAAGAGTATTTTATGATATTTATGATTTGGCTATTATCCTATAGAACACCATAGAATATTAACAAAACCTTCCTATCAAAATAAATAGTCGTTCAAAAATGAAAAACATAAACAATCAACTATATATATTCAGATTTATCGAATATACATATAAACATGTCGTGGTAAAATTATATTGGAAAATTAGGGATAATGACACAATCTGAAATATTTTTAAGTAACAGGACAACTACATATTTTTTATAGGGAGAAGACAACCGCATAATTTTTATAATGAGAAGGACAAACAAATGAATCTCGAAAATCAGGTGAATCTCCCCAAATAATCCCGAAATCGGTGAATTTCGACAAATGAATTTCGATAGTGAATCCCGAAAATCGGTGAATTTCGACAATGAATTTTGAAAAGTAGTGAATTTCGACAATGAATTTCGACGATGAATTTAAACGATGAATTTCGAACACAAGTGAATTTCGACAAATGAATAAATAGTTTTGTCCTTTATGCAAAAGTTTCAAAAGACTGTCCTTCTACTCAATTGATGAAATATTTCTGTCCTTCTCCCTCATTCCCCCAAATTATATATTATACTAGTAGGAAACCCGTGCGATGCACGGAGGAACGTAAACACTGAAAATAAATAATAAATAAAAAAGACGATCGCCTCTGAATTTCAAGTCAGTTTATTTTTTTAATACAGGTGTAGGTAATGCATGGAAAAATATGTGATACATTAAGTATTGAGTAATGAAAGTGAATTTGCTTTCCCTAAAAAGATACAGAAAATGCTCCAAGTTTTTGTAGAATGAATAATAACCATAATCTTCCTCTCATTCCAAATATTTTTGCTGCAATGTCTGATGTTAATCCTCCAAACGGGCGCGTCACGATGTTTGCCATACCGAATGTTGCTGCAATTGTCCCTGCTCTCTTTAGATTCAGATCAAACCTGTGAAATCAAATAGTAAATAAAAAAGACGATCGCATTTCCCATAAAAAAATCATCCTTTTTTCTTTTCACTGTCAGGACCAGAAGCCGAAGAAACTTGGTTCGTCTTTTTCCCGGTTTGTTTCTCCTGCTTTTTGGGAGTCTTCGCCTCTATCTCTGCTTTCGAATCAGTCTTTTCAATGTTTGCTTCAGTCACCTTTTCATCCTTCAAACCTTCATTTTCACTTTTTAAAGCATCACCAGTTGCGGTTTTGGCATATGCTGACACTACTGCCTTCTTTTTAGCCACCTTCTTTACTATTTTCTTTAAGACAGTAGTCTTTGCAGCAGTATCTGGGACCACTGCCATACTACGATCATCCTCATTCTGTTTCGCCTTACTTTCAGCAGATTCAAATTCACCCACACCAACCTTTGCTTTTGCTATAGCCTTTGCAACCAACTTTTTCACAATTTTCTTCCTTTTTAAAGTTTTGACGCCTGGAGTGCTAGATGATCCGTCTTTCTGAGGAGTGACGTCAGATTCCACAATTCTCTCTAGCAGCATCCAACATCGCCCATCTTCTCATCTGGCGTAGCAACAGCCTCCACAGTGTCTCTTCTTTACAACCTTCTGTTTCAAAACCTACCTAATAACCTTTTTCTTAGGCTTCATGCTACCCGGTGTTGTCTGCACGCTTTCTTTTTTATCCGCTAGTACTACAACATCATTGGTAGTCTCAACCTTTTGTTTGCTCTCAGCTTCTTTAGTACCCACCTTCCCATCTTTGGGAGTTGAATCATCTTTGACTTTATGTTCAGAGGTTGGAGCGTCTTCTTTTTTTCCGACTGGTTATCCTTTTTGGTATCTTTCTTATGTACGACATCTGTGTTAAACGGGATTAAAAATTAGGAATGATGATTAGTAGTTAAATGAATCATTTGTTTAAAATTTTTTTGTCGCAATACCTTCAGTACTCCCCTTCTTTTCACCAGCGCTCTATCAGATAATAAATATGATGGTGAGAGACGATATTAATTGCACATATAAGAAATTAAATAAACCAAAGCTCAAATAAAGGGGGGGCAATGACAGCATATATGGTATTGATGAGCAGAATGCTATACATATACAACACAATATGGGCCCAAACTAACAGAGTACAACAAACCTGTTTTACAGGGGTTTGCAGTTTCTCTCTCTCGGATACTGCCTTCTTGTGATCAAGCCACTGCTTGTGCTACGATTCCAACGAAGGTAAACAATCAGAAAGATCAGGTACATAAATTACAGTGACCTCTTTATGACTGAAAAGCCCATCCTTTCCAAGTCTGTCATAATGTACCTGCACAACTCATGGAAAAGCAAACTCTCATTTATTCTGATCAAGGTAAAGATACAAATAACTTTGAAAAAACATGGAACAATAGGTCTGAGATCCTAGTGTAGGAAGCGACAATGAATTTCTCAACAAAGCTAGACATACTCGCAATATAAATCTGCCATCATGTCCAAAAGCGTATATCATACTAAATTGTGACTTTGATGCATGACCCCCCTCCCCCTTTTATTTATGTAGAACAACCACCGAATGCATGACCGATCTAATTGGCCACGAATTAGAGGTTTAATTGAAGATGAAGAACTTGAATCACAGAAACGGATTAGTTGAAAAAAGAGCAAGAATTGAAGAAACCGAAACTGGTTATTATCGCGAGAAACGGATCGAGAGAAATCATGAATCAAGATTCATTAGTGAAGTTAGCAGAAAGGATTGGATTTTTAGTAGAAATCGTGTTGCCAGTTCGAACATCAGAGCTCGCAAAGATTTATCGAGTTCTTAACGAAACCGATGTACTGATTGGAGTCCATGGTGCTCAATTGACTCATTTCATCTACTTCCTGGTTCTGTTTTCATACAGATTATACCACTATATGACTTCCTTCCGTCAACAAAATCCAGAATAAACCTTGTGATCAAGCCACTGCTTGTGCCACGATTCCAATGAAAGAAGGATTTGTATTTGCTAATAACAACAACAATCCCCAAAATCCCATGTTCAAGAATGCATCAAAAAATGAAGTTGAGCATAGACACCTTGGGACTGAAATGAGACCTCTTGGTAGTTCCACAACTTGAAGATGCCATACCTCTTTCAAATGCTCATCACCGGCAAGCCACAACACGCCGATCGATCGGTCCGGCCCGCTGTTGATAACGGATTCCAATCCACCAATTCCGCCGCCGCATCAATAAGCCTCACATTCAATTCCAGAGTCGCGCGCAGCCTGGAAAACATATAAAAAGCAAAAGTAGAAATTCATGAACAAAGAATGAATCCTTACAGGCTACAATTTTCGCCTGCTTAACTGGTTCATCCCCCATTAAAAAAACCATAAAAAAGAAAAAGAACCCTATCCTGAATCGAAACACCTATATATTCGATACATGCCAGAAACAAAAAAAGAGACCCAACGCCGATGCCACCACCAAAACAAAAAAAAAATCAACTGGAAAATATGAAGAGACCCAGATGAAAAAGAAAGCTTAAGCTTTACACATTCAAAGAAACATATGGAGTCTGAAAGCCATAATTCCACCAAAAACCTACCCATAATGCCACCAAAAATCAGAAAGCCATGACGATCCGTCCAACAACGGCGACGCTGCTGCTCTTTCCAATTTCTCGATCCTTAACGCCGATGCCGCCACCAAACAAACAAAAATCAACTGGGAAATATGATTTTGGATCCATGAATGGAGCCGTAGAGGTTGTATTGGAGCCGTAGAGGTTGTATTGAATATAGTCTGACGACGTGGGGGTAGCAAAAGGGAAATTTTTATGACAGAGGTGGGGAGTGGAGACTGGAGACGTGGGCGAGAACGGAGTGGAGTGGGGTGCGGTTGTAGTGAGGGTTTTATTTTGTTTTTTGTTGTTTTGTTTTCTTACCGGGTTTGGGTCGGGTCAATTGACGATTTTTCCCATATATAATCAGTTCACACTACATAGGACTAATGAATTGCATTAAAAGACAGTCAGAAAAAGGAAAAGGGAAGCACTGATGACTGTAGCTAGCAGCATTAAGAAAGATGAGACTTTGAAGTCAAAAAAGTAAACTAACATGGAGAAGGAGGCATGAGATTCAACCCTAAATCATCCTTTTCCATCACCATTAATCTTTCCTTGTTAACCTCCATGGAACTTTGACAATCAGGATGCAGCCTTTTCTTTGACTGAATAGAAACACCAAAAAGCTTAGTCTTTTCAAAATACATGATGACATTGTCTTCAAAGGTCTAAGAATATAAGCCAGAATTCGCGTGACAGAAACCACATGGATTATCTTCACGATTAGCACAACTCTTACTTAATAGCCTAAATCAATTATTCAGATTCAACACAACACACAAAGGATGAATACTCAAATGATCAATAACATTTTCACACAGTTGGATAATCACTCTCAAACTATCACACATACAAAACTGATGCAAATATATTTTCATTGAATACTTTGAAAATATTGAAAAAACGGAGTACAAACACCACTCACCATGACGAACGGGAACAGTTTATCCGCCATAATCCCCTGACCATTAGATGGAATTGCATCATGTATCATAAGCCTTAGAGATGAACAACTCGGTCACGTTTGAGAAGAGAAGGGGAAAGAAATATCCATCAAAAGAATAGTGTAATGCCTGCAGGATGAATATCATCATATGAATGCTAAACAAAAGATTCAACCTGACATTTACGATCACCATTCAAAGCAACAAAAACCTCAGCCAACCAACAATGGATGACACAATAAAAAACTCGAACTTTGCATTGATTATTGGAACATGGTCTTTGTATTGTGTAGCAAGATGATAAATGTTTAGTCTCCATTAAAAGATTCAAATCTCAATTAAACTCATCTATAAGCATTTCCCGGGGTACTAATTTTTTGGTTGTCTATCTCAAAATGATGTTTTCTTTGTTTTAAAATTTTTTGTTGTCTCTTATTTTGTTATGTAATCCAATCCATTTAGAGGTTCTATCCTTTTTTTCTGTACAATATTTTTGGTACAACTACAAATAAAAGTCAGACTATGTATATAATTTATTTTTTTACTACAAATGAACACATTAGGCAAAGCAAAACACAAAAGACTTGCCAAAAACAGATGATGTGCAAGTATTCATCGTCATGTTCATAAAAACAGATGCAACATGAGTAAATCAAAACCCACAATCGATATGCCGACTAATCGTCTTTTGACTGCTGAATTCACCATTTCATTATCTGAAAAATAGATGCAACATAAGTAAATCAAAACCCACGATCGATGAAAAAAACACAAACACCTGGAAAAACCTAAATCTCGTGAAAAAGACGTTGTGTGGAAGAATTTATTTAATCATGGATGGCTGATATGAAATTAGGAATGGTTACCGTCCATGGGATCCACATCCTATGCTGAAAATTCACATTTCGACCTGCAACTTCTCCATCTCGGAATTCATTCTCTCAACGCCCGTGATACGAAATTGGATGAGAATGAGGGATTTTGAAAGAGAAATGGAGTTAATGAGGTTGAGGGATTTCACTTAGCAAACCGATAGTCATTAGTGGGAGAAGAGGTCGTGGAATGACAGTTTGAAAATGAAGGCGATGAAGGGAAGACGTTGCAGAAAATGGGAAGGTGGACAACGTGAGGCGAGAGTGGAGGAGATGGATGAGGAGAGTGTCCTACCGTATGCGTATTTTTTTTTTTTTTTTACTTTCTTTTTAAACCCTAAACCGGGTCACGGAGCAGGTCAATTGACCAAATACGGGTCAATTGACGGTTATTTACTCTAAAATATATATATAGATAATTTAATTTAGATTTATCGTGGTAAAATTATATATAATTTACATTTAGGTTTATCTGGCACTGTAATGTTATGAAACATTTAACTTCAATTTTCTTATATTATATTCTAATTATTTTAGGTTTTGGGAAATATTTTTCATACTACAAATATAATATAATATAATAAAATTTAACTAAATTAAGATTTCAGACAAGTAATGTTATCAAACGCAATTAGAAATGCCGAGACGATTGCTGACATGAAGGTAACAAATGATACTATCCCACCATGTTCTTTACTTCCACAAGGTACTTCCCATGCAATATGTACAGATTCGGACTTGGAACCGTAATCTGCTACTGCCTCAACCATGCAGCTCTGATCAGAATCACTTTCTTTCCTACAGCCGTGCAACAATATGGTGGGATTTCCAAATTTGATTGTTTCAAATCCTTGTCCGAGAGGCTGCACGTATATATAGGTCGTGAATTGTATAGAATCTAAATAACCATGTAACAAGAAAATCACTTAGAACCATGTGGAATTTGGATATATAGGCAAAGCAAAAGCCATTCCTAGACAACTTTAGCATAATGAAGTGTAGGATAGCATGAAATAAATTGGCTGAAAGCTACAAAATGGACAAGTATAAGCAAATTTAGAAAAAATCATACCCCATGACAATTCTCAGTCATTGAACAAAGGACCCTATTAGTTTGGGTGCAAAATTTGCTCTCTACCATAAAAAATATACAGACTTTATCAAGGCTAACTATGAGCCATCTTATTAGTCGATTATTAACGGATCAAAGAAAACAAGATGGGTAAAAGTGAGGGCATAATCTAGTTCTAGTACGAAGACTCTGTAACACCACAACATTTGACATGTGTATAAAAAGATCAAACATGTGTTTTTTTTTTATACAAACAACAGCCATATGACTGCCAGGTGTGACCCAAAAATCTTCCAAAAGTGAAAACTCAGTCCACAACTTGAAATCAACATTCCCCCAGATACTACATTCATCCTAACAGACTTCTTTTAACACCTTTATGGATCTTTAGCTCTATTTTCTTGGGTCAATAATCAAGTGAGTGTTGATCAGGGTGCCGTGGAATATCACAAAATCCATTATATAGTGACAAATCTAGTCATAAATTCAGTGTGAAAGATAATGAATGGCATACCGCATAACGAGCATGTAAAGGAAGCTGAATCTTTAATTCCAGCTGCTTATTCTTGGCTGATAAATTATCAAAATTAAGTTCCACATGAATCTCAACCAGTGACCTATTTGACCTAAAGGATGGCAATTCTAAATTTGTGTCTCCAAAAACAGCTGCATCATTGAATACTGCATATCCATCAAAAAACTATCATCAGCCCGAAAATTGAACATTGCTGTGTAAATAAATCACCGGGTCATTTAACAACTTAATCTCCTCTTTTAACTGACAACAATCTAATATCTCGAACAAAAAGGTAAAGTAAATTACCTGAGCGCTGTATTAAATGCTGCAGTTCAAATGGATCTGCAAAAACTCCAGAGGGAAGCTTTTCAACAATAATTGCTTCACAAAAACTTTTGGAGAACTCAAATTCGAGCCTAATTACTGAAGATAAACGGCGATGGGAACCTTCACCAATTAAATTCCGCTGCAAAGATGTTAATTTCGGAACGTCTGGCTGTTCATCTACACACGAGCTAAGCGAAATTTCATCCCTAACAAAATTATCAAATTGTAAATCATTCAAAATACCATACTTCTCAAAATAAGGCTTCGAAATGTATCTTGCAGATTCAGTTTCCTGCCCCTGAAATATTCGACTGTTGAAGATAAGATTAATGATGCTTGATGACTAGGCTAGTAGTGACACTTGTGTAGTGTGTGGAGGTGACATGTGTCCAATGTTATCTAGCCTAGATTCTAGAGTCATGAGTTTGTTAGATGTTGTTATTACTTAAAGGGTGTACTAAACATTATTCACTGAATGAATGAAATTCTATCTTTTCTGTGAAATCTAAGTTGGTATCAGAGAAAATCCGGTGGCCATGTCTCCTTCCTCTATTCCTTTTGGATCCCTTACAGCGCCAAATGTTTCCGGTTTCACTCCACCACTGCTTAATGCCTCAATTCCACCACCGCCGCCGCATTTACTTACTACTCTCCCTGAGTTTCTCCGTTCTGCTGCATCTCCATCCCTTTTTAACTCCAGCTCCACCACTCACATTCCTTTTGGAGGAACTCTCACCCAAAGCTCCACAGTGAAACTAGATCGCAAAAACTATCTGCTCTGGAAGTATTCTGTTCTTCCAATCGTTCGTGGGTACAAACTCGATGGTTTTCTTTTTGGCACCAAGAAGCCTCCACCACAGGTGCTTATGAGCTCTACCGGCCTTGGATTCATTCCGAATCCAGCATTTGATGACTGGACTACTACTGATCAGCTTCTCATTGGCTGGTTGTTGGGTTCAATGACTGAGCAGGCCCTTCAAGAAGTCGTCGGTTGCTCCACCTCTAATGAAGTCTGGTTGACTCTTGAAACTCTGTTTAATAGTCAGGCCCAAGCTCATCTCCTTGAATTTAAAGATGCACTGACTAAGACGGAAAAAGGGGCCAAATCCATGGCGGATTATCTTGCCACCATGAAAGGGTTTTCAGATTCCTTAGCGAATTTCTTTGGATTTCCAGTTCCGACTTCCGAACTTGTCCTGGCTGTTCTTGGTGGACTTCCTAGGGAGTATGAGTCCGTGGTGGTCAACATTACTTCCAGAGTCACCTCTCTCACCCGGCCCGAGGTTCAATCACAATTACTCACCCATGAGCGGCTAATTTCCGGGTATAACGGCTACTACACACACATTGATCCGGTTAATCCTTCGCCAATGCTGCTTTTGCTCAACCTGGTATGGGTAGAAATGGTTCTAGACCTCAATCTTCTAATCGAGGCCGCAATCCCGGTACTACTTTTAGAGGTAGAGGAAGGGGCGAACGGGTGGTGGTAGGTCTAACAATCTTTGCTCGGTCGAATTCGTTCGATGCGGTTCTACGACACTGTTTGCCAAATTTGTATGAAGACTGGGCATGTTGCTTCTGAGTGCTGGCATAGGTTTGAGACAGACTATGTTCCAGCATCTCCTCAGAATTCACACACCAAGCAAGCTTCTGCCTATTTTGCTATACCAGAATCTGTTGCTGATCCTAGCTGGTACCTTGACAGTGGTGCTAGTCATCATGTCACTTCTGATATGAACAACCTGAGTTTGAGGTCACCATATGAAGGCTCTGATGCATTGGTGGTTGGGAATGGTGAGAGACTTTGCATTGCACACACTGGTTCTAGTCATCTTTTCCTACCTGCTACTAATCTTACTCTTTATCTTGCTAATGTTTTACATGTCCCTAAGATAGCCAAGAATTTGCTTAGTATTTCTCAACTTATTCATCATAATTCTGTTATTGTTGAGTTCACTGATTCCTGCTGTTTTGTTAAGGACAAACACACCAAGACCACTCTTCTGGAAGGACATCTTAGAGAAGGACTGTATCAGATTCATACACCCACTGTCATAGGTCCATCCCAGGGCTCTCTTCACTCCAAATGCTCTGTTCTTTTGTCTGCTTCACCAGCTCAGTCTCCTAGCATAGGATCTATTTTGCATTTACCTAAAGATGTAGAACTTTGGCATAGAAGACTACGCCATCCATCTGTAAAAGTTCTACATCATGTTTTCAAACTTTGTAATCTTCCTATTAATGAAACTTTACCTTTTTGTGAAGCCTGCCAGTTTGGAAAGTTGCATTCTATCCCTTATACTAATTCTGTTTATTTGTCTACACAGCCTCTTGAGTTGATCCATTCTGATCTCTGGGGTCCTTCTCCTATAAGATCAGTTAATGGTTATCTCTATTACATTGTGTTTGTTGATGATTTTAGTAGATTCTCTTGGATATTTCCCTTAAAACAAAAATCTGATGCTTTTCAAACATTTGTTAACTTCAAAACTCTTGTTGAAAATCAATTTGATCTCAAGATTAAAGTCTTTCAGTCTGCCTGGGGTGGAGAGTTTAGGAGCTTTCAATCTTATCTTGACCAGTCTGGTATCCATTTTAGGCACCCTTGTCCTCACATACATGCCCAAAATGGCAAGGTTGAAAGAAAACACAGGCATATCACTGAAACTGGCCTTACTTTACTTGCACAGGCTGGCCTTCCCCTTAAATTCTGGTGGCACAGCTTTCAACATGATTGTTCATCTTATCAATGTCCTACCTACTCTTGTTTTGCATCATGACTCACCATTCAAGGCTCTCTTCAAAAAACACCCTGATTATCTCCAAATTAGAACTTTTGGTTGTGCCTGTTACCCTCTTCTTAGACCTTATCACACTCAAAAATTCCAATACCATACCTCCAGATGCACCTATCTAGGCCTCAGTCCTAACCATAAAGGTCATGTTTGTGTGGATAACTCTGGTAGAATATATGTCACTAGGGACATCTCCTTTGATGAACACACCTTTCCTTTCAAGTCCAGTACATCTCCAAATCCTGATCTTCATGCTCCTGTACCTGACACATCTGTCCTCTCAATTCTCCCTACACCTTAATCCTCCAAACCAGTAGGAGTCACTGACTTTCCTGATCACACTTCCTCTCCTGGCATCTCCCCCTCAAATCCTGTGTTGAACTCTCCCTATAATAGGAGTACATCATCTCATAACAGGAGTCCTTCACCTAGTCCACCTCATTCCTCTAGTCCCATGCCAACTCCAGGGTCCCCTCTTATTGGTCCTACCAATTCTCCCACAGATTCAAGTCCTACAAATTCCATCCATACTTCACCTCCAACTAGTCCTCCATCAGATCCTCTTCCTCCTCCTCCCATACCTTCTCACTCTATGCAAACTAGGTCCAAGAGTGGGATTGTTAAACCCAAACATTACCTCAATCTTGCAGCACAAGTCTCTCACCCCTCTGAACCAGCAAGTGTGTCAGAGGCTCTGTCTGATGTTCATTGGACTCAGGCCATGAAGGAGGAATTTAAAGCTTTGTGTGATAACCACACTTGGACACTTGTACCCCCACATCCCTCACAAAATCTTGTTGGTAATAGATGGATATTCAAACTTAAACTTAAGCCTGATGGCAGTATTCTCAAGCATAAGGCTAGGCTTGTTGCCAAGGGGTATCTTCAGCAGCCAGGGGTTGATTATGCTGAAACTTTTAGTCCAGTGGCAAAATCCTCTACTATCAGGGTTATTCTGGGGTTAGCAGTCTCTCTTAACTGGTCCATTCAACAAGTTGACATCAACAATGCCTTCTTGAATGGCATCCTACATGAGTTAGTGTTTATGCCACAGCCTGAGGGTTTCAAAGACCCCTTCAAACCTCACTATGTTTGCAAACTACAGAAGGCACTATATGGTTTAAAACAGGCACCTAGATCCTGGTTTGAAGAATTGAGCACTCAGCTTCTAAAATGGGGTTTTATCCAGTCCACTTCTGACAATTCTTTATTTATTTTTCATTCAAAAGATGTGTTGTTATATGTGTTAGTGTATGTGGATGATTTCTTGATCACAGGTAACTCTCCTACAGTGATTACACGGTTCATTCATCAGTTGAATTCCAGATTTCCTCTAAAAGACCTGGGCAATCTCACTCACTTTCTGGGAATGGAAGTATATAGGGACAACAAAGAGCTTGTTCTGTCCCAACAACAGTATGCAACACAGTTGCTTCACAGACTTGGTTTGGCTAATGTTAAGGGATGTCCCAGTCCTATGGTGTCTGGAAAAATATTGACCCCTGATGATGGAAATCCCCCATCAAAGCGGATGCCCTACGTATAGAAGTCTTTGTGGGAGGCTTGCAGTATCTAACTTTCACTAGGCCAGACCTGGCTTTTTCTGTCAATACCTTAAGCCAATTTATGCACTGTCCTACAAATGTGCATTGGGATGCTCTCAAAAGGCTGCTGCGTTATGTTAAAGGTACCATTAAGTATGGTCTTCATTTTCCAGCCACAGGATCCATAGATCTTCAAGGCTTTTACGATGCTTGACCTGGGGTGCAATCCATTTGATAGAAGGTCCGTCTCGAGCTACTTGTGTGTACATTGGATCATCTTTGGTGTCTGGTCATCTAAGAAGCAGTCAGTAGTTGCTCGATCAAGTACTGAAAGTGAATATCGAGCCCTTGCTCACTCAGCAGCTGAAATGCTATGGCTGCAAGCCCTGCTCAAGGAGCTGCACATCAAAGTGCCTGCTGTTTCTGTGTTGCACTGTGATAATATTGGTGCTGAGTCCCTGGCCAAGAATCCTGTGTTTCATTCCAGAACCAAACACATAGACATAGATGTTCACTTCATTCGACATCATGTTCTAGCTCAACACATTTACGTCGTACATGTTCCTTCGACTCTGAGATTGCGGATCGCTCACAAAACCTGTAACAGGGTCTCAATTCAGCTACACCAGGAGCAAACTCAATGTAGCTGCTACACCATTTCGTTTGAGGGGGGCAGTTGAAGATAAGATTAATGATGCTTGATGACTAGGCTAGTAGTGACACTTGTGTAGTGTGTGGAGGTGACATGTGTCTAATGTTATCTAGCCTAGATTCTAGAGTCATGAGTTTGTTAGATGTTGTTATTACTTAAAGGGTGTACTAAACATTATTCACTGAATGAATGAAATTCTATCTTTTCTGTGAAATCTAAGACATTCTTTCTTCATCAATAGTATTGTTAAAAATAAAATTTATAACTTTTTTTTTAACGAGGATTCACCACAGTAAATGTCATACAGAAATTTAAATCGAAAACCCGAAAATCAGAGAAGAAATTCGCACTCACCTTAGTAAGATACAACATTAAGCATATTAAGAAATGCCAATACATGAATACAGCAGATTAATGGATTATTTTAAGAGACGAAAATGGAAAGTTATAAGACGAAGAGGAGCTGTGGATTTTTGTTGAGATAAATGTTTAGCTGTAGCTGATGACCGTCCGTCAAATTTAGGGGAACGTAGCATACGGAAGAAAGAAGAGAGATTTGATAAAGCAACAATACAATAGTGGGAGAAAGCTCTCGTTTCTTCTAGTTCCTTCAAGGAGGAATCTATGTTTCCGTTTTGGTCTCGACTTTGTTTATTTTCAATAGTTTTAATCTCTCAGTAACAACCCTGATCTGAGTTGGGTTCCTCTTTTACTTCCTTTGCTTCCTGATTCTGGGCTCATCATCTAATTTGGGGCATTTTGAGTTAAGGTTCAGAATTTGGGGATTTTTCCAATCAAATTCCTTTTCGTTATACTTCTCAAAATAAGGCTTCGAAATGTATCTTGCGATTCAGTTTCATGCCCCTGAAATATTCGACATTCTTCATCAATAGTATTGTTAAAAATAAAATTTATAACTTTTTTTTAACAAGGATTCACCACAAAATTATCAAATTGTAAATCATCCAAAATACCATACTTCTCAAAATAAGGCTTCGAAATGTATCTTGCAGATTCAGTTTCCTGCCCCTGAAATATTCGACATTCTTCATCAATAGTATTGTTAAAAATAAAATTTATAACTTTTTTTTAACAAGGATTCACCACAGTAAATGTTTTACAGAAATTTAAATCGAAAACCCGAAAACCAGAGAAGAATTTCGCACTCGCCTTAGTAAGATACAACATTAAGCATATTAAGAAATGCCAATACATGAATACAGCAGATTAATGAATTTTTTTAAGAGACGAAAATGGAAAGTTATAAGACGAAGAGGAGCTGTGGATTTTTGTTGAGATAAATGTTTAGCTGTAGCTGATGACCGTCTGTTCAAATTTAGACTATCTCCAACAATAACTCTTTATATCATCCTCTAACTACATCGTTTTCTGTTCCAGTTATATTTTTTCAACACTTTATAAATCAATCTACTCCAACAAATTCTCTCTATAGAATCCTCAATTAACATTTTTTTTTCCGCTAATATTTTTTCTGAGGGTTTTTTTTCATTAATAATTATCAATAAAAATTCTATTTTCAAATATGTATCATATAGTTAGTATACTATTAAAGTTGCATGTTTGGTCATCCGGCTTTTTGCGACGCTTTGGTCGTCCGGCTTTAGCGACGTTTTGGTCGTCGCTATACCAATTTTTTTGTCTTTTTCCCTTTTTTTTTGGTTAGGTAAAACGAAGTCGTATGATTTGGTACGGTGTTATCACATCAACGTGTTTATCACTAGGGTTTTTATTTGAAGCATTCAATTCTCTGATTCGAGTTTCAGAAATTTTAATTGTGTTATTATGTAGTTTCTATTGGTACACTGAAACTCTGGTTTGACTTTTTGTGCACGAAGGTGCATTTCGATCTTCAGAATTTTTTGGTTAAGTAAAACAAAGTCGTATGATTTGGTACGGTGCCACAAAAACTACTAAAAAATAAAATATTGTAAAAATTAGATAAGGAATGAGAATGTTCATTCGATCTATGATACATAAAAGATACATAAAAATAAAAAACGAGATCCAACTCCCATTTATCTTACTTATCCTTCGGTTAATTTACTTCGATAAAAGATAAGAAAATGAAAATCTTCCGAACCTTTTCTTTTTTAAATTTTTTTTATTAGTATTAGTTAGGGTTAAGTCTGACATGAATAATATTCTACGACTAACAATTCATTTATTTGAGTTTGGGAAATTTTAATTTTGTTATTATGTAGTTTTTATTGGTTCACAGAAACACTGGTTTGACTTTTTTTGCACGAATGTGCATTTTGATCTTCAGGATTTTTTCTCCACATGTAACCTTTCTTGCTGCAACACGCAGGCATATTGTCACCTCTAAAGGATGGTTTAAATGTTTTTCTAAGCATTGAAGTAGGTTGATATCTTCTTTATTTTTGCTAAAGTAAATTTATTGCAGACATAAAAACTATAATCGGTGCATAAAAAAAGTGAGGGCACACCGTGCATCGCATGTTGGCCCCCACTAGTATATATATATATATATATCCCCACCAAACCCATCAGTATACTTTAAGAGGGACTCTATTTCAAGAGATTCATCTAAAGAAATATAAAGATAAAGTCTGTTAAAAAGTTACTATTGGAGGGTTAAAGGATAACAAGTAACTTTAAAAAAAGCTTTAAAGTGGGTATCCAGTCTCCATTGGAGACAGTCTTAGAGGAACGTAGCATACGGAAGAAAGAGGAGAGATTCGATAAAGCAACAATACAAAGAACTAACACATAATCCTACTTGGTACTCGTTATAAATAGGGTAAATTCTTCCCTAGTCACTTCCATTTGTGGTGTAGATACATGTGGATGTATCGAACCACACAGTTTTAAATCAAATTCAAAATATGTGATCCAGATTCATCCACATTGTACAACTCCACAAATGGAGTGTCTATGTAAGAATTACCCAATAAATATGGCTCATTGTCACATATTCTATAGACACAATTAATACAAAAACTAAGGCAAATTATGCCAAATTACAAACTCTCTCTACTTTTATTTAGCACCACCGCTTGCTCCACCACAGATTCATCACCACTGCCGTGTACCACCGGTGGACACTCATTATTATAGCAAGATGTCCACCACATACACCACCGCTAAACATCCGAGATGATTTCGACATTTTCAGTTGACTCCATTACCGAGAAAAGCAAGCTCCCAGCTCCTTCCGGTGTACGGCCCTACCGTCCTCTCCATCATCTGCGGCGCTGCAAGGATCTGCATCGGTTTCATCAGGTTTTGCAACAGTTCTTCATAAAAGGCTCTCGGATTTAGCCATTTCACCAAAGAAACTTCACTTTTGATGTCAAATACAAGGTAAACCTCACGAGTCTTGTTCAAAATCTACGAGTTAGCGTTCGAATCATCACCCATCTCGTAGGTTTTTTATCAAGAAACACATCGGACCTATTTTCTACACTTTTGGCTAAGGGTTTTCAGTTTTGGAGCAATATTTTGGTTGTTTGGAATTGTATGTTTGTTGAAACAAGTGAGAGCACACGATTTTGTTGAGTTTGCGCTTGAGAAATCGCCACTCTCATCATTTTCATGTTAAGGATGAAACCCTCCAACCTGTTTGTTGTATTGGTGTAGCTTGTATGTTTTAGTAGCTTTTTGTGGGTTTCCTTTCAAGTTGAGATCACAATAACACTGTTATAAAACTGATGGAGATAACTTCAGATGCAAGAAATAGAAACAGATGCAATCAAACGTAAATAATCAAAGGAGATAACAAAAAACAAGAAGAACACAGATTTAACGTGGAAAACCCCTCTCAAAGTGAGAGAGATAAAAAACCACGGGCAGAAAAGAGATATTTATTATTATGCACTGAGTTTCAGATTTCACACACACAGACAATGTAACAACAGCTGTATTTATAGGCACAAATCCCTAAACCCTAGCCGTCAGGAATCTTTGTCTGATACGCCATAAATACCCCTACACGTGTCCTCCTTTTAATGACACTGTATAGCTATCACATAACAGAATTAGCAGATGTGGGACCCCGCTTTGTATTCCGGTACTCGGCGGACTTCACCGCGGCGACGAAGCCTCGCAGACTCCACCCTACTGATGCACAGAATTGAATACACTTCTCAGCTGTCCATCACACAGCTGAGTCTTCAGATTGGTTCCACCAAATGTAGAGTTTAAGTCACTTTACTGACAAACACTTTTCTGGGCTTGTTACTTGCATATTCTGGGAATTTTGCTGAGGTTAGGATTATAGTATGTCGGAATCATCAAAAACCGGTATATTCTTGGACTTCCCAGTTGAATCATCCCAGTTGTCCTTGAGTTTCCGGTGTTCCGTACGTCGGACCGCCATTCAACTCACCGGAAAGGTCACTTTCGACAACATACTCGGGTAGCCGCCTGAAAATCAGATAGTACGAGTTGTTGGGTGTTAGAGAACAGAGGTAGTTGAGGATCATAGTACTTTTGTCTTTTGGCGCAGACGACATATCAGATTGTGACACATGGCAGGAAGGAAGGAAGGACTTAGAGCTGGTCCCCATCACCCTAGCTAAAGGGACCACTCATGATCCACCACATGGCAGAAACGAGGACACGCTTGAAAACCCAACGGCTGATTGGGACCGGACTCAGCAAGAAGAAAGGTTAAGGATCACTACGGATGCTCGGGGCATCATAAATCAAAGAAGTAAGTTGAACGAGGCCGCTGCGAACACGGAACCAGTTCGCATCGGCGATGCCCGCGAGAAAGCGCATGTTGGAACATCCAGACCGCAGCGAAGTCATGAGGTAATACCGGAAAAGATACCGGGCGGATTCCAGGAAGAACTTGAGGTAGCGGCGATGAAAGAATACTGAACTTTATACACTTGAAACATCTTGGACGTATGAACCACAAATTTACTTATTTAACATATTTTACAATTTGAAATTGCACAAAATTCACACATTGATACGAAATAACACAATTCCACTTTCATGATGCTACATATCTTGTTAGAGAGGCTCTGCGGACTTTAATTCTAGCACTGAGTCGAAATAACTGAAGTATTGTGGACTTTTGCAATTCATATTACAAGACCAATACGGATACATTTGTGTCTTCTTACTTCGATGCACACATTCATTAAAGAACCGCCAGTTAAACACATGGTATACGCATTTAAACCCATAAAATGATAAAAGCTTTGATACAAGAGTCTTTACTTTGATTTCCTCCTATGAGATTTCTTACAAATTCTTCTTCAAATCTAGGAAGAATTTTCCACCTGCATTCACTGATTTAGATATTTACTTAAAGATTCAAGATGAAACCTTAATTTTCTAATACTCCATTAAACACTTAGAAGAACAAGAAGACACTTGCTTAGAACTTGAATGGGGCTGGAAAATAAAAGTGTTATTGCCTTGAATTGCTGAAAATTTTGCCTTGGAACGTAAGAGGAAAGAAGGAGAATGTGTGTTTGTGTTTGTAAGCATGAAAAAAAATGGAGAAAATGGATGTCAAGGTTCGTTTTTAATGGGATTGAATGAAAGGATGCAACAGAAATGAAATTGATAACTGTCGGAAGTTGCAAAAACTGAAATGAATTTGATAACCGTCGGAAGTTGCCAAAACTGAAAGGTTGCGTTTTTTTTATTTAATCCTAACATGGAACCTGTTAAGTTTTGTGACTTGATCTCTAAAACGGGTGGAACTAATCTGAAAACTGAAACTGAGTTTTGTGAAATAAAACTGAGTTTTGGGAAAAGCTGAGTTTTGGAGAAAACTGAGTTTTGTGGAAACTGAGTTTTATGGAAACTGAGTTTTGGTAGAAACTGAGTTTTGGGGGAAACTGAATTTTGCTGAGTTCTACATCTGTGTTTGTTGATTACAAGTGAGTTTCAAGAAAAGTGAGTTTTCTGGGAAAGTCAGTTTGGAGCTGAGTTTCGTCTGGTAGTATTGAAGATACAACAACAAGTGTTTAGAAGAGTTCAAGTTAGAGGACTGAAGTTAGTTGCAGGCCTGAAGTCAGTTAGAGGACTGTTAGCAAGTTGTTGGGCAGTTACAGGCGGTTACCATAGCTCATTACACTTGAGGACACTCTTATAAATACTAGATTAACATAGAGAAGTAATTTTATCAGTTGAAATATTGTAAAACGTACTGAAATGCTGCAGTTTCTTTTCCTTCTGTTTACTACTTCAAAACCAGTTTGTTTTTAATGGAATTTGTTCAGTTTCTTCAGTTTATAAGTTGATTCTTGATTGATTCAATAAAATCTTCATGGTATCAGAGCGTATCACCGCTCATCCGCTTTGATTTGAAGATTCTGGTTCTGGTTCAATTGATTCGTGAGAAGGACGTTTTTTGCTGTTTGCTTGTTCTTGATCATTGACCAGTTTTTGGTATCGTTTCTATGGATTCTGGAGCTCAAAATCAAGGCATTTTGCCAGGTAATCCGTTATACTTACATCCAAATGAGAATCCGACTTTGATCTTGGTACAGCCATTGTTGAATAACAAAAAATACCATCCATGGAGTCATTCCATGAAAATGGCTTTAATAACCAAGAACAAGATTGGCTTTATAGATGGAACAATCAATACACCTGCAGTGGATTCACCAGAATTCCAAGTTTGGCTGCAATGTAACACATTCGTAAAAACCTGGATATTAAATTCTGTAATGCCTTCTATAGCCCAAAGTGTGATGTATAGGGAAACAGCAAGGCAAATTTGGTTAAATTTACAGTCAAGATTCTCTAGATTGGATGTTTTCCGCCTAGGAGATCTATTGGAACAAGTTCATGCTCTTAAGCAAGGAGATTCAGATATTACAACATATTTTACCAAGCTTAAGACCTTGTGGGATGAAATAGCTATTATGAGGCCGGATCTGTTTGTTCTTGTGTTCCTAGTGTCAACGTGATGTGGTTAAAGTGTTTACTTGGTTATCTTGAAACGAGAGAAAGTTGTTAAGTTCTTGAGAGGGTTAAATTCGAGTTTTCGCATGTGTTAACACAAGCACGATTAATGGTTCTGTTCCGGACTTGGACACGGTTTTTGCCATGGCCTTGAAATTGGAAGATAAAAAAGAATCGATAACGATTTCCGGATGCAAGCTTGCTTTGTACAATAGGGCCTTTAATCCTAATACGAGGCTCGGTTTTCAAGTGAATGCACGAAATTCGGGCTATCAACGGACTACGGGCGAACATTGACTAGTGGAGGATCCAATTTCAAGAAAAGTGGTGGTGGTGGTCCTAATGGTGTTTCAAATGGTAAAAAGATTCAGTGTACATTTTGTGGATATACAGGGCATATTGTAGATAAGTGCTACAAGAAACATGGGTTCCCATCTGGCTGGAAACCTAAGAGTAGAGTGAATATGACAGAATCTGGATCAGGGGAACAGGTCATGAATTGCAGTAATCCTTTGTCTAACACACAAGATTCAGAAGGCTATACTCTTAGCAAAGATCAGTTCCAGCAGTTGATAAGGTTATTGGATGTCCAGAAGGCAAATTCCCATGAGCATGTGGCTAATCAAGCTACTGTTTTGACAACTAATTTTGTTCCAAGCTGCGACACATCGAGTCCGTCTAAATCCTCTAGTATTTTGTCTTGGATTATAGATAGTGGTGCCACGATCATATAGTCAATAACATTGCTTATTTGCGATCTCCAGGCCTATTCACAATATGTATGTTGGGCTACCAAATGGTGCCAAAGTGAAAGTTACACATATAGGCACGGTGCTTGTTAATGATCATTTAGTGCTTACGGATGTGCTTTATATACACGATTTTAACTTTAATCGATATCCTTAGCTAAACTCACTTTGCTAACCTTGCTTTGAGTGTTGTTTTTGATCTTGATGTGTGCAAAATTCAGGACAAGAAGCATGGGAATCAGATTGGATCAGCTAAAAAGTGTAAAGGCCTTTATGTGTTGCATAGTTCACGAGGTATCGTCAAAGATCATATAACAGCTAATAGTGTTTTTCTAGATGATAATTCTTGTATCACAGATGAGCAAGTCTGGCATTACAGACTTGGCCATCTGTCAAACACAAGACTTTCAGATTTACTTCATGTTGATGTTTCCTGTACTTTTCAAAAACCTTGTCATATCTGTCAACTAGCAAAACAGAAACGAAATTCTTTTCCTTTGAGTACATCTTCTGTAAATGGTGTGTTTTATCTAGTACATTTTGATATATGGGGCCCTTATAAACAAAAAACAGTACATGGTCGTGCTTATTTTCTCACTATAGTGGATGATTACTCAAGGTTTACTTGGATACATTTATTAAAAGCAAAGTCAGAAGTAAGGCAGTTAGTTCAATCTTTTATCCAGTATGCATTAGTTCAGTTTAACAAACATGTTAAGGTAATAAGATCGAGATAATGGTCTTGAGTTTGACATGCACGAATACTATGCGAGAAAAGGGTGTTATACACCGGACCTCATGTGTGGACACTCCACAACAAAATGGCATAGTAGAGAGAAAGCATCGGCACATTTTGAATGTTGCACGAGCCTTAAAGTTTCGATCAAACTTACCCTCACTTATTGGGGCTATTGTGTTATACATGCTGTTTTCTTGATAAATTTGACTCCCTCACCTGTGATCAAACTCCAAACACCTTATTATCTATTATACAATAAACAATTTGAATACACAGAACTTAAGGTTTTTGGTTCACTTGTGTATGATTGCACTCGGTCTCACAATAGGTCAAAGTTTGATCCTAGGGCTAGACAGTGCATATATCTTGGAGTCCACTAAATTTACAAAAGGTCACATATTGCTTGACGGACAAACTAGAGATATCTTTGTTTCTAGGGATGTACAATTTTATGAGAAGATATTTCCTTTACATACAAAATCTGTAGATATGAAACAAGTCAATGTCCCACTGCCTGTACCATATGAAGTCCTAAATGATGAGGATATTCAACATCCTGCAACCACTGGAGCTACAGCTCAGGTTTCTACACAAACTGAAGATCCTCATGTTCAACATGTTCAAAATGAAGCAAGAAGATCAAACAGACAGAGACATGCTCCTACATATCTTAAGGAATATGTAGTACCTACAAAGAAATCACCACATTCCATTAATAATGTGCTGAGTTATGACAAACTGATCAACAATTATCAGAAATTTGTCTGTGCAGTGGACAACATTCAAGAACCAAAGACTTACAATCAGGCTATAAGGCATGAATGCTGGAGGGAAGCAATGCAAAAAGAACTAGATGCATTACAAGAAACAAAAACTTGGGAAGTTGTGAATCTACCTCCTGGAAAATCTACAATAGGGTGTAAATGGGTGTACAAAGTCAAGTATCATGCTGATGGTTCTATAGAAAGGTACAAGGCTAGGCTAGTAGCAAAAGGATATACTCAAACCTATGGAATTGACTACCAAGAGACCTTCTCACCAGTTGCAAAGGTCACCACAATAAGAGCTTTGTTAACACTTGCAGCTTCAAAGGGTTGGCACATACACCAAATGGATGTCAACAATGCCTTTTTACATGGTGAACTGGATGAAGAAGTTTATATGGACCTGCCTCTAGGGTTCCAAGCTAACAAGCCTAATCAAGTTTGCAAGCTCACAAAGTCATTTATGGACTCAAACAAGCTAGTAGACAGTGGAATTCAAAATTGACAGAAGCACTGAAACAAATGGGATTCATCCAGTCACAGCATGATCATACATTATTCACAAATGGTACATATACAGAGTTCATAGCTCTACTTGTATATGTAGATGACATAATAGCCACAAGTTCAACTATGGCACCAATTGATGAGGTCAAACAAGTCCTTCATAACAAGTTCAAAATCAAAGACATTGGAGAGTTGAGGTACTTTCTAGGAGTTGAAGTAGCAAGGTCATCTAAAGGGATCTATATCAACCAAAGGAAATACACACTGAATTTGTTGGAAGAATATGGCTTTACGGATGCTAAACACAGTAAGTACACCTTTGCATTCAAAACGAAACTCACAAATGGAGATTACGAATTATTACAAGACAATACTATATACGAACTATTGTTGGGAAGGTGATTATTTATCCTTTACAAGGCTGATATAGCATATGCAATCCAAAGTTTGAGCCAATATTTGTCTCATCCTACTATAAACCATATGCGAGGTTTGCACATAGAGTATTAAGATACTTAAAGAACAATCCTGGTCAGGGCATTTTATTTGAAGCTGCTAATGACCTTATTCTGAAAGGATATACAGATTCAGATTGGGCAGGGTGTGAAGATTCAAGGAAGTCTATTTCAGGCTACCTCATGTTTCTTGGGACATCACCAATATCTTGGAAATGCAAGAAACAATGCACAATAGCCAAAAGCTCTTCTGAAGCTGAATATAGAGCAATGGCTAATGCCACTTGTGAGTTGCAATGGTTGGTGTACATCCTAAAAGATATGCAGATACATGTTCCTTTGCATATACTACTGTTTTGTGACAATGCAAGTGCCATGCATATAGCAAAAAACCCTATTTTCCATGAGAGAACTAAACATATTGAACTTGATTGCCATATCACAAGGGCAAAAGTTCAAGCAGGCTTTCTGAAATTGATGCCAATCAGGACAACAAATCAATTAGCAGACATCTTAACAAAACCCTTAGACACTCCCATTTTCAGCTATCTATTGTCCAAGTTAGGCACATATTCTATTTTCAAGCCTACAACAACAAGTGTTTAGAAGAGTTCAAGTGCAAGCTGCCTCCCTGATTCAGCTTGAGGGGGGGTATTGAAGATACAACAACAAGTGTTTAGAAGAGTTCAAGTTAGAGGATTTGAAGTTAGTTGCGGGGTGAGTCGTTAGTTAGAGAGTCGATTAGAGGGCCCCATAGCAAGTTGTTGGGCGATTCTGAGCGGTTACCACGGCTCATTACACTTGAGGACACTCTTATAAATACTAGATTAACATAGAGAAGTAATTTTATCGGTTGAAATATTGTAAAACGTCTTTGAAATCTTTGCGGTTTCTTTTCCTTCATTTACTACTTCAAAACCGGTTTGTTTTTAATGGAATTTGTTCAGTTTCTTCAGTTTATAAGTTGATTCTTGATTGATTCAATAAAATCTTCAGGTAGATAACAGCTGGAGCTGGGGTCCACATCTGGGGTATTTATGTCAATTCCGACAAAGATCTTTGGTGGTTGGGGTTTGGGATTTGTGTCTATAAATACCAAAGTTGTAATCAATGCAAAGTGTGTCTTTCAAAGTGTTATTCACACACTCGTGAAAACCTTGTAATTCTGTGCATAATAAAATATCTCTTTTTCTGTCCGTGGAGTAGTCGACACAACGCCGGAAACCACGTTAAATCACCGTGTTCTCTTTGTTTCTGTGTTTTATCAATTTCCGCCTTTTTTTACTGTTAGATTGCATCTGTTTTATCTTTTTTCAAATGTAAATTTCTCATCTGTGTTTCAACAGAACCGGTAGGAATCCACCGCTGAGCCGATGAGGAAAACGGCCGAGGGCCTTCTAATGGACCCTTAGACGTTCATGATGTGTTTGATTTTAAAAACAAATATATTTTTCGAAAAATCATACTTTTATGATGTCACACAGATTTGAAAGTTACATAACCTTGAAATTAAACTCAGGGTATTACTATAATGTTCAAGGAAATTGTCAGACATGTGATATAATATATGCTAAAAATATTTATACAATAGAACAGGACATAAGTTTTATTCAAATATCATTATAAGATGCAGCATATATAAGTGTAAAAGATGCGGCATGTCATGTGTAAAAAAAAATATTGGATTTATTATTATTATTATTATTATTATTATTATTATTATTATTATTATTATCCGATATCAGATGACCGACCAATCGATATCACCTGATCGATCAACCAACAGACAATCGGCCTCAGGCCTCTTTAGTATAGGGCCGACCGTGCCGGTAAGCCAAAACTTAAACCAACTACACAAGACTTTATGATCATTAAACTTATTAATAATGGCGATTTTTAACGACGGAATCATGAATTTATGTTCGGGTGAGCTAATAGACCGTATTATGATAATCGTGTAGGCAGGATGAAAATATGTTGGCGGATTAGGTCGAATTAAAACGGTACATATTGCCATATTGGCTTAAATTATTTACCGCCACTTTGGCATAACCATTTACTTTGATATAACCATTTATAATTGTTGTACCATAAAAGTTTCACACATGATTATAGATATGCTGATATGCATATTTATATACATGAGTAGATAAAAACAGCTGAGCAACGCTCAAAGTTTGGTTACAATATTCAAGATGCAAAAACTGAGAATGAAAAGCTAGGATAATTAGTCTATATGCTGATACAATGCAATACTAGGCTAAAAGGACAAGATGCAATGCAAATAAAGAACTTTAGACAACTGCCTAGAAAACAAGAATAATGATATAGGCACAACAAATAACACAACGGTGATCTGCTCCGTTGATCATGCTAGATTTACATCATTACCAATTTAAGTCATTATGATCAACGGTGCAGATCACCGTTGTGTCATTCGTTGTGGCACAACCGTAGTGCATCTATCATTACTCAGAAAACAAAAGGTTTGTTGAGTAGTAGGGCCCCACATCCCCATGGCTAGAGGCAGGGGCGGATCTACGTTGGTGTAAAGGGGGTCTACAGACCCCGTTAAAAATAAAAATACTCTATAGAAAATGTTTCGGACATCGGAAAAAAAATTATTTAATGTGTTAAATATTTACGGATCCCGCTGGAAAAACATTCTGGATCCGCCACCGGCTAGAGGATGTCTACATCAATGAGTCAATGTCATACTATTGAAATTGAAATGCATTGATTAATATAATTAATATATATATATCATTTTATAGTAAATTCTATTAAATGTATTTTACGTACGTAAATGTCTTTTACTACAACTTCTTTTTCGCTCCAAAAATAGGCAACAAAAAGAGGGTTGACACCGAAACCACCGTCTTTCTTCTCTCTTCTCTTCTCTTCTCCTCTCCCTCATGTCCTGATGATGATGGGAGAGAAACCTGCATTGAATTTTATACAGTCATAACAACAAACACCTGCAATGCAGAAACACAGACACGAATTTCTTGCAATATTAATCATCTTGTACCTCATCACGATCACCATCATCCATGTTCTCGCCGACGATGCCGCCGTTATGGCCAAACTGGCCAAATCCCTCTTCCCTACTCCCTCCGGATGGTTCGGTAACAACCCGTGTCGATGGTCTGGTGTGGAGTGTGATAAATCGGGCCATGTGACCTCCATTTCCTTAAGCTTCAAGTCTCTTTCAGGTGAATTGCCTGAAGAATTGAACCAGCTTTCGAGTTTGGCTAGCCTTAATCTACAAGGGAATAAATTTTCAGGGACTTTACCTTCATTGTCAAATCTTGCATCTCTTCGAGAAGTGTATTTTGATGGCAATAATTTCACCTCGTTTCAATCTGGTTTTCTCTCCGGTTTGACGAATTTACAGACATTTAGCATCGACCAAAATTCAAATCTTTTACCATGGACGATCCCTGAAAGCCTGACGGGTTCAACCACCTTGGTTACCTTTCAAGCTAGCAAAGCTAACATAATGGGAACGATACCTGACATATTTGGTAGCTTTCCAAATTTACAGAGTCTTAGGCTTTCTTATAACAACATTACAGGGTCTTTGCCACCGTCTTTTGGTAAATCAGGGATACAACATTTGTGGCTTAACAATCAGTTAACAGGACTTTCTGGTGGGCTTGATGTGCTCGGCACAATGTCTCAATTAACTCAAGCTTGGGTACATGTTAACAAGTTTACAGGGCCAATCCCTGATCTTTCTAATTGTGTAAATCTATTCGATCTTCAGCTTCGCGACAATCAGCTAACCGGTGTGATTCCTGCTTCTCTAACATCTCTTCCTAAGCTTGTTAATGTATCTTTGCAGAATAATATTTTCCAGGGTCCAGTTCCTGTCTTTCCGAATAGCGTCCTTGTCAGTCTTGGAAATACAAATAGTTTCTGCAATCCCAGCCCTGGCCCTTGTGATCCACAGGTGAATTTATTACTTGATACTGCTGGTGCCTTAGGCTATCCAGTAGAAATTGCAGAGTCTTGGCAAGGGAATGATCCTTGTGAGAATTGGAGATATATTTCTTGTGGATCAGGAAGTGTCATTGTCATCAATTTTGCAAAACAGAATTTTGTTGGCACCATATCACCTGCCATTGCTAATCTGACTTCATTGAAAACCTTGATGTTGAGTGATAACAAACTTACCGGTGTCATACCGACTTCTTTGACAAGCCTGAAGTATCTCCAACTCCTTGATGTTTCCAACAACAACCTCTCTGGAAAAGTACCTGAATTCGGGCCAGGTGTTGTTGTAAAAACATCCGGTAATCCGTTTATTGGTGTTGACTTGTCCTCTGACTCCTCTGGAAGTGCATCAAATGGAAGAAAATCAAATGTACTGCAGTGGTTGTTTCCAGTGATCGCCGTTGTGGTTGTAATCATCGCTGCTATCTTAGGTTTCGTAGTTTATAAACGATACATGAAAAAGAAAAGGGAGGATTACAAGTCAGTGAAAATTGGAGTGAAATCAAAGAAGAGTGATGATGTCTTAGCAAATAGCAATGGAATAACGTACAGTGGTGATTTCCATATGACTGCCGGCGTTAGTGTGAGCATACCAATAGAAGTATTGGTAGAGGCTACAGACAATTTCAATCAAGAAAACAAAATCGGTGAAGGTGGATTTGGCGTTGTTTACAAAGGCAAGCTTCATGATGGGACACAGATTGCTGTAAAAAGAATGGAATCCTCTCTAATCAACAAAGCGGGCTTAAACGAGTTTAGAGCAGAGATTGAGGTTTTGTCAAAGGTTAGACACAGGAACTTAGTTGCACTTCATGGTTTCTGTGTCCATGGAAATGATAGGCTATTGGTGTATGAGTACATGCCTCAAGGATCACTTGAGCACCATTTATTCAAGTGGCGTCAAACGGGTAACAGCCAACCGATTTCTTGGAAACAGAGGATCTCTATTGCTTTGGATGTTGCCAGGGGAGTAGAATATCTACACAGCTTAACGCAACAATCGTTCATCCACAGAGATCTTAAGCCTTCTAATATCCTTCTTGGAGATGACATGAAGGCCAAGGTTTCTGATTTTGGATTGGTCAAAAGTGCCCCTGATGGGAAATATTCTTTAGAGACTAGATTAGCTGGAACTTTCGGATATCTTGCCCCAGAATATGCAGGTAATACTAAACTACGTCATTGATTCATCGATCATGTATACAAGATAATCTCAAAACTTGTAGCACTTTACCAAACCGAATCATCCAAGCTCTAACATGGGATTTTTGTGTTGTTTAACTAACAGCCACAGGTCGTGTGACAACGAAAGTGGACGTATATGCATACGGGGTGATCTTGATGGAGCTAATGACAGGTCAAAAAGCGTTAGACGACACACTTCCAGAAGAGAGAAGTCATCTAGTCAGTTGGTTTCGAAATGTTATTATAAACACCAACAATCTCGTAAGCTGCCTGGACCCTTTCTTAGAAACAGATGAAGAAACACTGAAAAGTATATACAAAGTATCAGAATTAGCAGGGCATTGCACTGCTCGTGAACCGTCACAAAGACCTGACATGACTCATGTTGTTAATGTGTTGTCTCCACTTGTAGTCCAGTGGACACCTCGCTGCAATAACGAAGAAGATGAAAATATCGCGATTGATCTCCATATGACTCTGCCTCAAGCCTTAGAGAAATGGAAAGCAAGTGAAGGCAAATCCACTTCAAGCTATTTGTATACTTCAGATGACATGAGTGGCACATTTACAACTAAGAGGGCTTCAGAGACCACTAGCTCATTTAGTTCTCCTGATGGCCAGTGATGCGGCACTTTTACGTGGTGGTGGATCACGAGGCAATGACATGTGTATAAAAAAAGACAAATTAAATATGTTATGTTTATCATGAACATGCTATACGGTGCAGTGAAGAGTTTTTTTCATAAAGACTAGAACTCATCAGAGGACATATATAGGAAACTCAAATATGTACATATGTGTTTATGGCAATGGAGTCCCTCTTTATTTTGGTACTTACCAGAATAGAGATCTCTGGTACATGGTATCTAAGGTGAAGTCTTGCATGAGAATTTTTGCATTTGAAAGTAAAAGAAATTAATGTAACAAACTATGAACTTATGCCAGAATCTGCAAAACTGAGCAATACGTACATTATCCTTTTTGAGTGTCTTGCCACTTTGTTTTTACTTTTTTCTGCTCTTTTTTTTTTTTTCTTCCAGATTATATAAATGAAAAAAAATGACTGAGATTAGATTAGTACGAGTGCTTGAATGATTATCCTTTTCGATGGAGTTGATAGTCTTTCAGCCATCTTCAAGCCTAATAAGTAGAATCAAGAGATTTCCAAGGTTCAGATGTAAAACTTCAAATAATTCGGTACTTACTATATCATGACCGAGAAGTGTGGAGGAAGAGAACATTGCAGAGAAAAGTTAGGAGATTGTATAATTACTTTGATGTCAAAATGTTGTATGTTTTTTTATTTGTATGCATTTTCAGAATTACTGATTGGTAAAAATCTTGTCTAAAAAAATGGTGTTTTATGGGCACGTTTGGTATAGAGAAAAGTCGAGAAAAGAAAAGTGATGAGAAAAGAAATGAATAAATTCTCAGCTTGTGTTTGGTATGCGGAGAAAAGATGCTGAGAATAGAAATGATTATTTTTTTTTTAAATGAGAATTGATAATAAAATAATATAATTTATTCTCACCAAAGCATGTTTGGTTGTCATGAAAAAATGTAATCGAATTTTTTTTGGGAAAAGAATATAATCATATTTTATGGGTGAAATTTTATTGAGTATATTATTTTTGGTTTCAGGTAAACTCTTGAACCGAACCGAACCGAAAATCATAAACCGCAGTTTTTCAATTGGTTTTTTAATAGGATAAACCAATTTAAAAATTGGATAACATGCTCGATAGGACATGAGTTCTAGTATCATAAGTGTTTCTTCATAGGACCGTCCACGAATTTGATCAATTACTCTTCTTGCTTTGTCAGGAGACATAGGTATATGGTGGCCAAAAACATATACCTCTAACACACTTTTTTTTTTGTTTTTTCCTTTGTTATCATAAAGTGACTCCTACTAATGAGTTATCATGATCACAGACATTTCTGGAACACCTCTAACAGAGGGGCAAATAGTCCATTTTGAAAGAACTTATGGTCAACCTCTTTCCGATATGAATCTATCGATTCGAAGGGAAAGAACTTGCATCAGTATCTCAATTTCAATTCAAACATGGGTTTGATTCACATTCCATGTTCTGGGGGAATTGCACGTATAGAGATTCAAAAAAGAATCGATCTGATCCAGGTCATAATCTTTATGGGATTTCCAAAGTTATTATTAGAAAGTAGATCACGAGGAGTCGAAGAATTACGACAACCCTAGAAAAGAATTAAATTGTATGAATCGTAAACTTAACATTGTTATCAAAAAAAATTCAAAACCTTATGGAAACCCCACTATTCTTGCAGAATTTCTAGCCGAACAATTAAAAAATAGGGTTTCATTTCGAAAAGCAATGAAAAAAGATATTGAATTAACCGAACAAGCAGATATCAAAAAAGCGCATTCAAATTCAAATTTCGGTCGGATTGATGGAAAAGAGATTGCGCGCGTTGAATGGATCCGAGAAGGCAGAGTTCCCCTACAAACCATCCAAACCGGACAAACATTCCAAATTCGGTTTGTAGGAAAAAACCGGGTATAACCCGAACCGAACTAAAATATAATATATAATTATATATATATATATATATATATATATATATATATATATATATATATATATATATATATATATATATATATATATTTGATGGGTTAATTACTTAAAAGTATAGTTTTATATACTTATTACCTATATAAGGACATATAAAGGAATGCATTTAACATATAGACACATTTTATTCAAATTTTACCTAATTTACCCTCTCTTTTCAGAACAAATAGGCGGTGATACTCTTGTAGTACTTAGTCGTGGAGTCAATTATCTAAGCGAACAGATCTAAACACAAGCTTTTGTCAAACACGATCAAATGAACACGAAGAACCATAATAACTGTTTGAAGATTTATACTAATTCCTTGTTCTTCTGATGAATTTGATCTTTCTCAGAATCCAATATTCAGGTTGAGATTGAATTTCGACAGCAATGGACGTGGAGAAATCGTCGCTATGCAATTGTGTGGTGAATTTCCTGTTAGAGGAAAATTACTTGTTAACGGCGTTCGAGCTTCTCCACGAAATCCTTGACGATGGCCGCGATAATCAAGCAATCCGTCTGAAAGAGTTCTTCTCCGACACCACTCAATTCCCTGCAGATCAGATCTCACGGTTTAATACACTACGAGGTTTGCTCCTTGTCTGGATCGCCTGCAGTTACAAGTTCTGTGCTTGGTGAGGACAATTTTGATATGAGTAGCTCCCCTGCTGCTCCTGATTTTGTTGATAGTGTCCCTGTTGATACTATTAAGGATAATATGACTGTTTCTTAGGCTAATTTATTTGAGAAAAATAGAGAACCAACTTATGGGGTCATTAAGCTCAAGCAGGCACCTGTTGGATGATTTTGATCCTTTCTTTTGTTTTGTATTTGTTTGATAGATCTTGCTTTGTGCTTGTTCTACCCCATGATATTTGGGTTTGTTTCTGTGTTGCTGCTTGAGGGTGGTTTGTGTGGATTTTTGGCTGCATATTCCAATTTTCAGACACCGGGTTTATGTAAAACGACAGTCTTAATTACTTCTTTTTTTTTGTAATCTTGGCACATGACATGGACTGAAAAACCAAGTGTTTCAAAGCTGAAAAATGGGCTGAACGTTGAGTGTATGAAGCAGAAAAGTTGATAGCAAAATCATGAAGAAAACGCAGCGAGATGGCTGCAACTAGATTGAAAAATTGACAGTAATTTGGAGCAGAATTTTGACAGCAAAATGGAGGCATTTCTGTATTGGATCATCAATTGAATATTTATGTTTGGGCAAAACTTGCTGTGTGAATCTTTCTTAGTATATTTTTTTCTATGTAGCAGTGTTACTCCCGCTATATTCAATGTGGTAATTGATAGTGGTGCTCATTGTGTCGATCATTACATTCTTCAAGGCTTTACCAAGGTTGTGGTTATGATTCTGGCTACTTGATTTACAGCGTGTGATCGTTTTTCTCTTTCTTGTAATGGAGGAGCACAGCTTTTGTGGTGTTCACCATATTTTCCATCTGGAAGCTCGTTTCAAAGAAGATCTAAGCTTTGGATGATATTTTATTTTTTCCTTTCTTTTTTTGAGTAATGATCCGGACACAACTATCATGACACAACGATGAGTGTCGCATCGCTAGTATCGACACCGTTGATCATGATGTAATAATGATCAATTAGTTTAACATACATCACCTTGAAACAAAGAAAGCAAAGATATACGTTGATGGTGGGTTTGTGTATGATTTGGCGATGTCATCGCATAAAATGCCAATGTCATCTGCGTAAATTGTTGATGTCATCGCATAAAATGCCGATGTCATCGCATAAATTGCCGATGTCCATTGCGTAAAATGTTGATGTCATTGCGTATTTGATTGCCGATGTCATCGCGTAAATTGTTGATGTCACGCATATATGATTGCCGATGTCACGCATAAAATGTTGATATCACTGCATATATGATTGCCGATGTAACTGCATAAAAAATATGAATTAAGGTGAAAGATTTATGTTGATCGTAGTTTTATATCAAAAGATATAATTATTTGAAGTCGATTTTATGAAGAAAATAAATCGATTTTATGAAATTAAGTCGGAAAAATATCAAATGTCATCACGGTGTTGTTTTATCAAATGTCATTACATCCCGGTGATCACTGCATTTCGACGGTCTCTGCATCGCGATGTCACTGCATAAAATGTTGATGTCTCTGCATATATGATTGCCGATGTCACTGCATAAATCGATACAATATGACGTCACTTCATCGAGGTGTCTCTGCAATGCGGCGTCTCTGCATCGCCGTGTCTCTGCATCGGGTGTGGTCACTGCATCGCGGTGTCTCTGCATCGCGAAGTCTCTGCATCGCGGTGTCACTTCATTGCGGTGTCTCTGCATCGCGGTGTCAGTTCATCGCGGTGTCTCTGCATCGTGATGGTCATCGCATCGGGCGTCGCGGTGAATCAGGATGGTCATTGCATCGCGGTGGTCAATGCATCGGGGGTGGTCAATGCATCGCGGTGGTCATTGAATCGCGGTGGTCAATGTATCGGGGGTGGTTATTGTATCGCGATGGTCAATACATCGGTTTTTTTATAATAAATAAAAAAAATAAAAAAAATAAACATGTACAGCGCCATAATTATTAAATTTATAAAATAAAAAAAAAATGAACAGTGCCTTTCTTTTATAAAAAATAATTTTAAAAAAAAAACATTACCAATGGGCCAGTTTTTTTGTTTCCTTTTTATTTTGTTCTTTTTTTTCATTAAGGGTATTTGAGTCTATCTATCTAATTTGTGTCCTTATAAGTCCATCAGATTCCTTTTTGTCCTTATAAGTCCAATAAGTCCGTTTTGTGTACTTTTGAGTCTTTGGCCCTAATTTGAATACCCTAAACCTAAACATGACTGAAAACTCGCCGCCGCTCTTCACTCTGAACTCTTCAGAGTTTTGAGTCTTCAATTCTTCATACCCGACCCTTGGCTTTTGCTGTGCACCGTTTCAAGTTCGGCCGCTTTGGAAGGCGGATTCTCCGGCCACCTCCAGTCTTATACTCTGAGTAAGTATCTCTCTCTCTTTGCGATCCCACCATTGTCATATATCTGAAATTTCCCTACTCCATTTTCGGTAACAATTCTTTGTTTTCCTGTATTTTTTTCAGAGTTGTATATATGCGAGGAGTGTTGTGTCCAATGAAAAAATTCTTCAGTATTTCCCGTGCACTTGAAGGAGGGCTGCTGCGACCTCACCCAACGCTTGTTAGCCTCATGTAGGGTGCGTCTCCGATCTTCCCCTGATAAGTCCATAATTAGCGATGTTTTGATGCGTAGTTTATACCTATTTTCTCGAGAGATACGCATTTTTGGGTATGTTTTTGTTGCTTTTCAGGTTTAAGAAGCTCGGAAGAAGAAATTGATGAAATGATGAATTTATTGGCCGCAAGAGACGAATTTTGAAGAAGTGAAGAATTCGAGAGTTAAAGTTTGACGATATTCAATTTCTGACAATGACGGGATCCCGGTTACTGTGAGAACATAAAAAGTCCACCGAGACCCAAGTCAAAACACCACTTACGAGCTGGATTTCACAGATTTATTCTCCTATTTTTCATTGGTTTTTATTTTGATAGATGAATTATTTTATTTATTAGGTTTTTTTTTTTTAATTTCTATTATTGGATATGATTATTACTTTATTAGACTATATATAAAGCTCTATAAAGAGCGAAAAAATTTGGTCGGCTCAACTTTAGTCGTCCTACCTTTGGAAAAAAAACGACGTCGTATTTGTAGTACACTACTATTTTATTTACAGATTGACACTTGTCATCCAGGTTTAAATGTGTTTGAACCCTTGAATGCCACCTGTTCTAATAGGCATAAAAAACTAATAAAAAATTTGTCTAGATCCTTCTAAACTCATGTATAAATACTGGGAATTGGATATTCCATTTCGTCAAAACATTACTCTTATCATTATTATTATTATTATTATTATTATTATTATTTTTTTTTTTTTTTTTTTGCTTGTTCAGCTACTTCATTGGTTCATTTGTCCAATGTTTTTCCGGCTCAATTTGCAAGTTTGTTTACTCTCCATTTTTGCACCTTCATTTCAACACCACAACTTGTGTGTCCATTTTCAAGGTATGTATATGATGTTCCTTGCAGATCGATTGTAGCGTCTTTGGTGTAGTCTTCTGTGTTTTGGATCTGTCGAAGTTGTATTCTTCGAAACAATCTATACATCTCGGGAAAAAATGTTAAAAAGCAGAAAAAGAAGAAGAAGAAGGAAGAACCTAACGAAAGACGACGAGGTCGAGCGTATGTAGAGATGTCAAAATAGATGAAAGAATCAGTTTAAAAGAGAGGAAAGAAACACTTGTTGAACGAGAGAGCCATACGCTTGTAAAAACAAGCATGTTATTTATTATGTTTATATGCAGTACGTAAATATAAAATGATGTACTAATACCACTTCAAAAATAGAAAAAGTGATAAAACGGTTAATTTACGGAATAAATATAAGTAAGCTTTTAAGGATATTGGATTACAGCAGCATGACGTGCAAGGAGGTACTGTGACTGTGAGTGACTTTCAGACCGAAAATAGTAATATGTGTTCAAATCTGATGCTCTTCCTGTGGAATTAAGGTAAACATTATGAACAATAATTTGTTCAATTATTCTATTTGTATGTTTCTTAAAAATATATTATATTATATTATGTCTTCAATGTGCAATTGCAACATTTTGCTTATTTTATTCATGTTTAACAGATAAGAAAAATAAAGAACCATGGTTAATTATCGAGACTAAATAATTCATCACCAAATTAAATGACGAACCAGGGTCATTTGAAAGCCTTCCAGGATATGTGTTACTAATATTTACGTCAACAATAGTGTTGTTTTAACTATTAACCATGATTTACATATCACCCATTTCATTTGTGTCCAAGGATTCAAAGTATATTGCTAATCAATTAAATCAACATCCAAAATATACTCTTTTTTGGCAAAAGAAACGATGGAGATGAAGAGAAATAAGAAAGAAAAACAGGCAAAGAGAGAGCAGTAGAGATGCCAAAAGAGATGATTAAAACAGGCAAAGAGAGATCAATATGCTTGTTAAAACATGCATGTTATTTATTATGATTATATGCAATAAATAAATAAATAAAAAATCATCACCAAATAACAGGGTCATTTGAAAGCCAATTCAGCCATCCAAAACAGTTAGATGCAAAGCTGCTGATACCATAGTAGATGATGAAGCAAATGGCCCCTTCAACAAGTTTAAGCTCAATGAAAATGATATGATGTATAATATGTTACTAACTGATGATAGTATTTACATTAACAGTAGGGTCGTTTTTTTTGAGTATTATTAACCCATTTGCGAACTGGATCCTCTGCTTTGGGATCCCACTTTCACCCCTGATTTTGTCGACGTGGGGAGATCGAGGCCGCCCAAAAGTGTATGCTCTCTCCCCCGACTGAAACGAGCGGCCCTGAGGCGGCCACGTCCTCAAAGCCCAGGAAAAGCCGGATCCGCCCATTTGTGTCCAAGGATTCAAAGTATATTTCTAATCGATTAAAATCAGCATCCAAAATATACTCTTTTTGGCAGCAGCAGCAACAATGAAGGTAAAGAAAATTAAGAAAGAAAAAATTTGGAAAAAAAACATCTATCACATTTGTAGGTAGATAACCCCGTGAAATTGATGTAGTCAGGTTTATCAGGGTGTAAGACAACTTAAAAATGACTAGAGCAAAAACCTGAATACTTGATCTATATGATAATATTCTGTTTACCTCGCATCTTTAAAGTAGAAGTTCCAGAAAGCATCAATTAAGATCTACGTGGATCTCCCATGTCGTAAATCTTAAAAATAAAAAAAAAATTAAAAAACGGAAAAAAAATTAGCAACAAATTTGAAAGATAGAAGAACCAGACAAATTAAAACAATTTCAAACACTAGAAGAGATTAAATTACCGATTAGTGATCAATACCAGAGTAATCGTTTCTGTCGTCCATATGCAGCTTCGATTTCGTTCTATTTGCAAAAGAGGCGGCTGACGGATTGAGAGGCCAGGATAAGCCCAGGGTTTGAAGAGAGGAAATGAAATGGTCGGAATCTTATTTTCATTTTCGTCCCTTTTTTGTATTTTTGTTTATTTCCATTTTCGTCCCTCTTTTGTATTTTTTCTTAGAGAAAGAAGATTATGTTACACAATGCATACAGGGGCAAACAGATTTAAAAAAAAAAATAGGAACCGAAAAAATAAATATTAACTATGTATGACGTATATTTTGAGAAAAACATCAACTTTTATTTACACCGTACCTGAAAGACAAGCATCTATTACATCTTGTGGAGGTAACACACCTCAAATAACTGAGCACATCACAGACAATGTTGCACGGGCGAGACAAGGATGCAAGGGCGAGACAATATGCTGTCTTTTTACCTAACCGTTTAACGAAACCAAAGGTGCACTCATGAAAAGCGTGTGCCAAACTCAAACTATCGACACCAAACAGCCTATTGAACAAAGATCATCATTAGCCGCTTGCTATTGTGTTATGTATTTTCAACTCTTTTCCTTTATGAACATGAATCATCTTTATGTCTGGTGTTATGCATTTTCCTATCTTCTGGTTATGAATCAATGTCTCTATCTTTTGGTTATGAACATGAATCACCTTTATACGTTTTCTCACATCTTGCGATCTAATAGTCCACATAACATAACAACTATTAAATGCAAATACAAACGAGTGGGCTCCGTGCATCGCACGGGTGCATCCACTAGTTAAAAGAAAAGGTTAACGCAGCTTTTGAAGAAGAATTCAGGAAGTTTAGTCGACATTCAGGGTGCGACTTTGATATTTACTATTTCCTAGGGTTTTTATTTTATGTACAACAAAAAACTTTTCTCAATTTCTACAATTCATCAAGGTATTTTTGATTATTTCTTGTACTTTTTGTCAATGAGTAGCTAATTTTCTCCTTTCCAGTTAAAGCATTATTAATCCCTTGATCATGCAATTGTGAGATCAAATTGGTTCCTATCCTCGTTAAATTTGTAGTATTTACTTGTTTTTGTGCTTAACGAATCAAGATTGAATAATTGAATTAATCACTACTGCAAGGTTGTTAGTTTGATTGTTTAATCGAATACCAAAAATCTAATCGAGACGATTTTCAACAAAGATTTGATTTTTAGTGGTGAACAACATATTGCCTGCCGGTTCGCAACCCGTAGGATTCCCTGTTGTGGAAATAAGTAATCTAGGTTAAAGTTAACCCGATGTGCGTTAATACCTAGAATTAGGTTTGTCCAGGCATTAATGCGATTGTTTTCACCAAATCTCTGGCGATTGTTGAGAGGTGTGCTACACAGTTAGAGTGTAAGTAGTGGCGATTGTCCTGCTTATCGAAATTAGGATAAACTGGTTGTTTGGCGATTGTCGGCGGCTATAACTAATTTACTACGAGTTCAACGAGTAATTTATGCATCAATGATCACTTGTAAGGATTAAGGGAGAAAATAATTGTTTTAGCTGGAATCCTCTTAGATTGATTTTTCCTCTATCATTTGCTTCGTTCTGCTTCTAAATTTTCTGCCGGTATTTATTTATGCATACTTAGTGATTTTATGTTTGGGGACTTGCCCTGGTCTGACCTTGATCTGAATCGGTTTCTAGTTGAGGGGCCTCCTGAAGGCTGTCCTGCACCCAAGACTTGGCCAGGGATCTTCCCTAATCGTCTGGTCTAGGTGGTCGTGTTGACTTCCAGATCGGATATACCCCTGTCCCGTTCTGCTGGTCCGTTAGGTATATACTTGACACGTGGACGTATTCGGGTCACCCCCAATCAAAGCCCCCCAGATCTTAATCGATGTGGTCTGGCCTTTTAAATGGATTAAGATTTGAAGGTCCATGGTCTTCCACGTGTATCATACAGATAGCAAATTCACTGTTGCCTCGGTCATCTCAAACGTCACCATAATTGCACACGCTTTGTCTTTTCAATCGATGCGTAGTCCAAACGTCCCATCTTTTGGCCAAAGGCTATTAAATCTATTAAATCACTATTTATTTCTGCATACTCAGCTCGGGTCCCTTTGGGGACTTAGGAAGTTTACTTCGCAATGTTTGCGAGAGTCCGTCCTGTAGACTGATTTTATGACGAGTCCGACCTTTGGAGCTCGGGTTTGAGTTCGTCTACGAACTAAAGAAGTTTGGTCTATGAAATTTTACGGAGGCTGAGCTAGAGAGCTCATACTTTTGATTGTCGTGCTGACTTGGTGAGTCTGATCTGAGGAGCTCAATCCGATGAGTTTGGCCTGCAAACTTTGTTGAGTCCGACTCCGTGGAGTTCGAAAGTTGATGTATGTCAAGCAGACTTAAGAAAACTTTTCGGGTCCGGCTTTCGGAGCTAAAGCTTTCGAGTCCGACCCGCGGAGCTCAAACTTTGGAGTCTATTTTGTAATACTTTGGAGAAAAGCTTCCAATTTTTTCATGTACAATGTTTTGTTACACATCGGTAGTTGGTGAAAAAAAATTTGTTCAACAGGTAACCTTGGAGGAATTACTGCCAGAGGAGGACAAGACCTAGATCTCGGCAGACGAGACTGAGGCAGTTCAGGTCGGTGAGCAAGGGTCAGATTCAGTGGTTAATATAGGATCTTGGATTCCAGATCCGTACAAAAGAGGCTTTAACGGTTTACTTAGAGAGTACAAGGATGTTTTTTCATGGAAGACAGATGATATGCCAGGATTATCACCAGAATTGATAGTCCATAGCTTAAATGTGGATCCGAACAGGCCCTCAGTTCGTCAAAAGAAGTGACATTTCGCACCAGAACGGATCTCAGTTATAGAACAAGAGGTTGCAAAACTCAAACACGTAGGAATTGTCAAAGAGGTGGTATATCAAGAGTGGTTGGCTAATCCAGTACTAGTGAAGAAATCAGATGGATCATGGAGAATGTGTGTGGATTTTACGGATCTGAACAAAGCCTTCCCTAAGGACAGTTACACCTCACCTAGAATTGACAGGCTAGTGGATTCAACTGTGGGATTTGATAAGTCCACCATATGTTGTTATTCTTGGATCGTTTTGGCCTGTTTTAATGTCTATTTTGTGATATTCGTATGATAAATTGCCTTTTTGGACTAGATTACTGCTATGGCTTTGATATCTTGCAGATATGGTGAATCCGAGCATAAAAGGCAATGAAAATGAGCTAAAAAGGATCAAAGTCATGAAGGCATGAAGAATCACACCCAGGTGTGGAAGAATGGAACAGGGTGTGAAAAAATGCAGAAACTATCCAGAATTTCTACAGGCCAACGAAATGTTCTGATTGGTGGAGAAAATTCCTAGCGTGATTTCCATGATTGATGGCACAAATTTGAAGATTTACATGCCATATTAGTCCTATTTTCTAGGAATTTTATTTTAGGAGATAAATTACACAATTTAAATTAAGGAAATTTCTATTTATCCAAAAATAATTTCCTTAAATTGAAAAAAATCATCATCAACGCATTCATTCATCAACAGAGTCGGCTTTTGCCTTCTCCTCTTCATCATCATCTCCCATCCCCAAGAACAAGGATTTTTAGGTTTTAAGAATTCAAGAACGAAGCTTTTTCGAGGTTTGATTATTTATGCAATACTTTGACGGTTTCTTTCTATCTCATTTCTCATTTATTCTATTTATTTATTTTTCTTGTCAAAGTATGAATTATATGGTTGAATCTTGGAATCTTGATACGTTACGAGAGTAAATATTGGTTTCTTGGATTAGGAAAATCCCGGCGATGATTATATAGTTTTAAAGATACAATATTTTCATTGATAGGATTTTTGTCATGTTTATGAATTTGATCTTGTATGCTTATTAATGTAATTTTCCGGAAATAATATCTTGAAGGAGTGAATGACTGTAGGATTTCATGAGAAACTCCATTCGATTAATTGATGACAGAAAAAGTATTAATTAATCGATAACCTAGAAACCAAGATCGAATCTTTAGGAATTTCTTGAATGAAAATTAGGTTAAACCTAAAGTGGCCCTTTAATTATGGTAATTCAATGGACCTAATTTTATTCATCATTGTAGGAAACTGAATGTTGGATAAAACTAGGTACAATCACGATAATAGTTCGAAAGAATGTTTACGTGTAATATTTGATAATTGGTCTTCCTAAATGGAAGATTCATATTGATAGAAAGATTGTTGAAATTCTATGTAAACAACGCCGTGGTGGATCCAAAATCCAAGAAATGCTTTTAAATTGGATCTTTACCTAATCTTGAAGTTCTTGGTTCATAGTTGTACTTTCTTTATTTTCTTAAATTTTAGGATTTTTAGATAAAAACCTACAAACATTTGATTTGTCTAGCTAATATAAATCGGGAATTGTTTGGTGATTGACTACAAGTCCCTGTGGGATCGACATCCTAAGTACTACTCGATAAGCCGTGCGCTTGCGGTAGGATTTAGTGATTATATTGAAAATCACACATCAGGATTTGAAATCTTTGGATTCCTGGACGCATATAAAGGGTATCATCAAATCTTCATGGACCCTAAAGATGCAGAAAAAACGGCCTTCATAACCGAGTTTGGTACATATTATTATGTGACCAAGCCATTTGGACTGAAAAATGCAGGGGCCACCTACCAAAGGGCAGTCAATCAAATTTTCCGTGCTCAGATCGGCAGATCCATGGAAGTTTATATGGATGACTTACTGATCAAAAGCAGGTCTTTAGATCAATATTTACACGATGTAAAAGAAGTTTGCGATGTACTTCGAAGTACTAAGATGAAACTGAATCCAAAGAAGTGCACATTCTGTGTTAGATCTGGAAAGTTCCTAGGTTACATGATTTCTAAAGACGGAATTAGAGCCAATCCGGATAAGCTAGACGCTGTGAGAATTATGCCGCCACCTACTAACGTCAGAGAAGTACAGAGGTTAACGGGGAGATTAGCCGCATTGAACAGATTCCTTTCACGATCAGCACAGCGTGCATTGCCTTTCTTTAAAATCTTAAGGAAAGCTACCCCGTTTCAGTGGGGAACGGACTGTCAAGAAGCTTTTGAGGAATTAAAGAAGTATCTGTTGGAGTTGCCAACCTTGACATCTCCCCAAGAAGGAGAGGTTTTGTACATTTATTTATCAGTTTGTGATAAAGCCATCAGTGCTGTTTTGGTCAGGCAACATGGGACACTTCAGAAGCCGGTTTATTACACGAGCAAGGCCTTACACGGACCTGAAGTGAGGTATTCAGATGCGGAGAAATTGGTCCTAGCACTAGTCCATGCCTCCAGGAAATTAAGATCTTATTTTCAAAGTCATCCGGTCGTCGTCCTAATTGATCAACCTTTAAAGCAGATACTGAGTAGGCCAGATACTTCAGGTCGTCTAGCCAAATGGGTTGTCGAGTTGGCAGGTTATGATTTAGAGTACAGGCCACGAACTGCTATAAAAGCTCAAGCTTTGGCAGATTTTTTAGCAGAAGAGAAGTCCATCTCTATTGATCAGCAGATGTGTCCAAAAGAATCAGGCCAATGGAAGCTGTTCGTTGATGGAGCATCTAGTAAAAATGGATCAGGAGCAGGTCTCCTCCTTATCAGTCCAAGGGGTGAAGAATTTCCTTATGCTTTGCACTTTAACTTTCATGCAACCAACAACGAAGCAGAATATGAAGCATTGATCACAGGCTTAAATTTAGCTCTAAAATTGGGAGTTCAACAGCTTAAGATCTACAGTGACTCTCAACTGGTAGTAAACCACATCAGAGGAGAGTATGAAGCAAATGAGGAACCCATGAAGAAATACCTGTCTCTGGCCCAGTCGAAAATAAATCGATTTCAAGAAGTTCAGATGGAGCAGGTCTCCAGATCGCAGAACACTCGAGCAGATGCCCTGTCCAAATTAGCTTCGAATTTTTTGTCAGATAAGAAGGTTCTGATCGAACAATTGAATCAACGCAGCTATGAAGTATCTGAAGTACAACCAATCACACAAAGGGAACGTGGATGGATCCCATTGTAGCATATCTGAAAGACGGTCAGTTACCAGAAGACAAGGGGCAAGCTCGTAAAACCCAACGTTTATCTGATAGGCATGCCTTATTTAATGAAATCTTATATAGAAAATCCTTTATATCCCCTTGGTTACGTTGTGTCACCGTGGAAGAAGGCAACTACTTATTGAGAGAAATCCATTTGGGGATCTGTTGAAACCATATGGGATCAGGGGCTTTAGCTCGAAAATACAGTTTGTTTGGCTACTATTAGCCTAAGATGCAACAGGACGTAGAGGAGTTAGTCTTGGCATGTAGGTCATGTCAGGTTCATGGTAATTTATCCCATCAGCCACCTGAAAATTTAACCCCAGTTATCTCAGCTTGGCCCTTTGATCAATGGGGTGTAGATTTGGTGGGACCACTTCCTATAGCACCAGGAAGTTACAAGTTCCTAGTCGTAGCTGTTGATTATTTCACAGCCAAACAAATCCAAAAATTCTTGTGGAAGAATCTGATATGCAGATATGGGATACCAAAGACCATAATTTCAGACAATGGTACTCAGTTTGAGGACAGCTTTGAGTTAAGGAGTGGTGTACTGATTTGGGCATAACGCAGCATTTCACTTCCATTGGTCACCCACAAGCCAACGGACAAGTGGAACAAACTAACAGACAGATCAAAGTTGGTTTGAAAAAGAGGCTAGAACAAGAAGGAAAACATTGGGTAGAACACCTACCAAATATCCTCTGGGCATACAGGACTACCCCAAATACATCAACACGTGAAACTCCATTTTCCTTAGCATATGGGTGTGAAGCTGTTATACCAACAGAAATTGGGCTGCCATCTCCCAGAACGACACTGCACAATGATCAGATCCAGGAAGAAGAAATGAGGCATGCTAAAGATGAGTTGGAGGAAAAGAGGGATGTTGATTTGATCCGGATGGCTAGATATAAGCAGCAAGTATCCCAATACTATAACTCCAGGGTCAAACAGTGTTATTTTAAGGTTGGTGATCTGGTCTTGCGCAAAAATGAAGTCAGCATGCAAGAACCAAGTGGAAAGTTGAGTCCTAACTGGGAAGGACATTACCAGGTCATCAAAGTACATGGAAAGGGAGCATACCAATTGGCTGACGGTACAGGAAAAACCATCCCTAGAAGTTGGAACGCAGTTAATCTAAAGAAATTTTATGTTTAAGGCAAGTGATTGTCATTTTATTCTGCAAGTTTGTTATGCATTGTAAGACTATGTTAAGCTTTTTTGAACTATGTTGTGGGGCTGTAATACATTCTGTTGTTGAACTCTTAAAAGAGAAAAATCGTTAAGTCTGAAAAATCAGACCACCTTAAGACCTCAGGTCAGGTCGATAACCATCAGACCTCAGGTCAGGTCGATAACTCTTAAAAGAGAAAAATCGTTAAGTCTGAAAAATCAGACCACCTTAAGACCTCAGGTCAGGTCGATAACCATCAGACCTCAGGTCAGGTCGATAACTCTTAAAAGAGAAAAATCGTTAAGTCTGAAAAATCAGACCACTTAAGACCTTAGGTCAGGTCGATAACTCTTAAAAGAGAAAACTCGTTAAGTCTGAAAAATCAGACCGCTTTAAGACCTCAGGTCAGGTCGATAACCATCAGACCTCAGGTCAGGTCGATAACTCTTAAAAGAGAAAAATCGTTAGGTCTGCAAAATCAGACCGCTTTAAGACCTCAGGTCAGGTCGAGAACCCTTAAAAACGAAAAAATTTGCTAAGTCTGAAAAATCAAACCACTTTAAGACTTCAGGTCAGGTCTTAACCCATCAGACCTCAGGTTAGGTCGATAATTTGTTCAAAGTATGACATGTGCTTCACACACAAATCACATGTCATACTGGGGGTGCAGAGGATAAAGGAAAAACACAATATAAGGCACAAAGACAAACACATGTTATAGAAATTATGCAAATGGTGCCACAGAGGCACTAAAATCCCAAAAACCCCATATGGAAACGGAAAAACAACAAGTTTTGAGAATAATGTTTAAAGTCAGAATGGAAAGAAAAAACAAGTTAAGTATCTTCAATTTGAACTGGGGGGAGCTCGAGATTGAGACGATGAGCCAGTTTGAGCAGTTGGAGGCCTTTTTCCATATTTGTAAACCAAGTCCACTCTATCTCTAAACTCTTTGAATCTGGCCTCATAAGTCTGGGCCCCATCTTCCTTGTTCCAACCCGAATGAGGAAGTTTGGCAGCATCTACATCAAGACCTGTTGCCCTCACATCTTAAATAGCTGAGGAGTATCCAAACCAAATAATCGGAGCAAATAACATCTTGATACTGTCGGCCAGCTCGTCGGATTTTCTGTAATCAGTAAGGGCTTTAGCAATCTGCTCAGGGAGTTTGCTCTTCAAATTGTCACTTTCCACTTCAAGATCGGCTACCATCTTTTCCAGCTTGGATTTTATTTGATTAGCAGTAGCGACATGAGTTTGGAACTCTGCATCCTTGGTCTTCAGCTCACCATCTTTAGCCAACAATTCATCAGACAAGGCAATTTTCTCTGCTGTAGAAGTGTTCAACAAATCTTCATACTTGGCTTTCCATTCAGACAAAGAGCTGGACAGGTCCTCTTCGAATTTTCCAGAATTCTTCAGTCTGGACAAGATCTCCCTACCCAGTTTGGCACCCTAAAAAGGAGTACAGGGAGTAAAATCAGCATATATTATCTGAAAAAGACAGATTACTACCTTTGAGTGAGGATCCTTACAAATTTTGACAAGTCTTGATTGGACCACTCTTTCCAATCATATCTTTCCTCTTGAGCTCGCTCAGAGGCCTCAACATCTCCATCAGCTTGATTGTGAGATCTGATACGTTTTGAGGGACGTCTAGTCTCAGCAGTGGTTTCCACCGGAGCAGTGCGTGGCACCATCTGGTATTCATTGGTATTCTCAGAATCATCGTCAGCATGATCGGTTTCAATTGAAGGCTCATTTAAATGAATGTCACCAGAGTGACCAGTCTGATCAGGCACGTCTGGGTTGATAACGGGATCAGATGCATCCTGGACCCTGGGAGGAGAGGCATCATCAGCTATTTGAATGATGTCGGTGAAACTCGCCACTGCAAATATCAACAAGTAATTAAAAGCATGTCTCAGAGGAGAAACATAAACATTCAAAATAAGAAATCCTACTTATATTGTATCTCTCCTCCGATAGCTCAACATAAGGTTCTGGACCAGCGGTTTCCAGACGGGCAACATCGATTAAATTGGAACTGTAGTTTTTCAGACCTAGATATATGGGGGATACTCTGATATCATTTAACAACTTCTTATCCAGCTTGCTTTCTAACACATCACTATTTTTAGTGGAAGTGTTCCACTTGCCTATATCCCTGGCAGTTTGAGGCCTAATATAGAAGAAATGTTTTTTCCAATCCGAGAAGGATTGGTCAGTTTTCTTAATCAACAGTATGCCGCTCAGAAGACTTTTCTTAACATGTTTACACTGATAAAAAGTCCTAAAGAGTAATAGCGTGAAAGGGGTGACAAAACACATACACCAAATCAAGAAACCGGTAATGGCTCGTATACTATTCGGGACTATCTGACCAATCCCTAAATCGTAATATCGAAGTATTTCCAAATAGGCTGGAGGAAGGAGAAATCTGAGACCGCAATCAAACCGCTCCTTATAAACAGCGCAATATCCAGCAGGAGGAGCAGCGGCACTTTTCCCAGACTCAGGTCGAATTGGGGCATAAACATTCTTGTTTATCCCATACTTATCACAGATGTTTGTGATATCAGAATCCTTCAATTTGGAGTCGATTGTGTGACAAGCCATCATCTTTTTAGTCTCGTAGGTCCTCCTCAATGCTCTTATGGGCGCAGATAACCCAGAAATGTTACACTCAGTTGGAGGCGATTCAATAAGTGCAGGAACAATAGAAGCAATCAAACGAGAAGGGAGAATAGAGAAAAGGGGATTTTCGCCAGGATTAGATACTTCAGGCTGGTCTGGATTCATAAGGAATAAAAGAAGATCACGCAGAAAGAAGAAAGACTTACTTGATAATTGAGGGAGCAAATCCGGCAGATCTGACGCATGTGTCTATAAATAATGATGGGCGCTTACAGGGTTTAGTAGATTTAATAGCCTTTGGCCAAAAGATGGGACGTTTGGACTACGCATCGATTGAAAAGACAAAGCGTGTGCAATTATGGTGACGTTTGAGATGACCGAGGCAACAGTGAATTTGCTATCTGTATGATACACGTGAAGATCCTGGACCTTCAAATCTTAATCCATTTAAAAGGCCAGACTACATCGATTAAGATCTGAGGGGCTTTGATTGGGGGTGACCCGAATACGTCCACGTGTCAAGTATATACCTAACGGACCACCAGAACGGGACAGGGGTATATCCGATCTGGAAGTCAACACGACCACCTAGACCAGACGATTAGGGAAGATCCCTGGCCAAGTCTTGGCTGCAGGACAGCTTTCAGGAGGCCCCTCAACTAGAAACCGATTCAGATCAAGGTCAGACCAGGGCAGGTCCCTGGTCGGAGGAAGCAGATCGGAAATATACGCATCTTGGAGAAAGAGCAGTTATATGCGGACGTGAGACGTGGGTGGATTACATAACCACCCATTAACTCCATTATGACGGATAACCACTTGACCGCCGTAGAAATGCCATAACCAGCTCATCCCAAACCTGTGATGTCCTCTCCCATGGAGGAACGAGGAAAATCTCGTCCATAATAGGAAAAATCATGATGCATGTCGTAATGCTTAATGTTCCAATCAATCTTTGATTAAATATCCCAACGGATCTTCGCATCCCGAACACCGTCGCGGATCCGGCCATCTTCCTGATCCATTTTAGCAATCAGAAATGCCCAAGGGAAAAACCTTGTTCAATGATACCAAATGATGTAGAAGATCTATAATAAACGGATAAAACACGAGCTAATCCAAGCTCAAAGATAGTTATAATTCTCAAGAGAGAAAATATGATTCAAGATTACATACTATGACCTAGCAATTAGGGGAGTTCAATATTTATAGGCTAAAAAACCCAATTAGGTAAACTTTACCTTAAAAAGCTTCAAGACTATCCACTTAATTAAAACAATGATAAAAGACTATTAGATAACTTAGATGTCCTACATCAATTTTAAACGGATATATGAAATATACGCGGCTCGAATCGGAAACCTCTTTGTGTTTTTTTAGAAACACTTGAATCCAAAACTTCTCGATTAAGGGTCAAAATAATTACAACTGGATAACTTCTTGTAGGCGGAGTGGGTTATTTTGTTATATATCATAATTAATAATGTTATCATTGATTTACGTATCTTTTCATAATGAATGACCCAAAATAATATACTACCTCTGTCTCATAAAAATTGTCTACTTTTTTGTGGTGTATACAGATAAAAAAAAAATTAATGTGTTATATTTTAAGTAATGATGGACATTAAAGATGTATTGGTTTTCTAAATATACACTTTTAATAGGACAATTGATTTTTAAAAATGGACAATTTTTATGAAATAACTGAGGCAGTTAGCAAAAATACGTATTTTAAGGATGTGAGTTAATGCTTTAATTTGAATGTCAAAACAACTAAAAAAAACCCTTAATTTATAATTAATATAATATTGTATTTATTCTTTCACTCATTAATAAATAAATATAGATGTAGGAAAAACATAATAAATAATATATTGAAAAATATAAGTGCCTCAGTTATTTTAAAATAAATGTTTTTAACAATTGCTTTAGTTATTTCGAAATGGATAGAGCCATATACAGTGAATTGTTAATGATATATCCACTGCACAAATAAATGAAAATGGACCTATCAATTGATAGATCATACGCCGGTAGCAGTCTACTTATCAATTGCTGGTAATGGACAAATGGCACATGGGACAAACCAAGAGCATTATAGCACACAAAATATCACATATATTTATTTATTTATATATCCATTATTGCTTTCTATCCTAAAAAGAAAAAGATAGTCTATTATTCCTTCCGATGCCATACACCTGTCACGTTTTCATCAAATAAAATAAGAAAATAAAATAAGTTGAGGCGTCTCAGATATAACTTATCCGTCTCAATTTGTGTAAGGTATTTTGAAACTTTTAACTCTAATCAATGAAAACATGATAATTTACATTTACATTTTTTTATATTGTTTTAAATGTTGCTATGTTGGCATTTTAGATATTTAAAAACAATTTTAAATATAAACAATAGTAATGAGATTTATTTTGAAACATTGATAAAAATAATGTATCCCAAGCAAATTGAGGCGGGAAGTACATATATATCTTTCTCTATATATAAGAAGGGAAAAAGTGTAGATGTGTGCCAAGTGTTTTTTTTTTATTGGTTCTTCATTTTACTGTTCATCGGCCCAAAGCCCGGCCCAGTTTTTTTTTTTTTTTTTTTTTTTTTTTTTTTTTTTACTGTTCATCGCAGGCCTGGCCCAGAACAGTTTTTTTTTTTTTTTTTTTTTTTTTTTTTTTTGTTAGAAGAAGGGTTTGAGTTAAGTTGTTTCATTTTGGAGACTCAATTGTATCACCTTTTAATGTGCGAATATATGTAGCAAATGTATGACTATTTTCAAAATATAAGGCGCGACATTGTTGCGAAACACGATTTTTGTATCGTGCCAAAATAATTTTATTGACGTTTACATGAAATATTATAAATTTTTTAAAATAAATTCATTTCATAAAAAAAAAAAAACATATCGTTTGTACGCGGCGATGTATTATTTTCGAATATAAGTCAACGGGACCATTTCATAAAAAAAACATATCATTTCATATAGCATTTGTACCATTTGTCTTCAAGATTATTAACATATCGTTTGTACGCGGCGATGTCGTACAAGAGCCATACCATGGGTAAGCCGTTGGTTAGTTTTAGTGTGAATAAAGACCAATTTTTACTAATACTGTGGTAAATGTATTTTATTGATGAGTGTTAAATGTAGTTTGGAACTTTTGTTTTTTGTGTCGGGTGTACATGTAAGTAAGTCGAAAACGTTTATCTAATTGTCGTCGTGTTAAATAATTGACATCATAATTTGTTGTATAATATCAATGCCGGCTAAATTTCGTCATTTATATTGTGTTGTCTTAAAATGTGTGGAGTGATATTTTAGTTAAAATGTATTTTATATTTATTAGTTTTTGACGTTAAGGTAAACATCTAAACGTGGGCGGCATTTCGTGCGTTGCACGCGGAACCCCGTTTAACTAGTATATATATATATTAAAAGAAAGTCTCAGATATATCATTGTTATTTGTGTTGTTAATGAAACGGATGAAAACATAATAAATGAAAGTTAAAAAAGAGTAATAATAAATAGAGCCCCTTCCTCATCCTCTTCCTCTTCCTCCCTCTTCCGTTCCTCACCCAAGAAGGCATTGATCCCTTGTTTGTCCTCTCGGGTTTGTTTGCCCTTTAATTTTCGCGGGAAAATTGCCCGCCAGAGAAGTACTACCTCCGATCGTTGTTTGAGTAATCTGAGAAAGGTGTTTGCTGCTGCCGCTTCTTCTTCCTCCTCTGCCGGTGGTGGAAGTCAGTGTGGGGAGTATTTTAGCTGCTTGAATACGCCGCTTGAGCCCAGTTCGGCGGCTGGTAAGCTCTTTGCCGGAGCTTTGTTGGACAAACGGGAGTGCTTTCCGTTGCTTGTTAAGGAACAGTTGGAGCAGTTTTCGGTGGATCGCTCTCATGCCGTTGCTCGGATGAGCTTGAGTGTTGACTCCGATGAAGCCTGCCTTTACAGGTAATTCCAAATTTCCAATATCTGTCCATAAATTTTTTATTTATTTTTTTCTTGAATAAAGTAGTACGCAATTAAGTTTGATTCCCGATTATGATTATAGTTTGACTCTTATGTCAAAAAAAAAAAAAAAAAGTTTAATTCAATTTTACGATTTTCACTTATTTGTCTTTTTATATGATGTGAGTGAGGGTTCTAGAAGGGGTATGAGAACTATTGATCGATGCGGGTCCGATCACGAACAATTGTGTAAAAATATGTAAGGGCAGGTCTGGACCCAAGTGGACTACATGGAGGCAATGCCCCGTTTTGATATGAAAAACTACGTAATTTTGCTGGTAAAAATATAAAAAATAGTATTAATGTCTCTGCTCGATCTTCAAATTTGTTTCGGTGTCTGCCACTGGGAAGCGGAATGGGTTGGTAAGAGTACTAGTTGAACAAGACCCCATTAGAAACATGGCCTGAGGAACTTCATTATATGTATTGCATTACATTCCTATTCCTATTCCTATTGGTTTCACTAACTTGTGAACTTATTGAATAACAGGAGGATTACTGAACTTAAAGATCAAGAACGCCAAACCGCAGTTCATGACCTCATGTATCTGCTTATATGCTACAAGTTTTACAGCATAGGAGTCCACTTAGTTCCAAAGCTTTCCAAATGCATTTACAATGGCAGACTTGAGATATGTCCTTCATCGGATTGGGAGCTCGAATCGATACACTCTCTCTCGGCATTGGAGATGATAAAGGATCATATCACCGCGTGTGTGGGCTGGAAAGCCAATGCTACTGTTCCATACATGTGGGATAGAATCAAAGTACCTCGGCTTCAGCTTTACCGTGTCTATTCCGCCTCTGTTTTGTTTGGTTACTTTCTCAAGTCTGTCTCTTTGAGGCATAACCTCGAACAGGTTTTGTGTCCCACCAACGTTGATCTTAAACTGCCCCTGATCAGCAGTATTCCAGACCCAGATCTTTTGTCTTCAGGATCAAACACTGCTTATCTAGACTTGCCAAAAGAACAAGATCTGAAATATTACCTGATGGGATTCGACTCGCAAAGTGTGCAAATGTGTGCGACACCAAAATCAAAGGAAGCTGTGAACTTGATTGAGAGACATAGCTCTGCATTGTTTGGAGACGAGATGACTGGGTCCGTTGATACGAATGAGGTTATCTGTACATCCTTTGCTACTTTGAAGAGGTTTGTTTTGGAGGCCATTGCTTTTGGTACTTTCCTATGGGAAGCAGAGCAATACATCGGCAGTGTATATGAGCTCGAAGAGAATTGACTTATATATCTATCTATCTTGTTGACAGTAGAAGAGTGTATGTATGTACATATATGTTTATGCCTACAGCAGCTTAGAAATAGTTGCTTGTACAGTTCTTATAAGCTGGGAAGTGCATGTTATGATGATGTTTATATGTCATGAGATGGCAAGTATTAGTTTGTAAATCCCATGTATAGTTTGGGCTTTTTTTTTTTTTAATTTTTATTTTTAATCTGCAAATCCAGGAACACTCGGTGACAAAAATTATAGCTAGTCGTAATGGCATCACAATGAATCTATTTTCATGACACTGCATTAACATTTGACTTTGAAAAGTCGAATGAAAGCCAACATTCGGCGTTGCTTGGGTCTAGTGTCCAGTTCCGACTATTGTAAGTCAAACTAAACCCGAAATATAGTGTCACGGTAGATTAATTGTCGTGTAATTAAGAACGCCATGCTTACCAAGACCAATGGTTAGGCTGATGCTTCAAGATCAAGACCAAGACCAAGAGGTCTTGAGTTCGAGTCTGATGCGGTAGAGAAAGTATTATGTATTAATCGTTGTGGTTACTATGGTTTGTACTAACTATCATCTTTTCGCCAAATGCTAGTACACATAATTCAGGTTAATAATCCAACGCATTTGCTCTAAAACTCAACGCATTTTTCAAGAAAAAGTTTTTGGTTTTATACACCTATGAAACAACCACTATTTACCATCAAATAAACCCCCTACCCATTCACACCAGACCCCAAAACCCACCCCTCTTCCTTTGGGTACAGTGTTGTTCCAAAAAAACAAAAGATAGGGGGAGGGGGAGGGGGAGGGGAGATTGATTGGCTTGATTAAGTTGGGACATGAGTGAATTTATGTGGGGCTTTCCAATAATCACTAAAAATAAAGGGGTTACCAATATCAAGTGATAATGTTAATCTAATAAAAAGTAGCAGTACAAACTAGCGGCAGGATAATGCTATATTATTTGTTAGCCAATAATTAGTTGGTGGCCTTGGTTTGGCAAGTCAGATGTCACTCTCCTTTATTTTATACTACAACTATGGTTCATATGTACGTACCTATAGATAGTGGATTCTTTGAATATTATAAACTTTTAACCAATATTCAATGTCCTTGGCTGGTTCATACATAATTTTAAATTGTATATTATAAAATAAGCTTTCTTATAACGTCTTGCCATGAAATATCGTAGAAATAAGTGTTACAACGTTTGAAATCATGGTGCAAACATTATTTTAAGAGTTATAACAAATATATGGATACGATGTATCTAACTCATGACTTTTTTTTTTTCCTTACTAGAAATGTGTAGGGGTGATTGAGTTTGATACATCAGATTCACCTAATTGGTATAGGTTTTAAACCTTGTTACGTACCCAACCTAATTTGAGCTTAATTATGAATAGATTTCATCATTACAAATAATTGCAATTCTTTTTTCTTTTGTTTTGGATGTTGGCTTGGACCGGATCAAATTCTAATTGTTTTGACACATTTTCTTTTGAATGTTGGGCCTTCAACTTTAATCTAGTTTGATGCGTGGTTAAAGAGTCAGAGATTGTTTATTTTCTTCTTAAATGAAACACTAATGCTAGTTTAATATTACCCTAAACTACCTCCAACAGACACACAATAGTACTCTTCTTCCCAACCCCTGTGACCATTCAATTCCAGTTTGTTACTTCCCCGTCTTGAAGCACCAAATTTCTAAGCTCGTGGGTTAGGTGAGGCTTGAACCGGCAAGTTTTGCATCGTTTCGTCACATTGTCAAGGAAGAAATAGACATGTGTCAAGAATTTGTGCAACTGTTTTGGCGGTTAGCGGTTGTTAGAATCGGGTGAAGGTGGTTGACAACGGTTGGCGGTAGTACAGTAGTCTTTCTTGTGCCTCTCCACCAGTTTGAAGTCCTAACGAGCAATTGAATAATTTTTATATATATTAAATATGTAATAAATTTGCATGAGACCGTAGTTTCTCTCGTTTGACACAATCAATAATTCTCTCTTCTTAGCGGAGTTAAACCTTTTTTTGTTCTTTAAGTAACAAAAAGAATAAGACTGGCCATTAAAATTAATGTAAACAACACGGAGTTGATAATACACTCACAATCTTTCGTATTTTAACAAATTCACCTTAAACATCATTATCATTAACGTCTTTAAAAAAATGTATCGTTTGTTTATGGTGCATCTGGTCTAGTAGTACATTCGTTGAGGTAGGCGGAAAACTCATTTAATTGAGGAAAAAATTGCTCATTCAAAACGTCATTTTTTGCTTATCAGTATTCGTACCGACCCCGATTAATTTGTCACATAGGGTCCTCTCTTCTCCTCCACAAACACACATAAAAGCTTGACGAACAAAATAAGAAAAATGAATTTTTTTTTTTTCCCTTCCAAATTTCTTCATCATAAACAAACTAGCAAACCCAAAGGCAAAATCTCTACCCTCTTTGATGGGCTGGGATCATCTGTCAAAAAACTCTGTCCAAGCTATCTGTCTAAGACAAAACGGTGCCGTTTTACATTAATATGATAATATATATATATTTTTTTAGCCCCGGCTTTCCCGTCCATCTCCGGCTTTCCCGTCCATCTGGACCATCTCCCAAATTTCTTACAACTTGTGTAATTTTCTTCCCAACTAATTCCCCTCTAAATCCTTCAGGCTTTGCTATTAAAAAAGTATTGCCACCGGCCTGAATTTTTTCTGTTATTGTTGCTACTGCTGCGAATGAGGAGAATTTGAGATCAATTTTAATATCCCAAAATGATGAATAATCTCAGGTTACAGATTCTTATTACATACCTGCGATTTGAATGACAGATCAAATTATTCATTCTATTTAATCATTTTTCGATTTGGGTTGTCAACCAATTTGCAATAAGTTCAGCATTTGGTTAAATTTTACCTTTCATAATTTTTTTAAGCTTGTTTTGTATTGCGCATTTCTAAATTATAGTTATTTGTATTAGCTCAATCCTGCCATGGAGGTTTGCAGACAAAGAACAAGACAGAAGAAGAAACAAGTGTAGGAGAAGAGGTAGGGGAAAGGTTTGTCACGTGGGTGTCAGCGAAAAAGATGAAGAAAAAAAATATATATATATTATCATATTAATGTAAAACGGCACCGTTTTGTCTTAGACAGATAGCTTGGACAGAGTTTTTTGACAGATGATCCCAGCCCCTCTTTGATTGGGCCATTAGGAATTCAGTTCGGTTTCAGAGATCCATTTTAAAGAAGGGACAATTATTGAAAAAGACGCATTTTGGACTTAATTAGGTAAAAAGGACATCCAAAAAAAACACTTAGTTATAAGAATAAAAATTAAGTAGATATACCCAAATACCCTTAATGAAGAGAGAAAAAAAAAAAAAAAGCCGAAACTGTAGCGCTGTTGATCAATCATATAAATATAGCGCTAGTTTTGTTTTGTTCATGTATTTGAGTTTTTTTTTTTTTTCCTGGACTTTTCTCTCTTTTTTTTTTTTTTTTTTTTTTTTTTTTCTTTTTCCGGACAGTGATTTTTTTTTTTCACAGACAACCGCGATGCAGAGACACCGCGCTGAAATGACACCGTGATGCACTGACCACCGTGATGCATTACCCAACCCGATGCATTGACCACGCCCGATGCACCACCCCGATTAATTAACCATTGCGATGTAGTGACCATCGCGATGCAGTCACCACCCCGATTAATTAACCATATATGCACTGACATCGACAATCATATATGCGTGACATCAACAATTTATGCAATGTGACATCGACAATCGATATGCAAAGGACATCAACATTTTATGCGGTGACATCAGCAATCATATATGAATGACATCAACAATTTACGTAGTGACATCGACAATCATATATGCAGAGACATCGCGATGAAGTGAAACCGCGATGCAATGGCCACCCCCGATGCAGAGACACCGCGATGAAGTGGTCATCCCCGATGTAGAGACACCACGATGCATAGACCATCGGGATGCAGTGACATTTTATGAAGCAACACCATGATGACATTTGATATTTTTCCACTTAATTTCATAAACTTGATATCTTTTCTTCATAAAATCGACTTCAAATGACTATATCTTTTGATATAAAACTACGATCAACATAAATCTTTCACCTTAATACATATTTTTATGCAGTGACATCGACAATCATATATGCAGTGATATCAACATTTTATGCAGTGACATCGGCAATCAGATATGCAGTGACATCAACAATCATATATGAATGACATCAACAATTTATGTAGTGATATCGGAAATCTTATATGCAGAGACATCACGATGAAGTGACACCGCGATGCGGTGGCCACCCCCGATGCAGAGACACCGAGATGAAGTGGCCTTCCCCGATGCAGAGACACCGCGATGAAATGGCCTTCCCCGATGCAAAGACACCGCGATACATAGACCACCGGGATGCAGTGGTCACCGGGATGTAGTGACATTTGATGAAGCAACACCGTGATCACATTTGATATTTTTCCGACTTAATTTCATAAAATCAGTTTATTTTCTTCATAAAATCGATTTCAAATGGCTATATCGTTTGATATAAAACAACTATCAACATAAATCTTTCACCTTAATTCATATTTTTATGCAGTGACATCGGCAATCATATATGCAGTGATATCAACATTTTACGCAGTGACATCGGCAATCATATATGCGTGACATAAACAATTTATGCAGTGACATCGGCAATCATATATGCAGTGACATCAACATTTTATGCAGTGACATCAGCAATCATATATGAATGACATCAACAATTTATGTCGTGACATCGGCAATCAAATATGCAGTGACATCAATATTTTTGTTGAACTTTTTGTCCCGAAATTAGGAAGATTTTCGAGGGTAAATCGAGCTTATGAGCCGCGTCGAGCTATATCGAGTACTTAGCTAGTCGAGTTCGATGTTACCTTTTTATAGCTCGATCGAGCCCAAACTTTTTTAGCCGAGTCAATCTTGAGCCCTAGAGAGTATCGACTCGACTCGACTCGGCTCGAGTACACCCCTAATATTGTGAATGCAAAAAAAAATGTCATTGCATTGGATGCAAAAAAAAATGTCATTGCATTTTTGTACACAAGCAGAATCATAGCTCATGGATGCAAAAAAAATAGTCAAAGATTGCATCCTCTCTTATCATGTATGTACAAGCTGCCTGGAGATTATGGGCTTGACCCACTTGGCCTTGGAAAGGATCCAGCATTCTTGAAATGGTACAGAGAAGCAAACAAAAATAATTGAAATAAGTCCTTAAAAAAATGAAATCAAAGCTCTGTTTGTAAAATGAAATCAACAATGAAATGACACCTTATGCAGTGACACACAATAACACCAACATTTTATGAAGTGACATCAACACCCAAATTGCAAAAACAAAAACTTTGTAAATTGTATATGCAGTGACATATGCAGTGAAATCGATGTCACTGCATCAATTTTCTAACTGCAAATGCAGTGACATCAATATCAGCGTATCAATTTTATTTCAAATCATACACAAACTCACCATCAACGTATAACTTTTCTTTCTTTGTTTCAAGGTGATGTATGTTAAACTAATTTATCATTATTACATCATAATCAACGGTGTCGATACACGATGTAACTAATGCTCCAAAATATAAACTAAGATCAAAGACTCAAGCTACTTTTGACCATGGATCATACATACACAAATCAGGGAAGCCTTCTGTTTTGTTAACTATACAAGAGATTCAAAGGACCTACTTTCTGGATGTTGTCCTATACAAGATGTAGCTGAGAATATGAATTCGGATTGACAAGGTCCAGCTGAATCTTTTTAATTTAAGATTCAGACCAACAAGGTCCATTTCCTCATACTAGCTGATACCCATTACTCTTGCAACTAAATTCAAAAGTTTAATGTGGAAAGAATGCATCATTATAACTATTTCTTCTTTCAATTCTCCTCTGTAAAAATTATTATAAGATAGAAAAAAAATCGTTGTAATGTTTTGGATTTTTCTTCCAACTATCATTCCAAATCAAATCACCTTGATATAAATTACACCCATTTCCTTCTTCACTTAAAAATCCAATCCTTTTTATATACGGGTATAGGAAGTTCAAAAATTGAAAAGCTTCAATCTTCGATGAGCTTGAGGTTAAACGGAGAGTCACCATAAAAAACACCGATAGACCAAGAGCCATCGCCGTCTTTTCTGCAACCAATCCCCACACATTGCCGGCAATAGGCTCTTCCACATACCTGCATTCCATATCATAGTCATACACACCTAATTATTTGGTTTTTTTTCATTCAGAGCATAAACGACAAATCTTCATACCAAGAGCATAAAAAACACCGATAGACCAAGAGCCATCGTCGAGAGACTTGTGTGCACGTTTGGAGTCAACATCAATTTCAAATATAAACTCGCAACCCATCGATCCCAGCAGCACAAATGATATCAAAAAAAATACCCAAAAATCTGAAACAAGACAGAGGAAGAAGAAGAGGGAGGGGGAAACAGATCGCAGATTGGGGAGGAAGAAATAAACGGAAAACAAAATCTGGAACAAAACGGGGAGGAAGAAGAAGAGAGGAAGAAGGGGGAGGGTGAGGAAGAAAGATGCTGTTCTGGGTTTGTTTTGATTTTCATTTTATTTTTCTTTTTGCAATTAGCGTTGGTTTAGCAAGGGTATTGTAGGAAGTTTTTTTAAATTTTGTCCTTATAAATGATGATTTTTTTGGATGTCCTAAGTGTCTAATTAAGTCTTAAAACACGTCCTTATAAACAAATAACACATTAAAGAATCGGTTGTTTTACAATGTACAAGGACGTTTGATCGAAAGAAATCTATAACTCAAGTCTTAATTGTGTGAGTTTCAATATTCTACCCGGTAGGATACAATTTAATTTCTTTAATGACAAGTATTTCTTGTATGTTATGAAGTTTATTCTCTCCGGTATGCTGTTTTCAAGACGAATCCGATGATATTTTTGTATTTCCAATTTACTTATTATTAATGTTTTATGATAAATGTCTTTTCACACAGATGTTTATCTTATCGCATAGTAATTAATTTTCATTTTTATACTTAATTTTTTTTTCATTTACGCGCCTACATTCTGACCGGAGTTCGGTCAGAATGTGAACATTATACCTACCTAAATATGGTCAGAACAAATTAGTTTATTTTGACCCGAACGTGATCAGGAAAACACTACATGTTCGGTCTCTAAAACGTCCGATACGTTTCCGGAATTTTTATAGCGACGTGGTTATATTCTGACTTGAAATAATATTATATCTACCCAAATGTGGTCAGAACAATTTAGCTTATTGGTCAAAAAAACATTACATGTTCGGCCTCTAAAATGGTCCGTTACGTTTTCAAAATTTTCATGGCGCCGTGGTTATATTCTGACTTGAATAGGAGCAGAAGACGTAATTTTTCGGCTTGTAAAGTGGTTTGTGTTGTTTCTCAAACATACATAACAATGTCTGATGTCTCTTTATTCAGACAAAACATTGGTCCGGAAAACATAATTTTCTTGGCCTATAACATGATCTGAATAATATACAATTCATGACTCATTTAGGGCCAGAATGATATGCATGTTAAATGTTGAAACGAAATCCACTCTTGTTCTTGACAAGTGTAAAATATGTTTAGTGTGAAAAGACATTCTTCATTACTCGTGTCTTCACTAAATCTTCGGATTTTTATTGTCAGAAAATATAAAAACATTACTCGTGTTTTCACTAAATCTTCTGATTGTTCCGGTAACTCTATTGAGAATTTTTCAAAGTTCGCCTTCACTTAAACATGTACGTATAAAAACTAAAACTTGACCCAAACGATGTACCTTTACATTTTTCATTTGTACAAATCTTTGACATGTTTGTTACGTAGGAATGAAATGGAATAGAATAAAGAAATAGGAATGGAATGGAATAAATTCATTCCATTACTGCGTTTGAGATGTGAAAGAATGAAATGAAAGGTAGGATATGGTGGAAGTGGTGGGGTGGGGGTGGGGTATTTCTACCCCACACCCCACTGCACCCTACCCTTCTACCCACCCTACCTTACCTACTGTCGGTAAGGTGACTTAAACTCTACATTTTTGGTGGAACCAATCTGAAGACTCAGCTGTGTGATGGACGGTGAGAAGTGTATTCAATTCATCGTGCATCGCAGGGTGGAGTCTGCCGAGCTTCGTCGCCGGGGTGATAGTCTCGCGAGTACTTGGATACGAGCGGGGTCCCACATCTGCTAATTCGTTATGTGACGGCTATACAAATGTCATTAAAAGGAGGACACGTGTAGGGGTATTTATGGTGCATCGTACAAAGATTCCCGGCGGTTAGGGTTTAGAGATTTGTGCCTATAAATACAGTTGTTGTCTCATTGTCCGAGTGTGTTGAAATCTGTAAAATTCAGTGTATAATAAAATATCTCTTTTACTCGCCGTGGTTTTTTACCTCTCCCACCGAGGGGTTTTCCACGTTAAAATCTCGTGTTCTTCTTGTTTCGTTATCTCCTTTGATTGTTTATGTTTGATTGCTTTTTTCGTTTCTTGCATCCGAAGTTATCTCCATCCGTTTTATAACAAGTGGTATCGAGCCGTGTTCGGAGAAAACAATCGTACGATCAACTTCATCTTCACCAAGACCTTCAAAGGTGCTAGGATCCGTGATAAAGTTGTGATCTTTAGCAAGAAAAGATGTCGAAGAAACGTAAAAATCGATAAATTTACAGGAAGGAACAGTTTTGGTCCGTGGCAAATCAAGATGCGTGCACTTTGTTGAAACAAAGGGGTTTGTGGAATCCTTTATCCGACAAACCAAATACAAAAGTGCGGCAGATTATACCGGTCTGGAAGAGAAAGCACATTCAACCATCATGTTGTGCTTATCTGATGATGTTATCACTGAGGTTGCTGAGGAAGACACCGCAGCCAAGTTGTGGAAAAAGCTTGAAAGCTTGTATATGACCAAGTCACTGACCAACAAGTTGTTATTGAAACATCTTGACCAGCTGAACACAATATTACTTGATTTAAGGAATATTGATGTTAAAATTGAAGATGAAGATGCAGCCCTAATCCCGTTGGTGTCATTACCGGCATCATATGAAAACTTTGTGCGCTTTCATAGTTGGAAAGGATACGGAGCTTTGGAGGATGTGAGGTCCGCCTTACATGCCGTGGAGCCGAGACACAAGGCCGCCGGAACAAACGGTCGGTCATCTTGGGCTAGTAGCTAGCAGCAATAGTGGAAAAGGATATGGACAGAAGAAGAAAAAGAAGTCAGGGTCCAAAGGTCCTAAGTCTACTGATGTCTGTAATTACTGTAAGGAGCAGGGACATTGGAAGTCCAATTGTCCAAGGAAGAAGAAACAGCAGGAAGGCAATTCTGGCACAGCAGCCTTGGCTACTGAGCAATCTGATGAGGATCCGGTTCTAGTTGCAGGGGATTCTACACACCACAATGATGTGTGGATACTTGATTCTGGAGCATCCTACCATATTTGTCCAAACAGAGAGTGGTTTTCTACTTATGAGCGAGATAGATGGTGGTCAAATCTATATGGCCAACGAAGAGGTTTGCAAAGTTGTGGGAATTGGCTCGGTAAAGTTAAGGACGAGAGGATGGTAAATTTTGTACACCGAAAGATGTAAGACATGTTCCACGATGACCAAGAACTTGGTATCTCTCGCCCACTGGACAAGCAAGGGGTTCAATTTCAAGGGTGAAGGTGGACAAATTAATGTCTCTAAAAATTCGGTTGTAGTCCTCAAAGGCATCAAGAGGGGAACCTTGTATATATTACAAGGATCTACCGTATCCGGCACCGCCGTCGTTGCATCCTCGCGCTTCACCGGTCTCACGGACTCACCGTGGCACACGAGACTAGGTCACATGGGTGAAAGGGGTATGCGAGTTCTTTCTTCACGAGTTTTCTTGGAGGATATAAGGTTAAGAATCTGGACTTTTGTGAACATTGTGTGTTTGGGAAGTTGCACGAAGTAAGTTCTCGGCGGGGTTGCACAACACAAAGGCATCACTTGATTATATCCATTCGATCTGCCGGGTCCATCAAAAGTTGAGTCATTGGGTGGTCACAGATATTTTGTGTCATTCATAGATGACTATTCAAGGATGACTTGGGTGGTGATGATGAAGAACAAAAGTGATGCATTCAATAACTTCAAGCGGTGGAAGGCCCTAGTGGAGAATCGGTTAGGCAAGAAAATCAAGAAGCTTCGTACGGATAATGGTCCGGAATTCTCGGACGGATTTTGATTCATTTTGTGCAACGAGGGTATTGCCGTACATCATACGTAAGGAATACACCTCGACGAATGGTGTAGCCGAAAGGATGAATCAAACTCTACCGGAGAGGGCAAGATGTATGCTTTCTCAAGTCGGTTTATCAAGGAGATTTTGGGCGAAGTCGTTAAGACGACTTGCTACTTAATCAACGGAGCCCTCACACAGAATCAATCTCAAGACACCATTTGAGATGTGGTCGGACAAGCCCGCCGACTACTCGCCTTCTAAGGGTTTTTGGGAGTACGGCTTACTATCATGTTAGTGAAGGGAAGTTGGAGCCAAGAGCCAAGAAGGGAGTGTTTGTGGGGTATGGTGATGGAGTGAAAGGATATAGGATTTGGTCATCGGCGAGTCCGAGTAATCCTCGACGGGGACGTTGTGTTTGATGAAAATTCTATGTTAAACTCATCGGTGGGGAGGTCTACGAGTCCGAAACCAAGTCGAATCGATAGTGTTGAGAAACAGGTGGAGCTTCGGTGGAGTCTACCGATATGCAACAATCGGTGGATCCAAATCAACATTATACCGATCGGATAATGAACCGAAATCCGATCCAAGCCGGCCCGCCGAGACCTCGGCGGGCGTCATACAAACATTGATCGGCGAGTCTAGCGCCGGCGAGCTAGAAGATCTAATGTTGGGATACCTCCAAGGAGATATGGATATGATGATTTGGCGGATATGCACTCCGGAGTTGCCGAAGAGGTAGAGGTTGCTTGAACCTACTACTTACAGGGGAAAGGATGACATGTATAGAAGCATCTCGGTGGCATGCACCATGGGAGATAAAATGGAGTCATTGTTGAAGAATCGGACTTGGGAATTGGTCAAACGGCCCTTCTACGACAAGGGAGTTGTGACTTGTAAATGGATTTTCAAGAAAAAGGAAGGAATAACAAAGGCGAAGGTCGGTATAAGGCACGTTTGGTTGCAAGAGGATTCGGTCAAAAGGAAGGGGTTGACTTTGATGAAATATTTTCACCAAAGTGGTCGACACACTTCAATCAAAGGTGTTACTAGCAATGGTGGCACGGCAGGGATCCGGAACTTGAGCAATTAGATGTGAAAACCGCTTTTCTACATGGTGAGGTGGATAAGGAGATATACATGACACAAATTTCGAGGGTTTTCAAGTTCCTGGCAAAGAAAACTATGTTTGCAAGTTGAAGAAATCATTGTATGGTTTGAAGCAAGCTCCAAGGCAGTGGTATAAAAGGTTTGACAGTTTTATGCTTCAGCATAGGGTTACAACAGAAGTCCTTATGACTGTTGTGTATACCACAGTTTGCTGAAAGATGGATCATATATCTATCTTGTTCTGTATGTGGATGACATGCTGATAGCACAGCAAGGAAGTCTGATGTTCAAAATCGAAGAACCTTCTAAGTGCCGAATTTGAAATGAAGGATTTGGGTGCGGCCAAGAAAATCTTGGGGATGGAGATCTCGGAGAGATAGAAGTCGAAGAAATTATTCTTGTCTCGGCGGTGTTATGTGCGTAAGATATTGGCCAAGTTTGGGATGTCTGTCGCAAAACCAATAGATACTCCTATGGCATCAAATGTTCATTTGTCTGTTTATGCTTCACGATCGGTGAAGAGAAGGAGTATATGTCAAAAGTTCCCTATGCTAGTGCGGTTGCGATCCGATGTATGCCATGGTTTGCACTTAGGCCCGATCCGGCTCGGGCGATCAGTGTTGTCGACGGGTTTATGGCTCAACCTGGAAAAGGAACACTTTGGAAAGCCGTTAAAAGGATATTCGGTACCCGAGAGGTACAAATGATGTTGGTCTCATTTATGGAGGTGATATCGGTCCGATCACGAGCTACCGTGATGCGATTATGCAGTGATGTTGACGGTAGAAAATCAATGACCGGTTATGTGTTTACATTGGGAAATGCGATAGTCGGTGGAAAGCTACTCTTCGAAGGCTACGTAGCCTTATCAACTACCGCGAATATATGGCTCTTACCGGCGCGACTAAGGAGGGTATCCGGTTGAAGGGGCTAGTCGGTGATTTGGGGTTGCATCGGGATCGGTGAGATTTATTGTGACGATCTAAGTGCAATTTGTTTAGCCAAGGATCGGGTTCATCATGAGAGAACCAAGCATATTGATGTCGTGTATCATTTCCCGAGGAATGAGAAGAGGGTTGTGGTGAAGAAGATTGGCACAAAGGAGAATCCTGGCCGATATGTTCACTAAACCGGTTCAAATAGAGTAAGTTCCAGCTTTGTCCGGACTTACGAATATTCAAAGCTTATAATCTGTTTCGGAAACTTTACGAGGCGGATCGGTGGAGTGGATGCTTTGTGGAGATAGTCCGGTACAAGTACATCCGGCATTGACGAATGCATCCGGTACAAGTACATCCGGTTATGCAATCTGTTTGACTCTGGGAGAGTTGAAGTCAAGGTGGAGATTTGTCGGTAAGGTGACTTAAACTCTACATTTTTGGTGGAACCAATGCGAAGACTCACCGTGTGATGGACGACCGAGAAGTGTATTCAATTCCGTGCATCGGTAGGGTGGAGTCTACGAGCTTCGTCGACGGGGGTGACTATCGGCGGGGTGATAGTCCGCGAGTACTTGGATACAGCAGGTCCCACATCTCGCTAATTACGTTATGTGACAAACTATACGGTGTCATTAAAAGGAGGACACGTGTAGGGGTATTTATGGTGCATCGACAAAGATTCTGGCGGTTAGGGTTTAGGGATTTGTGCCTATAAATACGCTTGTTGTCTCATTGTCCGAGTGTGTTGAAATCAGTAAAATTCAGTGCATAATAAAATATCTCTTTTCTGCCCGTGGTTTTTTACCTCTCCCACTGAGGGGTTTTCCACGTTAAAATCTGTGTTCTTCTTGTTTCTGTTATCTCCTTTGATTGTTTATGTTTGATTGCTTCTGTTTCTGTTTCTTGCATCTGAAGTTATCTCCATCCGTTTTATAACACCTACCACCCCTCCCTACGTACCCTACCCACCCTACCCTACCTTACCTTACCCACCCCATGATTGTTATTTCTTGTTTTATTATGAGTAGCTAAACACTTCATAGCTAAATAATGTGAAGATTTAAGAACTCATCCTCTAATTGATGAAATTGGGAATGAATAGTGCTTAATTGTTGTTATATTGATAAATTCATGCTTTAAAACTTGTTCTTAGAGTTTGAATTAGCTTGATCACCTAGTTCATGACCACACACACCAAGTTTATAAATGTATGTTGCGAAGGGGTGTGGGAAAGGGGTTTTAAGATCGCTTCTTATAATTGACTGAGTTGTTTAGATTCAATTAGGGAACGAGGTTTATCGGTTGATTAATCGAGCAACTCTAGTGCGTTAATATTGTTTCGGTCAATTAAATCCTTAAAGCGGACTGTTGAACCGGGCAAAGAGTAATAGGTTGTTGAATGGCGTCTAGTACTATTTTAGGAGTTTGCATCCATGAAAGAGTCAATATAAGTTTTAGGATGGTTGGTTGGTAAAGCTCGTTCACGAGATAGTCGATTAGAGGGGTGAGAGTATTTAATTGGATCATGATTTGGCTATGTCTCTCTCTATATCTCTTTATATTTAGTTTAAATATCGTATAGTATAATTCAAAACGTCAACAACCATTGATTGACCTAAACTAAGTTCGATTATAACTTTGGTATTCAATTGATTCTCCGTGGGATACGACCTTACTCACCTCTATAGTGCTTCCGACCCGGTACTCTGCCGGTTAAGGTTGGTCGTTACTGTTTTGGTCATCAAGTTTTCGGCGCCGTTGTCGGGGAAGGATTAAAGCCATAAAGCTAGAATATAAATGAAATTAATTACCAAAATCACAGAGATTCGTAGTTTACAACAAGCTTCATCAACACCCATGTCAATTGGTGAAGAAGAAGATCCAAAATGATAAAATCCAAAAGTAGAGTAGAAATCTATGCTAGATTATGCTAAATCTAAGTAATATCTAGTGTAGAAATGAATCTAAGGGTGAAGGAGAGTAATTTCGACCTATGGATGAATTTGGGGATCAAGGAGTAAAGTATGAAGTGTAGGAAGTAAAGGGAAAGTGTGTTAAAATCTGTGCAAAAAGCTATATATAGGTGCCCAAAATTGTGCTTGTAAACGGCCTAATGTGCGCACATTGCCCTGCGTCGGTTGGGAAAAAACTTGATTCTGCTGGTGGAATGTGTGCACACCTTTTTGATTATGTGCACACAATAGTCTCTGAACCCTCTTGTCCGCTGAATGTGCGGACACAATGCATCCTATTTGTTGAATGTGTGCACATTGCCCTGTGTTAATATTCAGCATTGACAGAACTTCAGTAATTTGGCAATATCTTTGCATGTAGAGCTACGATTTGAGTGATTTAAGTTGCGTTGGAAAGCTCATTCAAATATATACAACTTTCATGAAGACCACAAGTCCAGAAAATGCCTCCAACACAGCTCAAATTGCAGATAATGTAAGGCAAAAACACCAACTATATTTGATCCGTTTCCATTCCCGGGCTTTGGTTATGCCTCTCTAAGCCTTATACCTCATCGTCCGGGTTTACGAGTCAGCTATTCCCTGCATTTAACAAGAAAAACAACATACCGAGCGTAATTCCGCAAGAAAGATAGGCCTCGAAAAGGGGTCAAAATACAGTAAAATGGTGAGGTTTTCCATCTATTTGATGGTTTACCTCAAAGTGAGTGCTCAGTGTGTTTTCCCCTATAAATGGTCTATATCTACCCAAAATAAGCCAAAAGTGTCGTAAACGGGGGCTAAAACAAGCACCGAATCATAGTAAAGTTGACTCTCATCACCCCACCCTACCCACTCCACCATTACCCTATCATACCCTACGCATCCTACCTACCTTACTCCACCATCTACTCTACTCCACCATCACCCACACATACCCTACCCTACCACACCCTACCCTACCCACCCCACTCTACCTATCCTACCCACCACCACACCCTACCCTACCTTACCCACCACCTTACCCTACCCTACCTTACCTTACCTACCTGTTGAAATAGTGTCCTAAACTCAATCGGTTTGGACCGGATCCGACCTGGTCGGATCATTTCTACTATTTCTTTTTGATTATACATATATAATAAATGGCTTTATGTTGTCATATATTTGTTTTTTTAAAGAACCGGTTATGAATTGTTATATGATAACGTCTTTAGTATTAAACTGTGATAGAGAAACCATGATAGACGATTATGGTTGATGAGATCTCTAATCACTTTAATAAGTTTGATACTTAAATGTCTCTAGGCTTATGTACTATTAAACAGGGCATTGATAGTACAAACAGACTAGCACGTATTAGATGTCTTATGTCTTTAAGGGCAGTGATAGATCTCGTCTATCGAAGTGTAGAGACACTTGGACTGTACGTGGACGTGTATTAGAGAATGCTTACGTTAGACTAACCCAGTTACACTGTTAAGTGTCACACTATGTGACGATTGTGTAATTATCCTTAGGACCGGAGTCTACATGGCATCACGGTATGGATTGTCATGCTTTGACACTATGTTCGGTAAAAACTAGTTTTATAATTTATAAACCGAAACACCCCAAGTATAAGGATCGTAGTATAGGGTGTTTACGGGTCGTCCTAAGGGAATCGTACAGTTGTCAGATTAAGATATAACTCCTAAGTCGGTTATGTCACGAATCTAAGAACTAAAACAGGAAACAGAGATAAAAATGAGCAGAAAATAAGAAAACAGCAAGATGGACGAGCGTCTGCTATTGCGGACGAGCGTCTGACTATGAACGACAACGAAAAAGTGCGTAAAAACTAGGGTTTGTAAAACTAGAACTTAAAACTAACGTTGAAGCAAACGATTTTTGTATCAAATTATAAAGGGGAGACAAGTAGAACACCTAGAATCTATCACTCAACAATCAAACAACCAAGATTTATTATTCGAATACGCTTTATTGGTATGATCAATCACGAAACCGACTAAATTCCTTTAGATCAATTTCTAGGGTTTGTTTACTTTTCCAAGAAAAAACAAATAACATTCATCACAAGATCAACAATTTGTTCCCAAATTGTAATACCCAACTAACGATATATGATTCCTCAAAACATCATCAATTGTATCGATTGAATTAAAAACTATTGTTGAATTATATTTCCATAAAAATTCAAACAACATAGAAGTTCATTGACATTCCTATCTAATGAAACTCTTAACCAATAAATCGGGATTCAAACGATAAATAAAACAAAGTATTCAAAATCATAACTAAAGATAAACTAACGAATCATGGTTGTGATGACGTTGATGTGATATCCTCCGGTTGTTCCACTGCTATGCGTTTAGCCAACAATCATGTTGTTAGACATAATCATTGGAATGGAGAGATACATCTTTGACTCTCCTCTTTGAATAATGCGGCTGCTAGGGTTTATTATGAGTGAATGATGCGTATGGGATGTCCCCTAGGGTTTAATACACGCTGCTATTTATAGGATTTTAGGTCGGCTAGGGTTAAGTCGGCACTGGACGCCCGTTCAGCTTTTTTGGACGGAGATTCAGACGCTCGTTCAACTTGCGTCTGGAGACTCTGTATGTAAAATATGACTCTGGACGCTTCATGGACGCCAGTTCACTCCCGGACGCTCGTCTGGATCAGTGGACGCCCGTCCAATATGCTGAGGATCGGATTTCTTCATAGTTATCCATTCTTCTTCAAGCCAATTCCATATTTATCTCTTATAATTCGAATTGAGCCTCATTTATCCTCTTTATGCACTCGAAATTAAGCATCTACATAATAGATAAAACATGGAAAACATGTAGTCATCCCCAAATAATAATAATTCAATAAATTTAACACATAAAAGCGCCCAAATTACACTTTTAATACTTTTAAACCCATTATTCAAATTCAAGCCTTAAACACATAATTTCCTCTAAAAATTACCAAAATACGAAAGATATTGTTCTCTAATAATGCGATAAAAACCATAAATTTCACCGAGAACACACTATTGAGGTTTCCCCTATCCATGAGGCGATCATGTGGTAGTGATTGAGTGTGATACTGAAGCATGCGGAGTATACATGTTTGGTCTTCCGGAAATCGTGTACCCTAATAGTAGGGGTGAATATCCGAAAATTGCTTTCTTATAAGGAATGTCTTACTCTCGTGAATCTTTGCAAAGTGGAAGTAAATGAGTTACTTCGTGAGAATAAGATATCCAGATTATAAGATACGGTCGTAGATGTTTGACACTCGACATACGACCGTAAGGATATTATTACAGCGATAGGATTCTATTTACACGGTAACCGTTTCACATGAAAGGTAGTAGTCATTGCATTTGACTCTTCCGATGATTGGGGTTCACGGTGTGTTGCTAGATGCTATCCCGTGATTGTTAGGTATGAAGATTTCGAATATCTTATATGATACTTAATTGATTAATAAGAAAAAGAGTGATGTTGAGATATGCTGCCACTTGTTTTTTTTTGATTGGCTGTGGTCTTTTTTTTTAACTGTTTCCGGCCCAATCCAGTCCAGTCAAAAAAACAAAGACTTAGAAGGCCCAGTTCCTGTTTTCCTCTTTTGACCTGCAAATTTTTTTTTTTTTTAAATTGTTGGGGCGACAAAAGGGCTTTTTTGGGGTGGCTCTCTACCTGTTTTGGGTGGGCTTTGGGGTAAAAATAAAAGATAAAGGAGTTTTGGTTAGATTAAAAACAAAAAATGGTACATAGGATGGTTTTCTTTTTTTAATTTGTATACAAAATATATTTATTATTATGTGAGATGGACTAGATGGATAGAAAAAAAAAAAAATATATATATAAAAAAAACATAGATATAGACAGATATTGTTTTTTGAGGCAGTATTATACTAGCCTCTTCTTCTGTATGGAAAGAAAGGAAATTTAAGAAAAACATAAAAGAAAGGAAAGATATAATAAGAGCTAAAAGATACAAGATGAAGGATGTTTCACAAAACAAAAAAATGTTTTCTGGATTTCATGTTTTCAAGGGCTTTTATTATATGTTTTTCTTATATATAGTAAGATATACACACTGCATATATATATATATATATATATATATATATATATATATATATATATATATATATATAATTATAATTATAATATATATAATAGAATTATAGGAAACAAAGGGGGGTGTACGAGGCTTGGGGCTGGGGGGGGGGGGGTATACAGCAAATGCCTCCCAAAAACAAAAACAGGAAAAGAAAAGAAAAAAAAGGGGTGGTTGGATCGGATGGCGATTTTTCTCCACCCCATCATTTCGCCTGTCCGATACACTGCTGGAGAAGGTGGGGAGATTTGGGATTTGGTGGATAGATACACTGCTGGAGAAGAAAACAAAGGAAAAGAAATCTGTGCTATTAAATGCTGTGTATGTCGTTTTTTTACGCAAAGGAAAGAGAAATTACAACGACTCTCACGATTGTCAGGGCTTCAGGACGCGTTTTTCCTTCTTCTCTGTACGCTGGTGTCACTTCCACGTCCAGTGTCGCGTTTGGCTGATGGAACGACCCGATTTCTGGTGGATGCCGACTTACTTTTATGGGGTTTGTGGTGGAAATTGCATTGCAATGGTAGGTGCTGCTGAAGAGTTTCGTGAATTTCGTTCTACGACCGGGCTATGGGTGATAGATTCGTGTGACTGCTGTGATGCATGCTGTTGGCTATGAAGAAAAATGGGTATGTTAGTACTCTTTTAATTGTTTCTTTGTTAACTATTAGCTTTGTTTGGTAGGGTTTATAAATGTACCTATACCTATTTCTTTGAAGATGATAAGTTAATCTCTCGATTCTCACATTTCTTATTGGGGTTTAGTTCATTCATAACCCTAAAGAGATCTGCTGGTTGTTGCATGCAGTCAAAATGAAAGTTATACAGGTTTGTTTTGCTTCAGGTTTGATTCTTCTTATGAGTATTTCATTCATGTTTGGAGCCATATACCTTTTCATATTCTATTTATTGCAGGTTTGTACTTAGGGTTTGGGGTTCATTAATGTTTCTTTGATGTTCTAAAGTTGCGGTTTGGTTTGTTCATAACCAAAAGGAGATTTGCTGGTGTTGCATGCAGTCACCATGAAAATTATAGAGGTTTATTTGGCTTCAGGTTTGATTCTTCTTATGAGTATTTCATGTCTGGAGCCATATTCCTTTTCATTTTGTATTTGTTGCAGGCTTGTAATTAAGGATTGGGGTTGATTAATGTTCTTTTCATGTTATAAATACCACTGATTGGAGTAAACTGTGAACTGGTTTCTTCTGAATCATGTTGCCTTTATAAGATCGCTTTTTTGGGGTATATGATGTTTATTTTTCTTGTGCTCTCGAAGACAGGTCCATGCTCTAATTCAATCTTGGGGGGATTGGGGTACTAACAGGGTAATAACAGCACTGCCACATTTGTTTGGCTTTCTATAGACCATGACAATGATGGATCTAAAAAATGCCCTTGATACTCTATTTCTGGAATGTTGTGCGCCGGCAACCTGGATGGCAAATGGAAAGCTTTTCTGCATGCAACAAGTGTAGCAGGTGATTATTTCTAAATATGAAAGGCCTATACAGCCGCCTGTCAAGAACACGGAACTTCGTGCGCATTAGGTGCTTATTTACTATATTTGCAAAGCTTGAAAAAAAAAATTATGTGGCACTGATGATGATGGGCTGGCGTAGCTTGGGAACCTGGAAGAAGGATGGAAAGTGTTTCCAGACTGCAACCAGTGTTCCTGGTGATGCAGTTTCAAAGATGAAAATACTATGCATCTCGAGCCTCAACAAAAAATTATAGGTAGTGTTTCTTTTGTTTTATTTCTTACAACAATTTCTGAATATCACCTTTCCATTTACTTTAAAGAAATAGTGTTCTCTCAGGATCAATTGTATGCTTCTCTGTCTTGAGAAATAATGTAAACTGCTGTTACATTTCTTATCACTACAAGGAAAGTGTTATAGGTATGTTTGTTTTAGGTTGGTTTCATGTTATTATGCGTTGTGTTTGCAGATAGGTCTTTAAACATCTTTTATTTGAAGCTGTAAATTAATGGTATAAGGGTAAGATGATGTTATTTGGGTGTTGATTTGCTTTTGATGTTGGTGTGGGTTACATTATTCTGAGCTACTAATTAAGACGCGTTTTGTTGTTTTGGTCTGACTTCTGCTGTACCGGTTATATAATAAATATTGTCTTGGTCTCTAAAGAAAGACAAACATTTGGTATTTTGAAGAGGTGACTTGCTGGTTTGTATTTTTTCCGGCAGCCTGCTGTGTTTGTTTGTGTTTAGAGATGTAAATCTTTCAGAATTAATGCTAGGCAACCCCTGCCTATATTTCCTTTTTTTTTAAACTATTCTATAGCCGTGCATGGATTAGATATGGAAAGACTGCAAGATCGTCAAACATGTATGGATTGATATTACTAGCTAGAACGAGGGAAGATAGTGACAATCCAGTGGGAAAGATATTGAAAGTCTTTTGCTGTTTTATTGACAAGTGGTGATTGGTCCGCAATTTCCCATTTGTGTATTAACTGAAAAAGGATTTTTAAGATGTTGGAGAATGTAATAATTAATAAATTTTAATTGTGTGTATACTTGTTACAATATGTAATAAAGAAATTTCAATTGTGTTTCACTCGTTTTCTCTGTTAAACATTAATTTTGTGTCGTATTGTTTAGTTCAGGAGAGTAAATCTACGAGTTTGCTATTACTCTCTCTCTCTCTCTCTCTCTCTCTCTCTCTCTCGTTCTGTTCACACATTCTAATATCATTTCATGTTCTTCAAGTCATGATCATGCAGCTGGCTTTCCTGCAAATACTTAAAGCTGCAGTAGATGCCTTGTGTTTTATTAAGGTTTATGACAGACTTGTAATTTTACCGAGGACATTTTCCATAGTGAAAATGTATGCTGATGAGGAATTATATCCATCCACAAAAGTCAAAACCTTCAAAGATTCCATCACATGATTCTGAAAAGTGAGGCCATAAAATCATGAGAATATTGGTAGGGAATAGTACTTGGAAGACGTGTCTAACGTTGATGACATCAAGAATTGGAAAGAATGTTATTTTAGCTTCAGCTTCAACTTCAGAGGTACAATATATGTCATTTCTTTATTCTGTGTGTCAAATCTAAATTTTGTTATTTAGAAGGCTAAGGCAGAGGGTATACTTGTACGGATGCTGGTTTGCCTTCGTAAATATTTCTTTTGTTTGGCTGGCAGATATCACGGCACTGATCGTTCAAGAATTCGTTGAAAAACAAGTAGGCCCAAAATCACTCTAAAAGACTTCATTGCTGTGGGTTCTGAGCATTTAAATCTCCGAGTATGTACATTGTTTGCTTAATTGTGTATGTGAATACTATTATGATTGTCAAGTTGTTGTTTGTCATAAGAAGACTAGCCTCATGGTGAATCTTGCTCCCATTTATGTGGCAAGAAATGTCACAATGGTGGATAGCATGACTGAAGGGTCAGGGTTATTCGATTGAATTATGTTCTTTGTATCTTTAAGTTTTACTTACAATTTTTCTGTGAGCAAGTTTTACTGTATTGTTATGGCACTGTGTTATTGTGCTTATAGTCTTGGATGCAGCCATATTGTATTGTTATTGCCCAGATGATACATCATATGGACAATATCGGGCTTGTGTATCCAACTACACAAATGAATTTCCACGAAATATGGTATCCATTTGTAATAATTTCTGGACATGTTTTGTCTAAATATTACTTTTTTTTTAGCTTCCCAGAGTATGTTAGACATGAATGACTTTATGATCCATATGAATGTTGTACTGATGGCTACTGTGCTCATAGGATTAATCCCAGTTCTCTTTTCGGGTTGATGGCATTTTGCTTATTAGAAGTGCCTTTGCACTTTTGTATCAAGCTTTATTTAGTTATATCTTGGTACTGTAGCCTATATAATTTGTAAGTAGCTTTGAATCTTATGCTTTTTTATTGGCTTTATGTAGAGACAAATTCATCACTTTGAATCATGTAAACTCGATTGCCTTCCGATAAATGCACACAGCAGAAGTTCTGTCCAACAGGTTGGCAAATTTTGAACCTTTTTCTCTCTCCCTCCTCCCCTTCCCCCTCCTTCAATCTGGCGAACTATTGTTTACCTAATCAAACTATACACGGAAATTTCCACCTTTCTTGTTCTCCAGGCTAAATTAGGTTCATGACTTAGAAAGGTAAGGATTATCTTTATTTGTGTATCTTTACGGGGTAGAAAGTTAGAAATGATATGATGGTTTATGATAGAATGAAATGGTGAAAAACAATCTATGATACGGTGAAATGGTGTTAAGTTAGGTGTTGTATTGTGTTCCTTATGTTACAATGGTTAGTTAGAGTTCATGCCTACATTAGAAAAGGAAATTATTTTTATAAAGCATTTTACCCTTCACTTCAAGCAGTAAAAAACAGTGTTACATTTGTATCACTTGCTGCTACTAAATGTTTGAATTCCCAGGCATTTTTTTTATCACTTCTCTACTTCTATGTCTCCGCTATGCATTTTGGGCTTCAGTTGTTTTGCCCCATAAATCAGCCTGTTATGCATGTTGACCTTTAATTGTGGACATTTAATTTAAAAAAGGCAAGGTTTGGGATTTTCATGGCATTGAGAAATGCTGTTGCCCTTCAGTCACAAAGAATTGAGAAATGCTATTCCCTTCCAGTTGAGAATATGCTCTTGGTTGAAGAAATTTCATCTTCTTTACTCAACATTATAATGGTCAAGCTCCATCTGGATGTAAAAGACTTCTCTTTCAATAATGTTTAGAACCCTCCACCTATCTTCTATAAAGGTTAAAGTTGTGGATGCTGCCAAGGCTCCAGTGGAGTCCACTACTGCCCTCTTTTGTCCGATAACTATGCTTTTGTATGGCTCAGACCAATATCAGAAGCCATTAGTTTGTTTTGTTAGATATGAAGACCAATGGTTAGTAATAAACACTAATGGTTTCTAACACTAATGGTTTCGTAGGGAAATGAATACTCGTCTGACAATTTTTTTGATGGATCACTAAACATATTCTGCATTGCCCCACCAATCTTCTATTTAATTTATCATTTGCAGGTGCAACTCACTTTTTATATACACAAATGATTGTTTTGTACATTCAATGTTACTTAAATTTCGGTAATTTGCATGGTCCACGGTAGTGCGGAGCACGAATGCTATTTTCCTAGTTCAATATATTGGATATTAACAATATATATCTTGGAAATATTTAATATAAGATATTGAATATTAATGAGATAAATCAATCAAATATATTTTCCTTATTTTATTAGGAAAATATTTTCTTTCTCCTCAATCTACTAGAAGCTAATCCCAATCAAATTGGGAGAATGAGGGGCGCCCCAACATCTATATAAGAAAGGGGTTGACTTAGCTCTTTTGTACATCACAATTAGAAGAGTTCTAATTTACCAGAAAATTTGAGAGCTTCTTAGAGAGAGTTTTGAGAGAGAGAAAAGGTCGGTCTAGCAACCGAGTTTTTCTGGTAGCAATCCATGATGGGATTCCGGCGGGTTGTTCGTGTGGACTAGCGGTGGAGGCCGAACGCTTGGGCGGCTCCGTGCACCACTACTCTCCTTAGACGGTCAAATCGTCGATCTTTTAGATCAAGCAAGGTAACTACCGTCTACTATCTTGTTGTGTATGTTGCTTAAACGAAGTCGATCCTGGTTAAATAAAATAAAATTTTGAATTCCGCTGCGTTCCCGTATAGATTTCCTAACAGTGGTATCAGAGCGAGATTCGAGCTTAAGAAATAAGAATGTTAATTTACGTAGTTAATTTTATCGTTTAATTACGTAATTAAAAGATGAAAGATTTTTTATTTGCAAAACGATACACGAAAAGAAGAAGAAAAAACAAGTCGGCTTTTGGGGTGCTCGGTCGATCGGCGGCGGCACCCCCACCGGAAATTGCGCCGGCGGCTTCCCTCCGGGACAGTCGGCGTCGACTGGTGCTTCTTTTTGGTGGATCTCCCAAATTTTGTTTTGTGTATTTTGTGATTCAATATGATTCATAGTTGTGATTAATATCTTTTTGTTTAGTTGATGTCACGTGGCCAACTAATGGTTCAAATAGTTTGGACCATTGGAGTGCCACATATCATTATTTGGTAAATATGATTTGCCTTTAAATAATCTAGGCCGTTCCAAATTTTATTTGGAATAGGCCTAGGCCCTTTTCAAAATATTTGATTTTGAAAAAATCCTAGGCCTAGGCCCTTCAAAATTTTGATTTCGGAAAGGGCCAAAGTTTGTGACTTTTGGTTTAGGAAACCAATTGCATCTCTTTTGATTAAGAATCAAAATGAAGGAAACAAAAGAGATTTAATTTTAATTTTGATTTATTTTAGAATAGTTCTAATTAATTAAAATCGTTTAAAATTAACCGTTAATTTTATTTCGATTAAAATCATTTAATTAATTAAATGTTGAATAGTTAATTGATTTGATAAAAATTGTTCTCCGATACATCATATTGTGGTTTATTTTGTAGGGAAAAACACCTGATAGGGCTGGAAGAGAAGTGATTCACAATATTCACGTCTCTAAAAAAGAGCTACATCTTGCAAAGAATGTGATATGTTTCGGTTGCTCTATTTGTCTTGTGCCTTGAATTATTACGGTTTAAGCTTACGCGATTTATTTCACGTTGGAGATCTATTCTTTGATGTTATCATTGATAACGATTTATGTTGGGCACGTCGTGCCTTGCACGGCTAACGTTCACTAGTAATAGATAGAATGACTCTCTGCAGTATCGATTTAATCATGTGACACTAGCTACCTTAAATTTTGTGTCTTACCATTTTCTTAATTTAGTTAGAAATCATATTTATCATCAATTATTTATGACTCACTTAAAGTTTATTTTTTTTAAGGGAACGAAATGTAAACACAAATCACAAAATTTGTAACAATTTTTTACTATTCGATAGGGCCTCGTTAGTAGTGCTGCAAGAGTTCGTGCATTGAAACTCATGCTTATAGATCGAATCCGTTATTATGGAATTTCAACCTAAGTATCAAGAGAGTAGTGCGTTTGAGACCTTATGTGTGAGGACCTCATTTCAACTACTTAAATCGGCCTTGAAGTTGATTTCTCAATTCTTTCTACCCTTAGTTCTAACCGGTTAAGTCAAGTCTTCTTAGAACTTGAATTTTTTTTCCAGGGAAAACAACAATTTCATTCATTCAAGTCTGCTGAAACTGCGGAAGTAACATCATTCAGGGGTTACACCCCCAAGCAGTGACACTAATAGAATTAACTCCTAAACGAGCTAGCAAATACGCCGAGGTGTTCCCCATACGCCTAACAAAAGAAAAACTAACTGAAGCAAAAGCAGACATCTCCGCTAATCAGTCCTGCAACAAACAACCAAACGTGGAAAAGTCCTGCTCTCGACGAGTCAGCCGTTGTTATGGACCAAGCTGTCACTTTCCACCCATAAATTAGCTAATCTCAGACATTTGCCTTCCACCAAAGCCGTAAGGACCGCTCGCAACTTCAATGCCCGGATCCAAATGAAAGGAATTAGCCGCAAGAATAACTCCATGGGCATCACGGAAAATTAGCTCTATCCCTGACGCATGGGCACCACTGAAGCATCCACATTTCACTTTATCCACCCAGCCGGTGGTCTGACCCAACGTTCTCTCAACTCCTCATGTGGCACGACATGAGGTGCTTGTGCAACCTGCAGAAATTCTCAGGCGGCACTAAGATCTGAAGAACAAACCCGAGACACATAAACCGCTTGATTGTCATGAACTGCACTACATCGCGTGTTCCAGATATGCCATATCATCCAAACAAACTCTGTCAACTCCGCCCGCGATAACTGCCTAGAAAGAAAGAGGACCGGAAAGTCGGTGGCCCTTTCCCGACACGCCAAAAAAAAACAAATGACGACTGCTCTCACACCCTAGCCGTCATGTTAATATCACAATAATCATGTTACATTAATTATTGGCGATAAATTTATGTACAATTGATCATAATGAAACACACGAAAAAAAAAAAAAAATGGAAAATTAGGGATAAGGACACAATCTGGAATATTTTTAAGTATCAGGACAACTACATATTTTTTATAGGGAGAAGGACAACCGCATAATTTTTATAAGAAGGTAATGACAAACAAATGAATCAAAATCGGTGAATCTCCCAGCCGAATCCCGAAATCAAATGAATTTCGACAAATGAATTTCGATAGTGGATCCCGAAAATCGGTGAATTTTGACAATTAATTTTGAAAAGTAGTGAATTTCGACAAATGAATTTCGGCGGTGAATTTAAACAAATGAATTTCGAACACAAGTGAATTTCGACAAATGAATAAATAGTTTTGTCGCTTTCCTTTACGCAAAGTTTGAAAAGATCGTCCTTCTACTCAATTGATGAAATATTTCTGTCCTTCTCCCTCATTCCCCCAAAAAAAAAACCTTTGTACCGTATACATGAATCATAATCTAGAAAATATTTCGTGCAACTTTTTTATACAACTATATTATGACCAAATCATAAATTTTATATTTCTCGAAGTTAATTTCAAAATAAAGGACATTGAGGCAATTTTTTTATTTCGGATTCATTTGAAAATGTCGGGGACCACACGTCTCTCTATCCCTGGTCCAACCGGCCACCAACCCCCTCATAGCGTTTATAATTTTCTTTTCTTCTTTTTCATCATAGAAGTAATTAATTCCTATAATTTGATAATGTCAAGCAAATATTATATTAAAAAGGCGTTTTTTTTCATTGGTTCCTTCTCCTTCCCTTCCTTCTTCTGCGAATTTTGCCATTAATTCCCAACAATACAAAGCTTCCTGATGTTCTCTCTCAGCTATTGTTTTCAACGCTGTAGTGATTTAATCTGTTTTCCTATTTTTCAGAATATAAGTCTCCCTCCTGTCCTCCCCTCTCTGGATTTTGTTTATTCAGTGTAAACTTTCCCAGCATCAAAGGTGCGTTGCGTATTCTGATGATCAATTATTATACTTGTGCTCACTGGATTTTATCCCTAGGGTTTTATGTTTCATGCGTGAATTTTCTGACTTTGATCTGCCGTTTTTTTTTTTTGGCTTTTAATTGCGCCTTCCATTTGCAATATAATTGCAGACATGCTATCAATTCTCTCTTTCATGTCAATTGGATAATCTAATCTTCTATGTGGGTTTTTTTTTTCTTTTCTTTCTGTGTATGAATTTTTTATATTGTTTGAATTCTTGTGAGTGCCTGGGTGTCCGTGTTCGTTGCAATACAAAATTCAAGAATTTAAGTTGATACCAAGCTATGGATTAGAATTATTGTTTTTTTTTGGGAAATTGTTTTAGATCATGCGTATTACGGCCAGTTCTTTTCAAGTAACTATATATATATATCATATTATCATCTATGTCTAGAATTATTTTGAAACACCTGCTCCCCGTTGATGGTGTTTGGCAATTTTTTTTTGTTGCTTAATCTGATTAATGAATTGATTGACCGCCGCTACAAAGCAATTGCTTCTCTGAAACTTAGAGCATCTCCTGCAGCAACATCCTTCATTATATATGGTGAAGGGCACTAAAAGAATAGATGATGCTAGTTTTGGTCCACATGATAAGCAAACTACTTCAACCCCTTAACTTCCCAGTTGAATTTCGGATATACATACATATATGTATATATATGTTGTTGTTGTTGTTGTTCCTGTTCTTGAGAATTAGATTGAAGTAGGTCGAAGCCAGTGTTACCAATATTGGGTTAGGGTTCAAAATCAAGAGATTTATTTTTGGTTATGGTCAAACCTCATTTCCTTGCCCGGATGATCTCTATCTCGGTTGTTTGATGGACCTTCAGAAAAAGGAATGTCAGATTTCCCTAGTTTATTAAGATCAGATAATTATACGTAGAGGAACTTTCCTTCTCTGAAACCTTATAACAAGACTCCTTTCTTCAAATTAAGGTCAAGTGTACGTTGAATTGGCCATAATCTATGACCCAGTGCACATAAACCTTTCTGGGTTATTAGCATGTGCTGACAGTGCCAACTTGAGGAAAGAAAGTACTTGCTGTGTATTAAAGTGGATTCAGCATGAAGGATATTAAGAACTTACAACAAACAGCTATCTTGTCTTGTTGGAAAAGGGAAGGTGGATCACCTTGCCTCTATTTTTAACACTCGCATATTGGTTTAAAATGTATTCGGTATTTCGGTGTGATTTCAAGCAATTCTTTCACAGTTTATTGTATTTTATCATGATTTATTTGGGCTTTTGAAACTTGTTCACTAGTATTAATCAAACAAAAAAATCAAACTGCTTCCAACGAGACAGGCCTATTGTCTATTTCTTCTGTAATAATTGTCAGTATCCCTGTTAAGGATTCTTTAAAAATATTTCCCTCATAGTAAGGGCACAATGGCTGTATTTTGACAATCATGTACAAAAAGTTGAAAAAAAGTTAAGTTTATGACTGGAAAAGTGGAGGGTTCCTAATGTTTTTGCTCACATTTGTTTGTAGATTGTTATGCAAACGTAAGAATGGAAATCTTTTTTCTTGTGTCATTATAACATGGATTTTAGTAATTGAGTTTGGAACTTAAGGATGTTCAATGTTTTCATTTGCTTTGTCATGCCTTTGAAGTGTTGCAATATTTTTTTTCCACACATGTTTTGGGAATGTACTTTTCCGCGGTTTTACTTTATCGTTTATTTCAGTGTATACTGTTTCTACTGCTTGCAGATAGTACGTCTTTCATGCTCCTGAGATATTGCCGGTAGACTTGATGGTCCATTTTCTTCTGCGCCATTGGCAGTAATGATGTGTGAAGTTGCAGTCTTATAGCAAAAAACTTTGATATCAAATAGAGTCCAACTTTAGATGATAGCTTCTGATTGCAGCTTGTCGAGGCTGCATTAGAGAATGTTGATACATTTTCAGTTTCTTTTCAATCACTCCATCAAGAAGTGTGCCTTTTATGGCATTTTTTGCTTTATGCTGTTCACAAGTACAAAAGTTTACATAGAGAGTAAACACTGTTTCAACAGTGAAGCAACCTCTTTTTGGATGTTACAAGTCCATTAAGTGGAGTTTTGACCTGCTGATTTTCTGGAAAAGAAGAATGGAAAGGTGGGACCATCTTTTCATGTTTTTTGTTTCTAATCATGTTCATTTTTCTTCTGTCGATTTTCAAGGTTTTGTTTTCCGTCTACATTCAGGTACAAAATTTTGTCAGAGATCGGACATGGAACTTGTGGCCGTGTCTTTAAGGCCCTTAGTTTGGAAACCTCCGAAATTGTAAGACTAATATCTGTTGTATGCAAATGCATTAAGACATCTAATTATATGTAAGTGGTTGAATTGCTCAACTAATCACAGGTTGCAGTCAAGAAGATGAAGCGCAAGTTTTATGATTGGCAAGAGTGCATGAGTCTTAGAGAAGTAAAGGCACGTAAACACTGATGTGGCTGAAAGTAGTTTAATGATTAAATTGTTGCATTCTATATGATTTTGGTCCCTACTATGTCTGTTGCAGTTAACAGTGTCATTTTCCCTTTGCAGTCCTTGTGTAAGTTGAATCATCAGAATATTGTCAAGTTGAAGGAGATTGTTAGAGAAAACAATGAGCTGTTTTTTGTATTTGAGTACATGGTATGTATAGCGATTTTTGAAACTCAGAGCTCTTTCTATACCTATATTTATTAGCTTTGATATTACTTTACTTGAGCAACTCGTCTGTTTTAGCAAGTGAATGATTTCCTGGCCTCACTATAATTTACTATTGGAATTTGTGAGGAGTTGCCTGATGAGTTAATTATAGTGGGGTTAATATTTTAACTATGTTTGTGATCTATTTTCTGTGAGATCATTTAGCTTATGCTTTATTTTCATGGCTTGAAATTTGTTGTGATCTGTTTTCTCTGAGGTCATCTAGCTTATAGTTTTCCATTTGATGATGGCTTGAATGCTGTTTATCGGTTCTCTAGTTGGTAGAAATAGAAATAATCTCGAGGCTAAGATTAGAAACATGGGTGAAATTTTGTCAAGTATTGCCTTTGATTTTTATTTTTTCTGCTTTAGATCTGTCGGTCTTTGTTGTAATACACGTATGCTCTATTTTCTAAATTTCAAACTAAATGTTCATAAATTTTCTTTTTAGCATCTTTAATGTTTATATGTCTAATGCCTTCCCAGGAACATAATATATATCAAATTATGAAAGGAAGGCAAACACCTTTCTCTGAAGAAGAGATTCGTGGGTTAATGTTTCAGATGCTGCAGGGACTTGCTTATATGCACAGTAATGGGTACTTTCATCGGGATTTGAAACCTGGTACTTTTTATTCTTCACATGTAGATCTGATCATCCTTCTCTTCCCACTTTTTTTGCGGTTGGTAGATATTCTAATGGATATGAAAATTCTCCAGAAAATTTGTTGGCGACAAATGAAATATTGAAAATTGCTGACTTTGGTCTCGCTAGAGAAGTGTCATCTCTGCCTCCTTATACAGATTACGTCTCTACTCGCTGGTTGGTCATTTTGCGTAGAACAAAAGTTGTATTTATACATGATAGTCTCATTCATCTTGTCTTATGATAAACTTACATCGCTTTTTAAGGTACCGAGCTCCAGAGGTCTTGTTGCAAAATTCATCCTATACTCCTGCTATTGGTATGTAATTGCCTTAGATATCCACTCCAAAGTTTTATGGTAGCATGTGTAGGGCATACTTATGTCTCTGTTTATAAATGCTGTACACTTAGCATTTGCTTGCCCGCGAAGGCTTTGGTTTGTAGTTTTCGTAAGTTCTCTGCAACAATGTAACCACATGAGTTCTTCTTTTTTTTCCTTATTATCATAAAACAAATCATATTTATTTTAAGCTCCCCTTCTCCAAAGAGACAAAATTATGAAGACCAAATTACACAAAAGCACGATGTAGATCATTATACGAATTTCTCTTTTGTTGTTTTACACTATTTTGTTGAAACAATATTTCTGACTGGGTATTCATTTGCTGGCTCACAGTTCTGGGCAAATAATTGCATTACATCTCATTTGTTTGTGGCTTACCCTTTTATGTTTTTCACTTATTTATACTCATTGCTATTCACAGACATGTGGGCGGTTGGTGCAATTCTTGCCGAGCTTTTCACTTCTTGTCCAATATTTCCTGGTGAAAGGTGATTTTATACCTAGCTTTGATTGATTCCATAAAATTTCAGTTTACAAATAGATCTTGCTACTTCCTGTCATTTGTTTTGAGTTATATACAAATGAACGTCATTTCTGGTTGGTTCTAATTTTTTTTTGTTGGTGTGTGTGTGTGTGTGTGCAAACTTTCTCCCAAAATTCTCAGTTTACATGATATCAAGATTTTGAGTTGAGATTTCTGTTTTGGTTAGAAAATCTTTGCTTGAGCATCCCTCTATGGCGATTACCATATGTGACGTGGATGATTATATGGAATCGATCATTATGCAATTTAGGTGGAGGTGTATTGGGATTAAGGCTCGAGTCTTTTGTTGTCTAGAAAGTTTATATAGGCCGTGTTGACATACTTTATATTGTTACGAAAAGATCCTGCATGAAACTTTTCTGATTAGTGTTTATGTTACAAATGACTAGTGAAATGGATCAGCTGTACAAGATATGCTGTGTACTTGGCAGACCTGATTGGACGGTCTTTCCTAATGCAGCAAATGTTGTCGACCTTAGTTACTTTGAGGTGAGGTGTTATGAACCTGTACCTATTTGTCCAGATGTATCTTTATCTTCTGTATTTTATCTTTAATATTTCTGTGTCTTCTTATAATTGCCATGTAAATCTTTTCTGCAGATTATGCCAGCTGATCTTTCAGCTGTAATTCCAAATGCAAGCCCTGCCGCTATTGATTTGATTAAGGTAGTAGTCTATTTCATCAATAGAATATAGTGACGTGGCACGCTGTGATAGGGTGATTGTTAGTATTCTGAACCCCTGTTCACACTGTGCAGCAACTTTGTTCATGGGACCCAGCAAAGAGGCCAACTGCAAATCAGTGTCTGCAGCACCCATTTTTCCATGTAATCTATGCTTTTCAAGTTCTTTTACATCTAATGCTAATCGTTTGTTGCATCACCTAAAAGTTTTCTGGTCAGGTTGGGTTGCGGAAGCCTCCGGAAGTGGATCCGCTCCAGCTAACTCTTAACAGTTTTGGTAAAAACTAGTCCTCCTTAGTTACTTATATGAATTATCTTTTGTGGTTCATTGTCTGAATTGATTTTCATCTCTTTTTTTAGGGTCAGAACCAAATCTTGAACTGAGCCTCTGGGACTTTGGTTCACAAAATAATGATTGTTTTCTTGAACTGAGTCTGGCTGTGAACCCCAGTGTCAATGACATCGGTAATATATGTTTTGGACCTTTCATTGTTTATATATTTGGTTAACCCTTTTGCATGTTTAGCTAATTTATGAACTCCTGCAGAAATGTTCCGTAAAGGTCACTGTAAAGAAGAGGTAAGTAATGCTACTTTTCTTTTTTCCTTGGTTAGAAGACCTGTTGTGGCAGAGGGTGCAATTTGGAAGCTAGCTATTGTGAGCTTAAATATCATTGGTTTACAGGATATGCTGCTTTACTCTGGCGTCCAAGATGATTCCAAACAATCAGGTTGTTCTACTTATCTTGTCCTATCTTGTGAATGGGTAAATGACTTGAGTGGTGGTGTGTGGTGTGTGTGTGTGGGGGGGGGGGGGGGGGGGGGGGAGGGATGTTGGAGAGGAGAGTCTGGGGAAGGAAGCATAAGTTGTTAATGTCATTGAAGGATATTGTATTTGCATCCCTGCTGTTTTTGCTCATTTCTTAGTTTGGTTCTGGGTGCGCGTTTCTCAGTGTTTTGGATTCTAATGGAAACAAGCAAAAATCAAAAGTTTTTTTTTTGGGAGGGTTAGTTTATCCACGATAAATAGAGGCATAATAAGTGTAGTTGCTTCTGTTTTACAGTTTTCTGGTCGCTATTTCCCCCAAATAACTACGCCATTGCTGCCCCATTGGAGTCGTCCTTGTCATTATCCTTCAGGTCTGTTTATTTACCTTATTTACTTATATATATATATATGTGTGTGTGTGTGTGTGTGTGTGTGTGAACGTATGAATATATACATAGTTGATGACTCGTGTATGTTATGTCTTACGAATTTGTTGATGGGGTTGGCAGTACAATCCCAAACTCAACATCAAACGGAGGTGTTTCCCATTCGAGTGGATTTGCATTTAAGTCGGTGCAGACTAACATCATAGAGCGTCCGTTTCTAGCCCTCTCCTCCTCCTCCGCCGCCTACCACCAACAGAGCCATTGCCGCCTTAATTGATGGAGAGTTAACTACAACTGCTTCTGCTGATTGAATTTTACAAAAAGAAGACTAGAAAGTACTAGTTTTTAGAGATAAACTGTAATTACTACGAAATTCAAGACTATACATACACATATAGGGGATGTCCTGGTGCACAGAAACGAACGAGGTGGTACAAGAAAAAGATTTTCATTATTTTTTCAACTTCCAACATGTTTGGCTAACAAAAAGTTCCATTCTTTTCTCATTTTGGATTCTCATTCCTCTTTTGTTATTTTTTGTTCATTTTAATAGCAATTTCCTTCTGTTTATTTTCATGGAAACCATTTTCATCACCGATTATTTATACTACTAGTAGGTTAGGTCGTGCAATGCATCATGGCCTATGCCGTTGGTATCTATCAGTTTTTTTTTCCTTTGCATTTGTATGTGTTTGTGTGGCAGCTGCAGAGAAATGTTTGCATTTGTATGTGTGTTTATTGTTCTCAAGTCATGATCGCTCGAGCTGGAGTTTTAGCCTTGTAGGGCGAAAAGATGGGTTCATCAAGCTGAATTCAAACTCAAGCTTGAACCGTTTGTTTCAAACAGTCATGGTACAGTATTATTTTATTGTTTTATTGCAAATTATTTGCCCATTCATGTAATAAACCATACCAATGTAGGTATTGGACATCACATTAACTTGTGATTGAATGATACAGAGACTAGTGTAGTTCAATAAATAGAATTGGGCAATGTCAAAACAAAATATAGAATTGTCATCCACAAGCAAACCAGAAACAGAATAGTACAATAACTCCTGTCCAGAAGGAAAACAAGCAAATCAAGAAACCAGAAACAGAATAGTACAATAACTCCTGTCCACAAGGAAAACAAGCAAATCAAGAAAACAGAAACTGAATAGTACAATAACTACTGTGAAAAAAAATAGTACAATAAATCCAGTCCAGAAGGAAAACAGTCAACTCAAGAAAATAGCGAAGTAGCTTGAGAATTCTTAGGGAGGTCACATGTTCAAACTCTTTGAGGCGTCATGTTGAAAGAACTCTTGGTCATGCCTTACACCTGAGTAAGAGTCAAACTCTACAGGCACGACCCGGGCCGAACTCCGGATCAGTCGCCAGTTGGTCCCGGATACCGGAGGCTTTAAGCAATAAATACAAGAAACGAGCATCCTTTTCATCACAAGCAACGACCTGATTTTCAAGGATGATGACGTTACCCGTATGAGGTATAAAGTGAAACAAAACCAATCTGAACTCAGAAAAGTTAGCTATTTATACAGAGCCCAGATCTTATACATCAAAAATAGTTATGAAATATGTATGTAGACAAAAAAACAAAGAATTTTTCACAACCAAACTTGCATGTTAAAGTAGTATTATAAAAGGAACTAACCTGTAAACATCAAGACAGACAATGATCATTGATCTGGAGGGTACACAGCAAGCTTAAATTGGCTAGTTTTATTGTTCTTTTTCTGTGCTTGCTGCTGTAGCTTGAGCAGCTGAATTTTCCGGGCTGAGACAGCCACTGAAGGTTTAGTACAACAGTATAAATCAATGGTCTGAAGGGAGGGTATGTCACCAATGCCAGGCGGAATAGCTTCGAGCTTAGCACAATGCCTCAGATACAGGGATGTAAGTATTGGGAAATGACTACCATTAGCCTTCCACAACACTAAATTCTGTGTATATCCTATGTGCAAAACTTTGAGGCAACGAAAGCCTCCATCTTCTGTTTCCCACAGCTCGCCATTAAATGCATTATCCTTTAATTTCAGAACCTCAAGCTTCTGCAACTTTCCCAGGGTTGAAATTTGACTCCAACCAAGAAAGGTATTCATCAGAGTCAACCTTCGTAGATTTCTTGGGAAACTAGTTTCCCTAGGGAGGACATGTATCTGAGATGAGTCATCGTTAATCAGCTTCAAATTTTCAAGGAATTCCAGCTCAACAAGGATTTCAAACAATTTTGATTCACCATTAGGCTGAATAACGGTAGCTAACTTCCCACGGACCCCTAATTTCTTCAATTTAGGGTACCTCTCAAACACTTCTGCTGTGCAACTTTCAGGAGAGATGGTAGATAGTGTTTGTAGGTTTGCGTTAACTACACAAGGCAGCTTACCATGTTGCAAAGATGCAGAAGCATTAGTTAGTAAGTGCCTTAAAAGCACCAGCTTTGAAATATCAGCTTTAATCTCAAGGGTGCGAGATGTTGTTTCAATGACAATAGTTTGCAGGTTCCGTAGGTTGGAAAATCTATCCGTAATTACTTTGAAGTTACAAGACATGGCAATGTATTTTAGGAGAACCAAGTTGATTAGTTCAGAGGGAAAACGGGTGAAATTGAGGGATTTGACATCCAAAATACGGAGAAGTCTGAAGGCTTTAGGAATTGAAGATATGTGACCATGCGGCAAGATAGTTTCTTCCTTGGCAAAAGTCAGGAATGAACGGACACGTTCACCGGACGGTTTCGAAGTAACATAGTCATAAACATTCGAATTGATACAGATGCGGCGGTAAGATTGATATGTTGGATGCTGAGCTAAAAAAGTGGATTGATCAAACTTTTTAATCTCATGGAATAGTTTTTGTTTTGAAGCCTCTTTCTTGCAGAAGTCTCTCAACGTGTCATGAATCCGACATGTTTTAATCTGTCCATTCGACCTTCGATGCCCCACCATCACTAAGTTCCTATCCACCAGGTCCTCTAGGTAATCCTCTGCTATATCCTCCAAGGTCATATCTCCGTCTTTCTGTATGAAACCTTCAGCAATCCACAACCTTAGTAGTTTCCAGGCCGGAATCTCAAAGTCTTCACGGAAGACACCAAGGTAAAGAAAGCATGCTTTCAAGTGATAAGGCAAGTGATTGAAACTCAGTTTAATCACGTCGTTGCTCTGTGACTGATCTCGAGCAACGTAATCATTTACACTCTCTGCTACTTTCTCCCACCAATCAGTCCTTTCCCGATGATTCAAGAGAATACCTGCAACAACTACAATAGCCAGTGGAAGTCCATCACATTTACCCAAAATACGTAACTCATACCCGTGAAGCTGAGAAGGGCATGCATTCTCCCCAAAAACTTTTCTCCTTAGTAATTCTCGGCTCTCGTCTCCGTTCATGAAACGTAACTTGTGGGGATCCTTGGATGGATTTGCATGAGAAGCCACATGCTTGTGTCGACTAGTGATCAGAATCCTGCTTTGTTTCTTGTTATTAGGAAAAACGACTTTAAGATCCTCCCATGCGGCTTGGGTCCAAACGTCATCCATGACTATCAAGTACTTCCTTGTTCCCAATTCTTTGCGAAGTTTCTCAATTATTTCGTTCTCGGGCAATATATTTATTTCTGGAGTGATTTGGGTGAGAGCACTTAAAATGTTGATGAAGATCTCCCTTCTCTCATATTCCTCAGAAACATTAACAAACACACGAGAAAAGAACTCATATTCAACTTTTGGGTCATTTAAGACCTTCTTAGCAAGGGTGGTCTTCCCCAACCCAAGCATTCCTATGATTGATACGATCTCTAACTCTTCTGACTCCCCAGTGAGTAGTTCAATTACTGTTTTGGCCTCATCCTCAAAACCAACCACATTGTCCTCCTCCACGACCGGAGCCTGATTAAATTCAGAGACAACATAAGAATGAATAATAAAAATTGAAATAGAATTTTATAAATCCAAATTCTAGAACTAGAATTTCATTGCTATTGTATATTGGTATAGTCTATACATAGCTTTAAAAGCAGATTAACACGCTCATATTTCATCAATGACATTTTATTTTGTGGTACAGTCATAGGACTCTCTTCATCACTTTGAAATCTCAAAGTCAAATGAACCAAACCTACTTGAATAGGCCTAAACAACGAAACTTAAATAGTAAGTATGAACTAACATTTAAAGCAATATCCTAAATCCTTGGATTCAACACTAAAAAAAAAAACCTTTATAACCTAGACCTTCATGGAACCATCTCACCTACGTGAGGCACCACGTACGAGGTACAAATGAGGACAGACCATTTAAGCCTACTTATAACATCCATCATTTGCAAATAAGTACCACTTTTCTCCATGGTCGAAATGTTAACTCCTATGATTTGAATCATATGAAATGTGTTGATAAGTCCTGATTTACACAACAATGATTTGTATGATTCATAAAATCAAGTCCCCAAATAATCTTTATTATCAGTATCAAAACATCTACCGCAGCAGAAATGCAGATTTTGAGCTATATACTTTTCTTATTTTATCAATTCTAGTTATGAAAAATATCCCCAAAGGCCATCAAAAAGCAACACAATCAATCACAGCCTCATTAGATAAAGTACCAATATTATAAGATCACACCACAAAATGAGTATAGTTGGATGCATAATATACTCCATATAAAGATAAACAAAGAATATATCCCTTTAAGGCCTTCATCAAACCTGCTATGGACTAGAGCTATAAGCTCTTAAAATCAAGTTAAAGGTCTACTTTTTTTCACAATTAAAAAGAAAGAGGCAACCAAAAAAATAAAGAAATAAAAGGGGGGTAAAGATCTGGTTACCTTTTTCTTCTTCTTTTCACCCTTGTTAGCAGCGTCCTCAATCTTCAAAGCATCCAACCCAAGAGGTGCCTTTTCTTTATAAAACTTAGTCACTTGTGCACTCACATCTTCAATCTGTTTACCTACATCCCTAAGATTTGTGACGTAACCAATCAGATGAACTGCTTTGGACCCAACATTTCTGCTCTTATGCAAAGTCTCGCAAATGATGTATTCTTCAATGGCGTCTTCAGCTTGGTGCACCACTTTTCTTACATCATCAGCTAGCTTCTCAAGAATATCGTTGTCCGTGTGGATTTCTGTGTATTTCTTAATGAAAGCATTCATCAAGTCAAGGTCATCCTGCAGATTGATGATATTTCTGTTGAGCCCACCAAGTAAATCAGAATTGTACTGGATAAATTCTTTGAGATTTTCTAAGAGGAATCCAACTGCAGCATCTGGGATCTGCTCCGCCATTGTTGCTTAATTAAGATACCTTTCAATTGCAAAGCTCTCTCACACTCTCTAGCAAGATAACTTGTCTTTACAGTGCTTTAGCAAAGAGCTTAAGTAGACGAGGGAATCCACTAGCAAAGTCAAAGTCTTTGCCGAGTAAAATCACATGTACCTACCATGTGTGTACAGCAAGGGAGGTTCTTGTTTCTTGTCTCTACACGGTGTGGAGACACGTCTAGAGACATACACACACAGTTTTATTCTGTCTTTAAACTATGTGGTTCTGATCGTTTTATCCGTCACTTCACCTCAAAATACCTCTCCACACAAGCATTTCCCTACACGCAAATGAACATCACCTAAGATGTTACTCCCTCCGTCCCGTAATATAAGTCATTGTGGTCATTTCACACAGCTTAAGAAAAAATAATTAATGAGTTATTTTTTAATGTTTCTATACAAAATATTGTATTGTTTTTTAAGATTGACTATAATATTACATTATTTAGTATAAATGAAAAAAAATGCATTTAATAATATATTGTTTTACGAAAAATACTTATATTTTAAAACAACATTAAAAAACTAAAAAAACTTATATTACGGGACGGAGGGAGTAGTTATTTTTTCCCCTGTTATGTCAACTCGCCAGTCGCCAATAATGGAGCTTTGCTTTCATTTGTACCTCAAATGCAAGTGTACCTCAAGACCCAAGATATGCCAAATGATATTCTAATGGTAAAATGACGTGTTATTAGTACTTAATACATTCATTGACATAACTATTATACTGTAACAAATTATACAACATTACTTTAACTTATCTCGTGTATCAATTAAGATAAATGTTCTTGTCAAGAACATTTATCCCTATGCTCAATATCTACTATATGGTCTGCTTTGTGTATCAATCAAAATAAACATCTTGTCACATTGATTAAATCCATAGGAAGGTGACAGGGGCACCACCTCATCCCTCGAAAACTCCCCCGAAATGCATTTAGGACCATAAGTTGGTTTATAAAATAAAATAAAATTAAAAAAAACAAACATGGACCACAAAAACATCACTTTCGGGGGATGTTTGTGCAATTTTTATGTGACTTAATCATTTTCCAAATCCATATGCTCAATATCTATCATATGGTCTGCTTCATGATTTTTGTCGTGCGCCTTAAGCTGAGGCCCGGGAAATCTATTCATGAGAACTAATGTGTTGAGAAAGTGTAAATGCACCCGTGCCAATATGACTAGAAGTTCTTCCACCATCGAATGCTCCTCGTTTCCCTGACGCCTGAAACTGTCAAACCCGGTCATATCTCGCTCAATCTATATTGTCTTATCCACCAACTCAGAGAATCTGGTGTTGCTAACAATAGACAGCATGTCGTAGATTGTCATTCTTAGACCATTCAAAAAGGTTGTATATCTTCTCTTTTTCGTGGGCATCGCTTGCATCGGGGACTATCCGAGATAACTCAACAAAACGCCGTTCATACTCTTGTACAATCATTGCTCTTTGCTCATGGCTGTGCAATTCATCAGTCAATACTTCCAAACGAGCATTTGAACAATATTTCTCTCTGATCTCCTTCAACATTATCTCTCAGGTCAATTGTAGTGGCAAATTTGTCTTCCTTCAATCCCACGTGTTAAGCATCACCATGAAGTCTAAATGCTACCAATTTAACCTCGCGGTCATCATTGACATCCATAGCCTAAAACATTCATTCAATTTCTCTGTTCTAGTCAATCATTACCATAGGACATTATGTATCATAAAACTTGGGTTGCTCCCGTTTAAGAAAGTACTCCAACATTTTTTAAGCAATGTTGAGGTTGCACTAGCTGGTGTGGACGTGTGGTGTAATAGTAGAAATATCGAACACACCAGCTAAATGTTTCTTTTCACATGACATTGGTCAAATGCCTTGACCGGTACACTAATAACATGATCAATCTCATATGATTGTTCCACCGACATTCCTCGTGACACTGGATGTGTTTGATTGACAATTAGAGGATCGTAGCTCTAAAGTAGAGGGATCAACAAAAGTCAAATAAACATTTCTATATTTTATGAAAAACGATACATACAGGGAACAATTGATGGGAGTAGTAGCACCGATCGAGATACTCGATTTTCGCACAGCGGAAGCTTATGCTATTTACGATATGAAACATAACTAATTAATCTACGAGAAGATTAGTAGATTTACCCAAACCGGAGAGAGATGATAAAATCGACCAAGAGAGAAGCCGTAGTCTTCCGGATTGTATCTCCTAGCGATGACTGGTGGACATCGATCCTCGCCGTAGAACCTCCTCGAATACGCACAAGAAAAACCCTAGGTTTTTCTTCTCTAAATGACTAAGACAAGAAACTAATTTTTCTTTCTTTTTAATTGATGTGTGGCGCAATTTGTCAATCTAATTGTGTTAGGAGGAACTCTCTTTATATAGGAAAATAACTAGTCAAGAGAGTTATCATTTTGACACCACAAAAACCTATTCACATAAGGAAAAGATATTTTTGCTACAAAATAAGAGATAATTCCCAAAAAATCAATCTCTTAATTTTTCCATTAATTATCCAACAAATAGATAATTAATTAATTACACATGTGACATAATCTAGGAAAATTTCTTCTCCTAAATTATCCACTATGTATGGCGCCACTTTAGTCTTTTTTTTAATAGAAAATGTCTTTTTTATTTTACATATTATTTACCAAATAAATAATATTGCATATTAATTAAATAGACCAAATATTTAATTTATTCTCGAGGTTCCATAAAACGAGAAAACACTCGCGTGTTAGGAGCCAACTCGGGGACCATGGACCTATAATCAGTAGCTACAATAAATTGAATAAAATATTCATCGAACATAATATTTCTACTCAACTTATTAATTCCGGAATTACGCCACCATAAATCCGAAACTGAACTCTATCGATTATTGATATAACTTATTCTCAAAACGTCAAGTCGAGTCGATAAGTGTCCATTGATATAATCATTACATATAAACTAACCATCCGTAGACTATCCGTACTGAATTATGATTATTTCCGTAAACCTTCTTCAATACATCTTATCCTTATTTACCATTACTCCACTAGTGATCAATTAGTTCATAACCAATACGAACTCCCGGGATCGATCAGTTTCTAGGATTAACAAATAAGGGGATTGTCTTTCTACTTCCCGCAGGAAGGAATGGATTCCATATCTGTGAGACACACACTTCTCACTCATTCTAGAATAGTGCCAACGTGAAAGTGATTCGGACCGCGCCTCTTAGCGATCCTTAACGAACACATCAAACCCTATCCTGAAACCAGTAGGAGTTTGTAATCACTTCAGGATTAAGGTTAATCCATATATGATCATCTTGTGATTTAATAAGATTTCTCAATCACGGAATTATATGTAAACTCAGATTAAATAGGTGACAGACCTAAACCTAACCTTGGAAACGGCGCCAGAAAGCTGACGGACATTACCTAGGCTATACAGATCCTAACCGGCAGTGTACCGGGTCAAATTGTAGCTCTAGTCTGGTGAGTCAGGTCGTATTCCTCAGGGAAAACATGGTAATTCTTTTAAGTGGGGTTAAACACCAAAAAGCTATTATTAACTCGATCTAAGTCGCAGGGTTTATCATTTTCCTTGGGTTAGATTATGTTAGTAGTTAGATTGTTAGTAATGTTAGAGTTAGATGTTAGTAAAACGAGAAATAAAACAAATAAATACTATATAATATATAGATATATTTTTGGATCTAGCCAAGAATTATGTTACTTCGAATCAATATCTCTTTTTAGTTAATAAATGAGACAGTCTTCCTTTATTCAAGGTGTAAATTATATATGAATCGGTGTACTCCTAAGCTAGACAACAACTCCTCCTCACACGAGCGTATGAAATTGTCATATGTCAAATGTCATCGATCCAATGTCATCCAAAGCATAGGTCACTCCCGTTTTGTCATACGAGCAATGTTTCGAATTTCGATTAAAACGAGATAAATTAACATAATACGATCTCGAGTACAATTTTAATAAGATTTGTTTTTCTAGGACAAATCGCCCCCGGGTAGGAAATAGGATTCCGTTGTCACTCGGCCATTTTTACCCTCCGGTCTTTCAATTTTCACGTTTCATTAAGCGCAAATAGAAAGAGATTCATTATAATCGGTTTTAATCATTATTACCAGAGTCGATCATTCATTTTACCAAAAGATTAACTAATTCAGATTCATATCTTGGCTAGATATATTTTTAGCTTAACATAGTTATAATATACATCATAATATTAGAATAAATTACCGATTACAACTGTTGAATCGGGGTCAATTCCGCCAGATCTACAATCTTCGATAATTATTCTACCATTATAACGATACTATAACTACTTTATTTATATATAAAAACAACAAACATAATACTTGATAAAATTACCCGTTTATTGCGTATCTAAGTCGTATCCTCCGAAAATAGCAACTTCTTCAACACAATTTCTCGGATAATCCTTTCGAAAGCATTACAACGTACTACTTTTTTATTTATAAAAACATATATACATACATAGACATATGTATATACGGGCCCGAAAATAAAATAAAAAGACAAAAGAGATATAGATCTATATATATATCAGATATATGTATATATGATCTACAACAAAAAATAAAATAAAAAGAACAGAGACGGAGAAAGAACAGAGATGGAAGAAAAGGGGAAACTGTAATTGATCCCTGAATGTGCGCTTATATAGACCAAAATGAGGGGGGCCGGACCGGTCCTTGAAGGAGCCGGACCGGTCCGGGAGTCATGATCACAGTGACTCACCACATTCTGGATCCTTCGAAATTATATTTATTGGAATAAAACTTCTAAAATTCATATCTTGAGTTGTAGACCTCCAAAAATTATGATTCAAACGTCAAAATTAAGCTTTCGGAAAACTCTTCAACTTTCATGAAGGACTCTTCTCCAGAAAACGCCGTCTTGATAAGCAAATTCATACTCCGAACGTTTTGCGGGATTTTTACGAAATTGAATCAATTAGCCACTTGACCACCATTTGAGTTGTAGAAGTCCGATTGACTTGATTCAAAATCCATTGGAAATATTTCTTGAAGATATACAACTTTTATTAAGGAAACTTCTTCAGAAAATGTCGTTTTGATGAGCCATTCGTATGTCGTGTCGTTTTCGGGATTTCCGCTAATACGAATCGATTAGTCAATTGACCATAACTTGAGTTGTAGACCTCCAATTGACGTAATTCAAAGTGCGTTGGAAAGCTTATGTGAAGATCTACAACTTTCATTAAGAAGTCATCCCCTGAAAATGCCTCTAAGATGGGTCAAATCTCCGTCGAAAATATGTAACGATTTAAGTACTTAGAAAATTTGCTCCGTTGAACTTATAAACTTGTGGCACCTTCTTCTAACCCTCTAAACACATCTTTTAGACTCAAAACATGTCGTTACGTGGAATCTTGGTCAATATATAATCCCGCAATGAACCACCAAAATACCAAACGTAAATCCGACACGACACTCCGGTTACTTAAACCGGTACAAAAACTAATAAAAAACTTATAAAAATACGATAATTTATATAATAACTACTACTTATGCATTTGAATAAAACTTAGTAATTTTGACTTGATTTGATACAATAATGCTCAAAATGGTATCAATATTGGGGTAAAATGTCGTAAAAATGATCATAAATTTATCTCTCATCACAACCCCCTACTTAGCTTTTGGTCGTCCTCGATCAAAACAAGCGATAAAACAAAATGAATAAGAGATAAATTTATGAAGATAGAAGATATAAGGGACAACTAGATAATACAACCATTAGAATTACAACCAGGCGTTAACCTCAATATAAATGTATAACATAGTGTGTGTGTGATAAGCCTTTTCAATTTCCACTATCCTCTCTTGAATAAATCAAGCAAAACACACAAATATCCATTCAGACAGCCCTAATGACTTTCCTAGGTATAAGCAGTAACATTTCCTCACAAAGTTCTCCCGTGTACTTATTAGGATAATCCCTAAAGCATATCATTCAGTTTATACTGGGGATAGTCAGAAGATAACTAAGTTTTCAACCACGCTTAAAGTTTTTTTTTTTTTTTTTTTTTTTTTTTTTTTTATGTTTTTTTTTCTTTTGATGAACTTAATTTCACATGTGTAGCATATGCCTTCATTCCCAGCAATAGGACGTTTCGTGATAACACCCTAGCTGGACTACTATCATCAGGCAGTCGGGAGCTTTTAAACCTCATAGTGATATAGGACGTTTCGTGATAACGCCCTACTGCACTCAAATCATTGGTAGCTACAACCAACATATAGATAGTTCATCTTTATTTATTTATTTATTTATTTTTTTTTTCATAAACTTAACTTATATCCTTTCTATCACATTCAAACCTTCAGATATTCACGGTACACGTTCAAAAGTTAGGTACTAAGTTACCGTTATTATCTAGAATAACCACTAGGATACGAATGGATACGCTTTAAAATTTTCGTTTCAATATCAAAGGCTTACGTGAAGGAATTCATGTTACACAAATATATTTGGAATTACAATGCACTTACGGTTCACGTTGGTTATACACATCCAAATTGATCATTACATCTTCAAATCCATGAAATATATACCTTATACAGTTTATTTTAATCAACTAAATAATGCTCGAAAAAGATCGAAAACTAAGGGATTTATTGATACAAAATAAACATTAATTCCATTGCTAGACCAACGACTCCACTCCCCACTTACGAACTTACATTGTCCTCAATGTAAAGTGAGTGTAAATAAGTTGTTGGGAAAGCAATGGTGCACTAAAACAAGTCAAAACAAATACTCGGATGATAAAAAAGGGTGGGTGGGTGGGTCAAAGTTATGACCATTGTGTGTGCAAATAAAATAAAAGTATGTGGAGTGTGACAGTGTAATGCAAAAGGGTAGATAAACACACCACATAAACTTTTATTGATTTAAAACACACAATATTCCACAGTAGTTGAACTAATACATGTCACACATTATTTTTGAAATTTAAAACGTACTAGATCATGATATGAAATATGTGACAAGTATTAACTCGAGTCTTTTATACCCAGATCCTCAAGGGTTATTTCAAATTGTTCTAACAACCTAAGTCTAAGAAATGATGCATTTGAATTTTATCTTTTTTTTCCATCGGGATTTTCGGATAACCACCTAATCGTTCCCGTTTTAATGACATTCAAATATTCATCCTAAGACTTGGTGAAACAAAATGAAAATCAATCCTAAGTATTAGCAAAGTATCATCCAAAGTATGAGTAATTATTATATTTAACATTTTTTTCGGGCTGCCTCCCGGTAGCGCTTTTGGTTAACGTCGTTTGCTCGACCAAAATGATAATGATTAACTAATATAATATACTAAACAAAACGGGATACTTCTAACAATTACTCACAAAAGCACGTAACAATTAAGCACATAATCCACTAAAAATAAATGCTTAAGGAGTAAAAAGGAAGGATAGTACCCGTCATTGACTACATTTATAGTCTATAGCCGGACTTTACCTTGCTTCGGTTTTTAAGGCACCGGTGGTGGGTCATCCTCACGCACCGCATCCGTCTTTTTTATCAATACGCTTTCCAACATATGTTAGACGAATGCCGTCGAATCCAACGGTTCTTGACCTTTTCCTTTGATTTTCGAGCTTTGGGTTTACGAGCTTTCACATTATTACTTTGAGTCATCTTCTCCAGGTTACTGCGTGTTAGTACGATCCACCACAAGAGAACACAAAGTGTCTACACAAGAACTAGATTCTAGTGTAATGTATGGATATTTCAATGAATTGTAAATGTTGAAGATAACGCGCTCATCATTCACTCCCAAACTAAGCTCTCCCTTACAAACATCGATGAAAGGGGTATTAATAGTTAAGTGCCGAAAAGTGTCAAGAAAATATGCATACTTATTATCCAACTTCATCTTTTTCATTTCATTTCTCGGGGAATGGGGGAGTAATTCAAGATCAGTAGGGTTAGAATGAATACCTCCCTTTCCCTTGTCGTTAGATGAAGATGGTAAAGCTTCCTTGAATGATTGTGCCTTTTGAAGACATAGTGTGTCATCATTCAGTACCTTTTTCTTCAAAATATGCAGTGGATGTGGTGATGCCCTTCCAGGTTGAACCGATGTGAATTTAGGTTGAGCCGGATAAGGTTCGTTTTGAAATGGCCATTTAGATTCCATATTCTTCTTATATTTACCATCTAAATCATCATCTACTTCATTATTCCCGAATTTTTCTAATCCATTACTTCCACGAGATCCTTCCACTTCGGTAATAACGACATTTACCCCACTCGATTTCTTTCGATATTACTTGGCAATCCTTCGAGGGTTTACTCGTTTTTACGTTCTACTTCTCTACTCAAGTGATATTCCGATTCCTCAATGAAGCTTCTATAATTCTTATTCGGTATCATGTCCACTCATATATGTTTTCAACGTACTAATATCCTTAGTGATCGTACCTATAGAAGTTATCATAATTTCCATATTTTGAGCTTGAGTAGATATCATACCTATCGATTTTCCATTAATTTCTCCCATTTGTTAACTCCTTCAAAGTTGAGTTGAACTCGAGTTCTTGGTATGCTTTGAGTGGTATGTTGTGGATACGGTTTAGGTAATGATTGTAGATTTTGATTCGTGGTATCTCCTTGATAACCTTGATATGGATTCTTATATTGAACTGGATACAGTGGTTGTCCTGGCTTACTAGGGGTTTCAGACCAATGAAAAGTAGGGTGATCTCTTCTAAAAGCATTAAACGAGTTTGAATACGCGTCGTTCAAATTCCTATGCTGTTGTAAAAAACTCACCTTTTCCCTTGAATATCCTTCTGGTTCTTCTATCCCTAATGACACATTATCATGATTTGAGTAGTCATTCGGTATGATATTTTCTGGGTTTATAGGTTTACTAGCTAATAAGCCGTCAAATTTCCTACTCAAATTCTCCAAGTGTGCTAGAACTTCCGTATTCGATGTATATTCTCCTGCAAATGCTACTTTCCTGGTGCTAGAACCGGTTTCCCACATTCTGTTATTTTTGGAAATCTTTTCTATAGCATCGTAAACTACTTGAGTTTCACTCATCATTAACGAACCACCACATGCATGATCTATATCTGCACGTGAATCTTTTCTTAATTTACGACAGAAAAGTTGAATTTGCATATCTAAGGAATAACCATGATCGGGACAAGCTCTTAATAACTTTTTAAATCTTCCCCAAACATTCCCAAGCGTTTCTTCAGATCCTTGTCTAAAGTTAGCAATCTCGATTATTAATTCCAATTTTCTACCAGGAGTAAAATACTGCTTTAAGAACTCGGTTTGAATATCCTCCCAACTAGTCAATGAATGATGTGGAAGTGACAGAAACCAATCTCGTGCTCTTCCTTTTAAAGAAAAAGGAAACAAAGACATCCTCGTTAATTCCCGATGAGCACCATGACTTTTGGCTGTATTACACAATTCTTCGAAAAGATAGAGGTGATGATGTGGATCCTCATCATCCTCTCCTAGAAATTGGGCTCTTGTGTCAATTAAACCAAAAAGATGAGATTTTATTTCGAAATTATTTGCTCCTTTATTGGGTAAACGAATTGGATTATTAATCTGGTACCTTCTTACGGTCTGATCACAAATAAGTCTCGGGTTTGGTGGGTGATTATGCTTATTCCGATTGTGATTATTTCTATTCCCTTGGGCATGATCAAGCCCTTGTTCCGGTGTTTCATTACGATTTCGGTCATTCTCGTATTTCGATTTGAAGATGATACTTGGTCGATTTCCCCGATCGATATGACCGCGTTTACACTCTACTCTTAACTGCTTTCGTGTTTAAATCAGGTTTATAAGGATTGAGTGGGGCCTTACCACTTCTGGTCATCAATTAACAAAAATAGAAAATGCTCGAATTTTATAGAAGAATAAAATTGGTAACTAAAAGAAGGTAGATACCAACGGAAAATAAAAAAGAAATGAGATAAGAAGAGTGTTGACTTATCCTCGAGAATTTTGAGCTAATACAAGTAGTAACGCCTAGACACAAAGAAAGAAATTAGCGACGTTTTCCCCGGCAACGGCGCCAAAATACCGACGACCTAAACCTAACTTTGGAAACGGCGCCGAAAGCCGACGGACATTACCTAGGCTATACGATCCTAACCGGCGGTGTACCGGGTCAAATTGTAGCTCTAGTCCGGTGAGTCGTCGTATTCCTCGGGAAAACATGGTAATTCTTTTAAGTGGGGTTAAACACCAAAAAGCTATTATTAACTCGATCTAAGTCGCAGGTTTATCATTTTCCTTGGGTTAGATTATGTTAGTAGTTAGATTGTTAGTAATGTTAGAGTTAGATGTTAGTAAAACAGAAAATAAAACAAATAAATACTATATAATATATAGATATATTTTTGGATCTAGCCAAGAATTATGTTACTGAATCAATATCTCTTTTTAGTTAATAAATGAGACAGGTCTTCCTTTATTCAAGGTGTAAATTATATATGAATCGGTGTACTCCTAAGCTAGACAACTCCTCCTCACACGAGCGTATGAAATTGTCATATGTCAAATGTCATCAGTCCAATGTCATCCAAAGCATAGGTCACTCCCGTTTTGTCATACGAGCAATGTTTCGAATTTCGATTAAAACAGATAAATTAACATAATACGATCTCGAGTACAATTTTAATAAGATTTGTTTTTCTAGGACAAATCTGCCCCCGGGTAGGAAATAGGATTCCGTTGTCACTCGGCCATTTTTACCCTCCGGTCTTTCAATTTTCACGTTTCATTAAGCGCAAATAGAAAGAGATTCATTATAATCGGTTTTAATCATTATTACCAGAGTCGATCATTCATTTTACCAAAAGATTAACTAATTCAGATTCATATCTTGGCTAGATATATTTTTAGCTTAACATAGTTATAATATACATCATAATATTAGAATAAATTACCGATTACAACTGCTGAATCGGGGTCAATTCCGCTTGGATCTACAATCTTCGATAATTATTCTACCATTATAACGATACTATAACTACTTTATTTATATATAAAAACAACAAACATAATACTTGATAAAATTACCCGTTTATTGCGGATCTAAGTCGTATCCTCCGAAAATAAGCAACTTCTTCAACACAATTTCTCGGATAATCCTTTCGAAAGATTACAACGATACTACTTTTATTTATAAAAACATATATACATACATAGACATATGTATATACGAAGCCCCGAAAATAAAATAAAAAGACAAAAGAGATATAGATCTATATATATATCAGATATATGTATATATGATCTACAACAAAAAATAAAATAAAAAGAACAGAGACGGAGAAAGAACAGAGATGGAAGAAAAGGGGAAAGAAAAGGGGCATCTGTAATTGATCCCTGAATGTGTGCTTATATAGACCAAAATGAGGGGGGCCGGACCGGTCCTTGAAGGAGCCGGACCGGTCCGGGAGTCATGATCACAGTGACTCACCACATTCTGGATCCTTCGAAATTATATTTATTGGAATAAAACTTAAAAAATTCATATCTTGAGTTGTAGACCTCCAAAAATTATGATTCAAACGTCAAAATTAAGCTTTCGGAAAACTCTTCAACTTTCATGAAGGACTCTTCTCCAGAAAACGCCGTCTTGATAAGCAAATTCATACTCCGAACGTTTTGCGGGATTTTTACGAAATTGAATCAATTAGCCACTTGACCACCATTTGAGTTGTAGAAGTCCGATTGACTTGATTCAAAATCCATTGGAAATATTTCTTGAAGATATACAACTTTTATTAAGGAAACTTCTTCAGAAAATGTCGTTTTGATGAGCCATTCGTATGTCGTGTCGTTTTCGGGATTTCCGCTAATACGAATCGATTAGTCAATTGACCATAACTTGAGTTGTAGACCTCCAATTGACGTAATTCAAAGTGCGTTGGAAAGCTTATGTGAAGATCTACAACTTTCATTAAGAAGTCATCCCCTGAAAATGCCTCTAAGATGGGTCAAATCTCCGTCGAAAATATGTAACGATTTAAGTACTTAGAAAATTTGCTCCGTTGAACTTATAAACTTGTGGCACCTTCTTCTAACCCTCTAAACACATCTTTTAGACTCAAAACATGTCGTTACGTGGAATCTTGGTCAATATATAATCCCGCAATGAACCACCAAAATACCAAACGTAAATCCGACACGACACTCCGTTACTAAACCGGTACAAAAACTAATAAAAAACTTATAAAAATACGATAATTTATATAATAACTACTACTTATGCATTTGAATAAAACTTAGTAATTTTGACTTGATTTGATACAATAATGCTCAAAATGGTATCAATATTGGGGTAAAATGTCGTAAAAATGATCATAAATTTATCTCTCATCAATAGGTCCAGTCCTAAATGACTCTCATCATATATAAATGCCCCACTAAGACAACCAATGTCGACGGTCCGGATAGGACGGTCACACCATAAAGTATTCTGGGCGCATTATTGGTGGTTTAATCAATAGACCCCATACTTTGATAAACTTCACCACGGACTAACATTTTAAGTGTATCACCATAAACTCAATCATCATGTGTGACACACACTAAGTTATATGGCCATATATGATACGACTTGGGGTTATCAGTAGTGCATTACTTACAAGCACGAAGCAAGTAATAAGATGAGAATAAATCTGTCATTTATTAATTTTAAAAACAATTACTTAAATTGTCTTTCGGGCGCTACTTCCAACAACAATCTCACCCAAAGCTCGCAAGGTGTCCAAATATGACATTGGAGGTGCAAGTGGTTGAGGTTGACCTCGTCCTCGCCTCGACCCTTACCTTGACTGGATAAACTACCTCGAGTGTGTGGCGGCATCCTAAGGAGGTCAAGTCACGTCCAAAACAAATCTCATTAACATAATTAAGATATAAGACACCAGAGCCATCACATTATTTTACATATATATATTTCGAAACGGAAGATGACAATTTTATCCTTTAATCGTCTGGGTATGATATATTCTACACTCTAATGATATCATCTGGCACTTTGATAATCGGAGGGATGTACACTGTCAAATTTGGGCACCGGTTGGTCATTGAGCTTAGTCACCCTGATATTTCGGCCACTTCATATTCGAGGGGTTCTGATCGATTGTGGAGGAAGGTGTGTCGCTCCCCATTTTTTAAGAAATTCTCATATTATAAGTATTAAGATCAACGCTTACCGTTGTACTAGTAATATAGGGCATTTTTTTAAAAAAAAAAGATTTTCTCATATTATAAGTATTAGGATCAAACGCTTACCGTTGTACTAAAACCAATTGATGTTAGTAAATGTGCTACTATATTTCCTTATATCACGCCCCCTCAAGTGTAAGCCTATAAGAAGGGAGAGATGCCCAACACTTGACTTGTTTTTTTTTCGTTTGGGAAGTGTGGGCCTATAAAAAGATAGTAGGGCCCAACATTTGGTTTTTTTTTTTTTTGATTGTGTTGGAAGAGGGGGTTGAACTCGGGATCTCCTGCTCCGATTCCATATTAGGATCAAGTGCTTACCGTACTAAAACCAATTGGTGTTTGTAAATGTGCTACTATATTTTCTTATAATAAGGCATTCTTACACATCAATACAATATTTGTTTTGTCTTTCATGCCAATACAATATTAAATGTATTTTATTTTCATTTTCACATGAAACAATGCAATATTATAGGTCACTCACAGAAAACAATAGTACAAGATTTTGCCTCGAAATCTTAACAAGCAACTCATTTATAGTTGAATCATACTCTTACAGCCTGGTTCAAATGTTAAATGGCAATTTTGAAATTCCTTGGAGATATCTTGATGAAGTGTAAAGAATTTAAGAGAAAATAATAATTTTTATTATTTCACTGTATGTCCTCATAGGTTACACTTGGATGGTATAAATAATCAGTAAAATATAAACGGTATAAACTAAATAATAATAAAAAATAGATAACTACTCAAAAACCCTAACAATTAGGAAATCTAATCGGCTCTGCTTTCTTCACCAGACTTCGACCTTCAATAGGACTCTCTGAGGAAGACTCCACTGCCAATAGGATTGATGGATGCTTATCCGCTTCACAGGTAAAGCCTTCTCTATCCTTTTCCTTTGAATCGTGCAGCTTCGTGTTTATCTCGTCGTCAATGCCTGTGATTTCGGTTAGTGTAGCTTTCTTCATTTGGAAAGACTGTGTCTTTTGACCCTTGTCTTCATCATCCCCCTCAATCCGGCATAAGAGATCAATCGAATACACAGATTAGACTGTAAAACCAAAAATTGTAACTTGGGTAAAGGTTTAGTAAAAATGTCGGCGAGCTGATGTGTAGATGGAACATAACGCGTAACGAGCTGTTTAACTGCCACTTTCTCACGAACAAAATGATAATCTAATTCAAAGTGTTTAGTACGTGAGTGAAACATAGGATTAATAGTTAAATACAGTGCACTTAGATTGTCACATAGCAATTGAGGAGGACCCTGAAAGGTAACACCAATATCTTGAAGGAGATGTGTAATCCATACCAATTCAGCCGTGGCTGAGGCCATAGCCCTGTACTCAGCTTCAGAGCTGGACCTGGCCACAGAACTCTGCTTTTTCGAACTCCAAGACACATAGTTTGCACCAAAAAATACATAGAAACCAGTAGTACTGCGTCTAGTAGTAAGACACCTTGCCCAATCAGCATCACTGAAAGCATAAAGGGTAAGAGGACTTCTGGACAAGAAGTGCAAACCATGTGTGGCAGTCCCTTTGATAAACCTTAACAGTTGTTTGACCTCCTTAAAATGCCTCACAGTGGGACTAGAAAAATGCTGACAGACTCTACTCACAGCATGAGTGATGAGTCTTGTAAAGGTGAGGTATTATAAGGCTCCCACTGTGCTTCTGTAAGTAAATGTATCTAAAAGATCATCATCTAGAGGTTTAGACTGAGTTTTGAGGGCCATAAGAGTAGCAATTGGTGAACATTCTTGCATCTGAGTTTTAGCCAATAAGGCATTCATGTATTTCTGCTGGGTGAGGAATATACCATATGTAGTGGTCTTCACTTCGATGCCCATGAAGTAGCTGAGTGAGCCCAAATCCTTTAGTGCAAATTCTTGACCTAACCTAGTAATTAAGGCTTGAATTACTAGAGGATCATTGCCTGTGATTATTATGTCATCAACATAGATGAGGAGAATAACAGTGACCATGCTATCCTTGAACACAAACATAGAAGAATCTGACCTGCTACAAGAAAAGTGCAACTGGATAAGATATTGGAAGAGCCTGTCAAACCAAGCTCTGGGAGCTTTCTTGAGCCCATAGAGTGATCTTTGTAACAGACATACATGGTTTGGGTAATAATCATCCCTGAAACCTGGTGGCTGTTCCATGTACACCTTTTCGTTAAGATAACCATGCAAAATGCATTTTTGACATCCAGTTGCTTCATAGCCCATCCATTTGAAACTGCCAAGGCCAGTACCAACATGATAGTGGTTGGTTTGATCACAGGACTAAAGGTTTCTTGATAATCTACCCCTGACTGTTGAGAGTACCCTTGGGCTACCAATCTTGCCTTGTACCTTTCAAGGCTTCCATCCTCTTTGGTTTTAACCTTATAAACCCACTTTGAACCAATTATATTGGTATGTGGTGGTCTAGGAACAAGTATCCAAGTCTTATTGCTATGTAGGGCTTCCAACTCCTCATTCATTGCAGTAATCCATTCTGAATGTTTCTCGGGGCTGTTTTGAGAGTTTTTGGCTCAGAATGAACAAGTGAATCTTTAGTATTGATAGCATAGTCCTGGAGATAAGCTGGTGGTCTCCTATCCCTCACAGGCCTAGGTTGATCAGGCTGAGGTTGTACTTCTTCATCTATTTCTTCTGTTGAAGTTTCAGCAATGTCAAACTCTGATGATACATCAGGATTTGAGTTATCCTGATTTGCATCTAGCTGTTGCTCAGGATCGCTAGCGTTAGGTTGTTCTGGTGGTGTTATAGTGTCAAGTGTCAACTGGAACCAGGACAGACTCTGGACAACAAGCTGATGACCTGTATGGGTTTGATGACTCATCAGGTAGGTGTTTTGGTAGTGACGGTGACTGCCATTCATCTGTTGTAGGATACTCTACATATTCAGGTTCTTTCCCTGATTCAGGTTGTTGTGTAGGGGCAAAAGGGAACACTCCTTCATCAAACACTACATGCCTTGAAATATATATAAACCCTTTTGTTCTAGGATCCAAGCACCTATACCCCTTGTGAGAGAAACTATATCCTAGAACACACATGGAATACTCATTTTTGCAAACTTGGATTGTCCATGGTGTCTTAATGTTGGAAAACATTGACATCCAAAGACTCTTAATCCACTGTAATCCGGATTCTTCTGAAGCAACTTCCAGTAGGGAGTGGTATTATGTAGAACAAAAAAAGGCAATCTGTTGATAAAGTATACTGCAGTGAGGAAAGCTTCCACCCATAAGTGTTGGGGAACATGGGCATGGAACATGAGGGTGAGACCTGTCTCCACTACATGCCTATGTTTCCTTTCAGCCACTCCATTCCGTTCTGCAGTGTGTGGGACAAGATATCTATAGTTTTATGCCACAGTCGGATAAGTGATTCAAAAATGCTGTTAATTTAAACTCACCTCCACCATCACACTAAAAATCTTGATTTTATGATTTAATTGGTTTTCTGACAGCTTCTGAAATCTTACAAAGCAGTCATAAAACTCTGATTTTCTCTTTAACGGATATAACCAAGTGAACCTAGAAAAGTCATCAATGAATATTGCATAATAACTATACCCCTGATTTGATGAGATTGAGGCTGGACCCCACAAGTCACAATGAATTTTGTCCAAAGGAACTAGAGATTTATTATCATTCAAATTAAAGGAAGTTTACAACTTTTTCCCATTTGGCAACTTGCACAAATGGTAGGTTTATGGATCCAACTACTAACATCTATTAGGGCCCTTTTATTCAAAATAGAAACATACTTGGCTTGAGAGTGCCCTAGCCTCTAGTGCCAAATCAGGGATGAAGCCTTTCCTAGCTTGACTGCACTTAATGCCTCATGTATGCCTTCATTAGCTGCATAAAGTCTCCCTTTCTTATGTCCTTGTGCCACTATCCTCTGGTCTTGATCCTTAACCACAAACCCATTATTAGTGAACTCAAAAACACACTTATTATCTACAGTGTATTTACCAACTGATAGTAGATTCTTTGTTAATGAAGGTACAACTAAAATATCTTTTAACTTTAGATTACCAACATAAGCATCTCATGTGTGTGTGATGTATAGTCTGTTATCATCCCCTACATAAACCTTATCATTACCACGGTATTTTATTTTAGTAAAAAGGTTACCTTCATTGTTTGTCATATGTGATGTAGCACCTATATCTGCATAAAATCCAGTGTCTTGTCCTTCTATTAAGTTCATTGCTGCCAATGCCCGGGGATTTCCTCAGATTGATAAGCATAATCGAACCTGTACCAACAGTCCAAAGCAACATGGTTGATCTTACCACAGATCTGACACACTGGTCTGGATTCTTAGGAGTTTTCTGTTGGTCTTTTCTGTGTGTCAGCCCTTGCCTCATTATTTCTATTGTTTTGATGCTGTGGTTGGTTTGAATCCCCAGATCTTCCAGCTGGAGCAAAGCCTCGTCCTCTTGAATTAAATTGGGCTCTTCCTCCTCCTCTTCTTCCTCTTCCTCTTTGAGAGAGAAAGGCTTGAGTCTGATTAATCAACTCCTTTTGTTCTGCCTGCTGGGTCTTGATAGTCTGTTCATAGCCTTGGAGTGCCGTAATTATCTCATTAAAGGTAGGATAGGGGGCCTTAGTGAGCATTACGGTCTTGAATCCCATATATTCATTTCTCAGGCCATGAGCAAACTGGAAGACTTTATCCAGATCTGAAACAGGCTTTTTAATTGCAGCAAGATTATCATATATAGTTTTAAATTCCTTTAGGTTGTCCTCTACTGATTTTGTACCTTTCTTTAGGCCCATAAGCATATTTTTAAGGTTACCTTCCTTCTCCACTGTGTGGGGAAGTAGCTGTTGATCAAGAGCTTTCCAGATCTGTTGTGCTATTGAATCTTCTTCATATACCATCCTGACAATCTACTCCTTCATGGTCCCTAAGAGCCATGAAACGAGTAGACCATCATTGACATTCCAGGTATGAAAATCTGGGTTGTCTAACTCCGGTTTTCCTTCTTTTTAAATCTTTTTCAGCAGGTTTCTCCTCTGATGTAATGTGATGATGTATACCAAGACTTTTGATCAGGGTCTGAGATCTCCATAGAAGGTATTTTGTGAGGTATAAGCGAATAGAGATTAGGCTGGAACATTGGTGAAACTGTTGAATCGTCAAAGCTGATTCTTTGGCCATATTGGTTGAGAAGAAGCTAGATACGATTCAAGGCTCCGATACCATAAAGAATTTAAGAAAAAATAATAATTTTTATTATTTCACTGTATGTCCTCATAGGTTACAATTGGATGATATAAATAAGCAGAAAAATATAAACGGGATAAACTAAATAATAATAAAAAATAGATAACTACTCAAAAACCCTAACAATTAGGAATTCTAATCGGCTCTGCTTTCTTCACCAGACTTCGACCTTCAATAGGACTCTCTGAGGAAGACTCCACTGCCAACAGGATTGATGGATGCTTATCCGCTTCACAGGTAAAGCCATCTCTATCATTTTCCTTTGAATCGTGCAGCTTCGTGTTTATCTCGTCATCAACGCCTGTGATTTCGGTTAGTGTAGCTTTCTTCATTTGGAAAGACTGTGTCTTTTGACCCTTGTCTCCATCAAAGTGGATGACCTTTGCAAGTTGATATCTCAACATAACATTCAGATTCAGCACATTTATAGTAAATGAAACTCTGCTGCTGACTTTTTAGCTAAACAAGCCAGTATATCACAAAAACTCAGTTGATGGAGTGCTTTAAATTGGAATGACCTCTTGGTTTACTGGTGTTAAGAGACTCTCTTTGCTTACCAGCTTTGCAGATTCACTGATGGCAAGCTTACTTATAGCTGTTTTCACTTGCTGGATGCACTCCACACTTTGCTGAAGAGTGCAAGAAGGTTGTTGCTATACTTATTTCTTGAGTATTTCATATGTTTTTGTGGCTCCTTGCTGGTGTTGTGCTTTGCTGTCAGGATTTCACAATCTGACTGAATATGGCATCAACCAATATTTCACTGGATCAACTAAGGTGCAAATTTTTTGGGGGATGTTGAGACAACCTTTTCACCTGGACGCACTCTTCACTTTACATGAAGAGTGCAAACAGGCCTATGTTGTTGGAGTTGCTTCTTTCATGAGTGAAGGCTACCCAGGCATATGCTTTTGCTATAAGAAAACGCGATTGCTGTGCTTTGTTGCTGGTTTTTTGAGCTGCTTTGTTGTGCTTTTGAGTGCTGATTTTTTCATGATGTTGAGCTGCTTTTTGGGCCAATTTTAGCTGCTGCAATTGGTGTGTTGAACTAAGCTTTGATGCTGCAATTTTGGTTTTTATTTTTGGATGATGCTCAGGTTTTTGCAAAATTATTAGAGACATTACTGCTATTTTGTTGCTGGCAAAAAAAAAATAGCAACTCGTTTATAAGGTTTTTTAAACTGTGTGAAAGCCCTTATATTACGAACGAGTGAGTATTATAGGAGAAGTTTTTGTGTGGTGCTCCACCCACGTGGAGTTACCATGTGGTGCAGGTAGAACTATACACTTTCATATTTTCTCTCGGAATGTTATAAAGTAATTCATTCATAAGTTTTTTTTAAACTGTATGAAATTTCTAAAAACCCTCATAATACGAGACATAGGAAGTATTATAGGACAAGTTTTAGTGTGGTGACTCTACCGATGTTGAGTTAATGTGTGGTTCAATCTACACAGTTTCATTCTGCATTGAAACTGTATGGTTCTGATTGAACCGAATGGTAATTCGACCGTGGATTCCGGTGGAGCAACCATGTAAAAGTTGAACCTCATGGTAACCATGTAAAAATTTCTTGTAACGTGATTTCTCACTATGCATTTGGCGTATCATTTGCCCCATCTGTAGCCACTATCCTGAAACTACTATACACGCGTCGAGAGATTGTCCCTAGCCTTGTATAATGTGGAAACATGTTATACACCGGCAATGTTGGAGTCTTTTACCTCCACCCATGACACTCCCTCTTGGTTGGAAAATTATCCGAGGGTAAATATATACAAGCACGACAACATTGCATTCTGGTAGATTCTTATTTTGAGAAATTTTGATGAGCCTATGGTACTGGCGGAATAAGGATTACCACTATTTAGCCTTCCCACTGCCCCCGATTACGATTTTCATTTCTGAAATTGTTCGCTGAACTAGATAGCTTAGATTGACTTGGCCTTGATTTTATTTAAATGCACTTGAATACTCGTATTTTATGTAGATTGCTTTGTTGAGTTTGTACTGCTCGTACAATTCCATTAATAAAAGGAAAATGATATGTGCACTACACATATTGTGTAGTGCACATACACTACCACCACACCCCAATGATTAAAGTGTACCAATTACAATGAATGACTAAGATTGTGTAGTGATTCATCCACTACACACTATGTGTAGCGGATGTATCACCATCCTTAATAAAATCCGTTTCGACCAAAAAATACTCCATCCGTCCCATTTTATTTGTCCAAGTTATTTTTTTTGTTTGTCCTCCACTTTGTGTATTTATTGTCAAATTTCTTCAAATGTCCTTCTATTTTTATAATATTTACAATAAAAATTGTGTAGTATTAAATGCCGTAAAGGGCATAAATGTAAAAATATTGAATTATTTAATGAAATTCAAATCAATAACTACATTTTTCTTAATCTAATCTGTATAAAAAATCAAATGGAACAAATAAAGAGAAAATATACATTCAGGTCAACGTAGACACCCATATTTCAAGTCAGGTCAATGCAGGCTTGACATTTTTTTTCAAGTAGCCCGTGCCTGTTCCACGGGATCGTGGAAATTTTCCACCAGATGGCGTGGAATTCGAATGGTTCACGTGGAAATTCAAATGGTGGCAAAAGTTGAAATTCCACGTGATCTGGGGGAAATTTAAATGAGCGCCACGTGGAAAAGCAAACGCTACGTGGAAATTGGCACGGTCCCGTGGAAATTCTGAAACGTAAACAGGGCAGTTTCTCTTCTTCTTCCTCACTTTGACTGCCTCAATTTTTATCTGAAAAAAATCGCCCCCACACACGAAGAAAAAAAAACGCACAACCCCACATCCCCATCCCCACATCTGTTGATTAATTTCACGTGGAAGGATTTACATCCCACGGGCAAGAAGGTGTTTGACACGGGTTTCTTTACATTGCATGGAATTGGAACGGGAAGTGGATTGAAGCTTCATACAACAATTGTCATACAACAATGGCCGTTATTAATTTAGAAGAATATCATCTAGTAAGTTATTTACAGTTTATTAGGTTTAAATTTGATGAATTTGCCCCCAAATTTTCATGAACTGCAACTTTTTATTTGATATTGTGATATAGTAATGTTATCGATATTGTGATATAATAATGTTATTGAAATTTTGGTATTGAAATTGTGATATAGTATGTTTATTTATTGACCCAAAAAAAATCGAAATTGTGAGTTAATTTTACAAATTTTGATATTGTAGAATTTTTGATATTGTAGAAATTATGATTATAAGATATTGGAAATTGTAGTAATGATATTGTAGAATTTTTGATATTGTAGAATTTTTGATATTGTTGAAATTATGATTATAAGATATTGGACATTTCGATTTATGTATATTGGGAAATTTGTATTGGAAAATTTGTAGAAATCTTGATGTTGTAGAAATCTTAACGTTGTAGAAATTTTGATATTGTAATTATTTTGATTGGAAAATTTGTAGAAAGTTTGATGTTGTAGAAATGTTGACGTTGTAGAAATTTTGATATTGTAATTATTTTGATTATTTGATTAGAAAATTTGTATTGGAAAATTTGTAGAAATCTTGATGTTGTAGAAATCTTGACGTTGTAGAAATTTTGATATTGTATTTATTTTGATTATTTGATTGGAAAATTTGTAGAAATCTTGATGTTGTAGAAATCATGACGTTGTAGAAATTTTGATATTGTATTTATTTTGATTATTTGATAGTTTAGAATTTTTTTAGAATGAAATGCATTCATGTAATTATAGTGGCAATGTTATTATTAGAAACAATAATGTAGAAATGATAATGTAGAAGTTTTGATATTGTACATATTTCGATTATATGATATTGTATGTATGTTATAAGTTTTTTCGAAATTTAGTAGTATAAATTCCTTTCATGGTCCATGCCTTAGTTCATTTTGAAATGATTTAATTGTTACGGGCAATCACAATGAAAATGCCCTAATTTAATAATAAAAAAATTGAATTTAAAAACAAGAAACAAACGACAAAGATATGTTGTTTGAAATATCCAAAACAACAAAATTTTGACATATTCTATGGTACGCCTCGACTTGATGAGGTTCTTAGAAATGCATGCATCCCTAGGGTGTTTTCGAATCCTTCTGATCCGCTGTGTCATGCCTAATCTCCAGGCTTTGTATTAGGGCTCCTGGTAGGTAGCTCGTAGAATATTTCATTAGGTCTGCTCAATAGAGCATCTTTTCCGTTCTTAGCAGCTTGGTAAAGCCTCCGCCGGAAGTGAGGCATCCGTTCGAAACAACTTATAACAGAACATACATACAATATCATATAATCGAAATATGTACAATATAAAAACTTCTACATTATCATTTCTAATATTAACATTGCCACTATAATATCATTAATGCATTTCATTCTAATTTTTTTCTAAACTATCAAATAATCAAAATAATTACAATATCAAAATTTTTACAACGTCAAGATTTCTACAAATATATGAACTACATTTTCCTCCAACGAATGACAATTTTATTATCGAACGATCTCATTATAATTAATCATTTCAATAGCTTAATAATCAAAATTTTATCCCTTCACTACCCTAAAACTATAAGCTTTTATATTTTCACCATATGAAAAATCGAAAATTTATATCTTTATAAGGTTAATTACCTCAAACATATCATCAAATTAAAACAAATATGATATTTAAAATAATTCAAACAAAAGTGCTATACGAAATGCTTACCCATTTGTTTAAAGGAGAAAGACCGGTGTAGATTGATATCCCGTAGATTGATAGTTTTTGTCTGAAAGTTTTGTGAAGAAAAATTCGAGTGAAAAGATTGATGATTTTGGGTGAAGAAGATGATGGTATTGACTAAAATGTAGGAAAAAACGACAGTTGGAGCATTTATTCATTCAATTTCCTTATTCCACGGCCCCGTGTCCATTTTCCACGCAGCGCTCTTAAATTTTCACGAGGCGTAGGTTGCTTTCCCCCCAGGTCACGTGGAATTGAAACCATCAGTTGAACTTCCACGTGGCCTTTATAAAATTCCACGGGATCTGATGGAATTTTACACGGCCCCGTGAAAACAGGCACGGACCACTTAAAAATAAATGTCAGTAACTTAAAAAATATGAGTCGGTACAGTGACCTGAATGTATATTTTCTCACAAATAAATGAAACGAAGGGAGTCAGAGAATCAAGGTGGACCCTGGTCTTTCGTGATTATCTTCCTGCCTAGTGAACATGAACAGTCTTTAAACAAGCAAAGCGTTTTAGCTTACCGAAATCAAAATACCAAGGCAAAAGAGGGCGCAATTAGAAGAAATAAAATACGCGAGTGAAAGCAAAAGCAAAAGCAAAAACCACAACTTTGGAGTTATGGGTGGCGATCAATTTAGCACTCACCATTCTTCATTCGGTAATAAAACTTTTTAGACCACGTAATCATACTTAATTGTTTTACATATTAGTACATTGGTGTTGATTTTGCTCTCTTATTCAATTTGCAGAGGACGATTCATCAATTGACCAAGATTTTTCGGAACATGCAAGTGATTCCCCGAGTTGGTAAGGCTCCATTTTAATCTGATTAAAAAATAGCTGTTTTTTCTTTCAAAAATAAAAAAAACTAGCGGTTTGCATATGAAATTATGTACATATATAAGCCCTAGGGCTATTATGTGCCCTTTTATGCATAAAACGTGTTTTATACGTAAAAACCCTGACCTTTTTATCTGTATATTACGCATACAGACACATAAATTTCGCCGGTTTGTGTTGGGTCGGTCTCTATATATAGTTGATCTTAATTTCTTTGTTTGCAGCGAGGACATCTTGCATCACAAGGTAGACAATGGAGCGGTTGGCTTGGTTTTTGATGAATTTGGGAATATGGTCTGGCCTAATTCTTCTACTTCATTGGCATTTGAGGTCAATCGTAGGAGAAATTACAGTACTTATGCAGAGGTTTTAGCTACTTATGATGACTTGCAACTGCAACTTAGGAGTGAGAGCTTGACTGAGGCTAAAAATAAAATCTTGAGGTACTTACTAGTATGCATGGCCATTTTTTAGCTTGATGGTCTAAAGAATTTTTTAGCCCTACTTTTATAATTTATTCAGATATTTAATTGGATTATAATTCATTATCCGTATATCAATTGTGGCAATGGTGCATATATTTCTGTATGCTCATGTTTTCTTGTGATGCTCTGTAGCTCGTGGAAGTGCATTAAAGGATGTGAATTAATAGAAAAAGGAAGCCGTTAACCAACCAATACCTCTCACATACTTGGGCTCCCTGTATAATATTTGAAGAAATTTTCCAACCTTAGAACACCAGCTTTTCACTTCAAGTTGTGTGTCCCAACTGCGTCTTTTTGTGTTCGCGTGTGTGAGTTGGTGGTGGGGATTGTTTTGAAATGCTAGGTTTGTTTAGGAAGCTTGATCTATAGCACTCCACTGGGAGCAGATGGTCTACAGAATCTGAGCCAGAGGTGTATACACGGTGAACTAATCAATATAGATGTAAAAGTAAATAAAGTTGTACAAGACTAGCTAAATTTCTTTCGGCCCATTTACTTTCTCGACTGAGGTCAAAGTCAAACTATGTATTGACCTCACTCTTAGCCTTGTTTGGTTTGCAAAACTGGAATGTGGAAGGAAACTATTCCATTAATGGGATTAATATTTTATTCTCTTGTTTTTGTATAATGGAAGAGCAACTTCCGCTCCTTTTAATTTCCTCCATTTACATCATACTAAACAAGGTAAACATTTACTTCTTATCAAATAAGGCAAACATCAAAAGTGACAGATGTAGCTTTCTCTGTGGATATGCTGTTGTGATTGTACTTGTATTATCATGTGTGTCTTGGTTTTCTTCAGCTATACTCCTGGCTCATGGATTGACAAGGTTGGTGGATTCGAAAGTGTAGATTATAGTTTGCCACAGACAACATCCCTTTTGCTGATTGGGCCAAAAGGATCAGGAAAAAGCAGTCTCTTAAATAAAATCTCCCGGTTTTTCGAGCATGACAAGTTTTTGCCAGCAAGAGCACAAGTGTCAAGTAATTACGCTTCTTTCTGCAGCCTGCTTTTGCAATTTAAAAATAAGTATCGAATTATTTCTGTCTGCAAATGACAATGTGTTTAATAATCAAACATCCATTTTCAGATGGTTCTTTTGTGGGACAAGGGACCTTCTTTGTCCAGGAGTATATGATCCCAAGAGGTTCACATTCTTTCTGTTTGTATGACACTCGTGGTCTATCTGATGATTCAACTGAAAACAAGAAGATGCTCGAGCGCTGGCTCACAAGAGGTGTTCGTCATGGTGAATTGGTTCAAAGGTCTAATCTCATACTCTTGGACCTTCACATTGTGTGCTTGTGGATACCGGACCGCATAAATATGTTGCTTTCACCGTGTTTGCACACCCCTTGCTCATATGTTCTTTTTTCAGGGCTTCCGATGATGCGAATTTAAACTCTCTGCTGAAGTCTAAACATCGACAAAATGGTGACATTTCTGGTGGAATCCGGGTTGTGAACTTTGTTATTGTGGTTGTGAATGGGATTTCTGTATTGGAATCCCTTGATAGTGATGATGAAGGAAAGAAAAAGTATACTCAGATGATTGCAACGATATTTAATTATCCATTCTTATCTTTTAAAGGTACTGCTTGAAGGTGATGTTTTTAGTTTTTCAAAAATGACTTTTTTTCCACACCTCAATGTTTTCAAGATTGAATTATTGACACATTCTCCTTTGTGCTGTCCCCAGTCTGCTTTAACAGAAAATCTTTTGGCATTTTAGTATAAATATTGTTAGAAAATTTGTTTGATCCCCTTTTTTCACCAAGAGAACATACTTTGGGACATATAAAACGATAAAATCATTAGCTTTGATGTACAAAGGTTAAAGAAACAACCAAATCTTGGACTTTGCCTCTGCATTTAATAATTCCACCTGCATGACCAGCGTTTTTCCTTTCTTGATTTCTTATATTATTCAATAAAGGATTAATCTAACGAGATGGACTGGCATTTACTTTCGTCTTGATTTGATAAATATAACAAAGGGAACTATTGATAAAGAATTATCATGTTGGTTGTCATTTCTTTCTCGATTTGTGCGTGTCATCCTTGCGCAGGGGCCATGCTAGTCTTCTCTGTATCGTTCCAATTTTATCGGATGTCCCCGAAGGGACTTGGTTGTCATTTCTTTGATTTGTATCCATTTTTACCCAAATATGATTAATGTTTCATTCTTTTTGGCAATCTAATCTTATCTACTATTTGTGTGTACTTTGGCACAGATGACTTGCCTGTTATTGTTGTGACCCATGGTGATTTACTCACAGTCACTGACCGTGTCCGTGTAAGAGTTCATTTGGGAAACCTAGTGGGTGTTCCTCCGAAGGCTCAAATATTTGACATCCCAGGTAACCCTCCCAGAAAAAGCAAAGGTTCATGTATGTATGTAGAGAGGTTATTTCACCGGTCACCCCTCAAATTCGTTTCTTTGTTTTCAGATAACAACAGCAAAGCGAATGAGCTGGCGATAGTTGACCTGCTGAGCACTGCCTTGATCGTGCTGATAGAAATCTTCCTCTCAAGAAACAAAAAAGAAGCCTGTTTATGAACAAGGTTTGTGATATTATTAAAGTGATTAACTTAACCTTGGTTTATATGGTACTACGAATAGGAGCATCAGATGCAGCGGGTAAGAATTGTTGCCATGTGGCCAGAGGTCGTTTGAGCCATGAAAAAGAAAATAACCTTGTAGAAACGTAAGTTAAGGTTGTTTATAATATTTGAGTTTGAGATGTTCTCCATGACAAATAGGTCGTGCTGACTCAACAAGTTTACATAATGACTATACCTTTTTTATTGATCTGATTTCTATGGGAAGCTGTGCTGACTGAGAGCTCATCTGCAGATCAATATGCTACTGGTTTTGGCCTTTATATTGCTGCACCTGCCTGCGCTCCTGCGCTTGATCCATCGGGTGTAAAAAAAAGCCGTTGAGATCCTACTTGTTCAGATGTTATTGGTATCAATTGGCATGAAATTCAGCACATGACTGAGGATTATGTTTACACCTCGCGCATCTGGTTCCATGTTTTGATGATAGTAATAATTAATTAATTATGTAATGTAGTTTGTCTTGTTGAATCAGTTGTATGAATCACTATCTGATAAGAAGGATGCCATTGTTTGTTTTGTCAAGAAGCATCGGTTGATGAATTAGATATTCATGAGGAAGGTATTTGGCTAATATGAGATTAGTAATATGTTATGGTGTGTGTTTTTCTGATGCCTATTGACATTAATCAACGATGAATTCCTTATATTTCACATAATAATAATAATGGTGTAAAGGATTATTTATTGATGCAGGACCCTGGATTTGAATGAATGATATCCCCTTTAAACAACTTATATTTTAATGCATAAAATATGGATACTTAATGCACCCAGCTTAATGCGATTTTTTATCACCATAATAAGTAGAATTAGATCAACTCCATTAAATATTTGATTAAGGTGTTATACTCATTATTTGATTGAGATTATATAATAATTCATGATCGAAAAATGCAGATTAAGATTAATGTCTAATTACCGAAAGACAATTATACTATGTGGTGTGTCGTGTCAGTCGAAAAAATAATATCCGACACTATGCTGTAGTAAGTACTCCTTCCAATCCGAAAAAAAACCGAGGCAGTTGTAAAAAAACACGCATATTAAATATGTGAGTTAATACTCTAATACAATGTTGTATATATTCTCCCACTCCTTAATATATTGTATATATTCTCCCACTCCTTAATAAATAATGGTAGATATAGGAAAAATACAATAAATAATGTATTGAAAATGTAACTAATTTACTCCCTCCGTTCTTTTGTCTGTCATATTTCAAAATTTGCTCTGTTTTTATTTATCTTCATTTAACATTTTCAATTAATTATTTATTATTTTTTCATCCTTTACCAATAAAGTATTTACATCTCCAATAAAATAAAATAAAAAATTCAATACTAAAAACTTTATTTACCAACAAAGTATTTATATATCGAATAAAAAAAATATATTTTCAATACTATATTTTAGACATATTAATTAGTTTGTTAATCTGTGTGATTTTTCTCTCTGTGACACATAAAAGAAAACAGAGGGTGGCAACTGCTTTAGTTATTTCACAACGGAGTGGGTTATAAGGTATAGAGAAAAGTCGAGAAAAGAAAAGTGATTAGAAAAAACCTGAGAAAAAAAAACCTGAGAATAGAAAAGAATAAATTCTCAGCTTGTGTTTGGTATGCAGAGAAAAGATGCTGAGAATAGAAATGATTATCTTTTTTTTGTGAAATGAGAATTGATAATAAAATAATATAATTTATTCTCACCGAAGCATGTTTCGTTGTCATGAAAAAATGTAATTGAATTTTTTTTGGGGAAAGAATATAATAATATTTTATGGGTGAAATTTTATTGAGTAAATTATTTTTGGAACAAAAAATAAATTTTTTTTTTACAAGATAATGGAAAAAAATGATACGATTATACAAATCATGCTCCTCATACGAGGAAGGATAAGTGATGGAAAAACGAACTTTTCCATTCTCTATGAATTTTCTTTGCTGTAGGCTGAGAATCGAAAACCTCGAAAAGAATCACTTTTGAAGAAAAGTTGATGAGTTGAGAAAATACACTTTTCTTTTCCCAAACAACCAAACGCGTCTAAATTGAGAGAAGAAATTTAATCTTTTCTTTTCTCATCTCATTTCTCCCTATCAAACACACCCTAAAAATCTTCTTCCATGGCTACCAGAGAATCACGGTGGACACATGGCAGTGCCCACCTCCTCTTTGTTGCTGATCTTTCGTCATGCTCAAAAATAAAATAAAGAGAGAAAGTGAAAAAGCAAAAACACAACTTTGAGGAAGCTGGAGTTATGGGGGGCGATCAAATTAGCAGTTACCATTCTTCATTCGGTATTACTATTTTTTTTTTTTCGAAGGGATATTACTACTTTTAAGACCTCATAATCCTACATATTCCATTTACTTAAGTGTTGATCTTACTCTGCTATTCAATTTGCAGAGGACGTATCATCAATTGATCAAGATTTTTCCGAAATAGAAAGTGATTCACGTGGTCCGAGTCGGTAAGGTTCCATTTTATTGTAATCAATTTAAGAATCAATAGAAGATTAGAAGGGACTGTAGCTAGTCGGGTCGGACTCTATAGTTGATGATGATTTATTTGTTTGCAGTGAGGGTGTCTTGCATCACAAGATAGACCATGGTTTGGTGAATGGAACGGTTGACTTGGGTTTTGATGAATCTGAAGGAATGGTTCGGCGTAATTCTTCTACTTCATTGGCATTTGAGGTCAATCGTAAGAGAAATCACATTACTTATGCAGAAGTTTTAGCTACTTATGATGACTTGCAGCCTAGGAGTGAGAGCATTACGGAAGCTAAAAATGCAATATTGAGGTAGTTTCTTGTATAAATATTGTTGTTTTTTTTAAGAAAAAGCTTGATGGTCTCAAATTTTCTTAATCCTACTTTTATAAATTATTCACTTATTTAGTTGGATGATATTTCGTAATTGTATATCAATTGTGGCAATGGTGCATATATTTTTGTCTGCTCATAGCTTCCAGTGAGGCCCTGTAGCTTGCAGGGGGAGGGCATTAAGGGGAACGAATTACAAGAAAAAATAAACCGTTAACCAAGACTACTTACATGCTTCAGATCCATGTATAATATTTGATGGAATTGTCCAACCTTGAATGCTAGCTTTTCACTTCAAGTTTTGTGTTGCGGTTGCGCCTTTTTGTGTGCCTGTGTGTTTGGTGGTGGTGGGGGTTGTTTTGGAATGCTAGATTGTATATATGCGGTGAACTAATCAATACAGATGTAAAAGTATACAAAAGGCTAAAGAAATTTCTTGCGGTGCATCTTTTTTCTCTGGTAACGTCACATTATGTGTATATACAATATTAGAATATTTTGGAATTGACCCCACTTTTAGCCTTGTTTGGTTTGTGACATTGTAGAGGAGAAGGAAAGATGTTACTCTTGAAAGTTTCTCCAATTGCTCCATATCTAGAGGTGTAAAAGTTCTAGGTGGAGGAGCAATGCTCCTCTTTAGTTTTCCTCCATTTACTTCATACGAAACAAAAGGTAAACATTTACTTTCTACTGAATAAGGCAAAAAATCACTTTACACCCTCTACAGTACTTCGTCTTTTATGTGTTGCCAAACCTAGTGTTTGAACTATGGTACAGCTTCTAGCTGTTATGTTAGTATATGAATGTAATGTACCCGTATGTGATATTCTGTGATTGTGTGGTAGCTGTAGCTTTCTCTGAAGATATGCTGTTGTGATTGTACTTATATTACGTGTTATCCTGGTTTTCTTCAGCTATACTCCTGGCTCATGGATCGATAAGGTCGGTGGATTCAAAAATGGAGATTATAGTGTGCCGCAAACAACATCCCTTTTGCTGATTGGGCCAAAGGGATCTGGAAAAAGCAGTCTTGTAAATAAAATTTCCCGTTTTTTCGAGCATAACAAGTTTGCACCGGAAAGAGCACAAGTATCAAGTAATTACACTTCTTTCTGCTACCTGCTTTTGTTATTTAGAAATTAGTATCAAATTATTGTTTGTCCGCAGATGACATTTTGTTTAACAAATCAAACATCCATTTTGCAGATGGTTCTTCTGTGGGACAAGGGACTTTCTTTCTCCAGGAGTATATGATCCCAAGAGGTTCACATTCTTTTTGTTTGTTTGACACTCGTGGTCTATCTGATGATTCCGTTGAAAACAAGAAGATGCTCAAGCGGTGGCTCACAAGAGGCGTTCGTCATGGTGAATTGGCTCAAAGGTCTAATCTATGTGCTTATGGATTCAAGACTGCATAAATATGTTGATTTAACCGTGCCTACATTTCCCTTGCTCATTTGTTCTCTTTTCAGGGCTTCCGATGATGCAAATTTAATTTCTCTACTGAAGTCCAAAGTTCGAAAAAATGGTCACATTTCCAATGGAGTCAGGGCTGTAAACTTTGTTATTGTGGTTGTGAACGGGATTTCTGTATTGGAATCCCTGGATAGTGACGATGAAGGAAAGAAACAGTATACTCAAATGATTGCAACGATATTTAATTATCCTTTCTTATCATTTAGAGGTACTGCTTGAAGATGTCGATTTTAATTGTTCAAGTATGAATTGCTTCTACAGCTCTGTGTTTTCAAGGTTAAATACACGTTCTCCTTACTACGATTTGATGTTCCTCAAAGGCAACTGTTAATAAAAAACACATTGTTTTGGTGGTATTTTTTTTATATTAATTTTCTTATTTCATTGATTTGTATCCGTTTTTACCCCAGTAGTCCTTGTTTTATCCTTTTTGGTGGTCTAATCTTACCTACTACATGCTTGTACTTTGAGGCAGATGACATGCCTGTGATTGTAGTGACCCATGGTGATTTACTCACGCTCGCTGATCGTGTTCGAATAAGAGTTCATTTGGGAAACCTACTGGGCATTCCTCCGAAAACTCAAATATTTGACATTCCAGGTAACACTACTAGAAAATCAAAGCTTAATGTATGTAGAAAAATTGCATTTCATCACCCCTCAAATTTGTCTCCTTGTTCTCAGAAAACAACAGCAAAGCAACTGAGTTGGCAATCATTGACCTGCTGAGCCACTGCCTTGATCGTGCTGATAGAAATCTTCCTCTCAATAAACAAAAAAGAAGCCAGTATATGAGCAAGGTTTGACATTATTACAGTGGTTAATTTTACCTTGATTCATATGTTACTATGGGTAAGAGCGTCAGACGCAACAGTAAAGGTCACGGGTTTGAGCCTTAAACAAATTTTTTTTCCTTTCAAAACATAAGTTAATGCTCTGGACCCCATGCAGACCGGATGCTCCTATGCATCAGATTGCCCTTTACATTGGGGATCTCATACATTGGGCATGAGAAGCTCTTTTATGTTTTTTTTCTTCTTTTGAGTTTGACTTCTTCTTGACAAATAAGTTGTGCTGATTCAGCAAATTAAAAGGCATTGTTTTTACTTTTTAAATATGATGAGCAATTTTTTTTAAATAGTGAATTAACAGTTGTGGTATCAAGTGGTGATGCATGTATACTTTAGCTGTACACACATTTCACCTGCTGTTCTCTTGTGCTGCATCGAATGTGATGTTGAACTTAGTACAGTTTTACTCGAATGTATTCGGTTTTTTTTTCTTCTACTTCTCTTGATTTCATTTCTATCGGAAGTTGCTGACTGAACTCATTTGCAGACGAATATGCTACCACTTCTGGCCTGTATATTGCTGCTAGGAATTGGCTGCATTATTACTTCCATGCAGGGTAGTTTTATTCACCACACCCCTCCACATTCAGCTCCTTCGGATGTGAACAGACCTCCAGATCCTACTCTTTCAGGCATGAACAAGCATGCTCCTTCAGATGTGAATAGCCCTCCAAATCATGTTCCCTCGGGTGTAGACAAACGTGCTCCATTGGGTGTAATCAATCATGTTCCTGCTTCTTCAAGCATGAACAAACGTCTAGATCATGCTCCTTCAAGTGTGAACAAACCTCCAGATCCTACTCCTTCAGGCGTGAAAAAACCTGCCCCTTTGGGTGTGAAAAAATCCGCTCCTTCAAGTGTGAAAAAACCTGCTCTATCAGGTGTGAAAAAACATTCAGATCCTGCATCTTCAGATGTTGGCATCAATTGGTATGAAATCCGGCACTTGTGGCTTGACGAGGCTTAGGTATGCACCTCGCGCATTAGATTCCATCTTTTGATGATAGTAAATAACGTCCCAACAAGTTGTTGTATGTAATATAACTTTGAAACCTTCTGTGTGTGTATATATATATATATATATATATATGCGTGTATTGTAAATAAGGTAATTATAACGGGCTTCATTATATGATCTTTGTTATGTGCTTTGTTTTCTCAAATATTAAGTTAGCCTCCGATTGAAGATACCTTTTTTTTTTTTTTATAGCAAAAAACCTTCGTTGATGGTATAATTGGAAAGAAGACATTTTTCTTGTGATTGTGCATATGATGTGGCTTTCTGGTGCCAATATATATATATATATATATATGTATGTGTGTGTGTGTGTGTGTGTGGGTTGCACATAACAGCATCAAGGACTAATGATGAATAACGCCATGGAGTTCCATTTTCTACAAACAACCAAGGTTAATATGAGTACTCAAAAAGGAACACATTTTATTAAGCGCTATCGGATACACAGGAGAGGAGAACAAGTTCCCTGGGAATAAGAACCTGATTCTACACTACCCAATTCTACACAAAAAAGAAATTACAGACCTTTTTTTAGCTAAAAAAAAAAAAAATAAGCCGAGGGACAATCCCCTTCCAATTATCAAAATTGAAGAAATAGAAGAAAAACAGCAGCCAAGACTTGAAGCTTCTGAATAACAGATAATGAGTCCCCTTCAAAATAACATGGAAAAAGCCCCATAACCAAAAGCCCAAGCTCGATACATAAGCCCAAGCTTCTCCAGGTGCAACATCACCCACAGCCCAGCAACGAGGAAATATTAAAATATATTTCACAAAATGGTATAGTATAAAGGATAAAAACAATGATGCCAACCCTAGCTTTGAATGTATAAAACCCCCTGTATTTAAAACCCAGATCTGCATTCACAAAATCTCGCAGCTCTAATGACCAAGCTGTTGTTTTTAATGCAACTTTGTTTCACCATCATGTCCTAATATCTAGTACGTATCATCCTTCCGTCTTACAAAAACTCGGAATGCTCTGCAAAAATTTTGTCCTAAGTGCACGGTTGGAAGAAAATTTTCCCAAAACAGCAAAAGTGGCAGTATTACTCCCAAACTTCTCAATACCTCTAGATATCATGCAAGTATGCCCAGCTTCTACCACTACCATCACATCTTTACCTAAAAGTGACGACACCGTCTCAGCAACTTGCTTTGTTAGCCTTTCTTGTACTTGGAGCTTGAAACCGTAAAAATGAGCTATCGAATGAAGGACAGATCTTCCAATTGGATTGACTCCCTTGCTAGAGAGATACCCTATGTGGACTACTCCATAGAAAGGGAGCAAATGATGCTCACATTGGGACAAGAATGATAAGTTAAGCTCAGAACATATATGCTCTTCACCATGGCTCACTGTCCCATTAAGTACCAATCCTCCATTCAACTTCATCTCCAGATTGCACTTTTTGAAGTTCATTAACCATGTTACGAAACAAGCAGATGTTCCTATAAGTTCTTCCCTCAAGGGGTCTTCACCGAGAGATCGAATGATTGAAGCTACAGCAGTCATCATTGCTGGATCTACTGGATTTGTTTTGAATGAGGATTTCAATGGGCACCAACACTTGTCAAGAGATCCGTTTAAGCAGCCGGCATCATTAGCCAGGTTTTTGGTTTTGAACTTTAGAAGACTTAGAAAATCAGACCAATCATCTGCTTTCTTATCTTCAAACACGCCTGAGCCTGAAGTAATCAATGTTTTTGTCCACCCATGATCATTCACATCAAGAAAAGTAGAACCGATTTTCGGAGAATGAATGTGGAAACACTGGAGAACGACGGCAACACCTGCGGGCTTGATACCATCATGCAATGATTTACAGACTTCATCTGCTAAGCGATGTGGATCTTGAAGTCGTTTTGCAAATGTATCAACAACCCTCGAAAGCTTGCTAAGACCAACGACTACTTGTCCACAAGGGACGTAACCCACGTGACACTTAACCTGGAAAGGAAGCAGGCAGGCTTCACAATAGGAAAAGAAGTCTAGATCACGAACAATTACTAGACCACCCATTCCTCCAGCATGGCCAACTCCACTTTCCAATCCAACCTCGGGAAATAATGCACCGTGGACAATATCATGTGCCTTCATTCTGTAGCCTAGACACAGCAGGAATATAATTAAGTTCAAAGGCTGGGCAACATTTCAAATAGTGGGAAAAAAAATGACATAGAGGCAAAGAATTAACTTGTCCAACAATGGTCATAACCAAGAACACCCTGTGACTCCAATTAACTATTAACACGTAAAGGGACCTGAATATCTCACTAAGGCATCAGGAAACAAATTTCTCATACTTAAGCATCAAACGTTTGTAAAAGGAAAAGATCTCTACCATGAACACCCAAATTCCTTCAAAAAAATTTAATCCAACATGGCAGCGTCTTTTGGCATAACGTCACCAAATGCACAAAAAGCGGCATCCTTGTCCTCAAGATCTTACCCCTTTGTAACAAAATTCCAAATTCACCAATCAAACTTCCACAACTTACGGTAAAAGGAAAGAAAAGAAAAGAAAAGAAAAAAAAAGAAAAAGTACGCTCCCCCTGTGAATGTCATGAACCAATGTCATAAACAAACAGTTATGCATTAGCTAAAAGTGAAAAGTAATTGGGAAGCATTTCTATAAGAAATGATTTTTCCAAGATTACCATTAATTCAAAGGACGCAAAAAGATAGGAAAAGTGTATGCAGTGAAGAGGCTACCACAGTAAGATCCATAGAAATACAAGGACAGTTAAAAAAAAGGGATATTAACATCCCATTGGAGTGTATTGTCCATTACTAACACTACATAGTTAAACATGACAGAATACAAACTTATTACACCCTCCTCTGTTCCTTATTATTTGAATAAGTTAAAATCACAAAGATTTAAAAAAGTGAAACATAGATTTTACTTCAACAATAAAAGGACTAATATAGTCTTGAACTCTTGATTACAATTAATGCATTCTTACTTTTAATCTCTCTCTAATACTTAAGGGTGGAATAGGAAAAAGAACAATAATTGCTGTTTTGGAATTGAAAAGAGACAACTAAACATGAACAATATGTTAAGTTGTTCAAGTAAAAAATAGTGGAGGGCCCCAACTAACTACAATTCTTGCATAAGATGCCATCAAAGTTGAATAAAAGCTTAAAACTATTCATACATTCAATGATAGCACTATGGTCAGTCAACAGGGACCTAAAGACAAAAACAGGACAACAACAAAAACAAGCATGCTCCGACTTTCCACATCAATAAACAACAGAAAGGTATTTAGACAAACATAAAGAACTAGAAACAAAATAAAAAGAGGATATTCTAGCAAAGGAATATAGCACCGCGGACCATATCCTAGCAACTTTTAAAGACCAGAAATAAAACAAAAGGGCTAGCAAATTCTGTTTTTTTTTTTTTGGTGGACAGGCTAGCAAATTCTAAAGACTAGAAATAAAACAAATGGGAAAAGAGCTGACCAAGAACTCACATGGTACATGTTACACCCCTAACGTCTCACATGTAAACATAACTAGTTTTATACTTCTAATGGTCTAGTATATTTGATAATAATAATAAAAAATAAAAAAAAAAGGATCACCTTTAGTCCCTTCTCGAAGAGCTTTAGCCACCCGGAGAGGAGTTTTCCGGATACCTTCACGATTAACATCTTCACCCAAACCCTGCAAAAGGACCTTCACAGCATTTTCTATGGCCAAAATTTCAGGTTCCTTCTCAAAACCAAGATCTAGGCCGCATTCATCCTCAAACTCCACACGAAAATGATCATCGATTAAAGCTCCCATTCCACAAAAAGCAATCTACAATGCCGCCCAATCACAGAACGATTTCACACCAATGGCAAACTTCAAACATAAAACCACAAACCCAGATGCAAGAAAAAATCCAAAAAGAAGAAATGTTTCTTAAATTAGAGAGAAAGGATCCGGGTGATGGTAGACAAAACAAATGAGGGTACAGTTGCTATTCAGAGTATATGTGATGAGAAACAAAATATTTGATGGCTAAAGTTGCAAACTTCAAACATATAACCACAAACCCAGATGCAACTTGCAAGGAATAATCCAAAACCCAGATTATGTGAACGGGAAACCGAAATATTGCATATATGAGATCCCTTATTCCTTTAGCAAGAGGGATACAGAACTGGTAGAGATATGTTTGGAGAAATTAAAAAAAAAAAAAAGAATGAACCAAGCCCAGGGACAGAATCGAGCCGAGTCGAGTCGATATTCTCTAGAGCTCGAACTCGATTTGTCAAAAATATTTTAGGACTCGAAACTCGACTCGAACTCGATCAAGTTATAAAAATTATGATCGAACTCGACTCGTTTGAAGCTCGAATTCAGCTCGACTCGGCTCGTGAGCTCAAGTTTCTGTTTTTCTTCTCTGTTAATTGAAAAATGCATACAAACCAAATCTGCAGAAAGGTCAAAACTCAAAAATCTAAGTTTTGGGAAAAAAAAAAAAAAAAAAAAAAAAACATACGAAGAACAAAGAAGCATGATGAGTACATAAAAAGTGCAGAGTGACATCTCTGAAATATATAGCTATAAAAAAAAAAAAAATTAAAAAAAAAAAAAAATATATATATATATATATATATATATATATATAGCTATTGATGCATACTACTCCAGAAAATTGCAAGCTAAGAGATAAACAAAAATAAAAACTTAAACTAAAATCACATGTATTGCTAATTTTCTAGGAATTTGCCTGAAATCATGCACCCGTGCTCTTCAGCCCTGATACTTGCACAATTATTCATCTCACTATACTCTATGCCTGCTTTCAGACAACAAAATTGCTTGAATACAGATCTACATTCTTACCTCACGCGTCAAAAAAGAATTGATAGAATCGGTTGAAAACAATGGAAGGAGAATTGTAGATGATGGAGAATCAAATAGATTGAAAATAACATGCATGGACAAGGGAAAAATTGGATGGATCGAAGAGTAAAATAAGTGGATCTAACAATAATCAGTTGTCTTTTAGTCTGATTTGTGATCTGTGAATGAACAATTGGATGAAGAGTAATGAACCTTAGAGCAACGGCAATGGCCGTTTTGTTCACACTGCAAAAGTGAATTTGTGCAGAGTTAATACAAAGAGGAACACAAAATATATACTATAGCTCGTTAAAAACCCTCCAGGTGGGATATGCGGTGGTGGTGAAAGGGGTTTCTACCCTGGAAGTTTATTGTATGGTGAGGGATTTTGAGATAAAGTAACGGATGAAACGATTAGAACCATACGATTTAAATACAAAATAAAAATATGATGTGTAGGTGCCACACGGTATTTACACCGTATGAAGACACCACACAATAATCTCCTGTTCTACCACCCTCCTTTCCACCTTTGTGCACAATGTCTCAGGAATTTATGTTACTATTTTATTCTTCTCTTTAAGATTATAAATAGATATTCAATGCATGTGCTTGCTTTTGATGTTACGCTCATTATTTATTGGCTGGAAAAAAAGATGCCATAGTACCATTTAAAAATCATCTATTATAAAACTAATAAAAATTATAAGAGTTTTTGTCAGCCACCCACCAAAATAGCATGTGCCGTTGCTCTTAGCCGATCTGTGGGTTTTGTCTCATTTTGTGGATGAGATTATTATTATTATTATTTTTTTTTTTTTCGGAGGGACGAAAGGTTTTTATTAAATGCATGCGAAGAAAGAAATTTACATAAAATAAAATAATATAAAACAACGTCGAGTCGAAATATAATTATAAAGAGGGTGAAATCCAAGAGAGCGAGAGTTTCATATTGAAAAAGTAAAAACTAGGACAAATAGAAAAACTACAAGATAGGTTAAAACACTTTTACAACAAAAAACGGCAAAAAGCGAAACCATAACCATGGTGGCCGCCATAAAAATCCAATGGCCGCCGCCTCCGAATAGAAGAAACCCGTAAGAGATGAATAAACCACAATTGATTAATATTATTTTATTATGTAAGCCACGTAGCAAATGGATAGCACCACCAATCGGTGAAGAACGAACGCCACTTAACCACCCTAAAATCAATAAATTCAATAAAATAATCTCCAACCGGCGGCCGGAAACAAATTTCCGGCGAAAAAATATTGAGTCCGGCGGTCAAAGACAATGGATCCAAAAACATGCTCTCTACAGACGGCGACCATGGGATCAATGAAGATTCAACAATGAAAACCAGAAACCAGACTTCCGGATCACCACCTTAACCGAGACGGAAAAGGAAAGACATCAAAATCATAAATGATGTTTTAACTATAGTAAAGTTAAATTCGAGAAAAAAACTATAGTGAAGTTAAGCTCGATTATGCTCGTGAGCTACTTGAAAACCTTAATTTATAACTCGAAATTCGAAAAACCTCAAATCGAGTCGAATATTTTAACGAGCCGAATACGAGTGTATCGCGAGTAGCCCGACTCATTTACAGTCCTAAGCTGCTGGTGGACGTTGGAATATGGAAGTAATTAGCTTGGCCCATTTAATTTGTAGATACCGATCCGAACCCAATCGGTTTTTTAATTGATAATATCTCCGTCCTAAAAATAAAATAAAAAAATGCAAATTACCCCTTAAACTACTCGTTTTTGTAAAAGTTACAACCTTAAATTTTTATTTGTTCAATTTATAACCTTCAAGTACATAAAATGAGCAATTTACGACTTCTAACTTTTAATTTCTCAATTTATCTCCCTAAAGTCGTATATATACTCAATTTACACCATTTATTCAAACCCAACATATAATCATATAACTAATTAAGGGTAAATATGTAATATCATCTTCATCTTGTTATCTTCCCTCCCCAAAAAAAAAAAGAAATTCTTTCACCACCACTTGCGGCCATACCATCCTCTTCCCACGCAGGGCGGATCCAATGGTGGGGTGGGGTGCATGGACGAATATCGCTTACTCAAATTCCCGGACGATACTAATATACCCTTCTGTCCATTTAGTTCAACTGATTAGGAGTTTTAATACACATCTTAAGGTCACGGGTTCAAAACTTAACCTTTTTTTTGAATTTGACCTTCAATGAAAAAAATTTCGGGATCCGCCACTGCTATCACGATTCCCTCAATCATGTGAATCAAATATAATACATAAGAATGCAGCTCCAATAAATATAATATGCAACAACAATAGCAGTGGATTTGATTTATGAAAAAAAAAAAGTGACAAAACGCAAATAATAAAGAAGAATAATTTTTCTCATCATTCATTCATCAAGTAAGTAGTATTTATACACCATAGATAGTAACTCCTATATCCCATAAAATTCCACTTATACCCCCGAGTTATAATAATAAACAATATAAATAAATATATATATCCGTAATACCTCCCTTTCAAGTCGGAGCGTGAAGATCACGAACGCCCAACTTGCGCAACAGAAAATCAAATTTCTGGGAACCCAAAGCTTTGGTAAAGACATCCGCTAGCTGGTCACGAGTGGGTACATAAGCCGGGGCAATAAGGCCATCCGAGATCGCATCACGAACAAAATGGCAGTCAGCTTCAATATGTTTGGTTCGTTCATGGAAAACTGGGTTCTGTGCAATATGCAAAGCCGCTTGACTATCACAATGTAGTGGGATCCCCACCGGGATCCGAATCCCCAAATCGCAGAGGAGTTGCCGGAGCCATTTCAGCTCGCAGGTAATGGCTGTCATACACCGATATTCGGCTTCCGCAGAGGAACGGGAGATGGGGCAACTTGAAATAGGAGAGGTCCCAAGAAATACGAACCAACCACTCAAAGACCGACGGGAGATGGGGCAACTCGCCCAATCCGAATCACACAACCCCTCAAGAGACAATGGACTATCAGCCCTTAAAAGTATCCCCTGACCGGGACTCTTCTTCAAGTAACGGACCACACGTAACACGGCATCCCAATGTTCCACACGGGGTGTCTGCATAAATTGAGATAAAATATGCACCAAATATGCCAAGTCGGGACGAGTAACACCCAAATAAATAAGACGCCCCACTAAACGACGGTATTTACCGGGATCATCCAATAAGGCCCCATCGGCAACGGCTAAACGATGATTTTGCTCCATAGGGAAGGCTGCGGGACGTGCTCCGAATAACCCCGTCTCCTTAATAATATCAAGGCATACTTTCGTTGAGAAAGAAAAATGCCTTCCGAATTCCGGGCCACTTCCAACCCAAGAAAATATTTCAAGCGTCCCAAGTCCTTCATTTTAAAACAGGCGCCCAAATAATTCTTGAAAACTTGCAAAGCCACCGTGTCATTGCCCGCAAGTATCATATCATCAACATAAACGAGAATATTTAACCGGATCTCCCCACGAACAAGCGTAAATAGTGAGTAATCTGAATAAGATTGACGAAAACCGTAATCTTTCAAAGCAGAGGCTAATTTGGCAAACCAACAACGGGGTGCTTGCTTCAAACCATAAAGCGACTTGCGCATGTGACAAACAAGATTTTTCGTATTAGTGTCAAAACCTGGAGGGATCTTCATATAAATCTCCTCATCCAAATCCCCGTGGAGAAAGGCATTGTGCACATCCATCTGATGTAGCTCCCATTTCTAAATCGTTGCAACGGCAAGAAACGCCCGTACTGTTACCATTTTTGCCACAGGTGCGAAGGTTTCATTATAGTCAATACCTTACACCTAATGATTTCCAAATGCCACCAAACGAGCTTTCAAACGCTAAAGATTCCCGCGTTCATCATATTTTTCGGTATACACCCACTTACTACCGAGTGCTTTCTTGCCCGGAGGTAGTGCCTCTAACACCCATGTTCCCTGTTCTTCCAACGCGCGTATTTCCTCCGACATGGCTTTACACCACCCTTCATATTTAACGGCCTCTTTAAATGTGCATGGAGGACGACCTGCAGTGACTGTCGCTAGATACAATCTATGGGCATGAGAAAATCGAGAATAATCAACAAAATGTGTAAGCGGATATAAACTACCAGAGTCGGATGACGGAGTGGAGGAGTGCGCCGTCGGACTTTTCTTTTCCACCGCCGTATGTGTAACAAACTCCCGATACTTCGAGTTAGGCAATTTCGTTCGCTTGCCCCTGCCCAACTCGGGTACTTCCCTTGTTGTGGCCTCGCTTTCACCAACATTATCAAGTGGCACAAAATCACCACCGGTATGATTCCCAATGTCCCCCCCTCAATCCGGACATCGGCTCCGACTTCATGTGGAGATGTCTCGACACTATCCTCACTAAAATCATAAATAAGGTCCTTCTCGACTAATTCTGAGACTGGGACCAAATTGGGTACGGGTGGGGAGGGTATGGCCATAGGGAAAATATGTTCCAAAAATTTGACATCTCTCGAAACGAATATCTTTTCAGTTTATAAATCCAAAAGGGTCCAACCCTTCTTTCCGAAAGGATATCCTAAGAAAATGCATTTCCTACTCCGACTCTCAAATTTATCGCCTTTGTGACATTGGTTGTGGGCATAGCACAAACATCCAAAAACTCGTAGATTGTCAAGATTGGGTGGTTTTCCAAACAAGCACTCATATGGAGTCATAAAATTCAATACACTAGACGTAGTACGATTAATCAAGTAACATGCAGTCATAACACACTCACCCCAAAATTTAAGAGGTAGGTGTCCCTCAAAACGTAAGGCTCGAGCAACATTCAGTATGTGTTGATGTTTTCCCTCCACACGTCCATTTTGTTGAGGCGTACCAACACAAGACGTCTCAAAATTATTCCTTCCTTTTGAAAGTTTGGGAGTAAACGTTTGAACTCAGTCCCGTTATCACTCCTTACATGCTGAATTTTTACATTAAACTATCTATCAATCAACGCCAAAAAATTTAGAAATATAGTCTCAACCTCCCATTTATTATAAAGTAAATAAACCCAAACTGATCTCGAGTAATCATCAACAATAGTACGAAAATAAGAGGCACCGAAGGTAGATAGAGTCTCATACGGCCCCCACAAATCACAATGTACGAGCTCAAAAATTCTACTAGCCCTATTATTACTACTGGGGAAAATTTTCTCTAGGTTGTTTGGCCCGGAAACAAGCATCACACCCATCTTTATTTAACATACTAGACTCACTTATATTAGGAAGTTGTTTTAGCACTTTCTCCGAAGGATGCCCCAACCGTTTGTGCCATAAATCCATGGAATTTCTCCCACTTATTGCCAAAACCTTCACTTGTGGAACCCCCCGGAAAAAGAAAAGTCCATCTTCATGCTCACCCACTCCAATCAGCCTCCTCGTCATTCGGTCCTGCATAACACATAATGTGTAAGTAAGGTGAATCTGACAATCCAATTCATCCAATAATTGAGACACAGACAATAAATTGCACTCCAAATTAGGAACATAAAGCACATTATTAAGTGGTAATCCGCCTGTTGACGGACGTTTTCTAGTGCTATTACAATCCTTACCGGCAGTGTACCGGGTCAAATTGTAGTGCTAGTATGGTGAGTCAGGTGTCGAATCCTCAGGAAAACGTGGAAATTCTTTTAAGTGTGGTTAAACACCAAACAGCTATTATTATCGCAGGTTTATCATACGAGTCGCTACTATACTAATAAACGTAAAATAAATGCATAAATTAAAACTAAACTATTATAATATATATAAATACATAAATATATATAGTAATACATAAACAATAATATATATATATATATATATAGTAATACATAAACAGTAATATATATATATATATATATATATATATATATATATATATATATATATATATATAGATACCAATATATTAAAGACTAATAATTATTATAGAACTAGCCAAGATATATGTAATTGGATTATTCAATCTTTTTAGCTTAATGGGTGTGCTCGTTCTTCCTTTTTATTAGGTCCAATTGAATATGTGAAACGGTGCACTCCTCAGCTCAACAGTTTCCTCTCACACGAGCGTACGAAACTGTCATATGTCTCATCAACTGTCCAATATCATCTTAATCATGGGTCACTCCCGTTTTGTCATACGGCCAGTATTTTAAGATCTTGATCAGAACGGTTGAATTAACGTAATTAGATCTCGGTCAATTTTAATAAGATTTGTTTCTCAAAACAAATCTGCCCCCGGGTAGGAAATAGGATTCCGTTGTCACGTTTTCACTCGGCCATTTTTACCCTCCGGTTTTTCTATCTTTTTTCTCATATCCTAACTTCACCGTTTAGTTCGTCATTAGGTTATGGTGCGATTCATATTGGTTAATTACGTCAATACGAATATTTTCAATATATTTCAAGTAGACAAAGATTCATCAAATTCAATTTTAATCAATTTTTGTTATAGTCATCATCCATTTTACTAAAAAGATCGAAATAAATCAATTACATATCTTGGCTAGTTATAGATTTAGCCTACTAACATTATAAAGAAAAACATAAAAACAAAAAACATAAAATTTTAGAATATTACCAGGTTACAACTGCTGATTTAGAGTCCGTATTCTTCCGGAAATTACAACAACTTCTTCAACATTGAACTCCCGATAACCGTCCAAGCATTACAACGATACTACAGCTTCTACACTATTTATGGCAGAATGCCTACTAATATATACATTATTACTACTAATTTTTAAGAAAGATATATATAAGCTAGTATATATATATTGGTACACTTTTTCTGTTTGAGATCCCGCTTTGTATTTATAGGCGCTTTTTCAAGGCCGGATCGATCCGAGGTGAAGCCGGATCGATCCGGGAATAAAAAATATTATCCCACAGCTTATCCTCTGCAGAATCACATGCTAATCACATCATTATGTTTCCTAACTGAAAGGCCGGATCGATCCGAGGTTAATCCGGATTGATCCGGGTAGCATTTTTCACATCTTGAGCTGAAACTTGATAAAATCATAACTTGAGCTCTGAATCTCCAAATGACATAATTCAAAAAGCGTTGGAAATCTCTTGAAAATATCTATAACTTTCATGAAGGACTCTTCTTCATAAAATGCCTTTTTGATGGGCCATTTGTTCGTCGAAAATATAATTCGATAATACTACTGCGAATTGATGATCCACTTGAATTTTAAGTCTCGTGACACTTCCTTACTTCCTTTCAAACGACATGTTTTTACTTCAAAAAGTGTCGTCACTCGGGGTCTTGGTTTACCTAAAATCTGCAACAAAATACCAAAAATACCCACGTAAAACTGACACGACACTCCGGTTACTAAACCGGTACAAAATTTATAACTTTTTATTACTTTTACTAGATTTTTATATTGATTAGATGTATTCATAACTATTAATGTTTCATAAGATTATCGTTATAATTTCTTATATTTTATATAGAAAGAGTTGATAAAATATATAAAATATCGTAATTTTTATCATATAAATGTTATACATCAACTACTCCCCACTTAGCTTTCTTTGATCGTCCTCGAGCAAAATAAGCGGTAATATATAAAAATTACAATAAAAACGATATACTTGGTAGATTAAATCTCAAGTCAGTAAAATGTCATTTCAACATTATAAATATATTAATTATATCTTTCTTAGAAATTAACAAGATAAAAAGTGTATATAACTTAGATAAATTATTTATCAAATATCATTTAAATGAAATTCTACATAATCTACTCAATAAATATAATTAAAATTCTAGAATTATTCTCCTATCTCAACTTATATGAAATATTTGGAATCTAGGACTAAGTCAAGTAGTTGGCAAAGTGGCTTATAACGTTTTAGGCTCAGAGTGTTGGTTAATCGAAAGGATAGAAAAAGAAATCAAAAGAGAAAGAAGCAAGTCGTACGTACTTACACCTTCATATTTTTGATCAAAAATATCTCGACTAATAACATTCTGATATTATTTCACTTTTTTTTCCAGATTTTCTCTTCTTTTTTTTTTTTTTTTTTTTTTTAGAATACTAACATACCCGAACTCATTACCAAAATCGACTATCTTGCAAGCGTCATGAGGTGAGGTCGAATATATTAATACCTATCCAACTTTTCCAATCTCAGCATCTACCATTCTTTTGCTTCGATACTTAGCTTTTATGTCATCTTCTCCTTTCATAAGTACGTACAAACTCGTGGGATTTTTAGGAAATGTAGACCAAAATAGGCTAAGGGTCAGTCATAATTGGTTTAATCATAATTGGCTATTTCGAGTGAGGTCTGACCACTCTATTTGGCTGAGGTGGAGACAAAAATTGGAAATTTTATTCAGGTAGGCTATTTGGCTATAGCTGATCAAAATTATGCCAAAAATCGTCATTCTAGTTCGATTCCATATTCATATTTCGTTTTGAAAAGAAAATTATTCTAACATTTCATTATAAATATAAGTATATTTGCTAAATTTAAAAAAAAAACATTACTTGATAATATTTATGTATAGTTACATATACTTAAAATCTTATAAAAATCTAAAACTGACATATATAATATAATTATAATATATCTAATTTACTTTACTTAATTAAAATTTTATTCTTACCAATTTATATTATTTCTATTCATATTAATTATATATTATCTACTTAAATTTATTCAAGAAAAATTAAACTAAGTATTAAGCAATTAAGTATAAATTTATATGAAAATTTTTAATTTTTATTTACTAACCTAACTCTACTCCCCACTTACGAAGTGGCATCGTCCCGATGTTCAGTGAGTAATAAAAAAGTAGGTTCGAAAATAAAATTAAAATTTTAGATGAATGTTATTATTTTAGCGATATTACTTGCGTGTATTATTATGTTTCTACTAATAGAACCAACATAATAAAATAAAAAAAGAAACATATATATTAAACATCATAAAGACTATTACAAAACTAAAGAAAATTAATTAAACAACATATTAATCTACTGACTTAAATAACTACCATCTTAAACAACTTACTGCTAACAACTTCCAACTGATTTCTAACAAACTGACCATTTAAACAACATATTAAACCGTTGATGAACATCCGGGAGTATCGACCGGAAGTAATCCCAATTGAGAACCACGAGATGGAAAAATCTCGTCCGTATTAAACTCAGGTACTTGATTCAGATGAACACAAAGTTGAGATATAAGCCAAGCAAACGGCAGTGGCCTTCCCCTATTACGCCTCTCCACCGCAAAATTGATTGATGTCTTGTACATCAATATCCCCCAGTGAGCGCATACAACAGAAGCATCTCGTCATCCGTAACCCCCAAAAAGTCACTAGTGGGATAGATCCGTGAATTAATGAAGTGTTTCCATGCCCTCAGATGAGGGGGTAAAGCCAGAGTGGATGAGTCATAGTCATGATCAAAAAATGGAAACACGTACTGGAATGCTTCGGCAGTACGATTGACAACATTATAAGCATTTCCGAGCTCCCATAGAAACTCGAAATGTGGGTTTGGATCAAAGGTAGATGGCGGGATTTCAAAATTTTGATTAATAATGACTGGAGAAAAAGATATAACGATACCCCTAACAGTGATAAGATGAGACGAGGCTACCATTGTTATGTCAGATAGAGATGCGTAAAAATCTCGAACAATCGAGATGTTGATTCGACCTCTGGGATGCCTGACTAATTTTCTCCATCCACAGCCTCGGATTAGATTTCTACCCCATTGGTCTATTTTCTCCGTGTTTAAACCTTTCTCCAACAGAATAGTAGATTGAAGAAAATTTAGACGTCTCGGAAAATTGTTATGAAAACAAGAGGCTTGACTCTCGGGAACCACACTATCAGGAGTATGTGGTTCATAGCTATTAATAGAGGGAGATGAGCGATTAGACATAATTTTATTACAGATAGAAATAAGAAAGGAATGAGCAATGGTAAAGCTATCTTCTATTTCCTTTTATAGAAACTTACCCATCATGCAAAAGTAGAAAAGATCTTCGTTTTGGCGTTTTTTGGACTTCCCGAATCGAACCGGGAAAGGGCCGGATCGATCCGGCCTATCAGCTAAAAAGCTATGTCAGGTCGGTATACTCACACCGGATCGATCCGGGATCAGGTCGGATCGATCCGGGAACCACTATTCACGGACAGAGTTGTTTTGGCTTGAAAAATTCCCAGAATTTTTTCTAGTTTGATAATTTTTTCTTAATAACTTTTGTTACTTATTTTATCATGTTATTTTTGTAGAATGTTGATAACGATAACATTTACTACACGGTGTATAAAATCAAATAAAATCATACGAAATTAAAAATCAAAAACCAGTTGTTCGAAAATAAATTATTTAAGTGTCAACAATCATAAAATTGTTCAAATTACTCCTCATCATCACTCATCTCGACATAGCTCGAACTCGGCATGGCTTGAGAATTAGCAGGATCATGAGTCGATGCATGGAATGGTTCTGGAAAAGGCGTCGTCATCCTAACCGAGCCATCGAATCCCATAGAACTCATCCCTGTCGTGATATCAGAAAAAGTGCTTCCCCATCCTGTCGTCGTGTGGGCAAATGATCCAAATCCTCCCCAACTGGATGTTGCTGCCGCCGTGGTACCTGTCGAAAAATCACCTACACCACTAGTTTGATTTCCAAAAGAATGTGACATTGGTTGGAAATTTGATTGAGGTGGTATTGGTGGAATAAAGTCGGGCAAGGTATACGGCTCAGATTGGCAATGCGGAATATCCATTTCGGCATAGGCAGGATTCTGAAGTAGATTCATCTGATATATACCGCGCATCCCTTGTCTTAAATCTTCAGACCATTGCCTATTCCTTTCCGCATATATAGCCATATTGGCATTGGCACGATAAACATCATAGGATAAGGATTGAAACATGTCATAAGTGATGGTATTTGGAAGCTGAGATTGTGTATGACTATATGATGGAGGAACAGTGGTGGGTTGAGAAACAGGTGGAATAGGCTGAGGTCGGCGGCGGTTTGGGTTCATAAAATCTATTATTCCCGTCGGTTGAGCTGGCAAACTAGGGCCTATCAATGTTTCATCAACCATAACCAGGTTATCATTAGGCAGCTGAGGAACACTTATTTGCCGACACAGTGAAGAAATAAAACAAGGAAAAGGCATATGACTGCCTGGTTTAGCAGTCGTGACAAATTCCTTGGCCCTTTTATACATGACCTTGCCTACATCCACAGGTATATCATTGACCATAGCCCATGCAATACATAGATCCTCCTTACCAAAAGATGTCAAATGACGAGTAGGGTAAAGAGTCGAACTGATAAAACGCTTAATGGCTCTCATATCCCTTATACACTTTCCATATGAGAATCTATTTTCACGCCATATAGCTGTAGGATCTAACTCGTTTTGGGCTGTTAAGACTATATGGTCAAAATCTGCAGGCTCATCAAGATTCCACAGTGTATAATAATCCTCATCTTCTGGTACATCAGGAATACCATAAATAGCATTTATAATGTGAGGATTGAACGGCACTGTCCTGGTTCTTAAGGTTACATAAGTTAACTCACCATCTTCTGTTGCATTATGAGTTGCTAACAGAGAATAAAACTCAGCAACCAAGGTTGTGTTAACTTCACCTTCTCTTGAACTGGCTAACTCCAACCACTGTCTCCTTTCAAAAATCGCTTTCACCTCCTGTCCCAAATCCTTGAAATCTAAACCCCTCTCTATCGCAACTAGACACTTTCCAAACTTATTCTTTAAGGCATTTCTAGCTGCTCTAGATGCGGTTCTTTCAAAACTAACGGCCAATTCTTCATCTGTTAAAGGCCTTGTCTCTATGACCGAGATTTGGGTAGGGATATTTGGCTTACGTTTTTTAGCGGCTTTTGATGATTCGGCCATTCTACGATAATGACACAATAATTTAAAAACAACAAAAAAAACAAAACAAACAAAACAACAATACACAAATGAGTAATAAAACAGTTGAAAAAAAATTAAAAAGTTACATAAAAAACGAAATTAACAAAATACTTTACTAATTTGTTACCTTATAGTGCTAAAAAGGTTGAAGAGTTGGCCGGAAAAGATGAATATCGCCGGAGTTAAAAGTTGAAGCTTTTCTTGAAAATGTCTCAAATTTGAATGAGAGATTGAAGAGAAGAGAGGAAAATGAGAAGAATATAATGAGTGGGGTGGTTTGAGAGTGATTGTTAGTGATGATTTTGAAAAAAAAATTCGAGTGGGGAAAAGGGTGGGGGCGGCTGTTTGAAGAAAAAAATTGGAAGAGGAAGAAGAAAGGGAGAACCCGTTCCTTTTAGGTTTTTTAGGTCCCGCTCGATCCGGGTTGATGTCGGATCGATCCGACAATTTTTTTTTTCTTAACTTTATAAAACTTACTAAAACTCAATAAAACTTAATAAAATCTTTATAAAACCTTAATAATATTTCTACTAATTTTTAAATAAAACCTTTTATAAATTTTTTTATAAAACTTTAAATAATTTCATAAAGATCCTTTATATAAAATTTTCAAAAGTTATATAAATTTTTTATATATATTAAAACTTATAGGGGTCCTAATTCCGCTATTTCTAAATCTTCCAGAGTTCTGATATAACGTTTTATCAACCTAACCTTGAGAAATGAGGCGTTCGAATTTTCTCTTTGACATCCATCGGGATTTTCGGATAACCACCTAATCGTTCCCTTCTTAACAACATTCAAACACTCATCCTGAGATTTGGTTGTGCTTTCTCCACATTTCCCATTATGCTCACTTTTTCCACAGATTCTGCATCGCATTAAAAACTTTGCCCTTCTCTTTATCGAACTTCTCGATTTTCCATTACAAACCTCTTTCAATCTGATCTCTCTCAATAATTGCTTGTTTTTCTCAAGAACTAAAGCTTCTATTATAAACGCGACATCTTTATCAAGGCCTAACTTCAAAAGCAAAATAAAAACTCCTAATCTATCTAAAAAAGGCATCCAGTTGTTTTACGTCTGTCCGGTAAAAGACGAAACTAGTTTAAACATATAAAAGTGAAGTAAAGAAAGATAGCACCTGGAATTCAGCTGAACTTAGTTTTCCTGCTTTTAGTTTTGCGGAGGATCGATTAGCAACATTACTTCCTTTTTCAATGAGATCCCTTCACCTTCCACAAACAGCTTCACCCTGTGGCCATTGGCTATAAATCTTGTATTTCCATCAGTTAGTTCAACAGCTCCAGATTTGTAAACCCTTGTTACTCTAAATGGACCTGTCCATCTTGATTTAAGCTTACCTGGAAATAACTTTACGTGAATTGTACAATAACACTCGATCACCTACATGGAACTCACGACTATAGATTCTCTTATCGTGAAAAGATTTCGTGCGTTCCTTGTAGATTCGAGCGTTTTCATAAGCATCAAGACGAAATTCTTCTAGTTCGTTAACCGAAGTAATCTGTGATCACCGACAACCTTAGGATCGAAATTCAAAAATCTAATAGCCCAAAAGGCCCGGTGTTCTAATTCAACTGGGAGATGACAAGATTTACCAAAAACAAGTTTTTAGGGAGAACAACCAATTGGTGTTTTAAAGGTCATTACGTATGCCCATAATGCATCATCCGCTCGCCCGCTTTTACAATTTGAGTCCACTGTCTTTTCTACAATTCTTTTAATTTCTCTATTAGACACTTCTACCTGACCACTGGTCAGCGGATGATAGGGTGTGCCTAACTTATGTGTTACACCATATTTTTCGATTATCTTGGTAAATGGTCTATTACAAAAGTGTGACCCTCTATCACTAATGATAGCCCTCGGAATGCCATACCTAGTAAATATATTCTTTTTAAGGAACCTTATGACAACTTTGGTATCATTAGTTAGAAGAGCTTCAGCTTCTACCCATTTTGAAACATAATCTACCATTACAAGAATAAATCTTTTTCCAAATGATATAGGGAAAGGTCCCATGAAATCTATACCCCAAACATCAAACAATTCACACTCTAAAATCGGTTGAAGAGGCATTTCATGTTTTTTCGATATATTTCCCCATTTTTGGCATGATTCACAAGATTTCGCATATTTATATGCATCTCTATATAGTGTAGGCCAATAAAAACCACATTGTAAAACTTTAAAAGCAGTTTTCCATCCTCCATGGTGACCTCCTGCCTCACGATCATGGCAAAACGACAAAATACTTAAAATCTCATTATTAGGCACACATTTTCTGATTATCCCATCCGAACATTTACGGAAAAGGTCTGGTTCTTCCCAGTAATAAAATTTTAAGTCATAAAAGAATTTATTTTTCTGTTGCCAAGTCTAATGAGACGGAATATAATCACTGGTAAAGTAATTAACGATATCTCCAAACCAAGGTGACATTTCCTTAGAAGGAATTCTATTCTTTAATAATTGCATGGTTGAAGGAGTATCGATTCTAAACGTAGTTCATCGAAATGAATCTTGTATTTCAATTCCCTTCCTTCATTTTCCATTCTACTTAGATGATCCGCTACTACATTTTCACTTCCCTTTTTATCTTTAATTTCAATATCAAATTCTTGTAGTAAGAGAATCCATCTAAGAAGACGTGGTTTAGCATCTTTCTTACTTAGTAAGTACTTCGTGGCTGAATGGTTCGTATAGATAATAACCTTAGATCCAACAATATACGATCTAAACTTATCTAAGGCAAAAATTACGACCAACGCTCTTTTTCTCGTAGTTGCGTAATTAAGTTGAGCCGTGTTTAATGTGTGAGATGCATAGTAAATTGCTTTGAGTACTTTGTTATATCTTTGACCTAAAACTGCTCCTACAGCTAAATCACTCGCATCACACATAATTTCAAACGGCAAACTCCAATCTGGTGCTACTAGCACTGGTGCAGTAGTTAACCTCGCTTTTAGGGTCTGAAGGGCTTCCATACATCTACTATCAAAGTTAAAAGGTACTTCCTTTTCAAGCAAATGACTTAGAGGCTTTGCTATTTTTGAGAAATCTGCAATGAATCTTCTATAAAAACCTGCATGTCCAAGAAATCCTCTTAGAGTTCTTAAATTAACTGGTGGAGGTAACTTTTCGATTACCTCGACTTTAGCTTTATCAACTTCGATACCTACTTCAGAGATTCTATGTCCTAAAACAATCCCTTCTGAAACCATTAAGTGACATTTTTCCCAGTTTAAAACTAAATTGGTATCTTCACAGCGTTGTAACACTCGTTCTAAGTGCGATAAACATTCCTCGAAGGAATCTCCGTATACACTAAAGTCGTCCATAAAAATTTCTAAAAACTTCTCGACCATGTCAGAAAATATAGCCATCATACATCTCTGAAATGTAGCTGGTGCATTACATAAACCAAACGGCATTCTCTTATAAGCGAAGGTTCCATACGGACAAGTGAAAGTGGTCTTTTCTCTATCTCCTGCTGCAATGAATATTTGTAAATATCCTGAATAACCATCTAAGAAACAGTAATACTTATGTCCACTTAAGCGTTCCAACATTTGCACTATGAATGGAAGTGGATGATGATCTTTCTTAGTATGATCGTTAAGTTTACGAAAATCAATGCACATTCGATATCCGGTAATTTCTCTTGTCGGAATCCATTCGTTTTTATCATTTTCCTTTATTGTGAAACCTCCTTTTTTTGGTACCAATTGAGTTGGACTTACCCATTCACTATCAGATATAGGAAAGATTATCCCCATTTCTAGTAGTTTAATAACCTCTTTCTTAACAATTAGCTGCAAATTCGGATTGAAGCGGCGTTGTGGCTGAATACAAGGTTTAGCGTCTTCCTTTAGAATAATTTTATGAACGCAAATCTCAGGGCTAATTCCTTGAATATCAGCTATTGTCCAACCAAACGCTTTCTTATGCTTTTTCAACATTCTAAGTAATTGATCTTCTTGTAGCTCAGTTAAGGTTGACGAAATAATAACCTGTAATAGATTATTAGTTTCAAGAAAAGCATACTTAAGATTTAAAGGAAGTGGTTTCAACTCTAGATTACTGGGTGGATCTTCTACTGAAGGTTTTAGAACTGGTCCTTCCAGTTCTAATTCCAGATACTGATGCCATGGTGGTTTAGGACTAAAACTTCCTTTATTTAGATAAAGGATTATCTCTTTCATTTCAGTGTCCTTCTTATTCTCTTTATAGATAGACAATGCTAGGAATTCTTCTAATCTGTCTTCATAAGCTGATAATTGAATATCATAGACATTATGAATATCCTCTATAAAAGAACATGATTCTGGTGATCTGTATGAATGTTTTATAGCTTTGAATATGTTGAAAGCAACTGTATCTTCGTTAACTCTCAGTATTAATTCTCCTTTTTGGACATCGATTAACGTTCTTCCTGTAGCTAGGAATGGTCGACCTAGAATAAGTGGCGCTGAATATCCTTCTTCCATTTCCATAACTACAAAATCTACTGGGAAGTAAAATTTATCAATCTTAACCAATACATCCTCGATAATTCCTTTGGGGCACTTGATTGATCTATCTGCCATTTGAAGAGTCATTTCAGTATTCGTAAGTTTTCCTACGCCTAGTTTTTTATAATCTTCATAAGACATGAGATTAATACTTGCTCCAAGATCACATAGTACTTTTTTAAACAAAAATCCTCCAATTTCACAAGGAATTGTAAAACTACCAGGATCTTTCATTTTAGGTGGTAATTTATGCTGTAAAATTGCAGAACATTCTTCATTGAGGCAAATATTCTCATATTCTTCTAACTTTCTCTTGTTTGAGAGAATATCTTTCAGAAACTTTCCATAGGCAGGCATATTAACTAGAGCTTTAATAACAGGGATATTAACATGAAGATGACGAAAAGTATCAAGGAAACGAGCATACTTCTTATCAGTTTTTATTTTTTTAATTTGATCTTTAGGTGGGTAAGGTAAAGATTCTAAATCTATAACCTTTGATCCCGAAGTCATTTTCTCTTTTCCTTTCTCCTTAAATCTTGGAGTGTTACTTGTTTGCCATGTCTCATGATCTTTTTTCTTTAAAAAGCTCCCTGAATCGATCTCTTCTTCAGAATTTTTCAACTCTTCCTGTTTATCATCCTTGCTTTCAGTATCATTCACTCTAACACGTTCCTTGAATAAATTTCTTAAATCTTCATCCATGAGATCTTTCAAAATTCTCGGGATTTTTACCCATTTCTCACCTTTATTTTCAGATTCCATACTTCTATTTCCTTTCAAGAAATTTTCTATAATTTCTTCTTCCTCATCAGTGAATTCATGTTTAGTTTCATCATTCTTACCGTCTAAATCATCTTCTACTTCATTATTTCCGAAGCTTTCTACTCCATTACTACCACAGAGTTTTCTACTTCTGGTAACTACAACATTTACCTCTCTCGGATTTCTTTCAGTGTTACTTGGTAATCCTCCTGGTGGTCTACTGTTTTACGTTCACCTTCCCTACTCAAATGATCTTCCATATTTCTTAATGAGGCTTCTATCGTTCTCATTCTGGTATCATGACCACTCATATATGTTTTTATTGTACTCATATCTTTAGTGACTGTACCTATAGAAGTCATCATTGTTTCCATATTTTTAGCTTGAGTAGACACCACACCCATCATATTTTCCATTAGTTTCTCCCATTTTTCAACCCCTTCTGCAGGCTGAGTTGAACTTTGAGTTACTGGTATACTTTGAGTGGTGTGTTGAGGATAGGATCTGGGTAATGATTGTAAATTCTGATTAGAGGTATCTCCCTGATAAACTTGATTATTAGAGGAATTCTTATATGGAACTGGATATGGCGGTTGTCCTTGCTTACTAGGGTTTTCAGACCATCGAAAAGTTGGGTGGTCTCTTCTAATAGCATTAAACGAGTTTGAATAAGCATTGTTCAAATTCCTATGCTGCTGAAGAAAACTTGCCTCTTCTCTCGAATATCCTGTTGGTTCTTCAATCCCTAATGGCATATTATCCTGATTTGAGTATTCAGTGGGTGTACTATTTTATGAACTTAGGTTTTTGTTAGATTGCAGGCCATCAAATTTCCTACTCAAATTCTCCAAATGTGCTAGAACTTCTGTATTAGATGTACATTCTCCTGCAAAAGCTACTTTTCCGGTGCTAGAACCGGTTTCCCACATTCTTGTTGTTCTTGGAAATCTTTTCTATAGCATCGTAAACTGTTTGTGCTTCACTCATCATTAAAGAACCACCACATGCATGATCTACATCCGCACGTGAGTCTTTTCGTAATTTACGACATAAAAGTTGGATTTGCATATCTAAGGAATAACCATGGTCGGGACAAGCTCTTAACAGTTTTTTGAATCTCTCCCAGGCATTCCCAAGCGTTTCTTTCGATCCTTGTCTAAAGTTAGCAACCTCGACTTTTAATTCCAAATTTCGTCCAGGAGTGAAATATTGTTTCAAAAATTCGGTTTGAATATCCTCCCAACTAGTCAGTGAGTGATGTGGAAGAGACATAAACCAATCTCATGCTCGTCCTTTTAAAGAAAAAGGAAACATAGACATCCTCGTTAATTCACGATGAGCACCTTGACTTTTGGCTGTATTGCACAATTCTTCGAAAAGATAGAGATGATGATGTGGATCTTCATCATCTTCTCCTAGAAATTGGGCTCTTACGTCAATTAAACCAAAAACATGAGATTTAATTTCGAAATTGTTTGCTCCTTCATTTGGTAAAAGAATGGGATTATTAGTCTGGTTCCTTCTTATGGTCTGATCACAGATAGGTCTCGGGTTTGGTGGGTTATTACGATTATTCTGGTTCCGATTCTGATTATTCCTATTATTAGGATTTTGATTATTATTAGGGTTAATAGGGTGTTGTCCATGCCCTAGAGCATGTTCTAGCCCTTGTTCAGGTGTTTCATCACTGATTTCGGCCATTCTCGTTTCTCGATTTGATGATGATTCGTGGTCAGGATTTCCCTGACTAGTATGACCACGTTTACTCTCTACTCTCAACTGCCTTTCGTAAGTATTTATGTAAGGCTTATAAGGAGTGAGTGGGGCCTTACCGCTTCTGGTCATCAACTAACGAAAATAGAAAATACTTGATTTTTGTAAAAGAAGAAAATTGGTAACTAAAAGAAAGTAGATACCAACGAAAAATAAAATAGAAATGAGATAAGAAAAAAAGTGTTGACTTATCCTCGAGAATTTTGAGCTGATACAAGTAGTAACCATAGACACAAAGAAAAATTAGCGACGTGATTTCCCCGACAACGGCGCCAGAAAGCTGACGGACGTTTTCTTGTGCTATTACAATCCTTACCGGCAGTGTACCGGGTCAAATTGTAGTGCTAGTATGGTGAGTCAGGTGTCGAATCCTCAGGGAAACGTGGTAATTCTTTTAAGTGTGGTTAAACACCAAACATCTATTATTATCTCGATCTAAATCGCAGGTTTATCATACGAGTCGCTACTATGCTAATAAACGAAAAATAAATGCATAAATTAAAACTAAACTATTATAATATATATAAATACATAAATATATATAGTAATACATAAACAGTAATATATATATATATATATATATATATATATATATATATATATATATATATATATATACCAATATATTAAATACTAATAATTATTATAGAACTAGCCAAGATATATGTAATTGGATTATTCAATCTTTTTAGCTTAATGGATGTGCTCGTTCTTCCTTTTTATTAGGTCCAATTGAATATGTGAAACGGTGCACTCCTCACTCAACGCTTTCCTCTCACACATGAGCATACGAAACTCATCATATGTCTCATCAACTGTCCAATGTCATCTTAATCATGGGTCACTCCCGTTTTGTCATACGGCCAGTATTTTAAGATCTTGATCAGAACGGTTGAATTAACGTAATTAGATCTCGAGTACAATTTTAATAAGATTTGTTTCTCTCAAAACAAATCTGCCCCCGGGTAGGAAATAGGATTCCGTTGTCACGTTTTCACTCGGCCATTTTTACCCTCCGGTTTTTCTATCTTTTTTCTCATATCCTAACTTCACCGTTTAGTTCGTCATTAGGTTATGGTGCGATTCATATTGGTTAATTACGTCAATACGAATATTTTCAATATATTTCAAGTAGACAAAGATTCATCAAATTCAATTTTAATCAATTTTTGTTATAGTCATCATCCATTCGAAATAAATCAATTACATATCTTGGCTAGTTATAGATTTAGCCTACTAACATTATAAAGAAAAACATAAAAACAACAAACATAAAACTTTAGAATATTACCAGGTTACAACTGCTGATTTAGAGTCCGTATTCTTCCGGAAATTACAACAACTTCTTCAACATTGAACTCCCGATAACCGTCCAAGCATTACAACGATACTACAGCTTCTACATTATTTATGGCAGAATGCCTACTAATATATACATTATTACTACTAATTTTTAAGATAGATATATATAAGCTAGTATATATATATATATATTGGTACACTTTTTCTGTTTGAGATCCTGCTGTATTTATAGGCAGTTTTTTCAAGGCCGGATCGATCCGAGGTGAAGCCGGATCGATCCGGGAATAAAAAATATTATCCCACAGCTTCCTCTGCAGAATCACATGCTAATCACATCATTATGTTTCCTAACTGAAAGGCCGGATCGATCCGAGGTTAATCCGGATTGATCCGGGTAGCATTTTTCACATCTTGAGCTGAAACTTGATAAAATCATAACTTGAGCTCTGAATCTCCAAATGACATATTTCAAAAAGCTTTGGAAAGTTCTTGAAAAGATCTATAATTTTCATGAAAGACTCTTCTTCATAAAATGCCTTTTTGATGGGTCATTTGTTCGTCGAAAATATAATTCGATAATACTACTGCGAATTGATGATCCACTTGAATTTTAAGTCTCGTGGCACTTCCTTACTTCCTTCAAAAGACATGTTTTTACTTCAAAAAATGTCGTCACTCGGGGTCTTGGTTTACCTAAAATCTGCAACCAAATACCAAAAATACCCACGTAAAACTGACACGACACTCCGGTTACTAAACCGGTACAAAATTTATAACTTTTTATTACTTTTACTAGATTTTTATATTGATTAGATGTATTCATAACTATTAATGTTTCATAAGATTATCGTTATAATTTCTTATATTTTATATAGAAAGAGTTGATAAAATATATAAAATATCGTAATTTTTATCATATAAATGTTATACATCACCTGTCAAAATAATTTTCCCTTCATGCGTAGCATGAGAACTTCGTCCATCCGGAAGTCCAACTGGGCATTTTTCAATCACTCGTACGTCTCGCAAAATATCCAACGTACCAGTGACGTGATGAGTGGTCCCTGTATCTATTATCCAAGAGCCATTACCTGTTAAACGATCTTTTGGTTTAGCAAGAATCAAAATTTCGAGTATGCCTTGCCATTGTGTTGGAGTTAAGTGAGAAAGGCCGGCTTGCTCTGCTGTACTCGGCTGAATCGCTGCACCTGAATTGCTTTGCTGTTGTGTTAACTACAACCTGATTTGCACGAATCGAGCCGGGAGTGGGCCAGCCCGATCCTGCTGCTGGAGGTGTCCCAGTTCTACCACGTCCAGCACCTCCTCTTGTACGCCCCCTCCTCGATTTCCTCTTCCTGCTCCCCGGCTTCCACATGGTCGATCACCCCACCAATCGGGATAGCCATGAATTTCAAAACACATATGTTCATCATGTCCATTACGGTTACAGTGGTGACAAAATTTTTCTGTGTTTTCCGCCTTAGTTTTGGCTCGGTCAGCTTGCAATTTAAACGCCATCATCGAGTCCCGATCGTCTTTGTGTTGCACGAAATTGCCTCCCCGCAAACGCTCTTCTTGCACCAGATTTTGATAGGCTCGATCAAGGGAGGGGAGAGGATCTTGGTTCAACAATTGTGATCTAACCGCTGCATAAGCTCCATCCAAGCCCACCAAAAACCAGTGCAAACGATCTTCGAGCAGCAAAGTCTGAAATTGGGTAGAGAGATTACACTTACAGCCACCACACTTACACCCGTCACAAGAGCATACCGGAACCGTAATATACGTCCCGAGTTCGTCCCAGATTTTGCTTATCCGTCCAAAATAAGAAGCAATCGATCCTAATTTTCCTTGCCTACATTCTGCCAAAGACGATTTAAGCTGATAGATACGGGTTTCATTTACGACCCCGAATCTTCCCATCACTGCCAACCAAAGCTCACGAGCATCTTCATAGTATGACAGCGTCGATCTGATCGAGGGTTCTATTGTATTCATCAACCATGAGATCAACATCGAGTTAACCGCATACCAATCCTCTAACTTAGTTTCATCTGTCGGCCTCTTAACTGTGCCTTCCAAAAATCCGAATTGTTTCTTCGAGCGCAACGCGCTGCGTATTTCTCTCGACCATTCATCATAATTATCACTTCTCAATTGAGTTGTGGTAATTAAATTTCCAGGATTATCCGTTATACTAAAAAAAGAAAGTATCTACCTTCTTTGAGTTGTCTCCTTCTGCCGCCATTGTTGAAGCTGCTGCCGTGACTTCAGGATGTAGGTCTTTTGCTTGGGTTCTGTTCGAACCTTTTTTTAGTTTTTTTACATGATATAACATGGCTCTGATATCATGACAAAACGCAAATAATAAAGAAGAATAATTTTTTCATCATTCATTCATCAAGTAAGTAGTATTTATACACCATAGATAGTAACCATACATCCCATAAAATTCCACTTATACCCCCGAGTTATAATAATAAACAATATAAATAAATATATATATCCGTAATAATAACCAGATTATATTATATAGCAGACCATCAAGCCGGGAAGAGATGGAAAGAGAGGATGCAATAATATTAACCGTGGTGCAGAAGATGGAAGCAAAAATCTCCGGCGTGACAGTGGATGAAGAAAGATGAAGCAAAAATCTTTTTCTCCTGCGTGACAGTGGATGAAGAAAGATGAAGCAAAAATCTCCGGCGTCGCTTAGTCGGTGGCTAAAGAAAGATGAACCAAAAATCTCCGATGTCGCTTGACCTTTTATGATCATTTGCTGAAAAAGCATCCGCGATTGCCTCAATGGTCGACATTATGGACTGGGGTAGGAATTGGTGATATATGCATCAACCACCGGTGGCCAATAGGCTGAATTTTTTACATGATACATTTGAGGGTTATTCTATGGTAGGGACTCCCTACGTAGGGAGTTGCTATGTAAGAATTTGCCTACATTTGAAGCAAGATTTGAGGTTTGATGGGGAGGGAGGAGTGTAGATGGAAGGGGTTGTTGGGGAAGAAGAATGGGACATGAGAAGATATGAATGGACGAATCTACCCTTCATTGTATATTTAAATAATTTGTTAAATATAAATAAAGGGTTTAAATTGAATAATATAATAGTTTGGGTATTTGTTTATAAGAACTAATTTGGAGACTTAATTAGGCACTTAAGACATACTTAAAAGATATTTAGTTATAAGGACACGTTCTATTTAACTAGACTAAATTACCCCTTTCTTCAATTCCGGCGGATAAGCATATGAAGAAACCTAGAATGTCGTCTTCTTCATCTTCACAAGATAAGCTTAGGGCTCAATCATTCAATGCCGAAGAAAGTAAATGGCGGAGGCTGGTATCAGAGACACGATTTTGCTGCTTGTGTTCAATTGTTATTTTCAATTAATTTTTTTTCTTCCAAATTCAGCTCAAGATGGACACACCAATAGAACCCGGTTTCATAGCTTTTTCGGTCTACTGTGTTGAGATGTCTGCAAAATGGGGTTGCGTACTCGATTCTCAGCCTATTCAAGGGAAAGATACGAGTGTTGAAGTTTATTATGATCAATTATGTAATTAGAGGAAGTAAACTTTATCGGTGACGAAGAATCGTATATCGATGATTTTCTTTGTGGACTGAAGATGGATCTTGTGGTAATAGTATGGGCATACAAGTCAAAGCCATGAAGATTACCTGATGCATTCAGTAGAGCACGATTTGAAAAAACCATACTTTCCTTAGAAGAGCTCTCTAGGAAAAATAATGCTTGAGGAAATGTCCCATCGAATATCTGTGTATAGTGCTGAACTCCAAAGAGTTGAGGATGTTTTGGATGAAATGAGTAATGATGTTCTTGATGCTCCAAGTTTTGTGGCAACCAAAGAAGAAGCAATGATTAAAGTGGACAAAGTGCTCGATGAAATGACAGATTCATCTCCGACAGGTTTATCATTGTCTTTGATGATTAATATATTTTTGGAGAGTCTTATTACCCTCCTTACTGTGAAGAAAAAACTATTTCCCCTGCTCTTAAGGCTTTACCGTGGTTGTTGATGACCAAAATAGTAACGACCAACCTTAACCGGCAGAGTACCGGGTCGGAAGAACTATAGTGGAGAGCAAGGTCGTATCCCACGAGGAATCAATCGAATACCAAAGTCATTCTCATACTTAGTTTAGGCTAATCAAGTTTGTTCAGGTTTTGATTATGCTAAAATGATATTTAAACTAAAGTAAAGAGAGATAGAGGCATAGCCAAATCACGATCCAATTGAATACTTTCGCCCCTCTAATCGACTATTTGGGAATGGAAACTACCAACCAACCATCCTAATGCTTATATCGACTCATTCATGGGTGCAAACTCCTAAGATAGTACTAGACGCCATGCAACAACCTAGTACCACTTTGCCCGGTTCAACGATCCGCCTTTACGGATTTAACCGACCGGAACAAGATAAACACTCTAGAGCCGCTCGATTTACACCGACAAACCTCGTTACCCAATCGATCTAAACAACTCAGTCAATTGTAGATAACGATCTTAAAACCTATTTTCCCACACCCCTTCGCAACATACATTTATAAAAGTGGTGTGTGAGTTCATGAACTAGGTGTACAAGCTAATTCAAACATTAAGAACAAGTTTTAAGACATGAATTCATCGATATAACAACAATTAAACACTACCCATTCCCAATTTCATCAATTAGAAGGCAATTTCTTCTATCTTCACATGATTTAACTATGGAATGTTTAGCTACTCATAGTAAAACTAGAAATAACAATCAAAGATAGAATCAAAGCCATAAAACTGAAAAGAGGAAAGATTAATTACCAAAACCGCAGAAAATTGTCTTTACATCAAGCTTCATCAACACCCATGTCAATTGGGGAAAAAGATGATCCAAAATGCAAAAAATAAAGGAAGGAAAGCTAAAATCTAAGCTAATTTGAGTTTAATCTAAGAGAAATAGTGAAAGAAGAGCTAATCTAGGTGAAGGAATTGAGGAATGGTGACTCTAAGGGTTTTGGAGCAGAGAAGAATCAGAAATCTGCAGAAAATTTGCGTTTTTGTGGTGAAAAACGCATAACGAGCCGAGCTGCCTGAAGTTCGGCTCGACAGATAGTTCGGTACTAGATTGTCTTCAGTAAATTGACCATAACTCTGTGTGAAGACCTCCGATTTGAGTGATTAAAGATGCGTTGGAAAGCTTGTCCAAAGATCTACAACTATTGTGAAGAAGTCTAAACCTAATTCCGTCTACAAGAGGGGTAAAATGTCACTTTAAGTCAACTGTAAGTATAAATGCTCGAGACAAATGATCCGTAAGAACTCCGTGGCTTCGGGTACAAGCTCTCTAACCCTCATACCTCATCGTCCGGGTTTACGAGTCACCTATTTCCTGCATTTCCATAGCAACCAACATACCAAGCATAATTCCGCAAGAAAGATAGGCCTCGAAGTGGGTCAAAATGCCGTAAAATGGTGAGATTTTCCATCTATTTGACGGTTTGCCTCAAAGTGAGTGTGCAATGCATTTTGCCCTATAAATGGTCTAAAACTACCCAAAACAAGCCAAGAGTGTCGTAAACGGGGGTCAAAACATGCACCGAAGCATAGCAAAGTTGACTCTCATCAGTTGTTTGAGGAGGATGAGCAATCACCTCCATTAAAGTTGGAAGTGTGGATATTGTCTACTAGCTATTCGATGAAATGCCAATGCTTCATTCAGATGAACATATTGAAGAAAATGTTAATAATGAACATTTGGTGTTCCCATTTGCTGGTATGTTGAACTCTAAAGATGACGTAATGGGAACTAGGTGTGATAAGATGATTAAGTCAGCCCCAACAATTATTTTAATTGCCCCCAAGATTGGGAATCAGTTGGTTGATGTTAGCTCCGGCCTCAAGCTTAACGATGTTTATTGGTTCATTGAGATACACATTCTTTTTGGATCAGGGAGGTAGCTCTTGGCACCAAGCCAGTTTCCGTTTTACGCCAAGTCTACGATGCCGGTCACCGCTGTTTCGGCAAGAATTACGTCCAAGAAATCCTCGAAAAAGCCCCGCAGCTTCCGGATGATATAAAGTGGCATTTCATTGGGCATTTACTTGGATGATTTTTCTGGATACAACACTTGTTAACAAGAATCATTTCGACTACTTCTTCAATTTTAATGTGATGAAGAGTTGCATATATTTCTGAATCAGATCTTTAATACGTTCTTTTGATCTGTGTGGGGTTTGGTATGCTCACTTTGTAGTGGTGATCTTAATTCTACTGGTGCCGTGTAATGTGGCATTTTATTTTCAATGAACTATTATGCTATTACATGTTTTGGCATGTTTCCGGCATATTGGTTCTCTTATGCTTGACCGATATATTGCCTTCTTTTGTATGCGTGTTTTGTTTTTTTTATTGAACAGTTTGTTTACTATATGCAATTTTCTTGCAACCGCATGTGTCGTAATTCTCATGGGCTCATCCGAAAGTATGGCCCGATGTCACTGCAAATTGTTGATGTCACGCACATATGATTGCCGATGTCACTACATAAAATGTTGATGTCGCTGCATATTTGATTGTCGATGTCACTGCATAAATTGTTAATGTAATGCATATATGATTGCCGATGTCACCACATAAAATGTTGATATCACTGCATATATGATTGCCGATATCACTGCATAAAGTGTTGATATCACGGGTCTCTTTTGCTTAAAAAGATGCCAAATCAAGAGGCAAAACATATATTTATTTATTTATTACGAGTTTTTTTTTTTTACAATATATTACAATGATTATACATAGAGAAAATCAGATCCTTGAAGGGAATCAATTAACACAAATCGAGCTCGGTATAGGGGATGAGATCACCCGTCCACGATTGTGTGTCCTAATTTCGATATTTTAGTATGGATACCAACTCTGAGGTTCCTGTATGGATTCAATTGACCGATCTTCATTGTGGTGTCTCTACATCGCGGTGTCACTTCATCGTGGTGTCTCTACATCGAGGGTGGCCATTGCATCGCCGTGGTCAATAGATTGAGGGTGGTCAATGCATCGCGATAATGTGTCACAAACATGTTACAAAACATAACAGGAGGTGTCTTTGCGGTTTTTTTTTTTTATTTTAGTATGCGTCTCCGATCTTCATTGTATCGGGGGTCGCGGTGTGGTCACTGCATCGTGGTGTCTCTGCATCAAGGGAGGTCATTGCATTGCGTTGTCTCTACATCGGGGGTGGTCACTGCATCACAATGTCTCTACATCGGGGGTGGCCACTGCATCGCGGTGGTCAATGGATATGGGGTGGTCAATGCATCGCGGTGTCACTTCATTAAGGTGTCTCTGCATCGCGGCGTCTCTGCATCAGAGGTGGCACTGCATCGCGATGGTCAATGCATCGGGGTAGTCAATGGATATGGGGTGGTCAATGCATCGCGGTGTCACTTCATCGAGATGTCTCTACATCACAATGTCTCTGCATCACGGGGGTCACTGCATCGCGTTGTCTCTGCATCGGGGGCGGTCACTGCATCGCGGTGTCTCTACATCGGGGGTGGTCACTGTTAGATGTAGAGTGCCCGAAAGGCAATTGTTGCTTGTCCTTACGGGCAAGTAGGAAATTGTTGAAAGTAGCGCCCAAAAGACAATTTATGTAATTGTTTTTATTTAATAAATGACATATTTTATTCTCATCTTATTATTTGCTTTGTGCATATATTTAATACACTGCTGAAAACCCCAAGTCGTATCATATGTAGCCATATAATTTAGTGTATATCACACATAAAGATTAAGTTTATGGTGATACACTTGAACTATTAGTCCGTGGTGAACTTAATCAAAGTATGGGGTCTATTGATTAAACCACCATTAATGCGCCGTGAACACTTTATGGTGTGACCGTCTTATCCGGACCGTTGACATTGGTTGTCTAAGTAGGGCATTTATATATGATGAGAGTCATATAGGACTAAACCGATTTAATCTGATTTTCTCATATAATTCCATGATTGAGAAATCTTATTGAATCACAAGATGATCATATATGGATTAACCTTAATCCTGAAGTGATTACAGACTCCTACTTATTTCAGGATAGGGTTTGATGTGTTCGTTAAGGATCGCTAAGAGGCGCGGTCCGAATCACTTTAATGTTGGCACTATTCTGGAATGAGTGAGTATTGTGTGTCTCACAGATATGGAATCCATTCCTTCCCGTGGGAAGTAGAAAGATAATCCCCTTATTTGTTAATCCTTATTTGTTAATCCTAGAAACTGATCGATCCGCGGAGTTCGTATTGGTTATGAACTAATTGATCACTAGTGGGTTAATGGTAAATAAGGATAAGATGTATTGACGAAAAGGTTTACGGAAATAATCCCGCTTCATTACAGATAGTCTATCGAAGATTAGTTTATACGTAATGATTATATCAATGGACACTTATCGACTTGACTCGACGTTTTGAGAATAAGTTATATTTATAATCGATAGAGTTCAGTTTCGGATTTATGGTGGCGTAATTCCGGAATTAATAAGTTGAGTAGAAATATTATGTTCGATGAATATTTTATTCAATTTATTGTAGCTACTGGTTATAGATCCATGGTCCCCGGGTTGGCTCCTAACACGCGAGTGTTTTCTTATTTTATGGAACCTCGAAAATAAATTAAATAGTTGGCCTATTTAATAAATATGCAATATTATTTATTTGTAAATAATATGTAAAATAGAAAAGACATTTTCTATTAAGATAATGACATGTAAATGGCGCCCATGTGGATAAATTAGGAAAAGAAATTTTCCTACATTATGTCACATGTGTAATTAATTAATTATTTATTTGTTGGATAATTAATGGAAAAATAAAAGATTGATTTTTTAGGAATTATCTCTTATCTTTTGGAAAATATCTTTTCCTTGTGAGAATAGGTAATTGTGGTGTGAAAATGATAACTCTTTTGGGTAGTTATTTTTCTATATAAAGAGAGTTCCTCCTAGCACAATAAACATCACAAAATTGGCGCCACTATTCACCAAAATAGAAGAGAAAAATTAGTTTATTGTTCTAGTCATTAAGAGGAGAAAAACTTGGGTTTTTTTTGCAGCATATTCGAGGAGGTTCTACGGCGAGGATCGACGTCCACAAGTCGTCGCTTGAGATACAATCCGGAAGATCACGGCTTCTCCCTTTGGTCGTCTGCCTGTTTCTCTCCGGTTAGGGTAAATCTACTAACCTTCTTGTAGATTAATTTATTATGCGAATCATATCGTGGTAAAATCGTAAACGAATCTAATTCGTAGCTTCCGCTGTGCATGATCGAGTGTCTCGGTCGGTGCTGAGAATCAGATCTGACGATCCAATTATGGATCGGATCCGGATTCGGGTTTCGCATCGTGGTTGTCAGTGCATCGCGGTGTCATTTCATCGAGGTGTCTCTGCATTTCGGCGTTACTTTATCGTGGTGTCTTTGCAATACGGTGTCATTTCATCACGGTGGTCAATGCATCGCGGTGTCACTTCATCGCGGTGTCTCTGCATCGAGGTGGTCAATGCATCGCGGTGGTCAATGCATCGGGGGTGGTCGTTGCATCGGGGTGGTCACTGAATCGCGGTGGTGATTGCATCGCGGTGGTCAATACGGTGTCTCTGCATCGCGGTGTCACTTCGTCGAGGTGATTGTTGCATCGGGGTGGTCAATTCATCGCGGTGTTCAATGCAGCGTCACCGGAAAAAAAAACCGTCTTAGTGTCCGGAAAAAAAAACCAAACCAAAAAAAAAAAAAAAAAAAGCAAAACCCTTTTTCAGCATGCAAAAAAAGGTGAAATTTTTGGGTGGTAGTACCTACGTAAGTATATGTGAGGTGGCACGATCGAACCACACAGTTTAAGTGCATAATGAAATCGTGTGGACATAAATGTGCGACGTAGTGTGTACCTACGTAGGTACACACTACGCAAAAACTTCCCCAAAAAAAGAACACTTTTTTATCATCCCGAAAAATAAATTTAAAAAAAAAAACAGTTCAAATCAACAACAACTCTGCTTTTCGGCGCTTTGATCATTTATTTCTATTTCAGTGGCAGTTTTTGTTTTATTAATTGGGGTAGTTTCGTCTATGTATTAATTTTATGTCTTTATAATCAAATAAGATTTCTTAATATCTCATTTGCCTAATTATGTCTAATATGTGTCCTTTTGGACATTTACCCATAATAGTTTACAGTGTGAAATTGATTAAATCAAGCTTGTAAATTTCTCACACAATATCTATATTTTAATATGTTTTCAAAGGTGTCTAAAATCAATTACCCGATTACCCACACCAAACCCGCTAATTACCCGCCCAAACCCGCATCATGTATTAATGCTTAAAATTTTATTCGAGATCCACCTTTTAGAAAGAAAAAAAAAATTAAATTTAATGCATCTTATTTATTTCTTTTGACCATTTTGAATCCAAAAAAAATGTGCGCCAAAACGGCCATTACTCTCATTTATTTCTTCAAAAAAGAATCATTTAAAAAAATTACAACATATTTAATTAATGATTCACACAAATCATTCTTTATTCTTTCACAAAGAAAATACACAATTCACTTAAAAAATTATAAAAAAATACATACACCCATTGAGTTATTCTTAGACTAATTTTTTAAGATAAAAAACTAAAATTTTAATGCATGGTCTTTATTATTTATTGCGTGATTCACATAAACCATTCATTCACAAATTAAAATGCATGGAATTGTTTCAAAAATTAAAATTTGATTGCAATTCATTTATTCCTTTTGACCCATTTTGTAACAAAAAGAAATGTGCGCCAAGAAGATATTAATCTCATTTATTTCTTCTTCAAAAAAAAAAAAAACAAATCACTAAAAAAATTATAAAACAAATACACCCATTCAGTTTTTCTTATACTAATTTCCTAAGATCAAGCAATCTTATTCACTTATTTTTGACTCACTTTCAAACCAAAGAAAAAGTGCACCAAAGAATTATTTACATCCCTTAAATAAATAAAAACACCTACACATCACCACTTACGGTCTCCACACAAATCATCTGTCTTGGAACTCCATTCTCTACAAATCACCAGGTAAAAAGATTGTTGAGATCTTCGTATACGTTTGCTCTTCACGCCCATCAACATCACATTCCACAAATCCACCATATAATGCATTCGTGTTGAAAGTTGATTAGGGTGAGGCTTGCGCTCATGCTTACAAACGACTTCATCATAAACATTACCACCATGTATAATGTTTTATTTCAATACATGTTATCTATCCATCTTTTAATATTATTGTTTGGATCTCATGATATTCTACTAATTACGTCCGGATATTCAACTATCATTTCAGGTGCTTCATAACTTCGACCGGCTTCGGTGGCTACGAGATATCAAGTTCATCTTTTATATATGTACAATAAAAAAACACTTCAGCATCTTTTATTATTACCCAATGAATGTAATACGATGACTTAAGAAGTGTGTTTTTTATATTTCATAAACTTTGAATTTCTCTGAATTATAATGTATTGTATTACACTATGATTGTGTTAAAATGTTTTATAAACTAACCCTCCCGTGCATGATGCACGGGTTATTAGGCTAGTAGTTTAAGGTTGTAAATCGAGTAAATAATAATTTGAGGTTGTATTTTTCATAGTAGGGTTGCATTTTTCCCAAAAAAAAATATATTCCACTTTTTTAAAATAAATTGTCTCATAAAAATGTTAATTTAAAAAATCATTACATCATTTAATGTATCTTTTTCAAACAAACGCTTATCATACATTTAATATTCGTATACTCTTTTCATATTTCAAAACAAGCATTTATTATGAAATATGGTTAAATATGTCCATTAGAGTTTAAAATACAACACATTAATTATTTTCTTGATCTTTATGCACCACAAAAAATGGGAGAATGTAGTATCATATTTTTTCCGGCTTCTATTGGCACCATTAATTTAATTTGACACCATTTAATTTATTATTATTCATTTACTTCACCACCATCAAATCACTAAATGAGCCACATCTATTTAATAACTTTAAAAAAAAAACATATACTTTAGTCTCTCATCTTTTATAAATTATAAAGTAACGCTTTTTAATTATTTAACACTGTTTAATTCATTTTAACATAATACTAACTTCCGTTATTTTCATTTGAATAAAAAATAATTTGCCGGAGAAAACGATATTTCCCGGAAAACCGCAATTGAAGCATTGGTTGCAAGAATCAAACTAAGAAGAACATAACTTTGAACCAAGTCACGTATGTATCTTGTTTCTTAAGCAATTCGCTGGTAATTTGGTAGAAATCGAGGATTTTAATGGTTGGTTTTCAAATTTTTTCCATCTGAAAGAAACCGTTCTTGTATTTGCAATAAAGATGACTGGTAACGTCACCTGTAGTGACGTTTTTTTTGCCAATAGTACTGACGTTGATTTGAAGCTAACAATGTCAGGACGACTGACGTTATAAGAAATCTAAAAAACGGGGCAAATGTTGGAACGTCGATAAGTCTGACGTTGTAATAGCAAGACAACGCCAGTGTGGCTGACGTTTGCGTAACGTTAGATACTCCGACATTGTTTATACATTTAAAACGTCAGTTTGGGGGACGTAAAACTTTGTTCCGACGTTGTTTATACTTTGTAACGTCGACAGTTTCGATGTTTATGTTTACATAAAACGTCTGTGTGTGCCGATGTTGCTAGTATCGGAAATGGAGTGCTCGAAAACGCCGGAAAACCCATATCTTTCATCGGAAAACGCATAAAAACATGATTTTTCTCCCCAAATCATGTTTTTACATGTTCTTCATGTTGTAATAGAGTAACTCATTCACCTATTTCAAATATCGAAATAAAAATCAAAGATTTTTATTTTTAAAAATTTTATGAAGCTTTTGATGATTTTGATGTGAGGAAGAAGATGAAGGTGTATATAAAATAAATGTATTTTGAGATGATGAAGGAGATGTAGATGTGTAGAAAAAATATAAATGTGTGTAGATTCTGTATGAATGGTGTGTACGTAGAAAAGGATGAAGAAAAAAGTTTGTGATTTTTTTTATATGAAGAAATGAATTTTGATGATGAACATGAATAAAGGTGTAGTATTTGGATTAATGTTGATGATTTGGATGAGGATTAAATTTAATTTGTGGATTGTTATGGATGTAGGTTAATAATTGATGAAGAAGAATATGGTGATGAAGAAGAATGTTGTGCGTAGTATTTATTAATGGAATTTTTGTTGAAGAATAAGAATGATGAAGATGATCGAGATGAAGAAGGATGATGATGATGATGATGATGATGATTAAATGGTGTTTTGGGTTAAGATTAAGATTTTGAAAGATATGGATTAATGGTTAATGTTAAAATTATATTATTAACGAATGACTAAAATGTTGTATTAATTTATTGAAGGACTCGATTGTATTTCTATAAAATTGTGGTATACGAAATAATTTGTGTCTTTTTTTGTGGTGCTTGAAGTAAAAATAATAATAAAAATATTATGGCAGTGTCAAGAGTAATTTTAAAGGTGTCTGAAGTAAGGGTGTCAAATGAAATAAAAACATGATGCCGATATAAGCCGTCTAATAATAAATCGAATGCATTTGAGCTTTTAATCTAGGGCGCTTTTCTTTCCTCTAAGCATTTCACACATTGTCAAAATTGCAATAATGTCTTATGCCTTGTTAATTTTCTAAAAAATCATATTGAGGATTTCGAAAACCTTTTTTTTAAGCCCCCGATATCAGAAACTCACTGATCCGACTAATCCGGAGTTCGGTCCGGGTCGTGCCTGCAGTCCGACTCTTACTCAGTGGTAAGGTCGACCAAGAGTTTTCAACATGGTGCCTCATAGGATTTCAAAAACTTTTCGAACAAGAAAAAGAACGTTTAGACCCCATGAAATAATACAACATATCATAGTCTTGGTATGGTGTGACTCACATCTTAACATACGAGTAAAGGGTAGTGTAAAGTCTCGTTTCCGGACTCGGTATCCAGGAATATGACCTATAAAATCCAGGTCTGAAAAGCTAATCGAATCATAAAGGATCAGGTCAACTTCTTAGACCGTCGTTGTAACGCCCCCAGATCCCGGGTCTGGACGTTTGGTAGAGCTAAATGGGCCATAACGATCCGGTCAACTGCTTAGACCGTCGTCCTCGCTTGGTCTAAAGGCTAACCCGGGTTCAGACCCGTCCCCGGGCATAGGCCAACAAGGCCACGGCCTAGGGCCTTTCGCCAAATTATAAATTTAGGGCCTACAATTTTATTTTTATTCAACAAGTCTATTATACTAAATATGTATTATATCGACTGACACCATTTGTTTTCTCTTTTAGAATGTCATCTTGATAAGTTGGCTTAGGGCCCTTAAAAACACAGGGACGGCACTGCCCGGGTTGACATGATCTTTATGAATCACACTTATATGCAGGTGAACATTCACTTATTTTACCGATGTGAGACTTTATAATCGTCACACTTGATCTAAAAGAGGTAATATGAGTTGACAATATTTTTATGTCTCACAATTATTGCGAGGTAATGCGCTTTTATTCTCCCATATGTGCGATATCATAGGTAGGGTGCAACAGAAGGATATTTTTATAATAATTGGGGAAGTGTTAAAAAGATAAACAGTGATAGGAGTTGATAAGCAAAATTTGTCTTGTTGATTTTCAATTAAATAGATAAAGCAGCTTTATCTCTTCGTGATGTTTATTTCAAATAATACTTGTTTTTTTTTTTTTTTTTTTTTTTTTTTTTTTTGAAGAAACTTGTTTCATTTGAGATGAAGCAATAACAACGAAGATTCATTCAAAATTTATTTCATTAATGGTATCAAAATTCACAATCAACTTCTATACATCCATCACTCGACCGGGTGCCTTACTTGATCCGCAATCTCTCACCGACGACGATTACAATACATGGAGACAGTCAATGCTCATTGTCGTGTTATATCTTATTTAACTTATCATCATTTATAAAATATTATATCTTATTTATACTGAATCATTATTTTCGATAAATATTTGATAGTGAATCCCGAATTAAATATTTACGTAAATTCTCCCTCATTTTCCCTAAAATATAATTATGTCGAGTTTTAAAAATTCAAAAATAAGTGTCGCCCTATTCATGTTATGTCGTTCAATATGTGCATAATGTTTTGATGCAAAAGAAAGAATAAGAAAAAGAAATTGGCTCCAGCAATTTCTTAAAACTAAAAAAAATGTGGCTGAGACGATGTACCAGATGGAGTACTGCCAGATGTGTACCGGAGGGGATCTATCTCCGTCGACGTCTCAGAGGACCGAGAGGAGAAGGCGTGACCAAAAGCTTTTTAAACATAGAAAATCAGAGGAAAATCAAACCGGTTCTTAAAAAATTCAAATCAATTACCACTCGAGTCAAGTTACTTCATAAAAATTATACTCCGTCCGTTCCTTATTATTTGTCGCATTTGTATAAAACACACAAATAAAAAAAAAATAGTAATTGCATTGATTTTTTTTTCTTTTCCAAATCTTTGACTAAATAGATGAAAGGAAAAGTTAAGAGATGAAAGAGTTCGATATAAATGATTTTATCATGGGATATTGATTTATATTGAAATTAAATATTATAATGTCACACTCTTCAATGAATATTTTTATTAATTCATCACTGCTTAAATGACAAATACTATTTATAGAATAGTCCAACCCAGTCCACAGGATAATAGTCCATTAGAGTGGCTTTTACTAATAATAATGACAAATTTTATAATAATAGTTAAGGTTTGGATGCAAAGTGACGATACGAGATTTTACCCTATGGAATTATCTGATCGGTCTAGCTGGCGTTTTAGGGAATCCAAGCCTTTAATAATCACCTCGGGTCGAACAAGAGATGTGTCAATGAAGACCACAACAGCCAGCAGGTTATGCAAGTGTCTCATCTGGAATACCCATGTCGGAGACATTCGAGCCGAGACCAGAAGTCCGGCCCAGCTTCACAAGCCCAATATCCATGGGATTACTTGGGCAAGGGGCTAGGCCCAGTAAAGGGTTATTAATGTCAATAGACATCACCGTCTTATGATTTAGGGCTTAACACAGATTTATGGCTATAAATACACAACTCCAGGAACTACGTAAGGCTTGATTCCTGGACAATACACAGGATACGTAGGCAATCCGAGATACATTCTTGGTCTCAGCCGCAAAACCCTAAAAAAACCCATCTTTACCATCGTTTTTGCCGTCCTTATTCTTCTTAACTCATCCTTAGATTATATTTGGTCCTGCTAAATTAGGGGTGCTTAATATAGCATCATCATTGGCGCTAGAAGGAGGGTCTTCTACCGGTGAGTTATTAAGGATATCGCAATGGCACCGCCGCCCAGGAGACAGAAGCCTGCGGGCAACAAGAATCTACCGACTGAAGAGCACACGGATTTAGATCCCACAGGGGTGCAAACCCAGGTTCCTGAAATCCCCACTGGATCTAAACCCGCAGTTGCACAACTGCCGAAGCCTCAACTTCCCCCACAATTGCAAGACATGGCTGATCACTTGGCGTCTTTGGATGAAGACTGTTAACGGTGATTTTTACGATATATATGATATTATTTCGTAGCAATTTCCTTCGTGTTTTACTAATTTTTATAGAAAATTAGGTGTTTAAATGAAATATTGAAAGAATGGGTATGGAAATCATTAAAGTGCAAAATCGAGCTAATTACGTGGTTTTATTGGTGTTTTCTATCAATATGTATGATTTTACATTTTGCATGTTTTTGTCGTGTTGTAGGTACGCTTACATGTTATGGAGGAAGCTAAAACGAAGTTTAACTGAAGATTGAATAGAATGAGGAAGATGCATATTGAAGACTGAACGCACGTTTGCCATCCGTCCAACCTGGACTGGCGTTCAGAAGCATGGACTGGCGTCCACTGGAGCTACTCAATTCAGGGAAGCATGATTTTTACCCAAACGGGCGTCCAGAAGAGTGGACTGGCGTCCAGGATGAGAAGTTGATTCAGGATGTTCAGATTTTCTGTGGACGAGCGTTCAGAATTGCGTAGGACGGGCGTTTGAGAAGACTCGGCCCGACTCGAAGATTTCAAAGCAGCTGGACTGGCGTCCAGAATCCTTGGACGGGCGTCCAAGCACCGCCTCAGCCTAAACCGGCTTCAAAACCTATTTATAGTCGCGTTTTTCAACCCTAGAAACAACACAATTCACCCCTGGCCGCCCCAGGCCCCTTTGGGGGGCGACTTTTCTGAGTTTTTCCCCTACTTTAAACATCTTTTCTTTTACATTTTACTTATAGTATTTGCATATAAATGATGAATAAAGGCTAAGCGATTTGAACAAGCGTGTGAAGCCAATCTCTGCAACAACTTGATTTCGATTCTTGGATGCTTTGTGAGTTTTAATTAAAGTTTGTTTCTTTATTATGTGTTTAATTGTTATGCAATTTATATCGAGAGATGGTTGCTTTGTGATGTTTAACGTTTGATGAAAATCGTTGTTATACCTAGATCACCGTAGTAAAGATGGGATTTTTAACCTAAACATAACGAGAGTTGCTAGGTTAAATTTAAAGGTTGCTAGATTGAGAAATCTTACACCTTTGTTATGGAAGCGTTAATCATTAAGATCGAGAGATGAAAGATTAATAGGCGAATTACCTACGAGAGTAGAAATTCATACCTTTGATAGGTGAACCACATATTTATTAAATCTTCACTAAACGATCTAGGGTAGAAATTGAGAGTTGCGAGATAGGTGGATCATTGCTTGTTCCTCGCTAACTTAATTGAAAGAATCATTGTGCCTTGTTCTTCGTTTCTAGCTTAGAATTTTATTTTCGTTTTAGTTTATAGAATAGAATTAGTTATTTTAGGTTCGTAATCATACTTCCTGGCTTTGGGTTGACAACCCTCTGTCCAGTTTATTGTTTTCCTTTTTAGTTTCGTTTTGTGTCGTGACAATTTAGAAGAATTAATTAACTAGATAAACAACCTCGATTCCCTGTGATTCGACTCCGGTATCAACCTCTATACTACGATCCCTGCACTTGGGGTAAACCGGATTATTTTTATTACTTGTTATTTTGCATTAGATAAAATCCGAGACAAAGACGCCCTGAAACGAGTGGTGGCATCCGCGTTCATAGATAAAGGGATCTATAACACCACTGATTAGCAGAACCCTTTAGACCCACCGGGTCGAAAGGAGCTTGAGAACTCTAGAGGAAAGAAGCCTGTCGATCCTCAGGAAGAGTGTGAAGACGAAGTAGAAGTCAGCATCACCAACGCCAAGAAACGTGTTGTGCAGGAAAAGCACCAAAGGCAAATCGAGGATGGTATTCGAAACGAGATTAATCGCATCGTAGGTAAGGATCAGGTCACGGAGTGGCTCGAATCACCATTCAGCTCCGAGATAAAGGAATTCTCGATGCCTGAGTCCTTTAAGCCACCAAAGATAGAGCCCTATGATGGTACTACGGACCCAGAGGATCACCTGTATCGATACATATCGCTGATGAGATTAAGGAATGCTAACGATGCCATGAAGTGTCGTGCCTTCGATACCCTACTTACGAGGCGAGCTCGGGAGTGGTTTCACAAACTACGACCTGGGGTCAATTTCTAGCTTTCTACAGTTGGGGCAGAAGTTTCGAGATGCTTTCATCGGAAATAAGAAGTTCCACCTCAGTGCCACTCACCTCATGAACATCAAGCAGGAAAAAGGAGAGTCCACTATTGTCTTCATGAGGCGCTTTAATCTCGAAGCTATGAATGTGCATAATGTAAGTGATGCACTTCAGGTCAATTATTTCGTTGGAGGCCTACGCAATATGAAGCTATACAACAAGCTTTCTAAGAAGATGCCCCAAGACATGGACGAATGTGTGAACATAGTCCACAAGTTTTGCCAAGGTGAAGAAGCAGTGCGTCTGCACACCATTTTGCTTGGCCTCAACTCGAGAAGTGACGCCCGAGGCCAGACCAAAGGTCAGCCTAAGGGGCAGAACGATGAAGGAAAGTCAAATTTATTCGATCGATTGACAGCTCCGATCACGGATCGGCTAGGAAAGAAGGGGAATTTAAAAGACCAAAATTTCATCCCCCTCAACCGATCTCGAGGGGAGGTGTTGGCCATCATGATCAAGAAAAACATTGCACGAACTCCTAAACCGATGTCCAAAGATCTAGAAAAGAGGAAGAATACCCACAAATACTGCAATTATCACAAAGATGTGGGGCACGACACGGAAGAGTGTTTCGACCTGAAAAGAGATATCGATGCGTGTATTCAAGAAGGTCATTTAGATGAGGTGGTCGACAGATCATAGAAGGACGAGCCCAAAGGTCGTCGGGAATATAAGAGGAAGAATTATAACGGGGGAAGAGACCGATCGCCACGTCGAGATAATCATAGGCGTCGAAACAGGTCGTCTGAGCCGACTCATAGAGATAACCGTAGGGACGATCGTAGAGAGGATCAAAATTGAGACCCCCATGGGGATAATCGCATCGGATATGGTGTCAACACAATTGTTGTTGAACACGAGTCAGATCGTCCTCGATCTAGTCGACTGTCTACAGACAGATCGAGAGAAGCAAAAAGACTTAGGTTCACGACAGAAGTGAGTTATGGACCCAAGGATGAAATTCCAAGCTCTCATAGCCACAGTGAAGGGTTGGTGATAGAGGCAGTAATAAACATAGTCCTGATAAAAAAGGGTCTGTGTCGATAGTGGAAGTGCAGTCAACATCCTCTACTACTCAGCCTTCAAAGCCATGAAGTTGAGAGATGAGGACGTTGTGCCGTTATCAACCCCTTTGTTTGGATTCACGGGACATGCCATCCACCCTGTCGGGGCGAAAAACTTACTGACCACCGTAGGAGATGGAGAAAAGGGCAGAACGATTCAAATGACTTATGTCGTAGTTAAAGCCCCATCGGGTTACAACGTGATATTAGGTCGACCCGCCTTATTCGACCTGAGAGCCATTATCTCTACCTTCCACAACAGCATGAAGTTTCCCACCTGGTATGGCACCCATGAAGTAAAAGGAGATGTCGAAGTTGCAAGGAATTGTAGTTTGGTTACGATTAAAGGGAAAGGCGTTGAATAGGTGCTGGTCGAAGAGTTAATCCCTGAGGAAGAAGAAGATAAAAGCTGGGTCTCCGTCGACCCGACAGTGGAAGTCTGCGTTTGGAAGGAGGAAGAAGGCCAATGAGTCCAGATCGGGAAGTGGATACCACACCCCGACATGCAAGCCTTGGTCGACCTTCTGGTCGAGTACCGAGATGTGTTCGCTTGGAAGGCCGACGATATGTCAGGTCTCTCGTCGGATATTACAGTGCATCGACTCAATGTTGACCCAATGAAAAAGCCGATATGGCAGAAGAAGAGAAACTTCGCCCCGGAGAGGCAAGAGGCGATAAAGAAGGAAGTGGAGAAGCTATTAGTTGCTGGCATCGTAAAGGAGATATTCTACCCGGAGTGGTTATCCAATCCAGTTTTAGTTAAGAAGCCAGACGAGAGTTGGCGAATGTGTGTGGACTTCACAAATCTAAACAAGGCATGTCCTAAAGATTCGTATCCGCTTCCTAAGATTGATCAGCTGGTCGATTCGACGCTAGGTTTTGAGGTTTTCGGATTTCTAGACGCCTACAAGGGCTATTATCAGATTTTTATGGACCCCCAAGACTCGAAAAAGACCGTCTTCATTACAGAGATCGGTACGTTTTGTTTCGTGACCATGCCATTCGGTCTAAAGAATGCAGGAGCCACTTATCAGAGAGCGGTCAACAAGATCTTCGAAGGGCTGATAGGTCGTAATATGGAGGTCTACGTCGATGATTTGTTAATCAAGAGCAGGTCCATGTGACAGTTTCTTTTCAATGCTAGAGAGGTTTTCGAGGTGCTCCGGGCTGCGAATATGAAGCTCAATCCAAAGAAGTGCACCTTCAGGGTTCGGTCGGGAAAGTTTTTGGGTTATATGATATCGAAAGACGAAATTCGAGCTAACCCGGACAAGATTGACTTGCTCAAAAATATGCCTGCACCTCTTAACATCAAAGAGGTACAGAGATTGACAGGTCGTATGGCGGCCCTCAACCGTTCTTTGTCAATATCAGCGCAGAGAGAACTTCCCTTCTTTAAGATATTGAAGAAGGCAAGTCCCTTTCAATGGGATGACAAGTGTCAGAAAGCATTTGAAGACCTGAAGAACTAATTATCCGATTTACCAACACTGACTTCACCTCGGGAAGGAGAAAAACTACTGGTTTATTTGGCAATTTATGAAGAGGCAGTAAGTGCAGTGTTGGTTCGAGAGAGGGAACATGGACAGGTTCCAGTTTATTTTGTGAGTAAGGCGCTACATGGAGTAGAGATCAGATAATCGGCTGCCGAGAAGTTAGCATTGGGGTTAGTTCACGCATCGAGAAAATTAAAGCCATATTTCCAAGCACACCCTATTGCTGTGGTCACCGACCAACCTTTGAGACAAATTTTGGCTAAACCCGAGACATCGGGTCGATTAGCGAAATGGGTAGTTGAATTAGCTGAGTATGACATCGAATTCTTACCCCGAACAACAGTTAAAGGCCAAGCTCCGGCAGACTTCATTGCCGAGGGGTTATCTATTCAGCTAGAGCAAGAGAGGCAAGCACCATAGGAGCAGTTGACCATTCATGTCAAAGGGGCATCCAGTAAAGAAGGGTCCGGAGCTGGATTACTACTGGTCAGTCCGAAGGGAGAGGAATTCCCCTATGCACTTCGGTTTGAGTTCAAGGCCACCAACAACGAGGCAGTGTATGAAGCCATGATTACGGGCCTGAAACTAGCATCCAAGTTAGGAGTCGAGAATCTCCTGGTATATAGTGACTCACAGCTCGTAGTAAACCATATTCGGGGCGAATATGAAGCAAAGGAAGAAACTATGAAGAGTTATTTAAAAGTGGTTCAAGGGTTGATGTCGAAGTTTAAAACGGTTCAAATCGAACAGGTGCCTCGTAGTGCGAACAAAAGAGCCAATGTGTTGTCTAAACTCGCATCGAATTTCAAGTCAAAAAAGAGGGTCCTGGTCGAAATGTTAGCAGAACGGAGTTACAACAAGGTCGATGTACAGCCGGTTACACAGGAATCAACATGGATGGACCCGATAGCTCTGTACTTGAAGGACGGAATTCTACCGTCCGACAAGTCCCAAGCAAGAAAGATTCGACTGCAATCCTCCAGGTATGCCCTGTTTGATTACGTCCTTAATCGTAAATCTTTTGTGACCCCCTGGATGCGATGTGCCTCGGAGGAAGAAGGGGCATATCTGCTCGAAGAAATACATCGGGGAGTTTGCGGCAATAACTGCGGAGCTCGGATGCTGGCAAGAAAATGTAAGCTAGCAGGTTATTTTTGGCCTTCTATGCAAAGAGAGGCCAACCGTCTAGTGATGAGATGCAGAGCTTGCCAAGTGAACGATGTGGTAACACATCAGCAAGCGCAGGAAATGAATGCTATCGAATCGGTATGGTCATTTGATGAGTGGGGAGTCGATATAGTTGGGCCCTTACCTCGAGCTCCGGGCAACTTCAAATTCATGGTGGTAGCAGTGGACTACTTCACCAAGTGGGTCGAGGCCAAGCCGCTTACCGACATCAGAGCCTCGACCATAAAGAAATTTCTCTGGGAAAATATCTTATGCAGGTTTGGGGTGCCAAAGTATTTAATCTCGGATAATGGACCTCAGTTTCTCGACGAAAGAGTACAAAATTGGCTTAAAGAGTACAAGATCGAGCACAAGCCGACTTCAGTGGCCCGACCTCAGTCTAATGGCTAGGTCGAACAAACGAATAGACATATAAAGTTTGGTTTAAAGAAGCGACTGGAAGATGAGGGTCGTGATTGGGCAGCTCAACTGCCTAGTATTCTATGGTCGTATCGAACAACACCTAATACGGCCACGTAGGAAACTCCTTTTGCTATGGCCTACGGGTGTGAAGCGGTGATTCCTGTGGAGATCGGGTTATCCTCACCTCGGGTTCTTGCCTACAACATCGAGACCAACGCCGCCGATCTACGGCAGGAGAAGGATAATGTCGATGAGAGAAGAGAGATTGCAGCGCATCGAATGGCTAATTACAAGAGGAAGATCTCGCAGTACTAAAACGCAAGAGTGAAGTATAAATACTTTCAAGTGGGTGACCTCGTGTTGAGAAAAAAAGAGGCAAGCAGGCAGGATCCAATAGGCAAGAATACACAACTCCAGGAACATTAAATAATAACTATAACCATATGATTTAATATAAAATATATATTATTAGGCCCGATTTAAGGATAATGTTGATGACTTTTACGGGTATATTTTGACTGTCATCAGCGGTTCTCTTTAGGCGGGAAAACAGCTGTCCTCTTAGTCGATGTAGACTGTCGTAGGATGACGTCACGCTGTTTTAGCATTAATGGGCACAGGGAACGAAGTATTCTTATTGGTCCACACGGCCACATGGGGGTTTTATCCTTGATTACCGCGTCTCCAACTCTATAACTGCCCCAAATCTTGTCTTTTCAAATCATTTGGAAGATTTCGCAACATAAAAGGAGTCCTTGGAACCGGAGTCTCTCATTTGCCATTCCAACTCCTTGCTTTATCCGAAAATACTCAAGTAAGCCATTCTTTCCTTTAGTTTCTTTGTTCGTTTTTTATTTCCTTTACCTCTTCTCAATCCTATGTCTAGTAGTTGGAGTGATTCTCAAAATAGGGAGGAATTTGTTGAGGGAGAAGAAGAATCAGCGGAGAGGATAGTTTCTGAGCGGCCCCAGGTTTCCGGTGAGAGGGTAGCCGGAGAAGAAGAGGAAGGAGGAGAAGAGGAATCGACTTCTCGTCCGGGTGATAGTAAACGGAAAACTAGGATGAAAGGCCAGGGGCCTTATGGCTGTATGTCCATCCTAACCCCAGAAAGGGCAAAAGCCGCTTGCATAAAGTACGGCATTCCCTACTCTTCTGAAAACATCAAAGTCTCTCACGGGAGGCATCAGTACGCTTGTGATCCTCCCCATGGGTTCTGTGCCATATACGAGGCACAATTGAAAGAAGGGTTGAGGTTTCCCTTCGATCCGGCCCTCACAGATGTCCTTCGCCACTATCAGATCAGCATCACACAACTCGCTCCAAACGGAATCAGGAGCGTTATGGGTTTCGTAGTGGCGTGTCGAATCGCTAAGGTCGAATTCTCAGTTCGTCTGTTCAGGCAATACTACTCGATCCAAGCCCTGCAAGATGCGGGGTGGTACACTTTTCAAAGGCGTCCCCTGGTCTCGGAATTTGTCAGAAGGGTGACCTCGTCTCAGGGTGAGTGGAAGCCCCACTTTTTCTTTATCCGACATGGGGTAGAAGATGCCGACATCCACATTTGGTTCAAAAGACCCAAAAAATGGCATGATAAGGCCGGACTCGGTGCTCCTCCGAATGCGAAATCCTCGAGAGGGTTAACCCCGATGTCGCGACTCGAAATCTACATTCTTTATACCACTTTTGCGATATCGAGACGGTGGTCCGGATGGTCATGTGGAACTTGACGAGGACATCCGGATATTGTGTAGGATTTTTATTCGCTCTGTCGAGCCGCTATACTTCGCGTTTTTTTCCTTTTCTATATATTTTTCAGTATTGTGTATTAATGTCGATCCTCTTTTCTTCGCAGTGGATTTTTTCTCAAAGCTGGAGGAGGTAGGTAGAGTGCCTAACCCCAAGAAGGTCGATCCTAAGAAAATTCAGCAACTGGCGGGCATCGGGTCGAACAAGAGATGTGTCAATGAAGACCACAACAGCCAGCAGGTTATACAAGTGTCACATCTCGAACACTCATGTCAAAGACATTCGAGCCGAGACTAGAAGTCCGGCCCAGCTTCACAAGCCCAATATCCCTGGGATTACTTGGGCAAGGGGCTAGGCCCAGTAAAGGGTTATTAATTTCAATAGACATCACCGCCTTATGATTTAGGGCTTAACACATATTTATGGCTATAAATACACAACTCCAGGAACTACGTAAAGCTTAATTCCTGGAAATACACAGGATACGTAGGCAATTCGAGATACATTCTTGGACTCAGCCGCAAAACCCTAAAAAAACCCATCTTTACCATCGTTTTTGCCGTCCTTATTCTTCTTAACTCATCCTTAGATTATATTTGATCCTGCTAAATTAGGGGTGCTTAATATAGCATCATCACAAAGCATGTAAAATTGCTGCAAAAAAGAAAGATCAAGCAAATTGAACGGAAGTCAAAGAGCGTAATCACCAGGATTGTGTGAGGTGAGCACATCAATTTTGGCCAAACATTTTCCAGACTGATAGTCTGATAGATAGACACATACAGAGTAATTTGAATTTGATACACAAATTTCATTTGAACCCTATATATATTTACATATAAAAAATTCAAAACCCAGAAAGGAAGAAGCAATTCCTCGTTTGATCATTTTTTGTGTTGAAATTCCGTGCATACATTTTGTGCCTAAATCATTTTTAAAACATTTTAAGTACTACCGGATCAAATGCATGGTTGACGATGCCACTATAAGTCATTGTAGGTTTCGGGGCTCCGCCATACATGCCTAATAATTTTTTATCTTTTCCTTAAACTAATCCGTATTTCTACTTTACCTTTTTACATTTTCCTATTAGAGGATAAGCCAAAGAGATAAGAGATGAAGTCAAAAGAAGAGATAAAGTTGTTATATGAAGATATATTTGATTAAATTTGATTTATAGTATTTATCTTGATTTATTATTATTCAAATAAATAATAGTATTGTTATCTTTATTAAGATTTCTCTCCTATATAAAGAAGCAGTACTGTATCAATTGATCATCTCAATAAAACATCATTTCAGTTTTTCCTATTATTCGTGTCTGGTTTTCTTTATTTCCTTTTATTTTTTAGAGTCACGTTTATGTATTTTTGCCTTTTCTTTGATAGTCCAAACAATTAGAGGAAAATGCAAGATGAAGTGGTAAAAATGGTTTGATGTTCAATTCAGAAGCAATAATCTCTCTTTCCCTAACTGAACCAAAGACAATCCTTTTCAATTTAGATACCTTCATTTTATTTCCTCTAATATGGGGCAGCCAGATTTCGATATAGTATCGGAATGCACTTTATTGTACAAAGTGTTGGAACTCTTGTTGGCCTTAAGAGTGTCTCTTTATAGGCCACACTTGAGGCCGTGTTAAAGTGTCCACATATGAAACTTCATGATTGTATCACACACCATATTAAAGAGATGGATTTCTCTCACCTCACAACCTGGTTTTGAGATAAAGGCTCCTACGCTTATATGGGTTTAGACTTAGACTTCTATACTCTGGACATCAAAGTGAAAAAAATGGTTTGGTTTGATGTTGGTTGGATTTATTTGGTAGATCAATTGCTACCAATGCATTATTGTTATTATTATAAGTGCAATTTCACCTAAACAAAACAAGCTTCCAACGTAGCATTTTCATGGAAACTTGGTGACCCACCATATCTTCTTTTATTCTCCCCCTCCCTTAAGTAATGCTACAACTGTATTCAATCGCCAAAATGAATTACACAACATATGTTTGTTGAGTAGTCACTATTTTTAGTCAAACATTTTGTCTAAATATACGGTCGGCTACCATGGAAAGAAAAAGAAAGCATTGAGCAGTATTGTTGAAAACTAAAAGGGTGAGTGGCTTGCAATATTCAACAAATGCAGCGGTTTCTTTTCTTGACAATTTTGTATATGCATTAAATGCTACCCACTCCATCCTTTTATATAAATTGGGGCATTTTGCTTCAATGAGAGATACGAGCTGGAAACTAAATATTCAACAGTAAGGAAATCAGTCGGTGTGAAAAATAGTGTGAAAGTGTGAGTCAAATTGTTGTCCAATAGTAAGTGATATTTATCGGTACTTGTTTGACGCTCCTTCTACTTCAATCTAGTTGCCTGGTTCGTACATCGGAGTGACAGATTGTATACGGTTCTTCACAGATCGGGCTGCTGTTATTTTGGTGACATCTTTCCACAACTCTTATACTCTTGTATTTTATGGAGTAATTTGAGTTGTTGTACGTGAAACACTTGTATCTCTTATTTACTGACTAGTGAAGATTTTTGTGGGCTCCGGCCTCGTAGTTTTTACTCTCTCACATTTAAAGGGGTTTTTCACGTTAAAAATTTCAAGTGTTATTTTATTCCTCTTTATTTCACTACGTGACTTTCTACTAGTATTTCTCTTCCGTTGCGTTTACTGGTGGAAAAATATTTGTAGGTGTTTGCGATAATTTTCTTCTTACCGCGACGTTTTTTCCCAACAACTTTTACATTATTGATATGATATAAACTATATCGATAATGATATAGTTGTGCAAAAGTATATTGTGTTTTTGTTATAACTGTATATAACATTATTATTATTATTATTATTATTATTATTATTATTATTTTGACCTCCTTCAACTCTATATAAATCCTGCCAAAGCATTGTTCCATGAAACATCAGTCAAACAAAATAAAGTCCATTCACATAAGAAAATTAAAAAGGAAAAGTCATCAGAAGTAGGATATGCGTGAATCTGACTTTGTCTCTTATTATTATTATTATTATTATTATTATTATTTTTATTTTTTTTTTTATTTTTTTTTCAAACATCTAAACTTTTGAATTTTTTACTATTATATATATTTTTTTTTTAGTGGCAAAGGCAATTTTTATTGATCAACATCTGCGGTACAAGCAAGTAATATATGAGAAGGGGGAGAAGTATCCCATGTCATACATTCAACAAGATAAAGACCTTCTCAGGCTAATAAATGTGCAGGAATATTTCTTTGACGTTTTGTGAAGGAAAAAGAAACTGTGATAAACGCTTGGATGAGAACTTTACAATCCTCGTTGATACTTTCCACCTGAGATAAATCTTCCACTTGGTCGGTTAGACGACGATGAATAGATACTATGATATTTTGGTAATTAGTAATGATTTACTATGATACTTTGGTATCAAGTAAATTAATGCTTGAATCTTATTTCGTTTATTATCCAAAAAAGAAATGATACGACAACAATGAAATTACACAACCAAATACCATATCGATGATATGCACCATTAGTTTTTATGACAATTGTATTGATTGATTTATGCTATTCAAAAGCGTTATAATATCCTTGGTTTTACTATGCAAAACCCAAAGGATATAGTTACAGAGTTTTTTTTTTTTTTTTTTTTTTTTTTTTTTCGGAAACGAAAGGAGGGGGCGGGGATCGAAATAAAATGTAAAAAAATTATGACGTATTATATTTGATTTTTCAATGTAGCGTACAAATCTAAAAAGTAAAATATATTTTAAAAAAACGGACACAGACAGAATAAAAAAATTAGTAATGTCGTAGTTACTATGTAGTGTATGAACATTATTCTAATTATCATCTCATTTTCAGTACAACTCACACGAAACTTCGATTACAATTTATTTTTTTGAAAGAACTACAAACTTCCAAATAAAAAAAAAACGACTCTTTCTTCTCCGGTGCATCTGAGTACCCCACGACGGTTTTCCGGCGGCAGATGTAAAATCTTACATCGGTAAAGTAAAGTGCTGCTCATCCCTGTATAAATATGAGATATGAAAGGTCTTGTCAATCCGGGTTAGCTTTTTTAGAGCAAGTGAAGACGATGGTCTAAGCACATGATCATTTATGACTCATTTAACGCTATCAGACTCGGGGTCTGGGGACGTTACAGCGGAGTGGAGTGTTTTGCCGTCGTCCTCCTCCCCCTCCGCTTGAGATCTTCCAATTGACTTTGCCACCTTAATCTCCCTTCCTCCTTCCAACTCTATTTCAAATCAAAAGAAAAAAAAACCAATCATCATCATCTCGTTACAAAAACACAAACACCTCGCCTCATGAGTGTTATAAAGAAAAGGAAGGTGCAATACCTCTTCATCGGAGCCTGATCGTGGTCGTGCGAGAGGCCAAATTCAAATCATAAACAGATTTGGATTGTGAATCAGAAAGAGTTTCGTAAGCCTCCTTAACCTTGATGAATTTTTGGGTATACTTTTCCTGATCACTACCTGGAGGGGAAACGTCACTACAAAAAACATGATCTTTAGCGGCGGAAATTTTTCACCGCGAAATCTGGGAATCCGCCACTAAAACTTTTTCGCGGCGGACTAAAATCCGCCGTATTTGCCTTCGCCGCTAAAACTTTTAAGCCCTTTGCTGGCGGATTTCTGCATCCGCCGCTAAGAAAATTCAGCAGTGGCTTTTTATCCGCCGGTAATTGTCTAAAAACCGCCGGGAAAACATTTTTCCAATAATAAACATAATGCAGGTAAAAATGGTTTTAGCGGCGGATTTCCACTCCGCCGCAAAATAACATAATAAATAATAAATGATCTTTACAGGTTTAATTCACAAAACTGATAAATAATAAATATAATATATAATAAAAAAACAGGTTCAATTCAACAAAAATAATAAATAATAAATAAATAAGAGCACCAAGCAGCAATTTCCATCTTTAGGCACTGAGCCTATTCCGACTTCCATGGGCTAGCTTTAGGTCTCCCTACCATAATTTCCAAAGGTGAGAAATGATTAAAAAACACACTCAATAAGTTATTATATACTATACCGAAAACTCAAAGCATGCACAAGTCTTGAAATACACTAGAACAAAAACCCATAAACCAAAAACTGGACAGCTCAATCCTTATAAAAATGATGACTTTACGGAATCAAAACGATTGTTAAAAAGTTGATTAGTCATGGGCACGCCCTGGACAAGGTCAAAAACCAACAAGACTTGAACAAAACAACCCAAAACATGATGCTAACAAGATTTGAAGCCAATGCAAAGCATGGGGCACAGCTGGGCATGGTCTGGACATGTCCAGGACATGTCCTGACAAGGTCAAAAACCAACAAGACTTGAACAAAACAACCTAAAACATGATGCTAACAAGATTTGAAGCCAATGCAAAGCATGGGGCACAGCTGGGCATGGTCTGGACATGTCCTGGACACTCCAAGACTGGTCATAATGGAAAAGTGTATTTGACATTACCCTGTTTATAAGAGCAGCACACGCAACAAATCATTCTGCAGATCTAAGTAGACTCACCACCTTGCACCACAGAGTTTAGTGATATGATGCAACTGACTTTTATAGCAGGCAACTAGCATAATCAGACTCATAAAGTGCAGGCTGGTCTTAACAAGACACATAATAAGGTGACTGACACAACACAAGGACCTGCTCAGCACATTATAGTAGATTCTACCTGAACCATGAAAAAAAAAAGCATCGCACTGGCAAGAAAATACCTCACTCATGACTTCATTGACCAACTGTTTTCCAGCCTCAATTTGTTCATTCGTGCCATCAATTTGCATGGTCATTTCACGAGATGTATCACCTGGGGGCAAGTGCAATGGAATCACATGCGGAAATAAATAACACTATTTAAACTGAGCCACAAAGCACCTTGTTTTGATGATAAATCGGATATCAAGCAATAACAACACAAAACAACAAGTTTCATTTATGAAAAAACGACCAACCTTTTCTGATCCGGGGTAGTGGCAGCAGCATTAATGATGTCCCAACCTAAGCAAATGATGAATGACATGTAAGACTCAGCTCTCAGCATGTCCAAACCTGATGCACTAAAGACGATCAAACCAGATTTGGGCATCAAGAAAGCAAACTGATCGAATGCAAAATCGTGAACTAGTGCAGACATGATTCAAATATGCAGACAACTTATGACTCATCAGCACATGACCTGATCAACACGAGTAAATTTAGACTTTTAACTAAACCAAATTTGATTCAGTGAAATGACACATTAAAACAAAACTTGAGTCACCTGAAAATGAAGTTGATGCAGAACTTGAGTCACCAACCTGAAAGCAAGTGAATGAAAAAAGCTGGAAAAAAACAGAGCCCACAATAAAAATCCAATCTTTGTAGTTGATAAGGCAAAGTTTTTCTAAAAACTGAAACAGGGTTCTTCCTAATTTCCAGAAATTGGAAATATAAATAAATGGGAGTGGTGAGTTTTGTCAGGTGACTGGCTGAACTTCCAAACAAAAATAAAAGGAAACGTGAGAACTGCAGAAATTATAGTCTAAGGAGGAACATTTTGTTCTGATTCGAGGCGCTAAGATTTTATGTATCAATCAAGAAAAAAGCACTTATCCACAGTTTCAATTTCATGAAGAACAAAAAGCTTTCAATACTCACAGAGTAACCATTTATCCATCGGAGCACTGCACACCGAAAGGCATGCAAAACGGAATGGCCAGCAAGAGCGGAAACGATCTAATCAGGGCAAAATGATCAACACAGCATCTACCCTTTTGTATGAAATCTACTTAATTATGATACCATATATACTTGACTGATACATGCTGAAAGAAAAGAGAGAATCTTTAATTACCAGATTTTAAAGCCAAAGTTGCAGTCTCTTCTGGTGTTTCGGTGTACTTTTGGTATGTAAACATTACATCTAAAGAATCACAGTCAGAAACTATGTACCTGCAAAATTTAATTTAACATAAGATGAATAAAATTAAGTTGACAAATATATATATTTAGAGAACAATATTAATTAATAAAATATTAGCAAATTATACCCATCTAAGTTCCAATTTCCTCTAATCACCCCTGCCAAGAGCTTTGGATCCCCACATGTTGGCTTTCCATTAACTTGATTATAAGAACACATCACACTTGCAAATTTTCCTTGAAGAACACAACTCCTAAAAGGCACTTGAAATGTATCCACCAGATCTTGCTGTGTTACCTAATACATTCATTTCATGGACGTCAAAAAAATTAGATTCAGTATATATTATACAACAAAAAATGAATCCACATACGTACCACGGCATTGAAGGTGAATCTGTGATTTCCTTTCCAGCTCTCTAAGTCATATGCTGTATAGTGTTTGCAGCAAGCAGCAACCTTAAGCTTGTCAATGGCACCAATCTTCAAAATTCAGCATTTTTAAGCAAAAGTAGTCAAAAACTTCTTAACCTGGAAATGGAAAAGTACAAGAAAGTAAGGGAGCAGTGGAATTTCTGAAATCAAAAATTTTCTCCTAAAATTTTGGCCAAATCGCTGAACTTAGACTTTGTTGCAAATCATCGAGCACCTTATGAGCAGGTCCAGAGTGTTCTGATTTTGAGCAAGAAGATGAAACATTTTCACCATTCTCATGTGTATGAACAGGAAATGACCGACAACATCCATATTTGTTCAATATGGAAGCAATTTCAATCAAATTTCATGAGGTGAAGAAGAAATGAACCTATTAGGGTTCGTAGTAAACAATCGAGAATTTATCCTTAACAGAAGTCGATGAACTCTGCTTTCTCTGAATCGGAATCTGAAGAAGAAGACGTGAATCGTGCTCATGATGATGAAACTTATCTACAATACTCTCCACCAATGTCTCATCATTCTTCTCTGAATGCTCCATCGAATCCGCCATTGATAAATCTGAAGCTTTTTTCACCTCTGATGCTTCGAAGCCTTCTTCGATGATTTCCATCAATCAATACTACTCCGGAGAAGATCAATTTCTTCGATGAAGAAGGACTTTCGTCGATTTCCTATTGAATGAATGGAGAAAGGTTAGATCGCGCCGATGGAAGCCAGGGTTTTGTTGATTGCCGCCGCAGACTAGCGTTGCGTTGATTTTTGAGATCGTAATATACTTTGTTTTAGGTAATGTAAAGGTATTTAAAAAAGAAGTAAAGAACTTAAAATAAATAAACAGTATATTAAAACTTTACTAACTACGTATTACAAAAATAAAAATAGCAATAGCGGCGGGTGTTTATAGGCCACCGATAAAAGAAAGGTTTTACTTACGAATTTTTTAATCCACCGCTAAAAGAAAGTCTTTATTTGTTTTATCGGCGGATGTATAAAAACCACCGCTAAACCACATCACTAACGGTGGAATTTAAAATCCACCGTTAAAATCCGCCGCTAAATAGCAAGTTTTTTGTAGTGGGTCGAGGCCAAGCCGCTTACCGACATCAGAGCCTCGACCATAAAGAAATTTCTCTGGGAAAATATCTTATGCAGGTTTGGGGTGCCAAAGTATTTAATCTCGGATAATGGACCTCAGTTTCTCGACGAAAGAGTACAAAATTGGCTTAAAGAGTACAAGATCGAGCACAAGCCGACTTCAGTGGCCCGACCTCAGTCTAATGGCTAGGTCGAACAAACGAATAGACATATAAAGTTTGGTTTAAAGAAGCGACTGGAAGATGAGGGTCGTGATTGGGCAGCTCAACTGCCTAGTATTCTATGGTCGTATCGAACAACACCTAATACGGCCACGTAGGAAACTCCTTTTGCTATGGCCTACGGGTGTGAAGCGGTGATTCTGTGGAGATCGGGTTATCCTCACCTCGGGTTCTTGCCTACAACATCGAGACCAACGCCGCCGATCTACGGCGGGGAGAAGGATAATGTCGATGAGAGAAGAGAGATTGCGGCGCATCGAATGGCTAATTACAAGAGGAAGATCTCGCAAGTACTAAAACGCAAGAGTGAAGTATAAATACTTTCAAGTGGGTGACCTCGTGTTGAGAAAAAAAGAGGCAAGCGAGCGGGATCCAATAGGCAAGAATACACAACTCCAGGAACATTAAATAATAACTATAACCATATGATTTAATATAAAATATATATTATTAGGCCCGATTTAAGGATAATGTTGATGACTTTTACGGGTATATTTTGACTGTCATCAGCGGTTCTCTTTAGGCGGGAAAACAAATTTGTCCTCTTAGTCGATGTAGGCGTCGTCGTAGGATGACGTCACGCTGTTTTAGCATTAATGGGCACAGGGAACGAAGTATTCTTATTGGTCCACACGGCCACATGGGGGTTTTATCCTTGATTACCGCGTCTCCAACTCTATAACTGCCCCAAATCTTGTCTTTTCAAATCATTTGGAAGATTTCGCAACATAAAAGGAGTCCTTGGAACCGGAGTCTCTCATTTGCCATTCCAACTCCTTGCTTTATCCGAAAATACTCAAGTAAGCCATTCTTTCCTTTAGTTTCTTTGTTCGTTTTTTATTTCCTTTACCTCTTCTCAATCCTATGTCTAGTAGTTGGAGTGATTCTCAAAATAGGGAGGAATTTGTTGAGGGAGAAGAAGAATCAGCGGAGAGGATAGTTTCTGAGCGGCCCCGGGTTTCCGGTGAGAGGGTAGCCGGAGAAGAAGAGGAAGGAGGAGAAGAGGAATCGACTTCTCGTCCGGGTGATAGTAAACGGAAAACTAGGATGAAAGGCCGGGGGCCTTATGGGCGTATGTCCATCCTAACCCCGAAAAGGGCAAAAGCCGCTTGCATAAAGTACGGCATTCCCTACTCTTCTGAAAACATCAAAGTCTCTCACGGGAGGCATCAGTACGCTTGTGATCCTCCCCATGGGTTCTGTGCCATATACGAGGCACAATTGAAAGAAGGGTTGAGGTTTCCCTTCGATCCGGCCCTCACAGATGTCCTTCGCCACTATCAGATCAGCATCACACAACTCGCTCCAAACGGAATCAGGAGCGTTATGGGTTTCGTAGTGGCGTGTCGAATCGCTAAGGTCGAATTCTCAGTTCGTCTGTTCAGGCAATACTACTCGATCCAAGCCCTGCAAGATGCGGGGTGGTACACTTTTCAAAGGCGTCCCCTGGTCTCGGAATTTGTCAGAAGGGTGACCTCGTCTCAGGGTGAGTGGAAGCCCCACTTTTTCTTTATCCGACATGGGGTAGAAGATGCCGACATCCACATTTGGTTCAAAAGACCCAAAAAATGGCATGATAAGCTGGACTCTGGTGCTCCCTCTGAATGCAGAATCCTCGAGAGGGTTAACCCCGATGTCGCGACTCGAAATCTACATTCTTTATACCCTTTTGCTGATATCGAGACGGCTGGTCTGGATGGTCATGTGGAACTTGACGAGGACATCCGGATATTGTGTAGGATTTTTATTCGCTCTGTCGAGCCGCTATACTTCGCGTTTTTTTCCTTTTCTATATATTTTTCAGTATTGTGTATTAATGTCGATCCTCTTTTCTTCGCAGTGGATTTTTTCTCAAAGCTGGAGGAGGTAGGTAGAGTGCCTAACCCCAAGAAGGTCGATCTAAGAAAATTCGAAGAATCGGCGGGCATCGGGTCGAACAAGAGATGTGTCAATGAAGACCACAACGGCACCAGGCGGGTTATACAAGTGTCACATCTCGAACACTCATGTCAAAGACATTCGAGCCGAGACTAGAAGTCCGGCCCAACTTCACAAGCCCAATATCCCCGGGATTACTTGGGCAAGGGGCTAGGCCCGAGAAAGGGTTATTAATTTCAATAGACATCACCGCCTTATGATTTAGGGCTTAACACATATTTATGGCTATAAATACACAACTCCGGAACTACGTAAAGCTTAATTCCCGAAATACACGAGATACGTAGGCGATTCGAGATACATTCTTGGACTCGGCCGCAAAACCCTAAAAAAACCCATCTTTACCATCGTTTTTGCCGTCCTTATTCTTCTAACTCATCCTTAGATTATATTTGATCCTGCTAAATTAGGGGTGCTTAATATAGCATCATCACAAAGCATGTAAAATTGCTGCAAAAAAGAAAGATCAAGCAAATTGAACGGAAGTCAAAGAGCGTAATCACCAGGATTGTGTGAGGTGAGCACATCAATTTTGGCCAAACATTTTCCAGACTGATAGTCTGATAGATAGACACATACAGAGTAATTTGAATTTGATACACAAATTTCATTTGAACCCTATATATATTTACATATAAAAAATTCAAAACCCAGAAAGGAAGAAGCAATTCCTCGTTTGATCATTTTTTGTGTTGAAATTCCGTGCATACATTTTGTGCCTAAATCATTTTTAAAACATTTTAAGTACTACCGGATCAAATGCATGGTTGACGATGCCACTATAAGTCATTGTAGGTTTCGGGGCTCCGCCATACATGCCTAATAATTTTTTATCTTTTCCTTAAACTAATCCGTATTTCTACTTTACCTTTTTACATTTTCCTATTAGAGGATAAGCCAAAGAGATAAGAGATGAAGTCTTGAGATAAAGTTATATGAAGATATATTTGATTAAATTTGATTTATAGTATTTATCTTGATTTATTATTATTCAAATAAATAATAGTATTGTTATCTTTATTAGGATTTCTCTCCTATATAAAGAAGCAGTACTATATCAATTGATCATCTCAATAAAACATCATTTCAGTTTTTCCTATTATTCGTGTCTGGTTTTCTTTATTTCCTTTTATTTTTTAGAGTCACGTTTATGTATTTTTGCCTTTTCTTTGATAGTCCAAACAATTAGAGGAAAATGCAAGATGAAGTGGTAAAAATGGTTTGATGTTCAATTCAGAAGCAATAATCTCTCTTTCCCTAACTGAACCAAAGACAATCCTTTTCAATTTAGATACCTTCATTTTATTTCCTCTAATATGGGCTTGGGCCTAGATTTCGATATAGTATCGGAGCCATCCCTTTATTGTATAAAGTGTTGGAACTCTTGTTGGCCTTAAGAGTGTCTCTTTATAGGCCACACTTGAGGGGCCGTGTTAAAGTGTCCCACATATGAAACTTGTGATTGTATCACACACCATATTAAGAGATGGATTTCTCTCACCTCACAACCTAGGTTTTGAGATAAGACTCCTACGCTTATATGGGTTTAGACTTAGACTTCTATACTCTGGACATCAAAGTGAAAAAAATGGTTTGGTTTGATGTTGGTTGGATTTATTTGGTAGATCAATTGCTACCAATGCATTATTGTTATTATTATAAGTGCAATTTCACCTAAACAAAACAAGCTTCCAACGTAGCATTTTCATGGAAACTTGGTGACCCACCATATCTTCTTTTATTCTCCCCCTCCCTTAAGTAATGCTACAACTGTATTCAATCGCCAAAATGAATTACACAACATATGTTTGTTGAGTAGTCACTATTTTTAGTCAAACATTTTGTCTAAATATACGGTCGGCTACCATGGAAAGAAAAAGGAAGCATTGAGCAGTATTGTTGAAAACTAAAAGGGTGAGTGGCTTGCAATATTCAACAAATGCTGTGGCTTCTTTTCTTGACAATTTTGTATATGCATTAAATGCTACCCACTCCATCCTTTTGTATAAATTGGGGCATTTTGCTTCAATGAAAGATACGAGCTGAAAACTAAATATTCAACAGTAAGGAAATCTGTCGGTGTGAAAAATAGTATGAAAGTGTAAGTCAAATTATTATCCAATAGTAAGTGATATTTTTCGGTACTTGTTTGACGCTCCTTCTACTTCAATCTAGTCGGCTGGTTCGTACATCGGAGTGACATATTGTATACGGTTCTTCACAGATCGGGCTGTTGTTATTTTGGTGACATCTTTCCACAACTCTTATACTCTTGTATTTTATGGAGTAATTTGAGTTGTTGTACGTGGAACACTTGTATCTCTTATTTACTGACTAGTGAAGATTTTTGTGGACTCCGGCCTCGTAGTTTTTACTCTTTCACATTTAAAGGGGTTTTCCACGTTAAAAATTCAAGTGTTACTTTATTCCTCTTTATTTTACTACGTGGCTTTCTACTAGTATTTCTCTTCCGTTGCGTTTACTGGTGGAAAAATATTTGTAGGTGTTTGCGATAATTTTCTTCTTACCGCGACGTTTTTTCCCAACAACTTTTACATTATTGATATGATATAAACTTTATCAATAATGATATAGTTGTGCAAAAGTATATTGTGTTTTTGTTATAACTGTATATAACATTATTATTATTATTATTATTATTATTATTATTATTATTTTGACCTCCTTCAACTCTATATAAATCCTGCCAAAGCATTGTTCCATGAAACATCAGTCAAACAAAATAAAGTCCATTTACATAAGAAAATTAAAAAGGAAAAGTCATCAGTAATATGCGTGAATCTGACTTTGTCTCTTATTATTATTATTATTATTATTATTATTATTATTATTTTTTTTTTTTATTTTTTTTCAAACATCTAAACTTTTGAATTTTTTACTATTATATATATTTTTTTTTTTTTTTAGTGGCAAAGGCAATTTTTATTGATCAACATCTGCGGTACAAGCAAGTAATATATGAGAAGGGACGGAGAAGTACATCCGTATATACATCGGACGGAACAAGATAAAGACCTCTTGGCCGTCTGGCGAGGCGCGCCGGTCCCTCGTAAAGTTTAATAAATGTGCGGGATATATTTCTTTGACGTTTTGTGAAGGAAAAAAAAACATTTATGACTCATTTAAACTGTGATAAACGCTTGGATGAGAAGCCCATTACAATATATCCACAATCCTCGTAATAAATGTGCAAGATACTTTCCACCGGCGAGATAAATCTTCCACTTGGTCGGTTAGACGACGATGAATAGATACTATGATATTTTGGTAATTAGTAATGATTTACTATGATACTTTGGTATCAAGTAAATTAATGCTTGAATCTTATTTCGTTTATTATCCAAAAAAAAATGATACGACAACAACGAAATTACACAACCAAATACCATATCGATGATATGCACCATTAGTTTTTATGACAATTGTATTGATTGATTTATGCTATTCAAAAGCGTTATAATATCCTTGGTTTTACTATGCAAAACCCAAAGGATATAGTTACAGAGTTTTTTGACTATCGAAATAAAATGTAAAAAAATTATGACGTATTATATTTGATTTTTCAATGTAGCGTACAAATCTAAAAAGTAAAATATATTTTAAAAAAACGGACACAGACAGAATAAAAAAATTAGTAATGTCGTAGTTACTATGTAGTGTATGAACATTATTCTAATTATCATCTCATTTTCAGTACAACTCACACGAAACTTCGATTACAATTTATTTTTTTGAAAGAACTACAAACTTCCAAATAAAAAAAAAACGACTCTTTCTTCTCCGGTGCATCTGAGTACCCCACGACGGTTTTCCGGCGGCAGATGTAAAATCTTACATCGGTAAAGGTCTTTCTTCATCCCTTGTATAAATATGAGATATGAAAGGTGCGTCTTGTCGATCGGGTTAGCGCTTTTTTAGAGCGAGTGAAGACGATGGTCTAAGCGCGATCATTTACGACTCATTTAACGCTATCAGACTCGGGGTCTGGGGACGTTACAGCGGAGTGGAGTGTTTTGCCGTCGTCCTCCTCCCCCTCCGCTTGAGATCTTCCAATTGACTTTGCCACCTTAATCTCCCTTCCTCCTTCCAACTCTATTTCAAATCAAAAGAAAAAAAAACCAATCATCATCATCTGTTACAAAAACACAAACACCTCGCCTCATGAGTGTTATAAAGAAAAGGAAGGTGCAATACCTCTTCATCGGAGCCTGATCGTGGTCGTGCAGAGGCCAAATTCAAATCATAAACAGATTTGGATTGTGAATCAGAAAGAGTTTCGTAAGCCTCCTTAACCTTGATGAATTTTTGGGTATACTTTTCCTGATCACTACCTGGAGGGGAAACGTCGGGATGATATATTCTCGCCATTTGCTTATACGCTTTCTTGATATCTGAAAGAGTCGTCCCATTTTCTGAAATCCCAAGTATTTCATAGAATGTTCCTTCTTCTGACGGCCCCATGTAAGATGCTTTCACCGTTGTTGTTCTTCCTGTTGTTGGCCGTGGTGAAGGATTTTGTATGGAAGCTTTTCCCCTGCTGCTGATCAGTGATCTGATGGGCTTTGCTATGTAATTGGTAAATGCAAGACGACGAGAAGCAGGGAAATCGGCTTGATGTTCATCGGATTCGTTATAAAGATGGAGATTACTGCTGCATGAAATGTTGATTTTGGCACTCATGCCTTCTTATTTTCAAACTTCTAATTAATTTGAGTGGACTTTATTTGTTTTATGGATTTGTGTTAAGGGTAATGATTGATCTACTCCCTCAAGTCTACACCATTTTTACTTCCAACATAATCTTGTGGTTGTGATTTTTACAATTTTTTTAAATTTCTTTTACAAGTGAAAAACATGTGGTGAGATGATGATGGTGTAAAAATTATGTAGACTTAAGGGAGTAGCTCTATCACTCCCCGTGTGTTAATTTGGTTGAATAGTGTTTTGGCAGGGGTTTATATATCGATAGTTGAAGAAAGTACGGTAAACAAAAAGGATTTCGTGGGTATCCTCTTTTTCTTTTCTTTTTTCTTTTCTTTTTTGAACAATAAAAAATTATCGATCTCAGCAAAATGCTAAATGATTCTAAAAATTGTTCAAAACATCATATCAAATAAAGAACCAAGCTACAGTAAAAAGAGAACCATCCGCAAGAAAACAAGTCAAAAGCCGTCTGTATTTCTTCTCCAAACAAAAAGTGATACATCATCGGTCTTCCAAAAATTAAATTTCTGCAGTCATCGGATTTTTTTGCCTTCCATTTATCGCACTGCAGCTTTCTTAGATGTTTATAATTTGATAACCAAGAGAAAGATAATCTCGGTATATCTCTAAAAATCAACTCTGGGTCTAGAAAGTGTGATTGAAAAATGACTTTGTTTCTATGTAACCAAATTACCCAAGCTGTAATACCAACTAAAGCTGACCATAAGCATGAAGCCGCATTCGACGACGCATTTCCAACTTTTAAAAATCAAATATCACTAAATGAAAAGGCATTTAGTCCAAAAATCTTGCACCAACTCTGAATATGAGACCAAATCAGTCACGCCACATCACATTCAATAATAAAAGATGGTTGACAATTTCTTCGAACTTGTAACATAACGGACAAAAGGAATCCTGAATTGCGATACCGCGACTAATAAGGTTCGGTTTTGTAGAGATCCTTTTGAGATTTGCTTTCCACATAAAAATATTTACCTTCGAGGGCAACAGTTTGATCCACCTGTAAATCAGTTCATTAGCCGAAAATGTATTTTTGAAAAATTCCATCTCAAGCTTTTTTCACAAGGAAGCCACCGAGAAAACACCATTTGAACAAAGGCTTCATCTCAATTTATCAATTGAACATGCATTTCCATCAATAGAGTTAATTAAATCCTCCAACACACCAACTACCTCCTTCTCGAACCCTCTCAAATTTCTCCTCCAAGCCGAAAGAAAAGAACACATACCGTCTATCCATTTTACCACACTTGCTACTGTTACACCTTCGACCAAGATAGCCGTAAAAGCCTAGAAAAAGTTAATTTCAACGGACTATTACCCACTCATATGTCCTCCCAAAGTCTCACCCTACTGTTAGGTAATCATTAGTTTAACGCAGCGGAATTTAAAATTTGATTTCCTTTTTCTGGATCGTTCTTCGTTTAATGCAATAAACACGTTAAGTAGTTTGACGGTTATACCTTGATGATCTATAAGATCAACGGAGAGTAGTTCAGTGCGCAAGCCGTCCACGCGTCCGGCCTCTATCGCTAATCCAAACGAACCCCTTGCCGGAATCCTCCTTGGATTGCTATCGGAAAAACTCCGGTTGCTAGACCGGCCCTTTTCTTCCCTCACAAACTCACTATGAATAGCTCTCTATTTTACACAAGATCTATGAGCTTTTGTAATTGTGTTGTACAAAAGAGCTTGACACCCACCTGATGACGTGGTCAATCAGGTTATAAAATACTTGACCACCATAAATCAAAACTAGCAAGAGGACTAGGCCCATCGTAGTATAGCTATAGTGAATCAAGGTCGATCCCACAGGGAACCAATTGTGGATCATCTTATATACAAACAATTAATTAAACATGTCAAGGACATAGAGGCGGTCTACGACCAACAAAGGACAAGAAAAGTAAAGACACGACTCGACACAACGTAATTAACCTCCCCAATTATAGTCTTTATCGCTTGGACCTAGATAATTTATATAATAAACGAACTTATTAACTCGTCAATCCGTTTGTATCTATCTTAGATTGGCTACGGGAGTCATCCTCTTTAACTTGACTTAGCACCGGTAAGTCACTAGATCACTGTGATATTGTTACGTGACTTCGCCTTTTAGTGCCTCCATCTCATATAACTCACACGCTTACGACTCTAAGGATGCCGATATTGACCGTACACCTCGTCTAGGCAACATTCCTATGGTTAGGCGTACTTCCTAAACGATCACTCAAGCCCTCGTCCAACTAGCAATTACCAAGTTATAGTCTCATGCTAATCTACGACGTACGTATAATCAGGTGCTAGCAATCCCCAAATATAAACCTACCTAGATAACGCTGAACGTCCGAAGATCAATTCATGAGCCTACCTAAGAGTTTTATATTGGTATTTCCTTCTTACACGTTTTAATTAAACTAAGCGAGTAACGTAGCCATAGCCATACCTACGAGATAATAAATTCTATTAAGTTAACCTAACCATAAAGACGTGGCTATCTAACGGATGAACGGGGGGCTCGGTCGACCGAATACGGACCCTCGGTCGACCGAATGGTCCTTTCCCTCGGTTGCATCCCCGAATATATCTCTCGGCGTTTCATCATACACAACGGATTAAACGAAATTCGTAAAGCATTCATATAAACTAACATAGACGCACGGTAATTAAACAACATAGATTCATACATAGACTCAGGTAGAGGACGTAGGGTATGTGATTCTCATAGACAAGGCATCGCCACCTCCCTAACGTCATAGCCTAGATCTACATCATCTAACTATGAACAATTAACTCAAACGATAAAACATAATTGGGGGGATTAATTACTTAAAAGAAAAGAAACGAGAAAATAAAGGCTTACATATTGCGGCCCTTAAATCGCCGTGAAACCCTCAAATTATTCTACATTGTATCAAGATATGAATAGAGTGATTTTATTGAATGATATTCTAAGGTATATATTACAATTCTCGTAGTTGCTTGCTTATATAGAGGTTTGTGCCGACTTAGGGTGGTTCTAGAAGATAAGCACGATATAAGCCGGAAACCGACCCAAACCTAAGGCTCGGTCAACCGAAGAGCTGCACTCGGTCGACCGAAGCTATAGGCTCGGTCGACCGAACCTAAGTTTGCATGTTTAACACGTTTTCTTCGTCTAGCTTGTTCCCCACTGCACGCTTGCATGTTGATCCGATTAATCTTCCACATAATGCTCCGATTTTCTTCCTTCCTTATCTTGAGATAATTGATTGAATGACATTAATCCTCTCGATTTGTTGTGATCTGCAAAATCAATAATTATCGCACAATAAATCGGATAAAAACGAGTAAATACCAATTTACATAATATAAATCACATAACATTAAATATTAAATATAAACGTGTGATTTAATATAAAACGCGTATTATTAATCTCGATTTAAGGTCAATGTTGATGACTTTTACGGGTATAATTTGACCGTCATCAACTACCCCCCACTTAGACTTTGATCGTCCCGAACAAAGCATCAATAAGTCATTCCCCAAGACAACACTTTCTATGGTCAAATCATACTTACACAAGAAACTCAAGTCAATTCATACTAGTCATGCTCATAAGATATCAATTATTCACTACTTACTATGAATCGAAGTGATGTGTACATGTGCATTTAGTTTTATATATTCGTGGCAAGATTAGAGTTTATGCTAACTTCGCAATCTCAACCTACCAACATCAGCATTCCCACTTCTTACCTCGCAATGGTTAAAGCACTAGAATAATAAGCAAGAGCGTATCTATAGGGTTTTTGGACTTGGAGACCGAGTACTACTCAAAGCCTCTTAAAGAGTTGAATATTCTTTTCATATCTTCATATTTTTCAAATACTATCAATCTCAAGGAAGAAAACTTTTTAAAGTATCCCCCTATCTTAGATCATGCATAGCATTGAATATTACCACAAGCGCGGGGCTACTTTGGTAATGTTACTACAAGCCCAGTGTTTTAACACATTGCTAAAACACAGGTACGTCTCAAGCTTATTACTCTGCTTTAATGGCTAAAAGATAAGAATGCATCAGCAGATAGATATTGATACTAAGTTCACATAACCAATCATATATGCAATGTACACATAATTTCTTCGATTATTATGATTTGCGCGGTATACTCGATTCACGATTGAGTAATTGAATAATAAATAACTACTCGCAAAAACGGGCATGAATATCCTTAAATTTACTTAACATAAGTATAAAATGATCACGTACTCATGAAACTTGGTTTATTTCCTATCAATTCTTAGCTAGGAACTCACAATTCTAAGGGTACGAGATACATAATAAGGTATTTATTCAATTTTTCAATTTTTCTACCGTTTCATTCAAATTTCAATCATAACATAACATAGCTAAGTCTCCTACCCCCCACTTAAACATGGCATTGTCCTCAATGACAAAAATAAATGAGAATTTAAGAAAAAGACTTATCTCTGGAAACGGCTCTCAAGTAAAGGAACAATATCGGAGTAAATGTCAGCACGTTGTGGAGAAGCAAGTGAAAACCTGTATAAGCAGACAAACTCCACGAAACCGTTAATAACACCATGTCTATGGAAGTTATAGAATAATGTGGCAGTAATGAGGTATAAATACCTAAAAACAATTTAAGCCACTTTATTTTATACAACCAATGACAAGGGAAACCAAAAAGAAAAATACTAAATAGAAAGAAAAATAAACAAGCAACTAAAGATGGTGGTCTTCATCTACAACCGCCACCGCCTAAATATTCTTAAAACCGGGTGGAGAAGACAAAGATCAAAAAGCATTAACCGACGTGGGAAAACACGAGGGTTACTCGATCGAAAAGGTATTCAATCCAGGCAAAGAGAAACTTGGTAAGGTATAACAGATTGAGCGACCTATAGACTAAAGATAAAATCAAATACTTAGCGCAGAAACTTCTCGCTTGCATTGGATATCAACAACTTAGGGAGATGTAGCTACTCCTCGAAATTACTAATAACCCAATGTATCACGTAAAAGTCATAACCGTCATCAACAAGGTCTGATCGGTGTGATAATGTAGAGCAAAACTGATCATCTAGAAATGCCGGAATAGACGGAAAAAAATGTGAAATTTAAAACTTCCGGTAGAAAGATAAGTTGTACTTTGATCGAACCAAAAACCTTTAAAATCTAGCTAGGGGCAGAGCTACACTTACCCCAACTAGGATCATGAAAATCAAAATGATAAAAAGATAATCATTAAAGCTTAGCAATATTTCAAATTCCGCAACACATAGGTATTGTGTAAACAAAATGGAGGTTGAGACTATGATGGGTTTAGAAAAAGATACACATAAGGATGGGAAGAAAAGATAAAGGGTGGGTAAGAAATTGTGTTTATGGGTGGGTATTGTTTAAGGGAATGGGATTGGGTGGGAGAATGAAACGGATGGAAAGAAAGAGAGGCGATGAAAGAATGGTTAGAAATGTGAACTTTCGGGGCAGATTGGTGAGAGGATCGAAAAGTTTGAAGGTGTAAAAGTGTAAAAGGAAAGGTAAGGATAATTGCAGAATGAATTGCACACTACTTTGGATTTTCACTTGGATCACCTAAAAAGTGTTAGAATTTGACCAAGATTGTTCTTGTTCACACCAATCATTCTCTGTTACATTTTCAATAATTCTCAAGCTCTCTTAATGCTTCCATCTTAAGGTTGTTTGCTAAATTTCCTTTTCTTTAGCAATTTCTCGACTCTCCTAAGAAACTCTAATTCACGTGGCCTATATTGAGTAAAAAAGTTTTGCACATCCTTAGCCCAATGGCCATCGGAACACGGCAAAATAAAAAACCTCCACATATGTCACGTTACTTTTATTTGACTCAAAGAAAACAAAACCTAAAATCCTAAAAAGAAATCCTAAGGGTTTTAAAGAAGTAGTTCTGAGTTTAAAGTTCTCAGCTCGACTTTCCAAAAGTTATCCTTGTCAGTTATCATTCTAGGATCGCCAAACTTTAACCCTTCGCGCACTATAAGAGGTGGGCTTGTCGCTGTTGCGGATTAATACCCTTCCCTTGGTTGTGAGACCTAGGAAACGACATTTATCCATACCATTTATCCAAAGCTCTTACCTCGGCTCTCGTTTTAGGAATTAGTGAATTCTAAGAAACTCGGTTAAAATTACGGTTACTAATTACGGTTTTGGCCTTGATAATAAGAAACAATGAATCAAAGTACTCCGAATAAGTTCGGTTATGTAGGCAAGCCTACGCCGTCTTATTCGTTGGAACATATGTGACAGTTCAGGCCAATCCGTCAAGATAAGCCCCGTTTAGCCCGAAGGCTTATCGGCTATGCTAAGTCTTGTTGAACTGTTGTAACGTACATCACACGTGGAGGGGAGTTGATTGAACCGAAGCTCGGTTGAACTCGCCCAGCCATGGTTAGACCATTTCCGAACCCATGTACTAAGAGTCTCCGATTTCTAAATTGTCACCCAAAGCGTAATCTCGTTTCGTTTAAGGTGGGTTCACCGAGAAGCCATCACCATAAAACTCAACGAAAGCAGAAGATGGTGTTCTCTCAAAACTCAACGTCTTCTTTAGATTGTGAATGCTTAAACTACACAATTTGTTGCTCCCCTGGCCAGTAGAAGCAATCTCATGCATAGGATAGTGAGATTTTAACAGAACTACGAGGAACTCTTTATTCACTGCTTCCTTTCAACGACTACATGTTTCCTTACACCCTCTGATGAGACAGATATGGGGCAAAACCTTCGACACTAATAGAATTAATCTTACAAACCACTCCGGGCCAAGATTCATACTAAGGTTCATGTATAGGCTAACTTATGCTCCATAAAAAACCAAAAGGTAGTAAAACATAAGCAAAAAAAGGTAGTACCTTGCCTTCAACATTGTACCACGAAGAATTTAAGCCTTAAAATATGTATATTTTTTTTTTCGGAGCCATCTTGGTGCTTTAATGGTATTGCTTCCATCGCTTTTCTCATCGTAGAGTAGTAATTCCGCATGTTGCTAGGTTATTTTCTCAGCGCCCTTGAAAAATTATTGACTTGGATTATTGCTTCCCTGGTTTCTGCAAACAGAAGAAAAACAAAACAGACCGTAGACTGATTTTAACATGGTTTCCCATGCCGCTATCAGACCTACGGATTAAACATACGGGGATAAACAGACACGCGAAATTCCAGACTCGAAAAACACAAATCAGAAACCGTGTAAACAGAACAGAACTAGAACAAAACAACAACAAAAAAAAGTTATAAATTCTCGGTCGACCGAATGAGGTCTCTCGGTCGACCGAATAATTTTTATTTTTATTTTTATTTTTATTTTAAGAATCTGGAATTTTCAGACAGAGCAGACAACCAAAGGGACTCAAAAACGTAAAAACTGACTCTAAAACAGAAAACTTGACATGAATAAGAAAATTATTTATATATAAAATTGACCGTTGGCTCCCCGGCAACGGCGCCAAAAACTTGATGACGTGGTCAATCAGGTTATAAAATACTTGACCACCATAAACCAAAACTAACAAGAGGACTAGGCCCATCGTAGTATAGCTATAGTGAATCAAGGTCGATCCCACAGGGAACCAATTGTGGATCATCTTATATACAAACAATTAATTAAACATGTCAAGGACATAGAGGCGGTCTACGACCAACAAAGGACAAGAAAAGTAAAGACACGACTCGACACAACGTAATTAACCTCCCCAATTATAGTCTTTATCGCTTGGACCTAGATAATTTATATAATAAACTGAACTTATTAACTGTCAATCCGTTTGTATCTATCTTAGATTGGCTACGGGAGTCATCCTCTTTAACTTGACTTAGCACCGGTAAGTCACTAGATCACTGTGATATTGTTACGTGACTTCGCCTTTTAGTGCCTCCATCTCATATAACTCACACGCTTACGACTCTAAGGATGCCGATATTGACCGTACACCTCGTCTAGGCAACATTCCTATGGTTAGGCGTACTTCCTAAACGATCACTCAAGCCCTCGTCCAACTAGCAATTACCAAGTTATAGTCTCATGCTAATCTACGACGTACGTATAATCAGGTGCTAGCAATCCCCAAATATAAACCTACCTAGATAACGGCGAACGTCCGAAGATCAATTCATGAGCCTACCTAAGAGTTTTATATTGGTATTTCCTTCTTACACGTTTTAATTAAACTAAGCGAGTAACGTAGCCATAGCCATACCTACTGAGATAATAAATTCTATTAAGTTAACCTAACCATAAAGACGTGGCTATCTAACGGATGAACAGGGGGGCTCGGTCGACCGAATACAGACCCTCGGTCGACCGAATGGTCCTTTCCCTCAGATTGCATCCCTGAATATATCTCTCAGCGTTTCATCATACACAACGGATTAAACGGTAATTCGTAAAGCATTCATATAAACTAACATAGACGCACGGTAATTAAACAACATAGATTCATACATAGACTCTAGGTAGAGGACGTAGGGTATGTGATTCTCATAGACAAGGCATCGCCACCTCCCTAACGTCATAGCCTAGATCTACATCATCTAACTATGAACAATTAACTCAAACGATAAAACATAATTGGGGGGGATTAATTACTTAAAAGAAAAGAAACAGAAAATAAAGGCTTACATATTGCAGCCCTTAAATCGCTGGAAACCCTCAAATTATTCTACATTGTATCAAGATATGAATAGAGTGATTTTATTGAATGATATTCTAAGGTATATATTACAATTCTCGTAGCTGCTTGCTTATATAGAGGTTTGTGCCGACTTAGGGTGGTTCTAGAAGATAAGCACGATATAAGCCGGAAACCGACCCAAACCTAAGGCTCGGTCAACCGAAGAGCCGCACTCGGTCGACCGAAGCTATAGGCTCGGTCGACCGAACCTAAGTTTGCATGTTTAACACGTTTTCTTCGTCTAGCTTGTTCCCCACTGCACGCTTGCATGTTGATCCGATTAATCTTCCACTTAATGCTCCGATTTTCTTCCTTCCTTATCTTGAGATAATTGATTGAATGACATTAATCCTCTCGATTTGTTGTGATCTGCAAAATCAATAATTATCGCACAATAAATCGTTTAAAAACGAGTAAATACCAATTTACATAATATAAATCACATAACATTAAATATTAAATATAAACGTGTGATTTAATATAAAACGCGTATTATTAATCTCGATTTAAGGTCAATGTTGATGACTTTTACGGGTATAATTTGACCGTCATCACCACCTCTTATTTATAGTCAAAAGTGGCGCCCCATATGTGTGTAGAAGAAGACAATTTTTTCCCAATAAAATAAGGAAAATCAACTAGATTGATTTATCTCTTTAATTATAATTTATTTTGCCAATATCTTATATTGATTATAATTATCTTATTACCATAAATCTGTTTTTCCAAAATCAATTAATATCTTATATTAATATTATGGCAATCTTATTAATTAAAGTGCACAATCCAAGTGTATCTTATACACTCAATTGTGGCGCCCCATATGCCAATTAATTGGCTTCCGGAATATTCTTTAACTAATATAATTTATATATAATTAATATCTTGTATTTTATTTATTCATAATAAATAAATACCACCATATTAATTTACCACTATAACCTTTATAGTCTAGAGATAAACTTTCCTTATTTGGTTATCATCTATAACCGTATTTTAATCCGAATCGATGTTCATATGCGTGTGACCCGATAGGCTTCCGAATATGTTGGCCGTAGACACAAAGTGCAATTTACTAAAATGCCCTTCATACCTAACGATCACGGGATAGCGTCTAGCAACACACCGTGACCCCCAATCATCGGAAGATTCAAAAGCAATGACTACTACATTTCATGTGAAGCAGTTACCGTGTAACTTACAATCCTAACGCTGTAATAATATCCATACGATCGTATCTCGAGTGTCAATACATTAACGATCGTATCTTATAATCTGGATATCATGCTCTCTCGGAATAACACATTTACTCTCACTTTGCAAAGATTCTCGAGAACTAGACATTCCTTATAAGAAGGCTATTTTGGATATTCGATCACAATCATAGGATACGCGATTCCCGGACGACCAATCACGTATACTCCGCATGCTTCAATATCATACCCAATCACTATCGCATGATCGCTCCGTGGTTAGGAGAAATCTCAATAGCGTCAAAGCATGACAATCCACACCGTGATGCCATGAGGACTTCGGTCAAAAGGATAATTACACAACCGCCACATAGTGTGACACTTAATGTAAGTGGGTCAGTCTAACGTACGCATTCTCTAATACACGTCTACGTACAGTCCAAGTGTCCCTACACTTCGATAGACGAGATCTATCCCTACCTTCTAAAAGATAGAAGACATCCAATACGTGCTAGTCTGATTATGCTATCAATGTCCCATTTGATAATACATAAGACTAGAGACATTTAAGTACCAATCTTGTTATAGTGATTAGAGATCTCATCAACCATAATCACTATCATGGTTTCTCTATCACAGATTGACACTAGGGACGTTACTATATATATACAACAAATATGAAGACAAACAATATATATAATAACATAAGTGCTTTTATTAATCATAATAAAGTTATTTAATGAACTAAATAGTCTGTAAATGACCCGACCCGGTCGGATCCGGTCCAACCCGATTGGGTTTACGACACATTTCCAACACCTACTACCTTCACCCACCTCCCAACATTCCGACCCCAAAAGATCAACCCCAATCCTCATTGTATTTTTAACCGCACTTACAATACATTTCCACACACACCCCCCCCCCCCCCCTTCCCCCCCCCCCCCCCCCCCCCCCGCTCAAACGAATGCCATCCATCTCCCAAACACCCTCAACACCATAAATTGACACAACTACTTTCCTCCACAAAGCATTTTTTTTCGAAAGAAACCTCCACCATCATTTACCAAGCAACACCAAATTTCGAACCTTAAGACTACCCACCCCGATTCCCCCCCAAAAGTTTAGGAGCTTGCAATTTTTTCCAATCAACCCATGCAATTTTTTTTGAAGGCCCATCACCGCCCCAAAAAAAGGAAGATCTCACATTTTCCAGAAAGTTCAAAACGCATTCAGAAGGCTTGTAGACAGAGAAGAAGAAGAGCGGAAGAGCACCAAGTACAGCTTTAGTGAGAACCAATCTACCACCCTCTGATAAAGAAGACAATTTCCACACACCCAATTTCGCCTTACATTTCTGAATAATGCCTTCCCAAGCCTTTTTTCTCTTCATATTTTGTCCCACCCATAGTCCCAGTTATTTAAAAGGCAACATACTCTATACATTTAAAAACATCAACTGCATTGAGAATGTCACTTTCCGGCACTTTTATCCCTACCAATGAGCTTTTCCTCATATTAATTTTCAGCCCCGAGATCTTTTCAAAGCAAAGCAAAATCCGTTTAAGATTCCTTACATTTTTCAAACTCTATTTTCCCATGAAAACCGTATCATCCGCATATTGAAAATGAGAAATTGGAATTTGATCTTTTCCAATACGAACAATGGGGAATGTGATTTGTGTTTGTTCTAAACTGATCCTGAGAGTTATTTCTCCCAAGTTGCCTACGTATCCAATATATGTAATTGGAATCAATTATTTCGTAGTTCCATAGGGTATGTATACATAGGGGGCTTCTCGCCCTATTTCTTGTGCTACAAGTATTAGGATTTATTTCCAACCCCTAAGGATTAATTCGTGTAAATCTCTTTGATTTAGGGATAATTATGGTTATATTCGACTCACAGGATCAACATCCTAAATTATGGGATTCTTTCCATGTTTATCCTATTATATAGACACATGTTCAAATATCAAATAAGGAAAGCTCTCTCGTCCTGCGTTGAGCTGCTCACCTGACTTTAACTCACCCGACCTCCGTTAGACCTGAGCCGAACTACGGCAGTCTAGCAGGAAGGGCGCTAGGTCTTCTTTATTAGCCAATTGGGGGTCCCTGCCCCTTGTATTTATTATCTTTCTCTTTCTTCATTTATTGTGAGATCATTCTCTGAATGACACGTGATGAGGTCTAATCAGGTTATCGTCACATGTGGAAACCTCACAATTTTTATTAATGATTAAGCCACCCACACTTTGCACACACATCCCCAAAAAAATGATTGCTTCCGTTGTTTACTCTGGAAGCAGCAAGACTGAAGCAAAAACAGTCCCTCTACAAGCCCACTTGATCCGGGAAGTTATTGGGTGTTATATCCACATGCATCTATTTGACAAATAAACAAAGGACCACACAGTTTGAATTCTGTTTAAATATAAATGGTGTATATTTTGCGACATGGATGCACTCCGCATATGACGGGTGTACCCAATAACTTCCCCAATCATCCTCTGGTTTAGTTGGTCTTGTATTATACATTTATCATCATAAAACATCAGCATAACCTTTTTATCATTGATCAATCTTTTAATGGACATCATATTATAAGCAAAATCCGGAACACAAAATACATTTTTTTAGAGCGATTTTTACCCGGTCACTTTATCTGAAGTGATGTGATGCCTCACTTGCTCAGATCTTCATAATTTATATCTAGAATACAAACCATGTAGTTTGATCAAATGAACCATCACGTCACCATTTTTAAGAACAAGCATAGGGGTTGATGTTCACCTGAGACCTATATGAGTGACTTCATATATATAATCATTTATCCACTCGGTAGCCTTATAACTGTCATTCCTTGTACAACAATAGGATTTATCAAAGCACTATAAAGCCACAAACAATATGGTATTTGAGGCCATAATCTACAATCCATGTCTCAAGACTAAATCTAGTTTGTTTACCTGCTTGTGCAAACTCAACGTTTGCTGACATAATATATAAGGCTAGCTGTGAGGATGAGTTCAAAAGATTCAAAGTAGTGATAAATCCGCTACAAAAATCACCCTTATCTTTCGGTCAAGTTTAATTTAAGATTTGTCACTCATTTTTAAATTTGATAATTTTGTCACCTATGTTGTGTCATGTTTTGTAAAAATTACTCATTTTCAAATTTTCCGTGACAAAATATATGCTACCTAGCTAGATGACATGTGTTCATCAAGGCATAGATGACATGTGTCGTGCATCTTGGTTTTCATAACAGAAATGATGATGGAAGTAACTAATTCAGTAACAGAACGATGATAACAAAATGCAACATATTTGTTACGTTACTTAGTAAGAAATTGATAATCTATAATGTAAATATTTATTACAATTTAAAGAAAGAATACTACAACTATTTACAGACTTTCTGGTTTCAAGGTTTCAGCTCTAGTCAGTTGAGTTAAGCCTCATCGGCAATCGATAATGTAATTAGAGTTTAAATTTGTTACGGAACTAACATTTTACTAAAATTTGTGATATTGAGGGTTTTGGATTCAATTTTCTTTAATGTTCTCGCAAGGTATCCCTAGATATCCTCAAAATATTGACTGAGATTATTAATTCGAAAAACAGTTGGATATCAAAATGAGGACGTGAAGACATCCCCAACAAGATTTTTTGGATTAAGAAGGTTTCGAATTCGAAGCATCTTTCTCAAACGACTAGAGTCTAGAGAGTTTTTTTTTTTTTTTTCCGACCCACCCGACCTTCATAAATAGGGGACCCTGGCTCTTTAAAGTTTGGAATGGACAAGTACAGCTAGCACGAAAAATTGGTGTGAACAAAATAACATGTGATGTGATGAGGATTATCCATCTCCACATATACAATACTAGGTCCTTCATAGTCCACCTATCACACAAACATGTACACCTAATTAAACCCCCCTCCTCCTCCATTTCCATCTCCATTAAATCTCAAATATATATAATTAAATCAAACACACCGAAAAGATATTATCCGTACGTTAAGCTGATCATCATCAATGGGAGTTGTAGAAGAAGCCCACAACGTTAGAGTGTTGGGTTCCGGCGAGAGAACCGTCGTCCTCGGTCATGGGTTCGGCACCGATCAGTCGGTTTGGAAGCATTTAGTACCACACCTAGTTGATGAATACAAGGTTGTCCTTTACGACAACATGGGCTCCGGTCCGACCAATCCTGATTACTTTGATTTTGAAAGATATGCCACACTTGAAGGTTATGCTTACGATTTACTCGCCATTTTAGAGGAGCTTCAGATTACTTCTTGCATCTTTGTTGGCCATTCTTTGTCCTCCATGACCGGTGCCATCGCCTCCATTTTCCGCCCTGATCTTTTCTCTAAACTCATCCTCATTTCTGCTTCCCCAAGGTAATTATATATATGTATATATATAAGAAATTTTATAGTACAAGGTTGTATTGTATAAGGTTGTATCAAGAGAAACACTTATAGTCTTTCATTTTTATTCTCATTCATTTTCATATAATACAATAGGAGTAAGTAATATGACCCTTTTATTCCCCCGTAATTTGAAGATTTTTAAATACCGAAGATTACTATGGAGGATTTGAGAAAGAAGATATTGATCAGCTGTGCAATGGATTAGAGTCGAACTACAAGTCGTGGTGTTCCGGATTTGCGCCGCTGGTGGTGGGTGGCGACATGGAATCGGTGGCGGTGCAAGAATTCAGCCGGACTTTGTTCAATATGCGGCCGGACATAGCGTTGAGTGTGTTCCGGACGATCTTCACATTTGACCTGAGACATTTTTTAGAACGTGTTATTGTTCCTTGTCATATCATTCAGAGCACCAAGGACTTGGCGGTGCCGGTGGCGATATCTGAATATCTGCACCAGAAACTTGGTGGTAAGTCGGTGGTGGAGGTCATGTCGACGGAGGGTCATCTCCCTCAGTTGAGTTCACCGGAGATCACCATTCCGGTTGTGATTAAACACATCCGTCAAGATATTGTGTAGACCTTTTTAATTTAGTGCTTTGTGTTTAGGTTCCTTGTGCTTTAATTTAGTCTTTCTTTTTATAAGGAATGATATATAGGGCACATAATCAATTGGCACAATATTTATGACATGTAGATGAATATTGTGTGTCGATCCCTGTGGCCATATATATCATTTCCTTTTTTCTTGATTTGGTTTTTTATTTGTAATTGGGCAAATTTATTTTCTCTGTTAGCACCTGGCTAACGTTTCACTTGCATAAATTAACATGTTTTGTATAAAATACACTTTCTCATTCAAAAAATGATTAAGCCGCTAGATTATATTGAGTCGTTGTGTCACACATTAAAAATTCATTAATATATGAGTCATGCCATATTGAATGATATGTGGTGATATTTGAAAATCACCATTGAGATTTGAACTAATATGGACTTTGAAATAGTGAATTGTTGAGTGTTGGGATAGGTGTATCGTGTGGAGTGATTTACGGAATAGATTCGTAATTAATAGACTTAATTACGGATTATTAAACTATAAAATAAATAATGCCAAAGATAAATTCGTATTATCTAACAGATTTAACAAAATCAATATTACGTGCAAATCTAACTCGAACAACGAATAAGAAAATTACGATGCATAAAATAAAAGACTAAAGATCAAACCGAGACGAATAGATACTATTTCCTTAAGAAATATTGTTCCGGTATGGTGTCCACGATAGTAGCAATTGTCTCCCAAGATACAACGGCTTTATGTCTCGAATTTAGAGACACTTCAAAAATCGGAGCTCCGCCGAACTTATTAAGTGCTCCAACTTCTCTTCGACTCAAGACTAGATCTATATGCTAGATTTTTTGTGGTGGAAAAGACTAGAGAAAATCGAAACATTAAACCTGCATCCATGATGTTCTTTATATATAGTGGAGAGCAGGAGTCAATGCTTGAATCTGATTGGTCGAAACACATCATCAAACTTTTCCACTTGGAAAAGTATTGGCCGACTTCTACCTCAAGGAAAGAAGCTAGGCGCCCGAGTGTGGGAATCTCCTACACATTTTCAATCAACTTTAGGCCTTAATTTCTCATTCATCCGATATCCGAATTGAGTGATTCAAAATCCCATCATTAACTCTCGATGACATAAATCGAAGCCTATCCGTAATCCACGCTAAAGTTGACCGTTCAACCCTTCAACACTTCAAAAATGGCTTTTCTCCAGCATTGAATTCTCCATGGTGGAGTTATCTTTTGAACCACCTGCAAAAGAGTTAAGACGGAGGAAAGTGAATAAAGAAATGGTTGCATGGATCAATTGTGCCAACGAGGTATCCACTCCGTAATAATTACATATCTTAGATTAGTGTGGTTGTGGTTTTAATCACACTTTTTTAGGTGTGATTGAAATTATAATATATCTCGTTTTTAAGAGTGATAACAACTACTAAAATAGATCACAAGTTTTTAAATGAAGTGTGAGATTTCGGATTCAAGTTTAATAAGTGTGGCTCGTTAATCCGAGTATCCGGTTCGAGTCCAACAAAAAAAAAAAATATATGTGTGCTTATATATTGTTTTTGAAAAAAAAACTAATAGAGATAAAAAAAAAATCATGCGTGTGTACCGTAAAAAAAATTAAACAAGATCAACCATAGTTTTCACTTTTCAGGTTCATAGCACATAAGTGAGCAGGTTCAAAGAAAATACATTTGTGAAAAGATTTACAGGTAGTGACGTATTTTAAAAAGTTGAATTACCAACATAAAATTTATGAAAGTATTAAAATTATGGAAAATTAGGGATAATGACACAATCTGGAATATTTTTAAGAACGTAATGACGTATATATTTTTTATAAAAAGTTGAATTACCAACATAAACTTTATGAAAATATTAAAATTATCCTAGTTGACATCCCAAATCAATGTTCTTAAAAGCACATTCTATTTTATCTGTGAAAAAAAAAAGTAATGATAAGTTTACTTTCTCGGGTCTAAACCATTATACCTTAGACAATCTCATAGTTATAATTGTTTTAAGATTTTTTAAAAAAATTATAAGTAAAAAATATATGATGGAAAGATGATGGTGTAATTTTTCAAGTAAACCTATGACTCAAAAAAAAAAGGGGAAAAAAAAATGTTCGAGCACGTCATTCTCGTACGTGTCTACTAGTCATTGGTTCCCGCTCTACCCTTGCCGGGAAAAAAGAAACAAAAAAAAATCCCACAGTACTTTCACTGTCCGCGTACATGAACCATCAATCATCTCTTCCTGTAATCTGTCTTAAATTCGAAAACCCTCACTCGGCCATTAAAAACGCTTTTTAATTTCCTTTATCAGCGGACAATTTCTTTCATAAAATCGCAAGCAGCAGAAAAAATCCCATCGGCCGGCCAAGACGGAAGAAGTTAATAATTAACGGCAGCAGAAAAAATTAATGGGACGGCGGAGGACATGGCCAGTGAAGTTGAACAGGCTATATGCATTGGTGAGGAAACTGTCGATGAAGGTGAAAACAATCTTGGCCGTCATAATTGTGTTGCTGATGATCGTAGCCCTTAATTATATGGTTAAGGATCACAATCATTTTTTCGTGGGTTCAGAGGCTGTTCATTTCCTTGGAATCATCGTTCTGATTTACAAACTCACCACTCACAAAACTTGCTCCGGTATTAATTCTCACTTTTATTAATTATATACGCTGTTATTAATGTGAATTATAAATAATAAATATTCTCTTCTGTTTGATTTTCATTTATTCCGAAAATTTGTATAGATTATTCGCTGACTCAGTCTAGCTTAATTCCTCAGTCCTCCATTTCCACTAAAAGATAAAAGAAAAGATATTCTTTGCCGGCAAGAAGTCGGTTTTAATTTGTTGACTGAATGTGGGATTATATCCCACAGTATGTTTACTATAGAAATAGTGCGTATATATCTTTGTTTTGAATATATATATAAATTGTTGTACGTATAGGGCTATCATTGAAGAGTCAAGAGATGACAGCAATGTTCCTGGTTGTTAGATTATTCAGCAGTTTGTTTATTAAAGGTGACGATATCCACACAGTTCTTGATTTGTCAACACTTGTCTCCACATTGTGGGTTATATACATGATGAGATACAAATTGAAGTCAACTTACATTTCTGAGCTTGATTCTATGCCCAGAATCTACTTGGTAATTAAAGCATTTAGCCCTTAATTTTTCTTATCCCATTAATTAATCAACAATATTCTTTGAAGTTGAACTCTTTAATTAATTAATGATGTATATATATATATACACATACACAGGTGGTGCCATGTGGAGTTGTAGCAATATTAGTTCATCCCCATACAAAGCAATATGTAAGAATGATTAGAATGTTGTGGGCTTTTTGTGTTTACTTGGAAGCTGTTTCTGTCTGCCCTCAACTTCGAATGATGCAGAATGCCATGGTATTAATTGTCGATCCTATTCCTATATGCCTCCACCCTCCTTAATTACAGGAAAGTAATTAAACATCTAATTGTAATTAATACTGAAAGAAATGTACTATATATTAATGCAGATGATAGAACCATTTACAGCGCATTATGTGTTTGCCTTGGGTGTTTCGAGATTCTTGACTTGTGCTCATTGGATCATTCAGGTCAGTAATGTTCTTACATAGACGGATCACATCTCTGTTTCACTACATATTTCAAAGGGTAATGATACGGACACAACCACTCGCTACCACAACGAACGACACAATTTCAGGCACACCGTTGATTATAATGTAGCTAGGCCCATTGATCATGATGCATTGCCGTCGCAATCAACGGTGTAGATCGAGGTTGTGTCGCTCATTGTAGCCGAGTGGTTGTGCCCGTATCATTACTCATATTCAATTCTTCTTAGCCATATATACTTGCTTAATAAGAGAGAGAGAGAGAGAGATTTTTGTATGAAAAATGAAATGGTTGTGTCATAATGAATCTATAATCATCAATAGGTCGTAAAACATGATTAATGGTGCAAAAAATATCTTTTGAGATAACCGTTGTGTTAGTAGCTTTTCAAAAAACAAAATTTCATATCATCACAATAACTCGATCGATACAATAAATATCACAACATGATGATATGTTAGTAAGGCATATTATGAAGTGACGTTTTTCAGAGAGGGGTCTCAATGCCACGTCAATGTTGTGGTATTTGTCGTATCACTGTTACGGTGGTCGTATCTGTAACATTATTATTATTAAAAAAAGAAAACTAAAAAACAATTTAAATTCACTATGTATGCAGGTGTATGAGACAGGTGGAAGATATATATTATTAGTAGGAAGTGGATACATATGGCTTCCAATGCTTCTTGTTGCTGAGATTGTGCAGACTTTCATCTTAGCTGATTTCTGTTACTATTACATCAAGAGGTTCATTTTTATTTTCTGCTTTTTCTTAATTTTTCTATGCTAATATTATTTAAATATTAGGTTAAATTAACCTAATATTTTGTCTGGTTTTTTTCATGCTGCAGTGTTGTGGATGGCCATGTCTTATCCAGCCTGCCCCTGCCCGTCTAAAAAAGCCTTTTTTTTATATTCTCTTGTTTATTTTTATTTTTTAAGATTTAAACTACATTCTTACCAAACAATTAAATATATTATGGTCTTATTGATACTACTTGCCCATCAATTCAACAACAAACAAAGCTCTGAAATTCTGTAACAAACAGTTTTCTAATCGAAAAAAAAAAAACGAAAAAAAAAACATTGCATGACCTGTTCTTGACCAATAATAATTGTAGTATATGGCTCGGTTATGGATATGTAAGCGAGTCAACTAGTTCGTGAGTTTTCTCTATTAATGAGATTGGCTCGAGTCAAAACTTGACTCGGCTTAAACTAACTTGAATTTGAAAGTGACTCGACTTGAAAATTAATTAAACGAATGATAAATAAACAATGTAATAATCAACTCATTTACTCGTAAGTAAACTCAAATACATACTGATCCACCTACCTATAAAATTGAAAGGCAAAAAAACCCCACATGAAACCACATCCCTCATTTGCAAAAAATGGGCTGTTCCAAACGTGTCACCTGTCCATTTTGTGTAAAAATTTTACTTTTTACCTAACTTTTCTTTTTTTTTTTTAAATTTATTTTCTCCTTTTCTCTTTCTTCTACTCGATCTTTTCCTCTTCACTTTCCCCTCCCAAAGTTCGTTCCGAGTAAAAGCCAAAAAAAATCCGTATGGGACGTGTTGATTTTCTGTCCTGTCGGTCAATTGGTACTTGCTACAGGCGGCGGCGTTGTGTAAAATCTGCCAGATGGTGTATTTTTCGTTGGGTATTAACTTGCTTTCTTGTACCGTTGATGCATATGTCTGATCTGTAGTTGTCCATTAGGTTTCCTTCATTTATCTGTTGGATTTCGGCTCAACCATCTAGAAATTAAGAGGCCTCCATATCCGAGCTGGGGCTTTTTACACCATAATGTTGTTTTGTTTTGTGTTTTGTGTTTTGTGTTTTGTGTTTTGAAGCCATGCTAAGTAGCCCATATTCTATGTGTCTAAGTTTTAGTTTTTTAACTACCGGAAATATTTACATATTATGGCTATTAGTTGTTTTTCCATCAACGATTAATAGTTTTAGATAATATGTAAAGTTGCTCTTTTATGTATTAAAAAATATCAGTACCTATTTTGCTTATGCTTTCTTGTGTTTTCCCATCAAACATTATCATGGGTGATGTAATATTGTGTTGTCTTTGTAACTTAAAATGGACACCATTACTTTTATAATATATACATGGCTTTTTATCGTAACATTCATCTTTAAACGTATTATGACTTTTTTTTTTGTATTGTTTATGAATTCACTTAATGTTCTCAAAACAACTTGGTATATGTAACATTTACAAATTGAAATTCTCAACTTGCTTATAGATACAGTTAAATACGATATATAATTCAATATACTTGGAATATGATGTGTTTTGCACATACTCAATCACTAGTATCTATATGAAATGAAAAGGCATACATAAAGTGAATTTTCTTTTTCACAGCACATACAACAACATCACATTCATTGTTACATCATGCACACTATGATAGCCAAAATTAAAAAACTCACTTTTATTATTAAAATACTACAATAACCGGAAGATAGTGAGCAATTGCTTGACGTGTATCTCGAAGACTCTGCGACTGTCGAAGATTTTACGGTTCATGACTGTCTAGTACAAGACTGATTAGCCATGTTATCTAGTTTCAAATATGTTTCCTTTACTTTTATTCGGCGTTTAGGGAATGTCCTTGCACATTTTAGCTCGACATGCTTTGTTAGTTTCGACTCGGACATCTTGAGGCATATCAACCCCGGGTGAGTTTTTGGCGTTTGTTTAGCGGATGTTGCTTAATAAATGTTCTTTTTTCCTAAAAAAAAAATAAAAAATAAAAAATAAAAACCGGAAGAAATAAAAATTTAATAAAAGAAAGAAAGAAAAAAATCTTTCCTAGACCACAGTTTTTGCTTAGAAAGAGTAACTTATTACATTTTAACACTTTGGTTGCATGTAAAAAAATTATGTATAGTCATGAGTCAAAGGTTAATATTTGAAAATTTTAACATGTCAATAAATAGATATTAATACATAAAAATTATAAACTTAACCGTAAAATATACATAGAACTTTTTTTTGGAGGGATCAGGTGACCCAAATGGGCTAAGGTGGAGCCGTCCCTGGTTGTGGATCAGGGTAGTGACAGTCTCACATTCTCATTTACATCCAAACATTTCTCGTTGTGTAAATTAGAGCTTTTGTGACCTGTTGAAAAACATGCCAATGTGATTTACAGCAGAAGTGAGACATCACACAGTGTGAAAAATTGAGCAAATGGAGGTGCTCTTAATCAGAGGATCTGTGTCAAATGATGGGTGTGAAGGGGTTACCGATCCCCTCCTTCCTTTTTCACTAGCAAAATGGTTTTAGATAAGCTATTGCGTGTATCATTGCATGACAAAAAAAGAAAAATTCTCCTTTCCACTTTTGAGCTTGGGTCAGGTTGGGTGTTTCGGTTCGGTTTGGTTTGTTCTAATTACTATTCGGTTAGGTCCAGAAACTTTAATTTTACACAAACCAAACCAAAACATTATATGAATTTCAATGCTTTGGTTTTTACCGGTTCGGGTTTAGGTTAATTCGGGCCCGGGGACAGTTTCTAGCAATTCTAAATTTTATCCAAATGAAAAACTGGAGAACATATAGTGTGCGTAGTTATTTTTACGATAAAAATAAATAGTTTTATATAAAAGATTATTTAGCCATGCATAATCAAACTAATCTGCCGATTAATCATTACACTTCACGTAACCACTAAACCATAAATACCGCAATAGCAAACAAACACTTCTCCCCTGTTAGAATATAAGGACTAATCTTGTATTTATGGTTAATGTAAGGGTCTAGCATGTTATGTAGTGACACCTAGATGGACACTTGTCATTCTATTAGCAAGGTTGTTATTTCCATTATCTAGGCACTAGTATATGATGCTGTAAGTCTGTACTTTTGGAATCTAATGAAACATTATCTTAATATCCTTTCTTCCAAATCTTATGTTGGTATCGGAGCCTTGAAATGGCCGACGCCGTCGCTAGCTCCGGCGTTCAAACGCCGGATAGCTTATCTTCGTCTTCTCCGATAATCTCCCTGCCAACTACCACTATTCCTATCTCAGCACTATCCATTGGTTCGATTACCACTCCCATTAGACAGTTCAACACTGGGGAAGCCAGCTCCTTCTCCTCCACCATTTCTTCACCTTATACCTTCACCACCAACTACATGCAGATTCCGGTAATCTCTGATTCTACACGCTTCTTTCCGACCACCACTCTCACTGGTCTTCCTCGTACCGGGTTGCCTCCGGTTCCTCCGTTCCTGAATTCATCCGTTGGAGCTTCTTCACGAGCTGTCACCACAGCTTCATCACCCTTTGGAGGTCATCTCAATCAGAGCTGCACTGTCAAACTCGACAGAAACAACTATCTTCTATGGAAATCCACAATCCTGCCGATTGTCAGGGGTCATCGTCTGGAAGGTCATTTGAATGGCACTACGGTGTGTCCACCCCAATTTCTCACAGTTACTGGTCTTGGAGCCACAATTAATCCAGCATTTGATGATTGGCTTGCTACAGATTCCTTGCTTATGGGTTGGATCATGGCCTCTATGACAGAACAGGCCTTGATGGAAGTTGTTGGATGTAACACTGCTCATGAAGTCTGGAGCACACTTGAGATTCTCTTCAACAATAGATCTGAGGCTCGAATGTTGGAGTACAAAGGAGCACTGACCAGAACAGACAAAGGATCCAATTATATGATGGAATACCTGGCCCTGATGAAATCCTACTCTGATGGCCTTGCAGCTGCAGGTTATCCTATCTCTAACTCAGAATTGATTTTAGCAGCTCTTGGTGGACTTGGAAAGGACTATGAGTCTGTCATAGTGAATATTACGTCCAGGATTGGGTCCCTTTCCTGGCAAGAAGTGCAATCTCAATTGGTTACTCATGAGCGTTTGTTGGCACGGTTTAATCCTACTCTAACCTTGGATGTGCCATCCCCTGCAGCTCATGTTGCTACCCATAAACCTGGTGGCAGAGGTAGAAGTACTGGTTATGGTGTCAACAATCAACATTCAGGCAGGGGTCGTGGTTTTAGAGGTGGATCTGGAGGTAGAAATCAAGGCAACGAGAGGGGAAGGTTCGGACTGAACCGCTTGCCAAGTGTGTGGAAAACCTGGTCACATTGCAGCAGAATGCTATCACAGATATGACTCATCATATACTGGGCCAGTGCAGAACAGTAACTTCAATGGTAATACTCAAAACTCGCCAGTGCAGAACGGTAACTTCAATGGTAATACTCAAAACTCTGGAAATAGGCCTAATTCTGCTTATGTGGCTGCTGCAGATACCTTCATGGACCCCAGTTGGTATGCAGATAGTGGTGCCTCTAGTCATATTGCCTCTGATTTAAACAGCCTGCATCTAAGTTCAGGATATGAGGGGACTGATGGACTTACTGTAGGTAATGGTGAATCTCTTGAAATTGCTCACATAGGTCACTCTAAACTATTCACTAATGATCACTCTAAATTATCCTTGAACAATATTTTACATGTGCCTAACATCACTAAAAATCTCTTGAGTGTTTCTAAACTTACTTCAGAGAATCCTGTCTTTCTTGAATTTCACTCTAATTGCTGTTTTGTGAAGGATCTGTCAACCAAGAAAGTTCTTCTGGAAGGAACCCTTAAGAATGGTCTCTATCAAATGCACCTTCCAGTCAACCTGAGCTCCCTTCCATCCAAAGAATCTGCCAAGTCCTCTGCTGTCAACTCCTGTCTTAGTTTCAATAAGGCTGCTGATCAACATTCTGCCTTTGTTGTTAGTAGTGAAAAAGCCAATGTTTGGCATAGAAGATTAGGTCACCCTTCTGCTAGGGTTTTGAATCATGTATTGGGAAGTTGTAATGAATCTCTGAACTTGAATGAAAAGATTTCTTTCTGTGAAGCTTGTTGTCTTGGAAAACAGCATGCCCTGCCTTATTCTTTATCTTCTACTAAAACTTCAATGGCTTTTGAACTTGTGCATTCTGATTTGTGGGGGCCTGCCCCTATTCATTCTTCTTCTGGTTATGCCTATTATATTGCCTTTTGTGGATGATTTTACTAGATATACTTGGATCTTTCCTCTTAAATTAAAATCTGACTCCTTAACAGCCTTTAATCACTTTAACAGTCAAGTTCAAACTCAGTTTAATTCTACTATTAAATGCCTTCAAACAGACTTGGGGGGAGAATTTAGGTCCTTTGAGCCTATACTTAAGAACCTTGGTATACAGTTTAGGCATCCTTGTCCACATGCTCATGCTCAAAATGGCAAGGTGGAAAGAAAACATAGGGCCATTGTAGAAATGGGACTTACCTTACTAGCTCAAGCCTCTATGCCCCTAAAGTTTTGGTGGGAAAGTTTCCTGCATTCTGTCAGGTTAATAAACTATTTGCCTACTCCTGTTCTTGATCACAAAACTCCTTTTGAATGTCTTTTTGGAAAGTTACCTGATTACAGTTCACTGAGAGTTTTTGGGTGTTCTTGTTACCCCTATCTAAGACCTTATCAGAATAGGAAATTTGATTTTCATTCCAAGAAGTGCACTCATTTAGGACTTAGTCCTAATCATAAAGGATATTTGTGTTTGGATTTTTCAGGAAGATTATACATTTCTAGGGATGTTCTGTTTGATGAAAACACTTTACCTTATGCCTCATCCATTTCCTCCACACCTGTTTCTAATTCAAAAGACTTGGCAACAGCTTCTGCTATGTCCCTTCCTACTGTAACTAACACCACAGGACACTCTTTCTGTAGTCCTGAATCCTCTGTCAGATCTACAAATTCTACTGATCACCATTCTTCTCCTATCTCCCTTGACACTCCATCTACTCTCTCTCAGTCCATTGCACACTCACCAATGCCTTCCAGATCCACACCTTCACCTGTCCAGTTTCATCAAGAATTCCACACTCCTTCTCCACTGTCCACTTCTTCTCATACTACTGATCATCAGGCCTCTCCTACACCTATACAATTCATACCTACACCACCTACAGCACTCAAACCTACCATAACTAATCAGCATCCAATGCAAACAAGAGCCAAAAGTGGCATCTTCAAACCTAAAACCTACTCCTATCTTGCAACTTCTGTTCCCTCTTCTCATTCACCAGAACCTACTAAAGTCTGTAAGGCCCTTTCACATCCTGACTGGAAACAGGCTATGCAAGATGAGTACAGTTCTCTCATGAGGAACCACACTTGGGATCTGGTTCCAAAATCTCAAGCACACAACCTTGTGGATAATAGGTGGGTGTTCAAGCTCAAGCTTAATCCTGATGGTACTGTGAACAAACACAAGGCAAGACTGGTTGCCAAAGGGTTCAATCAAACTCCAGGAGTGGACTATTCTGAGACTTTTAGTCCTGTTGCTAGAGCATCAACCATCAGGATTATTCTGGCCATTGCTGTTGCTCTAGACTGGCCTATTAAACAGGTTGATATTAACAATGCATTTCTCAATGGAACTCTATTTGAGTCTGTCTTTATGAAGCAGCCTGAAGGTTTTATTGATACAAGTAAACCAGATTATGTCTGTCATCTTAAAAGGGCCATATATGGTCTGAAACAGGCTCTTAGGGCCTGGTTTGATGAGTTGAGGAAACAACTTGTGTCTTGGAATTTTGTGCAGTCCAAAGCTGATCCTTCCCTGTTTATTTTTCACCATGGTAAGGTACATTTGTGTGTGTTAGTATATGTAAATGACATTCTGATTACTGGAAATGATACTGGAAAAATCCAGCAGTTTATTCAGTCCCTCCATTCCAAATTTTCTCTCAAAGACCTGGGTGATTTGCATCGTTTCTTGGGGGTACAAGCTGTTAGAGATAGCTCTGGGTTGTATCTGTCTCAACATGTTTATGCTCAGCAACTGTTGGACAGGTTAGGATTCCAAAATTTTAAGCCATGTTCTACTCCCATGGTGGTCTCTACCAAGACCAAACCTGACACTACCCTTATGTCCAATCCTACATTGTACAGAAGTACAATTGGTGCACTGCAATATTTAACTTTTACTAGACCAGACCTTGCATTTGCTGGTAATACTCTTAGTCAGCATATGCAGGCACTTAATTTAGCTCACTGGCAAGCTGTCAAGCATCTGCTGAGATACATCAAAGGGACTCTTTATTATGGTCTTCTTTTCAAGCCTTGTCAACCCTTGCATATCCACAGCTTCAGTGATGCAGACTGGGGGTGTGATAAAATAGATAGAAAATCTGTGGCTTCTTATTGCATTTTCTTGGCTGGTTCTCTTGTGTCTTGGTCATAAAAAAGCGAAGATGTGGTGTCCCGTTCCGGCCGAATCGAATATCGTGCCCTTGCTAATGCGATCGAAACACGGTGGTCGCTCAATGTTCTCCGTCCGAGTTACAGCTCAAACCAACTGCTAAACCAATACTGTGGTGTGACAATCTAGGAGCTGGGGCACTAGCACACAATCCTGTTATGCACTCTAGAGTGAAGCACATTGAACTGGATGTCCACTTTGTGAGAGATAAAGTAATGCAAGGACAAATGCTTGTCAACTATGTTCCAACTTTTGATCAAGTGGCAGATGCACTGACAAAGCCTCTTCCTGCTGCCATGTTCACTTATTTTCGAAGCAAACTCAATGTGGTGTTGACCCCATTTCATTTGAGGGGGAATGTTAGAATATAAGGACTAATCTTGTATTTATGGTTAATGTAAGGGTCTAGCATGTTATGTAGTGACACCTAGATGGACACTTGTCATTCTATTTCCCCACTCATACCGTTTTTGGTGCATCTCCAATATCATTTTCAATATATTATTTCATGATATACAGAACAATTATAGGGTGAAAATTCAAATAATATAAGTAACATGAAGCATGGATATTAGCAATATTTACAAATTATCTCCAAAGATAATTTGAATGGAAAAACGGTCTTTGAATAGTTATAAGTGTGGCTTAACCAATACCCATACCCATAGAAGAAATATTTTCTTAACTAACATAATCACATGAAAGTGGTTTCACAAAGCTATCATAAGTAACACAAATGATAAGTAAATAGACTTTCTTAACCAAAAGGATGCCATTTTATGTACAAGTAATTATTTGGGTCGGGTTGGGTCAGGTTGGCGCAGAAAGTAGTTGAACCAATCCATTGTAATTCGGTTTGGTTTGAAACTAAACCATGGGTGGCCTTGTAGAGATCAAGGCCCTAAGCCGGTTCTTCGGATCGATGAGGTCTCTTCTCAATTCTTTTTTTTTAGGAACAAACATTTTATTAATCAAAATTCGCCAAACAAGCGGTCAAAACGTCATCCAGGGGTGAAGATCCCCAAATGTCCGAGAAAAAACCAAAAACCATGACGAGCTAAAAAGATGCACCGGGACATTCCCCACACGCCGAATAAAAAAAAAAAGAAACATGCGTGTTAAGAATCAAGCGTTTCCCGTTGTACTAAAATCAATTGGTTGTAGTAAATGTGCTACTATACTTTCTTATACATTAAGAGTGTGGGTAATATGTCCCAACACCCCCCTCACGTGTTGGCAATCTGTTATCAAGCGCTTACTGTTGTACTAAAACTAATTGATTGGGCAATATGTCCCAACACCCCCGCAATCTATTATCAAACGCTTATTGTTGTACTAAAACTAATTGGTTGTAGGGCAATCTGTCCCAACACTCTCCCTCAAGTGTGGGCAATCTCTCTCAACACTTGCAATTTTTTTTTTTAAAATAATGTTCAAACCAGGGTTCGATCTCGTGACCTCTGGATCCGATACCATGTTAAGAATCAAACGCTTACCGTTGTACTAAAACCAATTGGTTGTAGTAAATGTGCTACTATATTTCCTTATACATTAAGAGTGTGGGCAATCTGTCCCAACACCCCCCTCAAGTGTTGGCAATTTGTCCAACACTTGCACAATTTTCATTCAAGTGTGTGGGCAATCTGTCCCAACTCCCAACAATGCGTAAAACTAGGTAAACGTGCCAAACAATCCTGGACGAGACAGAATGGGCAATAAGATCCTCCCATGGTCGTTGAAGAAGCACAACACATGCCAAACAATCAATTTCCACTTCTAACCACTGAATCCTAGATGCAGCGCCTCCTCTAGAGCCAAAGAGATGGCCTTAAGCTCCAAATATTCCACCGAGTCCCCAGGATCAAAATGATACGTAAAGGAATGTAAAACTGAGCCATGTGAGTCACGGAAGATCACCCAATACCTGCACCTGTCTCTGTGACTGACGCGTCAACATTTCTCTTCACTACCCCAGGCTGCGATTTCGACCATCGATCTGGCAAAGGTGGGCCCGAGCCTTGGGTTCAATAACTCGCCAATGCCTCTACATACTCGGTGAAGCTGTCAAAGATCGCACACAAACCGTGGAGACATAAACCGGTTGACTATCAGAAACTGCCGAACAACGAGCCTTCCAGATCCCCCACATTAGCCCAACAAATCTAGCCACATCCTGAACGCCTTGCTCCGCTATCAGTCGCATAAAGAACTCCGCAAAGGTGTGGCGGACCGAAGATGCTGTAAAATGTGACTGTACGGCGACGCTTGCCAAACTCTAGCGGCCAACTCACAGTCAAAGTTAACATGCCGTAGTGTTTCTAATACATACTAGGCAAATACCATCCCCCAAGTTCCTCCTCTGCAGACTCTGGCTAATGGCAAGACAATCATGTAAGTATCTCCACAGAAAATACTGGATACGCGGCTGGACAGGAAGTCCAAAAGTTTCTCCAGATCTAACCTTGGCCCCCCGAAGTAGACGGTCCCGCCACCGCCGACGGTCGATAGAGTGATAAAGCCAAAAAATAACCGGACCGGACGGTGTATACCCCCTATGATCATAGTGCCACATGCGTCGATCTGGATGACCGTCTGGCGTCTCTTCTCAAATCTTAACGATTTTTCGGAAAAATAAACTCTTGTAATGTATAAACTTAACAAATCGTAATCCCATTTGGTAAAAAAAAAAAAAACTAACGGCATATAAGATAATGAAAAGCCTACGTAGACAATTAATACAATATACCTAAAATACACTTTACAATGTTTTTTTTATCAGCCATGACTTTATGACTTATCTGCTTTAAATTCTCGATTGAACCAGCGAGCATTTAAGATTGTAGCTGTGCTATTTCCTTACAAAAATGTGGTACATATTCCACTCATTCTTTTGGTTTTAATGGCTCCTTTTTGTGGGTTCAGGAAAAAAAAAAAAAAAAAAAAAAAGAAAAAAGTGAGTTTGAATGATCAACCTCCATTCCTCCGCTGAATTTCATAAAGAACACCAAAAAAATCATGAGTTTGGATTATAGAAAATGTTCATTGCAAAAAAAAAAAAAAAAAAAAAAAAAAAATCAAAAACAGACATGCAAGGCAATTGCACTATTATTTGAGAATAGGATCGTAATCAACAATTTTTTTGGTACTTGGATGAAAATAAATGTGCAAGGCACAACTGAGTGATTGTAAAATTGCAAAAATGAAGAAAGCACCTGTTAAGATAATGGTATGGAGGAAAAAAAAAAAAAAAAGTGTTTGAACATGGAGAGAAGTCAAACTCAATTTTTTTTTCATAGTCCTGGTAATCCCATTTCTAAATTTGATCGTGCATTTTCATTCTCAAAGTAATTTTAGGATATTGATGAGGTAGTAATAATGGTGAGTATTCTCACTCTTATTAATTAAGAAGAAATTATTAAGGGTATAATTGGAACTTCAATCCTAATAAGTCAAACAAGACAAGTATTTTGAGATTTAAAACTATTTAAAGTTATATTTACTATTTAAAGAGAAGTGGAACTAAAACATCTAACTCGTTAGGGAAAGAGTAATCCAACAGATAAATATTCATATGTATGAAGCATATACATGTTTTACATATGCATTATAGCACACACACGCACACATCAATGATATGAAGAAAACAAAAAGTGAAAATTCGTCAAGCCTTCACACAAATATATATATATATATATATATATATATATATATATATATATATATATATATATATATATATATATATAAAATCAAAAACGACCCACACAACATGTTCAAAAATTATACGATGCCAATAATTGTGGTTATATTGCTAGCTTTTAAGATCGTTACGCGGGAGAACGAATATTTCAATCGAGAATTTTTTACTGCTTTTAAATGATTTTTATAATTAGGTTAGGTGAATTATGTAATTATGGTAGGTTTGTTTTTTTTTTAAATTTTGAGGCGGCTAAATTGCCAGATATGACATAAATTTATGAATATTTTTTTAAATAGCGAATTTGAATATAATTATTTTTTTAAAACACATTTAATGTAAGAATAATTAGCATTAATGTGACCCGGATTTATTCCCTATTTTTATTAGGAAAATCAAATTTTAAATAATTTTTCTAATTATGGTATGCGGTTATTGTAATAATGACAGTTATATAGGATGTATTTAATGTCTGAATAATTATTGAGGTGAAAAATATCCCTAATGATGTTTTTTGAAAAATAAAAACAAAATTTAATGGAGAAATATTTAGCATTAATTGAGGTTACTAATTTGTAGGGATGAATTTAATGTCTGAATATTTCCTTTTTGAATTTAATTTAATGTTAATATATTTTTTATTAATTGGTAAATTGATTTAATATTTTTTTTGAATATTATAATTTAAATAAAAAATATTTCACATTTAATTCCATATTTGATTGAATTTAATGCGAAATATTCCCTATTTTTATTAAGAAAATCAAATTTTAAATGTTATTTCTAATTATGGATGAATTTATTCCCTATTATTATTAGAATAATCATATTCTAAATGATTTTTCTAATTATGGTCGAATTTATTACCTATTTTTATTAGGAGAATAAAATTTTAAATGATTTTTATAATTAGGGTAGGTGAATTATGTAATTATGGTAGGTTTTTTTTTTTTTTTAAATTTTGAGACGGCTAAATTGCAAGATATGACATAAATTTATGAATATTTTTTTAAATTGTGAATTTGAATATAATTATTTTTTTTTAAACACATTTAATGTAAGAATAATTAGCATTAATGTGAGCCGGATTTATTCCCTATTTTTATTAGGAAAATCAAATTTTAAATAATTTTTCTAATTATAGTATGCGGTTATTGTAACAATGACAGTTTTTTTTCCAAAAAAAATTAGAAGATTGTGAGCCGGATTTGTTCCCTATAATTATGGTAGGTTTTTTGAATTTAGTTATTTTTTAATGTGAAATAAGATAGGGTAATGAGATAAATTTAATTTGTAAGAATATTTGAATATTATAATTTAATGCAATAATATTTCGCATTAAATTCAATATTTGATGGAATTAGATGCAAAATATTCCCTATTTTTTATTAGACAAATCAAATTTTAAATGATATTTCTAATTACGGCCGAATTTATTCCCTATTTGTTTTTTTGATATTTATTTAGTTTTTTATATTTTCATTTTTACTTAAAGAATGGATGCTTTTACCTAAACATACTTGATGACATCATAATCAATTAACAGAAATTGTGAATACCTAAACACATACTCATGCATTTCAACAAAATTTAAAATCGTTTTTGCGATAAAAATATGTATAAAAATGATTCAAATGAACAACGGGAATGGTGGTGAACCTTCAATTAAAAATGACGTATCCGTTGGCCGATCTCAAACTTGATCTCGAATCCTAGAACGTGGTGCAACCACGATGAACATGTAGTGTCAAAGTAGCCAGACAGACGTATATAATGCGATGGATAAAAAAATTGATACCTGATCGAATAGATTAAAAAAATGATAGCGCAACCTAAGAATCCTTCAATCTTGTAAATGCAGACGGTATGATCACATCGAACATCCCATGAATTTTAAACCTGTCAATCAGGAATAAACAACAACCAAAAATAAAACACAAAAATAATAACCACAAATAAAATTAAAACACAAATAGCAATTACTGAGTATATAGACAATATACTATCATAAACAGAACATGCATGCATGCATTTGATTATATATAATTTAATTAAAACACATGCATGCATTTGATTAAGAATTACCTTAATGATGATGAAGAATATGATGAAAACACCCTTGCAAACTGAATATAGCAATTGATCCACTTGTAATATACTGAATGAAAAAAAAAGGTCGAAAATTGCAATTCAAACGTTTTGATGGTAATTAAAACGTGGGCATAAATAGGGTAATTATAACATGCGTGTGTTTGTTTTAATCAGCATGTGTGTAAATATTTTTTTTTAATTGTGAATCAATTTTGAGATCCTGTAATTAATTAATTAATGATATTCTACTTACCATAATTGGTTTTTTTTTTTTTTTTTTTTTGGGGGAAAACCGGGTTTTGGGTCGGATAATGGGTCAAATAGCGGGTAATTGGATCAAATTCACTCGTGTATATATTATATATAGATATATATAGCATTCTAAAATCTCCAAAATAAATTTTTTATTCGAAAAAAAAAAATAGAATAGGTTCCAAAAGTCCTCCAATTCTCAAAAGAGAATAGAAGAAATCATACTTTTCATACAATATCTTAATTGAATTATATATGTATAGTCAATATATATATTGCACTATATAGATAAGTTGAAAGAAAGACTAAAAGTGGCTTTTACCATATGTTTAAAATGTTAATTAAATGAATTAGTTTATTTAATTTTTTTTAAAGATTACCTTTGTAAAAATTAAGTCTGTAAGATACATACCCCCAAAAAAAGAAAAAAAGTCTGTAAGATACAAAAACTAATAAAAGAAAACATAAATAGAACTATAACACCTACACAAAGGGATTGAGAAAAATAAATAATTGAATGGATAAATTATAAATGTCATAAATGTATGACTAAGATGTTTAACATTTGATTGTCATAAAATAAATAATTATAAAGTAAGTAAAAATGATTGAATGGATAAATTATAAATTAAACCCCTCAAAAAAAAATTTATAATTTAGAAGTAAAATAAGAAATATCCCAATAAATGCTATGATGATTCATACCTTTGAACTGAAAAGGGTCGCTCCATGTGAGATTTAACCCCCCACAACTTCAGCTCTTATTTGAAGTTTAAGGGTTCTTTAACCACTAAGCCTATGCTTACCCCCGGCAAACGCTTGATAAATGAATAGTTAAGAAAAAATTATTCGATTAGCGAGGTTATTCATTTATCGAATATTATTTAAATATTTTCCTTAAGTCGAAACCTGAGAAAATTATTCATTTGACGAGGTTATTTATTTATTGAATATCATTTATCGAAATTTAATTGTACTGATTTGATGCTTGATTACACAAGCACCTGCGCTTCCACAACGAGGAGCATAGAGACAGTACGTTACTTTTTACACTGCGGTAATGCCTGATGGTTGAGGACCAACAAGAATTCAACCCAGTTTTAACAGCAGCTAACAGATAAAAGTGCAGCTTCTTGCCGGAGACCAGGAGGCACACATCAAGCCATCTATAGCTTTAACCAACAAATTCACGAAAGATAAAAAGAATAACTTAACAAATAATGGGCTAACATTATATCAAAAGTATCAAGTGCAATTGTCGTTTCACAAAAATAATCAGTTGCTAAAGTAGAGCCGGTCAATGAACAAAATGGGTCCCCCACCATTTTCCTTCCTCTATCATATGCGCTACCAAAACCAACCCACCCTCCCCCCCCCCCCTCCCTCCTCTCTCTCTCCCAGGAAAAATAATATACTAAGTACTTTCTGACTAATAAGCTATGGTTGCTGATGGGATTTTTTTTTTAAAATATGAATCATCTGTGATGGTCGGTCATGCAATGAAAATTTCAGACAGCTGTGCGAAGAGATGTCATTAACCAAACAACACAGCAGCAGCCTGATCAATAGCCTCATGCAGTAGCAGAAATTCGAGGCGCCGTCGTCTTTGCTATTCCATTTGTCATTCCATCACCACCTCCTCCTCCTGTGCGATGATTATTAATGCGCCCACCACCACCACCACCATTGCTGTCAGCTCTTGGATATCCATCACCTCCACGACTTGATGGCCGTCCCTTGTTACCACCCCCTCCTCTGTTGTTGTTAAATTCACCTCGACCATTAGAATCCCCCCGATAATAGCCTCCTCTGCCACCTCCTCCTCCATAACGCCCTCCTCTCATCCCTTCGTTTCTGAATCCTCCTGAACCTCCTCCTCTTCCATTTTGAAACCTGCCCCTATTATTATTCCCTTTCACAAGTAACAAATAGTGTCAGATGAACAAGTACTAGACCAAATGACATGAATTATTGAAACCCAATCTCACATGATTATCCAATAAGAAGCCGCAACACCCCCCCCCCCCCCCCCCCCAAAAAAAAAAACAACCTCCCCCCAAACAAAACAAAACAAAAAAAAGAAAAAACAACATCATACACAACACTACACTAGAGTCTAAAACAGTGTATTTTGGCACCAGGGCATAAACATTTTACTAGGGGATAAAGACAGTAGCCAATCAAACATCCCGCCAAGTTTCAAAAACACCAGCCCCTATCCTGTTTGGATGAATTGAATATAAGAGAATAAAATGAAAAAATGTTTTGGAAAAGAATGGAATGGAAGTATTCTATTACTGCATTTGGCACGTTAAATAATTAAATAAACAAAATTCCTTAATAGGCAACACCCTGGGTGGTGGTGGGTGGCAGGGTAAGGTGAGGTGGCACAAGGAGTACAAAAGAGTGGGGGGTGAGATGGGACAAGTTAAGGGTACTTGGTAAGGAGTAGTAGGATATGGTGGGATCAGATGGGAGCACATGGTACGGTACAGTAGAGTAGGTGGGGTGGGGGGGGTTAAGGTGACGAGGGATAGGGTGAGGTGGGGTTGGGGAAGCATGGTACGGTGGGTTGAATGCACATGGTAAGGTGGGCTGGGGTGGAGATGGGTGGGGTTAGGTGAGGTAGAGATGAGGGTGGTAAAGCATAGTAGTGTGGTGAGAGTGGTAAGGGGGGACGCGTGTTTATTTACTTTTCATTCCATTCGTTTTCGGAGGTAATGAAATGGACTTTTTCCATTCCGTTAATGAAATTTCATTCTATTCTATTATCTTACAATTATACACAATGGAATGGAACGAAAAAACATCACATTTTATCCCTTTCCCTCTGAACAAAAGGACCAGTATGGTCACTAGTGTAAATAATAACTAGTGTTCTTGTGACGAAAATAGAACCAGAGTACAATGAAAGCCTACTTTTAACTGTTTTCAAAGTTAAATGCCATGCTCTAACTTGGACAAAGCCTGAAGCAAAACAAGTCCTTGATATTTATCAACTTGTTCCCGTCTTTACATAAGACAATCGTTTAAGCAACCAAACAAGATTCGAACTTACCTCGAGAATATGTAGACCTCTTTTCCTCAACAACAGTCTGGCATCCACCAATTTCAATGGGAGAAGCCTAACCATCATGGTAAGCACAATATAAGATAAACCACGTCAAAGGTAGAGAAAAGAATAACAGCTCTCTACAGTTAGATACCAAATAAATGGGAAAGAAAAGAACAAATATTCAAAATTAGATAAGAGCTTAGCAAAATGTAAGTGACGAAACAAGAGTAATCACGCATCAAATCGATTTAAAACAGTAGAGAATCAATGAAAAGCAAGTCTGATTCTATAGGCAATAATCACCTATAATCAAGCCCCATTTCATTGTGTATCATTTAAGTCGATTGCATTCCTCATATAGTTCCTAGGATACCACCCCACCTATACACACACTCACACACTTGTACAAAAGCTACTCAGAAATCAAGTCGAATAGCAAGGTATTCAATGGTGTTTAACTTACTGGAACTGCTCAAAAGAAAGTAATATTATCGTCTAAGTTAATTATGATGAGAATAACTTCAGATTTTTTTCTATCAATGAAGTTTCTGGGCATATGTTTAATGTATGCATGATGATGTTCGATTTGTGATAATGGGGAATCTGCTCTGTACTGAATATAACATTCACAGATGCTTTGACTTGAAAGGATCTTCAATTGATTTATAATAGCCTTTCATTCTTAGTAACTTGAAATGTACAAGACTTGTACTCAAACATGAATCGAAATACCTATGCTAATTTTATGGAAGACTGACAAACAAGACCTATAAAAAAGCCTTTGTGATAACCAGTCAGCAATAAGTTTTACCAACAACCCACTATACGATGATAAAACAAACATGTAGCAATTGATCAACATGTTGTCAAAGAAAAGCTGGATTATAGCACCATTCCAATAGAAGATGTTCCAACTGCTCAACAAACAATGAAGTCCTCAGAAAGGCACTGCCTAAAAAAATGAGAATTTTATTTCCAAGCTAGTATTGTCGTCGAACATCTAAAATACAGTGTGTAGAGGATCATTGAAAATCAAGGCTAGTTCTGTAGACTCTGATTATATACAATGTAATTCTCTTGCCTAAAATCAAAAGGATCCGGTTATAGGGAATCATCACCTGTAAAGTGTAAAAGTCTCATTCGAAATCTGTAAAATAATAATTTTGATCAAATCACACATCTCATTATGATTTAAGTTGATTGTATTTCCTTAATTATTTCTGTCCTGTACATTGGCTACTCAGAAATCAAGTAAAGTAGTTTTTCAGTCACAATATTTCCACAAAAACAGATAAAAGCTCAGAACATAAAACAGAACGCACCTCAAGTGCTTTTTCAACGGCAATTGGCACCTCGAATTCCACAAAACCGAAACAAAATCCCTGTTGCTGTGATTAGAAAGTAAACGAATTATTAGGGCGGTTACTAAAAGAGATCATATTTAGGAGAGAAAGTACGAACATACTCTGTTGCTTCTGACTTGAATACCCCCACTCCTAATTTGCCCAAACTTCTTGAACGCGTTCTCGAGCATCGACACGGTAGCAGACATTGGCAAGCCCTTTATGTAGATTGAGTAGCCAGCTGTACCAGAGTACCCAAAAAAGGCTATCAGGAAACTGCTAAATAAAATCACATGAAATATTTTTTTCAGTTTAAAGATTCAGAACGTCATGCCTTCACCCTCTTGGATATTTCCATTATCAGAAGCACCAGAAGATGGAATTTGTCCATCAGTTTCTGAGGCAGGAGGTGGGATTGATTGCTGTTCCTGGCTCTTTTGAGGAGATTGCTTTGGGGCTGGTGCCGGAGATGAAAATGGAACCGTTTTTTCCTTTAAATGCATCACCTGAGACATTAATATCAAAGCATTTAAAATGACATGAGTTGACACAGTAAAGAAAATTATTGCTATCAGAAATTGAAAGTAGGGATGCGGCAACAAACAGGCACGGTGCACACTCCGTTTTCACATTCAGGAAGTCAAACCGAAGCATTGGTTACAGGGGTCTATATGAGCAACCGCAAAGGTTATAGTGTCTCTAATGTAAAAGGTAATTAACCTTTTTTTTTTTGCGGGATGGGGATGGGGATGGGGGTGGGGGGAGGATATTTTTTTATTCGGGGCAGGGATGGGAACCGAACCCTGGTTCTCACCATGAAGTGCAATGGCATGTACCACTAGGCCGGATTCGATTCCCATGTAATTAACTTATATTGAGAAACTTACAATAGAAGCATAAGACTTCTTTTGCACTTCTTCAACTTTGCTGTCAGATTCAACCACCGGTTGTGAATCATCCTGAACTTCATCAACAACCTCAGGAACTTTCACTTCCTCCTCAACAGTCGGAACGTCTCCATTCTCTCGCGGGTTGAACACTTCGCCCTCGGTAACCTCATCCACATGATTACTTTCATCAGAAGCATGATTTTCCTGAACTGCAGGAGGTACAGGACCTGTAATTCACCAATAAATCCATGAATTTGTCAGAGTAATTAAGCATACATCACAATTGTAAATGACATGTGACTTACTTTGTTCCTGAGTAACAGGGTCCACCACATCATTAACTAAAACCTGCTTTTCATCTGGCTGATTGCTGCTTTCTATGTAGCGAAAGATGTCATTCAAGACAAAGTAGCCTCGATCCTGGGGCGCAAGGAAGAAGCACTGGGAGAAATTGCGAATCATGTTGTCTATCCCCGTCAGGTAACCAGTTACAAGTACTTGTACACCTCCATTGAATGACTCCTGTGCGTCTACAGACTTGATTTCGGCTCTAAAGTCACCATAGTTAAGAGACAGTATCTTTTCATTTATAGCCTGTGAATTCAAGCCACGAGAGTACATTTTCAGCAACGCTGTGATTGCAGTGCAAATTTAAAAGTCTTTAGAAACCAGTCTTGCAGAAAGTGGTCTCAACCATATCTCCTAAAATCATTTAACTGTCTTCCAAGTTCATTTTTATGCCTTAAGTATATCATTAGCCTTTCCTTCACAGACAGGTTCCAATAGTCAACTACTTGCCTTCTTCACACCCAAAGTTGAAAAAATCATCATGGTAACTTTGAAAATCAAAAAAACCACGTTTACATAAATTTAAGAACACAGATGCCAGGAGCACAAGAAAGAAAGGGTAATTTTCAGAGATCTATTATCATTTTTCAAAACCACAAAATTCAGAGTAACCGGTTATTCATACACGGAAACTCGAATTTTATCATGTGATGCTAATGATGGAAAACTTTAGATAAAAATCACATTGTTTGTCTATCCATCTATCATTCCATCTTTGACATTAGATCTGGAAAAAGTATAACAGACTGCATAAGATATTCTCACATAACAAAGACCTAGCTTTCTCAAATCTTGTCACCTGGCTAATACAAATCTAATACAAAAACAGAATTTGGTAAAACTCACAAGAGATTTAGAATTTTAGAGTAAAATTAAAAGCTTACAATCATAGTGGTGGTGACAGACAGGGATCCGTCATCCTCGGGGCGTCCAAGCTTGCTTACGTCTTGATAAAATCTGTGTACAAGCGCTGGCGAGTGATGCAGTATATGGTAATATTGTTGCACAAAGGCATTCCCAACCTATTCGGAAGGGAAAAAAAAAAGGTAAATCAAGGCTAAAACTAAGGCTGAAAGCAGACAATTTAGCTAGCCGACAAAACAAAGGAACCTTGATCTCGATAACAAACTAAAAAATAACGTACAACTTGAGCGGACACTGGTTGAGGAGCCACTGCTGCAGCTGCTTCCGCCATATTCGATAGATCACCTCACGAGCGACGAAAACACCTACTAAAATTATGTAACAAAAACAAATCAGTGTAGCTCATAACAAGCTTAGTTCACGCGAATCTTCCACAGATAGATAGCTACTTTACGCGAGAAAAAAAAAACAACTTTCCGGTGATGGAGTGCACAAAAAAGCGTGCTTGATCTAGTGGTTTACCTGGATTTGAATGAATCGAAATAGAAACAGGTACGCACCAAGAGTGAGAGAGAAGCTCTGATTGCTTCAACCCCCTCTCTCCCTACTCTTTTGGTCGGAGTTTGATAAATCAGTACTCAGGCGGGCGGAGTTGGTAACTAGGGTTTAGACGGCGTCTGGCGGCGAATTGTTGAAGTTGGAGGCAGCTGAAGAACGAAGAGAGTAGAAGAGGCACTGTTATATATATATCAGCGTCCGATATCGTACGTGTGATTAGATTAGCGTTAACTGTTTTCGGTACAAATATTAACAAAATCATACTCCCTCCGTCTCCGTTTCGAAATAAGTGAGACAGTTGTCAAAAAGATTTATTTCAAAATACCTGTGACAATTACATTTTCAATTCAACATTTTCTATGTTTTTTCTTACATCTACGTTTATTTATTAATGAATGAAAAAATAAATACTTCCCTCCCTTTTTTATTAACTGTCGGAGAGAAAAATCACACATTAAAAAAAATAATGTGTTTGAAAAATAGTGTAAAATAACACAATTACCATTCATTCATTATGTATGGAAAAATGTACCAAAATTTGGGTTATTGAAATGAAGAGTAACGGTGGAAAAAATAATAAATATTGCATTGAAATATAAAATGACGGATAAATAAAAACAAAACAATTTCTCGAAGTGACGGTTAAAAAAACGGATGGAGTACAACATTGCATTAATTAAAGAGTAATGGTTTTTTTAGTCATTTTGTCATTCAAATTAAAGCATTAAATCACATCATTAATGGGAAGTTATTTGGTGCACCCGCCATATGCAGAGTGCACTCATGTGGCAAAATGTGCAACTTTTATTTTTAAACAGAATTCAAATCGTGTCTGGTCCAGCTTTGTTTACCAATCGATTCCGTGTATGTGGAGATACCACACAAAAACTTCTCGTCCTTAATATACGTATTTTTAACAAGTGTATCAGTTATTTTAAAACGGAATAGTATAATATATTATATTACTTGTTTTATTTTATTCATTAGTATTGTCGACACAAAAGTATTGTCGACACAAAAATGTTTAGATATCATAATTATTACATGAACCATAACGATGTTCATAAGTCGTCCGGCTAAAAGTGTGGGTAATTGCATTCAAATTTGAGAGTCATCCAACTATGAAGTTGATGGTGTTTTTGTTGATTTGCAGTTGTATTCATAATGAGTTATAACCATCATTCGAGTTCGGAACGATTTGTTTTGTATTGATCACGAATGACCGAGGTGTGCCTAAATTGGAACCGTAAACAATCTCTGGCTGCCGATTATCAGGAGTTGTGAGTACCATGTGTCGAAGCGAGGTGATGTTTGCTGAGTCAGAACTAAACCGAGCCGACAATATGAGTTATGACGATGATTTAAACGAGTCGGTGAAACCTTGCCAAAGCCTTCAAACGAGAGGTCTAAGTCCGGGTTGACTCGTTTGCTAATATGACCCAATTAATGTTTTAAGAGTGCGTCAAACCATTAAATTATTAAACGGTACACTATATATATAATTATTTTTTTCGCCAGAAAAAAAAAAAAGTTATTGATATTGACGTTTTTTAACTTATATAAGCGTCACTCATTGTAACGTAGGTCAGTGACATTAGTTTTAGTTATTTTTCCTATGTATATAGCATCGTTGATGTTGATGTTTTTATCAAACATTTTTTATAAAAAGATATATCTCAGATGTCACAATACTCGTGTCAAGTAGAAACGTTTATGCTTTTTTATTCTTTTTCTTTCTTTTTTCTTATTTATATTTTCCTCTAGTGACGACTAGCTCGAAGGGCGGACGCACATAATAAAGATGTCAGGCGGCCCCATTAAGATTCGAGGTTTTTATTTTTAATTTTTATATTGAAACGATACAATTTGTAGCTTTTTTAATTTAATGAGGTATAGTTTCGTAGTTAAAATAATATATATAAAGTATATATTTCGAGTAAGATCTGATTTTTTTAATTTATTTATTAAATCGATATAGCTACGGCTTTTCATGTACTTACCATTTGCTCTGTTGATGTTATGAAATAAATAAAGATTTCCTTCTAAAAAAGAAAACACGATATAGTTTGGCTAATTGGAGGTGTGAAGAGTAATTATGTCAATAAATTAATTATTCCGTACATGAACTGTATTATTCACTCGATCTATTACGGTTTGTTGTACTAAAACCACTACATTAAAAGCTTCAACATTCTTCTCAAAAAAAAAAAAAAAAAAAAAAAAAAAAAAGCTTAAACATTCTTCTCAAAAAAATAAAATAAAAAAAACTTAAACATTATTTATAAGGCAAGTTTAGAAAAACATAATGAACTCCCATAAATTCTGGATAAGTTCATGGTGAATACATAGTGACTAGTGAGATTCAAGCACTCAAACCACATTATACAATTCCTAAACCATGTCCCTTCTCCCTTAAAATTAAATAATAATAAAAATAAAAATAAAAAAAAAACACACCAAGTCCTTCGAGGACATCTGTTAAAACTTGAACGACACTTCCTAAACTAAATTAATAATCTTAAATAGATTGTTGGGGACTTTTTATGTCAAAATTAAAATCATAACAATGACGGGTTAATATAATAGTGTCCATGTTAAGAGTAGTCGCAGTTGCACAGTGAATGCGAGTTTCAAAATAACCTAAGCCTGCGCATTTTCATTAATTTTCTGAAAAGTATGTCAAAAGTTAAGTTTGCTCAATAGTCAAATACGCTAGGAGATCGCGATCTCGTCCACGGCGCAAAGCATAGGCTGAAACGAATATCAAGCGGTAAAAGAGGTGTCTCGCTATTACAATGCGTCCGTCTTTTCTTTTTAACTTCGTGTTTCATACAAAACAAACATGAAACCCAAATCCATACAAAACAAAAAAAATTATACACCATTAGAGTGTTAAAGCATTACTGAAATATGTACTATACACCTATATTTTTATTCTTCCCAATGGCTAAAGCAAGAAAATAATTTTTCTCCATTTTCTCACTAAATAGCGCATAAGATATTTTATTGTTCTTGTGTTGGGAGTAACTCTATTTATATAAGAAAAAATAACATAGCTGGCAATTTATTAATTCCACAAGACAATTATCTTCTTTTTTTAAAGTAAAAGATAATCTTCAATAAATAAAATATAATCAGCAATAAACTATGAAATCAATCTCTTGTTTTATCCATTAATTATTTAACAAATAAATAATTAATTACACATGTGACGTAATTCAAAAAAAAATCCCAATTATCTACACATGTGGCGCCAATAATTTGCCATGGAATAATAGAAAATGATTTTTCTACTTTATATATTATTTATCGAATAAATAATATTTCACGTATTTATTAAATATATTTAATTTTATCTCGATGTTCCAAAATACGAGAATTCACTCGCGTGTTATGAGCCAACCCGGGACCAATGGACCTATAACTAGTAGCTCCAATAAATTGAATTAAATATTTATCGAACATAACATTTCTATTTAACTAATTAATTTCGGAATTACGCCACCATAAATCCGAAACTAAACTCTATCGATTATAGATATAACTTATTCTCAATATGTCGATTCAATAAGTGTCCATTGATATAATCATTACATACAAATAACCCTCCATAGACTATCTGTAAGGAAGCGGGAATGTTTTCGTAAACCTTATTCATTACATTTTATTCTTGATTACCATAACTCACTAATGACCAATTAGTTCATAATCAATATGAACTTCGTGGATCGTTCAGTTTCCAGGATTAACAATTAAGGAGATTGTCTTTCTACTTCCGCAGGAAAGAATGGATCCCGTATATGTGAATCACACACTCGCTACTCATTCCCAAATAGTGCTAACATGAAGTGATTCGTATCGCGCCTCTTAGCAATCCTTAACGAATATATCAAACCCTATTTTGAAACAAGTAGAAGTCTACAATCACTTCAAGATTAAGGTTAATCCATATATGATCATTTTGTGATTTAATAAGATTTATCAATCACATAATTATACGAGAAATACGGATTGAATCGGTCCAGTCATATATGACTATATCATATATAAATGCCCCACTTAGATAACCAATATCGACGGTCTGGATAAGACGGTCACACCATAAAGTGTTTTGGCGCATTAATGGTGGTTTAATCAATAGATCTCTCTTACTTTGATTAAGTGCACCCCAAATTAATAATTTAAGTGTATCACCATAAACTTAATCATCAAGTGTAACACACACTAAGTTATATGCTATATATGATACAACTTAGGGTTTTCAGTAGTCTATTACTTATGAGCACAAAACAAACAACAAGACGATAGTAAGTCTATCATTTATTATTTATAAAAAAAATTACAAAATTTGCCTTTCGGACATTACTTCCAACAAAACAAACAACAAGACGATAGTAAGTCTATCATTTATTATTTATAAAAAAATTACAAAATTTGTCTTTTGATGGATTATTACCCCTTTTTATTGATATTAACCCTATTCCCGAGCACTTTTACCCTCCGGAATTGTTTGGATGTTTTGGTCGTTCACTTGATCCATGGTGAAAAGCATGATCGAGGCGATAATGATCAAAAGGGAGAAAAGTTGAAGTTTTGGAGCAAATGGGGTTCAAACGCGCGTTTGAACCCCCAAACGGGCGTCTATCATCTTGATCACTTGCACAAACGCGCGTTCTAAGGATAAACAATAATTGTTTTTAGAGCACACCTTTATCTTATTAACAATATTCTCCCACTTGTTGTAAAGCATATGAGACACATCTCTCAAACCCACTAAGACACCATCTTTTAATTACCCTTCAAATTAATGGTATATTTCTTCTATCTTTCACTTGTTATGTCTTTCATTTGCTCGTTTCTTTTATGTTTTAACTAGCGCGAATTATCGGTGGCATTAAATGCCACGCGACTTGGTAAAATGATCGCGGCGTAGGTTGTCGGTTTAAGCGACTCAATGCATAACATGTCTTGTTAGGAATCTTCTTAAGATGGGTAGTTAACATAGCATAAGGTGTAAGAAGAGAGTTGTTCGAAACCGGAATTAGAGCACGCACCGTGAAATTGAATGCGAGAGTTCGCCGGCGATTTTTAAGAGCGAAATGTCGCATCTCTACACGATCTGTCTGATCAGGTGGTACTTTTCCAACATGCTTTTGACCTCGTGTGACTACAAAGATCCTTTGTATAAGCTACTTCTACACCGTTTTCACAGTAAAGCGGTATCAACTTATAAAACCCGGAATTTCTTCCAGATCAATAGGGAAAATTTTAAGCTATATCGCCATTTAAGCTGCTTCATAAGCTGCTTTGTATTCGACTTCCAAAGTCAAATCGGAGATGATGGATTGATCCAGACTATAGCTCCACCACAAAGAGTAAATACCGAGCCTGAGATCGACATATGATTATCCTTACTCCGACTGAAAGTCAGAATCAGTGTAGTCAACAATACTCAAGTTTGCACCTGAATACACAAGCATATAACTCCTCATTCTCTAAAGATACTTGAGGATGCACTATATTGCTATCCATAGCTCGAATCCAAGATTCGACGAAATTTGACCTTAATAAACCGTCCTTCTATTCTCAAAAAACAGAACATGTCCATTTTCTCTATATTCGAAGATTAAGACAATTATTCCGTGAGGGGTTGTTAAGAAACATTTCGTTGAATTTTGCTTTTGAAAATGCAAGGTAATCTTAACCGATAAGAATGATGTGATACTGCTAACAACTTGTTCTCATGAATTCGACCGAGAATACAGTCTACTTCTCTAATTCAAGAAATCTTGGCTCGTCAGTTTCTGACTTCAGATAACGCACACATATTGTTCACAACTTTTGTAGTGTCACCTTTCATTAACACAAATATTTACTACTTTACCAATATTGATATCATAGTCTCCAAAAGACTAATCAATATTTTTGGTCAACTCCACATATTTCAAAATGTGACTTTTAATGATCCAGGGGTTGCTTAATTTACCAATGGATATAAGCATAGGCAGTCAATCTACCATTGACTTTGAACTAAAACCCTTTCTGTTACGAATGAATCCAGGCTCCGCCGTATGGCACCGCTCCGAGCAAGGAATGATAGGTGCTGAATACAGTGGATAGAAGAAGGTTTTAGGAACTGCGCCACACCTTATTGCTTTGCTTCCATTTATTCTATTTTGCCTTTCCTCAGTTTCCTTGATTTGCACATATGTTGAAGTATTTGTCATATTTTTTTCTTAATATGTTTAATTTATTATTTATTCACCGTCATTCCATTACCTTTTACAACAAAGATCAAGGTATTGTCTGTCTTTAATTTTTTAACACTCAAGAACCGAGTAAAAACTCCCAGAAAAAAAAAAAAAAAACAAAAAAACACCTATATTTCAGGTCGGAGGAAGCATTAAAATCACTACAACAATGTAACACAACACAATTCTAAATCATTGATCATGATTTGTTTCATGTCAATCAATACGTCTTGCAAAACGATCAATTATGTAAAAGTAAACCGTGTGACAATGGTTGATTTTATATCAATCGATAAATTCTACAAAATGATCATATTTTTTCTAGGTGGCTAGTTGTTTGGATTATTAAAGTTCTGCAATGAAGAACATGTTGGAGAAAATGTCCATTTATGTCCATACTCTTAGTGGCCATAAAACATGAGTTAGTGGCCTTAACTTTTACTTAGTGTCATAAGTGAATAGTAGTGGTCATTATTGAGAGTTAAAGACCTTAGGAGTGGGAGTTACTTTTTCCACCTATATAAACCCTCTTTGGTGGAAATGTCACAACACAAGTTTTTTCAAATAATACTTTTTCCATCTCATATAGTAAGGTAGTTTGTTTTTTGTTGAAGAGATTCTGAAGCACCAAGAGTTTGTTGAGTTCAGAAGCTGAAGTACCTCAATTCTAAACAGATAATTGGGTTATCCTGGGAGACAAGTGCTAAACCGTGGGTACTGCCGGAGCATAATTGTCTTAAGGACAATGATTAGCTCGTCCCGGTTACATATCCTTGTTGTTTTTCTTTCTGTTTTTCCTTTCTGTTTGTGTCAGTCCATAATATAATAAAATTGTTCTTCATCTTTTCTGTTCTTTATTTTTTACTTTCACATTGTAATACTTTGGGTATAACAATCTTAAGACAATTCTTTTCAGAGCCTCTTTGCTCTAAAAAGTATATCTTTGAGAAATGAAAAATAAATTTCAGTCTACTTACTGAACTTTTTATTTTTTCTGTTCGTTCTGAGTATCATCTGTGATACTCAGTTGGTCGGTGTCTCCTTTTTGGATCGGTTTCTGGTAAAACCGGTCCTTTCTTTTTTTTGGTATTGGTTTTTTTTTTAAAAAAACCGGTTCATCTCCTTTTTGGTATTGGTTTCTGGTAAAACCGGTCCGTTTTTTTTTTGTATTGGTTTTTTTGTAAAAACCAGGCCATCTTCCTTTTTGGTATCGGTTTCTGGTAAAACCGGTCCGTTTTTTTTTTTTGGTATTGGTTTTTGGTAAAAACTGGTCCATCTTCCTTTTTTATCATTTTCTGGCAAAAACGATTTTCTGCTTTTTTGTCTCGTTTTTTGGCAAAAACGACTCAGTTGTGTTGTTGATCTTCTGTTTTTATTCTGAACAGAAATGACTGGAGTCACTGATGCGTCTGTGACAACTACTATTGGAACCACATCAACCACAAGTCTGAATCCACTTTTGGATGCTAATGTGTCTTCTGTGACACAACATGTTGTTACCATTGCTGGTACTTCTCATACTTCTCATGGAGAGAAACCAGAAAAGTTCAATGGCCTAAATTTCAAGCGTTGGCAGCAGAAGATGTTGTTCTATCTCACTACACTTGGACTAGCAAGGATGCTCACTGAAGAGAAATCAGTTGTGCCTCCTGAAAACACTGAGCACATGGTGTTGCTGGCTGTAGAGAGTTGGAAGCATAGTGATTTTCTATGCAAAAATTATATTTTGAATTGCGTAGATAATAGTCTGTATGGTGTTTATTCTATGTATGAAAGTGCAAAAACACTGTGGCTTGCATTAGAGAAAAAATATAAAGCGAAGATGCGGCGCTAAGAAATTTATAGTGGGTAAATTTCGGACTATAAGATGGTCGATTCCAAAGCTCGTTATTAAACAAGTTGAGGAATTACAAATCATTATATCCGAAATTTTAGAAGAAGATATGATGATAAGTGAGAATTTTCAAGTAGCCATGTGTGATTGAGAAACTTCCCGAATCTTGGAGGGAGTATAAGAGTTATCTCAAATACAAGCGAAAGCAAATGTCAATGGAGGATCTCGATTGTCCGACTCCGTATAGAGGAGGACAATAAGGGCTCCGAAAGAAAATACATTGTGTGCGGGTTGGACGAGCCAAAGCTCATGTTGCTGAGGTAAAGAATCAGAAAAGGAAGAAATCTGGTCAATCTTCCAAGAAAAATGATGAATCTTACAAGAAACCACAGACTGTGTACAAGTTCAATGGCAACGGTAACAATTGTGGAAAGTTTGGGCACCGTGCTGCTGAGTGCCGTTCAAAGAAGCCAATTCAGCCAAGGGCACATCTGGCTGAAACTTATGGTGATGAGGAAATGTTCTGCGCTGTGGTGTCAGAATGTAACTTTGTGGGGAATCCAAGGCAATGGTTTGTGGACACTGGAGCCCCAAGACATGTTTGTGCTAACCGGGCTGTGTTTTCAACTTACAAGGCTGGCACATGGGACAAACTGTGGATGGGGAATTCATCAACTTCTCTAATTGCTGGATCAGGGACAGTGATTCTGAAGATGACTTCAGGAAAGAAGCTGACTCTGAATGATGTGCTGCATGTTCCTGAGATTCGTAGAAATCTCATTTCTGGTGACAAATTGAACAAGGCTGGTTTCAATTTGAATTTTGGTTCTGATAAGGTCATTTTGACCAAGAATGGTGTGTTTCTCGGTAGGGGTTATTCCACCGAGGGTATGTTTAAGCTTAATGTAATGGCAATTATGCCTGTTGTGCCCGATGAGGCTAATAAAACTGCACCCTCTTCTGCTTACTTGATTGAGACTTCTTGCTTAATAAATCAATTCGACGGATGATGAACTTAGATTTATTACCTAATTTAAAATTTACTAAAAATGAAAAATGCCATATATGTGTAGAAGTTAAAATGACTAAGGCACCTTTTCCTTCCGTGGAAAGAAACACCGAACCGTTAGATTTAATTCATACAGACTTGTGTGATTTAAAATTTGTACAAACCAGAGGCGGTAAAAAATACTTTGTAACTTTTATCGATGATTGTACAAGATACTGTTATGTCTATTTGCTAAGTAGCAAAGATGAGACACTTGAGGCTTTTAAAAACTATAAGAATGAAGTCGAGAATCAACTTAGCAAACGAATCAAGAAGGTTCGTAGTGATAGAGGTGGTGAATATGATGCACCATTTAATGAATTATGTTCAGACTCTGGCATTATCCATCAAACGACTGCACCTTATGCACCTCAATCAAACGGTATTGCTGAACGCAAAAATCGTACTCTTAAGGAGATGATGAATGCTATGTTGTTAAGTTCGGGTTTACCTCAGAACTTGTGGGGGGAAGCGATTCTTTCCGCCAATGTCATTCTTAATAGAGTTTTGTCTAAAAAAATGGATAAAACACCCTACGAGTTATGGAAAGGCTACAAGCCTAGCTACAAATACTTGAAAGTGTGGGGGTGTTTAGCAAAGGTCGAAGTGCCTAAACCTAAACAAATAAAAACTGGGCCTAAAACGATAGATTGTATATTTATCGGTTATGCAAATAACGATAGTGCACATAGATTTCTAGTGCATAAATCGACAATCCGGATGTTCACGTGAATACAATCATGGAATCAAGAAATTCTGTATTTTTTGAGGATGTATTTCCATGTAAAGAAAGAAGTCAAGAAAACACAAGCTTAAATAAGCGGCCACATGAACCAACAAGTGAAACTACTCCTATGGATGGCAATCTCGCCCAACCCGACCCTGCCCTACCCGTTACCCTACCCGTTCGGGTATGATTTTCAACTACCCATTCGGGTAATGGGTCGGGTATGGGTAAAATTTCTGTACCCGTTCGGGTATTGGGTCGGGTATCGGGTATAGCATAAAACCCTACCCTACCCGTCCCCGACCCATTCCCCGACATGTACCCTACCCTACCCGTAGCTTTTTCTTTGAGGTCACCCACCCGATATGTATTCTACCCAATCGAATGTCCCAAATAAATAAAACCTAAACCTAACGTTAGTAGAACTGATAAAAAAAACTAAAAAACTAAAAAACATTAGCAGTAGAATTTCAGGGTTAATTATCTCAGCAGGTGTCACCGCGGCGTAGAAAAAAATTATTTATACATGTTCAGGTAAAAGTTGGGTACCCGTACCCTACCCTACCCGTTACCCGTTGGGGGTGGGTATGGGGGGATTTTATTTATACCCGTTCGGGTATGGGTCGGGTATGAGTAAAAAAATTTAGGAGTGGGTATGGGTCGGGTGGAGCTAAACCCGTCCCCTACCCGACCCATTGCCATCCCTAACTACTCCAGAAACTGAGGGTCCAGAACCTCGTAGGAGTAAACGGGCAAGGACTTCAACGTCTTTCGGTCCTGATTTTTTCACCTATATGGTAGAAAACGAACCAAGTACATATGCTCAGGCTATGTCAAATCCAGAAGCGCCGTTCTGGAAAAAAGCGATCAATAGTGAAATCGATTCCATTATGCAAAATCATACCGGGAATTAGTAAATATCCCACCGGGACATAAACCTCTCGGTTGTAAGTGGATTTTTAAGAAAAAATTCAAGGTGATGGATCGATCGATAAATATAAGGCCGACTAGTAGCTAAAGGTTATCGTCAAAAAGAAGGTCTTGACTTCTTCGATACATATTCACCGGTTACTCGGATCACGTCGATACGAGTTCTTATCGCAATTCTTTGCGGTAAATAATCTAGAAATACATCAAATAGATGTAAAGACTGCTTTCTTAAATGGTGAATTGGAAGAAGAAATCTATATGGAACAACCCGAGGGTTATGTGGTTTCAGGTCAAGAACACAAAGTATGTCGACTCGTTAAGTCATTATATGGGCTTAAGCAAGCGCCAAAACAATGGCACCAAAAATTTGATCAAACGATGTTATCAAATGGGTTTAAAATTAACGAGTGCGATAAATGTGTTTATGTCAATAACACTTCTAATTCCTTTGTGATAGTATGTCTATATGTTGATGACATGTTAATCTTGGGAAGTACTCATGATATAATCATGAATACTAAGAAGATTTTAACAAGAAACTTCGATATGAAGGATATGGGAGTTGCAGATGTAATTTTGGGGATTAAAATCTTTAGAATGTCGGATGGACTTGCATTGTCACAGTCTCATTATGTTGAATCTGTTCTAAAAAGATTTAACATATTTAATGAAAGTCTGATAAAAACTCCTATTGACTTGACTATGCACTTAGTCAAAAATAAAGGAGAACTTGTGTCTCAGTTAAAATATTCACAAATCATAGGCTGTCTGATGTACATAACCAATTGTACTAGACCGGACTCGGCATGTGCTTAAATAAACGAGCGATTTACAAGTAATCCAAGTGAGGATCATTGGAAAGCATTGAATAGAGTACTGAGGTACTTAAAATTCACAATGAATCTTGGATTACGGTACACGAGATATCCAGCAGTGTTAGAAGGATACTGTGATGCACATTGGATATCTGACTCGAAAGAATCAAAGTCCACAAGTGGATATGTATTCACTATTGGTGGTGCTATTGTGTCATGGAAATCCACAAAGCAAACTTGCATTGCTCGTTCCACTATGGAAGCTGGGTTCATTGCATTGGACAAGGCAGGAGAAGAAGCAGAATGGCTGTGTAATTTCCTCGAGGATATTCCATGCCGGACTAAGCCTATTGCTCCTATAAGCATACATAGCGATAGTCAGTCGGCTATAAGCCGGGCACAAAATAGTATGTACAATGGTAAGTCTCGACATATTCGTCGTAGACATAATACCATTAAACAACTGATCTCTAACGGCGTGATTTCCGTCGATTTTGTTAAATCGAAGGACAATCTTGCGGATCCGCTAACAAAAGGTTTACCTAGAGATCAAATGTCAAAATTGACAGACGGAATGGGACTGAAGCCAATTACGACAGAAACTTTGTAATCGTAACCCCACCATGTTGTCTGGAGATCCCAAGATCATGGTTCAAAGGGACAACTAAGTTATGAAGGTTCATTGAACACTTACCCATTCTATGAATAAAAGTGTTATCTGTCAGGTGTCTAAGGATAAGTGAAAACTTTTAATGATTCCTATAGCTTGATTAAATTCGAGTAGGGTATGGCAGAATACTTTTGATAGGAGGTCACCTATGTAAGTGTGAAGTGTGGCCGCTTCTGTGAGAATTCAGTGGCTTGAAATCTCTAACGCACTTTCTGAAATCAGGGTGTTTCATGGCCAAAATGAGCACAACCATGAGAACCAATACGTGTTAAGGGAAATATTGTGTGAGTACTATTGTTTGGTTTTACATTAAAGGCTGAACGGTTCAAGACATAGTTCACTGATTAGCCGAGTAGATCCGATAGTATTTCACTAAGGCAGGTTCAAAGCCAGAAGCTACCTCTCCTGATTCAATATTTTCTGTCAGAATCTCTTCAGGGTCTGCATTTGCATTAATGTCCATTTTGTGGGGGATTGTTGGAGAAAATGTCCATTTATGTCCATACTCTTAGTGACCATAAAACATGAGTTAGTGGCCTTAACTTTTACTTAGTGCCATAAGTGAATAGTAGTGGTCATTATTGAGAGTTAAAGACCTTAGGAGTGAGAGTTATTTTTTCCACCTATATAAACCCTTTTTGGTGGAAATGTCACAACACAAGTTTTTCCAAATAATACTTTTTCCATCTCATATAGTAAGGTAGTTTGTTTTTTGTTGAAGAGATTCTGAAGCACCAAGAGTTCGTTGAGTTCGGAAGCTGAAGTACCTCAATTCTAAACAGATAATTGGGTTATCCTGGGAGACAAGTGCTAAACCGTGGATACTGCCGGAGCATAATTGTCTTAAGGACAGAGATTAGCTCGTCCCGGTTACATATCCTTGTTGTTTTTCTTTCTGTTTTTCCTTTCTGTTTGTGTCAGTCCATAATATAATAAAATTGTTCTTCATCTTTTCTGTTCTTTATTTTTTACTTTCGCATTATAATACTTTGGGTATAACAGAACATTCCCATTTGGTTGATAGTTTGGCGTATTGTAGACATTGTCCTGACAAAATTTACAAACACAAAGCACACAAATATGCACAGTGGCATACAACAAGGGCAGTTGACAGCAAATATATACACATTCATATATAAAAAGATAACTCCATTCACAACTTTTAATAACATAACAGCATATTCATGATTGAACAAAAGTTTATGAACACTTACAAATATAACCACTCCTGATAAGCTAATAATACAGTAATGATAAGTAATCAAACCTAAACATACTCAAAACTGAAGGAAGCATAAAAGGGGCTACATTTATCGTGTAAGAGGGAAGTAATCAGCCTCACAATTGGAAGCTCTGCCAGAAGCAACAAGTAGTATCCTACAAGCACAGACTTCAACCACTTAAAGGGCGAAATTGCAAGACTGGATATACTCGTTTGAATAGTCAACATACTTCGCCCAAAGGGCCGGTACTGAGCCATGCCGATATCAAGCCATGGTTTCATATTCCCGTTGAAATGCACTACCGCAGCATCCTTAATCTCATCCATACTAATGCTTGGGTTATACCCAAGCCCCAAGACATGCCAAGACTTGTCCAGTGGCTTCGTGGTGGAGTAATATGTGATAAGACCTGGAGGCAGTGTCCCTAGTTTCCACAAGGTCCTGTTTTCGTTCTGTCAAAGCAATAACATTTTAGCTTAGTACACAAGACGATCTTTCATCTTTCATCAAACGTATACTATATAACGCGGATATTGCAGGAAAGGAAACAAAAATGTTAAAGTTTAGTAACCCGAAAATCATCACAACCCACCAACCTCCCCAGTTAATATCAACCTAAGATCATGTGCTTCTATTTGCTGGACCTTTAAGACCCAAAAGACAAAAATATGGATACAAGTAAGCATGTTGTGAACTTGTATTAAAGTGGCAGAAATAGATATAAGATTTTGTTGAAGCTGAGAGTAGTTGTAGTAATATCTTTAGTAAATAAAATAGGGCAGGTATGTGGCTTGATCTGTAACCTCGTGCCCTGATACCAAGATACATTACTATATCACCTAAAAGCTTAAGGAGAAGTGTAATTCATACATAGATCTAACGTTACTTCGAATCCAACCGAGGCTATCACAAACATGAAAGAGCAATACAGAGAAAATGATATCCAGCAAAAGGGCAAAACTGGTCCTAAGTAAAATTATATCATACTCACATGTGCAACAAACATGCCTAAATAAAATTCAGTGTAGGGATGCTTTGCGAAGAATGTTATCTCACCAGGTTTTGCCAGTAATGGTACACCTCGGTGCACTTTTCCTTCCTCCAAGCATCCAAGTCAAAAAAGTTCATCCCATAAGCCCAAGCGCATGTGTTGGGATTAAATTTAGCTTTGATCAGGGGATGGGAAAAGTTCATGTACTGGGAGTATCGATGAAATGACCCAAAACAGGTTTCAACCGCACCGTTTACCTTCCCATCCATATCCACCTCCCAAAGCCCTGTTAAATCCTTTTGCACCACTATATCATCATCCAGGAACAATATCCTGTGCAGCTTTGGGTACATTTCCGGCAAGTAGAACCTCACATGGTTCAGTATAGACAAATACTTCGGGTTTCTGAATTTCATATTTGTTGCATCCTTTGTTGCATTCTCCATCTTATTCTCAAAGTAAAATTTCTGCAAGTTAGAAGATTCAAGTTGTCTAAGCACAGGCACGTAGGAAGAATTCAAGAATGTGTATTGTTCCACAGCTTTCACTTCAACATGAGCACCGTTATAGTTCTTCTTCTTGAACATGACTTGCATGGCTCCAAGATTCATCTTATCAGTGACAACATGAAACACGTGCTTCCACGGTTCTTTGGCGTTTTGTACAGCAGAATTCACGACAACAGAAGCAGCAACCACATTATCAGAGAAAATTGCATAGTGGTAAAGATTCGGATCCTCAAACTCAGGTTCTGGTTTCTCCTCTTCCATATACTCCTTCTCATTCTTAATCCGCTCCTCCATTAACATCATACTAATGCAATGCAAGCTCTTAGGTATAGATTTCGCAGCCATCAAGCTTGAGAAAGCACCTTTTTTCTTTGCCTTGTTCAACTGCTCATTCAATGCAAAAATGTTATCTTTCATCTTCTGAATCTTGAGTTGATTATCAAAACTTTCTCTAGCATCCTTAACCAGTTCCCTCGTCACCTTAATCCTCTCCTTCAACTCCTTCTCAAACTGCCTGAGCACCTTTTCATCAACAGATTTGACATCTGAATTAAGCAGACTGTGATACACAGGCTTCGAGATCAGATCAGTATAGTTACGTGAGAGATCAGCAAAAACACGCACAAGCCTCGCATTCTCAAGCTTGAGCTTTCTGGCATATGATGCATAGCTCAGAATTAAATTCTTGTGATCACCAGCTTGCTTTTGTATCTGATCCAGCCTCGGTTTCAATGGATCTGACTTCAAAGCCAGCAACCTTCGAATGCTCAAAATTCCATCGACAGTATAAGGAGTACCCTAAATCACCAAAAACATGTCAATACCTTGTCATCAAACCCAAAAAAAATGGTCAATCAAGCACTATATCTACTGGCTCCAAATGGAAATCCTTATTTTTCCCCCTATTTTTTTCTTCTTTTTATGTATATATAAAAATACTTTCCACCGCTTATATATAACAAACATATCCACAACAACAGTACAAAAACAGGTAATTTACAGCAAAAAAATCTGACAGCAATGAAACATGATAGAAAACGAAGCATACGAGTGTATAATAAGGTAAGTAATGAATAATGAAAGCACAGAAATGCAAGTGACTAGTACTGAACAAAAATGGAATCTACAAGCTACCAATAAATAAATAAAAAAACGAAAATTAGGAGGAAAAGAACCTACATCGTCAAGTGTGGAAGAATGAAGCGAAGAGACAGAGAGAAGGAAAATAACAGCGAAGACGAAAACAGCAACAGAGAATACAGAGCCTATGAGGTTGAAAACGGGTCCTCTGAACGCACGATACCGTCGACCCATCCGGATCGCCATTAATTACTGATGATACTGGGGCAGGAAAATGGCGGTCTCCGATCTGTGTGAGAATGGAAACGAGGAGAAGACGGGTGAGAGAAAACCACTATGATTGGCTGCACATGGTGATGGGTCCCATCGTAGACTCTAACACTTCGTTATCTGGAATTGAAAATCAAATTAGTGCAACTGGACTAGTAGATTAAAATGAAGATTTAGGGGATTCAAGATTGAGATTTCAGATTTTTCAAACAAGAAAAAAAAAGAAAAAAAAATATTTGATTAACGAATGGGATTTGAGTAGTTGGATTACGGTGTAAAGTTTATGGGAAAGTAAGATGTCGGTCGGTGGGAGAAGAAAGTCATTAATTAACTCTTTGTGACATGGAAATCAATATCTAAACTACTGCATTTAAAGCCGGTGGTTATTCATTATTGCCTGTTTTTATTTTAACCTCTTCACTTGTTTATTAACTTAAACAAATGGAGAAATAATCCAAATTTAAAATAAAAAAAAAAAATTGTGTTATTATTATTATTTTTATAGTTAAATGTTATTTATGACACAATATTGAAGATGTCAGGTAAAAAGACGTAATAAAATATGTTTGTAAAAAAGGACAGAAAGTGAAAGTGAATTTGACAAAATTTCACTTGATTTTCAGATTGAAAATCAAGCGAAATTCACTGTCATTTTCACTTTCATTTTTTGTCTTTTTAGACAAACATCTTTTCTTATGTTCTTTTTGTCTGACATCTTCCACAGTATGTCTTTTACGACAAAACCTCCTTATTTTTATTTACTTTTGGCGACACATGTCTATTTATTTATTTATTTTTTCTCACACTAGAAACGTCGGTTTGAATGACGTTTTTTTTCCCGATAATAACGTTTGTGGACAAACGTTTTTCACCGATGATACTTTAATAACATAACTTTATTATCACTGATGTTATATAAAAAATTAATTTCAATATCAATAGCCGTTATTATCGAAAATCAACATCAACATCAACATCACTGACGTTATTTACACAAAACTAATTGTAATGCTCGAAATGATTTTTTTGATCGAAGCCGTATTTTTTTAAATGAGACAATTATTGAAAAGGACACATATTGGACTTAATTAGGCAAAAAGGACATCCAAAACAAACACTTAGTTATAAGGACAAAAAATAGGTAGATAGACCCAAATACCCTTAATGAATTAAACAAAAAAAAAAACAAAAAAAAAACCGGCAAACAGGACGCCGAAAGTATGCTGAATGTATATCTATTTTTTTTTATTTCCTGTTGAATGTTTTGTGTCTTCTTTTTTTTTTATAATATTTATTTCCTGGACGTTGAATGCCTTCTTTTTTTTTTCTTTTCATTTTTTTATTTATTTATTTTATTTTAAATTTCCGGTGAAAGTTTATTTTTTCTTTTTTCTATTAACCACCCCGATGCATTGACGACCGCGATGCATTGACTATCTCAATGCAGAGACACCGCGATGCACTAATAACCGCGATGCATTGACCACCGCGATGCATTGACATCGACAATCATATATGCAGTGACATCGGCAATCATATATGCGTGACATCAACAATTTATGCAGAGACACCGTGATGAAGTGGCCACCCCCGATGCAGAGACAGCGCGACGCAGAGACCGTCGGGATGAAGTGATCACCGAGATGCAGTGACATTTGATGAAGCAACACCGTGATGACATTTGATATTTTCCACTTAATTTCATAAACTTGATTTCTTTTATTCATAAAATCGACTTCAAATGACTATATCTTTTGATATAAAACTACGATCAACATAAATCTTTCACCTTAATTCATATTTTTATGCAGTGACATCGGCAATCATATATGCAGTGATATCAAAATTTTATGCAGTGACATCGGCAATCATATATGTGTGACATCAACAATTTATGCAGTGACATCGGCAATCAGATATGCAGTGACATCAACATTTTATGCAGTGACATCAGCAATCATATATGAATGACATCAACAATTTATATAGTGACATCGGCAATCATATATGTAGAGACATCGAGATGAAGTGAAACAGCGATGCAGTGGTCACCCCGATGCAGAGACACCGCGATGAAGTGGCCACCCCCGATGCAGAGACACCGCGATGCAGAGACCATCGAGATGCAGTGATCATCGGGATGCAGTGATATTTGATAAAACAACACCGTGATGACATTTGATATTTTTCCGACTTAATTTCATAAAATCGATTTATTTTCTTCATAAAATCGACTTCAAATGGTTATATCTTTTGATATAAAACTACGATCAACATAAATCTTTCACCTTAATTCATATTTTTTATGCAGTTACATCGGCAATCAGATATGCAGTGACATCAACATTTTATGCAGTGACATCGGCAATTTATGCAGTGACATTGGCATTTTATGTAGTGACATCAACAATTTATGCAGTGACATTGGCATTTTATGCAGTGACATCGCCAAATCATACACAAACCCACCATCAACGTATATCTTTGCTTTCTTTGTTTCAAGGTGATGCATGTTAAACTAATTGATCATTATTACATCATGATCAACGGTGTCGATACATGATGTGACACTTGTTGTGTCACAACGGTTGTGTCCGGATCATTACTCATTCTAAACTTTAGGTAATTCCTCAATTCCCATAAAACAAAGAGAAGTAAATCAGGGATGTACTAACTCTGCTTGGTAAAATTCAATCCCCAAAATTATTCACCAAATCAAAGACCAATAAAAAACAAAAGAAATCAGCACTCAACCAAATTAAAAAGGAAACAAAAACACTATACACCCTAGAATACTAAAAACTAGTTTATTCATCACAGAATGCAATTATAATATATATAACTCATGCTGATAAATTAGATAAAGATCATCAACATATATATTGACTATAGAAGCATTTGTGCCATTTGAAATGACGCATTGATCAACATACATTCTACCATAACCATAACAGGATGCCTTAGCTTTTCTACTAAAGTTACTTCTTTTGAGACCTTTAGCTAATTGCAGCTCTTTTTTAGCTCAAATTCTACCTTCTTTTTCAGAACCAAATTCTACAAACACTCTTAGAAGCTCTTTTGATGATGCTTTCGTCAAATGCTGTACTTCTGCAGTATGATTAACAACTTCCAATAGATTTTTCTTAAAAATGCGACCCTGTAAGCCAATGAACTGTGAAGGGTGAAAAAGAATGCTAGATTTTTCTGAAAGAGAGTAGAAAAGAAACTTGGAGAGGGACCATGTTATGGATCACCATGTTCTTTACCAACAGGATTAAAATGTGGACCTGTGGACAAGAAACCATTTGTTGTGTCACAAAGGGCATGGACATTGAAGCCATGGAGTCCCGGTTTTAGACCCGAAATAGTTCCAGTAACGGTGGTTGGACCTTGTCCTTCACCGGTAAAGTAAATGGTTCCTTCACACCTTCAGCGCCGGTAACAATTGCAACTGCCTTTCCCATTTTCTATTTGTGATCTCAGAACATCCCTAATCAACAGCTGAATGACACAATACATGAAGCATAAAATCATTACATTCATAGAATAATGACATATTTCATTCCAACTTTATTATTACAAGATTAACAGAAGAAGCTGGGTCCATACCTGGTTTGCAGCAATTTCCTTGAGTGCGTCGACGGAATTCATGGACCGGCTGCGTGAGGTTGAATTAGGACTACTTTTCTGATCATGTCCACCAACTGCGGTTAATTTTGGTAATGATTTCAAACCCATAAGCCTCGCCACCAGTCCTTGAGCAGTCACCGATGATGTCTCGTCTTCATTTTCGTTCTTCAAATATTCAAATTCTACATCCTCGAAGGATCCCAGCGGAGTCTGTAGCTTTAAATGATCACAAGGGTATGTGGGAAAACTGTTCCGGCAAAGAACGCGGCGAACCATCCAGGAATTGCAACATTAGAGATAGTAGAGGATATCAAATGATAGAGGAAAGGAAGAAGCCGGTAGAGATATTTTTAGATTTGGAGAATTGAATCGTCGGGACTGTAAATGCAGTAAGGGCAAAATTGGAAATATAAATGAAATCCGTCCTTATAACTAATGATCTTTTAAACGTTCTTATAAACAAATAACACTTTTTAAAAACGGAAAATAGTCAATAGTCTAATCCGGCCAGATGATCTCAGCACTAGATTGGGCCTATATTGTGGCTGTAGCAGTGCTCTTTTAAAATACATAAATGAAACAATAGTCAATAAGAAGGGCCGAACATTCAAAAGGGAGACAAAGCCCAATCCAGCCCAAAGCCAATACCAAAATGGTACCATATTTACCCCAAGGCACGTCCAAGCCTGCTAACTACAAAGCCCGTCCCTTTCTACGCTTCTGTTTCCCGACCCCATTATATACCCTTCTCTTGAACCTAAGAAGCTTAGACGTAAGAGAACAGAGCGAAGACCCTAGAACGAGGGTTTGAAAAGATGATCATTCCAGTACGTTGCTTCACATGCGGCAAGGTAAAATCCCGAATACTTCTATTTTCTTCTGCTAATATTTCGTTAATTACCATTTAGTTTGATTGATTATCGTCTTGGCCGTTGTTACAAGTTATGTTTCGGAGTAGTTTGATGAGGTTAGGGTTTAGTGGATTAATCGGTTGATTTCACTCTTTTCAGGTGATTGGGAACAAATGGGACGTGTACTTGGATCTTTTGCAGGCCGATTACTCCGAAGGGTTAGGATTTTTGTTGTTCTTCAATTTTTCTGGGGTGGGGCCGGGGTTGGGGATTTGTTCCTGGCTTTTCCGCTCATACAAGAATTCATAGTATTTCAAGCTTCTTAAGTTAACTCTAATTTCTGTTTGACGCTGCCACACTTGAAAAGCTGTGGTTTTCACTCTATTTTGTGTGTGTGTGTGTGTGTGTGTGTGTGTGTGTGTCTGTGTCTGTTCAAATTGTAGCTTTAACAATGTGGTGTTATTAACACTACCCATTTGATTGGATTGAAGTGATGAAATAACAATTGCTGAAAGAGCTTTCAACACAATTAAGGATTGTCTCATGGATGTTTGTGTCTTTGCTGTTTCTATATATTTTTCCATACTGAAGTAGAACTGCAAATTAGCAAGCATCCTATTTGTTCTCTACATCTGCCTTGATCTTTTACAGGAGTCTGACACGTTCAAATATCTGTTTGTTTGCTTTCATTTGATGTTATACAGAGATGCCCTTGATGCTTTGGGTTTAGTTCGGTATTGTTGTCGAAGGATGCTCATGACTCATGTGGACCTTATTGAGAAACTCCTGAACTACAACAGTACGTTTCTCTTCTACTTCATCTTTCCATTACTTCATGTCCCTTGCTCTTTTGTGTTTCATACTTTGTACGATTTATTCATGTCTGCGAGCTTGTTTGTTTTTGGGGAAAATTGCAAATGTATGCCTATTTCTGTTATTGCAAAACTATGCTTTCGGTGGTTTTTTCACTCCCATAGGAAAATCACCCGGAAAAATAAAATATCTCAGGGATAGGTGAACAATTCCTCGAGAAAACGAATAAACTTCTCAAATTGAATTTCGTTCCATCTTTTTCTCCTTCTTGACATTCAGCCTCTCTCTGTGAATAAACATCCAAAGACTGTATTCAATGCATTCAATTCAATTACCTTCCTTTCAAATTGTAGATTGTTTGCACACTCGATTTGATTTATTTTTTGTCGTGATAGAGAAGGTGCAATGATGATGATATTAAATCTCGTTAATCTGAGGCTTAATGAGGACAACCTTTAATCCATTCTTGACCACTGAGCGCCTTCTCTTCTCTTCCTTTCCGGTTGTTCCACTTCTTTTTTCGGTACTTATTTATCGTTTCTCCTTTGTTTTAAATCAACCTTTGCTTTGCTTTTTTGCAATTTGAAGAACCCATGCTGTGCATTTGTTATGGGTTGGCGCATGTTCACCCAAAAGAACAAAAACTTAGAAATCCCTGAATTAGGATCTCTATGTGAAGATTCAAATCATTCTTATCTCCAAGAAAGATTCTTATCTTTAGGGAAATGGTGAATTTAAAAAAAAAATTATTGCTTTGTGTGATCATCCCCTTAATTGAAAGTATCAAGTCTCCATGTTTTAAAAGATTGGTTTATTCCAAATTCTTTATCTCCTTTCATTTTCAGGAATTAGAATTTGTAAGTTATTTTCCAATGAATATACAGTCATGGCACATGAGTCTTAGTTTTTTTTATAACTTCACTTTGTTTCCATTTGTGACATGAGCCTCAGTTTTACAACTACACAAAAAAAGAGATAGTAACATGATTTGTTGTAGGACACATGTCACAATATTTTGGCGGATCAAAAACTCTTTTCAAAAGAATTAATATTGATGGGTATTGTTTTTGGAGAATTAACGATGATGACCGGAATTTTAGCAGTCAGGAATGTGTTGAAAGTAATTGATAGCAGAGCAGAACCTATGCACTTAACATTTGGAGCAGCTGATATTACATTGACAGTGAATGCTAAGATGGTTATTTTTTTAATTTTATTTTTAAGGTGATGACTGTTTTTTAAACCTGATAAAGTGACTTGAATGTCAAGAAGGAGAAGATGGAATGAAATCCAAAATTTGAGAAGTTAATCCGTCTTCCCAGTGATTGTTCACCGATCCTGTTGATTTTTTCACCGGTACTGATGATACGGTTCCAATGAAAACAATACTTTCTCCCGGTGAATTATTACCGATCTTATCACCGGAATCGGTGAAATATCTATCCACCGAAAGCATAATTTTTCAATGTGAGAAGAATGGGTCATTTTACTGCTAAGCATATTTGTACCAGTTCCCCTTTATTTTGTCTAACTTGCTTACTTTGCATTATTGAATGTGAAAGGGTTGCTATTTGAGTTGAAATTTTGTCGTTCTTTTTGCAGCTAGTAGTGATGTATATACATGTTTTTTATTTTTTTATTTTTTTCCGCAGCTTTGGAGAAATCAGAGGGAACTTGAGCCAGTTGCTCAGTAACATTTACTTGGAGGAAAGGCAGCTACATGTGTGTGTCTATATGATTTGGGTTGTTGTAATGACTTGAACACTATGCCTTATGGGTTTTCTGTACTAGACTGCGATATTATTTTACTGTTTTTATGCCTCTGGCTTTTTGCTGTTGTAGGAGAGGAATGCTATCTATTCTATGACACTTTTAAGAGCCTCAGTATTATCCCCCAGCGATTTTCTACTTATTTCTAGTGCTGAATTAATGGGTTGGATGTGTGCAGTGTGTATACATATGTACACACTCGCATGTCTTGAATGCTCTAATACGTAGGTTATAATTTACATAGGGATTCACAGGATAATCCAGACAATCCAATTGGAAAAAGAATTCGTATAAATGAACACACATGCTTACATCAAATTGTATGACAATGATCCATACTAGGAGTCTAGGACTAGGAGTATACAGAACAGAGTCCTGATATGCGAAACAGTCACCCCCCCTTGACCAAGAGAAGGGTAAAAAAAGGAACAGAAAACACATGCCAAAAAGAAAAAAATGACCATGTTTACAGTAAAAATTCAACCACTCCATGCAAATAGAAAAAGGGTTAAACCCTACCCGAAAGGGTCCCCACTCCCCTATCCTACGAAATGAGTGGATATATTAATCGGTAACATAGTGACTCAGAATCAAGGGTTGCTATTATACCATGATACTGGAAAGGGACCTTTCAATGGCACCACGTAAACACAAATTCGCACATTCAACCTTTCAAAAAAATTATATGATCTAGAATCAACTTTTAAAAGGCTGAATGAGTGGTGAATCCTAACAATTGCCTTGAGAGAAAAGTTGACATGGTGAATCCTAACAATTGCCTTGAGAGAAGGACACCAAGAAATAGGGGGAAATCAGGTGTTTTTGACATCAATAAGAAACAAAGGCTGGATTGATTGATTTGGTTCCTTTAAGAAACAAAGCATTGACAGGACTAGAATCCCACCAACCCAACCTCTCCATAAGCTTACTTGCCAAGTCACCAACTGCATATGCAACACCTGAGACCGCAGCTGCAAAAGTTACATAGTATACCACTGTTTTGAAGTATGCAGAGAATTTATGTTGTCCACGTGTGTAAGTCTTCATTATAGCTAGGATTATAATACACAACAGTGAAGCTCCTGCAACTGCCAGAATCTTGTAGTCTTTGTCATCGCTCTCACGGAACGCAAAGCCATAGGTTACCAGTGGGACCAACCCAAATGTAATGTATGATAGCACACCAACTACTGCATGAATGAGGAAATGCTCTTTTCTACCAAGTATCTCTTTGTATCTTTTTACTGCTTCTTCTGATTCACTGTTTTCGCCGTATTTCATGTCCCTAAACTGCATGTTTTTTAAGGTGTAAGTTTTGAATCCATTAGTATCATGAAGCAAAGAAATAGCTGCATGTTTGTTATGCCCAATGAAAAATACATGCCACCTAATATAATCTTTCAAGAACACGGCTGTATCTTAAAGTTTCTGGAAAGAAATGTTGCAGGCTAAATAACTCACATTAGCACCAAGGATAATGAGGCCACTAACAAGATTCGCCAATCCAAGAGCGAGAATATTCACTGTAAAGCAAAAAAAAAAAAAAAAAATTCCCAACATTTCACCATGTTTTAGTTTACAATGACCATGCATATATAGTGTAAGTTAAACAACAACCAAAAAAAACCTAGAGGTAAAGACTTACTAGTGGTGACACCAGAAGCAGCACCGGATGACACAACACTTAGGCTCGCTATGATTTCCATCAGACCTCCATATACAATGGATTTCACAACCTCCAATGATATGGAACTTGTCTCTCCAGTCACTGTTACAGGTAACTTACATACGACTATCCTCTCTGTAAACTGTGTAGTTCCTGTCTGAACTGGTTCTTCTCCAATAAGAACATGCACATCATCATCTGTATTTTGACGGTACCACATATGTAATCAGAGACACTATCATGTTTCTACTAGGTGGTGCAAATTGTTTCATAAGGGAATAACTAATCACGCGGCATATATGTTTTTACCTTGCTGTTGGTCTGCAGTGACATCGGTTTCCTCAATTTCACCGCCTAGCCTTCCACGATGTTCCTCCAACACTTTAAGAATGCCATCTGCATGCAGAACGTCTTGTCATATCATTTCCTTAAAAATGTCATTTCTGACTTCTAAAGCTTCATAAATCATCGGGGTATCAGTTACCTGAATCCTTGTTGATGTCAATGATCAGATCCCTATCACCTTCAGATCCTTGTAGTGAATATGTTTGAACACGGTCTCCAGCTGTCGATCCTAGAAGTGTTTCTACATGTTGTCCATTATCATTAGTATTATAAGTACTATCATATACTTCATTCGAATTACCTAAAGATATTTTGGATGAAATTACCTTGAATATCAGTGGTTTTATCAATGGTATCATTTACTTGTACTCTTCCCTTCCTAAATAATGACAATATATCATATGTTTTCCCTGTTGAAGTTGACCCTGTATTAAGTTAATCATATAATAGCATGGTCAAATGAAATACCTTGGTTAAACTTGTTACTGTTAGAACGTAAAAAGACGTATATCGGTTACCTTTGACCTGTGTGGAGCTGGTGATGGTTGAGGTCGTATCTTTGACGTGTGTGGATGAACTAGTGATTGTTGAGGTCGTGTCTTTGACCTGTGTAGAACTGGTGATTGTTGTTGACGTCGTGTCATTTGTGGCACTGGAGAACAATGAAGTCTGTTGCTGCTGCTGTACACTGGATTGAGTGCTTGATACCGACGAGTTTTTAGTCTCTTTGTCCCATCCAAACATTCGAAACGGATTGAGCTTATTCTCTGTTTCGGTTTGTCAAAATCATTAGACCTTCAAAGTGTGACATGAAATATTAAAGTATCTGAAAGCCTAAAAGAATCAAATAGTTAGTTAGTACCTGCAGCAACAAAGATGCTGAAACATGATAAGCAACCAAGAAGGTCTACTGGTTTATCTGTTTTGACAGGTGTTTTCTTAACAATCCTACGACGTAGGACAACCTTTGTTACACGGGTGCTGCAATTAGGACAGTACATCTCATATCCATGGTGACTATGAATCTTTTCAACCGCCCTCTCGAATTCCAACTCGATTACTTCCTCATCGATTTCATCCACTATATCGACTTGAAGATTCTCGGGTTGTCCACTTGATTCACTAGGTTCAGTTTTAGCATTGATGACAGCAGTCAGGACTTGTTGAATGTCCACATCCAAGTCCTTACCTTTAAGATAGTTCCCCACATGAGCATCTGCATAACATCCATTTTGAGAAGATAAGTATTACACAATGCATATATATAGGTTTACATTTATACATCAGATAAATTTATAACACATACTACTTATTCAAGTGCTACATTAATTACATAGTACTTGGATCATAAAATTTGGGCTGCTATATCTATATATGCATATATTCATGACCCACCTTCTTCACTGCCCCACAAGATGTGTTTCTGGTGAAGTGGAAGAATCACAGGGTTTCCTGCAGATCGGTGGTGGATCCAAATGCAGTGGTGACATTTCCAAGCTCCTTTGAGTTTCAAGTTTGCATTTTTATATATCAGACAATTATTAGAAACATCCCAGTATTTCATTAGGGTTAGAAATGTTTCAGTGCTTCTGTTTCCTCTAATTCTCCATTATATTCTCTTACTTATAATACACTAATTTCTGATAATACTTGTACATTTATAACATCTACATATTTATTAAACAAGTAGAACGAAACTTGTCTGTAATCATAAATCAAAACATGAATGCAACCTTTCAAGATACCAATCACAATTTAAAAAGGGGAAATCATCAAGAATTCATCTGTTGTGAAGATCCAACTAGTAAACTCAAAAGCTTCAACTTTTCTAAGTTTGAAATGTGTCAAAATTAACAAGAATGGGCCTGCTTATAACTACATTTTGTAAAGAGAAGTTTGTTTTTAGTGTTGTGCAATCATTACCCCGAAAGGGTATAACTCAGTAGTAAAAAAGCGAGAACACTATTATAGTGGCAGTCTTGACTTTGAGTTGATTGTGAGAGTTCAATATCGACTTCTCTCAACAATAGAAGCCAGATATACAAATAACATCTTGCACACGGAACCAATGAGGTATAATCCTCCATTTACATCTTACACGACACGAAGCTATAAGGGTAGGGGCAGGGTAGGGTAGGGCAGTGGGCCCCTTTGGAGTTATGGCTCAATCTTTTATTTGTTTTTAATTGTAGTGTTGTGCATTATCTCACAACATTAGAAGAAAAGGTTTCTGACATCATTTTACGTGCATAAAAGGAATGTATGAAGACTAGTGTGCTTATTTACTAGACCTAACTAGTGAGTCTAATATACACTCATATACACAAATATAAATATATATATAAATTGGACTTGGATTGAGCTCCACTAAGACAATTTTTTTTGTTTGTTTGTTTTCCTATGCAGAATTTGACAATTCAAAATCAACTTTTCTTTCGCAATTGTGTTTCTCCACGACTCAAAGCCATTTGATCCCCCCCCCTCTCCCCCCCCTCCCCAAGAAAAAAAAAAAATAATAAAGTTATTATTATTATTATTATTGAACTCTTATTGAGGTTATTAGTTTCTCTACTCTCTCTCTTTGAACAGTCAACTAAGGAATGGGCATGATCTCATACCACCCCTCAAAAAAGCAGGATCCGATCTCGAGCAAGGAGAAACAATAAATAATTTGAGAGGGGAGAGAGACAAACAAGATGCATGCTACATATATTAATAGAGGAGAGGCAGTTGGGCCTTTTAGCTGTACTCCACAAAAGTCAAACAGTTTACTTTCAGATGGCCAAGGAGTAAACCCTCGGACAGGATATATAAGGTTCTAATAATGGTATTTAGGGAAGAAGAAAAAAAAAAGGATACTCCCTCCGTTCCAATTTATCTGAAGCCGTTGTCAAAATCACACATATTTAGGAGGTGAGTTAATGTATTAATTTTTACAATGAAAAGACTAGAATGTCAATGAATATAATTAATATGACCTTCTTTTAATATATCCTAATATAATAAATAAGGGTAAATCAAGTAAAAATACAATAAATGTTGCATTGGAAATCGTAATATCTCACATAAAATGGAACAAAATATTTTGGACAATTGCCTTATTAGTTATTATTGTGGAACGGAGGGAGTATAAAGCAAGGCATTTAGTTCTTTAAAATCAAGAAAAAGAAAAGATATACATATGATTAATAGCAATAAATAAAGGATGAAGTAATTAAGGGGCCGGGGCCGGGGACAAAGGTATGGGTTTACCTTGTTTATTGTCGAAGTACACATTGGTAGGGCACTCCAGTACATGAGTAGTTTGCTTAACTCGGAGGACATGTCGGAGTTGTCATAGGTATCCCTACTAGTACTGCTTAAAGAAGCTTCCTTTTCATCATAATCAGTATTAATAGTACCGTTAGCTTCTTCCGCCGTCGTCACGTGTTGACGTGGAGTTCCAGTTACCTGCACATCAGTTTCTTCAGGGGGTGCCTCCGCCTCCACCTCATCATGTTCATCAAAATTGTAATGATGATGATGATGATGATCAAGTAATGGTTTCTTAATATCAATTATTTCTTCTCTGTTGTGTTGCATTATTACTACTTCCATTATAATTAACACTAACTAATTAAATGACCTCGATCTTCTTTGAAATTAAGCAGCTAGCTAGCTGAAGCTGAGTTTTCAAATGAAATAAATGGTGGGGGGTTTTCGTTGTTTTACAACATTGTTAAATACATAGGCGTAGAAGAGCAAGTAGCTAGCTATAGATAGGCATGCATTGACTATATTAATTGTACAGAGAGTTTACAATTTATTAATCATTATAAAATTATGGTTGTGTGAAAGGAAAGGAAATGCGAACAACGTGCATGGTGAATTCAGGAATTAATGGCGCCCCGGTTGTTATGTGTGAAAATGCTATCAATAATTTTACTGAATGCTGTTATATATATATGATTAAGTTGATAACAGATGTTTAGGGTTTAGGGCATGAATGAAACAATATTGGCCAATTAATCTTGCATGAAATTTTTTTTTTTTCCGGGAAAAAAAAGAATTAATAAATAAATTAATGATTGAGAGAGGGGGTTGTTATGTGTGAAAATGCTATCAATAATTTTACTGAATGGACTTTACCTTTGCGGTCACTAATGCGAGTGTATGATGCTATTCATTATAACTTTATTAATTTCTTTGAATTTATAGTGTTGATGATTCGTATGGTTTGATTTTAATTACCTTTTAAATCAAACCATCTTCAATATTGGTTCTTCAAAATTCAAACACCAAATTAATCAAACATAATAATTAATGCAGTTTTTGGTACACCCCTAATGCAGATTTGGGCGGAAAATTCTTATCCGGAGAGTCGTTGTGTGTACGTACGCGTTGGATGTGCGATACGTGTGTATAAAAGGACAAAATTAATATTTGTTTTCTTGTATACATGTCGTACATCGAACGTGCGGTGCATACAACGACTCTCCGGTAATAACTTTCCGTTTTGGGTACATATATGCAAGACATCAATACAAAGTTATAATTATTTCCTTTATTTTTCTTGTCAATAAAGAAATTTCAAAATGTATTTTTATCTCAATATCCTACTACCTCCGTCCCAAAAAAATGTCCACATTTTTAAAATGAATTGTATCATAAAAAGTGTCCATTTAGAAAATCAATACATCATTTAATGCATTTTTTCCAAACATACTCTTATCATAGCATTTAATGTTTATATATTTATTTCATATTCCAAAAGAGTATTTATTATATGATAGATGTATATATGTCCATCACCACTTAAAATACAACACATTAATTTTTTTTTTTAATCTGTGTGCACCATAAAAATTGGACATTTTTTTATGGGATAGATGTAGTACTTGCTAAGTTAACAAATAAAAATAAAGGGTTTGAAATTTAGGTGTGGTCCGTGTGAATGGGATTCAACGATTTTACAAGACTTGTAGAGCTCCGTTTGTTTTGAGTTGAAGTTTTTTTTTGGGGTTTTTTATATACTAGTTGATAATAAAATATTATAAAAATGATTGAAGTAATGATTAGAAAGTTAAAAAGTTTTTTTGAAATTTGTATAGATAAGAAATGATTGGTGAGAGAAATTGAAATAAAATAGTATAATGAATAAAATATTGATAAAAAAGATAATAAAGTAGATAAAGTTATGAGAGATGATTTAATATTTTTTTTTTTCTAGTTAAAAAAATGATTGGTAGGAGAATTATATGAAATGATTGGTGAAATGATATAAAAAAAACTCCAAACAAAACTCCAAACAAAACAATAAGTTAAAGAGGCTGTTATTTTGATAGTGGAAAATAACGTACTATTGTCATATTATAAGTTATTTTGATAATTGAAAGAAATGTATGCTTCCCGGATAGTCTCGACTTCTATTGCTGCGTCAGTAGAGTATATCCATGCATTAGATGGTTTTCAGACCGAGGATGAGGGTCTACATCACCCCGTTGTCTGGAGTCCTCCGCCTATATATAGGTACCTGAAAATGCAATTCGGATGCTTCTGTGACGAGTACTGGCTCCGGCATTGGGCTGATTTTCCGGGATTCAAAGTGGGTTCTTTTCTTGCGGCCTTCTCCTTCCACATCGACCCAGGAGAATCGCCAGAGTTGTTAGAGATGCCTGCCATCTTCTCTGCCTTAATAGAGGCAGGCCGGCTAGGCCACCCCACTATGATCTTCGAGAGTGACTGTCTGCAATGTATCCAGGCCTTATCGCGCCCGTCTGTGGATTTGTCTGTCTTTGGGTGCCTTGCCCGAGATTGTCTTTCAGCCGCGCTTTCTTTGCTTCCTGTCAATTTGTTTTTGTTAAATGCTCTGGCAACATCCCGACGCACCTCCTTGCTAGGCATGATGTTGTTGTTGCGTGGGCACTATTCCTTGGGACGCTCTCCCCATATGATGTAATTTCCGCTTTTTTGGCGGACTTGAGTTAATAAAATTTGTTGGTTTTTCAAAAAAAAAAGTTAGGGACGATACTTAATGTATTTTATCATATTATTATGGTATCACATTCACATAATATTTCAAAAATCGATTGTATGATATATATACACGACTTTTAAAAAATTAAATTGTTTGAAACATCATAGTAAATGAATACTATGATTCTTCATGTGCAATAAATATATGTATTCTTCTTCGTGAAACATAATGGAGGGAGTAGGTATTAATAAACGAGAATGCACGCAGCAGTATGACCAAGTAGTATTATTTGACAGCCCGTAACGCAATATTTAAATTATCTTGTTTTATTTGTTTAACATCTGGCGCCATTAATGATTGTTGTTGTCAAAACGACAGCTGCAAATGAGAAAACCCTCCAAACTTACTTGTTGCCAAATTCGTCCTAAAATATAGGTCGAATTTTTACGCCGATTAAAAAAATAGACCGATATTGCTTCAGCCAATATTAAAAGCGAGGGTGTAATATTTCGATTTTTGGAAAATGGCAGACGTGTCATTTTATGAAAACGAAATATTGGGTTCGGTTTCTTTTATTCGGAGTTTAATTATTTTGATATTTATATATATATTTTCGAGATATATATGTATATATTAAGGAAGGAAATCTGATTTTAGAAAATGGTGATTAAGGAAACTCATTTAAATTAGGTAATTGTGGAATTTCCCTATTTAAGGAAAAACTAACCTAATCAGCCCCTTAATCTTTTAATCAGATTTTTCAACCCCAAACTTGTCTTCTGCGTGTGTGAGAGCAAGATTAGGGCTAAGAGACCTTCATCGATTGCCAAGTCAATTCTTAACGGTTTTCAGATCAGAGTAGAGCGTTGGAATCGTTGTGAAGAGAGCAACGTTTTGAAATCAGAAAGTTGGAGATTTGTCAAGGTATGTGTAAGCCCTAATTCGGTTCTTTTTCGAGTTTGATGGATTCAAACTCATCAATTCGTAGTTTTATTCGTTTAGAAGCGTGTGATTGACTCTAAATTTAAGTTTGGATTTATAACATGTTTTTCTGCAGAAAAGATCGGTTTTAGCTGCTGTTTTTCTGAGTTCTTGGACTGGGAATAAGCTTGCTAAAGGTAAGAAGCCCTTCCTACAATATAATTGTGGTTTAGAGTAGATTAGATCATGTTTTGATGCGTTTTGTATCAAGTTTTAAGCTTAGATGTTGATCAGGGATTAAGGGAAGTTAGGATCTGTGAAAGTTATGTTTTTCTACTATTTTTCTGCTATCTTTCGCGTACAATATGTTTGGAATCGAGTAGAGATTGTAAGAGATGAAAAATTAGAGTTGTCTGCGCAGGATGCATACGCATTGCCCAACAATGCGCACGTATCCCTGTTACAGGATTGCAGGTTTAGCTTCTGGACGCTGAATGCGTACGCATTCAGAGCAATGCGCACGCATTGCTGGTCCAGAGTAGTACATGATGCTTACTGGCTGAGGAATGCATACGCATTCATAAGAATGCGCACGTATTCATAAGAATGCACACGCATCGATCAAACAGAGAGTTTCAGCTTAGATTCTGGTCTTGGAATGCGTACGCATTGAGCTCAATGCGCACGCATTGCTTGAACAGAAAGTTTCCAGCAGGTTTCAGCATAAGGAATGCGTACGCATTCATAGGGAATGCGCACGCATTGCCCCAGATTTCTGTATAATGATATTTTAAGCTATGTTTTGAATTTTAAACATTGTTTCATGATCAAATAACATTAAGTAAACCTAAACAAGCTTTCATTATACAGAATGTACTCTTAAAGGGAGTTGAAGTTCGGATCCGTCGGAAGGGCATGAAAGAGCTTGTGCTTTGATGTACTGGAGTTCATCAATGTCTGTGTAATTGTTAAGATGTGATGTCTAGCTGTCTAAGTGAGAGAGTAGAGTTGTTAATGTGAGTTTATTTTGAAAACACTTAGGTGGTTAGTTAATTCACATTAATAATTACATATGTGTAGATAAAAGCTAAAACGTCACTTATTCTTGTTTAGGCACTGATTCATATCGGCGATGTGATACGTTCATAAAAGGTGGACAACACTATTGGCTCAAAAGGCTGAAGGGTAGTGGAGGAAATCCATCGAACGTATATGCATACCGGGGAGACCCCGGGACTATCGGTGCTAATCACCGTAGTTGGCAAGTATATCTCGTGATGGAATTTTCATCATGCATTGTGTCCTTGAGTAATGATGTAACCAAGATAAGCTAAGTTAGAAACGTATATTCATGACGTGTCGATGGGCATGAAGTGAACCCTAGATTGAGTCGGTCTCACAAAGATAATTCTTTTATTAAAAACTTGATAATAAACCTTAGTTATATTGTAGCTTATGTTGGGGAGATTTTGCATCATTAAAACAAAAGAAAATTTATAAACCTATACTACCATGCAAAACTACCTCCTAACCGGCCGAATACCGAGTAGTTGCTAGTAAAGTTGGATAAGTACGGGTATCGATCCTCAGGGAAAAGGGCTATTGAATCTAGCTTATTAATTCTTCTTTATTAACCTAAACCTAAACTAAAACGGAAAATAAACGGACAGAGGATTGTTAATCCAAAGCCGGGAAGGATAAAAGCGATAAAAACATAAATAAAACTACATCTACGGAAGCGGTAAATCTATCTACCGAACAACCATAAACGAACCATGATCAACCTCTTCCCAACAACCATCACCCCACCGAAAGAAATAAGATCAACACACATTCATTCACAAGTTATCTTGGATTATTATCTTATCTAAAGGAGCGTTTCCTCTTCCGATTTATCACGCCATTAATTAGTTTACCTTCCGGTCTTAACTAATATCGTTACAAATCAAAGATATGGATGAAATCCTAATCTAACAACATTATCCCTCAACTTCCGTTTGTTGGAATAATAATTGTCAATCTCCCTCACGACAATCTAATGAATCTATTAACTTTCGTTATCTAAATTCGATTAACATATAACCATATAAATCATGAAAGAAAACAAGAACAACTTAATGAAATAAACACGTGAAAAATCATATCTTTCCGGTAACGGTGATATCCCTCAATTCAATTCTAAGAAAATATTGCATCGAATTAATCAAATTGTGGTCCTCTCGTAAACCTAGATATTTAACCTACGAACTTCCGTTATGTATAGATTAAAAATCTAATCTTTCCTATGGCGATCTAAACTACACCGACTTCCGTCATACGGTAGCATCAAATCATACAATCATCTTTCGATATATATTTGCAAGATACAATTGAACATAGAAAAAGAAACAATTATAAATAAAACTTACAAAATATCCATAGAAAGGAATCAAAGTGCTGCGAAAAAAGGATTACATGGCTGCTCCATGGATGAAAGCTCCAAGCCTTCATCATGCTCGAACAAGAAGGAAAAAAACGAACAAAATAAAAGACCTAATCTAACCCCGATCACCCGAGCACAAGGCTCGGGTGATCGGCCTTGAAAGCTCCCAGAAAGCGGCTGCTGTCTGTGTAATTTTCGTATGAAAAATCTGATGTAATTAGGGTTGGAATCGCAGCTGCTTTTATAGACTTTTAAGTCGGCTGCTACAGTAACCGTGGCCGGACGCCCGTCCACAATTTTCAGCAACAGCATCCAAACTTGTAACGCTCATATCTCGGGCCTCGTAAGTCGGAATGGAGTGATTCAAAATCCTGTAGAATCCTCTCTTCAAGCCCTACAACTCTTCTCTTGAGGTCCAGAGTCAAATCGGTTGTTATCATATCAAGAACTGCGTCGGATGTCGGGACTACCGGAATCCCGATTTTCCAACATTCATCTTGATTGATTTCTTTCCTTATATCTTTCAATCTTCCATAACTTTGATTGATCCTTTCCAATCACGAATTTGGCTCTCTAAAATCCTCTCTCCCATCATCAATGAGTATCTACAACAATAGGAAAACATACCAAAGCGTAACGTATTTCCAAAATAACATAAAATCATCAATTACGCACATAAATCGTTACGTTTTGAGATTTAACTATTAAAAACATCATTTACTCAATATTTCAATATAAAGCCCTATTTCTATGAAAATAATACATATACGGGGGAAATTGATATAAAATATATCGTTAAAAACACTATAAATTCACCCTAAACAACACCCCCACACTTAGCTTTTTGCTCGTCCCGAGCAAAACAAAACAAAATCAAGCTCGAGAAAGGTATAGACATCTTAACAAATATAGCATACATTCAATAACTTAGAGGTTCACCGGTGTGTGGTGTGCAAAGTCATAGAAAACTTCCACTAAATCCAAACTTGAAAAACTCAAAGCAAAACTAGCTAATACCCCATCGTGGACTAGCAATAAATGACACTCATAAGATGTACCCTACAAACGTGACATATCCCGAAAAATATGATCGAATGAATCTAGGGCCTTTCTGAAATACTCAGAGGATAATCCCTACAGCATATCTATCAGTTTATACTGGGGATAAGATAGACGATAACTTAGTCTTATATTCATTTCACATCAATTGTTAAGTTGATCTAACCATTTCACTTTAAACACACATTAGAAGAAGCTATTGCCCTCATAGCAGAATAGGACATTTCGAGATAATACCCTACCTTACTCCAATCATAAGGCGACTTTTCCTAACTCGTCGTGAGCTCTTAGTCATCATAGTGGTATAGGACTTACGTGGTAAACCCTACCGCACCCAAATCATTGACTAGCTTTCGACACACCCTTCTACAATTTTGTTTACTTAGAGATTTACATTTGGCAAAGGAAAAGATTATTTTCTAGTAGCACGGACCACCGAGCATAACACCTCAAGTAAACAATTTATTACTATTGCAAAGACTTAATCACGTTTCACTTATCACATTCAAACTTACGATATTCACAGTATGTCATACTTCGGAACTAAATACAAACTACCATAAATCTCAAGATATATACGTAGCACTAAGCACATGACTTATAAGAAAATCAAAAATTACTAATCCAAAAGGGGTATAACTCATAAATATAGCTCATCATTCACTATGGCTTGTGAAATATAATTCGGGTGAATCAACTAACTTACCAAACATATGATATAAAGCATAGATGACTATCGAAAACAACGAACATTAACATGTATTGCCTACTCGGGACAAAACAAAAATTTCGAAAATTTCGAAAATTTTACTCATTTTGCATAGAAACATCATGTATTAAGCAAATGATAGATACAAATCGACTCATTCCCCTCCCCCACACTTAAATTACAACATGTCCTCATGTTGTGCAGAATAAAAGAAAAAGAAAACTTAGCTGATTGTATGCCGAAAGGGAACAATTCTGGAACGGACGCGTTCCGATCCAAAAATGCTCGAAGATATCAGTAGACTGTGGACCATCCACCCGAAAACTGACACCGTCGAAAACTCACAAAAGCTAATGCAAACACCCTGCACTCATGAAAAACATGAAATACCTCGAGGATAGGGGAGAAATATAACAACGGGAGAGTGAAAGAGAAGATATAAGCACGGGATAGAATAGCTCGGATGGAAAAATTACCAACCGGGTAAAACACAGACATCTAAGCGTAAGCCACGAAGCTTATAAAGTTCATCAATAAAAATGTGAGCGACGGAAACCGACAGTAACTCACAATAAAGCACATATGAATAATAGTAGGCTAGGTGAAATCTAAATGGATAAAAATTACAATGCAACCTACGTGATATGCAATACTAAAATAATGATGGCATATGGAAAACCAACAGTAACCATCATGGAAAAAAACGAGGTAGTATTACGGAAACCGACAGTTAACTACACTCAAGAAAAATAAAAGAAAAGAGAGAAACAATGCAACTAGATGATATGCAGCTAAATGATATGCATCTGAATGATATGCAAAAATAAAAGAAAATAAAAGAAAGAAAACTAGCCCACTCATTAGCAACACGACATGTATATAATAAACGTCTACCAAATAATGACAGGTTACGATAAACGACAGTGCTGTTCATTACATGCAATGTAGACGCGCTTTAAGACTCGTAAAAAGTGATAGCATTATGGAAAACCAACAGTTAGCTATTCTAAACAGATATAACTCATAAGATGCAATGGTAGCATTACGAAAACCGACAGTTACTACCCATATGAGTTATAAAAACAAAGGAAGCACGTAAGTCTTAAAAGCTAACAAGATTCATCATAACGATATGTAGCATACGGAAACCGACATTAGCTACTAATTAACAATCGACCGCTTATAGCATACGAGAACCGACGATAATATAACTTGCATAGATGAATCATGCATATAAAAATTAATCAGTTATTTAACATGGATTCGTAGATGGAAAGGTAAAAACATATAAGTTCAGGACATCTACGTAAAAAGAGATAGCCACAGAAGCTCGTATGAAAAATCCACATCAAATAAAAGCATTAAAATTTAAATCAAGAAAAATTCAGAACCTGGACTTGCGTCCTTACTGATCAGACGGGCGTTCACCTCAAAATGCGGCACTGGACGAGCGTTCATCCAAACAAACGCTCGTTTGACTTGAAAACCGACCGGACGGGCGTTCAGAAAGTATAGACGCTCGTCTGGTCCTTCAAACCAGAACAGAGTTGAAACTTTCTGGACGAACGAACGTCCATCCAACCAGACGCTCGGTTACCTGCATGTTAGGGTACTGGACGGGCGTTCACTTACGTGAACGCTCGTTCAGTCATCGAATTTGCACAGAAAACAGCAGGAAAAACACAGAAACCCTAATTATCCTAAACAAAATCATCACAAAGACCTTATCACATTAAAGCACAGAGGGTCAGATTAGATAACACAAACATGTAATTCACGTGTCATAAATCGAGTAAAAAAACTTTTGCACATTCTTAACCCAACGGTTATCGAAACACGGCAAAATAAAAAAAACCTCAATTTATTCAACGCTACTTTTATTGAAAAACAAAAACAAAAAACACGTAACGAAATAGAAAAATTAATTCAATTAGATTCAACAAAACACCGATTCCCCGGCAACGGCGCCACTTTTGTTGGGGAGATTTTGCATCATTAAAACAAAAGAAAATTTATAAACCTATACTACCATGCAAAACTACCTCCTAACCGGCCGAATACCGAGTAGTTGCTAGTAAAGTTGGATAAGTACGGGTATCGATCCTCAGGGAAAAGGGCTATTGAATCTAGCTTATTAATTCTTCTTTATTAACCTAAACCTAAACTAAAACGGAAAATAAACTGGACAGAGGATTGTTAATCCAAAGCCAGGAAGGATAAAAGCGATAAAAACATAAATAAAACTACATCTACGGAAGCGGTAAATCTATCTACTGAACAACCATAAACGAACCATGATCAACCTCTTCCCAACAACCATCACCCCACCGAAAGAAATAAGATCAACACACATTCATTCACAAGTTATCTTGGATTATTATCTTATCTAAAGGAGCGTTTCCTCTTCCGATTTATCACGCCATTAATTAGTTTACCTTCCGGTCTTAACTAATATCGTTACAAATCAAAGATATGGATGAAATCCTAATCTAACAACATTATCCCTCAACTTCCGTTTGTTGGAATAATAATTGTCAATCTCCCTCACGACAATCTAATGAATCTATTAACTTTCGTTATCTAAATTCGATTAACATATAACCATATAAATCATGAAAGAAAACAAGAACAACTTAATGAAATAAACACGTGAAAAATCATATCTTTCCGGTAACGGTGATATCCCTCAATTCAATTCTAAGAAAATATGCATCGAATTAATCAAATTGTGGTCCTCTCGTAAACCTAGATATTTAACCTACGAACTTCCGTTATGTATAGATTAAAAATCTAATCTTTCCTATGGCGATCTAAACTACACCGACTTCCGTCATACGGTAGCATCAAATCATACAATCATCTTTCGATATATATTGCAAGATACAATTGAACATAGAAAAAGAAACAATTATAAATAAAACTTACAAAATATCCATAGAAAGGAATCAAAGTGCTGCGAGAAAAAGGATTACATGGCTGCTCCATGGATGAAAGCTCCAAGCCTTCATCATGCTCGAACAAGAAGGAAGAAGAACAAAATAAAAGACCTAATCTAACCCCGATCACCCGAGCACAAGGCTCGGGTGATCGGCCTTGAAAGCTCCCAGAAAGCGGCTGCTGTCTGTGTAATTTTCGTATGAAAAATCTGATGTAATTAGGGTTGGAATCGCAGCTGCTTTTATAGACTTTTAAGTCGGCTGCTACAGTAACCGTGGCCGGACGCCCGTCCACAATTTTCAGCAACAGCATCCAAACTTGTAACGCTCATATCTCGGGCCTCGTAAGTCGGAATGGAGTGATTCAAAATCCTGTAGAATCCTCTCTTCAAGCCCTACAACTCTTCTCTTGAGGTCCAGAGTCAAATCGGTTGTTATCATATCAAGAACTGCGTCGGATGTCGGGACTACCCGGAATCCTGATTTTCCAACATTCATCTTGATTGATTTCTTTCCTTATATCTTTCAATCTTCCATAACTTTGATTGATCCTTTCCAATCACGAATTTGGCTCTCTAAAATCCTCTCTCCCATCATCAATGAGTATCTACAACAATAGGAAAACATACCAAAGCGTAACGTATTTCCAAAATAACATAAAATCATCAATTACGCACATAAATCGTTACGTTTTGAGATTTAACTATTAAAAACATCATTTACTCAATATTTCAATATAAAGCCCTATTTCTATGAAAATAATACATATACGGGGGAAATTGATATAAAATATATCGTTAAAAACACTATAAATTCACCCTAAACAAGTGCCATTAAGTCCGTCATTTATGCTTACGGAATATCGGAATAATTATCTAATTATAGTAAGATTCTATATTACATTACATACTTTATTATGTAGCTAAATATAATGTTGAAAATCAACATGGGAGGTGCCAAAATGAATAAAGATTCAAGTACTTGTATTCATGTATCAAGGAAATTCAAGATACATTCAAGAAATTAAGATATATCAAGTTTCACTCAAGAGTTGCAAACTTTGGAGGACGTGCTTGGAAAAAAACCAAAAAGTTGATGCTTAGAAATGTGTATAGCACGAAATTCTTGTGTGAATTTGGCCAATCTTATGTATCTCGAGTACTATAAATACCCATGTATTGTACTTGAAAAGAATAGAACTTGTTATCAATAAAAATCATATTTTATTCTTCACTTGGAAAAGTGTTGTGTGAGTTTCTCTGGAAAAGGAATTCAAATCTCGGATTATCAAGGACTTGAGCAATCCTTGTGGTTATCCATATACCAAGGTGCTTAGAAACAGGTTTTCTAAGTGTTGAGGTTTATTCCAAGGTGCCTTCACACGAGTTGTGATTGTGTCGCGGAGCTTATTATTCCAATGTGCTTCCACACATGTTGTGGTTGTGTTGAGGATTATCCAAATACTTCAATCCACAATCCTAAGATTCATTCGATTTGAAGCCTTCCTCCGGGCGGTTTCACTTCATTTGGTATCAGAGATTTCGGGTCGCAAACCTCCCAAAAACCGAGCCATGGTGTGTTCATCGGACTCGTCAGTATCCGTACGAATTAGTGCCATTTCCAACTCATCTTGATAGGTTTGAACAAACTTCTCACCTTGTTGAAGAGTTTGCAACTTTCTTACTTGTTCACGCCGGTAGGATTCGGGAACCCATTTCCGATGCATCTCATTCTTAAGAACCTCCCAAGAAGAAATTGCTTGCTGTCTCGATTTCCTGCACTTTTCATTAGTTTTCTGGAACCAAAGCATAGCTCGTTCCTCAAATTCACTAGTAGCAAGCTTAACCTTGGTTCTTTCCGAATAATCATGACAATTAAAAATTTGTTCAACTTTAAGAACCCAAGAAAAATACTCATCAGGATTAGAATTACCTTTAAACGCCGGAATCTTTTGTTTGATACCTTGGAGATTTTCTTGTGGAGCCCGTGCTCTTAGTTGTGCTCCAACTGGTGTTGCTTCTCTTTCCTCATCGTCATCCTCATGTTCGGAATAATTGCTTGGCTCAATCTCGGTACCTTGTACACCTTGACCAACATTCATTTGTGTGAAACGTGCATCTATTTTCTCAATCAATGTTTGAGTCATTTGTTCAAGGTTTTATTGATGTCTTTGTTCGATGGCCTGAAGCAGAGCTTGATGCCTCATTTCTTCATCATTATTTCCGCATTTTTTTTTCAAAGGTTTTTTTTAAGAAGAAAGAAAATTGGATCGTGGATTGAAGTATTTGGATAATCCTCAACACAACCACAACCTGTGTGGAAGCACCTTGGAATAATAAGCTCCGCGACACAATCACAACTCGTGTGAAGGCACCTTGGAATAAACCTCAACACTTAGAAAACCTGTTTCTAAGCACCATGGTATATGGATAACCACAAGGATTGCTCAAGTCCTTGATAATCTGAGATTTGAATTCCCTTTCAGAGAAACTCACACAACACTTTTCCAAGTGAAGAATAAAATATGATTTTTATTGATAACAAGTTCTATTCTTTTCAAGTACAATACATGGGTATTTATAGTACTCAAGATACATAAGATTGGCCAAATACACACTAGAATTTCGTGCTATACACATTTCTAAGCATCAACTTTTTGGTTTTTTTCCAAGCACGTCCTCCAAAGGTTGCAACTCTTGAGTGAAACTTTATGTATCTTAATTTCTTGAATGTATCTTGAATTTCCTTGATACATGAATCCAAGTACTTGAATCTTTTCCTTGATTTTCAACATTATATTTAGCTACATAATAAAGTATGTAATGTAATATAGAATCATACTATAATTAAATAATTATTCCATATTCCGTAAGCATAAATGACGGACTTAATGATGCCAAAATCTTCGATATTCCTAGACATTGACTCGTGCATTATTATATGAACCATTTTGTCCAACGAGTCGAGCCTCATTTTATGTTGGAGGTGAAATCCAGGACCAACTAGAATCGTTAAGGGATCCGGTGTAGAATTCGGGTCCAGAATCATATCACAACCACTCAAAGACCGCCGAGTAAGCGGGCAACTTGCCCAATCAGAATCACACCAACCCTCTAGAAGGAGGGAACTATGAGAACGCAACAAGATACCCTGACTAGAATATTTCTTCAAATAACGAACAAGACGTAGTGCGGCGCCCTCTCATTCTCAATGTTTAACGATCATTCTCTTTTATTATTTGTATGATTCATCTTGCAGCGAAAAATTACCTCTTTCGGATTTTGGGTGAATTCTTTTTTGTTCCTTATGTGCTTTGTTTGTTTGTTTTTTTTTTTTTGTGTGGCAATATTTCGATTAGAAGTGTAATAGTTGATTTGGTAGTTTCAGTAACGGATCCAAAAAAATCTCAGTGGGGGCACCGGAACAAATTTGAAAGGTGAGTGGGGACATCAATAGTATTTTTACATTTTTTACCTATAAAAACGCGTCGATAAGACATGGAGTGAGTAAGCCAAGTCGGGCCGGGTCAACCCAAGGTAAATAAGTCTCCGAATCAACCGCCGATAGGGTCCAGGATCACTCAACAATTCACCGATGGCAAGAGCTAACTTGTGGTTCTGCTCAATAAGAAATCGGCTGGTTTGCTCCCAAGTAAACATGCTTCATTAATGATGTCAATGGCGTATTTCCGTTGGTTCAAGAAAATCCCATCTTTTTTCCGGGCCACCTCTATCCCGAGAAAGTACTGTAGAACCCCAAAGTCCTTCATCTTAAAGCACTTTCCCAAATAATCTTTAAAAACAGTCATTGTAACCTTATCATTCCCGGCAATGATCATATCATCCACGTACACAAGGACGTTCAGCTGAATCTCCCTCGATACAAACTAAATAAGGAATAATCAGAATATGACCGATGAAAGCCATACTCTTTCAAAACAGAAGAAAGCTTTGCGAACCAACACAGCGGTGCCTGTTTCAATCCATATAGCGATTCCTTCATCCGGCACACCAAGTTGGAACCGTTCTTCTCAAACCCAGGAGGAATCTTCATGCAAATTTCCTCCTCCAAGTCACCATGCAGAAAAACATTGTGGACATACATCTGGTGAATGTCCCACCATTTCACTGCAACCACACTAAGGAAAATCCGTACCGTAACCATCTTCGCCATAGGAGCGAAAGTCTCAGTGTAATCAATTCCCTCTTGCTGATGATGCCCGAAAGCCACCAACCGGGCTTTCAACCGTTGCAAGATCCCATTTTCGTCATATTTCTCCGTATACACCCACTTACTCCCCAAAGCCTTTTTCCCAAGGGAAAGTGGCTGCAATACCCACGTACCCTGATCTTCTAGAGCCCAAACCTCCTCAGCCATAGCCTTACGCCAACCCTCATTTTTAACGGCCTCCTTAAAATATTTTGGAGAATCACCAATTGTAATAGCTGCCAAGTACTTCCGGTGTTTATCAAAAAACAAATGATAATTAATAAAATACATAAGTGGATACGGAGTACTTGAGGATGCCGATGGAATGGAGGAGCATGGAGTAGGACTTTTCTTGTCAACCAAAGTGTGTGTCACAAAATCCTGAAACCGTGAATTTGGAATTTTCTGTCGTCTACCTCTGCCAAACTCTTCCACACCTTCACCTGGTTGTCGAGGTGGTGGTGAAGGTTCTATCTCAACTGGCTCATCTGTAAGCATGTCATATGTACCGTGCATCCCCCCTCAACCGGTGGATCCGGCAACGATGGACCCCCCGGGTGTAGGGAGAGAAAGTCCGCCCCCCTCGTTGTCTATCACAACATTATCTATAAACTGGTGAGGGGGAGAATGAGTCACATTCCCCTCGGCCGGATGGGAAAGAGGGATAACATGGTCATAAAATTTATTTCACGGGATACAAAAATCTTCTCCGTATCAAGATCATACAACGTCCACCATTTCTTTGCAAAGGGATATCCCAAAAAAACTGACTTACGACTACGGCTATCAAACTTATTGGAATGGCGGTGGTCATGGGCATAACACAAACAACCCAAAACGCAAAGCATAAATAAATTGGGTGGCTTTCCAAACAAGGCTTCATAGGGAGTTTTGTAATTCAAAACACTCTATGGGGTACGATTAATAATATGGGAGGCCGCTAACACACACTCTCCCCAAAATTTAAGAGGCAAATGACCCTCAAAGCGAAGGGCCCGGGCAACGTTCAAAATATGTTGGTGTTTACGTTAAACGTGGCCATTCTGTTGTGGGGTAGCTACACAGAAGTTTCAAAAATGATGCCTTGTTCACGAAAGCAAGAAAGCAATTTCCGAAATTCGGTTCCATTATTACTACATACATGTTTAATAGTAACACCGAATTGTCGCGAAATCAAAGTCACAAAGTCCAAAAATACTGTTTCAACCTCTACTTTATTCAAAAGTGATATACCGAATCCGCAAACGGTCCTACGGACCCAGGAATTGCCCTGATCGGAGGTCACATCACAATTATCTAAGCCGGCTGCACCTTCAACCCGCCAGTCACCAAGCCGGGTACAAGCCGCTAGTCGTTAAGCTCATTTTTAGCTCTAACATAACTCCGGGCCAAGGCCGAATCTTGACAGCCCGGAGATCTCTCACGCGCACTACCCCTAGCAAACCAAGGCAAATCGGACTTAACTCTCGGACAACTAAAAACTAGTTCACTCGACCGGTCAAGACCATTAGCGGGCTCACACCAAGCAAAGCCGATTTCGGAGTTAATCACTAGGCACCAGCCCGGGATTATACTTATGCTTAATTGTACTTAATTAGGTCTTATCAAGATTAGCTTAATCGAGATTAGTCCGGTGTCTATAAATAGGAGCAACGTGTAAACCATAATTCATTGGAATATTAATATAAGCAGGCCAAGCTATGCCAATTTTTCGACTCTGAATCCGCCTTCATATTATTCTGAACTCGTCGCCGGAACCTTCATAATACTCATAGACGCCTGATGTAAGTCAACTTGATGATGCATTTCACGATGTTTTATCCTCATTTATCATGCGATTATTGATGTTTTTGTATCAATTCGAGTCAGTACTTGCTTAGTTTCATCCCAATGTGTAGATAGTAATTATTATATAAAATATCATATTTTGATAGGTTTTGCACCGGTTATAGTAACCGGAGCGTCGTTTCGGGTTTACGCTTGGTATCTTGGTGATTTATTGCAGGATTATAGATTGACCAAGACCCCGAGTGACGACACGTGTTGAGCATAGAAACATATTTTGAGGGCTATAAGAGTATGCCGGAAGCTATCGAATTCAAACGGATCATTTGTTCTTTGTTCTTCTACTATAGTCTATCTTCAACAGAAATTTGACCCCATTTAAAGACATTTTCTGGAAAGTTGTATATCAAAACACGAGCTTTCCAGCTCATTTTGAATCACGTCAATTGGAAGTCTATAACTCAAGTTATAGCCATTTTATTGAGATGATGTGAAAGACCGGCGTGCACCGAGACTACTTCCGGTGCATGCCGGAGAGTTGCAAATTTCCAGAGATGATGCCGGTGTGCACCGAGACTACTTCCGGTGTACACCGGAAATGTCGCAGAAATCAGATTTTCCAGCTTAAAAAGTCAATTTTAGATCTATTTTACATATCCCTGATCGTGGGTAAGTCACTTACGTCTATATTACTAGCAAGAGTACTAGGTCAATCGTAGTATAGCAAGGGCGAATCAAGGTCGATCCCACAGAGACAATGAAACTCAAGCATAAACGATTCTAATCTAACTAAGAAGACACATATACGGTCCTTGACCAACAATGGACATAAAAGAAACGTGGTGTTCCTCCCTCTCTTCCCACCGATCTACTAACTTGGATTATTTAATCCTTATGTTAATTCCCCACATAATTTCCTTAAATCTAATCAATTGAGCTTTTAATTCATTTTTAAGCTACGGGTGCAACTCCTAACCCTATCTACTCCGACCATGGTAGTAGATAATCTATACGCCATCTACCCTCCTTAATTGGTCCGTTATAGCCCATACGTATAAAAGACTAGAATTTCCAGTATTGAGCGCTAACTTATACCGCTAACCCGCCTAGGCAGCCATCGACACCGATTAGCACGTTCCTAGGGTCCATCAAGACAATGTCCTAATTAACACTTCACTATCAGTACTTCATGTTAATTTATGAATTACGAATACTAGATTAGCCTGACCTATTACTCGTTTTAATTATTTCTGTCGATCAACGTAGCTGACGCTGAACCTCCAGATTAGTTTTTCTAAATTTTGCCTCGGTAAACCGGTATAGACCGCCGGTTTACCGGGGGCGGCTTTTCCTATTTCTAGATCTACATTGCTCAATGCTGATTAATCTGTTGGATGTAATATCGCCGGATCAATCATAGATTGACCCGATTACGCAGAGGAAAGTACAAAATCTAGATCTAAACAATCAAAATACATAAAATAATAGATCTAACCTACGAGGGGGTTAGATTGCTTATCGGTTTATGGTGAATAAACTCCAAGAACAATCTTCAATCCAAGATCCAAGCTAGATGAGAAGCCACAGTCTTCCAACGTGTGTCACCAAGCACCACCAGGTGGATGGTGTTTCAACCCGTTTGACCTCCTCGATATGCTACCTTAGAAAAACCCGAAGTTTTCCCGAAACTCGAACCCGAAGTACTTGGCCGAAAATTCTAAGCCAAATACTTGAATTTTTGTGTCGAAATTATGTGATATGTAATTTGGCTTGGGAGAACTCTCTTTATATAGAAGAGTAATCATTGTCCTCCCATGATTAATTAATTAATACAAAATCAATCATATTAATCCTTTTCCTTAAAAATATAAATCCAGAATATTCCTAAATTAATTAGGATATATAAAAGATATTCTTTTCCTTAAATTATTTAACAAATAAATAATTCAATCACATGTTAAATAATTATCCAAGAAAACTAATTTCCCAATAATTAAATTAACATAAAATTCGGCCAAACCCTAGCAAGCATAGGGCCACACGAATTTTATCACCATTTGGGCCGAGTCCACGAAAAATTTCTTTTCCATGTATTTAATTATCTAGTCCAACTAAACAATTAATCCACATATCTATTAAACAGTTCAATACAACTATTTAATATTAATTGAGGTGAAACGACGAGAAAACGTATATGCTATATTAGGAGCCACGTCGGGGACCATGGACCAATATTCAGTAGCTACAATAAATTAAATAAAATTATTCGTCAGACCGAACAATAATATTCAATCTATTAATTCCGGGATTACACCACCATAAACCCGAAACTGAACTCTACTGAATATAGATAACTTACACTCAACTATGAGTCGAAAGTGTCCACTGATATAATCATTACATACGGATAAATCTTCCATAGACTGTTCGTTACGATTCGGGATATCTCCGTAAACCCTTCTCGAAACCTCTTATCCTTATTTACCATTAACCACCTAGTGACCAAATAGTTCATAACTAATATAATATGAACTGCGCGCATCGGTCAGTTTCTAGGATTAACAAATAAGGGAACTGTTTGTCTACTTCCCGAGGGAAGGAATGGATTCCATATCCGTGATAGCACATACTACTCACTCATTCCAGAATAGAGCCAACGAGAAGTGTCGGACCACATACTACGAAGTGATCCTTACTAACACATCAAACTCTACCCTAGTCTAAGCAGTTGTCTGTAATCACGTCAGGATTGAGATTAATCCATATATGATCATCTTGTGATTCGATAAGACTTCTCGATCACGGAATTATATCGAGAACTCAAATCAAATCGGTCCAGCCCTATATGATTATCATCATATATAAATGCCCATCTAGGTACCCTATTACCGAAAGTCGGATAAGACTGTCACACCTAAAGTGTTCTGGGCGCATTATTAGCAAATTAATTTTGAGACCCGTACTCAGATTAATAAACGCTACGGACTAAGTTAATTTTAAGTACATCTCACTAACTCAATCCTCTTGTGTATAGCCATACACTGAGTTATGTGATTACATAAACGAGGTACTTAGGGTTTTCGATAGTTGTCTTAATTATAAGCATACATGCATATAATAAGATGAATTATTAATTCTGTCATAAAACAATTAGATAATTGTCTTTCGGGCACTACACCTATCAATCTCCCACTTGCACGAAAGGCTAGTGGATTAATTGTTTTATAGCACACCCTTTATATCTATATCTACAACATTCACCCACTTGCTCAAAACAAGTGAGACATATCCCCAAGATTCATACCCTCCAAGCGCATCTTAGTAATTCATCCTTCCAAGCACGACCGGAGTGTGCCGCCGCAGGGTAGGTCAGTGACCCGGCGCGTACTTAGAATCCGAATACCATGTGACTTGGTACACCGAATCATGTAGGTTGGCGGCTTGAGTCAATCTTTGGGATCGAAACGTCGCCTTTCCATCTAATCCGGTGGTACGATTTCAATATGATTATGACCTCTAGTGATTGCAAAATCCTTATGAGCTACCTCTCCAATGTTTTCACAATGAGGTGGTATCTTACCGGATAATACTTTATCACATGAGTAAAGACTGAGACCGAGATCGATTTAACGATCATCCTCAATCTGACCTAAAGCCAGAATCAGTGTTATCATTTATATTCTAGTTTGCACCTGAATATACTAGCATATTATTCATCATTCTCCCGAAGAGACTTGAGGATTCACTAAACATCCCATTTAGTATTCATCTGCAGGTTTAGACAAGCATTCCTGAAAGGTAGGGTAGACTACATCGTTGAATGTTGCATTCCTCTATGCAAGAATATCTTAACCATTGAGATGGATGAATGTGATTGCCAATTGCTTATTTTCGAGAATTCGAGTGAGTCAAATTCTTTATAAAATAGCCCGATGACATGTTAGACTCTGACTTTAGATAACACACCCATGTTGTTTCCAACAGTTTCAGTGTTACCATTCACAAACACTAATCTACATACTACTTTACTATTATTGATGCCTAGTCTACGAAAGACTTATCAACATTCGGGTCAAGTCCACATATTAAAATATATGACTTTGAAATGACTTAGAGGTTTGCTTTAATCCCCAAAGGATATAAGCTGTGGCAGGTATCCTACCAAAGGTTCTATCTGAATAAATTAAGATACCGTTAGTCTCGCAAAAAGGTCTTAGGGAATCACCCCTATTTTCTGCTTTGTAACGAATCCGTTATTTGCTCTTTGCTAAAACCCTTCTGTTCTGAATGAGTTCAGATTCCGTTGTTCATAATTTCTGAATTAAGTGATCAGAACCTTTTGTGAAGAAAATGGAGTACAACATCAACTATCAGCAGCAGGGACTCCATAGCAAAATGATGTAGCAGAAAAAAGAAACATAACACTCAAGGAAGTTGTTAAAACCATGATTGCAAAAGCATGCCTACCAAAGAGATTTTGGGCTGAAGCAACAAACAAATCATGCTATACTCAAAACAGATCTTTCATCAATAAACATCATGGAAAACCCCATATGAAATTTGGAATGGAAGAAAATCTAACATTTCACACTTGCATATGTTTGGATCTAAATATTTTGTTTTGAACATGAGTCAGCTACATACCTTTGATGAAAATGCTGATGAAGCAATCTTCATGGATACTCAGACACTAGCAAAGCATTCAGAGTGCTCAACAAAAGGACCTTGGTGATTGAAGAATCAATTCATTTAGTTTTTGATGAACCAAACACCAATGGTGAAGGTTTAGACACCTTTGAAGAAGAAGCCACACAAGGACAAGTATACATGAATACAACAGTACCAGCTACTATTCTGGACCACACTTTTGGTAATCAAGATGAAGTACCAGCTAATGCAACAGCAGAAGCACCAACACAAGATCATGAAGCTGATGCACAAACAGGAGCTGTGGAAGAACCAGATCAAGAGCAACTCCAGCCTGATTTAAACTGGCTAAGAGATCATCCTGATGAACAAGTCATTGGAGATGTTCATACATGAGTCAGAACTAGAAGACAACTGGAGAGCATGCTAACTTGTTTTCTGTCACAGGTGGAACCCAAGACAATAGATGATGCAATCCAGGATACTGATTGGATCACAGCCATGCAAGAAGAGCTCAATGAATTTGAGAGAAATGAGGTCTGGAAACTTGTTGATAGACCAGACATGGCAAACATTATTGGAACAAAATAGGTATTCAGGAACAAGATGGATGAACAAGGAACTGTTGTCAGAAACAAAACAAGACTAGTTGCAAATGGATATTCTCAAGGTGAATGCATAGACTATGATGAAACCTTTGCACCAGTAGCAATATTGGAAGCAATCAGACTCTTCCTAGCTTTTGCAGCACACAAGGACTTCAAAGTATATCAAATGGACGTCAAGAGTGCATTTCTGAATGGAAACCTAGAAGAAGAAGTATATGTGGAACAACCCTCTGGTTTCCAACTCAAAGGGAAGGAAGACAAAGTATACAAGCTCAAAAAGACACTATATGGACTCAACCAGGCACCCAGAGCCTGGTATGAGACACTATCACAATTCTTAATCAACAACGGATTCAGCAAAGGAACCATTGACAAGACTCTCTTCAAGCTAGAAGAAGGAGCAAACACTTTTCTAGTTCAGATCTATGTTGATGATATCATTTTTGGATCAGAAGATGAAAAGCTATGTGATAAATTTGCGAATATGATGAAAAGTAAATTTCAAATGAGTATGATGGGAGAGCTCAATTACTTTCTTGGTTTACAAGTGAAACAAATGGAAGATGACATCTTTATCAATCAAGCCAAGTATACAAATGACTTGATACATAAATATGGTATGGATACAAGTGGTACATCAGATACTCCAATGTGTGCAAGAGTCATTCTTGGGAATGATGAAAATGGAAAAGATGTTGATCAAAATCCCTGGGAATAAGAACCTGAGTCTACACAATAAAGAAATTACAGACCTAACTAGTGAGAACACAAAAAGGAATAAATTTTATTAAGCGCTATTGGATACACATGAGAGGAGAACAAAATCCATGGGAATAAGAACTTGAGTCTACATAATAAAGAAATTACAGTTCCTTTTAAGCTAAAAAAATAGGCAGGGACAATCCCCTTCCTGTTAACAAGATTGAAGAAATAGAAGAAAAACATCAGCCATATTTCACAAAATGGTACAATAGAAAGGATAAAAACAATGATGCCAACCCAGGCTTTGAATGAATAAAACCCCCTGTATTAAAACCCAGATCTAAAGATGCAAAATCTCGTAGCTCTAATGCACCAAGCTGTTGTTTTTAATGCAACTTTGTTTCACCATAAGTAGAATAGATCATGACATTATATCCAGTACGTATCATCCTTCCGTCTTACAAAAACTCGGAATGCTCTGCAAAAATTTTGTCCTAAGTGCAGAGTTGGAAGAAAATCGTCCCAAAACAGCAAAAGTGGCAGTATTACTCCCAAACTTCTCAATACCTCTAGATATCATGCAAGTATGCCCAGCTTCTACCACTACCATCACATCTTTACCTAAAAGTGACGACACTGTCTTAGCAACTTGCTTTGTTAGCCTTTCTTGTACTTGGAGCTTGAAACCGTAAAAATGAACTATCGAATGAAGGACAAATCTTCGAATTGGATTGACTACCTTGCTAGAGAGATACCCTATGTGGACTACTCCATAGAAAGGGAGCAAATGATGCTCACATTGGGACAAGAATGATAAGTTAAGCTCAGAACATATATGCTCTTCACCATGGCTCACTGTCCCATTAAGTACCAATCCTCCATTCAACTTCATCTCCAGATTGCACTTTTTGAAGTTCATTAACCATGTTACGAAACGAGCAGGTGTTCCTATAAGTTCTTCCCTCAAGGGGTCTTCACCGAGATATCGAATGATTAAAGCTACAGCAGTCATCATTGCTGGATCTACTGGATTTGTTTTGAATGAATAATTCAATGGGCACCAACACTTGTCAAGAGATCCGTTTACGCCGCCGGCATCATTAGCCGGGTTTTTGGTTTTGAACTTTAGAAGACTTAGAAAATCAGACCAATCATTTGCTTTCTTATCTTCAAAAACGCCTGAACCTGAAGTAATCAATGTTTTTGTCCACCCATGATCATTCACATCAAGAAAAGTAGAACCGATTTTCGGAGAATGAATGTGGAAACACTGGAGAACGACGGCAACACCTGCGGGCTTGATACCATCATGCAATGATTTACAGACTTCATCTGCTAAGCGATGTGGATCTTGAAGTCGTTTTGCAAATGTATCAACAACCCTCGAAAGCTTACTAAGACCAACGACTACTTGTCCACAAGGGACGTAGCCCACATGACACTTAACCTGGAAAGGAAGCAAGCAGGCTTCACAATAGGAAAAGAAGTCTAGATCACGAACAATTACTAGACCACCCATTCCTCCAGCATGGCCAACTCCACTTTCCAATCCAGCCTCGGGAAATAATGCACCGTGGACAATATCCTGTGCCTTCATTCTGTAGCCTAGACACAACAGGGATATAATTAAGTTCAAAGGTTGGGTAACATTTCAAATAGTTAAAAAAAAAAAAAAGACCAAAAGTGGCACCCTTGTCCTCAAGATCTTACCCCTTTGTAACAAATGCCATTAATTTAAAGGATGCCAAAAGATAGAAAAAGTGTATACAGTGAAGCGGCTACCACAGTCAGATCCATAGAAACACTAGGATAGTAACAAAAAAAAGGGATATTAACATCCCATTGGAGTGTATTGTCCCTTACTAAACTACATAGTTAAACATGACTGAATACAAACTTATTACACCTCCTCTGTTCCTGATTATTTGAATAAGTTGTTAAAATCACGAAGATTTAAAAAAGTGAAACATAGGTTTGACATGAACAATAAAAGGATTAATATAGTCTTGATTACAACTATGCATTCTTACTTTTAATCTCTCTCTAATACTTAAGGGTGGAATAAGAAAAAGAACAATAATTGCTGCTTTGGAAATGAAAAGTGATAATTAAACAGGAACAAATATGTTAAGTTGTTCAAGTAAAAATACTGGAGGGAGTACCCAACTACCAATTCCTACATAAGAAGCCATCAAAGTTGAATAAAAGCTTAAAACTATTCATATTTTAAATGATAGCACTATGGTCAGTCAACAGGAACCTAAAGCCAAAAACAGGACAACAAAAAAACAAGCATGGTCCGACTTTTCAAATCAATAAACAACAGAAAGGTATTTAGACAAACATAAAGAACTAGAAACAAAATAAAAAAAAAAGGATACTCTAGCAAAGGAATATAGCACCGCGCGTGGACCATATCCTAACAACTTTTAAAGACTAGAAATAAAACAAATGGGGAAAGAGCTGACCAAGAACTCACATGGTGCATGTTACTCCCCTAACGTCACATGTAAACATAACTAGTTTTATACTTCTAATGGTCTAGTATATTTGATAGTAATAATAATAATAATAAAATAAAATAAAAAGGATCACCTTTAGTCCCTTCTCGAAAGCTTTAGCCACCCGGAGAGGAGTTTTCCGGATACCTTCACGATTAACATCTTCACCCAAACCCCGCAAAAGAACCTTCACAAAGATTTTCTATGGCCAAAATTTCGGTTCCTTCTCAAACCAAGATCTAGGCCGCATTCATCCTCAAACTCCACACGAAAATGATCATCGATTAAAGCTCCCATTCCACAAAAGCAATCTACAATGCCGCCCAATCACAAAACAATTTCACACCAATGGCAAACTTCAAACATAAAACCACCCAGATGCAAGAAAAAATCCAAAAAGAAGAAATGTTTCTTAAATTAGAGAGAAAGGATCCGGGTGATGGTAGACAAAATAAATGAGGGAACAGTTGCTATTCAGAGTATATGTGGTGAGAAACAAAATAATTGATGGCTAAAGTTGCAAACTTCAAACATATAACCACAAACCCAGATGCAACTTGCAAGGAATAATCCACAACCCAGATTATGTGAACGGGAATTTAATGTCTTGACTAGATTACAATCAACATGATTCATTTGAATTTAATGTCTTGACTAGATTACAAAGCAATGCAGTAAACGAAATGTGTTTTAACTTTAATAATAAACTAATTCTATTTTACTTATGTTGCAAAAAGAAAGAAACAAATTACAGATAGAAGCCGTAGATTGTTTGATTGAATGCTTTAAACTGCGATTAGAAATGCAAAGATAGTAGTCACCATAATGACAGAGATTCAGATAACATGAAGTTCAGAATAATAACAAATTAATCGGCATCCATACAGACTCGAATTCAGTTTAATGCTATCATACACACTGTTCCGCCAGCCTTTTAACCATAGCCTAATCTCAAAAAATGGCCAAACACAACAGCCGCTAATCAGGGGCGGCTGCAGAAATCTTGACATGGGGTCAGAAGTTTGTCAAATTTTTTCCGTATTACATTGAAAAGAAATAGATTAATAATTGTGGACACTTATCACCATGTTAGAGGGTACACTAGATTGTAGTGACACCTCACTAGTTTGTTATTAGATTCTCTAATCCATAAGGTGTGTATTGGATATATATGTAGAAAGAACATAATGGAGTCTGTAACTTGAGATTTTATCATATGAATTAAAGATCCTCTTTTCTTGGTATCAGAGAAAGGTTATGGCGGATGCTCGACCGCTAGCTTCTGAGTCTACGACCACACACGGCGGAGCAGCTACTACAAACCACCAAGTTTCTGTCACTGCAATAACAACCCCCTCTTCATCCATTCATATAGCTACCGGAATACCAGTCTCCGCTTATCCAACTGCACATGCAACCAGTTTCTATCTTGGAAGCAGTTTTCCGATCTTCCCTGGTCCAAGTTCAGCTCAACCAGGACCATCTTTCCCTGGAATAAGTTTTGGAGGAGCTCCACCTCTAATCTCTTCCTCTCTACTTCCCAGATCTGAAAGCTTTATGCCCACCTTCAGATCAACAACACCAACATCTCCGTTCAATCACCTGAACACCAGCTCCTTAACACCAGCTCCCTTTCATGGTCATCTGAATCAAGCAACTACTGTCAAAAATTAACCAAAGAAAACTATCTTCTATGGCGTTACACTATACTTCCTGTGGTGAAAGGACACAAACTTGATGGCCACTTACTGGGAACGAAGCCTCGTCCACCGAAGATACCAGGTATTCCAAATCCGGCTGTTGAAGAATGGGACTCTGTTGATCATTTACTGTTGGGATGGCTTCTAGGTTCCATGACTGAGTAGGCACTCATGGAAGTTGTTGGTTGTGCTACCTCTTATGAAGTTTGGTCCACCCTGGAAGTGATGTTTAATAATCAATCGGAGGCCAGGATGCTGGACTATAAGAGTGCCTTAACCAAAGCTGAAAAAGGATCTAGATCCATGGCAGATTATCTTGCTATGATGAAGTCATACAGTGATAATCTAACAGCTGCTGGATATCCTATGTCCAAATCAGAATTAATACTGGCTACTCTTGGAGGGTTAGATAGAGACTATGAAGCTGTCATAGTTAATCTTACTGCTAGGATTGGATCACTTTCTTGGCAAGAAGTGCAATCCCAGCTCATGACACATGAAAGATTAGTTGCAAGTTTCAATCCCTCTGTGTCACAGGCTAACCCCACTGCAAATTTTGTGAACTACACAGGATCCACATGGCCTGGTAAATCTGGTCCAAGGCCTACCAACTCCGGTCAGAACTCTTTTAGAGGGAGGGGTGGCTCCAGGGGCAATAGAGGAAGAGGTAGAGGTGGTGGGAGAAATTTCAACAACAACAACTCCAACACCACCAAGGTCACTTGTCAACTCTGTGGGAAGAATGGGCATACAGTTGCTATTTGCTGGCACAGGTTTGAGACTGATTTTCAACCTGACAATGGTGGGGCAGCTATATCCAACCAACCCTCAGCATACATGGAAACTCCTAGCTCTGTTGCTGATAATGCCTGGTACTTGGATAGGTGGTGCCACAAATCATGTAACCTCAGAATTGGGCAACCTGAACAAGAGTACTCCTTACCATGGTAATGATACACTGACTGTGGGAAATGGTGAAAACTTAGTCATTGCACACATAGGACATACTGTCATGCACACACACACATTGGACCCCTGTACTTAAATAATGTCCTTCATGTTCCTCAAATTACTAGGAATTTGCTTAGCTTGTCTAAATTGGTTGATGATAATGATGTGGTTATTGAGTTTGCTAACAATTCTTGTTTTGTTAAGGACAATGTGTCAATGAGCACTGTTCTCAGGGGGCAACTCAGGGATGGACTGTGTCAGATACTTCCTATGGATAATGAGTCAAGCAAGAGCACCCTTCACTCCAAATTCTCTCAGACCAAAGCTGCCCTTCTTAGTGTCTACTCCAGCTTGTAGTTCTAAGTCTAAGTCCTTAAGATTAGATGATCCTAATAATGATCCAAATGTTTGGCATAGGAGGTTAGGTCATCCCTCCCATAAGATTCCGAGTTATGTTCTTCATGATTGTACTTCAAATATTAATGGAAAATTGATTTTTTGTGATGCTTGCCAATTTGGCAAATCTCATGCTCAACCTCATTTACCATCATCTTATAAAGCTGATTCTTTTTGTGCCTTAATTCACACTGATATCTAGGGGCTGCTCCCATTAAATCATCAGAACGTTTTGTTTACTACATATGCTTTGTAGATGATCATACTCGGTTTACTTGGTTATATCCCCTGAAGCTAAAATCTGAAGCTCTATCTGTGTTCACTAATTTCAAAACTATGATAGAAACTCAGTTTTCTACTCACATAAAGTGTGTTCAATCTGATTGGGGAGGTGAGTATAGACCCTTTGCATCCTATCTTAAATAGCTTGGCATCCTCTTTAGGCATCCATGTCCCCATGATCATGCTCAAAATGGCAAGGGTGGAGAGAAAGCATAGACACATTACTGAATTAGGGCTCACCATGTTAGCTCAAGCCTCAATGCCACTTAGGTTCTGGTGGCATAGTTTTCAAGCTGCTGTATCTGTCATAAACTGTCTCCCTACTCCTGTCTTGGATCTAAAATCTCCACATGAATGTCAATTTGGCCAAAAACCTAATTATAAAGTCTTCAAAAATTTTGGTTGTACTGCCTACCCCTATTTGAGACTATACCATTCTACTAAATTCCAGTACCATACCAACCGGTGTGTTAACCTAGGGCTGAGTCCTTTCCATAAAGGTTACAAATGCCTAGACAGATCTGGCAGAATCTATACCTCTAACAATGTCATCTTCAATGAGCTTGAGTTTCCCTTTGCCACTGGTTTTATCCAAGGACCCTCCAGACAGATTGTCACTGATCCAACTCTTACCACCACTCCTTTCCCTTTCAGTCTTACTCATCCAGAAGGGCTATTTGAGACATCTATGGCTGAGCCAGACTTGGAAAGTCCTACTACTACTGAGAATGGAGCTGCTGCAAACACTAATGATGGTAATGAGGCAAGTTCTTGTTGGATGTAATATCGCCGGACGGATCTAGATCCGCCTGATTACGCAGCGGAATAAACAAGAGGATCACGATCATATAAAATTAAACTACATAATTTAAGATCTACCTACAAGAAGGTGAGATCTACTTACCAACCAAAAGGATGAACTCCAAGATTGAGAAGCCGAGATCCGAATAGTTGAGATGCCACGATCTTCCGATGTGTATCTCCAAGAAACAACCGGTGGATGTTAATCCTTGATGCTTGACCTCCTTGATATGCTACCCGGAAAATCCCGAAGATTTTTCCAACTCAAAACCCTAAGCTTTGGCCAAAAATTCTAAGCCAATTTTGTGTGTATGTATGCGTGTATTGTATATGTCAAAAGGCTTAGGAGAACTCTCTTTATATAGGAGAGAAATCCTTGTCCTCCAAGGATTTAATAATTAATACAAAATCAATTATAATAATCCTTATTAAATAAAGATACTCCTAGAATAATCTAGAACAAATCTAGAATATTTAAGGATCAATCTAATATATTTTCCTTAATTAATTATTTAACAAATAAATAATTAATCACATGACATTAATTATCCAAGAAAACTAATTTCTCTCTAATTACAACATGTAAAACATGCCTATCAACCCTAAAATTAGGGTTTCACACGCCACACTCAATTATGGGCCGAGTCCACGAAAAATGTCTTTTCCATGTATTTAATTATTTAGCCCACTAAATAATTATTCGCACATCAATTAAATAGTCCAACTACTTAATTATTATTGAGGCCCAACGTCAAGAAACATATGCATGTTAGGAGCCACAACGGGGACCATGAACTATAACCAGTAGCTACAATAAATTAAATAAAATTATTCATCGAATAGAACAATTCTTGTTCAATCTATTAATTCCGGGATTACGCCACCATAAACCCGAAACTGAACTCTATCGATTATAGATATATACTTACACTCTAATCATTGAGTAAAAGCGTTCATTGATATAATCATTACATACGGATAAATCCTCCATAGACTGTTCGTTTTGATTCGGGATATTTCCGTAAACCCTTCTCAAAACATATTATCCTTATTTACCATTAACCCCCTAGTGATCAATTAGTTCATAACTAATATAATATGAACTGAGCCCATCGATCAGTTTCTAGGATTAACAAATAAGGGAACTGTTTGTCTACTTCCCGCAGGAAGGAATGGATTCCATATCTGTGAAGTCACAGACTACTCACTCATTCTAGAATAGAGCCAACGAGAAGTGTTCAGATCACATGTATCCAAGTGATCCTTAACTAACACATCAAACCCTACTCTGAACCAAGTAGTAGACTGTGATCACATCAGGATTGAGATTAATCCTATATGATCATATTGTGATTTGATAAGATTTCTCGATCACGGAATTATATCGAGAATTCAAATCAAATCGGTCCAGTCCTATATGATAGACATCATATATAAATGCCCCACTAGGTACCCTATACCGACGGTCCGGATAAGACGGTCACACCGTTAAGTGTTCTGGGCGCATTATTGGTATATTAATCATGAGACCCATACTCCGATTAAATCACCACGGACTAACTAGTTTTAAGCATATCATCACTAACTCAATCCTCGTATGTATGCCATACACTGAGTTATGTGATTACATACCGATATACTTAGGGTTTTCAGTAGTGTATTAATATAAGCATGGATGCAAATATTAAGATGAATTATAAATTCTGTCATAAAACAATTACAGAAATTGTCTTTCGGGCACTACACCTAACAGTTCTATGTCTGACAAAGACTATGAGTCACCTCAGACACAACACACAAACACAAGATCACCAAGTCCACAAACACCACCATCATCACTGACACCTGTGTCAATGACACCTATGTCCACTTGCACACATACACCCACAGAACCATGTCCTGACTCTCATGTTCCTTCACCTAGTCCTGCTGTCACTAACAAAAGTGTCATTCCCACTCAAACACAAGTCATAGCACATCCTATGCAAACTAGGTCTAAAAGTGGGATTTTCAAACCAAAAACCTATGCCACCTCTTGACTAAATTTCATACTTTTCCTACTGAACCAAGTAGTGTATCAGAAGCTATGATGAGTGTACAATGGAAGAAGGCTATGGAGGATGAGTACAGGGCTTTACTACACAATCAGACTTGGGATTTGGTGGAGCCAAACCCTAGATACAGTCTGGTAGGAAGTAAGTGGGTATTTAAGTTAAAGTTGAATCCTGATGGAAGTATATTAAAACACAAGGCAAGGCTTGCTGCCAAGGGATATCATCAGCACTATGGGATAGATTTTACAGAAACCTTCAGTCCAGTGGCAAAACTGGAAACCATCAGAATTATACTGGCCCTTGATGTCTCTATGAACTGGCCTATCAATCAAATTGACATAAACAATGCCTTCCTGAAAGGGCCACTACTAGAACCAGTGTACAAGGTACAACCAGAAGGATTTGAAGATTCCAAAAGGCCTGGATATGTCTGCAAGCTCAACAAGGCTATCTATGGTTTAAAGCAAGCCCCAAGGGCATGGTTTGATGCACTGAAACATCAGCTGCTCAACTGGGGTTTCACTCAAACCATTTCGACTCCTCACTATTTATGTTCACAGTGGAAGGTAAAGTTCTATTTGTCCTGGTCTATGTTGATGATATATTATTGACTGGAAATTCTCCTGAGCTGATTTAGAAGTTCATCAAACTACTTGACTCCAAGTTCTCACTGAAGGATCTAGGTCAAGTATCTCATTTTCTGGGTATGCAAGTTACAAGAAATGCAACTGGCCTGCATCTAAACCAGTCCCATTATGCAGCTCAGTTAGAAACTAGGCCTCCAACACTTAAGCCCTTGTCATACACCTATGGTGACAGGCAAACAGCTGCTACCTGAGGAAGGAGAGCCACTGGCCAACCCCACTGGTTACATAAGTGCTATTGGAGCACTGCAGTATCTGACTTTGACTAGACCAGACATCATTTATACTGTAAACACTCTCATCCAGTTCATGCAAAGTCCACATACATCACACTGGCAAGCCTTAAAAAGGCTGTTAAGATACATAGCAGGAACATTAGATATGAGGCTCCTCTTTAAACCCACATAAATACTGGAGATACATGGTTTTTCAGATGCTAATTGGGCAGTGTGTCCAACTGACAGAAAATCTACTGGAGGGTATTGTGTTTATTTAGGAAATGCCCTAATCTCTTGGAGCTCAAAGAAGCAGGCAGTGGTCTCTAGGTCCAGTTGTGAATCAAAATATAGATCTTTGGCAAACCTAGCATTAGAAGTCAAGTGGATCATAGGTCTCTTCAAGGAAATACATCTCAACCTGCCCAGAATACCTACTCTTTGGTGTGACAACGCAGGTGCCAATGCACTAGCTCAGAATCCTGTCTATCATGCAAGAACCAAACACATAGAGGTAGACATACACTACATCAGAAATCTAGTACTGAACAAAGAGCTAGAAATCTGTTATGTTTCAACTAAGGACCAAATAGCTGAATGCTTCACTAAGGCTCTACCAACAGGTGCCTTTGACAATTTCAGGAACAAACTCAATGTGGTTCACCCATATATTAGTTTGAGAAGGGCTGAAAAGAAATAGATTAATAATTGTGGACACTTGTCACCATGTTAGAGGGTACACTAGATTGTAGTGACACCTCACTAGTTTGTTGTTGGATTCTCTAATCCATAAGGTGTTTATTGGATATATATAGAAAGAACAGAATGAAGTCTGTAACTTGAGATTTTATCATATGAATTAAAGATCCTCTTTTCTTTCTATATACATTTGAACATTCAATTCTATACATGTAATTATGGGGCAATAACTAAAAACAGGAGGTCAAGACATAAAAATAAGGAGGTCAATCACACATATATGTGTGTTTATAAAAAAAAATATCTACTATTTCTACATAATATTTTTATTTTTTGGGGTCGGACGCACCCCCAAACCCTATGGTAGAGCCGCCCATGCCTCTAATACAACCTACCAACTCAAAGCTAATATTACTCAAATCAAAGGAAGAAAACATGGGATTATACAAAGAGAACAGAGGAAATTATGATACGGTAAGCAAGTAAGTAACCCATGAATTAATCAAATTTGAACATGCCAAAATCATTAAATCTGTAAACCAAAACCATTGTATCGACAAACGAAACGACGAAAAGATCAAGATATGTTGCTTTATTTAAGCTATTTTTTCCATGTACCTGCTATAAATTGCGAGAACATTTGTATGAAATCACAATGACTCTATTTTTATCCTCTCAGTCCGTTTAGATTCTCTCTTCAAAGGAAAATTCAATCTAAGTCGTTATAATGCGCAAGGGATGTTCCTTTGTGAGTGATTACAAAGCAATGACATATAATATAGACTCGATTTCAGTTTCTGTCCCAATTCATCCAAAAGCAAGAGAGAAAAATCCATCCAATCATAGTGCAAACTTGTTCATGAACATAAACCAAGCACATATTTGTAGTACACTAAACATGTTGTTAAGCATATAAACCGACTTCATAAGATTCATCTTCAAGTTCAGACAAAGGCACATTTTCAAGACTCATAGCATATATGTCAAGGAGGGCAACATATTTAGTTTACCGGTAAGTGCAAAGAACCACGCTTATATGAAATACTCGAATGGCACCATGAAAAGCCACACTAAAAAAATTATTTTCAAGTGTATATTGTTAACAAAACCAGTTTGGCGAAAGCTTCAAAAGACAAAATAATCACCAAATAGCTCTTTGAAGGACATTTCATAAAAATAAGCTAAACGACCAAACATGTAGACATAGATTAAGGCAAATTATTCATTCCTAGCCAGTAGAAATGATATAGAATCACCGAATAGTTGGAACTTCCGGATATGAAAGAGTTGTGATGTGTAAAACACGATTTTATGATAAAACAACACCCAAAAGAATCAGTAATGTTTACGAATGTAATTGCAAAATACGAATGCAATTGCAAAGCAAAAACTGTAATCAGGCATTAAACAGGTCTCATTATTTCCAAACGTGGTTCCAACTTCCTAGTTCAAATATCACTTGAACAGCTTTACTTTATGCTATAAATTAAACAAAACATGCTATTCAAATCCGGAACTAAACATAGAACGGAAAAAATGATAGTAACATAATCTGATAAAAACACATATGAAGTCTCAAAATGCAATACAACTAGTTAACCTAATCTGTAAACAGAACGGCCCAATTCAGCACCAAAACAAACAAAAACATGTATCTAAAACGCTCTATACATAGTATCACACAAACGCCCAATTCCCAGGCATTATCTCACAACATTAGAAGAAAAGGTTTCTGACATCATTTTACGTGCATAAAAGGAATGTATGAAGACTAGTGTGCTTATTTACTAGTTCCGTATTTGCTGAGGAGGCTCAAGCTTTACGTTGGTGTCCGAGTAGAAGTCTTTCAATGGGCATTAAGCATCTAGTTTGTTTTACCGATAATTTGTCTTTAGCTAATCGTAGTGAATTTGGTTGGTCTCCCCTTTCGATTCTCGCAACCGTATTAGATGATATTAGGTGATGATTTTACTTTTTGATTCATGCCATGTTTTGTACATTTGCCGCAGAAAGCAACGAGTTAGCCCATAAGCTCGCTTGCTTTCTCTTTCAGATCAGATGTAGGCGTTTTCTAGCATGGGTGTATTCCGGTATGGGCCTGTACAACCTAATGTCTTTATTAATGAATGCTTTCGCTCTTTGGGGAAAAAAACACATATGAAGTCTTAGAATGCAATACAACTAGTTAAGCTAATTTGTAAACAGAACGGCCCAATTCAGCACCAAAACAAACAAGAACATGTATCTAAAACGCTCTATACACAGTAGCACACAAACGCCCAATTCCCAGGCATTATCTCACAACATTAGAAGAAAAGGTTTCTGACATCATTTTACGTGCATAAAAGGAATGTATGAAGACTAGTGTGCTTATTTACTAGTTCCGTATTTGCTGAGGAGGCTCAAGCTTTACGTTGGTGTCTGAGTAGAAGTCTTTCAATGGGCATTAAGCATCTAGTTTGTTTTACTAATAATTTGTCTTTAGCTAACTGTAGTGAATTTGGTTGGTCTCCCCCTTTCGATTCTGCAACTGTATTAGATGATATTAGGCTGATGATTTTACTTTTTGATTCATGCCATGTTTTGTACACTGCCAGAGAAAGCAACGAGTTAGCCCATAAGCTCGCTGCTTTCTCCTTCAGATCAGATGTAGGCGTTTTCTAGCATGGGTGTATTCCGGTATGGGCCTGTACAACCTAATGTCTTTATTAATGAATGCTTTCGCTCTTTGGGGAAAAAAACACATATGAAGTCTTAGAATGCAATACAACTAGTTAAGCTAATCTGTAAACAGAACGGCCCAATTCAGCACCAAAACAAACAAAAACATGTATCTAAAACGCTCTATACACGGTAGCACACAAACGCCCAATTCCCAGGCATTATCTCACAACATTAGAAGAAAAGGTTTCTGACATCATTTTACGTGCATAAAAGGAATGTATGAAGACTAGTGCGCTTATTTGCTAGAGGGAAATTGGTAAATCAGGCCACTGTAACATCTGACATTTTTTTTTCTGGTCAAACATTTTTTGACATTTTTTTTTTCAGGTTCCCCATCCAAATTTGGACGATTTCGTCCAAATACAGTCAAACCGTCCAAATTTGGATTCCTTTTCGTCCCAATCCATTCACTGACCAAATTTGGACGGAATCCGTCCAAAATTCGGACGCACGTCCAAATTGTGACGAATTCCGTCCAAATTGAGACGTTTCGCCCAAATTTGGACGAAATTTGTTCACCTCACCCAAATCCAATAAAAGGAACAAAGAAAAGAAATAAACAGAACTCAGATCGATGCTTTATTCATTTGGGGTCAATGCCCTTTTATGCACAGCAGAGAAGAACCATAGATGGTTCATTTTCCATTCACGGATGAAGACAAAGAAATTGGATAATAACCAAGAAATCGAAAAATGCAAAGGTATTATGTCTACTGCTAGTCTATCTCTTCAATTTTAATTATTGTTGCTTTATTTGTTGAGGAATTTGCTTGACATGAACCTCTTGCCAAACCTTGACCTTTGCTGCCTTTTTCTTCAAAAGACTCCTCTTGATCTAAAACTCTTACTTTATCAGATAAGATTAAGAACAGAGGAAGGATAATTAATTTTGAAGAAAAGGAGGAAGAAGAACAAATTCCGTCCAAATTTGGTCAGTGAATTGATTGGGACGAAAAGGAATCCAAATTTGGACGGTTTGACTGTATTTGGACGAAATCGTCCAAATTTGGACGGGAAATCTGAAAAAAAATGTCAGAAAATGTTTGACCTGAAAAAGAATGTCAGACGTTATAGTGGCCTGATTTACCAATTTCCCTTTGCTAGACCTAACTAGTGAGTCTAATATACACTCATATACACAAATATAAACATATAAATTGGACTAGGATTGAGCTCCACTAAAACATTTTTTTTTTTGTTTGTTTGTTTTTGTAATATCCCGACCTTTCGTAAAAGGGTAGACGTGTCTTTTTACGGAATGAAATATTATATTTAAATATTTGTGGATTAAAGTCTTGGTAAAATAAATACTATTAGGTTTGGAAAAATTAATATTTATAGGGCTTTAATGGAATTGAAATGGAATTAAAGGACCTTATTGCAAAAAGTCCTTCGGGAGTTATTTTCTACAAATGAACTTCCCATGTTCTGAAGGAAGTTTTCAGAACTTCAATTTCTCCCAAGTTCGAACATGGCATCAGAAAAGAGAAAAGAAATAGAAAAGAAAACAAAAGAGACTTTCCACAATTCTCATAAGTCTGTGATCGGTTTTCAGAAAGGATGGAAGATTTGGAATCAACGGTAAGAGAGCATCGTGGTGATACAGAAAAGTTGGGACTTTGAGAAGGCTTTGGTTGAAGTTTCTAGAAGTGCTACAGGTTTTGGTCTTGGAGTTTTGCTTTGAACAAGTAAAAGGCCCTTCCTAATGTGTAATTAGGTCTTATGATGTTTAAGGTTGAGTGATTGTGGTATTTTAATGTTAGAAATCATGCATACTTGTTGATAGAGAAGTATGTGATGTTTGGTTGTGTAAAAGTTATGTTTTCTGTTGTTTTGCTGTGTATGTTGGTGTTAAACTTGTTTGGAATCGAGTGGAGATCGTTAAAGTGCAGAAAACTGAGATTTTGGGAGTTACTACGCTCGGTGCAAGCGCACCAAAGGCTGGTGAGGGCGTACCGAGGAGGCAGAATGTCTGTTTTTGAGTTTGATGTCTGGTGCAACCGCACCTGAGGCTAGTGCAAGCACACTGGCTCAGCAGAAAGATCTGGGGAGTTTCTGGTTGCTCAGTGCAAGCACACTGATGCTCAGTGCGGGCTCATTGACCCTGTTTTGGTGTTTAACTTGTTTTAAGCCCCGAATCTCGTCTTGAATGTTGTTCCTTGATCTAATAACTTTATATGAACATGAACAAGCCATGATTAAGTTTCTGATGCGTTTAGTTCCGGCACCGGATGAATGCTTCCTAAGAGTTGAAGTCCAGGATTGTCGGAAGAGTATGATTGCCTTGTGCTTTGGTGAATTAGCATTCACCAATGTTTGTGTATGTGCTAGGCCTTGTCCGTGTCTAGTGGTCTAGGTGAGAGAATAGGAGTTGTGAGGGAGCTTACTTGAAAATACTTTGGTGGCTAGATAATATTCTAATAACAAACGTACTTGTGTAGTTAAAAGACTAAACAACATGTCATTCTTGGAAATGCACAAGGTCATATCGCGATGTGTGGACTATTCGGATAAAGCGAGTAACTCTGCTGGCCTTTGAAAGACACTAGGAGTAGAGGGACCTCGTGAATGAATAAATTTACTGCCCTCGAAGGGCACTAGGAGTAGAGGGACTTCACCGAATGTGTATACTATCGGAGTCTACCAGAATAGACTTCCGTGGCTATCGGTGTGATCCACTGATAGGTTGCAAACGATACCTTATGGTGGGTAGCACCATGCGTAATGCCTTTGAATGCGGTTGTAACAAAGATAAGCTAAGCTAGAAACCAATAGTCACAACATGTTGATGAACATGAAGTGAACCCTTGAGTTGAGTCGGTCTCATAAAGATAATTTAATAATAACTAATGAACTTTTTTTTGTAAGACTTAATTATACATTAGCTTAATCCTCTTGCTATGTACTTTGTACTTACCTTAATTGCATATAATGTTTTGTGTGCTTTTGGGGTGAGAAGACGAACATGTTGATCTTAGGCTAAATAAGGAGTTTGAGGATGATGTGTGAGGATGATGATGCCATGATGATTTTTTTCATTTCACTTTATTCCTTCTCAAAAGTTGTATTAAACTATGTTGTAATCTCCCTTGTTCAAGACTTGTTGTACTTTTATTTCCAGACTTTTGGAAGATAAGTCGACTTTTTCGGTGTAAAAAAAAGTTGAAAAATATGCAACGACCAAGTTTCAAACCTTGTTGTATATATTCTTTAAGACATTATGTAAGTTTCTTTTGTTTCGTTGATTGTAAGATAAACTTTCTTTTAAGACATTATGTAAGTTTCTTTTGTTTCGTTGATTGTAAGATAAAATTTCTATCTTTAGTATGTAGTAATCTATTCTTAGTAGCATTTATCATGCTTGCCGAGTCCTTTTCAGCTTCCGTTTACTTTATTTTTTTACGACGTAATATAGGCTTACGTATAATATTGAATTTATTTAATACTATATGTGCCGAAAGTTTTTTTTTCGGATAAGAACTTGGTATCCGGGAGCGTGTTACAGTTTTCGTATGCAGAACTTGACAATTCAAAATCAACTTTTCTTTTGCATTTTTTTTGAAGGGTAAAAGTATATTAAGAAAGCAGGTCTACAGCAAGTGCAGAGGTTACATAAGAGGGGGGGAGTTGGGCCCCAGAAACAAGTCTCGTATACCCAAGAACTTGACAATTCAAAATCAACTTTTTCTAATTTCAGCTACTATAAGCAATTGTGTTTCTGCACGTCCAATGTTTAAGCAAAGCCATTTTATCCCTCCCCATCCCTCCCCCCCCACCCCACCCTCCCAAAATAAATAAATAAGGTTATTATTGTTATTATTAGTGAACTCTTATGAGGTTATTAGTTTCTCTACCCTCTCACTTTGAACAGTCAACTAAGGAATGCTCATGATCCGATACCACCCCCTCAAAAAAGCAGGATCCGATCTCGAGCAAGGAGAACCAATATAAAATTTAAATATATAAATAAAAAATTTATGGGGAGACGGACAAACATATATTAATGGATTTTTTCGGATTGAGGAGAGACAATTGCATTCTACGTATATATTAATCGATTTTTTCGATGGCCAAGAAGTAAACCCTCGGACAAGATAAGCTTCCCTCTTTTTAAAGTGTAAAAAGCAAGGCATTTAGTTCTTTAAAATCAAGAAATAAAAAAGATATTGTAATATTCTGAATTTCGAGAAAAGACAGACGTGTTATTTTGCGAAAACGAAATATTATATTCTTTACTTCTTTTGTGGATCAAAGTATTATATATATATATATATATGGGGGCCGAAAATATGTTTATATATTTATGGGAAAATTCTGAATTTATAATTAAAGGAGATAATAGGTTTTATTTTGGGAAAAAGATATTTAAGGAAAATATCTCCCATAATTTCCTATAACCTAAAAGTATTCAGAAAATTATCTCTAAGTTCTCTGCAAACCTTTGAGAGTAAAGAGAAAAGGCTAGGAGAGTTCTTAAAAAATCTAAGGCGATACTAAACCGTTTTCAGTTTGAATAGATTTGGAACCATCGTGAAGAGGGCTTCGTTTTGATATCAAGCTTTTCGAGGTGCTGCAGATTTCGAGGCTTTTGGATTTGGATTTGCTTGCAAACACGTAAGAGACTCTTCCTATGATTTTGATTATGGTTTACAAGGCTTAGGTTGTTGTTTTGAGGTGTTTGGATGCTAGAAGTCGTGTATTTTCGTCGTTTAAGGATCATGAGATGCTTTGATTTGATAAAGATGAGTTTTTTTGTTGTTTTCTGAGAATTTCGATGCTAATTGTGTTGAAAACGGATGGGGAATCGTTAAGTGGCTGAAAATCGAGTTTAGGGTTTGAGGGTTGATGGGAGTCAACTTTACTGTAATTTGGTGTGCAGTTTAACCCCCGTTTATCACCTTATTGGCATGTTTTGGGTAGATATAGACCGTTTCGAGAGTAATATCGAGAATTATATGCACGGGGAGTTAAACTGTCATATCGATGGTAAACTCCGCCTTTTTAGCGGTATTTCACTCTTTTCCGAGCACTTTTGTCTTGCGGAATTACACGTGGTGTTTGTTTGTCTATGTTATTGCAGGACTTACGTGACTCGAGGACCCGGAAGGCGATGTTTTGGACTATGAGACGTGTTCGTGGCCCGAATGTAGCATAAAAATTGAAGAAAAGCCAAGTTTGGAGTGAAGACAAGCCAGACGGGCGTTTGCTATACTCTAGACGGGCGTCTGCCGTGAAGCTACATCAAACGGGTGTCTGCACATCCCAGACGGGCGTCCACAGCATTGACACTTCATTTAGAAATTTTGATTTTCAGCTGGACGGGCGTCCAAAAGACCCCCAGACGGGCGTTTAAGTAGGTTCAGCCCGATTCAAAAAGCTCATACACCACAGACGGGCGTCTAGAGTTCCAGACGAGCGTCCATGGTTCAAAAAGCCTCAAGTCATGATTCACCAGCGTTCAGAGGAATGCGAATGCCCGTCCACTGAAGACGAAACCCTAATATCTTCATATTTTCCAGTCGGACGGGCGTCTGACATGGACCAGACGGGCGTCCGGGACAGACAGCCTCAGATTTTCAACCTACTCTATAAATACGCAGCTCATTCAGCCCCTACTCATGTTTTGCCGACTTTAGACTTTTCTTAGGCGATTTAGGGGCGATTTTAGCTTAGATTAAACACCATTTGATCCCTTGATTCCCTAGATAACTTCCTTTGATTCTACACATCTTTTATAGCTTAGTTTTGCATTACAAGATCAAAGATTCAACTTTTTGGGTGCAACTATTTCTTCATATTTTCTGGATCAGATTTTCAGCAGTTATATGGTAATGATGTTTCTTTTATTTATTGTCTTTAGTTCAATTTCCATTCTTTATTCTGTTATTAGCATAATTATGAGTAGCTAAATCCATGTGAAGTCGAATTATGTGAAAGCGAGCGAAAACCCTAAGGGGGGTGAGATAGGGAGTTGTGTAGTGCGTAAATTATTGTTTAAACGATTAATCCACGTCCTAAAACTTATTTTAACGTCTTTGAATTAGATTGATCACATAGTTCACTGTCACACACATCGAACTTATAGATGTATTTTGCGGTGAGATGTGGGATAAGGGCTTTTAGGATCGTTGCGTAGATTCGGCCTAGTTGTTAGGTCCGAACCCAATACAGAGGTTTGTCATCGTTGTTCGAGCGACTCTAGAGCTTAATCATGTTAGGTTAATTGGTTTTCTAAAAGGATAATTAATTAACTTCACATAGGGTGGTTAGATCGAGTTGTTCAGTCTAATCGCTAGAATTAGGAGTTGGCACCCGTGGATGTCGTTAAACTACATTGGATCAGATTAGGTCGGTTAAGACACGCTCCCTGTTAAGTCCTTCCTTAGGGGTAAAAGTAGCTCGTGGGATCATAGTTCGACTATACCCTTTAATACCTAGAAGTAAATTCATTAGTACATTCTTTACTTTTGCATTAGTATAATACTCTCCACCATTATTTTGACCTGAACTAAGTTCTAAGTCGACTTTGGTACTTGAACATTACTCCCTGTGGATTCGACCTTGAGACCACTATACTACCATTGACCCGATACTCTGTTGGTTAAAGTTAGCTGTTAGTTATTTTGCTATCAAGAATTTTGGCGCCGTTGCCAGGGAGTAACGTTTGATATCTTGTAAGTTGACCGAAAGCTTGGGCTTAGGTCGTTTTTATTTTATTTTCTTGTTTTTCAGTGAATGACCCGAAGCTCCAAAGAACCACTCATCGAGCCAATTGAAGAAATTGAAGCTTTTGCACGTCATAGAAATAGTCAACGCCGAGGAGAACCTCTGATTGCTAGTCCAAACCCTTTGTTTGAAGAAGAAGGGATAGTAGAAAGCTTACCCTCACTCTCAGAGTCCTCTGCGGAAATGGATGATATAACTACTAGACGGAACGGCAAAGATCCTATTGATGAACAGAACCTACATGGGCAAACCTCGACCACTATTGGTGGTAATGCAACACTGCCTATGCAAACTCCACCAAGGACCCCTCGTCATGAACCATTGAGAGAGGATAACATGGTGTTACATCAGTTGGGAACTCCACAGTTTAATCAAAGGTCATGGATTGGACAGTACAGGGGAGGACAAAATGCTCAGAATACGCAGAACTTCGGACCCGAATTAGACCAAGAGACGGTAAATCGAGTGTTGCAGATGCTAGAGAATCAAGGGAATCAACAGGGGTTCCAAAACCCATATAACCTATAATCAACCACAGCAGTTCTATCAGCAGCAACAACAACAGAACTATCAGCCACAAATGGCTCAAGAGGCACAGAGACCGAGAGTCTGTCGAGACTATGTTACCACCCCACAGGAAGTTATAGGGCACAATCCAATTAGAGTGCCCCCAATTAATGCGAACAACTTGGACATCAAGCAGATCATTTTGAATATGTTGGGGGAACATGCCCTGTTCCATGGGAAGTCGACTGAGAACCCAAACAGCTTTCTAGATCATTTTCTTCAAATTTGTGGGACGATGAGATATAATGGGGTTAGTGACGAGGCAATAAAGCTGATAGTTTTCCCGTTTGCACTGAGAGGAGCTGCTAAAGATTGGTATGATTCGCTGCCAAATGATTTGTTGCATACATGGGCAGATGTAACGAGAGTGTTTCTGAAGAAGTATTTTCCTCCGGCAAAGATTCTGGATCTTAAAGAAGAAATCTCTTCGTTTGACGGTCTCGAGGGAGAGACATTAAAAGAGACTTATGAGAGATTTAGGGGTCTACTGAAGAGATGCCCTCCACACGGTTTTTCTACGGTGGAACAAGTTATTATATTATTCAGGGCATTAGAGCCGATGGACCTGAATAAGCTGAATGCCGCAAGCGGCGGAGATATTATGAATCTGCCACCAGAACAAGCTATGAGACAGGTAGAGAATGCGGCAGATGGAGAAGGACAATGGGGGTCGAGCAGAAAGAAGAAGAAAGCCCCACTAGAAAGTGTAAAGTCGCTGAAAGAGGAACTCGATCGGGAATCTGCCATGCACGACAAGATGCAAGAAATGGTACTGAAGATGGACCGAATGGAGTTAGAACGAAAGAAGGCACTGCAATGCCAACTTTGTGGAGGTGGACATTCTGCCATGGAATGTGCATCATCCAAAAAACCCACTTATCCCCAACAGTTGACACATACTCCATACAACAACAGTCTGGAAATCAGAATGACCAACAGCGAATGGATGTCTATGCAATGGGGCAGATGAATATGAATTAGCAAGAGTTTGGCCGGCAACAGTGGAATCAGAACTTTGATAATTAGCAAGGGCCGCAAAAGGATTATGGTATGGGTGATGATTCACAACAATATGATGTGAATTATATTGGACAAGGAAATCAGGGGCAATGGAATCAGAATCAGCATAATCAAGGTTGGAACCAGGGGCAGAATCAAAATTGGAATCGAAACAATAACAATCAGAACCAAGGGTTCAGGTAGAGCCAAAGCCCAACTAACCAATCTTGGAATCAGAACCCCTAGAATCAGAATGCCTATCAAAATACCAATCAAGGCATGTATCAGAACAATCAGCAACAGGGCCACCAACGGCGAATAATCGGGCCGGGGCCAGAATAATCAGGGACAAAATCAGAGTTGGGGGAGCAATCAAGGATGGAACCAGAATCAGGGGCAGCAAGGAAACAATAATCAGCAAGCTAGCCATCAAAACAAAAATAACAGTTCTGGGACTTATCAACACCCGAATGCGCACCTTCATCAGAATAACCAATCAAGCAATTCGGGTTCCCAGAAGACCTCAACTGAGTTGCTGTTAGAGAAGATGGATAAGACTATCTCTGAGCTAAACAAGAGTGCTATTGAACAGAAGGTAGCAACGCACTCAGCTATCCGGAATTTAGAGACTCAAGTTGGGCAAATCACAAATACATTGAAGAAGAGTCCGAGTGATGCTGAGCAGAATTCGAGGCAAGTGAATGCCATATTCACTAGGAGTGGTAGAGAGCTGGGAATCGACCAGCCAAAGCAAGCAGTTGTAGCAGAAGAATATCTGGATGAGGAGGATGAAGCTGAGGCAGCAGAGAGAGAAAGAATGGAAACCGAGTTGGAAGCGGTACGAAGAGAGTTAGCAGCTGTTAAGAGAGACCTCGCGATTGTAAGGAAAGAGCGAGCAATGAAAGTACAGAGGGAGCAGGAAGCTCAAACCAGAAGAGATGAAGCAATGGAGAAGCGGGATTTCATAGTTTGGGATATGAAAGAGGAGGAACCGAGCAAGCCAGTGATGACAAAAGAAGCTACATCTGGGCCTCCAAGGCCAAACACTCGAGGTAAGAAAAATTTTCTGCCCCCTCCCCCTCTTGATTTTGATGAGAATACGTTGCCATACCCACCTAAAGGCCCTAAGAAGCCAGTTCTTACTGAAAATCAGCATAGGTTCCTCGACATTCTTAAGAAGGTAGGGATCAATGTCCCCCTGTTAGAGGCAGTTGCTAGTGTGACTGAGTATTTTAAGTGTTTGAAAGGGATGTTGGCAAGTAGAGAGAAAATGGGTGAGGTAGTTAAGCTGAGGGAGGAGTGTTCAGCGGTTTTTGATAGTAAGATACCCGCTAAGATGAGAGATAGAGGAGGTTTCACCATTCCTATCACCATAGGCAATACTGTAATTGAGAATGTTTTATGTGATTTAGGAGCTTCTGTGAGCTTGATGCCTAAGGCTTTATATGAAAAATTAGGGTTAGGTGATTTGGAGCCTACGGGAATGACCCTACAAATGGCTGATATGTCGGTGAGGAAACCGTTGGGGGTAGCTGAAGATGTGCTAGTTCAGGTAGGCAAGTTCGTGTTCCCTGTGGATTTTGTGATTCTTGACATGGAGGTGGACTCTAGGACCTTTGTCCTGTTAGGTCGTCCTTTTTTGACCACTAGTGATGCTCATATAGGAGTGAAGAGTGGAGATATTTCGTTTGGAGTTGGGGGCGAGAGAGAGCGTTTAAATGTCTACAAGGATAGAGGTCATCAAGCTATAGCTGATGAATGTTCATACACATAATCTTTGTTTTCTTGTGTTGTGGTGCGTACTGACATGCAGGACAGTCAGAGTTCATTGAAAGGAGACGCGGTGAAAGTACGAGAGGTCGTCGATCGGGGCAAGATCGAAACGAAGAGTATTATCCCTAACCCTGAGCTTTATTATTGGTCACGTTTCTTTTGATCACCCTACGAGTGGACTTAATTATTACTTTAGACACACTTGTTGAAGCAAGTGTGGGGTAGGAGATGGTGTGTGTTTCGAGAGGAGTTAGTTAGTGCGAGCTAATATATGAAGGGGAGGAGCTCGAGAGATCTAATGTGAGGCTTGTGGTTCGAAAAAAGAAAAAAAAGAATGAAAAGAAAATGAAGAAAAAAAATGACAAAATGAAAGTTTGAATAAAGTTTAGAAAAATGAGTCAAAGAAGGATGTTTTGAGTGATTAAAAGTATGATGTTAAAGTTGTGGTTGTTTATAAATGAGTACAGAAAGAATCGAAAGAATTTTGGTGCGGTTTGGTATGGTTTCAAAGCAAGAATACATGAAATGATTAGGTTCACTCGTGTTTTTCTCTTTCTCCAGTCCCAAAATTTCCTTTCGATTAACCCCATCCCGAGCTTGACATTTTAACCCTTCAAGTCCTACTTGACCGTATTTAGCCTCGGTTGCCTCGATTAGTGGAGATTCTAGCCCGGTATGAGCTGGGTGTAGTCATTTGGCCGGTATTCAAAGCCAGTGATCATTTTGAGTGTAGCCCTCGGTTTATATCACACAATTCGTTTTCGTGGTAAGGTAGAGTCAAGCGGTGTACGTTCAGTGTCTGTTTTGCTTTTCCCTTGATGTCGTGAGCGCTATGCATGTTTCGTAAAGTTGATCCCATGGTCTGTTTTAGAGCGCCTAACTTACTCGGGGACGAACAAAGGCTAAGTGTGGGGTGGTTGATGGGAGTCAACTTTACTGTACTTTGGTGTGCAGTTTAACCCCTGTTTATCACCTTATTGGCATGTTTTGGGTAGATATAGACCGTTTCGAGAGTAATATCGAGAATTATATGCACGGGGAGTTAAACTGTCATATCGATGGTAAACTCCGTCTTTTTAGCGGTATTTCACTCTTTTCCGAGCACTTTTGTCTTGCGGAATTACGCGTGGTGTTTGTTTGTCTATGTTATTGCAGGACTTAGGTGACTCGAGGACCCGGAAGGCGATGTTTTGGACTATGAGACGTGTTCGTGGCCCGAATGTAGCATAAAAATTGAAGAAAAGCCAAGTTTGGAGTGAAGACAAGCCAGACGGGCGTTTGCTATACTCCAGACGGGCGTCTGCCGTGAAGCTACATCAAACGGGTGTCTGCACATCCCAGACGGGCGTCCATAGCATTGACACTTCATTCAGAAAGTTTGATTTTCAGCTGGACGGGCGTCCAAAAGACCCCAAGATGGGCGTTTAAGTAGGTTCAGCCCGATTCAAAAAGCTCATACACCACAGACGGGCGTCCAGAGTTCCAGAAAAGCGTCCAGGGTTCAAAAAGCCTCAAGTCATGATTCACCAGAAGGGCGTTCAGAGGAATGCGAACGCCCGTCCACTGAAGACAAAACCCTAATATCTTCATATTTTCCAGGCGGACGGGCGTCTGACATGGACCAGACGGGCCTCCGGGACCGACAACATCAGATTTTCGACCTACTCTATAAATACGCAGCTCATTCAGCCCCTACTCATGTTTTGCCGACTTTAGACTTTTCTTAGGCGATTTTAGCATAGATTAAACACCCTTTGATCCCTTGATTCCCTAGATAACTTCCTTTGATTCTACACATCTTTTATAGCTTAGTTTTGCATTACAAGATCAAAGATTCAACTTTTTGGGTGCAACTATTTCTTCATATTTTACGGATCAGATTTTCAGCAGTTATATGGTAATGATTTTTCTTTTATTTATTGTCTTTAGTTCAATTTCCATTCTTTATTCTGTTATTAGCATAATTATGAGTAGCTAAATCCATGTGTAGTCGAATTATGTGAAAGCGAGCGAAAACCCTAAGTGGGATGAGATAAGGAGTTGTGTAGTGCGTAAATTATTGTTTAAACGATTAATCCATGTCCTAAAACTTATTTTAACGTCTTTGAATTAGATTGATCACCTAGTTCACTGTCACACACATCGAACTTATAGATGTATTTTGCGGTGAGATGTGGGATAAGGGCTTGTAGGATCGTTGCGTAGATTCGGCCTAGTTGTTAGGTCCGAACCCAATACAGAGGTTTATCATCGTTGTTCGAGCGACTCTAGAGCTTAATCATGTTAGGTTAATTGGTTATCTAAAGGGAAAATTAATTAACTTCACATAGGGTGGTTAGATCGAGTTGTTCAGTCTAATCGCTAGAATTAGGAGTTGGCACCCGTGGATGTCGTTAAACTACATTGGATCAGATTAGGTCAGTTAAGACACGCTCCCTGTTAAGTCCTTCCTTAGGGGTAAAAGTAGCTCATGGGATCATAGTTTGACTATACCCTTTAATACCTAGAAGTAAATTCATTAGTACATTATTTACTTTTGCATTAGTATAATACTCTCCACCATTATCTTGACCTGAACTAAGTTCTAAATCGACTTTGGTACTTGAACATTACTCCCTATGGATTCGACCTTGAGACCACTATACTACCGTTGACCCGATACTCTGTCGGTTAAAGTTAGCGGTTAGTTATTTTGCTATCAAGGGTCGAATGCGCACGCATTCGTAGTTCAGGATGTTGGTTTCTTTTCCCAACAGGTGCAATGCGTACGTATTCAATGGAATGCGCACGCATTGTCGTTTCGAGATGTTCGAGTCGTTCCCGATAAGCAATGCGCACGCATTGGCGGACGAAACTTTTCGGAAGTTTCGGTCGGTGAATACGCACGCATTCCAACCAATGTGCACGCATTGGACCCAGTTTTGGGAAAATGATGTTTTAAGCTATGTGTTGAGTTTTAAACCTTGGTTCTTGGTCTAATAACATTAATTAAACATAAACAAGCCTGCATAAAGTTTCTGATGCGTTTGGTTCCGGCACCCAATGTACTCTCCAAGGGAGTTGTTCGGGACCGTCGAAAGAGCATGATAGGCTTGTGCGTTAATGGTTTAGCACTCATTAATGTATGTGTATGTGTTAGGATGTTGTGTCTAGCTGTCTAAGTGGGGGAGTAAGTCGGTTAAGGTGAGGCTTTCCTTGAAAACACTTAGGTGGTTAGTTAACGATTTATAAAATACATACTTGACTAGTTAAAGATTAAACGTCATGTAATTCTTGGATAGGCACCAGACAATATCGCGATGTGTGGGCGTTCTTGAAAGTGAATAACTCGTAGGTTACTAAGACCCTAAGTACGGAGGGATTTCGCCGAACGTGTACACCCTCGGGTTTTCCCCCGTGGTTATTGGTGTGATCCACCAATATGTTGCAAGGTATATCCCACACGGATGTGCGTAGTGCCCTTGAGTGCGGATGTAACATAGATAAGTTAAGCAAGAAACGTATAGTCATAACATGTTGATGGACATGAAGTGAACACTAGATTGAGTCGGTCATATAAAGATAACTAAACAACTATGAATCTTTTCTTTATAAATCTTAATTTATATCATAGTTTCTCTCTTTTATTAAGTACGTTGTACTTACCTCAAATGCGTGTTTTTCTATGTGTTTAGGATAAGAAGATGAACAGGTTGATCCGAGTTACGAGAAGATTTTGATGACGACGTTTGATGACGCCTTCTTTGGAGCTTTACATTTGTTATTTCTTCATATGACTTTTTAGACTAGTCGTTTCTTTTGTCTTTTTGGAATACGTTACGGTTTCTTTGAGACGTGTAGTCTCTTTTACTTTTTGAAAGTTTCGTACGTTTTGAGTTTCGTTGGTTTTTTTTCTCAATGTAATAAATATTACATTTCTATCTTTAGTTCGAGTTTCCTATTCTTGCTTGTTTGAAAAAAAAATTACCCGAGTTTTTAGTTTAACTCGATACGACGTATTAAAGGCTTACGTATAAAGCGAAATTTATATTATTTTATACGTGTCGAACGTTCCTTTTCCGAATGAGGATTCGGTGTCCGAAACGGGGCGTTACGAGATATACATATATTTAATTGCAATAAATAAAGGATGAAGTAATTAAGGGGCCGGGGACAATTAAAGGTAGGTAGGTAGGGGTTTACCTTGTTTATTGTCGAAGTAAGTACCCCTTGGTAGGGGACTCCAGAACATGAGTAGTTTGCTTAACCTCGGAGGACATGTCGGAGTTGTCATAGGCATCCCTACTAGTACTGCTTAAAGAAGCTTCCTTTTCATCATAATCAGTATTAATAGTACCGTTAGCAGCTACTTCCGTCGTCGTCACGTGTTGACGTGCCAGTTACCTGCAGATCAGTTTCTTCAGGGGGTGCCTCCGCCACCACCTCATCATGTTCATCAAAATTGTAATGATGATGATGATGATGATCAAGTAATGGTTTCTTAATATCAATTATTTCTTCTCTGTTGTGTTGCATTGCTACTACTTCCATTATAATTAACACTAACTAAATGACCTCGATCTTCTTTGAAATTAAGCAGCTAGCTGAAGCTGAGTTTTCAACAACACAGCTCTGCTTTTCAAATGAAATAAATGGTGGGGGGTTTTCGTTGTTTTACAACATTGTTAAATACATAGGCGTAGAAGAGCAAGTAGCTAGCTATAGATAGGCATGCATTGACTATATTAATTGTACAGAGAGTTTACAATTTATTAATCATTATAAAATTATGGTTGTGTGAAAAGACAGGAAATGCGAAAAACATGCATGGTGAATTAATGATTGAGAGAGGGGAGTTGTTAGGTGAAATTTTTGGGTAGTACGTACCTACGTAGATGTTGGAGAAAAATCCCTTTTGAAGGGTTGAATAGTCAACTTTAGCGCGATTTACGGATAGGCTCCGATGTATGTCATCGAGAGTTAATGATATCATTAAATACACCATACGGAGTAGTTGATGATGGGCTTTTGAATCACTCGATTCGGATATCGGGTGAATGAGAAATTAATGCCTAAAGTTGGTTGAAAATGTGTTGGAGATAAGAGTTGAAGGGAGTACCTCAACTCAATATCCCACATTGGAAAGATGGGAGACTTGAGCTCCATATATAAGAGCTAGTGTATGCTCTTATAAATGTGCCCCAAGGGGCAAGGCACTTTTGCTCTTATAAATGTTCCTTTCCTCCTCTCCACTATATAAAGAACCCCATGGATGAGAGTTTAAGCATCGAATTTTCTCTTGTGTCTTTCCACCACAAAGAGTCAGTCATATAGATTTAGATATGAGTCGAAGAGAAGTTGGAGCACTATGTAAGTTCGTCGGAGCTCGGATTTTTGAAGTGCCTCTAAATCCGAGACGTAAAGCCGTTGTATCTTGGGAGACAGATTCTTGCTACTACCGTGGGCACCATACCGGAGCGATTTGTCTTAAGGAAAGAGTATCTACTCGCATCGGTTTGATCTCTAGTCCTTTATTTCAAACATCGTAATTTTCTTGCTCATTGTTTGAGTTAGATTTGCATTAGATTTGCACGTAATATTGAGATTGTTAGATCTGCTAGATAATATGAATTGTTCTATTCACATGATTTATTTTCTAGTTTAATATTCCGTAATTTAATCCGTAAATTACGGATCTGTTCCGTAAATCACTACACACACGATACACCTATCCCAACAAGCTTAAGACAAATTTTATTCGTTTGCGTTACAGTATCGTCGTGTAAACCAATTTGCAGATCTGTTAATTTCTTATCTATCTTGATTTACTTTGGTGCCGGATCCATTTAAGGTTTGATTATTATTCTTGTGCAACTAACCAGTTTATTTGCAGAACTGTTTTGTTTTGATTGGTTTGTGCCAATCTTGTCCTCATTAATTGATTATATATTTCTCGGACTGCAATTTGATCACTGGAAGATCGTAATTGTCGATCTCGATAGATTGTCGCTGTAGTAGCTACAATTAATCTCCTGTACTTGCATTGATTTGAGTATATATCTTCGTGTATCAAATCTCTTGGCTAATCCTCATGCAAGGTTGAGTTAATGATACCAATTTATTTTCTCGTTTTGAATATTGCTGGTTGCAAATCTGTTGATCGGACAATCTCAATTTGGTTGGGAATATCGATCTGTGTTCGTTGGGGAAAAAAAAAAAAAAAAAAAACACCGTTTGTTTATTTCTGTAACAGAACTTTAGAGTTAATAGTTAAATCATTGGGATAAGACTTTAGAAGTTCTGTGGTTTAGTGTTGATGAGTTTCTTTTGGGATCGAATCTCTATTGCATAAATAATCCAGTTCCATGCAAAATATGAACACACAATATTCTGGACGGTTTTTTGGGTGCCTTTATGTGAACATGTGTTGAAGGTTTAAGCTCTTCCCATCCCACTTAAACTTTCACAAAGATTTGAAATAAAGTTTCATGTTGCAGTATGAATACTCGATTTGACTTTATTGGTTAATATATGGTTATTTGCTCACATATAGTATATAGTATATGGTTTGAGAAACCTATGAGGTTCGAGAAGAAGGGAAAATATATACCATGATTTTGTTTGTTTGCACGACATATTTGATAAAAGTATATTGCAGGCCACAAACTTTATATTTGGTTGGAGCATTTTTCCTAAAGGGATGAGAAATTATAGAAAGATATACTAGGAGATATTTTTTCCTATAATTTCTAGATATCATTAAATGGTCAATCAATACAAATCCGTCGATTACGGTTTCGATTTTGAAGCATCATGTTTTAAGGTAATTGGAATTCAGTGGTACTCATGCTCACGTGATTGATGGCTAAATTCCGTATGTAATAAATGGAATTAGGATAATATATCATCTGGTTGTGTTTGTAACCAATTGCAACATATGCAATTGCGCTGATGTACTTGCAAAATTCGTTATTAGGCTTAATTTAATTTTACAGAGTATGCTAATGTTCTGTTTCTTTGTGAAGCCCAATATGTTTGAATATATGGAGTCATTGACTCTGCTTAGTCAATATGCGATTGTATAAATTACTCTATATTGAACTTTTTGTGTTGGTATGACTAGTGCAATATTCATACACAATCCGTTTGTCTATTGCTACCATAGTGCTATTGTGGCTTATAATGTGATGGTAAATTGTTGATCTTCTGTACGCTGAACAGAAATGGTAGGAACCACTAAGGTGAGTCCTAATGTGGGTGTGTCTTTTGTGACACATGTCTACGTGCTTGCTGTAGCACTAGACGTAGCACTAGTGACCAGTTAATCTCATCCCGTGGATGGAGAAGTTCGGTGGTGCAACGAACAATGCTTGAATGATCAAACCAGATTGGTCAGTATAGTGACAGTGAAACTGTCTGTTGAGCACAAAGGTGAAGCTCAGTAAAGAGCCAGTGAGATTGGCTTTAAGTTCTGCTTACATGCTTGAGTCATCATTCTTGTGACACTTGACTAGGACTTGCAAATTTCAAATTCGTTCATCCATTGATGAACATGGTGTTGTTACCAAATTTGAAATATGATCCTAAGTTCAAGAGTCAAGTATGTGTTGAAGCCTTGTTGGCTAACTCACCATTTTCAACAGTAGAAAAGAACACAAAACCTCTAGATTTGTGTAACCTAGAGGTGATAAAAGTATAATGTTACTTTTATTGAGTATAGCACCGGAATGTTGTGATAAGGCTCGTGATGCGTTGTGGACTGTCAGAATGAACGTGCAAATAAACATAGCAAACGGATGAGATGTATCCGTAGTGATTGTAGAGGTGGATACGATGTATTGTTTCGTGAGTCTTGCTAAGGGCCCGGCATCATTCATCAAACAACTACACCATACACACCTTAGTCAACCGGTATTGCTAAAGGCAAGAACCTAACTCTTTCAGAGATGATGAATGCTATGTTGATAAGTTCGGGTTTACCTAAGAACTTGTGGGGGGAAACTGTCCTCTCAGCAAAATTCATTTTGATCGAGATCCCTTCGTAAAAGAAGGATGACACCCATATGAATTATGGAAAGACCGAGGTCTAGCTACAAATTCTTGGAAATGTGGCGGTGTTTGGCTAAGGTTGAAGTACCTAAAGCAAACCTAGTGGAAATAGGACCGAAAACGATTGATTGTATATTCATCGGATATACACTCAAGAGTATTGCCTATTAGTTTCTGGTGCATAAAACCTACATGGTGATGTTATCACCTAGTCTATGAATGTTGTGTTCTTTGAAGATCTCTTTCCATAGAAGGAAACAGATAAAAACAAGCATGAGTAAGCGGACGTATGAGTCTTTATTAGAGTATGAACCTCAAGAACTTGAGGAGCCTTATTGTAGTATAAGCGCTGGGACTTCCAAGTCCTTCGCTCCTTATTTATGCCCTATGTGGCAGAAAATGAACCCAGGACATATGCTGAGGCAATGTCAATTCCAGAAGCCCATTTCTGGAAAGAGGCTAAATCCATCATGCAAAACCACACTTGGAAGTTGGTTGGTATTCCAACAGGAAATAAACCACTCGAGTGCAAGTGGATCTTCAAGAAGAAGTTAAAAATTGATGGATTTATTATAAGGCGTTGTTGGTAGCCTGAGGGTATCGACAGAAAGTAGGCCTTGACTTCTTACTCACCAGTTATGAGAATTACTCGAGGCAATGTCAATTCCAGAAGCCCATTTCTGGAAAGAGGCTAAATCCATCATGCAAAACCACACTTGGAAGTTGGTTGGTATTCCAACAGGAAATAAACCACTCGAGTGCAAGTGGATCTTCAAGAAGAAGTTAAAAATTGATGGATTTATTATAAGGCGTTGTTGGTAGCCTGAGGGTATCGACAGAAAGTAGGCCTTGACTTCTTACTCACCAGTTATGAGAATTACTTATATAAGGGTTCTCATCGATATAGCTGGAGACTATAACATGGAAATCCATCAAATGGATGTTTGTGGTGAGTTGAAGGAAGAGATGTACTTGGAACAACCCAATGGGTTCATAGTTCCAGGCTAAGAGAGTAAGGCGTGTAGACTTGTTAAGTCTCTCTGTGGCTCGAATAATAGCCAGAGCAACGGCATATCGAGTTTGACAATGTTATGTTGTCAAGTAGGTAGGACATATATATGTCTACATTGAAAACACACATTTGTGATAGTATGTCTATGGCATGCTGATAATGGGAAGTACTCATGAGAGTATCATGAATACGGTAAGGATGCTGGCAAGGAACTTCGATGTGAAGGACCTGGGAGTTGCCGATGTGATACTAAGGATTAAGACCTCTAGTGTATCTCTAGTGGACTTGTGTTGTCACAAACTCATTATATTGTGTCTGTTTTGAAAAGATTTAAAGTCTTTGATAAAAGTCCATTGAGCACTCCACTTGACCTAAGTATGCACTTAGTCAAGAACAGAGATGAACCTGTGGATCAATTAAGATATTCTCAAGTGATTGGAAGTCTGATGTACATCACCGGTTGTACACGACCAGACTTAGCATGTGCTGTGAATAAACTGAGTAGGTTCACGAGTAATCCAGACCATAATCATTGGAAATCCTTAAATAGGTTGTTGAGGTACATGAAGTACACTATGAGTCTGGGATTACGATTTACAAGATATCCAGCAGTATTAGAAGGATACTGTGATGCGAACTGGATATCAGACACGAAAGAGTCGAAGTCCACCAGTGGATACTTATTCACGATTGGTGGTGCTGCTGTGTCCTGGAAGTCTACAAGACAAACGTGCATAGCTCAATGGAAGATGAGTTTATAGCCTTGATAAGGCTGTAGAAGAAGCTGAATGGCTTTGGAATTTCCTGGAGGATGTTCCATGCCAGTGGCTGCTATCGGCATACACTGCGAAAGTCAGTCGGCTAAAGGAATGGCACAGTGTAGTGTGTATAATGGTAAGTCTCGACACATACGGCGTAGACAAAATACCATTAAATAAGTGATCTCTAATGGTTTGATTTCCGTCGATTATATACGATTGAAGGAGAATCTTGCGGATCCGCGTACAAAAGGTTTAGCTAGAGATCAAATGTCAATTTTGACAACCGGAATGGGACTGAAGCCTATTACGCATGTTTCCTTGTAGTGGCAACCCAACCATGTTGACTGGAGATCCCAAGATCATGGTTCAAAAGGGACAACTAAGCTATAAGGAACGATCCGGCACTTACCCATTCGAGATAATAAAAGTGCTATTTGCGAGAGGGTGTGAGGTTAAGCTTAGCTTTTAATGATTCCTATATCTTGATATTCAAGTGGGGTAGGGCAGAATACCCTTGATAGGAGGTTACCTATGTAAGTGCGAAGTGGGGCCGCTTCTATGAGAATTTTGAGGCTTGAATTCTCTAAAGCACTTTCTCGAAACCAAGTGTTGTCCGGGGCCGAGACGGACACAACCATGAGAACCGAAAGGTGCTAGGGGAAATATTGTGTGAGTGCTATTGTCTTGGTTTACACTAAAGGCCGAACAGCTTCAATACCTAGTTCACCGATTAGCCGAGTAAATCCGATAGTACTTCACTAAGGCAGGTTCAAGGCCAGAAGCTACCTCTCCTGATGCAATATTTTTCCGTCTGACTTCTCTTCAGAGTCTGCATTTGTATTTGCATTAATTTTCATTCATGTGGGGGATTGTTGGAGAAAAAGCCCTTTTGAAGGGTTGAATGGTCAACTTTAGCGCGATTTACGGATAGGCTCCGATGTATGTCATCGAGAGTTAATGATATCATTAAATACACCATACGGAGTAGTTGATGATGGCCTTTTGAATCACTCGATTCGGATATCGGGTGAATGAGAAATTAATGCCTAAAGTTGGTTGAAAATGTGTTGGAGATAAGAGTTGAAGGGAGTACCTCAACTCAATATCCCACATTGGAAAGATGGGAGACTTGAGCTCCATATATAAGAGCTAGTGTATGCTCTTATAAATGTGCCCCAAGGGGCAAGGCACTTTTGTGCAGGAGGGAGGACTTAGATTATTCCACACGCGCGCGCGCGCGCCGCCGCCGTCCGGCCGGCTCGGCTCGTGCTCGAGCTCGGCTCGGTTCGGTTCGGTTCGGGTGTTACTGTTAATTTTTGGACAAAATTTCTTTATGAAATTTACCATAAATTAATCTTGGAATATTATTGTGTTATTCGACCAATCAGAATTCATTGAGTCGTTCGACCAATCAGAATTCAGACGACACATCATCCGACCAATCAGAGGAGTTGATAATTTTGAAATTAATCATATTAATTTCGCCCCAATGACTTTTCTTGCGGGAAAAGTCGGACATTACTTTTCCAAGGGGAAAAGTTTGATGATGTGTCTCGGCCAATCATATTTGAGCATTGGTTCCTCCTCTCCACTATATAAAGAACCCCATGGATGAGAGTTTAAGCATCGAATTTTCTCTTGTGTCTTTCCACCACAAAGAGTCAGTCATATAGATTTAGATATGAGTCGAAGAGAAGTTGGAGCACTATGTAAGTTCGTCGGAGCTCGGATTTTTGAAGTGCCTCTAAATCCGAGACGTAAAGCCGTTGTATCTTGGGAGACAGTTGCTACTACCGTGGGCACCATACCGGAGCAATTTGTCTTAAGGAAAGAGTATCTACTCGCCTCGGTTTGATCTCTAGTCCTTTATTTCAAACATCGTAATTTTCTTGCTCATTGTTTGAGTTAGATTTGCATTAGATTTGCATGTAATATTGAGATTGTTAGATCTGCTAGATAATATGAATTGTTCTATTCACATGATTTATTTTCTAGTTTAATATTCCGTAATTTAATCCGTAAATTACGGATCTGTTCCGTAAATCACTACACACACGATACACCTATCCCAACAGTAGATACATGTAAGGTGTCACGATCAGAACCACACAGTTTAAGTGTAGAATGAAATCGTGTGGACAGAATGGTGCGACGTAATGTGTACCTACGTAGGTACACACTACGCAAAAACTTCCCGATTGTTAGGGTAATGCTACTGCAGAGCATTTCTGCTCCGTGCAGAGCAATAGGCCGAAATTACCCCTGAATGAATGAACAGCTTTCTCGTACGGTAATGCAGAGCTATTGTTTTGTTTTTCCTTTTTTTTTTTTTGTTCTTTTTTCTTTTTTCAACTAGCAGCGCTCCTGTTACGTGGAACCTTTGTTTTTTTTTTTTTTTTTTTTTTTTTTTTTTTGAGGGTCTTTTTTGATTTTTTTTAGGTGAAGTCTGTATCTAGTTTTTGCCATTATCTAATGAATTGTACACCCACCTTCATGACTCCCAATAATATTATTTGAATTTATTTCGCTTGATAGAAAATAAATTTAATCTGTTATGTTTAAAATAGTATGAGCATATTTAAAATATATATATATATATATATAGTACGTAGTATGAGCATATATAGAATAATGGAGTAAAATTGAAATTATATTTGCTTATTTTTATCTTTGAGAAGAATCTCATAAAATTTTAAAAAAACAATATATAAGGCCGGCCCTCGCATTTTTTAGGCCTAAAGTCAAGTCGTCGAATTAGACATTTTAATTCGATGGTTTTTTTTTTTTTTTTTTTTTTTTTTTTGAGAATACATACTTATAAAAGAAATTAGGCTTTTATCGATTCAAGTAAATTTTTTTTGAGGTCTTTATCAATTCAAAAAAAAAATAACATATTATATTAGGTTGGATCAGATTGGATCTACACGAATGTTTTTTTTTTTTTTTTAATGAAATATGTAATTTTGGGCCTATGACCACCGTCTCTTCCGCTTTATTGGAGAGCCGGCCCCGACAATATATTAAAGATTTATAAAAGTAATTGTGTAACATGTCATTACATAGTCACTAATATTGAACTTATTTTGATTAATAACAAATTTTTCAATATTATCGTTGAACAGTGGTGTTAAACATTTCATCTATCTATATTTTTTTTTTTTCTAAAATGGAAAATAGTCTATTGTTAAGAGTCAATAAGATGGAGTTAAAATTAATTAATATCTTTTTTTGTTTGTTGTGTATTTATGTCTGCACATAATCAAACTAAATTTTTTAAAAATGAAGATAAGCAAGTCTCTACTTTAGGGTGTTTTCTTTTTAGGATACGAAATATACATCAGTACACTTTTTTTCTTCACTGAAACTTAAACCCAAAACTATCGCGTTCAAGGGTCACAGTAATTAACATTGGACCAATGACTTGTTCGCAACTGATGGTGTTCAAAAATAATTTATATAACGTATTTATAAATTATCAATGAACTGACAATATGTTTTACTCGTGTTGTGTTGTGTTTTTATTTTTTATATAGAAAGCGTGTTAATATTTTAAGTATTTTATGTATTTTTTAGATCAAATTTTGTAGAATTATCAATATTAATAAAACCGCAGTGTGTAGTTAATGTGAATAACTTGGAACTTTGGAGATTTTATTCATTATTCTATATAGAAATTTTGATAATTACTCACGCTTTTTATTTATTATTTTATACTTGGACGGTTGAATGCAAACTACGGAAAATTAAAGACATGTAAAATGTAATAAAATATTTGCACCAATAAAGAAGAATAGGAAATAATAGCCGCCGACAAAGTTACTTTTGAATAGGCCCACTTGTGATACAAAAGGTAAGTCCACACGCACAGGGGTATATATGGGTAATTGATCTGTATGTAGCAGAACTGCTTTGGCATTATTGCTTCCAGGGTTGTTATGTGTGAAAATGCTATCAATAATTTTACTGAATGGACTTTACCTTTGCGGTCACTAATGCGAGTGTATGATGCTATTCATTATAATTTTATTAATTTCTTTGAATTTATAGTGTTGATGATTCGTATGGTTTGATTTTAATTACCTTTTAAATCAAGCCATCTTCATTGGTTCTTCAAAATTCAAACACCAAATTAATCAAACATAATAATTAATGCAGTTTTTGGTACACCGCTAATGCAGATTTGGGCGGAAAATTCTTACCCGGAGAGTCGTTGTGTGTACCGCACGTTGGATGTGCGACATGTGTAAAAAAGACAAATTAATATTTGTTTTCTTGTATACATGTCGTACATCGAACGTGCGGTGCACACAACGACTCTCCGGGTAAGAACTTCCCGTTTTGGATACATATATGCAAGACATCAATACAAAGTTATAATAATTTCCTTTATTTTTCTTGTCAATAAAGAAATTTCAAAATGTATTTTTATCTCAATATCCTACTACCTCCGTCCCAAAAAAGTGTCTACATTTTTAAAATGATTTGTATCATAAAAAGTGTTCATTTAGAAAGTCAATACATCATTTAATGTATTTTTTCCAAACATACTCCTATCATAGCATTTAATGTTTATATATTTATTTCATATTCCAAAAGAGCATTTATTATATGATAGATGTATATATGTTCATCACCACTTAAAATACAACACATTAATTATTTTTTTAATCTATGCAGTGGACACTTTTTATGGAACAGAGGTAGTACTTGCTAAGTTAACAAATAAAAATAAAGGGTTTGAAATTTAGGTGTGGTCCGTGTGGACGGGATTCAACGATTTTACAAGACTTTCTAAGGCTCCGTTTGTTTTGGGTTGAAGGATTTTTTGGAGTTTTTTTGGGGGTTTCTTTAGATAAAGTGATAGAAGTAATGATTATAAAGTTAAAATGTTTTTTTAAAATTTGTGTAGATTATGAAATGATTGGTGAAATAAATTAGTATAATAAATAAAATAATAGTAAAAAATGTTATAAAGTTGAAAAAGTGAAATGATAAGAAATAATTTAATATTTTTTTATTTATAGTTGAAGAAATGATTGGTAAGAGAATTGTAAGGTATGATGGGTGAAGTGATATAAAAAAAACTCCGAAAAAAACTCTAACGAAAACAAACGGAGGCTTAGGGTTTTTGATAAGTTAACGAGGCTGTTATTTTGATAGTTGAAAATAATGTACTATTGTCATATTAGAAGTTATTTTGATAATTGAAAGAAATGTATGCTTCCCGGATAGTCTCGACTTCTATTGCTGCGTCAGTAGAGTATACCATGCATTAGATGGTTTTCAGACCGAGGATGAGGGTCTACATCTCCCCGTTGTCTGGAGTTCTCTGCCTATAGGTACCTGAAAATGCAATTCGGATGCTTCTGTGACAAGTACTGGCTCGGCATTGGGCTGATTTTCCGGGATTCAGTGGGTTCTATTCTTGCGGCCTTCTCCATCCACAGTGATCGGGGTCAATCAGGTTATAATATACTTGACCACCATAAACCAATACTAGCAAGAGGACTAGGCCCATCGTAGTATAGCTATAGTGAATCAAGGTCGATCCCACAGGGAACCAATTGTGGATCATCTTATATACAAACAATTAATTAAACATGTCAAGGACATAGAGGCGGTCTACGACCAACATAAGACAAGAAAAGTAAAGACACGACTCGACACAACGTAATTAACCTCTCCAATTATAGTCTTTATCGTTTGGACCAAGATAATTTATATAATAAACCGAACTTATTAATTGTCAATCCGTTTGTATCTATCTTAGATTGGCTACGGGAGTCATCCTCTTTAACTTGACTTAGCACCGGTTAGGTTGCTAGATCACTGTGCTACATTACGTGACTTCACCTTTTGGGTATCCATCTCATATAACTTGCACGCTTACGACACTAAGGATGCCGATATTAACCGTACACCTCGTCCAGGCAACATTCCTATGGTTAGGCGTACTTATACTTCCTAAACGATTACTCAAGCTCTCGTCCAACTAGCAATTACCAAGTTATAGTCTCATGCTAATCTACGACGTACGTATAAGCGAGTGCATGCAATTCCCGAATATAAACCTACCTAGATAACGCCGAACGTCCGTGAAGAGCAATTCATAAGCCTACCTAAGAGTTTTATATTGGTATTTCCTTTTTACACGTTTTAATTAAACTAAGCGAGTAACGTAGCCATAGCCATACCTACGAGATAATAAATTCTATTAAGTTAACCTAACCATAAAGACGTGGCTATTTAACGGATAAAACGGGGCTCGGTCGACCGAATAGGTGGGCTCGGTCGACCGAGTGAACTCATTCGGTCACCCGAATCAATTTCGTCCCCGCATTACATCCCCGAACGTATCTCTCGGCGTTTCATCATACGTACGGATTAAACGAGTAATTCGTAAAGCATTCATATAAACTAACTTAGATACACATTAATTAAACAATGCGATTCATGGACGAAAACTAAGTGTATGACGTAGGTTATGGGATCCTCATAGACAAGGCTTCGCCACATCCATAACGACATAACCTAGATCTACATCATCTAGCTATGAATTAACTAACTCAAACAATAAAGCATAATTGGGGGGGATTAATTACTTAAAAGAAAGAAACAGACAATAAGAGCTTACATATTTGCAGCCCTTAAATTGCTGGAAACCCTCAAATTATTCTACATTGAATCAAGATATGAATAGAGTGATTTTATTGAATGATATTCTAAGGTATTCAAGGTGTGTCTTTACAACTTCGTAGCTGCTTGCTTATATAGAGGTTTTTGCCGACTTAGGGTGGTTCTAGAAGATAAGCACGATATAAGCCGGAAACCGCCCCGAAGCTGACACTCGGTCAACCGAGAGGCGACACTCGGTCGACCGAAGCTATAGGCTCGGTCGACCGAACCTAACATTTGCACACGTTAATCGTTTTTCTCGTCTATCTTGCTCCCCACTCCACGCTTGCGTGTTGATCGATTTCTCTAATTTATCTCTTGATTAATGCTCCGATTTTCTTCCTTATTATCTTGAGATCCATTGATTGAATGACATTTATCCTCTCGATTTGTCGTGATCTACAAAATCAGCATTTATCGCACAATAAATCGGCTTTTAATAATGAAAACGGCTAAATACCAAATATCATATTAATAATCACTTAACATTAAATAATAAATATAAACATGTGATTTAATATGAAATATATATTATTAATCTCGATTTAAGGTCAACGTTGATGACTTTTACGGGTATAATTTGACCGTCATCACACAGCGACCCAGGAGAATCGCCAGAGTTGTTAGAGATGCGTGCCATCTCCTCTGCCTTAACAGAGGCAGGCCGGCTAGGTCACCCCACTATGATCTTCGAGAGTGACTGCCAGCAATGTATCCAGGCCTTGTCGCACTCATTTGAGGATTTTTCTGTCTTTGGGTGTCTTGCCCGAGATTGTCTTTCAGCTGCGGCTTCCTATGCTTCCTCTCAATTTATTTTTTGGTAAACGCTCTGGAAACATCCCGACGCACCTCCTTGCTAGCCGCTAGGCATGGTGTTGCGGTTGTGAGCACTATTCCTTGGGGCGCTCTCCTCCATATGATGTAATTTCCGCTTCTTTGAAGGATTTGAGTTAATAAAATTTGTTGGTTTCCCTCAAAAAAAAAAGTTAGGGACGATACTTAATGTATTTTACCATATTATTATGGTATCACATTCACATAATTTTTCAACTCGATTATATGATATTGACGATGGTAAGAGTAGATCATGCCACGTGTCATTGTGAAAACACCATGGATTTTGGAGGAAGGGTAAGGTGAGAACTACGCTTGGGGTCAGGAGCCCCTCAGTAGTAAGACCTGATGTTGCGCTGAACACCAGATTTGCGGTAACAGTGTTTATCTTGAGGATATAAGGCTGATACGTGTGATTTCTACGGTGAGGGCACGGTGGTTGACAAGAACGGTGATGGACGGTTAAGTGTTTATGAAGAAACGAAGGAATGATTCGACAAATTTGCAGAGTTTCTGCTTGTATTATATAATAGCTTAGAGTTTTAGATTAGCCCTTTCTATTACATTGTGATCCCATATTTATAGGCTAAAAAGTAAGTCGGTTTACTGTTCATCGACAAGACAACTAGAGTACATAGCTAAGAAAAGTATGCATGCAATACAAGTAACCTAGCCAGCTGTTTTGGCTAGCTGGGTCGATAAGAATGCCGAGTAGCGACCAGCGATAAGTATGTCGATCAGCGGACTCATTTGTGCCTTGTCTTGAAATCCGCTTGAATATATGGGCAGATATCACATGGAGAGCATGGGTCCGACTTACGATTGGCGGACAGGATCCGGCTTACTGTTGGCGGATAGGACCCGGCTTGTAGCTAGCGGGCAGGAGATGGTCTGAGGCAGCGTCCAGAGGAGATAGAGGCCAGCATGGGCCAAGATAATAGGCCCAATTTAGATTATCAGGGCCTCATTCCGATCCGGGTATATCAATGGCCCCCTACTCTGTGCCTGGCGTGTCCGCCAAGGTGGAGAGTAGAACTCGAGGAAAAACTTTAGGTGAAGCTCCTTTGTGTGGTCGCTCGTGACAGAGGCATGCCAATACTGTTCTATCGGGCTTGAACCAGTGTTGGTGAAAACCAACAGCTATGTGCTGTGCATTTGTAGCGAACAGGCTTGATCGCCGATAATGTTCTATCGGGCTTGAATCAGTGTTAGTATCGCGTAGCGAATTACTGATTATATGCTGTGCATTTGTAGCGAACAGGCTTGATCGCCGACAACGCTCTGTCGGACTTATTTAAGTGATAGCGCTCTATTAGAGGTGTTTTGTTGAATAAGCCACAGAGGGCATTGATAGATGATGGCCGCTTGAAGTAATATTTGTAGATAGTAATTCGCTGAGGTCGCTTGTGCGGACAGGTTGATGGTCGTCGGAGGGATTTGGACGGTTGGAAAGTATAAACGGATGTATCGGTTCGTGAAACGTCACGTCGGTCACGTGTACTGACACGGCGATTGGAACTGAACCGTCCCTTGCTCTGATTGGCGGAAAAAAAACGGTAACCGTTCCAGTCATCATTACATTTAAATTTTGAAAAGCCCAAACGTCGTTCCCTCTCAATTTTCCCTCTATAAATAGCGGTAATACCCCCAATTCTTACACTTTTCTCCCCTTTCTTCTTCCTGATATTTCTCCGGCGGCATAAACAGAGAAAATCCGGCAAAGGCTAGCAGGTTTCCGGCAAGCATTCATCCTAAGAAAAGATTCACACTTTACTTCCCCTCCTATTTAATCAGGTACGTATCCACGATCCTTTATCGTTTTCTGAATCGATTATGCTTTTTATTTCTCCAATTGTTCTTGCTAGAGACATGAATGCTGTGACTTAGCCTCTGCGATTTTGCTTTATTTGTTTTTCAATTAATGCTATGAGCCCAGCCTTCCATGCCTTTCTTGTGATTTCGGCCTCTTTTCCCCAGCATTAACCTCGTATGCGTGTACATCGATTGCGGTTTTTGCCAATGATATAGTACTTGTGTCTGTGTTTTTGAATGTGTGACGATTTAGGGTTTTTTTTTTGGGAATTTGGGGGTTTTTTCTGGGAATTTGGGGGTTTGCTTAGGAAGATGGAAGGGCGAGGTGTCGGGGTGTGATCGCTTTCACCTCGACCCGATTTCCATGTCCGGGTGATAAACTGATCCACCTTGCCCTTTTTCTTTTCCAGAATGTCATCAGAGCACACAAAATCAGATGAAGAGGCTAGGGCCGCTGCGGGCTATGGGTCAGAGGAGGTGAGCATGGAGGACGCTAGCTCTAGCGGCGCTGAGGAGGAGATGGGGGAAAATCCAGAGCCCATTAGCATAGAATCTGACCCAGAGGTCTCTGTTATTGGTGAGGGCGCCACTGGGGGCGAGGTTGAAGACGACGACCAAATGGTGCTAAGCGGTCTACTCACCAGGATGGAGAAAGCTTTAAATACTGGAGCCGGCGAACGTAGCGGTAAGATCAAGGAAGCCGTGGAAACTGCTGTGGTACCGGAGAAACCCAAAAAGTCTCCAAAGGTTGTTGTATTTAAGAAGAAAACTACCGCTGATGAGCCCGCGAAGAAGAAGAGGGCGCCTAGGAAAAGGTCCGCCGCGGTCGAGAGTGAGCTCGCGGAGCAAAAGCGAGCATATAGTGATCTTGTAACTCGATGGAAGGAGTTTAAAGATCGGGAAGATTATACCTTGGCGCTGGGGGCGTACGATATCTCAGCGGACTATCGTTTTGTCAGTATAGGCGCGACCAACGTGTCATGGACTTGTGGCCGGGAGCAGCAAGACTATCTGTGGTTGCATTATGACCATTTTGCGGCCGGACCCATGCCTCCCTTTGATCCATTTTTTGTTAAGTTCATAGAGGAGCTGAAGGTGATGCCCTGTGACCTTAGTCTGGGGGTTGTCCGCGTGGTTATGTCCTTTATCATAATCAGCAGGTTAAGCGGACGTGAACCGTCGATGGCGGCGCTCCTATATTTTTATAGTTTTGCTCGGAAAGGCGGGGCCGGTCAGATTCAACCGCGCAGTCGATCAAGCAATGGCAGGCCCCGGTTACTATTCGACCTCCCAGACAAAGTGGCGGACTGGGATAAGAGATGTATGAAAGTTGAGTCCCGGGTAGGGTGGCCGTTGGAGAAGCTGCCGGTGAACTCGGTCAAGACTGACCACTTGGCGAAAATAAAAACCCAAGCCGACTATGATGAGTTTATATCTGAGTTGAAAGACGATCTGGGCTATATCCGCAAATGTGAAGAGCAAGCCCGCGCATTTAATTTGAGGCTGTTGCTAGATGTCGGCCAGCCCTATCTCAGACAAGCCGGGCTTTCTGGAGCAGGTGTTGGCGAACCCCTAATTGTAGTCGACCCGTTGCCGACTCACCCAGACTGGTACGGGGAATGTCACCATGGCAAGCGTATTCCCTCCCAATGTATTGTTTGTGGCGGCGACCCATCTATGCGAGCACCGAGTAGGATTTTTACTTGTATTATTTTTGTCTCTTTTCATAACTTGTTTCCTTGTCATTTTTCTGGTCGCTAATAAACTTTGTTCTCCGCAGGTACCATGGATAAGTTAGCTCAACGCAGCCAGCTGACAAGTAAGAAGACCACTGGCGAGCTGAAGAGGGCCGCTGAGCTAAGGGGGGTCAAAACATCACTCCCAATGGTGGACTTACAGGCGGGGGCGGCTGGATCCTCTGGAGCTAAGGTTGTGAAATCGACCCAACCGTCAGTGGTAGAGAAAGCCGCGACGGGAAAAACCCTGAAACAGTCCACCTTGACCAAGCCGCCTGCGGGTGATAGAAAGAAAAGAGCCGTCGTCGAAGAGATTGAGCCCGCGGGAGATGGCAGCGGCGTGCATGATGTCCCTCCTCTTAAAAAATCCAGAACTGATAAAGGCAAAGAGCCGGCCGCTGACCAAGGCAAATCTGTGGCCGATGAGGTAGTTTCTGCGGGTATGAAGATAGTGGTGCCCTTTGTTGGAGTCCCTGTTGGGCCTAGAGGGTTTCCCTCCGCATGGTTGGACAAAGAGTTCATGCGGCAACAGCCTCTCGACCTGCCCAAGGCATGCACAATTTCAAGGGGTATCGCTGACGTGCCCCCATTGAGGCATTTTAGATGGGGTCTCCCTAGTGACATCCAGCTGGAGATAGGCCGCGGGATAACGGACAGAGTTGTGATGGCGGACCAAATTGATCCCCGTCGTGCCTTCCTTGGTAGTATCGATGCTTTGTGGGGTTTATACGGCGCCACGGTGAGCATGGTAAACACCTTTCTTGCTTTTGTTTTTCATTCTTTTTACTGCCATTTTTTCTAAAGTCAATATTGACCCTGCTGTTTATTTTTCTTCCTTTAGGTTGGCACTGGCTTGGCGCAGTTCGTCAATGATTACAGAAACACTATATCTGAGAGCACCAATGTCGGAAAAGAGATGGCCGACACCAAGAAAGCTCTCGCCGTGGCAAATGCAGTGTCGGCTGGTCTTCGTGGGAAGTTAAGCGCGGCTGAGGCGGAGAATGAGAAGCTGAGATCACAGCTTGCTGAGGCTAATAAGGTTAACTCTGAACTCGTGGAGCAGGGTAAGTCTGTTGATCGAACCATGAAGGAGATGAAGCTGAAAGTTACCGAGGCTCAAGCTCATTGGGAAGCCGAGCAAGCAGTGTGCGCGGACCTGCGAAAGCAATTGGAGGATCTGGGCTCCAGTGTCCAATGTCAGATTGAGGCCGCGAGCAAGGCCGCTCCTGATGAAAACTTCATGATGGGATATGACCAAGGGTTCTATCACATCGCAAGGTGCGTCCTGGCTCATGACGGTGATACTCCCGACCTCGATGTCTTAGAAGAATGGATTCTCACTCATCCCTTCTCCGATCATCTAAAAGAGTTTCACCCGCGCATACCCTTTTCCGACGTTGAGCTTCAGCGTTATATCCCAATGTATCATCCAGATTGGGTGGTTCCCGCTGTGGATGAGGCGAACTTAAGGGAACGTGTGCGCCGGGCTACTGAAGCGAGAGAGGCGGCTACTGAAGAAGGCGAGAAGGCTGGAGAAGAGGTCGAGCAGCCTGGTGAGAAGTCAACCGAGCCTACTAAGTCAGAGACAAATGCTGATCAGATGCTGCACCATTCCCTCCGCGAGGAGAATGTCCACAATGAAGAGATGCGGCCTGAGAATTCTTAGATTTGTGCTTCTTGTTTGTAAAACATTATTTTGATTCCGCATTTGTATAACTTTTTTCTTTTCCGCACTTTTGTCCGCACATTTGTTTTTGTAATAACTAGTATGCACTTTTGTCAAGTTTGTTTTCTGTCCGCTTGATGTATGTTTGCTTTTTGCTCGAATTTATTGTCTAAATTGAGTCCGATGATAATAGCATCCGGCCCCCTTGTTTTAGATAAGATTCCAGGTCGATCTTGTGCGGACTCCTCTTCGAGATATGCCCCCCTTGAATCTTATCTGAAATAACTTGCTCGCTAGAAAGTTGTGGCCGCTTTAAATTTTCCCAAATATTGCCCCCATTTTTAACAAGTCTGAAGTCTGGCCGAAGTTTTTGTTGAAATTTTTTTCGAACACCATTCTTTCTACCCACGCATACTCATAATAATTTGCACAAAGAGAAAATGTAAAATCGGGCTTTATTAATTTCGACTCATCCCGCTAGATGAGCGAAGATTAGAAGCAAGTAAGAAAGCCTAACCAATCTCGTCGTAAACGAGAGGATAGCCATAACCCTAACCGACTTATTACATGTAGTACCTTTTGAGGTTGTCCGCGTGCCAAGGTCTACTGAGTTCGTAGCCTTGATGATTTCTGAGCACATAAGTCCCTTTTTTGATCTCTCTCGTGACTTGATAAGGGCCTTCCCAATTTGCCGTTAGCTTGCCTTTATTCGGCTCCATTCCAGTGGCCTTCCTATTTCGAAGAACAAAATCCCCGACTTTAAATGAATGGTCGCGGATTCGCTTGTCGTGTTTTTGTTTGGCGAGTTGCTTGTAGTTCGCGAGTCGATGGTATGTCGCTAGTCTTTTTTCCTCCACTAGATCCAAATCGATCTGCCTGTTCAAAAGATTATCCGCCGGGTCATATAATGCGACCCTGATGTTGGGTAGAGCCATTTCAACGGGAGTCATTGCCTCTGATCCATAGGTAAGAGCAAAAGGGGTTTCTCCTGTGGGTGTTTTGATCGTGGTGCGTAGTGCCCAAAGTATATCGGGTAACTCGTCAACCCACTCTCCTGCTTTTACCTTGTCATCCACGCTCTTCTTTAACATCTTGATTATTTGTTTGTTGCCGGCTTCAGCTTGGCCGTTTCCTTGAGGGTAAGCCACGGATGACTGCCAGTGTTTAACTTTGAATTCCTCACAAAGATTTGAGAAGTCCTTCCTAAATTGTGGGCCGTGGTCTGATACAACTGCCCGTGGGATGCCAAAACGTGAAAAAATCTGATCGTGTAAGAAATAACCCGCTGCTTTCACGGTTATCTTGACCATAGGTTTTGCTTCAATCCATTTTGTAAAGTATTCCACAGCCACTATGATAACCTTGCACCCGCCTCTTCCTGGTGGAAAAGGTCCGATTAGATCGAGTCCCCACATGTCGAAAGGCCATGGTGCGACTACGATGCTCTGTTCGACAGATGGTATCCGGGGGATGTCCGCATGCTTTTGACACTCTGGACAATCTCTAACCAACTTTTCTGAGTCTTTAAGGATTGTCGGCCAGTAATACCCTGCGGTTACAACCTTCTGGGCTAATGAGCGGCTAGCGGGATGGCCCCCGCATACCCCTTGATGAAGCTCGATAAGGATTGTCTTGCTTTCTTCTTCCCGAACACATCGTAATAGAGGCTATGTCGCGGACCTCCTGTAAAGTATTCCATTGTTTATAATATACCTGGCCGCTCTTTTCTTAAGTGCGCGAGTTTTGTCCGCCCCATCGGGTAATATGCCTGTTTCAATGTAAGCCTGGACCTCATCGATCCAACATGTAGTCGGCGTTGGTGTGTCGATCTCCATGATTTGTGTTTCCTCTATAGCGGGTACAGCAAGATACTCTATCATTATTGAAGGGTCTGCAAGCTCTTATTTGAGTGATAGCTTACAGAGATAGTCTGCTCGCTCATTGTCCTCTCTCCGAATTCTGATGAACTCGCAATAGTCGAAGCCAGCTTTTAATCGTCGAACAATCTCACCATACTTCTCGAGAATACCACAGTGCGTGTCATAGTCCCCTGAGATTTGGTTGACGATGAGTTGGGAATCACAATAGACTTCAATATTTTCCATGTTTAACTCCTTGGCTAGTTTGAGCCCGGCTATAACTGCTTCGTACTCAGCTTGATTGTTGGTAGCCGGGAACTCGAACCTTAAAGCTTTTTCGATTTCCTCCGTCGTTCCGGGTTCCATAAAAAATACTCCGGCCCTACAACCATTTCGATTAGATGCCCCATCGACATATAAATGCCAACACTGATTGGGTTTACTCCTGGCCGCAGCGGGCTCCTATGATAATGGTGAACTAGGTTGCTGCGAGCTGAAACTTGTCTCTACAATAAAATCTGGTAATGCTTGACCCTTGATAGCTTTTCTAGGTTGATATTGTATGTCGAACTCGGTGGATTTCGATAGCCCACCGAGGAGTCGACCGAAAGATCCGGTTTATGCGAGATCGGCGCATTGGACTATCCGTTAAGACAATTATTGTGTGTGAAGTAAAGTAAGCCCTGAGTTTGCGGGTAGCAATGACAAGCGAATAGGCTAATTTTTCAATATTAAAATAGCGACTCTCCACCGGACAGAGAGCCTTGCTTACATAATAAACGGGATTTTGGAGGGTTCCGGCCTCCTTGACAAGAACGGCGGCAACAGCCCGGTCCGAAGCCGCCAAGTACAAAAACAAGACATCTCCCTCTACAGGGCTAACCAAAAGAGGTGGTTTCCCTAGATATTCCTTCAGAGCTTGGAACGCCTGCGAACACTCTGCGCTCCATGAAAAAGTTTTGTCGCCTCTGAGAATTTTGAAGGGAAGACACTTCTCCGCTGATTTTGATATGAACCGACCCAACGCAATGATGCGGCCATTAAGCCTCTGAACCTCTTTGATAGTTGTAGGCTCTTGCATGCTGATCAAAGCTTGAATTTTTTCCGGATTAGCCTCGATGCCACGACGACTAACCATAAACCCAAGAAATTTTCCTGCCTGGACACCAAAAGTACATTTTGCCGGATTGAGTTTCATTGAGTGTTTTTGGACATTGTTGAAAGTTTCTTGAAGGTCAGCGGCGTGACCGTCCCCAGCGGACTTGACAACCATATCATCAATGTAAGCTTCCATATTTCTTCCTATTTGCGAACTGAAGACCTTGTTGACCATTCGTTGATAAGTCGAACCCGCATTCTTCAGCCCGAATGGCATCATTTCATAATAGTACAATCCTCCAGCGGCTCTGAAAGCCGTTTTCTCTTTGTCGGATTCGGCCATTCGTACTTGGTGATACCCAGAATATGCATCCAAGAAACTTAAAACTTCAAAACTAGAAATGGAATCTACTAACCGATCAATTCGTGGAAGCTGATAAGGATCTTTGGGGCAAGCTTTGTTGATATCCGTGAAGTCGACGCACATTCTCCACTTTCCATTGTGCTTTTTTACCATAACAACATTTGCCAGCCAAGTAGGATAGGCCAACTCTTTTATGATTCCTGCTTGTAGGAGTTTCCCGACCTCTACTTTCACCGCCGCTTCCTTTTCAGTTGAAAATTGGCGCGCTCGCTGTTGTATTGGCTTGAAAGTAGAGTCGACGTTAAGACGATGAAGAGCGACGTCGACCTCAACCCCTCGCATGTCCGTGACTACCCAGGCAAATGCGCTCAAATTTTCTTTGAGTAACTTTATCAGCTTTTCCCTCTCGAAAGAACTCAGCCGAGCTCCAATTTTGACTTTCTGGTCAGGGTATTCATCGTTGATGATTACCTCGACTAACTCATCTTCTGCTGTAAAATCAGGTTCATCTCTAACCTGCAATGTCTCGCACTCCACTTTAACTGGCTCAGGCTCGACAGCGACTCTAATCATATCGATGTTTTCCACGTTTAGTGGCTGTTCGATTCGTGCTCTTTTATTCCCTGTTCTCATTTCATGTATATATGTTAGGACAGCCGCAGGCTCGCTGATCGACGTTCCGATCCTATCCCCAACATAAAACTTTGCCCGCTGATGTGGAATGGAAGTTACCATTTGAAATTGTTTCAAGGCTGGTGTCCTAATTATCATGTTATAATTGGACTGAAGATCAACTACCAGAAATATTACCTTTTCTGTGTGAAATGGCGCATAATCTCCCATCTGTACATCTAAGTTGATGGCCCCCTTGACCTGTATTTTGTGATTTGTGAATCCCTCGAGGGTGCCATTATCCGGCCTTAAATTGGAGTCGCTGAACCCCAGCTCTTTGAAGCAGTTGTAGTATAAGATGTCGCGGCAAGCCCCTGTATCGACCATCACTCTATTGACACAGGCCCGATTGATGACCACCGAAATGCATAAGCACATATCTTCTGTGTTGATCGAAGTCACTAGCTCACTTCGAGTAAAGGCCAGAGGCTGCTCATTTCCTCGCAAAACTATAGGCTTCTCCACATGTTTGTTAATGGAGCCAATGCGGCTCTTGATCTGATTGTTACTGGGAGGAGGCTCAGTTATCATTCTAATGTTCCTGTCGAACTGGCGAGCTTGCTGATTCCTCCGGTCCGGACCACCGGCATCTAGTTTGAGGTGATCATGATGCCCGTGAGTGAGTAACTTCTCTATCGCTCGTTTAAACTGAATACACTCGTCCGTTGTATGACCCTTATCCCTGTGATAGCCGCAATATTTGGATGCATCGCGACGTGTGTCAGAAACCATCGGGTAGGGCTCAGGTATTTTATCTCTTATTTCATTCAACATTTGTGTATAGGAAATTCTGAGCGGCGTGAAGTGCTCCTCCTTAAATCTCTCGGGTTTTTTTATTTCCCGATCTGTGTTCCTGCGGGTATCTTTAGTCGGACTACGCTCAGCCCTCTGTTTGCCTTTATTGGACGAAGACGTTCCTTCGTTTCCCGCTGTGGCAATGTACTTTCTCGTTGAACTCAACATTTCTTGTAAGTTCGCTGGTGGGGATAGAGCGAAATATGATTTCAAGTACCCTGGTTTCAACCCTGTTTCAAAACTGCTCATGACGACGTTGTCCGCTAATCCTCTTGTTACCTCATATACTTTGTAAAACTGTTCATAGTAGCTGCGGGTACCCTCGTTGTCGCCTTGTCGGACCTCATGTAGGTCGATGTGTGTCTTTTTAGGTCCTCCCACTGACTTGAACTCTGCTATAAATTTGTTGATCAGGTCATCCCATGATAAAATCGAACCAGGAAGAAGACTGCGGATCGATGATGTTGCCCTATCTTGCATCGACCCTACAAATGCTATACACCAAGCCTCGTCGCTAGAGGTACATAAGCTGATTTTGCTCTAAAAAGCGGATAGCCAATCCAGAGGATCTGTTGCTCCATGGTAGTTAATAAAATTGGGGTAGTGAGTTCCCCCTCTTGGTGCCGCTTTCAGTATACTGGGATGGAGCACACTTGTTCCCCATGTCGGAACCACTTTAACACCCTTCGTGCTTTTTTGCACCTCCTCAATCTGTTTTTTAAATTATGCCCATTTCCTCTTGAAGAGAGTTTGAGAAAGTGATAGACATTAGAGTAAACTTCAACTTAGTTTATTCATTAAATGAAAGAAGTATAAATAGTTACAATTGATGGGAGATACTAGCTAGCTTGGGCGGCCACTAGATATGGGCGGCAAGCATGCAAGTAAAAAGTAAAAGTATGTCTATGACATAAAGTAACTAGAGTTTGACATATTAATTGTTTATATGTACCACAATTAATATATCCTTTTACAAATAAAGTGTACAAATAATGTATACACGAAATAAATAAATATTACATACTATTTGATATGTAATATTTCCACACCCCCTCAAACTGGGTTGTATATGTTTATACAGCCAAGTTTGCTACTAAGTCTGCTGAGCATAAGTGGTGGAATGGCCTTGGTGAGAATGTCAGCATTCTGGTCTGCTGAGGGAACATACTGGAGTTGAATAATCTTGGCATCAATCTTCTACTTCAGGAAGTGTCTGTCAATGTCCACATGTTTGGTTTTATCATGATGGACTGGATCCTCTGCCATGCATAATGCTGAATTATTATCACAGCAGAGTGTGATAAGGTGCGGGATAGGCTGCTGAAGTTCAGTCAGGACCCTTTTTATCCAAAGAGCTGATGACGGTCAAATTATACCCGTAAAAGTCATCAACGTTGACCTTAAATCGAGATTAATAATATATATTTCATATTAAATCACATGTTTATATTTATTATTTAATGTTAAGTGATTATTAATATGATATTTGGTATTTAGCCGTTTTCATTATTAAAAGCCGATTTATTGTGCGATAAATGCTGATTTTGTAGATCACGACAAATCGAGAGGATTAATGTCATTCAATCAATGGTCTCAAGATAATAGAGGAAGAAAATCGGAGCATTAAATGAAAGATTAATCAGATCGATCAACACGCAAGCGTGCAGTGGGGAACAAGTCAGACAAAGAGACGCGTTTAACACGTGTAAAAAGGGCTCGGTCGACCGAGCCTATCCATTCGGTCGACCGAGTATGTCGGCTCGGTCACTTTTCGGATTTTTTCGTATTTACCTTCTAGATCCTTCATAAGTCGGCAGAAACCCCTATATAAGCAGCAGCTACGAGAAATTGTAAATCATTCATTCATCCCTTCATTCTTTCTTCAATCTTACAATTCATAATATAACTTTGATACAATGTAGAATAATTTGAGGGTTTCCAGCAATTTAAGGGCTGCAATATGTAAGCTCTTATTTTCTGTTTCTTTTATTTTAAGTAATTAATCCCTCCCAATTATGCTTTATCGTTTGAATTAGTTAATCATAGCTAGATGATGTAGATCTAGGCTATGACATTAGGGATGTGGCGACACCTTGTCTATGGGGATCCCATAACCTACGTCATAGACTTAGTATTTATTCATGAATCTGTATTGTTTAATTAATGCGTATCTGTGTTAGTTTATATGAATGCTTTACGAATTACTGTTTAATCCGTTGTGTATGATGAAACACTGAGAGATACGTTCAGGGATGTAATTTGGGGGGAAAAGACCATTCGGTCGACCGAGCCCAGCTATTCGGTCGACCGAGCCCTGTTTTCATCCGTTAAATAGCCACGTCTTTATGGTTAGGTTAACTTAATAGAATTTATTACCTCAGTAGGTATGGCTATGGCTACGTCACTCGCTTAATTTAATTAAAACGTGTAAGAAGGAAATACCGATATAAAACTCTTAGGTAGGCTCATGAATTGATCTTCGGACGTTCAGCGTTATCTAGATAGGTTTATATTAGGGAATTGCGCACACCTTGTTATACGTAGATCGTAAACTAGCATGAGACTATAACTTGGTAATTGTTAGTTGGACAAGAGTTTGAGTGATCGTTTAGGAAGTACGCCTAACCATAGGAATGTTGCCTAGACGAGGTGTACGATTAATATCGGCATCCTCAGAGTCGTAAGCGTGTGAGTTATATGAGATGGAGGCACTAAAAAGCGAAGTCACGTAACAATATCACAGTGATTTAGTGACTTACCGGTGCTAAGTCAAGTTAAAGAGGATGACTCCCGTAGCCAATCTAAGATAGATACAAACGGATTGACAGCTTAATAAGTTCGGTTTATTATATAAATTATCTAGGTCCAAACGATAAAGACTATAATTAGGGAGGTTAATTACGTTGTGTCGAGTCGTGTCTTTACCTTTCTTGTCTTATGTTGGTCGTAGACCGCCTTTATGTCCTTGACATGTTTAATTAATTGTTTGTATATAAGATGATCCACAATTGGTTCCCTGTGGGATCGACCTTGATTCACTATAGCTATACTACGATGGGCCTAGTCCTCTTGCTAGTATTGGTTTATGGTGGTCAAGTATATTATAACCTGATTGACCCCGATCAAGTTTTTGGCGCCGTTGCCGGGGAGCCAACGGTCAATTTTATATATAAATAATTTTTTATTCATGTCGAGTTTTCTGTTTTAGAGTCTGTTTTTACGTTTTTGAGTCCCTCTGGTTGTCTGCTCTGTCTGAAAATTCCAGATTCTAAAAAAAAAAAAAATTATTCGGTCGACCGAGAATTTATTTTTGTTTTGTTCTGTTTACACGGTTTCTGATTTGTGTTTTTCGAGTCTGGAATTTCGCGTGTCTGTTTATCCCCGTATGTTTAATCCATAAGTCTGATAGCAGCATGGGAGACCATGTTAAAATCAGTCTGCGGTCTGTTTTGTTTTTCTTCTGTTTGCAGAAACCAGGGAAGCAATAATCTGAGTCAGTAATTTTTCGCGGGCGTTGAGAAAATAACCCAGCAACATGCGGAATTACTACTCTACGATGGGAAAAGCGATGGAAGCAATACCATTAAAGCACCAAGATGGCTCCGAAAAAAATATATATTTTAAGGCTTAAATTCTTCGTGGTACAATGTTGAAGGCAAGGTACTACCTTTTTTGCTTATGTTTTACTACCTTTTGGTTTTTTGAGCATAAGTTAGCCTATACATGAATCTTAGTAAGAATCTTAGCCCGGAGTTGGTTCGTAAGATTATTTCTATTAGTGTGGAAGGTTCTGCCCCAAATCTGTCTCATCTAGAGGGTGTAAGGAAACATGTAGTCGTTGAAAGGAAGCAGTGAATAAAGAGTTCATCGTAGTTCAGTTAAAATCTCATTGTCCTATGCATGAGATTACATCTACTGGCCATGGGAGCAACAAATTGTGTAGTTTAAGCATTCAAAATCTAAAGAAGACGTTGAGTTTTGAGAGAACACAATCTTCTGCTTTCGTTGAGTTTTATGGTGATGGCTTCTCGGTGAACCCACCTTAAAAAAACGAGATTACGCTTTGGGTGACAATTTAGAAATCGGAGACACTTAGTACATGGGTTCGGAAATGGTCTAACCATGGCTGGGCGAGTTCAACCGAGCTTCGGCTCAATCGACTCCCTCCACGTGTGATGTACGTTACGAGCGGTTCAACAAGACTTAGCATAGCCGATAAGCCTTCGGGCTAAACGGGGCTTAATCTTGACGGATTGGTCCGAATCTGTCACATATGTTCCAACGAATAAGACGACATAGGCTTGCCTACATAACCGACCTTATTCGGAGTACTTTGATTCATTGTTTCTTATTGTCAAGGCCAAAGCCGTAATTTTAACCGAATTTCGTAGAATTCACTAATTCCTAAAACGAGAGCCGAGGTAAGAGCTTTGTATAAATGGTATGGATAAATGTCGTTTCCTAGGTCTCACAACTAAGGGAAGGGTATTAATCCGCAAAAGCGACAAGCCACCTCTAATAGTGCTCAGAGGGTCAAAGTCTAGCGATCCAAGAATGATAACTGACAAGGATAATCTTTGGAAAGTCGAGCTGAGGACTTTAAACTCAGAACTACTTCTTTAAAACCCTTAGGATTTCCTTTTAGGATTATAGGTTTTGTTTTCTTTAAGTCAAATAAGAGTAACGTGAAATATGTTGAGGTTTTTTATTTTGCCGTGTTCCGATGGCCATTGGGCTAAGGATGTGCAAAACTTTTTTACTCAATATAGGCCACGTGAAATAGAGTTTCGTAGGAGAGTCGAGAAATTGCTAAAGAAAAAGAAATTTAGCAATCCACCTTAAGATGGAAGCATTAAGAGAGCTTGAGAATTACTGAAAATGTAACAGAGAATGATTGGTGCGAACAAGAACAATTTTGGTCAACTTCCAAAATCTTTTAGAATGGTGATCCAAGTGAAAATTCAAAGTGGTGCGCAATTCATTCTGCAACTATCCTTATCTTTCCCTTTACACTTTTTCACCTTCAAACTTTTCGATCCTCTCACCAATCTGCCCCGGAAGTTCACATTTCTAACCATTCTTTCATCGCCTCTCTTTCTTTCCATCTGTTTCACTCTCCCACCCAATCTCAATGCCTTAACCATTTTCAACCCACCCATAAACACAATTTCTTACCCACCCTTTATCTTTTCTTCCCAACCTTATGTGTATCTTTTTCTAAACCCATCATACTCTCAACCTCCATTTTGTTTACAAAATACCTTTGTGTTGCGGAATTAGAAATATTGCTCAGCTTTAATGATTATCTTTTATCATTTTGATTTTCATGATCCTAGTTGGGGTAAGTGTATCTCTGACCCTAGCTAGATTTTAAAGGTTTTTGGTTCGATCAAAGTACAACTTATCTTTCTACCGGAAGTTTTAAATTTCACATTTTTTTCCGTTTATTCCGGCATTTATAGATGATCAGTTTTGTTCTACATTATCACACCGATCAGACCTTGTTGATGACGGTTATGACTTTTACGTGATGCATTGGGTTATTAGTAATTTCAAGGAGTAGCTACATCTCCCTAAGTTCTTGATATCCAATGCCAGCGAGAATTTTCTGGCGCTAACTTTTGATTTTATCGTTATCCTCTAGGTCGCATTGCATCTGTTATACCTTACCAAGTTTCTCTTTTATACTGGAATGAATACATAGTGAGCCAGTCCACCTCGTGTTTTCCCACATGGGGTTATGCTTTTTGATCTTTGTCTTATCCACCCGGTTTTTAGATGAAGACTACCATCTTTAGTTGCTTGTTTCTTTTTCTTTCTATTTAGTATTTTTCTTGTCTTTGGTTGTTTAAGGATTCTACGACTTGTTTGACAAGAAAAGGGGTGAGACGCCTCCCTATATAATCAGCCCTAAGGAAATACGGATGACTTGATTCCAATTTCACTGTTGGATACGTAGGCAACTTGTAAGAAACTAACTCTCAGGCTCAGTCTCAATCATACACAAATCATAATCTCCATTGCTCTAATTCTTGTTTGAGTCGTTCTAGAGGTTGATTGGATCCGTAGGTGATAGCCGACATCATCAGATATATATACACGACTTTTAAAAGATTAAATTGTTAGAAACATCATAGTAAATGAATACTATGATTCTTCCTGTGCAATAAATATATGTATTCTTCTTCGTGAAACATAATGGAGGGAGTAAGTATTAATAAACGAGAATGCACGCAGCAGTATGACCAAGTCGTGAAGTATTTTAATAATATTTGGTCCAAAGGTATTTACTGTATTTTACTAGTATTATTTGACAGCCCGTAACGCAATATTTAAATTATCTTGTTTTATTTGTTTAACATCTGGCGCAATTAATGCTAGTTATCGAAACCGGACCGGACATTGAACCGGAAAAGGCATCGAGTTACCGGGTCATCGGTTCAACCGACGGGTCATTGATTCAACCGTTTGGTCATTTCCTATAATTTAATATATAATAATATATTCAAGACATAAGAAAAGATTACAATATGACATCCAAAATCAATTCCAAAATATTCCAACATCAAAATCGATCACAAACAAGATTCAAATAAAATATGTAAATTATAAATACACTACAATACTAATAAAAACCCACAAAAAGTTTCGAATAATATATATGGTTTGTAAATTTTGCATATTGTAAAATAACAAACCATACTAGTCCTTAATTTTCAAAATAGTACCAAATTCATAATAAAAAAATTGAAATATTGAAACTTATCAATTTTCATAATTAATCCAACAAAATAGAAGAAATAAGAACATATAAAATAAAAGATCTTAATGAGAAATAATAATTTTTTTACCGAATTTATTCCAAAATGGACGAAGCTTGAAAGAATAAAAATGTTAATAATTGATGAGTGAAATTAAGTCTTTTGTGTTTTGCTTTGATTATACAAAGGTAAAATATTTGTTATGTTTTTTTAAGTTAAATCTCACCAAATTATTAATAAAAATTTAAAAAAATAAATAAAAACCGGTTCGACCGATAACCGGCCGGGTCACGGTTTAGCGGTTCAACCGGCGGTTTTAACGGTTTTGAGCGGTCGAGCTCCTTAACCGGTCCAATGACTGAACCGGACCGGTTCCGTGTCCGGTTCACCGGTTTTACCGGTCCGACCGCCGGTCCGGTCCGGTTTTGATAACTATGCATTAATGATTGTTGTTGTCAAAATGACAGTTGCAAATGAGAAAACCCTCCAAACTTACTTGTTACCAAATTCGTCCTAAAATATACGTCGAATTTTACGCCGATTAAAAAAATAGACCGATATCGCTTCAACCAATATTAAAAGCGAGGGTGTGCCATCGTGCGGCTAGGGCTTCATGATCCATCGAGCTTGCTGTAAAAGACAATGGAAGAGCCGGCCTGAAAGAAGAAGAAGAAAGAGACAAGATGCTTGTTCCGGCGTCCTGCGTCAGCGAAGAAAAGCGTCCCGCTCCAGAGGAGAAAACCCAATTGGTACGGAGGTAGAAGGAAATGAATATATAAACATTAAATGTTATGATAGGGGTATGTTTGGAAAAAGTGCATTAAATGACCGATAATTGCTTCAACCATTTTAACTCGCATGTAAGAGAGGCCATAGACCGATATTCAGCTTCTGCAGAAGAACGAGAAACAATTATTTGTTTCTTGGACTCCAAGATATGGGGGAAAGACAAAAAAAAAAAAAAAAAACAAAAAACACAAACCAACTACTCAAAGACCACCGAGTTAGCAGGTAACTTCCCCAATCAGAATCACACCAACCTCTAGAAGGAGAGAACTATGAGAACGCAACAAGATACCCTGACAAGGATGTTTCTCAAATAACGAACAAGACGTAGTGCGGCGCCCTCCCAATGATCAACACGAAGAGAATGCATGAACTGAGACAAGACATGGGGTGAGTAAGCCAAGTCGGGTCGGTAAATAAGTCTCCAAAACAACCGCCGATAGGGTCCAGGATCACTCAACAATTCACCGGTGGCAAGAGCTAACTTGTCGTTCTGCTCAATAGGAAATCGGCTAGTTTGCACCCAAGTAAACATGCTTCATTAATGATGTCAATGGTGTATTTCCGTTGGTTCAAGAACATCTCATCTTTGTTCCGGTCCACCTCTATCCCGAGAAAGTACTATAGAACACCCAAGTCATTCATCTTAAAGCACTTTCCCAAATAATCTTTAAAAAAGTCATTGCAACATTTTCATTCCCGGCAATGATCATATCATCCACGTACACAATGACGTTCAGCAGAATCTCACCTCGATACAAAGTAAATAAGGAATAATCAAAATATGACTGACGAAAGCCATACTCTTTCAAAGCAGAAGCAAAGCTTTGTGAACCAACACCGCGGTGCCCGTTTCAATCCATATAGCGATTCCTGCATCCTGCACACCAAGTTGGAACCGTTCTTCTCAAACCCAGGAAGAATCTTCATGTAAATTTCCTCCTCCAAGTCACCACGCAGAAAAGCATTGTGGACATCCATTTGGTGAATGTCCCACCATTTCACTGCAGACACATTGAGGAAAATCCGTACCGTAACCATCTTCGCCATAGGAGCGAAAGTCTCAGTGTAATCAATTCCCTCTTGCTGATGATGCCCGAAAGCCACCAACCGGGCTTTCAACCGTTGCAAGATCCCATTTTCATCATATTACTCCGTATACACCCACTTACTCTCCAAAGCCTTTTTCCCGAGGGAAAGTGGTTGCAATACCCACGTACCCTGATCTTCTAGAGCCCAAACTTCCCCAGCCATAGCCTTATGCCAACCCTCATGTTTAACGGCCTCCTTAAAAGATTTTGGAGAATTACCAATTGTAATAGCTACCAAGTACTTCCGGTGTTTATCGAAACAAATCATAATTTATAAAATACATAAAAGGATACGGAGTACATGAGTATGCCGATGGAATGAAGGAGCTTGGAGTAGGACTTTTCTTGTCAACCAAAGTGTGTGTCACAAAATCTTGAAACCGTGAATTTGGAATTTTATGTCGTCTACCTCTGCCGAACTCTTCCACACCTTCACCTGGTTGTCGAGGTGGTGGTGAAGGTGCTATCTCAACTGGCTCATCTGTAAGCATGTCATCTGTACCGTGCATCCCCCTTCAACCGGTGGATCCGGCAACGATGGACCCCCCGGGTGTAGGGGAGAAAGTCCACCCCCATCGTCGTCTATCACAACATCATCTATAAACTGGTGAGGGGGAGAAGGAGTCACATCCCCTCGGTCGGATGGGAAAGAGGGATAACATGGGCATAAAATTTATTATCACGGGATACAAAATCTCCTCCGTATCAAGATCATACAACGTCCACCATTTCTTCGCAAAGGGATATCTCAAAAAAATAGACTTACGACTACAACTATCAAACTTATTGGAATGGTGGTGGTCATGGGCATAACACAAACTATCCAAAACGCGAAGCATAAATAAATGGGTGGCTTTCCAAACAAGGCTTCATAGGGAGTTTTGTAATTCAAAACACTCGATGGGGTACGATTAATAATATGGGAGGCCGCTAACACACACTCTCCCCAAAATTTAAGAGGCAAATGACCATCAAAGCGAAGGGCCCGGGCAACGTTCAAAATATGTTGTTTTTACGTTAAACGCGGCCATTCTATTGTGGGGTAGCTACACAAGAAATTTAAAAAATGATGCCTTGTTCACGAAAGTAAGGAAGCAATTTCGAAATTCGGTTCCATTATTACTATGAACATGTTTAATAGTATCATCGAATTGTCGCGAAATCAAAGTCACAAAGTCCAAAAATACCGTTTCAACCTCTACTTTACTCAAAAGCAAGTAAACCCAAACGGATCATGAATAATTGTCAACGAGAGTCAAGAAATAAGTTGCACCACACGTAAAAGGAGTAAAAGGTCCCCACAAATCACAATGAACAAGTTAAAAAATACAACTAGCACGACTCTCCCTTAGAGTAAAGTGTTCACGAAACTGCTTAGCTTGAAAACAAACGTCACAACCATCTTTTTTAAAATGTTTAGTGACAGTAATATTTGGGATTTTCTTAAGGACCTTTTCTGAAAGATGACCCAAACGTCGGTGCCACAAATCTGTAGATTTCCCGGTATCAATGGCCATAGCCCGAACCTTAGGAACGCCCAAGAACAGAAAAAGTTCATCCACACGCTCACCAAGTCCAATCGCGTCCTCGTCACCCGGTCTTGCATAACATATAATTTTTCCGTAAGTTGCAGAATACAATTATTATAATCTTGAAATTGGTAACCGAGATCAAGTTGCAATTCAACTGTGGAACGTATAACACATTTTTCAAATGTAGATTTCCTAATAAAATAACAGTTCCTTCATGGGTGGCCGGTGAGGAACTCCCATCAAGCAATCCAATGGGACATTGAACAATTGGTCGAGGATCAACAAGCGATTCAAATAATCTTGTCACGTGGTGTGTTGCATCCGTGTCAAATTCCACACTGACTTACCTGTCAAACGATCCTGACCTTTTGAAAGGCTCAAAAGGTCCAAAATAGCCTGTCATTGGGCTGGTGTAATGTTACCTAGGCCGGATTGCTCCAAATTTTTCATGTAGGCCGAAGTGTTGGGCTGAGCCGAGCCCACCGAACCAACTGATGCAGTCATGTTCACCTTCAGGTGAGAGGCGCCGGAAGACGCTTCTCTTCCCCGTCTAGCTCCACCGGTCCAGCCATCGGCTTCTCCTACGAATTGCTGCACTCTTTTGTGAATCGATTTGCCGTTTGATTCAGATTTGATAACATCATGGCGGAAAAAGAGTGACTATTCGAACTCACAAATTCATGACCAATCAACTTCTTTCCAAAAATAAATTTGTCATCGATATTCACCATCATGGTGTCGGCCTTTGCTACAATCCCCATGGTCAGCATCTTCGATCAATAGGTGCCGACGAAAGGTTGTTCCCGTTAACATTTTTTTTTGAGAACGAGTCAACCTTGCTTTGATACCATGTCAAAAGGATCGGAAAAAATACTTTTCATATCATTTATTAACAAAAGAGTAAAATATTTATTGTACAATGTAGGGTTTCAACTCCTATCTATAATTACCAAACTATTCTTATTAAGATAATTACAAATACACCATACACCATAATATAGATACATGTAATAATCATTGTCATAATAATAATCTTCGAATGAAGTATAATTTATTATGATCATACGTTATACACACATCTATTGTAACGCCTCCGGACACCGGGTCTGGTAGCGCTAAATGAGTCATAAATGGTCCGGTCAACTACTTAGACCGTCGTCCTCGCTTGGTCTAAAAAGGCTAACCCGAGTTGATAAGACATTTATGTCTCACACTTATATGGAGTAAGCATTCTACTATTTTACCGATGTGGGACTTTACATTCTCCCCCCCCCCCCCCCCCCCCCCCCCGATGTGGGACTCTACATTCTTCCGAATAGCGTATATATAATTAAGTTGTAATTAATTAGGATATATGGTCTTCCTTATTTGTAGTAGTCTTCCTAATTAGTAGCCGTGGGGGCCGTGGTCACAATGGTGGGGGTGGTGGACAACCCACCGGAATAGCTATGCCAGTCCGTCAGCCATGGATGCCGGCTCCATGGTGGGCTTACCAGCCGCCGCCTTGGGCAATGCCTCCATGCCCCTATCCTGCACCGCCTTGGGTATGACAACCGGCCCCTCCTCCATCCGGCCTTTTGGGACCTAGGCCACAACAGCCACAACAGGCCTATGCCGCCACCGCCCCTTGGACTCTGACGGACATTGAAACAGCGCTACACACTATGTCCCTCTCACCACCGGATCCAAATTGGTATATGGATACCAGCGCTACATCCCACATGACATCAGGTGCAGGTAATCTCTCGTCTTATTTTAATTTGGGCAAAAATAATGGAATTACTGTTGGTAGTGGTCAAACGATTCCAATTCGTGGTTGTGGTCATACCTCGTTATCTCCCCCAAACCCACCATTATCATTAAATAATGTCCTTCATGCCCCTAATCTCATCAAAAATTTGGTGTCGGTACGGAAATTTACTGTGGATAATAATGTATGTGTGTTATTTGATCCTTACGGTTTTCTATACATGATATACAGACGGGGATGCGTCTCATGAGGTGTAATAGCACGGGTGATAAATATCCAATCACTTCCACCAGTCCATCTCCTCGTTTTCCTCCTTTGGCTTTGATCACGTCAACTACTTGGCATGATCGTCTGGGTCATCCGGGCACTTCTATTTTTAATTCGCTTTGCAGAAATAAAATGCTTGATTGTACTCCTATTTCAAGGAATACTAGCTGGCAATCCTGTGTACTGGGGAAACATATTAAGTTGCCATTTGTTACTTCTACTTCTAAGACATTATTTCCGTTTGATATTGTTCATAGCGATCTTTGGACTTCTCCCGTATTGAGTTCTTCTGGGGATCGCTATTATGTGCTTTTTTTGGAAGACTATTCAAAAATTTTGTGGACTTTTCCCATTGCCAAAAAATCCCAAGTTTTACCCATTTTTACTATGCTTAAATCACATATCTGTACTCAATTTGAACGTGACATTAAAAATGTGCAATGTGATAATGGGGGTGAATTTGATAATCGTCGTTTTTGGGAATATTGTGCATCTAATGGTATTTCGTTTCGTTTTTCGTGTCCTCATACCTCATCCCAAAATGGCAAAGCCGAGCGTAAGATCCTGTCCATAAACAATATCATGCGCACACTTCTCCTTCACGTATCCGTGCCATCTTCTTTTTGGCCTTATGCGTTACAAATGGCCGCATATCTCCTCAATATCCTTCCTAGTCCGTTATTGAACAATGACTCTCCGATGAAAATCTTGTACAATAAAGATCCCTCATATTCCCATCTTCGAGTTTTCGGGTGTTTATGTTATCCCTTGTTTCCGTCTACCACGATACACAAACTAAAAGCCCGTTCTACTCCATGTGTGTTTTTGGAGTATCCGTCCAATCACCGAGGTTATAAATGTTTTGACTTATCGAATAATAAGATCATCACGTGTCGGCACGTTAAATTTGATGAAACAAAATTTCCTTTTAATAACCTGCATACCCCTTCCCCTCAAACTTATGATTTCCTCGATAATGGACTAAGCCCTTATGTTGTGCAAAATCTGCTACAGCCTACACCCAATTCGGCCCAATCTGATCACTCACCTCATTCGACCCAACCTGTCCCTCCTCCACAGAACAGGCCCAACTTGATCCTCCCCACACGCCACAGGCCCAGCCCACTTCCCCAGCCCAACCAGGTCCACCAGTTCAGCCCACTCCCCTTCCAAACAGACCGGTTACCCGCAGTCAACGTGGAATTTTATAGGCCCAATCCGAAATACACTTCCGAACAGGCCCTTTCTCTTACGGTTTCCAAATCTCCTCTTCTCCGTACTCCGTTGGCCGCCCTACATGACCCGAATTGGAAAATGGCTATGACTGACGAATTTAATGCCCTTATTAAAAATAAAACGTGGATTTGGTGCCCCGCCCCCTGATGTTAATATTATACGTTCTATGTGGATTTTTACTCACAAAGAAAATTATGACGGTTCTTTTGAGCGGCATAAGGCCCGACTTGTAGGTGATGGTAAAACTCAACAGGTTGGTGTTGATTGTGGCGAGACGTTTAGCCCGGTGGTAAAACCCGCTACGATACGGACTGTCCTCAGTCTATCTCTATCACAAAATTGGCCGATACATCAATTAGACGTCAAGAATGCTTTCTTTCATGGTGAGCTTAACGAGGTTGTTTATATGCATCAACCTATGGGATTTCGCGATTCTGAGCATCCTGATTTTGTCTGTTTATTGCGTAAGTCGTTATATGGCCTAAAGCAGGCTCCACGGGCATGGTACAAACGTTTTGCGGATTTTGTGACACTTCTTGGTTTTACTAATAGTAAGTCTGACACTTCTCTGTTCATTTATCGGCATGGCACTGACATGGCTTACTTATTACTATATGTTGATGATATCATCCTGACCGCATCCTCTGACGTCCTCCGCACTACTATCATGTCTCGCCTTAGCTCCGAATTTGCAATGAAACATTTGGGACCATTGAATTATTTTTTGGGCATTCGAGTCACTCGTCATTTAGGTGGATTGTTTTTGTCAAAACACAAGTACGCCACTGAGATCATTGAGCGTGCAGGTATGACTTCCTGCAAACCATCTCTTACTCCGGTTGATACTAAACCCATGCTTAGTGCATCGATTGGTGTTCCTTGTGACGATCCCACCCATTATCGCAGCCTTCCCGGTGCTCTGCAGTACCTCACTTTTACTCGCCCAGATATTTCTTATGCGGTTCAGCAGGTGTGCCTCCACATGCACGACCCCTGAGTAGAACATATGCAGGCACTCAAGCGCATCATTCGTTATGTACATGGTACTCTTCATCTCAGCTTGCATCTTTATCCATCGGCGTTCACCGATCTTATTTACTACACTGATGCGGATTGGGGTGGGTGTCCGGATACGCGTCGTTCCACATCCGGGTACTGTGTGTTTTTGGGTGACAATCTCATTTCATGGGCCTCTAAACGACAACCTACTCTTTCTCGGTCCAGTCCTGAGGCCGAATACAGGGGTGTCGCTAACGTGGTGTCAGAATCATGTTGGCTTCGCAATATACTTTTAGAACTTCATTGTCAGGTTCGTAAAGCTACGCTCGTCTATTGTGACAATGTAAGTGTTGTTTATCTTTCCGGGAATCCCGTTCAACATCAACGCACCAAGCACATTGAGATGGATATTCATTTTGTTCGGGAAAAGGTTGCCCGGGGAGAGGTTCGCGTTCATCATGTCCCGTCCCGGTATCAAATCGCCGATATCTTCACCAAGGGTCTCCCACTCGTCTTATTTGAAGACTTCCGGAACAGTCTCAGCGTTCGTGCTCCTCCCGTTTCGACTGCGGGGGTGTAATAGCGTATATATAATTAAGTTGTAATTAATTAGGATATATGGTCTTCCTTATTTGTAGTAGTCTTCCTAATTAGTAGCCAGAAGATTAGCTAGCATTGATTCTGAATATTTGATATATATGTAACAATACTGAAAATGATTAATCAAGGAGATTAATATCTTTACAGACTGACGTCCTCGCCAAAACGGTCAAGACTGTTCCCGGATCGTCCCTACCAGAGGTAACTAGAGGCCATCCTTACACCGTCTTCTTGTACGGTTTCTTGTACGGTGCAGCGCATAGTAACAATACTAAAAATGATTAATCAAGGAGATTAATATCTTTACACTTCCCCCTTATAAGGGACTGACGTCCTCGCCAAAACGGTCAAGACTGTTCCCGGATCGTCCCTACCAGAGGTAACTAGAGGCCATCCTTACACCGTCTTCTTGTACGGTGCAGCGCATAGTTCCGTCTGATGGTCGTCTCTGACACCATTCTGTAACGCCCCTAGACGGCCAGACCCCAGGTCTGGTAGCGCTAAATGAGTCATAAATGGTCCGGTCAACTACTTAGACCGCCGTCCTCGCTTGGTCTAAAAGGGCTAACCCGAGTTGATAAGATCTTTATGTCTCACACTTATATGGGGGTAAGCATTCTACCATTTTACCGACGTTGGACTTTACATCTATTATGTGATAAAAAAAATAAGAATGTAATGCATTTTATTTAATATAATCTAGTGTGTGTGGGGTTTTTGTTTTTTTTTTCATACAATATAATCTAGGTAAAAGGGTAAAAAATTTCGTATATTATTCCGGTCTTGTAAAAAAGAAATAATATTATAAGGTCAGACTCTGCAGTCACGACCCGAATCGAATTCTGATTAGTTGGATCACTTAGCTTCGGAAACCGAAAGCTTTTAAAAAGAAAAAAGGAAATAATGTCCCAGGTTTTTTTTTTCTTTTTTCTTTTCCTTACAAGGATATAATATCCTATTGTTTTTTTGTTTGTTTGTTTTTTTTTTTTTTTTTTTTTTTTTTTTGAAGGGTAATATCCAATAGGTTATTAAATTACAATTTGCTTTCATGAAACCTGGCGGCTAAATAATTTGTAACCTTACGTGATTAGGATAGATTTGACTTATAATTTTACATAGGAAGTCGGCATCCATTTTTTTTTTCACATGGCCTTTTAAGAAACTCGAAAAATTATGCACCAAAAGTTTAAAAAAAAATGTATAATATTTCTTGTAAAATAAATTTGATATATATGCTCTCGTGTCATTTGTGTGACTTTTTAGTCCTGACACATAAAAACGTCATACTTGCATTCTTAGCTAAAAACGGTTTTGTTTACTTCATTGCGTCATGAAATGCATCACAAACATGGGCGGGATGTATGTGCATTAATAGGGGATATTCTATGGTAGGGACTCCCTTCGTAGGAAGTCTCTATATAAGAATTTTTCGCATTAAGGTCCGTCACTTGATCGAACTAAAATCCGTAATGTTTTTAACATTTAAACGATATAGTTTTTTTTTTTTTGTTAAAAAAATACCGTTATCATTAAAAATATAGTTTTATAGTTCCGGAGACCCTATTGAAATTTTGTTGTTTTTGTTAATTAATGTAGCTTCCGATAACACAATTGAAATGAATTTATGGATCCGCCCCCGATCACAAGATATATTTTTAATATTTTTTTTCTTCGCTTAAAGCCCGTGGCCCCGGTATACAGGACCAACGGACCCGATTAATCCGGAGTTCGGGCCGGGTCACCTAAAGAGTCAGACTCTTACTCAGGGATAAGGTCTGACCAAGAGTTTTTTCAACATGATGACTTAGAGGAGAATCAAACCGATAAGCTCCCTATGTTATTTTTCAAGTTTTCGCTAACACAAACATTGCATTATTTTGAATATCAAATTACATCGAAAAATTATGTGTTAGCTGTAACCCAACAAAGCATGGAAGCGGATCCTCGGCTTTGAGGTCGCAGCTTTGGCCCAGCTTTGGGGACGTGGCTGCACATCGACCGCCTGATGATTTCGACCTCCTCTCTCCTCAAACTCGATGCACGGACGTGATGCCGCCACCGCGACAAAAGCAGGGGGGAAGCAGGGTTCCCAAAGCCGAGGATCCTGATCCACAAAGCATACGTGACTGGAATTGATTAATGGAAAGAACTTCAATTTGCATTGACTTGAACTGTCCTCCCCTCTCTTTATTGAGAAATTAGAAAATCAGGTCACTATAACTTCTGACATTTTTTTTTCAGGTCAAATATTTTCTGACATTTTTTTTTAGGTTTCACATCCAAATTTGGACGATTTCGTCTAAATACAGTCAAAACCGTCCAAATTTGGATTTCTTTTCATCCAAATCCATTCACTGACTAAAATAGACGGAATCCGTCCAAAATTCGAAAGCAACGTCCAAATTGTGACCAATTCCGTCTAAATTTGGACGGTTCACCCAAATTTGGACGGAAAGCCCAAATACACCGTCCAAATACACTTCGTCTTCCTTACACTATTGAATTTGTTATGAATATATAGTAATTGGCCATTGCATCTTTATGTGGATGAACTTTGCTGGGTTTACCCAAATGTTGAGTTTTTCCTTCAAATTAAATCTAGCTACAACATCCATGATCCACCTATTTAATTTACATTAACTTGAAAAGCCTCTGATTTGACAAAAAAAAAAATACATAGAAAAATAGAAAAAACAGTTTCAACAAAGAACATTTAAATTAGAAAATGAAAAGAAAAAGAAATGAGAGAATTCTTTTTCTAGTTGGATAGGGAGGGGTAGACAAAGTACAGCATAAAAGAGGTAGGGAATGGGAGGAAGACCAAGTGTGGAAGAAATGGGAGTTAGTGGGATAGTTATGGAATCAGAGGGAAAGTGAAGATGAACAGCAAGTGGAACGAAATCGGGAAGGAGAAATTAATAAGCATAGGTTAGGCAATGGAGAAAGACGAGATTTGAACAGGAATGAATGAAAGGAGAAGCACTGATAGGAAGAAATGATTTTTCATTTTGAGGAAAGGAAGAAGGGATTTGAGTTATTTTCACCGGTAGGGGACATACTTTTGGGGAAGGAGATGTATGAGATTATTTGCTGAAGACGAAGTGTATTTGGACGGTGTATTGGGCTTTCCGTCCAAATTTGGGCGAACCGTCGAAATTTGGACGGAATTGGCCATGATTGGACGTTGTTTCGAATTTTAGGACGGATTCGGTCATTTTAGTCGATGAATGGATTTGGACGAAAAGAAATCCAAATTTGGACGGTTTTGATTGTATTTGGACGAAATCGTCCAAATTTGGACGAGGACCTGAAAAAAAATGTCAAAAAAATTTTGACCTGAAAAAAAATGTCAGAAGTTACAGTGGCCTGATTTTCTAATTTCTCCCCTTTATTTGCGGGCGTTGACTCATTTTCATGGAGGTTTTTTTCTTTTTCTTTTTTTTTCTATTATTTATTTATAAAAAAATTCTTGGAGAATTGTTGAGTGAAGAATCCCCCAATGATTTTACAAAACGAGATGTAAATATTTTTTTTATTTTGAAAGGAAACGTGATGTAATTGAATAGAATGAATATATATATTTTTTTAAAGTTATTATGACTTGTATTACATTTGTATCGTACAAGTGCTGATTAATGGACATCCTTCATCCATAATAAATCCCTCTCGAAGTATTGGTCAAGGCGACCCATTGCTATGCTACGTCAAGTACAACGCAGACAGCTTTTAAAAGGCGTTGGTTTGGGGAATTGATCTTTTGAGTTAAACCACTTGATGTTTGCAGATGATTGATTACTTTTCTCAGAAGCTACAACGGAAGCAAGTCGCGTAATTTTAGAATTGCTTGATATCTATGAAAACTTGTCTGGGCAAAAGGTAAATTTACAAAAGTAATCTTTGTTTTTTAGCAAAAATATATATGATGATTTGAAGAATGAAATATCATCTATTCTTAATGTGCCTTTTGGGAGTGATGAAGGAAAGTATTTGGGGCTTCCTTATGTCATTATAAGATCAAAAAACGGAGGTTTTTGCTTAAATAAAAGACAAAGTTGCAAAAAAACCTTAATGGATGGAAAGGGAAGTTCCTATCGTCTGCTGGAAAGGAGATTCTTATTAAATCAGTCATTCAGGCCTTACCGCAATATGTTATGCAATGTTTTTTGATGCCAAAGTCCTTAGCTAGAGCCTTCTTTTGGGGTAATGTGAATGGTGAGCATAAAATTCATTGAAAATCTTGGAAGAATTGTTGCAAGCAAAAATCTGAAGGAGGGATGGGTTTTTGCGATTTAGAGTGTTTTAACATTGCTTCGTTGCCTAAGCAAGCGTGGAAAATTCTTAATGAGCCAAACTCAATAGCATCGAAGCTTTTAAAGGCCATGTATTTTCTTAGAAAGCACTTTTTGAATGCTAGCATTTCTTCCTCTCCTTCTATCATATGGTGGCATTTTAAAGGGATGCGATCTTCTCACTCATGGCCTACGTTGGAGAGTGGGGATGAGAGATAAAATAAATATCTTAAACGATCCATGGTTACTTAGCATTTCATCTTTTAGTGTCCATCCTTAGAACCTTGAAAACCTGGATGATAACGTAAGCTTCTTGATACCAATGACTAGACTATGGAGAGAAGAAATTATTCAATGAAATCTTAATGTCTTTGAAGTGGAAAAAATACTTTCTATCCCTCTATCACCTCAGCGAAAAGAGGATTCTCTTATTTGTCATTACTAAAAAAATGGCTTGTACTCGGTTCAAACAGGTTATCATCTAGCTCACAAATTAAGAAAAAAAAAAAAAGATGCAAATGAAGAAGATGTTGCAACTAGTTCCATGTCATCGAAGAAATTTTGGACAAGTATTTGGAGCTTGAAAGTGTGTCCTCGCATTGTGTGGAAAATGATTCACAATGCCCTACCAACCGAGGATGGTTTAGCCAAACGAGGATTGAGCAACGGCTTTTGTAAAATTTGTAAGAATGCCAAAGAAACAACATGACACATGCTTTTTGAATGTTCTATCCCAAGAGCTGTTTGGAAGGTTGTACCGGAAGGAAGCTATTGGATGCAACTGTTAGTCTCTTCGATGGTTGATTTTTTGGATATGTTGCTACTTAAGGAGAACGTATTAGGGGCTGCTACAACAATATGTATCTTATGGCCTATAAGGAAGAGTAGATGTGCATATATTTTTGAAGGAGATGATGTCTCTGTCTCGTCCTTAATACGCTTAGCTGAATTAGATGCAACGAAGTATTTTGACGCCATCAACAATTCTGCAAATCATCCTAGAACTGTGGATTATCAGCAAGTGTGGGAGCCCTCCAACAAATGAGGAAGTTAAGTGCAATGTTGATGCGGCTTTTAATAAGAATATAGCGGCTATTGGAGGTTTGGTGCGAGATAGCAATGGTAATATTCTAAAATCCTTTTCAAGGAAATTGAAAGGAAAAATAATTGACGTAGTCATCGGGGAAGCTTTAGCAATATACCATGCGATATTCCTAGGTGATTTTTGAATCAGACTCCCTCACTGTCTGTCAAAAATTCAATTCTGAAGAGCAAGATTTATCAGACTTGGGCAGCATTGTGGAAGACTGTCGCACTATTTTAGCTTGTTTCACTTCTTTTAAATTTTCGTTCATTAAGCATAAAGGAAATCGTCCTGCACATTTGTTAGCCAAAAAAAGTCTAGAGTGCTTGTCGGAAGTGTCTTTTAGGGTTCATCGTCCCCTCGGAATGTAATTCTCGCTAGTTTGGCTAGCAAAGCTTAATGAAACGTCTTTTCCTCTCAATATATATATATATATATATATATATATATATATATATATATGCTAATAAGACATTAACCCAATGATAATCACTGAGTTTGTTAATCAGGAAGATCCAGGTTCGAATCCCAGTGTAAAATCACTAAATTCATAATAGCCCGTATAAATTTTTACGTACTGGATCAAAGAGTCGTATAATCATTATGTGCATTCTGGTTACCTATTCTTTAACTTTAATCTGAGTTCTTCGTTGGAAAATTGAAAAAATCGTAGTGAATATATATTGGAAAATTAACTTTATTTTTCTATTAAATTGATAAAACTATGATCCACTCTCTTTGTGACTATTTCGTCATTTTATTATTTTTTTGACCGTACTGCTATAATTTTTGCTAAAATCATCATAAGACCGGCGGAATCATAAAAAGAAAAAAAAAACTAAATAAAAAAACGGCAGAAGCATAGTCATCGGTCCAAAAAAAATGTAGAGTTAAGGCGCCGTTTATTAAATATGAAATCTGATATCTGAATTTGAATATAATAAGTATATGAAATCTTGAAATGTTTGATAACTGCATCTATCTGAAATCTGAAAACGCTTAACTTTACCATTTTACCTCACAAAAATTTATATATTAGAAAAGTATATAATGCTTATAAACAATACATATTTTAACACAAATTAAATGCTAATATATATATATATATATATATATATATATATATATATATATATATATATATATATATATATATATATATATATATATATATATCGCGTAAAGCTATGCATATGTTTGGTTTGTATAATGTTGTCTTATTTATATGTTATAATAAGAGCAATTTTTATGGCAGTAAATTGATTTGACATGAAAATACAATTGCTAAGAAAAAGAAGAAAAAAAAAAAAAAAAAAAAAAAAAAAAGACATACAAATTATACAATGATATACAGTAGAAATGAATCTCTGGTTATCTTTAACTCTTTTTTTTTAAGAAATTTTAAATTTATATGTCCGAAACAAAGAAAAAAAACTGGGTTACTACTTTTCAGCATTAAGTGCCGCCAGAGTCGCTGAAAATTTAATGAAGAAATTGCGGAAGAATTCAGACCCACTTAACAAAATAAGAGATGTGAAAAAATATTAACAAACACCTCTTATTCAGTTATCACTTAATTTTTTCAGGATAAACACTTAATGTATTTAACGGCATCTTAATTTGACAAAGTTTTGATAAAGGAAGCCATAAAACTTGGTAAGTGTGAAACAATGGATTAATATGCCGTCATCTCGTGTAATTGTGGCTTAATATACTGATTTATTGAATGAATAGTATTTACCTTATCGGTATATACAAATTTTTCTCTGTGAATCATATTATAGTTATTCAAGTATGACAAGGTAACAAACATATTACAAATCCTTTTTTTTCAATTCCAAAGATTGGTGACAGTGGCAAACAATACGGGAGCCCCATAATGTTTCACATTTTTACAAAATCGATCATGACAAATATATCAATCATTAAGACATTCGTCATAGGCAGACATGGCCGATTCCGGGTCTCTGGTACGACCCTTCGGTTCCGGCTCGTTTGTTACGCAGGAATGGAATGGAATGGAATAAAATGACAGGAATGGAATGAATTGGAATGGAATAATTAATTCCATTCCCGCGTTTGTTATGCATAATACTAGAATATCGTCATTCAATTCCAACGTTTGTTATTGGTATAATAATATGAAAATTTACCATTCCTTTGTTTGGAAAAATAGAAGATTTCATGGAAATAAATTTAAATTTCAACGTTTTTTTATAATGATATTTCCAATTCTGTATGTCGCAGGAATAGAATGGAATGAAATGACTTTTCCAGTGTTTGTGTATAATTATAAGGTAACGGAATAGAATGAAATTTTATTCCAACGGAATGAAAACAGTCCATTTTCATTACATTAGAAAATGGACGGAATGAGATGGAATAAAATGAAAATTGACAAAACACGCGGGTGGTGTGTCTGGGGGACGTGGGGAGGGTGGGTGGTGGGATGGGGTGGGCTGGGGGGGGGGTGGGGTGATTTTTTTTTTGAATTTTTTTTTTTTTTTTTTATAAAAAAAAACCTTGCAAATTTTATTAATAATTTCAACACATTGCCACTACCAAAAAATGTATGGAATGAAAATTAATAAAACACGTGGGCGGTGGGTATGTGCGAGGTGGGGGAGGGTGGGGGGCCGATAGGTAGGTGGGTGAATTTTTTTCTCACCACACGCCACTATATTCGAAATGTCAATATCCACAAAAGATAAAGATCGTAAATTAGTCATTAGCCAACATAGTAGATCAAATGTTATAATTATGTAGACATCAACCACTAGAAACATTTTTACATTTCATTCAAATTATATTCTACCGGAATTATCGTACATAATCATAGCACATTATACATCAGTGCATTACATGTTTACATTCCATTGAAAACATACCAAATTAGATTAGCACAATATACATCATCATATGCCGACAAAACTATTTTCACTTGCTATGCTAGTTAGGACTAGCCTATCCAAAAAAATGCAACATAGTGCAATACCAAGCAAAATAACTACTGCCATCACAAAAACCTACCGCCATGGTCCAAAACAATACCAAGAGCCATAGCCAACAACGATCAAACATTATGATCACTGAGATTAGGATCACGAACACGGCCATTAAGTAGTGAAGTCACAAATCTCACTTTATTTTCATCATCCCATTCATTGAACATATTTAGCATATCAACATCCTTACCAATTTTATCCAAAAGGAACATCTCCTGCTCAAGTGACATCATGGGGTCAATTTTCATAATATCACGCGTTAGTTGTCTTTGCAACTCCATTTTTTGGTCGGCCTGTAAAGCTGTAGATAAAACCATTCCCGTTTCAGTTATTTTCTCACCAATTTCTTTCATGGCTGATGCAATCTCATTAGTAAGACTGCTTCTCTTTCTTTTTCTAGTTTGCCCGGCAGCCGGGACAGAAGGTGACCCACCAATACCAGCTTCCTCATTTGCATCCTCTTGTACCATGTCAGCAAAGCCCATGGCCTCATTCCCAGTGGCTCGATCACGACCAAAAACAACATGCAAGTCATTGTAATGGGGGAACGCTTTGTAGCGTAGACGAGCAAACTTTTTTGATTTTGTCTGTAAAACACAAAGAAAATGAAAGAAAAAAAAGGCTCAAAAGAAAGAAAAAGAATAGAAGAAAAACATAGGTGAAACAAGATGTCATAAAAGTGACTTCATAACATCTCATCTTCAAGTTTAGACAAAGGCACATAAAAGTGACTCATAGCATATATGTCACGGAGGACAACAGAGCTCGATAAAACCAATTGTAAGCACATGTAATCACTTCTACATAAAACAATTACATACGCGATGTTACCTGTGATACGCTCTCCCAGACTGAATCAGGTGCTTCAATACATCCTGTATGGGAATTATATCCAAAGCCCGATAAGCCGTCTGATGTCAGCATCTCAGCATACATTCCATAATCTTGCTTTAGCATCTTTATGCGTGATGTTATGTGAGGGGTTCCCTTGATTGCGGTATGCCCCCTCGAAATCATATTTTCTTCTAATATGGTCAAATACCCAGGCTTAAAACCATTATCACCCCTATGGGTGCCTGAATCAACAAGTTCCAACAAAGACTCGACCAGTGCTTTGTCTTCTTCAGCGGTCCAATGTTTTTTGTTCTTTCCACGGCCCGATTGGCCAAAGGTAGTCGTCTTGCTCACTGCCTGAAGCGACTTAACAAGGCATTCTCACGAGGTTCCTAGCTACGAGGTTCCTAGCTACAAAGCCTAAAGACCTCCAATCCGACACAAACAACATAAATTAACAATTATGAATGCAAATCACCAACAATTACTTTGCATAACTAAGAACTTTGCATCCGAAAAGGACCAAATTAAAATTCCTCAAGCAAGCACCGAACCATGACTATATGCAAAGTCAAAAACATTTTCAAAGAAAAAGCTGAGAAAGCACACAAATATATGAAACCAAGTCCAAATATACCACACGGATACTCGAATACTCGAAATTGAATGAAGCCCCTCCACCACTTGGGCACAAACAATCATTAGCCTCATAATTCATATATATTTAACCCATATTCAGCACATATTCGATTTTTTTTTTAATAAGTAAGAATCCAACAAGAATAAAGATATCACCACAACCATTTGAACCACTAGAAATAAGTTTCAATCGAAATACACACCGAGTCAAAATACACGGCAAGCGAGAAGATAATATAACCGAGGGAGAAGAGATAAAGAACAAGAGAGACGAGAACGACAATTTACCTCTCGCAAATGGTCAGAGCGAGCAGTATGAGCAGCGGCGGAAGCACCGGCCAAGTCGCGATGAATGAAAGAGGCGACCCGATTTCCTTTTTTATGTGGTCTATTGTTTTTTTTTCGACAATGAAGAATAGAACACTGTTTTGAGTGATTGATAATTACCTGAAGAAATCGAGGTTGCAAGAAATTGAAGTTGCAGCAGCGGAATTGACGACGGCTAGGTCTTCTCCAAGGACGCCATAGTGAATGAAGAAAGGCTGGTTTTCATTCCGGCTTTTCTATTTTTATTCCATCTGATTTTAGTAGGAATAAAAAAAATTACATTTCCATTACCAAACAAACATGTGAATGGAATATTTATCAAAATATTCCATTCCATTCCAAGTAAACAAACGAGCCATTAATGTATTTAACGGCATCTTAATTTGACAAAGTTTTGATAAAGGAAGCCATAAAACTTGGTAAGTGTGAAACAATGGATTAATATGCCGTCATCTCGTGTAATTGTGGCTTAATATACTGATTTATTGAATGAATAGTATTTACCTTACCGGTATATACAAATTTTTCTCTGTGAATCATATTATAGTTATTCAAGTATGACAAGGTAACAAACATATTACAAATCCTTTTTTTTCAATTCCAAAGATTGGTGACAGTGGCAAACAATACGGGAGCCCCATAATGTTTCACATTTTTACAAAATCGATCATGACAAATATATCAATCATTAAGACATTCGTCATAGGCAGACATGGCCGATTCCGGGTCTCTGGTACGACCCTTCGGTTCCGGATCTAAAATGGAACCGGAACCGCCGCTTCCGGCAGGTCTCGGGAACCGGCGCGTTTGGCGGTTCCCCGGGCTGGTTCTGGGTCTCAGCGGTTTCCGGGTTCAGACGGTTCATATCACGGTTCCGATCACGGTTCCAAAAAAATCAATATTTTTTTTTAAAAATTTGTATAACTTACGTTAAAATTAATAATAAATTCTAATTGGTTATTAAACTATATATAATATTTAATTTCATAACTATATTTTTAAAAAAAACACGGCTTGTATAATATTTAATTTCATAACTATATATAATATTTAATTTCATAACTTATATTCTAAATTGTTAGATATTTTTTCATAAAGTAAATATTTTATAATCGTTTGCATTCGAGTTGACGTACGAATTAATGTTATCGCAACGAAACGGGGTTCGACCTGAACGGATACATGCGTACATTCATGAAGGGTTTTATGCATTTTCAGTTTGGATTCATGTATTTTCAGATTCAGGCATCATTTCCGAACTGATGCACCCTTACATGAGTGCATGCATCGGGTGAACAGTGACAATTTTTTCCAACATAAATAATTTGTAAGTAAATTAAAGAATAATGCGTAGTTTTCTAATTGTTTATTTTTTATGATTAATTTGTATGTAAATTATGATAATATGAGAGTTAGAATAGAATTGTGGGTAAAAAGTGATGAAATAGATATATATTTATAGTGTGATGAGTGTGCGATATTTTAAAATATAAAAAAAAATTATTCAAAAATTTGAAAAATATACGTTGGACTTGGAGACTTGGTCCACTTGGAGGAAAATAAAATAAAATAGAAAACCGCCAGTTCCGGCCGATTTGACCGATTCGGCCGGTTTGACCGCGGTTTTCGTGCGGTTCGCTGAACCGTCGGGCCGGCGGATCCGGGTCCGGTGGAACACAGAACCGGGTTTGGTGAAACCGCCGGTTCCTAGACCCGTGGACCCGTCGAATCCGTGGACCCGCCGGTTTGGAACCGGGAACCGCCGGGTCCGACCCGGAAAAATACCCGGAACCGGCCAGATCTAATCATAGGTAAAGATGTAATAAAAGTATATAATGATATACATGTTTAGATTTGTGTGTACCCTGAAAGAAAAAATTCATGTGTTGTATCCCATTTGTATTGATTATTTTTTTTTAATATGTCTACAGCTTACGAATATAGATTTTTTTAAGGAAGAAAATAGATTTATTTGAATTGATCCTATTGGGTGAATGAATTCTTAGTGAAATGTTATTTCCTCAATGGATGATATTATTTTCTCAATGGAGCAAACAATGGCCGAAAAAAAAAAAAAAAAAAAAAAAAAAAAAACCACCCAAAATTTAAGTTCATTTAACTTTTTGGTTTTGTCCATAATATAAGTTTATTTAGATAACCAATAAACATTTATTACATTTTTATCTTTTTACCCCCTCATTTATTATTTACTCACTAACTTTTCACTATTTTACATTAATAAAAATCAAAAGCCATTTTAGCCATTTTAATCAAAATTAATGACAAACTACCAATTTAACCAACTTTCGCAGTGTGTACAAAAACTACATCAGGCCGACACTCTCATAAGAGGGTGCCTAAGTGTGACAGAAAGCCCAAACAAGAGCCTATCTGACAGTTTGAAGGTCGTAAGTAGAATCCAATGTAGGCCCAGTATTAGGCCCAATCGAACCACGCACCATTCTGCAGGTCTGGAAGCGAGTTGGAGTAATTCTTGACCCGCATGTTGGTAAGTTGGTTTCCGGCTGAGAGCCTCTGAGTCATAATTCAGGGTGACTCTTTGGGGGTATTGGGTCATGGTCCTCCCACCTAAGAGCCTCAGAGTCATAATTATTAACGTTTTCGCCATTCTGTCTGATCGGGATGGAGGGGCTGTAGGTGAGAGATATCATTTTTTGCACCAAATAGTAATTCTTTTGTACAAATGATGCATGACTAAATATGATGACATCATTGATCAATTAGAGTGATTCATAGATGAATATATATATCTGACACTCCACTCAAAAAAAAATATATCTTTGACACGATCTTACACGTCTGATTTTATGGTAAACAGTCGTATGAAGTGGTATTTGAGTCTTTATTTTTACTTTTTTTCGTATAATACACTTTTATTATGCGTGAGATATTACAAATAAAATGTTGTAATATATGTCATTTCATACAACGATTGTATTGTAGAAATTTCCATCTTACACATGAACAGTTTACATATTGATATATCATCATGTCAGTCATATTGTTTAAAAATTTAAACCATTCGTACAAGATTACGTCAAGTAAGATATATTTTTATGGAGGTGGGCTAAATGCAGAAATTGGAAAATCAGGTTGTGTCAGACCTTTGACTTGCAAATCAGGTCATGCCTTTTCTGACATGGAAATTCAGGTAAACGTAAGGAATTTCAAATACCCATTTGATTCAAAAAGGCCACTGAACGTAGGTTCCTTACGTTTAAACGTAAGTAACCTTACGTTTCAACGTAAGGAATGTATAAAGTTTGAATTACACTGTCTCTATTTTCTATCTTTGTTCATACGTTCATATCCCTTCATTATCAGGCAGTTCCCTATGTTCAAACGGCGATTTTACAAGAAAAGTTTACATTTGCCACAATCTTTCAAGTTCAATTGATCAGCGCAATATAGAAAGTGTATGTATTTCCCATTATCTTCTATTTACAACGTTTTAGGCTATAATTTCTATTTCCCTTTATCTGATATGTATTTCTCATTTTTTAGTGGTTTGTAGTGGTTTTGTTATGTTGGCTTGATATTGTTTAGCCTGATTTTGTTGGTTTAGCATGATTTTGCGTTTTATGGGTTGAAGAAGGTGTTTTTTTTTAAGAAGAACGTATTTTCTACGTTTGGACGTAGAGAACTGCATTCTCTACGTCTGAACGTAAGGTTTATATGTTTGGACGTAGAGACCCTACGTTTAGACGTAGAGAACTGCAGTTTTTATTTTATTTTGTTTTTTCTCCAGTTTTGTATGAAGATTTGCAGTTTAGTTTTTTCTACAGTTTAGGTTATTAGGGTTTAGGTTATTCTTGATTGTAATTTGATAAAAACATTCAATTTGTGGCTACAAACTTAGACTTAGTCATGGTTTAGGGTTTATTTTGCATTTTCATTCTTGATTGTTGATAATAATCCATTCCATTTGTTTATTAACAGTTGATTATGTTGTTGTTGTAGTGGAAGATAAAATTTCAATTCAAATGTATTTGTTTTTTGTTACGTATTTTGTGATGGTATGATTTGGTATTGTAGTTCGGTATTGTTGGTTTGAGAAGTTGTGAAATTTGTTGTTGGTATTGTTGATGGTTTGATCGTGCATAAAGGTGTTGTTCCTACCCAAAATGGTACTGAAAATGACTATATTTTAGAGACCATTGTTATTGAAAATATTGGTTGTGCCTTAAGTGAGATACTAACTTTTTCTTGTGCCTTAATGAAAAAAAGTATACTAATGAAACTAAGTATAATATATTAATATGAGAACATCCCTTGAAATTATCGGTAACAAATTAATATCGTTTGAAAATACAAGAACAAATATCTCGAACTGAATTCCATGGTACGCCTCGGCTTGATGAGGTTCTTAGAATTGCATGCTTTCCCTAGGGTGTTTTTGATTCCTTCTAATCCGCAGTGTCATGTCTAATCCCCAGGCTTTTTATTGGGGCTCCTGGTAGGTAGCTCGTAGAAAATTTCATTAGGTCTGCTCAATAGAGCATCTTTTCCTGTCCCCAGCAGCCAGGTAAATCCTCAGCCGGAAGTGAGGCACCCGTTAGATTGAACAGATAAGTTATGTTCTGCCGGCTCCGTCCGGAATCTGTTCTCCCTCGTCATCATCAAGTATTCTATGACGTTGGTAAAAACAATGTTCTCTTCTTCTCTTACCTCATTTAACGTTACAACACAATACAACACAAAACAACGACATTCCGAAAAACTAAAACAAATGATAAGACATTTCGGTTATATATATATATATATCACACACATGTATAAATCCTATTTACTCCCTCTGTCCCATTTTATGTGTCCAGTTTGATTTTGCATTTTCTGGCACGCTTTTTAAGGTGATGATAACTAAGCCAATTTTGACACTATCTTGATGAAATTACCGCCCAACCTTTCTTCAGTAATTGTAGTGTAAACAAATGAGTAATTTCGTCGAGATAGTGTCAAAATTGGCTTAGTTATCATCACCTTAAAATGCGTGCCAGAAAATGCAAAATGAAACTGGACACATAAAATGGGACGGAGGGAGTAATATTTTTTGAAACAATCCTATTGACTTTATGTTGAAATAGTGTCCTAAACTCAATCGGGTTGAACCGGATCCGACCGGGTCGGATCATTTCTACTATTTCTTTATGTTTGTGCATATATTAAATGGATTTTATGTTGTCATATATATGTTCTTTTAAAGAACCAATTATGAATTGTTATATGATAACGTCCTTAGTATTAAACTGTGATAGAGAAACCATGATAGGCGATCATGGTTGATGAGATCTCTAATCACTTTAACAAGTTTGATACTTAAATGTCTCTAGGCTGATGTACTATTAAATAGGGCATTGATAGTATAAACAGACTAGCACGTATTGGATGTCTTCTGTCTTTAAGGGCAGGGATAGATCTCGTCTATCGAAGTATAGAGACACTTGGACTGTACATGGACGTGTATTAGAGAATGCGTACGTTAGACTGGCCCACTTACATTAAGTGTCGCACTATGTGGCAGTTGTGTAATTATCCTTAAGACCGGAGTCTTCATGGCATCACGGTGTGGATTGTCATGCTTTGACATTATTGAGGTTTCCTCTAGCCATGGGGCAATCATGCGGTAGTGATTGGGTGTGATACTGAAGCATGCGGAGTATACATGATTGGTCGTCCGGGAATCGTGTATCCTATGATTGGGATCGATTATCCGAAATGGCCTTCTTATAAGGAATGTCTAGCTCTCGTGAATCTTTGCAAAGTGGGAGTAAATGACTTACTTCAAGAGAGCATGATATCCAGATTATAAGAAACGATCGTTAATGTATCGACACTCGAGATACGATCGTATGGATATTATTACGGCGATAGGATTGTAAGTTACACGGTAAGTGTTTCACATGAAAGGTAGTAGTCATAGCATTTGACTCTTCCGATATTTGGGGGTCACGGTGTGTTGCTAGACGCTATCCCATGATCGTTAGGCATGTAGGGCATTTTCATAATTTACACTTTATGTCTACGGCCAACATATTCGGAAGCCTATTGGGTCACACACATATGAACATCTAGCCGGATTAAAATGTGGTTATAGATGATAACCAAATAAGGAAGTTTATCTCACGACTATAAATGTTATAGTAGTAAATTAATATTGTGGTATTTATTTATTATGAATAAATATAATACAAAATATTAATTATGTTGATTAATTAAATATACATATGATGTATGTATGTCGAAATTATTATGTGTATATGATACACGTGTATTTTAAAAATTAATTAATCATAGTACTATATTATTAATTAAATATATATGGCCAAAATTTAAGTGAGTATGACACTCGTATATTGGCTAATGAATGGCGCAATCTTTAATGTATTGGATACATTTGGTTTGTGCAATTTAATTAATAAGATTACCATAATATTAATATTAGCTATTAATTGATTTTGAGAAAATAGATTTATGGTAATAAGATAAATATAGCCAATATAAGATATTGACAATATCTTGGAAATATTTAATATGAGATATTAAATTTAAATGAGATAAATCAATCAATTATATTTTTCTTATTTTATTGGGAAAATATTTTCTTCTCCTCCACACCTAGATATGGCGCCACATACACTATAAATATAGTGTGGGTGTCAAGCTATTTTGATCATCACAATTCCAAGAATTAATAGTTCTTGTGTAAAATAGAGAACATCCTATAGAGAGTTGGAGAGAGAGGAAAAGGGCCGGTCTAGCAACCGGAGTTTTTCAATAGCAATCCATGATGGGATTTCGGCGGGCTGTTCGTGTGGACTAGCGGTAGAGGCCGAACACTTGGGCGGCTCTATGCAGAACTACTCTCCTTAGACGGTCAAAGCGTCGATCTTATAGATCAATCAAGGTAACCACCGTCTACTAGCTTATTTGTTTATTGCTTAAACGAAGTCGATCCTGGTTAAAGAAAATAAATTTTTGAATTCCGTTGCGTTCATGCGTAGATTTCCTAACACTTTATACATATACTATGAAAAAATTCTATTCACTTTATACATATACTATAGTATATATATATATATATATATATATGTGATATATATATATATATACACACACACGTACGAATTCTATTTACTATTTTTTGAGACAATGCTATTTGTTAACAGTTGATTGGCCCTCATGGTTATGATGTCTACAAAGTAAAGGAAAATTTGACATGGACTTTTAGAGGGGAAAAGACCAAGCTCCGGGATCTTCTTGAAATTCACATGAGAATGATCGGATTTGAGGGAACATTGAGAGGTGAGGTTTTTCAACAATTCATTGAAATGTACGAGGAGTGGCAGTTTTCCTCCAAAGTTTTGCAATATGTATGTTTCAGTGCCGTTTATCCGAATGTTCCCGGTGAGCTTCATTTTAGATTTGGTGAGACGACCGCGAAGTTCGGTAGGCGGGAGTTTTGCATGATTACCGGTTTTAGGTTTGGTGATCTCCCGGAAGCTCCCGAACGTTATTCCAGGTGTTTTGCTGAGGGGACATACGGCCACATCCATCATCCTGTCCAAAGTCCGATCACCATACCGGATATTGAGAGATGGTTATTGGATCAGGGTGAGCATCCTGAAGTTCTCTACCGTGTAGGTTTAGTCTACCTTATTCAAGGGATTATGATGGGTCATGATGAGACTACTAAGGTACCTCGTGAGACCTTCTATTTGGTCGAGAATGTAGAAGGCCTAAATGACTTTCCATGGGGTACTTGGTTGTGGGATCAGACTTATAGAAAGATCTGTCACATGATGAATACCTACAAGGAAAGTCCAGAAGGCAGGGTGACAATACAAGGGGTTATACATGCCTTACAGTTTTGGGCTTACGAGACCCTCGAGGACATTGTTGTTCCGACTATTGTTGCCACCCTGAGAGCTCCTAATGCGGCTCCTCGGATGATGAGATGGAGTTGCAAGACTACCCCTCCGTAGTGGAAGGGTTTGTTGGCAAAGGCAAAGAAGGTAATAAGCTTAATAAACATTTTCTTTTAATTATATCCGGTATGGTTAAACATTTTGTTATTGTTAATTCTAATGAAATATACATTGTTTGCAGAGCCGTGTTATAGGATATCTGGCTACAAGGGGTTGATAGGGAGTTGATGAAATATACATTCTTCAAACTATTTATCATATTATACAGTTTACACTATTCTTACACTATTCATATTATACAGGGGTGACTGTGGGGTATACACGGTCATGTTCATTGAGCATTTGATGCACAAAGAAAGGTTTACTCTGATCCATCATGACAATATGCCGTTGCTAAGAAAGAAACTTTGTGTGCAGCTATTTAATCAAATAGTAGATATATAGGTATTTTCGTGTATGTTGTTTTGACAAACTTTGTGTAGGTATTTTTGGTGTATGTTATTTTTGGTATTTTTGGTGTATGTTGTTAGCCATTTATATTTTTGGTGTATGTTGTTTTGGTGTTTTGATGAGTATTCAATCTATTTAAAAAACAACTCAAATTCAAGTCATTATCTACCCATGTAAATCTCCTTGAAACATTCAGCTCTATAATACGGTGAACAGAGTTCGGGTGGACTAATTCTGTGTGTTGTTGCGGCTGTTATAGCATGCGTACATGGTATTTCCATTTTCTGAAAATAACCGCAATAACACTTCCTCTCTCGTAGATTTACCACCCCATAAAGCAAGTTATTTCCATGAACCTCAAACTCATCGGGGTTAATAGGCTTAACCCTGAACTTCCTTCTAGCAGTAATATTCAAAGCCACTATTGTATCGATCTCTGGTGCTAACACAGTCGCACAATCAAGCGCCTTCTATCGTCTATCATTATACCATCTCTGCAGTGTAGCTCTAATGAATTCCAAGAGGCTAGGAACGGGCAAACGACGAGCTCCTCTAATCGCACAGTTGAAACTTTCAGCGTAATTGCTTGTCATTAAGGCATATCTTTTCCCAGGAAATTTGGCACGCGCCCACCTTTCAGCACCTATTTCTTCTAGTTTTAGATATGCGCCAAGACATTGTGCCTTGTTCAGGGCGTACTTTCAGAGAAATTTGGCCTCCGAGAATGCATAGGCTGCTTGATAGAATGTGTCTTCACAAAAACCGTAATCCTTCAATTTTTTGTTAGATTGCCTTTTAAATGATGATAGCAAACACCGTGATATGCATCGGGAAATACCTGACCAACCGCATTTCTAATAGCCTTGTGTCTATCAGATATAAAGCTCAAATTTTCATCATGGATACCTCCAATGGCCACCCTCAATTGTCTTATGAAATACCCCCATGAATCGTTGCATTCTTTTTCAGCAATACCGAAGGCTACAGGGAATAGGTGTTCACCGGCATCTACAGCAACAGCAATAAATAGTTGCCCAGAGAAACGAGTTTTTAGATGACTGTAGGCCTGTAAACGAGCCGAATCCTACCGAACCCTGGCAGGGTTCGAGCTCGGCTCGGCGTGTTCGAACCTTAGGCTCGGCTCGGCTCGAAATGGCCGAGCCTTATATTTTCATTATCCGGCTCGGGTTCGGCTCGAACATGTCGAACATGTTCGGCTCGAACCGGGTTTTAAAAAAAAATCGAATTTTGTGTGATACAAATTCAAATTATATATGTATAAAAATAAAGCCACATTGAAAAAAATATATGATATCAATATATCATTATGAATTATGATATATATATATATATATATATATATATATATATATATATATATATATATATATATATATATATATATATATATTGATATCATATTGGGGAAAATAAAAAAAATTTCTTTTATTTTATGAATAAGAATGAACATTAAAGCCTAAAAATATATATATATATGGTAAGGTATAATTCCTATTTCCTAAACACTTCGAACTGTATATGAATTTATGATATCCGAGCCGAACATGTTCGAACATGTTCGGCTCGACCACCGAATATCTAATTTGTAAGGTTCGGCTCGAAGTTCGAACCCACGAACCGAGCCCGAATCGAGCTTTTTTGAGCCGAATACTCCGAATCGAATCGAATACTTAGGTTCATTTACAGCCCTAGATGAGTGGCGTCGACACACAAAATAGGTCGACAATATTTGAACCCACGACGACTTGCTCCCAAAGACATGAAACAACTACCGAACCTTCCCAGATTATCAAGCTGAAAGTCAACATAGGTCCCTTCATTGGCCTCACGCGCCATCCACAAGTACGAGAGTATCACATTGTAACACTCCATCGGTGAACCTCTAACCATGATTCTCATCATCTCGTGAGCTCGGTATGCTTGGTCATAAGTCAACTGTACACTGTAAGTTGTGAGCATGTCCTCCATAATATGTCTGGGTTTATACTCATTGCCGAATCTTCCATTTTCTGACTTAGCAGACCTGCAATAACAATAGGTGTTGCTTGTCTATGTTAGGAAATCTACGCGGGAACGCGGCGGAATTCAAAATTTGATTTCCTTTTACCCAAGATCGACTTCGTTTAAGCAATAAACAAACAAGTAGTAGACGGTGGTTACCTTGGTTGATCTAAAAGATCGACGCTTTGACCGTCTAAGGAGAGTAGTTACGCATAGAGCCGCCCAGTGTTCGGCCTCTACCGCTAGTCCACACGAACGACCCGCCGGAATCCCGTCATGGATTGCTATTGGAAAACTCCGATTGCTAGACCGGCCCTTTTCCCCTCTCTCCAACTCTCTATAGGATGCTCTCCAATTTTACACAAGAACTATTAGCTCTTGGAATTATGATGTACAAAAGAGCTTGACACCCACACTATATTTATAGGGTATGGGGCGCCCCAATGAAGAGTGGAGGAGAAGAAAACCTTTTTTCCAATAAAATAAGGAAAATATATTTGATTGATTTATCTCATTTATTATAATATCTCATATTAAATAAATCTAGGATATTGTCAATATCTTATATTGAATATTTCCAAGATATTGTCAATATCTAATATTACTATCTTTATTTTATTACCATAAATCAATACATATGTGTATATATCACATATACATTACACAAATAAATCTATATATTATATATATATACATACACACACGGTGCGCATGCATGCAAATCTAATTTGCATGTAATGTACACACACGCATGCACTCATAACATATATATATATATTAATTTATTTTATTAATATAATATCTAATATTAATAATAGGTAATATCATTAATTAAATTGCACAATCTAAGTGTATCACTTATACACATATGTGGCGCCACTTATCAATATAAGTGTATTTAATTAATCAACTTAATTAATATCTTGTATTTAATTTATTCATAATAAATAAATACCACCATATTAATTTACCACTATAACCTTTATAGTCTCGAGATAAACTTTCCTTATTTGGTTATCATCTATAACCACATTTTAATCCGGCTAGATGTTCTTATGTGTGTGACCCGATAGGCTTCCGAATATGTTGGCCGTAGACACAAAGTGCAAATTACGAAAATGCCCTTCATGCCTAACGACGATCACGGGATAGCGTCTAGCAACACACCGTGACCCCCGATCATCGGAAGAGTCAAATGCAATGACTACTACCTTTCATGTGAAACGATTACCGTGTAACTTACAATCCTATCGCCGTAATAATATCCATACGGTCGTTAGTCGAGTGTCAAAACATCAACGACCGTATCTTATAATCTGGATATCATGCTCTCTCGAAGTAACTCATTTACTCCCACTTTGCAAAGATTCACGAGAGTAAGACATTCCTTATAAGAAGGCCATTTCGGATATTCGATCCCAATCATAGGATACGCGATTCCCGGACGACCAATCATGTATACTCCGCATGCTTCGATATCATACCCAATCACTACCGCATGATCGCCCCGTGGCTAGGGAAACCTCAATAGTGTCAAAGCATGACAATCCACACCGTGATGCCATGAAGACTCCGGTCTTAAGGATAATTACACAACCGTCACATAGTGTGACACTTATCCGTGTAAGTGGGTCGATCCCAACGTACGCATTCTCCAATACACGTCCACGTACGGTCCAAGTGTCTCTACACTTCGATAGACGAGATCTATCCACCTTACCCTTAAAGACGAGAAGACATCTAATACGTGCTAGCTTTGTTTATACTATCAATGCCCTGTTTAATAGTACATCGGCTAGAGACATTTAAGTATCAAACTTATTAAAGTGATTAGAGATCTCATCAACCATAATCGCCTATCATGGTTTCTCTATCACGAGTTTAATACTAAGGACGTTATCATATAACAATTCATAATTGGTTCTTTAAAAGAACATATATATGACAACGAAAAAGCCATTTAATATATGTATAAACATAAAGAAATAGTAGAAATGATCCGACCCGGTCGGATCCGGTCCAACCCGATTGGGTTTAGGACACTTATTCCAACAATCTCCCACTTGGCCTAAAACCAATCACTCGTACACACAAGACCAAGTTGAAACACAAGAATCTCATGCAATACTCGCAATCGGCCACAGCCATAAACGGATCGCTATCCGTGGGGACTCGGACTATCTTCATATCACATTCCAAATGATCAAGTCAAAGGAACCGCCTCAACACACACACAATCTCTGACGAGACCACGGTCCTTGCTTCAAGCAATGAATCCACTTACTATATCGGCTATATAGAAAAGGTGGAAGAACCGTATAAGGTTCTTGAATGAACCTTCTAGATCCATGTATCTTGCTCCCGGCTAGCCTCTAAGGCACTACTTGTGTTTTGGCTAAGTTGTAGAATTTACGGTGACCCGTATGCTAGAACATTTCCGGCTCAACGTATCACTTAATCAAAGTGATTGCAAACCCGGACGTAGCTCCCACTCGCCTTCGTAAGACTCGGGATATACGTACGTATATCTACGTTTATTTAATTCCAAGTTTCAATAAACTAGGAAACCATCCTTAACTTGTTTAAGGATATTCTCGACATTCACCGATTTACTTTCATACTTGCTCTTGACTATTCATGGACTATGAACATCCGGCATTACCTTTATGATGGTTCCTATCGCGTAGCGAAGGAAACCTTCCATAAGCATCATCTTTCACCTTATCTTTAGGACGAACGTCCTAACATAGATAGATCTTGAGAACAACGGCTAGCGTAGTATCCCCGTCGCGATCTATGCTAAACTCTTTTAGCATCACATCTATATAGGTAAACTATAATCTAACGACGGTTAAATCTATCACTATAGATTCTTATTTCTAAAATAAGAGCTTGCTAATCCAAGTGCTTTCGTAAAACCTTGAACTACCAAACATTAATTGATTTGTGACATGGGGTGATAATTCTCGAGAGAGATATCTAATACCTTGCTCAAAAATCATAACACACTCCCACTATCCATCTTGCACATTGGGCATATCCTTCTTTTGACTAAATCAAACTCCTTTGATTATCAAACAAAGAAATCGTCTAGAGAAACTTGTTTGAGTCCATAAATGGATCTCGTGGGCTTACGTATCATGTTATTGTCTATGAACATCGAGCTTTACGCCCAACGTCTTCAACACTATCATATAGTCATGATACGAAGTTATAACAAGCATCATCCGAATAGAGCGGGCTCGGTGGCGGCATAAAGGTAATTACAAGGTTTACACCCCGTACCCCTCGGCCATCACTATAGCTTTGATGGTAATCATATTACTATCCATGTCGGCCTTTCGGGGACATTCCCTTAGGTAAGACGGACTAGGTTCGCAACCTGGTTGTCACTAATGGAATCTAATTCAGATATTATGGCTCCTAGCCATATCTCTCAATCTTGCCTTTCAAACATTCTTTCATAAGTCGTGAGATATTCATTCTTCAAGATGAACATACCAACAGCCTTTTCAGGCTTGAGGTTATCCACAGACTTACAGAACTTTTATGTGCACTGAGCAGTGTCTACACCTCATCGCTATGTGGCGTCTGCTCATGTTCCAATGGTTGAATATATCTTTGTGGTTCTCAAACTCTTTTGAGATCTGATTCACTCCCACTGTTTCTTTTGGAAGAAACACTTCCTCTAGAAGACAGCATGTTTGGAGACAAACACCTTTTGCTCCGCGGACCAGTAAATAATATCTAGCGTACTTGCTGAGATATTCCACAAAGTTGCATATGTCGTACTAGGCTCCAAGCCTTTGACTTTGCTTATGACAACTTCAAATCATCGGTTAAGATAGATTTGACATTATCCTCTTCCATATCTAATATGGAATTTATTCAACCTTTATTCTTTGGAACTCGGTTAAGTATAAGGGCACTATCCCGAAACGGGTAAGGGATACTTCGCATGGCTTGCATCACACCTTTATCATATAAAGTGTTGTTTCCATTTTGGGAACACAATCTAATTGCGTATCCCAAAGATGGTATCCTTCAAGGGAGAATCTTATTCCTTTTCAGACGACTTATGAAACACCCTTCAGGTATTAATTACTTCAATCCAATTGAAAATTAATTCCTAAGTAGCTCATCAATCTCATATTCGTACTAGCTCGAACTTTTCGGGCTTTCCGAATTGTCGTACTTCAATAAATACATTCAACTATTTCTAAAATAGTCATAGAGATTAATAAACAATTACTTGTGGCATTAATTGTCATAAGCCAACAAACATCGGTATGTTTAGGCTTTAGACAATTTTTCTAAAATTTATAACCTTTTCATAAAAGGGTATTTTAGTCCTCTTTGGATAAGATACGTTTAACCCACATGATTCATAATCATATGGTTCAACATCATCAGAATGACGTTTAATTACACGCTTCTCTTCCAGAGAGACTATGTCTAGAACAACCACAAATATTAAGGATAACAGCCATACAAATATTTAGTTGAGATCTCATCACATATATCAACTATATAGTGACATCAATCTAGTATGTTAGATTCAGTGACCATCCAATTTTATCAGAATAACATTTATTCTTTACAATTGAATATGTCTGCTAAATCCTAACAAATAACTGAAAGCATGTTCTTTATAAGAACCAGAACATAATAACATTTATTTAGTTCCCTTATCAGTTTACTAGATCCAGAATATGGTAAGTGTTACAACGTTTGCTTCACCTTCCATATACGTATTTAATCTTTCTAATCTAATCACACTCGCAAGATATCATATTTCTAAGAGTTGACTTTGAACTTAGATAGATTTATCTTAACTCACTTGCCTAGAATAGAAACTTCAATAAGCTCTATATTTAAGCACACGCCACTAACTTTCCTTTTAATCCTTTAAGCACTTGTAAATATTTCTTAGTGTAGTCTTCATAAGACTTAAGAAAGATTACAAGAGCCATGTCTTTATTTCCTTTCGTAAAGAAAATCTAACGTTTATCAAATAGTTTATTTAACCTTTTGAATCGTATTCAAAACATTGACTATTTAATTAACCTTTAAGCAATGATAGAATTAAGTCGATACTTAAATCTTACAATTTTGAAAACATCATTTCCAAAATTCGGTCTAGTCATTCTTATCCAACGTTTGAATAACTCGTCATCGTATGACCGAATGATTATATTGGATCGTATCCACTATCACGAGCTTCCGTTTTTCTTTAATAATTAAAGTCTTGGATTACTGCATCAAATATGTAGTCTCCTTGTCTCTAACTACTATAACGGGATTGCTCATGTCATTGCTTATTTTAAAAGGATTAATATTACTTAACCACATTTGAGAACGTTTCTCAAAAGGTAACAGTCATAATTTGGTTTTACTAATCGAGAATAAAACATAAATATAAAGTTTGCTAAAACTACAACATAAAAATGAAAATAAAAGAGTGTTGTTGTTTATACACGCAAAATCAAAAATGGTCTTTTGGTTTATGATTTTGCTCCCACTAGTCAACTACTTCCAATTGACTTTCAAGAATTTTTCAAAATTCTTTAGTGGTGAGATCCCATCTAGTTACCTCGATTCCCGGCGGTGGTCGATCAACCAAGATAATTTCGATAGGTAGGTAACTCTTTACCATTCACATCTACATGTGATTCTCGGTGGTTGACTAGTCAACTCTTTGGCGATACACGTCACTATGTGTTAGTCAACCCTTGTCTCTAAAGTCGGACGGCCACGACGGTGGCCAATCACCGAAAGACTCTAGTCAAGTCATAACCCAATATTCACGAGATCTCGTACGATCATATCTCAATAACGACGATATACCCGTGGTAGGTCAACTCCCGGCGGTGGTCGATCGGTTGGATCCGAACACGGGCTCTTCACCGTCGTTATAATATTGGGAGACAATATTTCGACTTGATTTTTGTTGTGGAAGTATTTTTCGTAAATTAATTCACTTAATTAATTTTAATTTCGGTCTCATCATAAATATGTCTATCTCTATAAACATACATCCTACACATTTATCTAGATCGTGCCTAGTCATGCATACATCTATCGTATCATATAAAATAAATACAAGCACAAAATAAATAAATGCGTAAAGTAACCGGGTATGATCATGGACTTTTCCTAGGTGCGGTTTCGAATACAAGCGACGAAACCGCGGGTCACAATCTAAGGGTAGGCGCAACAACCGCCAATAGGATCTTTAATGCGCCATTCTCCAATGGGATCTTTATTTTCGTCTTTCTTTGGTCTCCATCTTAACTCGCTCCATTCTTGTTACATTTAATTCTATCGAATAAAATAAATACACCCGCCGCACACGGGGGGAGCTAATGGGAATGGGATAAATGCGAGAAAATAAACTAGGTCACGTTCTTCATAACGACCTAGGACAATTTTTAAACCAACGAGAAAAATTAAATCATTCACATCTATCATATCGGTCGAGTCGAAAAGCTGATCAATCGGGGTCCATATAATCATATTATATCTACTATATCTAATCCATACAATAAAATCTTATGAAAAAGATAAAATTAAAATTTAACTACTTGCGTCTTAATTAATCAATTAACATTTAATCTATTAAATAATTTTATCCAATCAATTAACTAATTAACATTTAATTAATTAAATGATTTTAATCGAAATAAAATTAACGATTAATTTTAAACCGATTTTAATTTTAATTTTAATTAATTAGAACTATTCCAAAAATAAATCAAAATTAAAATTATTTCTCTTTTGTTTCTTTCCTTTTTATTCGCAATCAAAAGGGATGCGCTTTGGTTTCTAAACCAAATTTCTAAACAAATTTGGTTTAGGCACAGCCACTTTCCAAAATCAAAATTTTGGAAGTGGCTAGCTAGGCCTTTTACAAATCAAATATTTGAAAAGGGCTGCAGGCTATTCCAAATCAAATATTTGGAAAGGCCAAATAATTTTGGTTTAGGCGCAGCCACTTTCCAAAATCAAAATTTTGGAAGTGGCAAGCTAGGCGCTTTTCCCAAATCAAATATTTGGAAAGGGCTGGCCTATTCCAAACAAAGTTTGGAAAGACCATTATTATTTTAATGCCATGTGGCATCCCAATGGCCAAACTATTTGAACCATTGGTTAGCCACATGACACAACTAAACAAAGGAGATTTTAATCACAACTATGAACATTATTGAAACACAAAATACACAAAACAAAAATTTGGAGATCCGCCAGCATTGACCGGTCAACCGACTGCCGGCAGCAGGTTGCCCTGCTGGCCCGCCGCCGCCGCCCAGCCGCCGCCGGTGGTGGTGCCGCCGCCAGTCGGCCGAGCACCACCCGATCCCTTTTTTTTTTCCTTTTCGTGTATCAATTTTGCAAATCAAAATCTTTCATCTTTTAATTACGTGATTTAAATGATAAAATTAACTACGCAAAATAACATGCTTATTGCTTAAGCTCGAAGCTCTCTCTGATACCACTGTTAGGAAATCTACGCGGGAACGCAGCGGAATTCAAAATTTGATTTCCTTTTACCCAAGATCGACTTCGTTTAAGCAATAAACAAACAAGTAGTAGACGGTGGTTACCTTGGTTGATCTAAAAGATCGACGCTTTGACCGTCTAAGGAGGAGTAGTTCGCATAGAGCCGCCCAGTGTTCGGCCTCTACCGGCTAGTCCACACGAACGACCCGCCGGAATCCCGTCATGGATTCTATTGGAAAACTCCGATTGCTTCAGACCGGCCACTTTTCCCTCTCTCCAACTCTCATAGGATGCTCTCCAATTTTACACAAGAACTATTAGCTCTTGGAATTATGATGTACAAAAGAGCTTGACACCCACACTATATTTATAGGGTATGGGGCGCCCCAATGAAGAGTGGAGGAGAAGAAAACCTTTTTCCAATAAAATAAGGAAAATATATTTGATTGATTTATCTCATTTATTATAATATCTCATATTAAATAAATCTAGGATATTGTCAATATCTCATATTGAATATTTCCAAGATATTGTCAATATCTAATATTGACTATCTTTATTTTATTACCATAAATCAATTTACATATGTGTATATATCACATATACATTACACAAATAAATCTATATATTATATATATATACATACACACACGGTGCATGCATGCAAATCTAATTTGCATGTAATGTACACACACGCATGCACTCATAACATATATATATATATTAATTTATTTTATTAATATCTAATATTAATAATAGGTAATATCATTAATTAAATTGCACAATCTAAGTGTATCACTTATACACATATGTGGCGCCACTTATCAATATAAGTGTATTTAATTAATCAACTTAATTAATATCTTGTATTTAATTTATTCATAATAAATAAATACCACCATATTAATTTATCACTATAACCTTTATAGTCTCGAGATAAACTTTCCTTATTTGGTTATCATCTATAACCACATTTTAATCCGGCTAGATATTCTTATGTGTGTGACCCGATAGGCTTCCGAATATGTTGGCCGTAGACACAAAGTGCAAATTACGAAAATGCCCTTCATGCCTAACGATCACGGGATAGCGTCTAGCAACACACCGTGACCCCCAATCATCGGAAGAGTCAAATGCAATGACTACTACCTTTCATGTGAAACGATTACCGTGTAACTTACAATCCTATCGCTGTAATAATATCCATACGGTCGTTAGTCGAGTGTCAAAACATCAACAACCGTATCTTATAATCTGGATATCATGCTCTCTCGAAGTAACTCATTTACTCCCACTTTGCAAAGATTCACGAGAGTAAGACATTCCTTATAAGAAGGCCATTTCGGATATTCGATCCCAATCATAGGATACGCGATTCCCGGACGACCAATCATGTATACTCCGCGTGCTTCGATGTCATACCCAATCAACTACCGCATGATCGCCCCGTGGCTAGGGAAACCTCAATAGTGTCAAAGCATGACAATCCACACCGTGATGCCATGAAGACTCCGGTCTTAAGGATAATTACACAACCGTCACATAGTGTGACACTTATCCGTGTAAGTGGGTCGATCTAACGTACGCATTCTCCAATACACGTCCACGTACGGTCCAGTGTCTACACACTTCGATAGACGAGATCTATCCCTCGCCCTTAAAGACGAAGACATCTAATACGTGCTAGCTTTGTTCATACTATCAATGCCCCGTTTAATAGTACATCGGCTAGAGACATTTAAGTATCAAACTTATTAAAGTGATTAGAGATCTCATCAACCATAATCGCCTATCATGGTTTCTCTATCACGGTTTAATACCAAGGACGTTATCATATAACAATTCATAATTGGTTCTTTAAAAGAACATATATATGACAACGAGAAAAGCCATTTAATATATGTATAAGCATAAAGAAATAGTAGAAATGATCCGACCCGGTCGGATCCGGTCCAACCCGATTGGGTTTAGGACACTATTCCAACAGAATATGAGGTGCAAACGGAGAAACCAAAAAACTACTGACTGATCCACCAAACAAATTATATGGCTGTTGGATAGGTGGAGCACGACTACTTGAAGTTTGGTTAAGAGAATATTGAAACGGTTGGTGTGATTGCCTATTTATAACATTATAACTTGGAGGACCGAATTCAAACGGAGCAGAGTATTCACCAACCACTTCAACACGAACATGACTACTTGAAGGTTGATTTGAAAGATTATGACTTCGTGTGACTGGTTGATACCGAAACGGTTGGTCCGAAGCTTCACCAAGCCTTTGTGTAGAAACATGGTTTTCAAACCCACTACATCCATACTGTTGCTCGAACGGATTAAAATTTGGATCTCTAGGAAGTTCTTGTACCGGAGATGGGAAATTTCCAAGACTATAATCCGAATTATTGTTATCATCCGGAGCATTGCAATTTTGATTTAAATCAATGCCATCATCCTCAATTATCGGTTCATTGTTTGCCTCACTGGTGTGGCAATCACACAAAAAATTACATTTTTACTGTCAGATGCCGCTTTGATATAACCATTTAGTGTCTCGTCGTCTAATAGATCATCAAGTGGTATATTGCCCACACTACCATAAGTAAACAAAGCTTTTACGCCGAGCTTTGAATCAGACCGATCAATACCAAGCCTCACATGCAATTTATCCAACAACGCATTTCAATCTTATGTTCTTTCGGACAAATAATGAGAACATCGATCCATTTACATGATTCCACCGGTTATAGAGAGGATCGTACGTAAATTCTCCGTTGAACGAGACAACAATCATAGTGTTGCGATTATCTATTTTTTTTAAAACAATTCAAGTCATTATGAACTCATTCAATATCAACTTAGATAACAACTTAAAATGCATTATAGACATTTAATATAGTAATTCAAAACCCTACCTAAGCGAATTTATCACAAATAGAAACAAAACATACTTACACTAAACTCTAAGTGTAAGTGTGATCAATATTTCCAATAACAATGGTCTCTGAAACAGAGCCATTTTCAGTACCATTTTGGGTAGGAACAACACTCTTATCCACGATCAAACCATCAATATGGACAATTCCATTACTACCAACAACAAATTTCCCAACTTCTCAAAACTACAATACCAAATCAACAATACCAAAGTTTACTACAATCGAACAATACCAAAGACTTAAACACACTACTTAGATGTATAAACATTACATAAACAACCTATTTAAAACACACATTTCGGTTAAATACATATCATTACTACAATATAAATAACATAATCACTACTTAAAACACACATTTCAGTTAAATACATGTCATTACTTACACCAAACCCTAGTAATTAAACCCTAAACAATAACACTAAGAAAACACTTAAACACACTACTTAGATGTATAAACATTACATAAACAACCTACTTAAAACACACATTCCGGTTAAATACATATCATTACTACAATATAAATAACATAATCACATTGAGCACTTGAATTAAGACAAATTACATACCAAAAACTTACCCATTTGAGCACTTGAATGATGAAGAAATGGACTTGAAAGTTGAAGAAGTGGTTAGAAAATTGATATTAACTTGAATGACTCTGAAGGAATGAGAAAAATAGCCCGTTAATGTGGTGTATATTGAACAAGTGTCTTACAACAACATTAATTGCCATCTACCACTTCCAAACGTAGATAATAGCAATTTAAACGTAGAAATAGTACGTTTAAACGTAGAGAAATGCGTTTTAACCTACATTAAAACGTAGAGAAATGCACATTTAGTGTAACTTCCTAATTTATTGAATTACCTTACGTTTAAACGTAGGTTCCTTGCGTTGAAACGTAAGGATCCTACGTTTACAGCTATGGTTTGTGTCAGACGGATATGTGAATTCCTTACGTTTAAACGTGAGGAACCTTACGTTTACCTCAATTTCAATGTCAAAAAATGCATGACCTGATTTTCAAGTGTCAGGAATGACACAACCTTATTTTCCAATTTCTGGGCTAAATGTTGATGCCAGTTTTTTAGCTAAGACACGATGATGAAAAGGACAATGATGATGTCAATGGATGATTGTCTTTCTATGAGGATTTAGATGGTGGTTTTGAGGATTATCTATGCATAATAAGAGCTGAATCAAAACTTATGGATGGACCGATCAAAAATGAAACTGAAAAGAACGTGCAGGAGACGGTACCAAGGTCAAATATAAAGAAATTGAGGAAAACATGGTGCTCTTAAATGAACAAACCCGTTCACGAACAAGCTTATGCTCTACTCGTTAGTATGTGTGATCGTTCGTTTGTTTAACTCAACGAACCAAACTTGAACAAATATTTTATGCTCGTTTCCTAAACGTACAAATACTAGCTTACTCGTGAACGTTCGATTATGTTCCAGAACCTGCTTATATAGATAAATCAATGTACAACGTAATTTTAATTCATAAGATGATAAAAAAATTCTATTAATCTAATAAATACTCGCCCTCAAAAAAATCTAATGATACTCTAGTGTAATTTTATAGAATATTGATTGACTTTTCATAATTTTGTTATAACTATAATATTTGAATATTGTTTTGTATTTAGTTATTTATTAATTTGGACTTAACCTTTTATACCTTAACAAGTCAAACTCGAATTGAGATGCAAAAATATATGTAGCATGCCAAACTCGAACACGATTTCGAACAATTTTTTTATTTATAAATGAGCTGAGTTTGAACATAATTTTATATTGGTTTATTAAACAAACGTTCATGAACAAGCTCGTTACCTTAACGAACCAAGCTTGAACATATTTTTTTGTTCGTTTATTAAACGAACGAAACATGAACAAGCTCGTGACTTAAACAAACAAAGTTTGAAAAACTGATATTCGGTTCGGTTCGGCTTGTTAACAACACTAGGAAAACCATATATAAAAAAAATGGTATACCCTACCATTGAGGGTCCCCTCACCCCCGATTGAGGAGGAGTTAATCAGGTAACCTAGTAGCTCCAACATGGGCTGCCTATTATAAACCAATGCACTGAAGGGTGTTATCAATCAGAAATCAACCCCTTACGGGAATCGAACCGGCCGACCTCCAAACTTAAGTTCCAGTTTCGTATTACCACCCATGCCTTCACCACTAGGCCATATCCAGGGAATGGAAAACCCTATATAATATGAAATGCCAAGGGAGGTCAAGGTTAAAAAGGTAATTAATGTGGGAAAGAGAATTTGAGATTTTGGATTTAATGAATTTCTAGCAGAGATGCTTATATTTTTGAATATTTACTCAACATTAGATCGTACTATTAATATATTTTTTAGGAAAATGTTGTAGATGATTGCTTTTAATCTAATTTAGAAAAAATGGACAAGAAAAAAAGATAGTGGTTGGGAAGGACAAAAACGCGTCTGTTACTATATGTTACTACAAGTGTTGCTACATGTTACTTGTAGTTACGTAGCAACACATGTAGTAACAAACGCATTTTTGTCCTTCTCAACCACTATCTTTTTTTCTTTCATTTTTCTATTTTGTATCTTATTTTGTCTTTCTGGCCCGTCACCCCTATATTTTTCTCACAGGCTTTGTTGTTGAGAGGTTTTAATGAGTCGAGATCAATTGTTGATTGAGGTGCCATAGAGTTTACTAAGGTAAGTTTGTTCACATTTTGCATTTTCTATTCGGCCTTTTTAATAATAAATAAATAAAAATCCAAAAAATGGAGATTATGTTAAACTTGTGCATCATCATGAATGATGAGTTATTGATGACTTAATTATAATGGATGGTTTGTTCAAAAAAAAATTTATAATGGATGGTTTACATTAGGGAGTAGTTTCAATTTGTAAACAACACTTCTATTCGGCAGAGGACATGACGAGGACAAAAGGGGCCTTCACTTAGTTGTTTGGAAAGACATATGTCGGCCCAAAGTGCTTGGAGGCCTTGGCATTCGATCAACCCAAGACATGAACAACTCACTTCTTGCAAAACTTGTGTGGCAACTTTTAACTGAACAAGGAAAGTTGTGGGTGCAAATTCTAAGATCCAAATATGGCTCACCTTTCGTGGCACCCAAGCCAACCAGCTCTTTCATCTCGCGGCATATCTATTTTATTGTTGATTCCCTCCGAAATGCATCTGTCATGGATGAACACGGTAAGTGCAGTTGGGCCCTGACATCGACATGCAAATTTTCCGTAATGTCGGCATACTTCACCCTCCAATAGGCCGCTAATGATAATGCAGACTCTAAGCAAGCGTGGAAGCAGATTTGGTCGATTAAAGGCCCTATCCGTGGAAACCTCCTACTTTGGAAAGCTCAACGTGATGCCCTCCCTACGGCTGCCCTCTTTTATTCACGACACATCATTGAAGACGGGACCTGTGGCATATGTGCTATGTTTCTTGAAACTTCTTTTCACACGTTACGTGACTGTTACTGGGTCAAGAATATGTGGAAACAAGTGATCCACCAAAACTATTGGTCTCAATTCATGCCGGATTCGGATATAATTGCTTGGCTTATACGGTGTCTTAGAGTAAACATGTACAAGCACAATAATATCGAGTATTAGCATTTCCTTTATCGTGAGATGGTCCTCAACATTTGGTTATGAAGGAATCAAGAGATACACGAAAGCGATGCACATCGACCTCCAAAGTCGGTATTCATTTCGGAAGCAATCCGCAAAGCCCGAGAGCTTAGAATTGCATGGCCATAGCACTTGGTTTGCTTTTTGTAAATGATGGGTTTTTTCTTTGATTTGTAAATGTTGTACAATTTCATCTTTTAATAAAATATCCGGTTTTCGAAAGAACACTTCTATTCGGCATGAAAAAATTTGTGCCACAATAAAATTTGCACAACAAAATACCACAACAACATTTTTACCATTGATTTTTATGAGACTCATTTGAATTAATAGGTCTCACATAATAATCAATGATTCAAAAGTATATTGTTGACTTTGTTGTGTCAATTTTATTGTGACACTATCATTACTCATTTTGTATTGTTTTTTTTAACCGAGAATCGAATAGTGGTTTTTACGAGGAATTGAATAATCTTTTTAATTGTTATCCTAGGTATTTTCCGGTTTTTTTTTCTTTTTCTTTTTCTTTTTCTTTATAGAGAGATGAGATTATAATTTAAAAGTGTGTTGTTGACTTTATTGTGTCTATTTTGTTGTGACACTATTACTATTCATTTTGTATTGTCTTTTTTTTTAACCGAGGAAATGAAAGAATTTTTTAGAGAGATTGAGAGAAAATGACAGAAAAGATTACAAAATGAATAAATATGACACACTCATTTTTTTAGTTGTAAAAAGGACAAATAATTTCAGACGGACAAAATTACCCCTTTATAGAAGGGACGCGCGCATATGCATATCTTCGGTACTTCCGTTGGACCTTCAGGATTGGTTTTTTTTTTCAAACATCCGTAACTTTTGATTTACAACTCCGATCATCGAAATTGTTTCACCAAAATTCATATTTTTTTTCACTTTAATTTGAGCCCAAATACGATACCCTTCCGACGTAAATTTTGAAAGTCGAAAAAATATTTGTACTAACCGGAGCGTTTTTCTTATAAACGACCGTAACTTTTGATTTAGAACACCGATCATCAAAATTGTTTCACCAAAGTTCATATTTTTTTATCTTCACTTTGAGACCTCATTTGATACCTTTTCGACGTAGTATTTGAAAGCCGAATTTAATCGCAGCATTTATATTAACACAATATCAGTATCGGTAAACAGTTCAGGCTCATTTAAGTCTTAATTCAAGTGACTACTTCAAGGCACACATATCTGGCTCATATAAGGCTCATTTAAGGCTTAATTCAAGTGATTAACTATTAAGCCTATGTCAAGTTTATGTGGTTTTGATTGATAAAAGGAATAGCATATATTAACATGATTAAGGAGTGTGTTTATAACATGCAGGTTCAGTTCAAGATATGTGTATAAACAATATAAACTCAGATGAACACCAGCTGATATAAACAAAGGATGAACTAGACGATTACAGATAAAATCAATGTTCAGGTACAACAGTTCACATACAAATTAAGATATGCTACAGATCAATAAAACAGTCAGATTATACAAGAATATGCAGCAGAACATTCCAGCAGACTGTTAACAAACTCAGCAGATTAATAGCAAGTACATCAGACTATAGATTTAGTACAATTGGTACATCAGACTAAAAGGTAATACATAGAAGATCAATACAAGTCTGAAACAGTCTGAACTATCTGCTAAATGATATTCAAGTTCAAAGAACTAAATTATCATGCCCGGAAATCACAAGGTGCTGAATTACAAGTTCAGTAAGCCTATGAACTAGGCCTATCTATTACATGATGATACAATGTAGATCAAAAACCTCAGCACGCCAAGGCACACAGTAAGCCTATGAACTAGGGTCTATCTATTGCATTAAGGCACACAGTATCAGTATCAGTATCAGTACACAGTATCAGTATCAGTATCAGTATCAGTACACAGTATCAGGCTCAAAAGGACTTTCCTTTCGGTTTTTTGTTGCAAGGTCTATGTCCCCCGAGTCCTTGATATGAACTGGATGTCTTCTTACAGTTCAAGCACTCATATTTACTTCTTTTCGGAGCATGTTTCGATACTACTTTTTCTTTAGGATCATTTCTTTTAGGCCTCTTCTTGTTCTTGGGTTCAATCACATTAGGCCACTTGTTCTTGGCTCTTGAAAAATCCTTCGAAAGACGTATTTGATTCGCCTTTTTCAACACTTTCATCCAAATAGTAACCTGAATCAGAGCTTTCTTGCTTATTAACCTCTTCTTTACTATCCATTTTATTAGCTTCTGGAGTAACAACTTGAACAAAGACATGATTTCGAGCGATTTTCGTCTCAATAGAAGATGATTTAGTCTCTAAAACATCAGATTGATTGTCGGAAGATTCTACAACTGAATTCACCCCACCCCAGTTACTAGAATCCTTAGATAACATCATCAAACATATAGCCACTTCTTCTTGATCTTGCTCATCAATCTCCAAAACCAAAGAGGAAGAACCATTACCGAAGAGTATGGAAAATTGTAGTTGCTGCTAGCATATGCCTGGCATAAGTAAATTGTATGACATCCAAAATCAAATATCGATCTAGTGAAATAATTAATCTAGCAATTGACATTGTTCGATTCTTCTCTAAAGCTAAATGCCTTCAGCCCACAAACATGAAAATTTCACACAATTGTTCTCAATTGTAATGAATCTCTACTACAAAAAGGAAATCAGATTATTATGAGAGGTCATCATCACATGGTTCACTGGAGTCCCAATCAACCTCTGCTTTCAAACTCTGCGTTCATTCAAAATTAATTCAGTCAGTAAGAAAAAATATACTCTATAAAAAGACAAACTTTATTGGTTTGTTGTTTGAGGAGCAGTACCTGAAGCTGGTTGAATATAGAAAGCTCGAATTCAGGAACACTGGAAAGAGGCCCCACCATATTCTCAACAAAGATGGGCCCACCTTGTGGTACTGAAACAAAATTGTGCTCTTCTCCATCCAAAGCTTCCACAGACATTGCAATGGAGTTTCCGGCTACCCAGAACAGGGCAGAGCTTCAAAAATGATTCCCAGATACATGGCTTCCTGTGCGATGTTTCTAAGCACCTAAATCTGCATCTCGGCAAGCATTCTTAGGGTTTCAGGTGGTCAAAATCGTTTCCGTGAACAACGTCGGAGAAAGTAACCAAAACAAGTAAACCGAAGAAGATGAAGAAGAAAACACCATCAGTAATATTGTTTGATGAATGTTTTGCCATTACTGATTCACCGATGACAAACTCTTTTTACGATCAATTGGATCGATCCTTCTTCAGAATTCCTCCTCCTCCTCCAAAAAGAAATTGAATCAAGCGGAATTTCGACGGAATCAAATGTCCGTGGAGAATTTCTAAATCAGAAATTAGGGGAATATTACGTATAAGGAAGATTATAGGGAATTGAGGGTATTTTAGTCCGACTGAAATTATTTGTCCTTAATGCAACTAAAAAATTAAAGCTGGATTATCACTTAATTAAAGAGAAAAAAGTGGATTATAAACTAGTTTTTTCAATTTTTTATTATAATCAGAGTGGAATGAAAATCGAATATTGGTTTCATGGGGTTGTCATCCTAGGTATTTTCCAGTTTTTCTTTTTCTTTTTAGAGAGACGAGGTTGTTAATCGCAATGATGCATTGATACTTTGACCACTTATTTTTTAGACATGTTTATAATAAAAGCAATAAATACAAAAATAACCTTTTAGAAAAAAAAATACAAAAAGAATGAAATACTACGGTTCCAATTACCAATTTCAAAAAATAAAAAAAATAAAAAAAAAATAAAAAAAAAGTACTCTACAAACACAACGGTTCCAATTACCAATTAAAAAATTATTATTATTTCCCTCAAAAAAAATTATTATTATTTACTCTATTTTACCAATACTTTATTAGTAATCCGATTATTTTCATTACTGTTTCAAAAAAATTATTTTCATTACTGTTGCATTTTTTTTTTTTTTTTGGGGACAGGAATTACACTTGCATTAATCTTTTAAAATCTATGACACGAATCATTTTTTAAAAAAAATTCAATCAAAAAAACTTAGAATAATTTTCTTCAAAAAAAAAAAAAACTTAGAATAATTATAAAATCACTAAAATTGTCTTCATATGCAGGCATTATTGCGATCGTCGGAAGATTTGTCTGTTTTTAATTATTTAGCACGTGATTGTCGTGCTTTGTCCCTTCCACTTTTATATTTGTCAAACGCAATGATAATTTTTCAAAGCATTTATTGGCTAGACATATTGACCGTTTTGTTTGGGGAATAACTCTCCTTAAGGGAAAATTATCACTGCGACTCCTCTTAGGGAACCGTCTACGCCATGCGATTCCGGACCACATAATTTCCACACGCGATCTGTGTATTCCACTCGAAGCGTGGTCAAATCCTACCACGTAGACAGTTCCCTATTAGGAAGTCCCTACATTAAAACGACCCCTCCTTATGAGGTAATCTCATCTAAAATAAAATAAAAAACAAACGAATGAGACAAAGAGGCAGTGAATTCGGGACAGAAATTAGCTAAATCCTAATTTCACAGCTGAACCTCGGTCTCATCGACATCCTAATTTTTCTTCTTCTCCCTTTTCTTTTCTTTCCTTTCCTTTCCTTTCCTTTCCTCTTCTCCCCCTTAATTAATTAAAGCACCGCTTGTTTGTTTCTCATTCACAAATCTCAAACTCAAACACTTCTCCAATTCCGCATCCACCACTAAGAATTCCCTCGATTTCTGCGGTTGCATGCAAATCTTTGTCCTACCCATTCAAATTTGAGACACAATGCAGTTATCAGGAGGTGCTTTTTCATCCTGCAATTCCGTTCACGACGTCAATCAAGCTACCCTAGCTGTTCATTGCCGTAACCACCGTCTCTTTGATTATTCCGTCAATTCAGGTCGTCGTGCTTTAAACGGTGTCGTTTCGTTTTCATCTGTGGCGGTTCGTAAGGGTAGTCCGGTCCTTTGCTCTGCTTCTTCAGCTTCTGTGGTTACGGATGGGCAGGTGAATTGTAAGCAGGCTGTGATCGAGCCGCCGAGCCTTGTGAATCAGCTTAGGCTTGGGAGCTTGACGGAGGATGGGTATTCTTATAAAGAAAAGTTTATTGTCAGGTGCTATGAGGTTGGAATTAACAAGACTGCTACTGTTGAAACTATTGCAAATCTCTTGCAGGTAATAATTTCTTGTTCCTATTATCGTGGAGGATTTTGAAATTGGGAAAATTTTATTTCTTAAGTGAGCGATTTTGCTAATAACTAACCGGTCAATGCTGCTTGTGAATGTTGAGAATTGAGGTGTTCTGATTTGTTTTTTTTGTAATGTAACTGTGTAATTTTTGCAGCTTGTTTGAAATTTCAAAGTAAATTTTTTTATGCATATATATGCTTAATTCCAAATTTCCAAATTTTTACGCATACATTTCTGTTACTGTCTGACCAGAATTAGTCTTTGTTGCTGTTGTGTTGTATGGATTCTGTTTGGATAGTGTATTGTCATGATTTCTTGTACTGCTAAAAACTAATGAGAGATGTCAATTTGGTTGTGCATTTGTTGATGTTCTCTTGCAAATCCATTTTGATGTCTTTACTGCCTTCACTTGTTTGGGGAAGGGAATGGTATATATGACAGAAAGAAATGGGAGATAAAGACTCATTTTCTACCTGCGGTGTTGATTTCTATCACTTCGTGTTATTTATTCTTGAACTCCATACAGGAGGTTGGATGCAACCACGCCCAAAGCGTTGGATTTTCAACGGATGGATTTGCCACCACAACTACAATGAGAAAGTTGCACCTTATATGGGTGACTGCCCGAATGCACATTGAGATTTACAGATACCCTGCTTGGTACAACTCTTCTATCACGGTCCTCCAAAAGAAAATTGAATAAAATGCATCTGCGCTTAAACTGCTTTACAGTTTGTTATTTTACGTGTTAATCTGTCGAGCAGGAGTGATGTTGTTGAAATAGAGACATGGTGTCAAGGTGAAGGACGAATAGGGACTAGGCGTGACTGGATTATTAAAGACTTTGCTACTGATGAAGTCATTGGAAGAGCCACAAGGTGATTTCCTCATGTTTTTAGTGCTGCTTTCTCACTCTGCATCGAATATACAATGAACGGTGAAATTATTTTGGGAGCGGTTTTATGGTTTTTTGCCTGCTGCAGATGCTACCTATGAGAAAGAGTGTTACATTGTTGTTTAGTGGTCACTCTCTACTACTTTATCCTTCTTGTTGTTTGTATTCTACCAATATACTTCTAGAGGTTTCAGTGTTGGATGGCAGATTAAAGATCCTTCTGCTGAAAGTTCTCATCTTTTGACGAGAATAATCAGAACACAAACCTGAATAGTTTCTGGAATATAATTTGGTCAATATAATGAACTGATCATTTGTGCTTTAAAATTTTGGAAAAGTGTCATGTGGTTGTTTTCTTGTCATAAATCACCTCCTTTTCGGAAATTCGGCATCTAAGTTCTTGATTTCATTCCGCCATCCCGAGTGAGGTGTAAAAATGATGTGCTTCCTGTTTGTCGCGTAACTGAAATAAAACTACTACTCTCTTTTGCAGCAAATGGGTGATGATGAATATGGACACTAGACGTCTTCAGAAAGTCTCAGATGACGTCCGTGATGAGCATTTAATATTTTGTCCCAAAACACTCAGGTACATCTCTTGCATCTGAGATGTCCTTTACATATCCAGCATTTGACTTAGAGACTTGGGCCTTATTTGTTGCATCTGAGACGTCCTTTACATATCCAGCATCTGAGACTTATCTTGCATTTGACTTCGAGACTTGGGCCTTATTTGTTTCCTTTTTCTCAGGCAGAAAGTGGAATATAAGCATCCCTTTTTAGCACTGCAGATTCTTTCTGTGTGTGCAAGTCTATCTTGTGATCCTTGTTATGGCTTTATTGTCTTAACTTCACGTTGCTTTGAGTTTCCATGGATCAATTAATGAACTATTGGAACAAGAAATTTGCTTTAGTGATTTTCAAGATTCTATTGATCTCTTGGGAGCATGTGGATGTTCTCACTTGATTAAATCCAGCTGAATTATAGTCAAATGTTTTCTCCTCAGTCTAACTGTTGTTGACTTGCTGGCGTGTGCCGCGTTCTATGTTTATATATTACTCATGATGCCTTGATATAATTTCGTTTGCCATTTTGCATATTAGATTAGCTTTTCCTGAAGAGAATAACGCCAGCTTGAAGAAAATTGCAAAACTGCGAGATCCTGCCCTCCATTCAATATTGGGGTTGGTGGTAAGTTCCTTTCTTCATAAGTGTATTTCAGAAACTTCTTTTTCTTATATCTAACACGTCCGTGTTTGCAGCCACGAAGAGCTGATCTGGATATGAACCAACATGTGAACAATGTAGCATACATCGGATGGGTTCTTGAGGTTTGTGCTTGTATAATTTTTGAATACATGATACTTGTGGTTGTTTTAAACATTTTATCAATTCACAATTTGACAAAACAATTGATTTGTATGTATGTCAGAGTATCCCTCAAGAAGTCATTGATAATTATGAGCTAGAAAGTATTACATTGGATTATCGGCGGGAGTGCCAGCATGATGACGTTGTTGATTCTCTCACTAGTCCTGAACCTGATGATGATACTGCCTTTGAAGCTAATGGCTCTGTTCCTGCTGTAAAAGAAGAGCGCCGTAACCTGCTGCATCTACTGAGAACATCGGGTAATGGACTTGAAATAAACAGAGGCAGAACCGAGTGGAGGAAAAAAACTGCTAAAAAATGAGGTCTGCATTTGATTGAATATAAGTTAGTTGCTTTCAGGGATGATTATTGATGTGATTTGAACCATGTCTGAACTTCACCTGTCTCTGAACGGTTACTGACTGGATTTATATATCTTCAAAGAGTGTAAGATAAGTTTCCTAGTTCTAGAGTTCGTCTTTGATAGCAGTTTTTTTTTTATTTAAAAATTTGCTTCGTATTTTGAGCTCAAAGGGAAAATCGATCTCTATGTGAAGGAAGTTTGGCTTGTCTGAGTGGCCTGTGCTGTGAGGCGAAGGATGATAAATTTATTCGGTCATTCGCAAACATTTTTTTTGTTCATGTTTTCTACTTTTCAGATTTTGAGGGAACAGTGTAAAAGTAACTGGTGTGCAATAGTACTCTATATCAATATGTATTTATGTTTATATGTCCCGGTCTCTTATGATTTCTATTGTTTCTTTATTGCATTCATGTTCGTAAAGTTAATTTTATTTGATGTTAGCCTCTTTTTTTCTGTTTTTTTTCCCCCCTTTCCTATAGAGACATTAAACATGCCTTGAAATTGAGTCTTCGAGGGTCGTTCATGTCTTGAAAATAAATCCCTAACCCTATGGCTATGGTCAGATAGCATTCGCCATGAAGATCTTTGAGCCAATGTGAAAAAGATGTACATCGACACCTTTAGTATGTGAAAGACGGTAAACAGAAAATGATATGATATGATGCATATGATACTTTTTTTTTGGCATTTTTTTTTTTTATTTTAACGAATTAGTACTACTATTGAGACAATAAGGATGTATGAATATATTAATTGTGATTTCCTGTCTAAAAAATATTTTAAAAAAATAGTAGTAGTTCTACCTCCGTCCCACAATATTGGTCGTTTTGGGAGTTTTCACACAAATTAAAAAAGTTATTGAATGTCATAAATTTGAAGGTTAAATGTTAAAAATGCCCATTGATTGTCATTAATGTAGTAGTTGTTAAGTAATGAAAATTTTTGTTAGATTGATAATAAATTAGGGGTAAGATGAAGAAATGAGTAATAAATGTTGCATTAGTAATATAAAATGACTTATATTGTAGACAAGACAAAAGATGCAAAGTGACTTATATTTTGGGACGGATGTAGTATTATCGAGATAGAGAAGCTCTTGCCGGTTACGAAAATGTGTGGGTCACTAAATCATCTGCATTTTTGAATTACTATTGAAATAGAGAAGCTGTTGTCGGTAACAAGGAAAGTGGATTCGCGCATTAACCTCAATTGCAGAAAGGTAGTTGCCAATACTACTGCTCCTGCATTTATGGAGTTTGGGGGTTGGGATTCTTGTACGGTGACCGACCTTTATTTATGGGGGAAATACTTGTATAGTGTCTTTATTCGTGTGAAGATATCGTGTGATTCAATCTAAACCACATAGTTTCATTTTAAAATTGAACCACACGATAACTCCACATAAATATACTTATTATTTATGCATTTCCCCATTTATGGAGTGATCCGACATGACACCGTTCTGAACATGCACCGTAAAACATCAAACTGAAATGTGGTCATAATGGTGTCACGTCGGGTAACTCCACAAAAGGAGAAATTATGATGCAGCATGTTTGTGAAGTTATACTAAGTGGAGTGATTTGATTAATTCTTATGCATCTTCTCACACATAGTAGTGGTGTGTAGGAGTGATCTAAATGAATCATTTTCATCAACTTGATAACAACCTACAAATAACTGATTGTATTATAACTCTTCTCCTCCACAAATGAAGTCAACATACAAAACTTCTCGGGTAGAGAGGGTTGTGACGATACAATAATGAAATCGGGTGGAGAGGGTTGTGACGATACAATGATGAAATTTATGTACTACTACATGGTACTCCGGTTGTGACAAATTATAACGTCATTTTGAAATTTTCACAGTTTAAATGATAAAATGTCCAAAATATTTAATGAAAAAAGGCTCAAAATACTCTCAAGTTGTCATTAGTGTTGTTAGTTGTTAAATAATGAAAATTGTTGAACTGATAATAAATTAACGAGTAAAATAACGATTAATGTAATAAATACATCAATGATATTATGTATAATACATTATGGCAAAATACACGTGCGGATACACGTGTTTTAATTTAGTGAAATGATACATTTGAAAACAATATTAATTAATATATAATTTATTAAGTATAAATTCCTCGTAAAATATAAATATGTTATTATATATAATTATACAAAATAATCTTATGTTTTTGTTAGCATTTTGAATTTATAATTTCATGTACTCGATACGTTTAACACCCTTCTAAAGATAATAAGCATTCTAAATTTATAAATCTGTGTATTTAATATATATTGAGAACATGTTTTTCATAATTATCTAGTAAACATGTGAATATTTACAACAAAAAAAAAGTAAGCAACTTTTGTGATGTTCTTACTCTAAACAATTCATTATGATAAGTGCATTCAAAAATTATAGAATGTGTTTCTCAAAAAAATGAATAAATTATAGAATGTGGGTTTCATGTGCATATAATTTTATATGTTTATAATATCATAGATATGAATATATTTTAGTAATTGTAAAGTAACACTTATTAAACAAAGTAACATTTGAGATAATGATCAGTATATTTTAAACATTTGATGTATAAATCTAAGATTCAATTTTAGTTAGTATGATAGAAAGAATTGTGAATCTGTAGAACTTTATTGTCAGTTGTAAATGGATAGACATATACTTTAATCATTATAACTATCATTCAGTTATATTATAAGTTATATTTTCATCGTTCCTATTTAATTGACGAAGTTGCCAAAACCATGTATACCAGTCCAACATATCTCTCCTCATAATAAATGCGTTCCTATTTATAGAAGGATTATACAGCCTGGAATTACTCTTTGTCCCAATTTTACCTGTCATATTATCTTTGGATTAAACATGATCAACTCATCTTAAATGCCCTTATTTCTTTTCTTTCTCAAAATATCATCTCGTAAATCACTCGAGAAAAGACTTCTCATGAGGCATGAAATACTTTATATGATACATATGCAAAGCCATCTCTGTGGCCAAATCAAACAAATTAAACAGTACCTCAAATCTATGCAAAAAAAGTTCTCAAACAATCTCTAATTATCTTCATGTTATGAAAACTAAAGCTGATAAATTAGTCGACGGATCTGGATGATCTTGTGAATCTTATTTCAGACAATATGAGAGATGACTATAAAGACTTGGCTAGGGTGTTCAAACACGCGACACCCCTATTGATTTTGAAGAGCTCCAAGAAAAGATATTTAATTATGAGACTCTTCTGTCTAAAGATGCCACGGTTCACTTTTTCTGGTCTTGCTACAACTCATTTGGCCGTACGACATCCCTCTCCCAGTGCTGGTTCGTTTCCACGTCTTACTATTCCTGATTCTTGGAAACATGCACAAAATACTTTCTCTCATGCAGTAGCCTCGAGTTTTCACCCTAAAAAACCCTACTTGGTTATTTCCAGTGTGGAAAGTGCAAGGACATTCAGTGAAATGGCGCAATTCTTACCAGGTTCAACCTCATACAAAATTTTCTCATTCAGTCCAGTCCTCCAACATTGCGTCCTCTTCAAGCACATTTGGATGCTATGTCATCTTCTCTATGGCTTCTTGGTAGTGGTGCCATGCATCATGTTTCCACTGATCTCAAATATTTGGCATTACGCATGCCTTATTCTGGCAATGAAGGCATCGTGGTTGGTGATGGAAATAATATTTCCATCACACACAGGTTTTATTTTTCTCTCTACTCCTTTAAAATAGTTTATGTTTGACGATATATGAAATCCTCTGGGTTACAATTAAGTTGATATTCGGGTAAATGTACCTCTAGGTGATGATCCAAATAACTTTTTGAGTGGATTTGAGAGGGGGCCTTCAAAACACACAAAAATGTGAAGGGTCGTGGAGCTTGCCTTCAGGGGATACTCTGGCGCTCAAGTCAATATTTTGAATAGAGGAATTTCTATTAAGACGGTAAGCAGGAATGTATAGCGATCATATTACGTGTGTACCTTGTAATTGAGGATGATGATACTTTATATAACACTCCTTCGTAGGGGGTGAATTATGATGCAATGAAGTCATGGTTAAGGGAGTTTACCATGTATTGATGTAATGAAGCCTGCTATGGAGCAGTTAGAGCTCAGGCTATAACGGAACATGAAATTTCAAAGCCATCACTATATCCGTTACTATTGTGGAGTAATATCTGCGTGAAGTCCGGAACATTCATTAAAGAGAATGTAACCGTTGCTTGAGGTCAAGGATTGTATTGATCATAAATTACTTGGGTGACTTGCACGACATCGGTAATAAGGGACCGTAGACGTCTTGCATCTTGCCGATTATGAGGGACAGAAGGTGATATATGTCATGTTGAACATATGATGACCTACATCATGTCGGATGATGATATAATGATGGAGCTTGCTGGTTAAGGCCCGATATCGATCTGAGCTCATGCCATCCCATATGTTGACATGTCATTTATCACTCTATGTGAGGCATGATGAGTGTTGCGTGTACAGTGAACTGCTGAACTCGTCTTATTTCTTCTCCTTCTCAAAATATCATTCCGTTTATCACTCAGACAAAGAATTCTTCATGAGGCATGTACTACTTTATATGATACATATGCAAAGCCCTCCCGTAGACAAATCAAACAAATTAAACATTACCTCAAAAACCTATGCAAAAAAGTACTTAAACAGTCTCTATTTATCTTCATGTTGTGAAAATTTAAAGCTGATGAATTAGTCTCCGGATCTAGATGATCTTGTGAAACTTATTTAGGACAATTTGAGAGATGACTATAAAGAGTTGGCTAAGGTTGTTCAATCATGTGACACCCCCATTGATTTTGAAGAGCTTCATGAAAAATGAAGATTAATGTAGTAAACACATCAATAATATTTTAAAATGATTTATATTCACGAGATTTTGAATCACAGTTAGTGAAACAATAACCAATTTCCACACAACTTAATTATTCATAAGAAATATGCACATAGGCAAATCAATTATTTTTTCTCCTTTGTTTCGTACTTAATGAGCTAGAAATCTCTACTTTTTTGCAAATTTGAGAGTGTTTCAATTAACATTGACCGTGAACACACGAAAAAAAAAAAAAAACCATAGAGATTTGTAAATGTCCATATGAACATTTTTGCCACTAATTGTAATTGGAAAATGCAACTTTGTAAGTACAAAAAGATCAACAGTCTAAAAATTATAACATTAGTCCACAAATCATGTCTTCTGATGCCCATAGCATGTAGCAGACATGTGATCAGTACAACATACACAATAAAGTATTCAAATACCAATAGTTTGACTTCATGGTACAAAGTATATTCCTTAAATTAACTACTTTCCAACAACAACAAAAAAATTACAGCTTATTCGAGCAGAATTACACTGTTACAAACTCAGGCATGACAATGATACAGAGGAGAATAAGCAAAAACCTTAAGAACAGCTGGTGGCCGGAAGATACACCCTTATAATATCTTTGGGTGTGACTCTCCTCCTACAAGTTGGGCACTTTTTCTGTGCAGCAATAGCGGCTTTTATGCACTCCTTACAGAAAATGTGACCACATTTAGTCGACATTTCCTCAACTAATGGACCCATGCATACAGGACAATTGAACGTAAGCTCCTTGGGTGGCGGTTGTGATTCTTGTACACCAACACCTGCATCCGTCCCCTATCACGAAGAAGCATAAAACATGGTTCACGTCAAACGGAAAAATTCAGCTAAGAAAATTGAAACATACAAAACCATTTGTGTAAGCAAAATACCGCAGAGTTGGCACTAGTTTCGAGGTTGATAAAAATGCCAGAGTTTATAGAGGTTCTTCTGCGCTTTTGAGTACCTGCATATGGACATTTTCTTGGCAATTAACAGCTACACAAGCCATACGGAAGAACCAGAATAAATAATATATTGAAACAAGGCCATCCTTATTCCCAGGGAAGGACTGATAGACTCCCACCAAAAAAAATGCTAAATTCTTAACAGTCGACAAATAAACCAGAAGAAATGTATACGGAGTACTAAAAGAAAACACAAGGAACAACTTTTCATACATCTATAGATATATTGAAACACATGGTAAAAGGTACCGATAGCAATACCGTGGTAAACAAGAACTTCAAACATAGATTAGAAACAGTGTAGTTTACCTCAAACCTAAGATACTAGGAAAGTATGCCGACAGTAATATGAGTACCAAGTACAACAGAAGGCCCATTAATCCACTACTCAAAAAACAGGTTTCAACTTTCAAGACTATGATTAGAAACCAGAAACCCTACTTAAACCCATACAGTAATGACCCTTGTAAGGATAGACCATAATTGTAGACTCAAGATCGAAATAATCAAGTAAACATACAAAATTAAGATAACACTGAAAATGACAAGATGGCTACAACATACGCAAATAAAATAAAACAAAATTACCTAAATCCACATCCACAACACGAGCTCGTCCATGGTTCCTTTGAGACTTGTTTTTAGCCTGTGATTAGAAATAGTTTGGAAAGAGAGCAGAGGCAGCAGTCCAGATTTTGTTAAAGACTCATTTCATTCAAGTGATATTGTTGGGCACCACAGTGTACATAAATAAAGAGAAAGAAACACACCAGAGCCACTAACAAAGTGAAATGTGTAATACACATGACAGTTGTCACACTCATATTTACTCTACACTACATACAATAATACTACTTAGCAGGTACCTCCAAAAACTTTAAGTTGTTTATACTCAGGCTTGTGTTTGAACAAGATTTCAAAAGGAGTATAGTTATTTAAGACTGGTGTAGGCAACATATTAATGATTCTAACTGCATGTTAAAAGGCAAACCACCAAAGTTTGAGAGGCATTAATGCCTGGGTCAGAAGGGTTAACCTCCACTATGTGCCTCTGTTTTCTCTCATCTCTGTCATTCTGGCCATGAGCACGAGGGACATGAACGTCTGAACATAATTCCAAGATCTTTGAGGTGTGGTTCAAAGGTTCTGGCCATTGGTTCCAGTACCAAGTTTGGAAAGAGGAGCAGAGGCAACATACTAGATTGTTAAAGATTCATTTCAATCAAGTGATAGTGTTGGCACCACAAAGTACATAAAAAGAATAAAACACACCAGAGCCACTAACAAAGTGACATGTGTAATACACATGTCACACCCACATTTACTCTACACTACATACAATAATACTACTTAACACTAACAGAAATAAGGCTTAAAACTGATTATGATTATAGAGGCAGTCCAATCAATTACAGATATATACGTGTGATGAGTTTTAAGGGAAACAATGAGATGACAACACAAAATCAACTAAAGCCAAATCCATACATATATATAGTTTAGTCTTATTTCAAAGGAGCATAGGCACAACGGTAAAAGTTATTGCCAAGCAATCAAAGGTCGCGGTTCGAGCCACGGTATCAGTCTCTTGTATAAGGTAAAACTTCATACAATAGGCTTAATACCCTTCGACCTCTGGCCTCTGCTTGGGCAAGATGGTTCCATGCACCGAGATGCCTTTTATAGTTTTTTTCGTAATTTTTAAGGGGTGAGGAGGGGTGGAGCGATATTGGGGTCAAAAACAAAAAGCGCATACCTCTGCAAATGCCCTTGGAGACGATACAATGACATCATCATCATCAAATGCATCAAGATCAATCGGAGCAGTTGGTGGCACACCAACTCCTGGAGCTGCAACTCCAAACTGAGGGTTAGAACACATTGAAGTGGCCACTTGATCAGGATTGTCAACAGGTGGATCATTATTAAGGTCAAGATTTAATGCACTTCTCCTACTTCTAATTGCCCGGGAAGACCTTGAAGGTGGCATTCTACACTCCAATATACTTGATCTTAGAAGTTTGAGATTTCCCGTCAAAGAGGGCAGAAAACAGTTCCTGCTTAAAGTGAGGACAAAAAAATGAATCTCAGCAGTTGAACAAAGTCCTCTAAGAACACAGTCTTGCTTTTTAGAATTATCACTCCAAAAATACAACTGATATCACTGACAATGCTTGTATCATCAAACCTCAAAATTACAACTAAAGGTACCACCTATGAGCAACAGAATTTTCAATTACTTGTGAGTACAGACTTTGACTATTTGTGTGTGCCTAAACAATGCTATATTCCCTGCTTCAAAAGCCTTTATCGTGTACATGAAATCGATCAGCTTAGTAACAAATATAGATGTCACAAAAAAACTAACTTAAGGTGCTTTGATTGATTATATACTCATAGTTTTGAGTAATGATTACATACATGGATGTACAGCTTAGTGATACATGTTACATAAGCACATTACAACTAAACCTTTAAGTCAAGGTTTTGACTTCAGAAATTGTCACCTAATATGCATCTGCTATTAAACAAAGTTGATTAGTCATTTGGGATTCTACTGTATTTCCTCAGCAACTGGATTTCATATGCACATTTGACACCTAAAATGCATCTGCTCTTGAAGCAATGAAGAGCAAGTAAGTCGTAAGTGCTAAAAAAATGTTATATTTTTGATAGAAACTGCCCAACATATTCAAATCTTCATACAATTACAACCTCCCTAACACAATTACAATTTTAAGATTCACAAACTGGGTCTAAACATCACTTGAGCCTAAGTAAAAACATGGTATAATAAAGGAGCACTTTACCAATCACAACGAAATTGTAAAAATCACAACCAACTGATGCTCTAATTAGATCCAAAATGATGGAGAAGCAATCTTTACTACCTGGCATGATTTTATTACAAGAATAGCGGCAACCACAACAAAAGGACCGAAAAACATACGCAAATATTCGAATTAAAATAAAACAAGAAAATTAAATTTGAATTAATCGAAAGCAGAAATATAGAATCTGATATCAGGAAATACCTTGCAAAATTACTAAAACCTTGAGATGAAAATCACCACCGGACGCAATCTAGGGGTTTTTTCCCTTTCAAAATGAGAAATGCTTAGAGAGAGAAAAATGAAAGGGGATATGGAAAGATGAATAAGAATAGTAAAAACAATATAATTATAATAGTAATGTAATAAATAAAAAAACCGTCTTGTTGTCCCCGGTAAAAAGGAGATGGGAAAGTTCCATGATCTGGTTTCTTTGAGCAGGTTGATTAGACCAAAAATTTTATTTCCCTCCAAAATTTGACTTTTCTGCTACAAGCGGTAACTTTTCAGTTTTTTTTTTTTTTTTTTTTTTTTTTTTTTTCTCTCTCTCACAACAAAACTGTGGTTTTATAATAAAAAAAAAAGGGTCAAAAACTCAAAAGTACATAAAATGGACTTATTGGACTTAGAAGGACAAAAAAAAATCTGTTGGACTTATAAGGACACAAATTAGATAGATAGACTCAAATACCCTTAATGAAGGAAAAAAAAAGGGGAGGAGGCGTTCATGCGTTCAAGGTTTTTTTTTTTTTTTTTTTTTTTTTTTTTGAACTGATGTATTGACCATTGTCTCAGGCGTTCAAGTTTTTTTTTTTTTTTGTATTGACCATCGCGATACAATGACCACCCCCGATACATTGACCACCGCGATTCAATGACTACCGCGACGTATTGACCACTCCGGTGCATTGACCACCTCGTTGCAATGACCATCCTGATGCATTGACACCGCGACGCCCGATGCGATGACCATCGCGATGCAGAGACACCGCGATGAAGTGACACGGCGATGTAGAGACACGGCGATGAAGCGACACCGTGATGCAGAGACACCGCAATGAAGTGACACCGCGATGCAGAGACACCGCAATGCAAAGACACCGCATTGCAGAGACACCTCGATGAAGTGATACAGCGACGTAGTGACCACCCGCGATGCAGAGACGCCTCAATGAAGTGACACCACGATGCATTGACCACGCCAGATCCATTGATCACCTCGATATAATGACCACCTCCGATGCAGAGACACCACGATGCAGTGACCAACCCAGATACAGAGACACCGCGATGCAGTGACCACCCCCGATGCAGAGACATCACGATGTCATAACATTTGACGATGCAGAGATATCGCGAATAAGAGACACCGTGATGCATAGACACCGCGATGAAGTGACACCGCATTGCAGAGACACCACGATGAAGTGACACCGTAATGCAGAGACATCGCGATGTTATAACATTTGACGATGCAGAGACACCGCAATGCAGAGACACCGCATTGCAGAGACACTGCGATGCAGAGACACCACGATGCAAAGACACCGCATTGCAAAGACACCGCGATAAGTGACACCGCAATGTAAAGACACCGCGATGCAGTGATCACCCCCGATGCAGAGACACTCCTGATGCAGAGACACCGCGATGAAGTGACACCGCATTTATGCAGTGACATCAACAATTTATGCAGTGACATCGACAATTTATGCAGTGACTTCGACAATTTATGCAGTGACATCAACAATTTATGCAGTGACATCGGCAATTTATGCAGCGACATCGGCAAACAGATATACAATGACATTTGATGAAGCTGTGCTGAAGACCGGAAACCGTATGAATGTTGGCACGAACCGTGGCGATGCACATGCCTTCAAGCTAGATACGTCGGAAAAAGAATGTGTTTTCAACTTATTAATGTGGTGCAAATAAAAAATAAATAATACAAAAATACTCCAGCAAAATATATAAATTATTGAAAGGAAGAGACGCGAGAAGCGAGAAAGAAAACAATATATTGAAATGTTCCAAGTGACAAAGCAACTGTTTAAGGGAAGTAACCATTTTCTTCCAATTTATAGTGATGAATTTACCGTGGAAAGTAAATAAATCCTACTCCAGAATATTGTTTGAATGAGTAAGGTAGTGGAAGGGTGGTTGAACTGAGACTGATATTTGTACGATTGAAGAGTAAAAATACAATCACACAAATTACAACTTTGTTCATTCTCTTAAAGACACAAGAACTGCTATATGTCAAGTGCAAAACTGCAACGTATTAATATAATATCCGTAAATCATATACTCAGTATTCAAATAGGTGCATCTACTCATTTATGTATACATTGGATGTAATGCTTTAAACGCCCAACTGCAACGTATTTTAAACAGTTTAGTATACAAAGGAAATGAAAAGGTTCAAGGTTGTACTGCTAAGAAAAGTGCCTCACATCCATTTAAACAATTTCAATTGAAGCTGTTTGTATGTATGCATAAAATGACAGGAACATATAAAAGCTAGCTAGCAAAAATGACAGGAATCGCATTAAGTAACAGAAATGTAGGAACAAACCAAAACAACCAAATTCAATAATCAGGGGGAACCAAAATCAAAAGGAATTACTACTTCTGTAAGAGGCAAAAGCAAATAACAAGATTGAACAAACCCAAAATCTACACAAGAGAGACTATTGTCACGGATTTTATTAACACAAAACAAACAAGTAATAATCCGGTTAACCTCAAGTATAAGGATCGTAGTAATAGCGGTTAATGCCGGGTCGATCTTACGGGAACTTGAACAATTGTGATTCCTAGTTTTTGTCTAACATAAACTATGTCACGAAACTAATCTAAACGAATAATAAAACGAACAAAACCGAAAATAAAACTAGACGAGAGGATATAGTCCAAAGCTAGGAAGACTACGGGTTGCGAACCTTTAACTAAACTAATCTAAGATGCAAATAAAAGTAAACTAACTAAACAAATTCAAGTTTTTAAGGATTTAAATCAAATGTATAACGAACAAACGAGGATTGATCCACCTATCCAACAAGCATTGATTTCCTATCTCGATTATATTGTGGTTTTTTATCTAAGTTGTGATTCACCTTATCTAAATATGAACCCTAATTCCTTAGAAAATTCATCTATTAATCCATTATCTTCCAATGCAAGATTAACGCGTTTTCTAACCAAAGGTGTAAACTTTATGTTTATAATCTAGCAATTAAACCTATTAACTTCCGTTAAGATAGATTCAAATACTATTCCTATTCATGGTGATCTAAGGTTTATAAAGATTTCCATCAACAATAAACAATTGACACATGCATATCTTCCGATATAAGAGCAATTAAACACAGTAAACATGAATAAAGAAACAACCTTTAATAAAAACTCACAGTATAATCGATGAAAACGAAATCAACAATTGTTGGATGGCTTCACAATACTCGTTTGATGAAGCTTTTAGCTTCTGAACATCTTCAGCAACTCAAAATTGCGAAACGAGTGCATAAAAAGTAACTAATTTATTCTAGATCTAAAGTGCATAAAGCGAAATAAAAGGAAGAAAAACGCAGCCTAAAGCCGCCCCTAGGTTTAGGGTTTCGAGTAATGTGTATATGGTATCTTTAGGGTTGAGAAACTGCCGCCTATATATAGATTTTCAAGTCGGTTCAGCAAAGTCGGCTACTGGACGCCCGTCTGGATCCTTGAACGCCCGTCCACTCTTCATACAAACTTCGAATCGGGCCGAGTCATGACCAGACGCCCGTCTTGCCAGCGTCCACTCCAGCGTCCAAACTTTCTGAATCAAAGATATCCTCCTGGACGCTCGTCCGAAACGATAGACGCCCGTCCGCTGGACGGAGATTCTGGACGCCAGTTCAATACGATCGAATTCTGATTTCTTGATCTTTATCTCTTTTATCTCTATCCCATCCCTTCATTATCTCTTTTATCATCAATTAGCTCGAACTTAATCAACTTTTGATCATCTTTTGAGCCTCAAACATGTATCTATAACACATAAAAACATCGCAAAATGTAATAATGTCCAAATAACCATAAAAATCATAATTTAAACACCAAAATTAACCTATTTTGCGAATAACTTATTTAAAACCTCATTTACTCAATAATTCCATTAAACATTCGTTTCTTATGCAAATTAATACAAATACGGGAGAAAATACCATAGAATATAGCGTTATAAATCGTATAAATTCACCCTTAACAACTATCTAAATTAGATATGAGCATCATTTTATCTCTTTCTGTCGCCGATATAAATTAGACTTTCCTTGTAAAGATAAACAGGACCCATTGATGCTTTAAGGAGATCAGATAACACTAAGTTCCAATCTTTTATTATTCAACAGTATTTAGCCATAAGTAACGGGAATCATCAATGGGATTACAACTCCTTAATTTCATTCTCCATACCCAGTTTGTTTGGCCATTTGCCACCCGGATCAAAATTCTCAATTAGAATCTTACTCAACCTCCCAGCATTTGTCCCATGTATGTTTAATTGGTTGAGGAATTTTGTCGAACAGGTGGTAGGCATGGTCCTTTTCACACTTTTTGCTTGATCAATGTTTTGATACAACCAGAGTAATGAACATAAAAAGCTTTTTCTTTAAATACCTCGGGAACCTCTATCTCAAGTATTTATAATGTACTGTCTATAATAATTTTTTTTGAGCTTGAGCAACGTATCTAGCTTGAAAACGAGACAGGGAAGGAGGAGGAGGAGGAGAAGAATATATCGTATGGATTCTCATATTTTTTTGAAAGGTAAAAAAAGTTTTCATTTTTTAGGAACTAAAGCATTTTATTCAATCAAATCCGGGAAAAAAAGTTTTCATTTTTTTAGGAAAAGCATTTTATTCAATCAAAAAAACAGCGGTAGTAACATCATTTGGTGTTGTGTACCCATGAGACAACACCGAGTGAGTCTCAGTCGACACATAATCTTGCTAGAAAATGCGCATGGACATTTATTGTACGTCGAACAATAGAAAAACGCATTGAAATAAATTTTGCAACTTCCACAAAACAGTAATTGCAAAAGACGGCCAAACGAGGAGAAGTCCTCCTCCCAACACGATAGACGTTGAATTAGGAGCGGTTGCAGAATTTTTGACATGGGTCAGAAATTTGTTATAAAAAAATTCGTATCACACATATATTTGGATATTTAATTCTATAAATGTAATTATGTGACAATAGATAAAAACAGTGGGTCAATACATAAAAATAAGGGGGTCAAATTCACATGTACATAATATTTTTATTTTAGAGGCTCAGCCACAAACCCAATATCCAATGTAGAGCCGCCCATGCGTCGAAGACAAGTCGATCAGACAATCATTTTCCACAATCAACTGAGTCAGCCCTAGTTGTTGGCCCTCCACCAAAGCGAGAAGGATCGCCCGCAGATCCAAAAGTTATCAAAATTGCCTTCACATTTTCCTTTGATTTTCTATATAGCACCTCCATTTTTCTCCTCTTCAAGTTTATAGAACACTAACTCCAAATCCTTTTTTTCTATCGATCTAAACTGGTTAAAGTTTTAAAAGTAAGAAAATACATAGTGGCGTAGAGATTCAACAATATGATGTAAACACAATTAACCTTCCAAGAATTCAAGAAGAAGCAATTAGTGCATTAGAGTTTCTAAATGTTTTTTTTTCTCCTTATATCATATGTAATAGAGATAAAACTAAAGGACATCTAAAAAAAATCATCTTCACTAACATCCCTTCTCTAAAAAGTTTGGGGTATGAACTTTTTACATCCCAAACACATTTAATTATAAAAATAAAAATGCCATATGTGTAAAGGTAGGAGTACATAGTGAGTACATAGTGTGTATGAATAAGAAAATCCTCGGTCGCAAGACCACAAAGCCGTCATCTCATTCTTCCTCTTTCTGTCTCAGAAATCTACCGATTTAAGAATAAGAATTTGTCACTTCGCCTTAAGATGCAAACACAAATAATCACTATTTGGTTTTTTTTTGGCCTTTGTCTTTACTTTCGAATCGCCGTGGCAGCATAACCATTTCATTTCATTTTTGTCTGATTTTTCTACATATACCCAAGATTGCAAGGAAATTTATTATTTGAGCAGTTTGTACGAAAGACGGTTGTCGATGGTTTCTTAGACAATTCATGGCGGATAAAGCTGTTGGAGATGGTTGTTTGTGATTGGTGAAATCAGTTCTTTTGTTTCTCCCCGCCAAATTCAAGTATACCAAACTTGAAACAATTGGAAAGTGTATATATCTTAATATCGTGTAATTTATATTGTTACCTCTGTAACGTCCCCAGACCCCGGGCTTGGTAGCGTTAAATGAGTCATAAATGACCGGGTCAACTGCTTAGGCCGTCGTCCTCGCTTGGTCTAAAAGGGCTAACCCGAGTTGACAAGTCCTCTATGTCTCGCACTTATATGGGGGTGAGCATTCTACAATTTTTCCTATGTGGCACTTTACATTCTCCCCCCCCCCCTATAAGGGACTAGCGTCCTCACCAGGACGGCCAAGACTGTTCCCGAAAATCGTCCTTACCAGAGGTAACTAGAGGCCATCCTTACACCGTCTTCTTGTACGGTGCAGTGCATAGTTCCGTCTGATATCATTCTATAACGCCCCCAGACCCTGGGCATGGTAGCACTAAATGAGTCATAAATGGTCCGGTCAACTGCTTAGACCGTCGTCCTCGCTTGGTCTAAAATGGCTAACCCGAGTTGACAAGTCATTTACGTCTCACACTTATATAGGGGTGAGCATTCTACTATTTTTCCTATGTGGGATTTTACATACTTTGTACTTACCTCAAATGCATTGTTTTTCTATGTGTTTGGGGGAAAGAAGATGAACAGGTAGATCCAGAGTTCAAGGAAGACTTTGATGACGACGTTTGAGGACGCCGAAGTTGAAGCACTTACTTTTGTTCTTTATTATTATATACTTGACTTGTCGTTTCTTTGGGAACTTTGTAATTTCCTTTTAGTATACGTTGGAGGTTTTCGGACGTTATACGTTTCGTTTGGTTTTCCAATGTATTAAATGTTACATTTCTATAATTACATATTGAGTTTATATTTTGGTTTGTTTGGAAAAAAAATTATACCCGAATCTTTTGCTTCCTTTTTTCTTAACTCGATATGACGTAGTAGAGGCTGATATATAATATGAGATTTATTTTATATTATACGTACCGAACGTTCTTTTTCCGGATAAGGACTCGGTGTCCGGGAACGGGGCGTTACAACCTCTTAGACAAAGTGTGATTTTCTTTGCTTCGTTAAAACGAATTGTAAGGACACTCGTCTTTTTTTATTAGACCTAGGTAATTACAATGGAGAATTTTGAGCATGCTTGGCTAAAATCTTTTGTTAGAAGATTATGTTAATTCATTAAGTTTTATTACCTAAGGCTATGTCAGCCATTTTATTTCCCACTTTCACATGATTTCCCATTACTATAGTAGTTTTGTTGGTTAAAGCAATGATCCCGTGTTTCCTATTTTTTAGGAAGTGTCTTAGTGGTTGGTTTTCTACTCCTTGTATATATATGATTGTTCTATCAATGAAATTTTCAAGTTTTCCCAAAAACTATCTCTTCCATAAAAATTATTAATGGTATCAGAGCCATATTCTCAACAGCAGTTGGAGAAAGATCAATGGCCGAAACAAATTTTGTTCAGGCTTCCATCCCAAGGTTTGATGGACAACATTATGATCACTGGAGCATGTTGATAAAGAAATTCATGTGTTATAAGGAGTACTGGACCATCTTTGAGCAAGGAGTGGTTGAAACAGCAGGCAATCCACCCCCAACTGAGGCTCAGAGAGCAGATTTGAGAGCAGAAAACTCAAAGATCTGAAAGCCAAGAACTAATTGTTTCAAGCAATAGATAGAGCCATCTTGAGACCATTCTCAACAAGGAGTCATCAAAGGATATATGGGATTCAATGAAGAGGAAGTACCAACAAAATGCCAGAGTGAAGAGATCACAGCTACAGGCCTTAAGAAGAGACTTTGAAACCCTACAAACAAAGGGGGGTGAATCTGTCTCAACTTATTGTGAAAGAACCGTGGAAATCTGCAATAAAATGAGATTTCTTTGTGAGAAGATGGAGGATGTAGCAGTTGTGAAGAAGATTTTGAGGTCTCTAACCTCAAGATTTGATTATGTGGTGTGTTCCATCGAGGAATCCAAAGACATTGATGCACTATCTCTTGATGAACTACAAAGTTCCTTGCAAGTTCATGAACAGAAGACGAGGAAAGGATCAACAACATCAAATGAAGAGCATGCCTTGAAGACCACTGCCTTTAATATCAATTATAGGGGCTGGGGTAGAGGCAGAGGGAGAGGTAGAAGGAGAACATCCAGAAATTCTGACAATAGGGACAACTCTCAGTCATCCAAGAATGGAGAGGGTAGAGGCACTGCAAACAAAAAGAATGTTGAATGCTTTAGGTGTCACAAATTTGGACACTACCGGTCAGAGTGCTACACCAAATTGCCAGCAGACAAAGGAGAAAGGGACTCAACATAAGTTCTCACTTTGCTGACAAAGAGGAGGATGAGACTCTGCTGATGACTACACAGTGGTATGTTGACATAGGATGCACTAAACACATGTGTGGTAATTGCTAGATATACAAGACCCGATCAGATCTGATTCACAACACCGATCGAGACGCTCGATCATGCACATCGGAAGTAACGAATTAAAATTCGTTTTTTGATTTTACCACGATATGATTCGCATAATAAATTAATCTAACTACAAGAAAGTTGAAGATTTACCCAACAGAAGATAAGCCGTGATCTTCCGGATTGTATCTCCAAACGACGACTGGTGGACGTCGATCCTCGTAGTAGAGCCTCCTCGAATATGCTCAAAAAAACCCTAGTTTTTCTTCTCCCAATGACTAGAACAAGAAACTAATTTTTTCTCTTCTTTTGGATGAAAGTGGCGCAATTTTTTGTGTCTATTGTGTTGGGAGGAACTCTCTTTATATAAGCTAATAACCAAATAGTTTGAGAGTTTATCTTATACACACATATTTATCTTTTCATTAAAGGAAAAATAAAACATTTATCCGATTAGGAAAACAAATTTCCTATTTATCCAATAAGAAAACCAATTTCTTATTTATAATTATTTAGCACATAAATAATTATATTTTCCACATTATTAATTAGGAGAAAAATTTCTTTTCCCAAAAACAAATAAAGTGGCGCCATTTTTATGCCAATTTGTATAATAGAAAATTTCTTTTCTTTTACATATTATTTACCGAATAAATAATATTGCATATTCATTAAATAGACCAACTATTTAATTTATTCTCGAGGTTCTACAAATCGAGAAAACACTCGCGTGTTAGGAGCCAACTCGGGGACCATGGACCTATAATCAATAGCTACAATAAATTGAATAAAATATTCATCGAACATAACATTTCTACACAACTTATTAATTCCGGAATTACGTCCACCATAAATCCCGAAACTGAAATATATCGATTATAGATATAACTTATTCTCAGAAAGTCGAGTCAATAAGTGTCCATTGATATAACATTACATATAGACTAACCTCAATAGACTATCCGTAATGAAGCGAGAATGTTTCCGTAAACCTTCTTCATCACATCTTATCCTCATTTACCATCAACCCATTAGTGATCAATTAGTTCATGACCAATATGAACTCGGCCGATCGATCAGTTTCTAGGATTGACAACTAAGGGAACTATCTTTCTACTTCCCGCAGGAAGGAATGGATTCCGTATATGAGACACACACTTCTCACTCATTCCAGAACAGTTCCAATGTGAAAGTGATTCAGACTGCTGTTCGGTAAAAACTCGTTTTAAATTTATAATTATCGGAACACCCCAAGTGCAAGGCTCGTAGTAAAGGTGTTGCCGGGTCGTCGAGAAAATAGAACAAAAACGACAACGGACGGGCGTTCACGCGTGGACGGGCGTCCGATTACGATCTAAAAACGAAAATATGCGAGAAAAAACGACGGTAACAACTAGGGTTTTTAAAATAACTAAACGTAGCAATCACAATTGATACGAACGAATTTGGTTTATCAAAGATTTAAAATAACGGCAAGGCAACGAGAATCCACCAACCAACCAACCAACCCCAACTAGATTGTGAGCTAAAAAAAATACGGTTTTTAGTAATGATCAAATCACGAATTCGATTAAATCTCTTTAATCAATTTCTAGGGTTTCGTTTTCTTTCTCAAGCAAAACTAAACTAGCATGCATAACACGATCATGAGATTGTCTCCAATACCCTACTCAACTAATCATGAACAATCTCTTGAATCACAATAAATTGCATCAATTGAAAAGATCAAAGCTTGAATCAATACTTTCATATAAATTCAATCAAAAAGATGGTTTCATCGATCTCTCGATTCAAATAAAACATAAACAATATAACAATCTCCAATTGATGAAAAACCATAAATTTAACTCACTAAGATATAGCTAAAAATCCTCTAGTTGGTGTGGTTGTTGATTGGTTTCCTCCGTTGTCCCACCGCGAATTGCTTAGCCAACAATCATATTGGTGATCATGATTGTTGGGATGGAAGAGTTCATCTCTCGTTTTCTCTCTGAAATATGCGGCTGCTGTGTGTATTTTTGAGTGAATGATATGATATGGTGCGATTAGGGTTCAATACACGCTGGTATTTATAAGATTTTGAGGCGGCTAGGGTTAAGTCGGCTATTGGACGCCCGTCCAGAAAGGTAGACGCCCGTTCAAGCTTCACAAAATTCATCGAGTCGGGCCGAGTCTTCTTGGACGTCCGTCCTATGCAAAATCAGACGCTCGTTCGCTAAAAATCATCAAACTCTGAATCAAAAATCTCCTTCTGGACGCCGGTCCGGAATAGTGGACGCCTTGATCCGATGGATTCAACCGACTTCCCTTTATCTCTTTTCCTTCGTATAAACTCGATCCTTGACACCATTTAATCCTCTTTTTAGCTCGAAAATGTATATCTACAATGGGGTAAAAACATGTAAACTGTAGAAATATATATATAGATAGAAAATGACTAATAAACCACATAAATATCTCGAATTTGCATTTTAATCCTTTTCATACACAACCCCTCAATATTTCAATTAAACTCCTACTTTTCTATAAAAAGTAATAAAATACGAAGAATATTGTTACGGAATAAAGCGATAAAAACCATAAAATTCACCGTTAACAACTGCGCCTCTTAGCAATCCTTAACGAATACATCAAACCCTAACTTGAAACAAGCAGGTGTCTGCAATCACTTCAGGATTAAGGTTAATCCATATATGATCATCTTGTGATTTAATAAGATTTCTCAATCATGGATTTATATGAGAAATACAGATTAAATCGGTCCAGTCCTACATGACTACATCATATATAAATGCCCCACTTAGATAACCAATATCGACGGTCCGGATAAGACGGTCACACCTTAAAGTGTTATGGACGCATTAATGGTGGTTTAATCAATAGACCCCATACTTTGATTAAATTCACCACGGACTAATGGTTCAAGTGTATCACCATAAACTTAATCCTCACGTGTGACACACACTAAGTTATAAGGCTACATATGATACAACTTGGGGTTTTCGGCAGTGTATTACTTATAAGCACGAAGCAAATAATAAGATGAGAATAAATCTGTCATTTATTAACTATAAAAAGAATTACATAAATTGTCTTTCGGGCGCTACTTCCAACAATCTCCCTCTTGCCCGTATAGACAAGCAACAATTGTCTTTCGGGGACTACATCCAACAATCTCCCACTTGCCCGTAAAGACAAGCAACAATTGGCTTAGAGCACCACGCCCTTATTCTATCTATCCACAACATTCTCCCACTTGCTTTAAAGCACATGATACATATCTCCCAATTTCATACCCGCCAAGCGCTTATCATTTGACATTAGATGCCACACGACTTTGTAAATTGATCAGCTAGGTTGTCGGATCGAGGCGGACTTTTAGGACCGAAACGTCGCCTCTCTGCACGGTCTGTCTGATCAGGTGGTACTATCTCTCAATATGCTTTTGACCTCCTGTGATTGCGAAGATCATTTGCATGAACTACCTCTCAACTGTTTTCACAGTAAAATGGTATCGGCTCATCGAGACCTGGAATTACTTCCTGATGAGCAAAGAACTTTTCAAGCCATATTGCCTCTTTAGTTGCTCCAAAAGCTGCTATGTATTCGACTAACATAGTTGAATTGGCGATGTTGGATTGCTCCAGACTATAGCTCCATCACCAAGAGTAAACACTGAGCCCGAGATCGACTTACGATCATCCTTAATCCGATTGAAAGTCAGAATCAGTGTAGTCAACAATACATAGGTTCGTACCTAAGTATACAAGCATATTAATCCTTGTTCTCCGAAGAAACTTGATGATGCACTATACTGCTTTCAATGCTCGAATCCAAGTTTCGACTACAATTGACTTTTAATAATCTGACATTCTCTATCCAAAAGAGAACTTATCCCATTTTCTCTATATCCGAAGATTGAGAGAATTATTCCGTGAGGGGTTGGGTAGGAAACCCCTCGTTGAATATTGCATACGAAAATGTATTATCATCTTGAACAATAAGATGGATGGGATACTGCCACAACTTGTTCTCATGAACTCGACCAAATCAAACTCTAAGAATATAGTCTATTTCTCTATTCAGATAAGCTTTGGCTCGTCAGTTCTTGACTTCATATAACACACTCATGTTGTTCACAATTGTTGTAGTGTTATCTTTATGAACACCAATATTCACTACTTTACCAATATTGATACTCTGTCTACGAAAGACTTATCAATATACTGGTCAAGGCCACATATTTAATACATATGACTTTTAATGATCTAGAGGTTTGCTTTAACCCACCAATAGATATAAGCATAGGTAGTCAATCTGACATTGGTTTTAAGCTAAAACCCTTCTGTTCCGAATGAAATCTCCGTCGTACGGCAAGAAAGTTTCAGGGCATCACCCATGGTAATATTTTTGCTTTCCATGGGGTCAAGCAATGCTGAATGGTGAAAGAGTTTCAGGGCATCACCCCTGGTTAACTCTCTACTTCTCAAGGAATTACCCCTAAACTACTAGGCTTTCTTTGAAAGTTAAACTTTCTCATTCATTCAACTATTTTCACGTAGATCCAATTTCTCCCGCTGGGCCGAGACACTCAGGTGGTTCTACGAGAGTGTGAATAGATATGGAGTACCAAAACTCCATTTACAGGTTTATAGCTTTAAGCCACCTCTTATTTTCAGAATCCTATACAACCCAAATAGACCATAGGTGATCAATCACCCCTAGTAGAATTTAAAGTCTGCATAATCATAGAAGGTCAATGGTTAAACCATACTCCCATTGTATTTTGGTGGATCGATATTCTGATCTGGTTCAGTAGTATTTATCAGAGTAATCCCCAACAACCAATGTTGGATGTGGTCTGATTAAATCAGATAGTAACTCCTTGAGTAACTTTATTTCAAGGTCCAAGGTTGTTATTTATACATTCTTCTAGAAAGGCTGTGACAATACAACCGTCATTATCCGATCTTAAGAATCTTATAACCAACCTTTACTCATTGCATTAGGATATTTCATGAACGGTCACCATCTGAACGTGTATGCAAAATCTCCAGTCCTACCTACAAACACTAGTGCTAAATGCCTCTATTTGCGGAAGTGGTGCAAAGGTACTTCACTCCTTTTCCACAAATTCATAAGCATCTTCTAGGTAGACTTCTCGATATGATATAAAAAAGTAAACCGTTATTTTGCAACCAATATCTCAATCGAGTTAAGCAGTGTATTGTAACATATCAATAACTATATATATAAAATCCATTGTTTATCTTTTCAGTGAAATTGTTTCACTCGGAGGTAGGCCAAGCATCAGTGCCAAAACCATGCCATATATCTGAGCATGGAATACTCGTTTCTCTGGTAATATCAGAGATTCCTCCAAATATTTAGATAAACTAATCGGCATTTCGAGTAGTCATTTGACAAAATGTCTATTACTCAAAAGCTTCTACTAGCTTGTATCCTTCATAAGACCCCGAAGGTCAATATGAACAAGTTGTGATACTTCTTCAGCTCTATTACCTTTTCCTAATTGAAAGGTTACTTAGTCATTTTTCCTTTGAGATAGTGTTCTTAGACTGAGAAATAGGAATCACCCTTAGCCAGTCGTCAGATCTTATATTTACGATATATGCTCTAATTAATAGATGCTGAAGAATTGTTTATCTTAATACGGAAACCATTTGTCTAAATAGTTTATATATGACGTGTTACATATACCTTTTCAGCATTACTTAGTGGTTCTGACTAGCAGTTCATTTGAGTAGACACTACTCGTGAACCGTGGGATGTCTAGTGAGACTGATACCAAATCCCTCTCGTCATCTTTGAACTAATTTCATTTGTCTCTCGTTCAACACAAGTGACGGCAGTGACATACTTATCAATGCCACTTAAGTTTGAAGGCTTAAGAGGGGAATCCTCTACCGAAAAAAATTAATTGCATTCTTGATTTATGAGTTCAACGTTCTTGTTACTTTTCCACTTTCAGGAAGTCATCATTAGTCAATTTTAATTACTTAAGCAGTTAGTCACCTTGAGATAATATGTAGTTGTAAAATAATTATGACTGAAATATAAATCAAATCATACACCACAACATATAATAATTTTAGGAATCATAAACATGATGTCATGCATGCAGTTTATCCTACCATTCCAAGGATTTAATCTCACACCTACAGTGCCGCCTCAAGGTAGGTCAATGAGGTGACGATTAAATTGAGACAATCTCTCTCAACAACTAAACCATTAAGAATCAGAAATCTACATTTAATTGTTGATTACCTTCTTTTTTCGGCCAAGATATTTCCTAAAATATCCTTTAGAGTGTTACCTACTGTTTCAGATCTCAAAGTACGCCCGAGTATGCCGCCTCAGGGTCGGTCAGTGACTCGACGAGTACCCAAAATCCTATCCTTTTGGAGACCAAGCCTTGAATTTTGATAGGGGTGAAAGCCACCCTCGGGGGGCCGAAATCAAAGCGGCACGAGGCGACTTATGATTTTCCCAATAATTCGAAAAATAATAAATCACAAAATTTAACGCTCCCACTAGTTTATCGGTTCCAAATACTGTCTAACTAGAGCCACCTCATTCATGAATTTTCAATTTTCCGACTATTTAGAAATCTCTTGTGTAGCCACTACATAACTAAAATTCACCGATGAATTTTATAGTCCTAATCATGTCATGATAAAAATTAAGGATCTTAATTTTTTCTAATAATTCAAAAACAATAAATCATAAAAGCCAATCACCAACTTATCGGTTTCAAATACCGTCTAGTTAATGTCCAAATTTTCACGATTTTCCAAATTTTCAATTATCAAAATTCTTTTTATGTAGCCACTACATGATCAAAATCCCAAAGGGTTTTAGATCCAAAACAAATTTACCCAGTAAATTTTATTTTTATCATGCGAATTTTATATCAAAATAAAATTCCGTTTGTTCAATTAATTTAATTAATTATCTAAATTAATTACGTGTTCATACATGCCTAATTAATACCATAATTAATTATCTACATGTATATATGCTAGGAGTGGAATTAATGAATATGATGCATGGTATGACATTGTTAGATCACATAAATAACCATATAAGAAAATAAATGCGAAAAAGTAAACCACTGAAATGAACTCGTATCTAATCTATTAAACTTAGAAAAAAGCCTAAACCCAACACAAAAGGGTTTACTGTTTTTTTTTTTTTAATTAGGGTTTACTATTTTTCTATTAAGGAAATCAGAAACCGCTTCTATAAAAATTATCCCGTCGAGTTTTGAAATAAATTGCTTCATAGATGAGTTGGTTCTCTTCGTCATCCTCCTTGTGTTGGATGCCGGTTCGATTCCTTTTTGCTCCAATAATTTTATCTCCCCATAAACGTCAATTTTCTGGAAAAAAAACTTGAATAAATATGCGTCTAGGGGGAATCGAACCCGAATCTGAATCTTGAGCTGTAACTCCAACCGCTGAGCCACCATGATCATAATTGATAAAAGTCTTCGAAAAAAAATAAATAATAACAGATCCAGAAAAAAGGACTATTTTTCTAGGAGACCATGATAGGGGCAATTTTATAATTCGCTTTCGATCGTACACGCTTTAACAGAAGTAACGAATTAAAATTCGTTTTTCGATTTTACCACGATATGATTCGCATAATAAATTAATCTAACTACAAGTGAAAGCCACCCTCCTATTTATCCAATAAGAAAACCAATTTCTTATTTATAATTATTTAACACATAAATAATTATATTTTCCACATTATTAATTAGGAGAAAATTTTCTTTTCCCAAAATCAAATAAAGTGGTGCCATTTTTATGCCAATTGGGATAATAGAAAATGTCTTTTCTATTTTACATATTATTTACCGAATAAATAATATTACATATTCATTAAATAGACCAACTATTTAATTTATTCTCGAGGTACCACAAATCAAGAAAACACTCGGAATAAAATATTAATCAAACATAACATTTCTACTCAACTTATTAATTCCGGAATTACGCCACCATAAATCCGAAACGAACTCGAAATCAAATCAAAGCGGCACGAGTACCCAAAATCCTTTTTTTTGTGTGTGTTTCCATGGATGTACTTGCTAATCCTTTAGGCCAACCGCAAGTAATAAAACATCATTCTCGTGGTTTGACAAGTATAAGCCGACCATGAATGCGGGGGTTTCTTAACTCGCTTGAAAAGGAACGGGTGACATAACTCAGTTGAGTGAGACCGTCGAGATTCTGAACGTGATGCACAACTCAATATGGGTCTAAAGAATATTGCTCGTTCCCAAGAGATTGACGTGTCTTTAGTGAAAAAACATTAGTTTCTCGAAATTGTCGACTAATTACGAAAATTTTAGATTTCATGTTAGGGATTCTAATTGACTTTATGAATAAAAAGATTTTGTTTTTTTTATGATTGTGTATGTTTTTCAATTGTTTTGAAGTGAATTTTGTGGTATTGGATATAATTTATTAAATAAAAAATATGAATATAAACGTGATCATAAAATAGTTTCAAATATACTTATTTGTTTGGTCACAAATATGATGCAATGTTTTGTTTGTTTCAAATCATTGGTCATTAATTTGTCAAAAATATTTCATCGCAATTCTATCGTAGACCATTGTCACAAATTTATTTCATACTCGTAACATAAAAAAAATTAAGTAACAGAAGGTTATCACAATTCGTTAATATATTTGGTCATAAAATTGTCGCTATCTAACGTAGCAACTTTGACACATCGTTTTGTCATAAATGCATTACAAATTCTGTCACACTTTCGTTACAAATTATCAATGTTGTCGTAAATTCATCACAAAAAAACACGTCGCAGTATTGCCCCACAAAATATAGTTTTTGTCACAATTTTATCACAAAACTTAGTGACACGGTTGATTTTGACTCAAAAATTTGCAACGGGGTGTTCCGTGACAGAAATAGATTTTGTCACTAACGCTCGTTTGTGACGAAAACCGCCGTCACAAATCCAAAAAAATCTAGTAGTGGTAAGAAAATACATAGTGGCGTAGAGATTCAACAATATGATGTAAACACAATTAACCTTCCAAGAATACAAGAAGAAGCAATTAGTGCATTAGAGTTTCTAAATGTTTTTTTTCTCCCTATATCATTTGTAATAGAGATAAAACTAAAGGATATCTAAAAAAAAATCATCTTCACTAGGGCTATCCACAGCAACACCCTTTTCAAGTCCCCTAAACACAAACCTTGATCCACTTTAAACCTACGATGGACACCCTATAAACATCCCTTTCCCTAAAATATATTAACCCACTCCCTGAAAATAGGGTGTCATTTAACGTGAAATTTTAAAATACAACCGTTGTAGGAAGGTTGTACCAAGTGGCATACATTACAACCACTCATTTCTAACCTCTCACACACGATAAAAGTGTATTATGTGAAAGAGAGTAAAAATAAGAGGCTCTAATGTATGCCACTTGATATAACCTTCCTACAACCGTTGCACCATAAAATCACTTGTCATTTAACATGAGACTCACTTTTCAGCCCACTTTTGCCCTTTATCCTATATTCTCACTCCCCTCTTTTTCATAGCAGTATTTTTTTTTTTCCCTTCTTATTTTGCACTATAGAATTTGTCATTACAAGAACACTTTTATTCTGGTCTTTTTCATTTTACTCGATGGTTGTTTTTTTTTTTTTATGGATAAAAATTATGTTGAGGAAGAATATAGTTTTTGAACTATAAAATTTGGCCAGGTAAATAGGAGGTGCTATAGTAGTGTGATATTGGTGGTGGGAAGTATTTGAGATGTTGTATAGGGAGTCATTGTTGAAGTGGATTTTTTTTAAGGTGTTAAAAAAATGAAATTGAAAGGGGTTTAAAGAAGGATATAGGGACTAACCATTGTGGTTACTCCCCTTTCTCTAAAAAGTTTGGGGTATGAACTTTTTACATCCCAAACACATTAAATTATAAAAATAAAAATGCCATATGTGTAAAGGTAGGATTGTCGATGGAGTGAAATAGTGAATAAGAAAATCCTTGGTCGCAAGACCACAATCCCGTTTCGTTGCGATAACATTAATTCGTACGGCAACTCGTATACAAACGATAATCAAAATATATATTTATGAAAAAATATCTAACACTTTGTAGGCATACTTTGAAGCCTATCAATAAATCGAATTTTGTATTTACGGATGTTAAAAACGCGATATCAATAAATTGAATTTTGTATTTACGGATGTTAAAAACGCGATAAGTATGGCCCTTTAAAAAAAAAAAAAAATACAAATAATAAAAAATCGCAGTAGTAGATACAATCTAATCTAACCTAATATAATGTGTTAATACGGCCCCAAAAAATTAGTTGACCCAAAAAAAGATTTACTTCAATTGATATAGGTCCAAAAAAGAATTACAGTGACTAATTAAATTATAGACATACAACGCATATGTATACTTTTTAGATATGTTTTGAGGCTATCATCAATTGATTTTGTATGTACGGATGTTAAAAATCGCTATGTTGAAGTAATATTTTGTAACCAACTTGAACTAAAATGCCTAATTTTCGCGTGTGTAAATTTTTCGTGTTACTTTATGCAAGGTTAATGTATTTTAACTCCATAAAAGAAAACATAAAACAATCAAGACCCAACATGAATCGGGAGGATTCAAATGGAATGGGGGTGTTTGCAAGCTAAAAGTTCTTCCCTCGTATTGTTTCACTTTCACAACACATTTTTAGAAAATTGAAAATATATATGACCACGTACATAATCATATTGTGGGTAGAAATTATATAGACTTTAGGGTGTGAAACTAGCCCTTTCGACCGACCCCAAAGAACTCTGTTTTTTCCATCTTCCGTAGTCAGGAAAAACAAAAGACATCTCACAGAAAAGAAGGGAAAAAAAAAAGAGAGAGAGATTTGATAAGAAAAGTAGATCGTTAAAAGTTACACACCCAAATGAATTGAATAAAAAAGAATAAAATTTTACTATTTCAAAGTATTCTCAGATCACAAAACAAATAAATCATAAAATGAGATATAAAGATTCGACACGATTACACACATCGAATGAATGAAGATCGATCCAACAAGTCTTCATTTTCTGAACCATCCAAAGCAGCATCTCTACATATATATAGGTACAAACACATGATAAAAAAATAAATAAAAAATGTTAAGGACAATTAATGAAGATTAAATAATCACACATAATATTTGCCTTAACCTGATTATGTAAATTAATTAATTAATAATTAACTGTGTAAAATAGTGTTATATAATTAACTCCGTCCCACAAAAGTGTCTATTTTTAGTTGTGCACACATATTAAAAAAATCAATTAATGTGTTGTATTTTAAACACTAATGGACATATATACTTTTATTTTATAATAAATATTTGTTTTAAATATGAAAAAAGTATACAAACATTAAATGTATGAGAAAAGTATGTTTGAAAAAGATGTATTGATTTTCTAAATGAATATTTTTTATGAGACGGAGGTAGTAAGCCAAGTTGCCTATTTGGCCGGGCATTTTCTATATATACGTTGGATAAGTGTATAACGACGTTATTTTTGTCCGGATAGACGTTCTGGGCAGATGAGTCATCCCGTAAAGCACTAATGGTGCAACATGTCATACAAAATGAAGATTAAAACAAGATATATATACCTGATCATTAGCTTCTTGCTTAGGATTTTTGTAGTTAGACGGGTCAGAATTAGCGGGCGGGGCATTTGAGGATCCACATTGCCTTTCCTTACTGGCATTGTTGAAAATATGAGTGTAATTTTCAGCAGAATCTGGATCATTATCATCCCACTGCCCAAACGGTGGTATTGCTGTTCCTGATCTGTCCGGCTGTACCGTACAACAAATATTCATTATTATCAATTAACCATAATTAAATCCGTAATTAATTAAGCTCGAAATTATAACTCCATTCATCGATGAACCTAGCTAGATAACAGTGATTTTATGGTTATATGGTGGTCCAAAATCACCATGTCATCGCCTTCTCCACCAATCAAATATTTTAAAATAGAAAGTATTTTTAAAAACATGTGGGACCTACACAAAATCATGCAATCTGATTGGTTCCCGACCACTATAAAATATGCATGTATCATGTGTTTAATTTGGGGGGAAATAAAGCTAGAAAAAACTTACAGTTCCAGTTGGCTTCATTCTCGTTCTCCCAGGAGTACGATTACCATGGTTGCTATGGAGCGGACTCTTCATTTCTCTTGCCGGAGATGCACCGCTGTGACTGCTCCGGCGGCCTTTCCAGGGTACTGCTGCGGATGGAGCGGCGACCGATCAATGCTACGGTTGGAACCAGCACTTAGCCTGGTGGGTCGGGTACTGGAATTGGACCCGCGGCGTTGATGTGATGGTGTCTCGTCTATGGATGCTTTACGACTTCTGCTTTGATCGCTCAAGTTGTCTGGAAAGAGATCCGGGTTTTCTTCCGGGTCATTAGGGTTTATCATCTTCTTTCCTCCTCTTCCTTTACGTGCTTTGTCGAAGTATACTGTATAGGGGACTTCATCTTCCTTATCCCAGTTTCCAAATTTGGGAACATTTGGGCGCTGCATTTCAAACGCTGCTTTCTATTAAATTTTTTTTTTTTTTGAAGCTGCTTTCTATTATTAATCATCATTTAATTACTGTTTTACTCGTTTAAACAAACCAATCTGGTGCTATTAATTATTTTTCTGTAGGATTTTCATACATTTAGTAGCAAAGAGAGACGTCCGTATGTGTTGTTTTTTTGTTTTTTTTTTTGAGAAAGACGTCCCTATGTTTTTAAGAAATGAAATCAAATATTTAAAATCAACTAAAAATGTAATAAAGATTACAAGAGAAAATAAAAATCAATGAATGGCTCTATACAATCATGATTAGTATACACTGATTTATTATGTGCAAGATGAATGAATTAATTGAATAGCTATCAAGTTTATTTATTCAAGTAGCTGCAATATAATAAAATATGTGTGACGATGATAGAACATACAAATACTGAAATAAGAATAAGAAAATAGAAAATAGAATGAGAAAATAATACTACAACGCAACATAAAGGTCCTCTTGCAATAAATTATAAAGTAGACATACAAATGCAAGGCTGGAAATTAAGAAGAAGAAATGTCAACCATTTCCAAAATGCAACTTGGCCTCGTGCATTTTGAATATTCACAACTCTACGCTCTACATCAATATTTTGAGAGTATATATATCATTATATGTAACACATCAATAACTTGGGAAGGTTACTTAAAAAAACAAAACATGGGAAATAAAGCTAAAATATAAATTCTAGTGAGATTTTATTGTAAAATCATTTAAAAATATTGTATCAAAGGATATATATATTATCACATCGTTTTTAATCTCTCTCATCATGTACAATGAAAGTCTTCCTTTTACATTCATTTTCTGTCAGAACTATGTTAATAATATATATTAGTTGACATATACAACTTCATAATTTATTCCATTCCAAATTAATAAAGTAGTACACTAGTATATAATTTTGGGATATTTATTCTAAAGGACAAAAACATTATCAAAATTATCAAAAAGGACAATTGCACATAAAAGTACTGATTTACCCTTTCAACCATTTATATTCCTAAAACCATGTAAAACAAAAGCAAAAAAAACTGCCCACACATCAACAAAACACTCCACGTTCTTTTTTTTGTTATATATATATATATATTTGACACTGCTAATTATCACACTATAATAACAAATGTCAGATATAATATGTCATACTAATTATCACACATTATTCAAATTAATGACATTCATCCAATTCCTTATATTGTTATATTTTATCGCGTAGATATATTTGATTAATTATCACATTATAATAACAAATGTGATATAATATGTCATATTAATTATCACACTATTTGACACTATCATTTGATATCATACGCTATTATTTGACGTACTATACTACGCGACACAACTATTTGACACTACCATTTGACATTATGATACTATTTGACACTATCATTTGACATTGTTATACTACGTTACACAACTATTTGACATTGTGATACTAAATGACACTCCTATTCGACACTATTATTGAAATGTTGTTGTTGTTTTTTTTTTTTTTTTTTTTGTGTGTTAGCCAACTTTGGGGTAGTTTTTTTTTTTTTATAGCGAGAAGGACAAACAAATAATCCCGAAAATCAGCGAATCTCCTTTTTGGTTTCGGTGTTTTTTTTAATAATATAAAGTGGTTACAAACTGGGAATTAATAAGAAAAAAAGGGTATTTTTATCCATACAAAATAAGAAATGTAATTTTTACTTAAATAGAAATGTTCATGTCCTTTTTGATAATTTCAGAAAGTTTTTTTTTTTTTTTTTTTTGGTCCTTTTTCATAATTTTTCTGTATTGTCGGCTACGGCCCCTCCCATATTTCCACAAAATGAATTATTATTATATTATATATATAAAATGTTAGGTTGTTGCTTATTGAAACCAAAACCGTATGGTGGTGATATTCCTGGAATAAGATATAATTAATTAATATTTCAATAGTACAGTACGTATTTTTTGATACAATTCGTTAATATCCATTACATAAAAATATAGTGGTGTGACAATAATAACAAACAACATGATGAAAACACACGCTGGCTTAATAACCCATATATAATCACTTTCAGGCAAGAAATGAAAAACTTACCTACAGGCAAAAATATTTAATTGATGCCGCACGCAATGATATAATTATTTCAATTTTGAGGCGGCGCAATAAACAAAAGCAATACTACTAGTACAATAGCAATATATAGCGGTAGTAAATTATAATTTTGGTTTTAATATGGCAAAAGGAGAAAGTGACATGATGAGAAGCAATAATTGATCAATACAATAATTTCGTAAACATTATCGACAAAATACTAATATTTACACAAATTCGATCGATACGTACACACAAGTTGTACGTGTTGTTAGCTAGTATATATATACTCAAAGAAGATCAAATGATTCTTGAAAAACAACCCAATATCATATATATATATAAAAGACTAAAAGAGTACAGTAACAGTATCAACAATTCATAATAATTGAAAGAAATTACCTCCATTTAAATTATCTGTAGGTGTGTAAATTTTCTCAAGCAACGACTCGTACGTACGTATGTAGATGTAGGTGAAAGCGCGCTGCAGAGATCAATAAACCTCAAAATTAACCCAGCTCAGCTTCAAGAAGACCGATCGACCGGCAGATTATATAATTCTTACTTGTGGTTGATTATAAAAAAAAAAAAATAAGAAATAGAAAATAGCTAGCTAGAGCAAAGTGAGGGGAAAACGAAAATTCAAGGTCCTCAAGAAATCGGCAGAGAAAAATAATGATAATATTATGTATATAGAAGAAGATGAAGCAAAGCAAGAAGAAGAAGGAGGAAAAAATAATAATAATAATAAAGAGAAAAGAAAAATGAAAGATAAAGGTCTTTGATAGCTTGTTGGTACGTAAGGGGAATGGGCTGGCTTTTGAGGTTTAACAACTACCGGTGGGCACGTATTAATGTTTGACAATTAATCTCCTTCATCATCAATTCCCTCTTATAGTAATCCTTCACTCTATACCCGTGATAGATTCGAAATTATTATTTTTTTTTTTTTCCAGTGGGGAAATCGAAGTAATTTGAAGTTCGTATGGCGAAATCAATAATGTTTTTAAAAAAAATTTACCAATAAAACTACAATCCCCACCTTTTTTTACTTAGGTCCGCTCATGCCCTAAGGAAAACGCTTCTACACAAGCAAATACTATTATAACGAAAGTATTATAAGAGGTCTAGTGAATCATACCAAATCATATATTTCCGAGGTGTAGTAAATCATACTAAAGCATTTCCGATCATAGCGCCCATAGCAATTTTTTGCTACACCGTGCAGTTTTTCCCTATGTCTTGCATTGTTTACTACCTTTTGATATGCTTTGCTATATATATCATCTCGTGTGTATTAAAATGTAATATTACTGATGATGCTGGATCTCACCTACTGATCCAATTTTCCTCTAGAACGAATGATCAAGAGAAACAAGAATGGGGATGGTGATTTGTGTATGATTTAGACTGAGCCTGAGAGTTTCTCTCAAGTTGCCTACGTATCCAACAGTTGAATTGGAATCAAGTCCTTCGTAGTTCCTTAGGGTTTCATTATATAGGGGGCGTATCGCCCGTACTTCTTGTCCTGCAAGACTCTAGGATTTATTTCTTAAACCCTAAGGATTAATTTTAGTAAATCACCCACTCGTCGGGATAATAACGACTGTATTTAAACTATAGGATCAAAGACCTACAATCACGGGATTCTTTCGTGTCTATCTTATCAATTAAGCACATGTGCGAATTATCCACATATGAAAGACCCAGACGACCTGCGCTGGGTTCCCCAGGGCGTCTGGACTGGGTTGCACGACTCGCCCTCCGTTGTGACCGAGCCGTCCTGCGGTGGTTAGTCGGGAAGGGCAAGGATAAACCTACCACCTGTGGTCGGGTCTTACTAACGTGGGGGCCAATGGCCTTAAGCATTATTGTCATCTATCTCCTTCGTTCGTCCTAGGGCCATTCCTATAATGACATGTGACAAGGTCTATTCTTACCATCGTCATAAGCCCCCCAGGTCTGGCCAGGTTCATCGGGAGCTGGATAGACCTGACGCGGAGAGCGTAGCTCGGTCATTTCAGAGTATTAGGGTTGCCTTGGCACGTGGTCCCGTGACCGTTGTTGCTTTTTCATAACGAGCACGAGAAACGAAGCGTTTTTGTACACGTCTTAAAATGTTTGTCGTCTGTCAAAACTTGAAACAAAAAGTTGGGTTGATGCAATTCAAGAAGACCCTAACGAACGGTTTACGGGAAGACCATTATGTAGGATCTTGATAGGGTGTAAATCACAACCAAAGGGGTGAATGATTGTTAGACCAAAAAATCCGTTTTCAATTATCTTTACAAGATAAGGTGTGCAATGCTCCAATCCTCGGTGTAAATGTTATACCAAGATCAAAGGATAAGCGTGTCGGTAAATGGTAAGTGTATTATTTGTTAGATATTTTATAACTCAAGTAAAAGTCAAGAGTGACTTAGGACAAACTCAATCAAGCCGAAGACAAGTTCAGACATATTCTAATTGTAGTTATTTTCTAGTGAACTTAGTATGATGAAAGTGCCCAAGTGTGGATTCAATAAGCTCACGATAAGATAGGCAATCAAGCATACAATACTCACAAAAGAAAATAAGTATCTACAATAGGGCAATGAACTCAATTTTAAACAGGTTACAACAAAATGGTGTAGAACACCAAACTTGCAGTCAATCATGTACCAAGTGTGCCATTTGATTTGTACCTCTCTTCAATTATATTTGTTTTTATCAATCACGTATAGCCTTGTTACAAGAGTGTTACAGGTCCAAGCACTCTCTGAATGTTACTCGTTCATCAAGCAAACACCTTAATAAACTCTAAACACTAGCATAATTGCTCTGCTCAGAATCTGTAAACACAACAATCCTTTTGCAACATTCTTTTGTATTTGTTCAAGCTTGGTCTTGCACTTCCCTATTAATCCAACTTTTTCAGGAGTACCGGATTGTTCCTCTAACTCTATAGCATCTGATTGCAGCTTCAAACAAGCTCAATCCAACTCAGACAACAAGCTATAAACCAACAGACTGCACATACTCTTCTGTCGGCTTTGTATCTAACTTAGATAAAGAAAATTCAAGTAAACTATTGTGACGGCCCGGCTCCCTACCACTAAGGCCACGGTGTGGCAGCGGCCTGCGAAGCTCACGCCGCGACTTCAAAACATACTTAAAAACCAAAGGGATTTATATATATGTATATCCTCTGATGTATTACAACTAACCATTGGTTAATTATACAAAAGGATTACAACAGGTGAAATACAAGCCTATAGAAAAAGTCATAAAACCGGGGCGTTACAACTATTACAATTTCAGTTCAAGAAGAAGGAATTAATAACAAAGAAAAAGCTCTGTTGTTGTATCTTGAAGTCCATAAAGACGATGGAGCAAGGATGCAGTGGATCGTGACATGCCAACATGAGTACCAAATAACTTGAATTTATATAAGTGGTTGTAATCAGATCAATTTAATATTGTGGCTGCCATTTTATGTCCCAAAAATGATATAAAATTATATCATTTGTATCATATTGATGATACATAAGTGCATCTTGTATTAAGAGCAGTCAATCAAATTCAGACATTGTACACTCGGACAACAATGGTTCAGACAAAGATAAAGCTATTATTATACAGCAACAGCTCAACAGGTCGGCCTAGCATTCAAAAATGGAGTGATAAGGTTGGATTTGGAGTGATAAGGTTGAAATTCAGAAAATCCGGAAATGTGGAATGATGAGTTTATCTAAAGTCATAATCTTTCAAACAGAGTGATAGTCTATCTCAGTTAGCTTTCGAATTCAAAATCAATCCAGTAGCTTCTAAATTAAATCAATCCAGTTGTATTTATTTCGAATAAATTAGGATAAATTAGGGTTGGTTCAAACTTATCTCTAGTATTAAATTGAAAACGAGTCTGTGTTAATCAAGACTCCTAGGGTTGCACTGTATAAAAACCGAAGGGATTCATTCAAAATAATACAAGGAGAAGAATCAGATTTTACCTTCTTCTGCATTTTGTGTTCTTGCTGCGTTTTTCCTTTTTCTTTCCGCTTGCATTCTGGTTTTTCTTATGGTATCAGAGACAAATTTCTGAACAAATCAACAAACCAAACAAACCATAAATCACAAACCATACAAATCAAATTTCCTTTCAAAAAAAAAAAAAACAGACAAAAACAAACCCAGTCAAACAGCAACAAAAACATCAAACACATTCAACACCAGACAAACAAATCACACACAGATCGCACAGTATACAACATGTCAACATTCTCACTGAATGTCAGCAACTTCATCACTTTGAAGTTGACCCAAAACAACTATCCATTATGGAGGGAACAAGCACTAGCCCTTGTTGAAAACAAGACCATTGCAGAACATATAAGGAATTTCAAAGGACTGTGTGACAGCCTTGCTGCTATTGGCAAACCAGTTGGAGACTCAGAAAAGGTATATTTCCTCCTTACCAGTCTAGGTCCCAATTATGAAACATTCACTACAACTATGCTTAAACCACCAAGACCTAGCTACACTGAACTGGTGTCACACCTGCAAAATTTAGATCAGAGGAGAAGCTGGTTCTCCTCATTCACCCCCACACACACCACACAACAGATGGCATACTATGGTCAAAGACAATCCAGGACACAATCCAACTACAAACCATCTACAGGTACAAATAACAAGTGTCCGAGACAAAGACAGACACGGAATAGCAGGTTTGAATCCTCTGGAAGGGGGTTTCAGGCACAGCAAAACACAGGAAATTACTCCAACAACAACACCCAAAGAAGGCCTCCACCACCAGGTGAAAGAAAGATGACAAATGAAGAAAGAGAAAGGTACAGGAATGACAGGTGCCAGTACTGTGGAGTCATGGGCCATATAGCAAAAATCTGTTGGTGGGTACCAAAAAAGGATCAGCAAGCCAATGAACTGCCTCAAGCACTAGCTGCACTCACCTTGGACACCTCTATTGCTGATACTGAATGGACAGTGGACACTGGAGCTTCCCACCATATGACAGGTAAATCGGGTATGCTGTATAACATTCAAAATTCCATTGGCACAGACTCTATCATAATAGGAAATGGCACTACACTTCCTATTACTGGCATGGGACATTCCCTCCTTAATCAAAAGCACACCACACTACCATTAAAAGATGTCCTACTTGTGCCACAACTCACAAAAAACTTGCTATCAGTCAGTCAACTTACTAATGATCAACCTGTTATTTGTGAATTCACTAATGATAATGTTCTTGTTAAGGCACGGACAACGGGGAAACACTGACTACAGGGAGAAGAAAGAGTGATCTATATGTGCTGGAAAATGTGCCTGAACTACACTACTCAAATAGATTCAGATCAGGGACATGTGAGCTGTGGCACCAAAAGCTAGGACATACTCAGATGAGGACTGTCCAGACCTTAAAGTCTAAGGGTTTGATAGATGTTATTGGAAAAATAAAAACAGATCACATTTGTGAGAGCTGTCAGTTAGGAAAAATGAATAAACTACCTTTCTTTGATTCTGAAAGTGTTAGTACTAGGGCATTTGAAATAATACACTGTGACTTGTGGGGTCCTGCCCCTATTAAATCTATTGGATGTTTCTCTTATTATGCTAGCTTTGTAGATGATTTTTCAAAATTTACTTGGCTTGTTCCTTTGGTTCATAAATCTGATTTCTTTGAGGCTTATATCAATTTTGAAAACTATGTTACCAGACAGTTTGACACAAACATTAAAATATTTCATTCAGATTGTGGTGGTGAGTTTGTTAACACAAAAATGAGTATTCACTTTCAAACACATGGTATTGTGCACCAACTGTCATGTCCACATACACCTGAACAAACAGGGGTTGTAGAAAGAAGACATAGGACAATCAGAGAGTTAGGAATGACCATGCTATTTCACAGCCATCTACCCCTATTTCTATGGACTGAGGCATTTGCCACAGCAGTATATATTATGAACAGAACACCATCTTCTGCCCTAGAGTCTGAGTCTCCATACCACAAACTGTATAACAAGGATCCTGTCTACTCCACACTCAGAGTGTTTGGCACTAGGTGCTATCCCTGCACATGGGACACAAGACACAATAAGTTTGATCCTAAGACTGTCCCATGTGTCTTCATAGGATATAGCATGCAACACAAAGGTTATAAATGCTATCATCCTCCTACTAGAAAAATCATCATCTCAATACATGTTGTCTTTGATGAATCCCTGTTTCCCTACAAACCACAACCCAGCCATCCCACAACTACTCCTCAATCCAACTTCTTAAGTACCTTTGATGACTGGCTCCAATCCACAACAGGTCACACACACCATTTTCATCCTCAAACCACAACTTCTTCATCTGCTTCTGTTCCAGACATACCCATACAAAATGCAGAAAGTGACTCACCCTTTATCCACACAACTGCTCAAACTGATCTTGACAGCCCTGTTCAAGATCTCCTAGACTCAAACACCACAGACACTGATGTGGACACTGATACACAGTCTGAGCCTCTACAAGACACTGATCCAACTATCACACCTCCTACATTCCCAAGTCTCACACCTCCTGCATCTCCAGACCACTTCTCCACCGATACCACTGACACCACCTCATCATCACCCTCACCAATCACCAACCTCCTTGGTACTCACACCATGACTACTAGGGCTCAACATGGAATCCTAAAACCTAACCCCAAATATGCCCTTACCATCTCCACTTTCCCTACTATCCCTAGGGAACCTAAAAATGTCACAGAAGCCTTAAAACACCCTGGTTGGAAAGCTGCCATCTTAGAAGAACTTCAGGCACTACATCACAACCACACTTGGGAACTTGTGCCTAGACAACCACATATGCACATTATTGGCTCCAAGTGGGTTTTTAAAGCTAAACTTAATCCTGATGGTACCTTGGAAAGACTGAAATCTAGACTAGTTGCTAAGGGATACAACCAAGTAGATGGTGTGGACTACACTGAAACTTTTTCCCCAGTCATAAAACCTGGAACTATCAGACTTGTCTTAGCAAATTGCTCTCGGCGTGTAAGTGGATCATTAGACAACTAGATGTCAAAAATGCCTTCCTCCATGGATTTGTTCATGAGGAAATCTATATGTCACAACCACCAGGCATGCCTGATCCTCAACATCCCACACATGTGTGTAAACTTAAGAGAGCCCTGTATGGCCTCAAACAGGCCCCTAGGGCCTGGTTTGACAGATTTAGCTCTTATCTTCTTACATATGGCTTCTACTGTAGTCTAGCTGATCCCTCATTGTTTGTTTTTCACTCAGATGTTGGCTCACTATTTTTATTATTATATGTGGATGATATGCTACTAACAGGTTCTAATCCTCAACTCATTTTTTCCTTCATTAACTCACTTCATTCTGAGTTTGCAATGAAGGATTTGGGCACATTACACCACTTCCTTGGAGTTGAGATTTTTTATGCAGGTTCTACTATGCATTTGACACAAACACACTATGCTCTCACTATCCTGGAAAGGGCAAACATGGTTGATTGCAAGCCTATGGGTACACCTCTGGAGCTTAAACCACATCAAGCACATGAATGAACACAACTTGCTGATCCTACATACTACAGGCAGTTGATTGGTGCTCTTCAATATCTTACATTCACTAGACCAGACATTGCTTATAGTGTAAACTATGCATCCCAGTTTCTTCAAGCACCAACTCAGGCTCATCTCAAAATGGCTCACAGGATTCTCAGATATGTCAAATCTACATTATCTCTTGGATTGGAGTTCACAGCAGATCCTCACATGGTTCTCACAGCCTACTCAGATGCAGACTGGGCAGGTTGTCCCCTCACCCGAAGATCCACAACAGGTTTCTGTACATTTCTAGGCTGCAACCTTATTTCTTGGTGTGCCAAGAAACAGCACACTATTTCCAGATCAAGCACTGAAGCTGAATACAGAGCTGTGGCCAACACAGCAGCAGAACTAACATGGCTACAATACCTCACACAAGATCTACACCTCCCTCAGTCTCAGATTCCTATTATCTACTGTGACAATCTCAGTGCCCTCTATCTCACAATCAACCCAGTGTTTCATGCTCGGACAAAGCATATTGAGCTGGACTATCACTTTGTAAGAGAGAAAGTGGCTCAGGGTAAGCTCATTACTAAGCATATTCCTGGACAGCACAAGTGGCCGATTTGTTTACCAAGCCAGTTACTAAATACCTCCTTCACCAGTTTCTCAGCAAACTATGCCTTCGCCCTAGGCATAGTTTGATGGAGGGTATTAAGAGCGATCAATCAAATTCGGACATTGTACACTTGGACAACAATGGTTCACAAAGATAAAGCTATTATTATACGGCAATGTACTCAACAGTCGGCCTAGCATTCAAAAATGGAGTGATAAGGTTGGATTGGGAGTGATAAGGTTGAAATTCGAGAAAATCCGGAAATGTGGAATGATGAGTTTATCTAAAGTCATAATCTTTCAAACGAGTGATAGTCTATCTCGGTTAGCTTTCGAATTCAAAATCAATCCAGTAGCTTCTAAATTAAATCAATCCAGTTGTATTTATTTCGAATAAATTAGGATAAATTAGGGTTGGTTCAAACTTATCTCTAGTATTAAATTGAAAACGAGTCTGTGTTAATCAAGACTCCTAGGGTTGCACTCTATAAAAACCGAAGGGATTCATTCAAAATAATACAAGGAGAAGAAGCAGATTTTTCCTTCTTCTGCATTTTGTGTTCTTGCTGCGTTTTTCCTTTTTCTTTCCGCTTGCATTATGGTTTTTCTTATCTTGGTATCACATGTAGTACTCCTCTTCAATGATATGTTGTTGTATCACTTTGAATACCTGATGTCTTGTATATATAAACTGTATCTTTGTAAAATCTTGTTTAGACATCCTTACATCATCTCTATAAGATAAATAAACTTTGCGCCATACAGTGTAAATCTAAGATTTCAATGACATTAGTATGTACATAAATGATATAATCATGATACAACGTGTGACAAATTTTAATCAAAATATATGGATATAACAAAACTCACAAGTGTGTGATCAATATTGTGATGACAAGTTATTATGATATATAGTTCACTTAACATTGCCATTTAAGTCACATATGAGATGTTATTTTGAAACAATCAAATTTAGTTTAATCATCAGAGGCAATGATAATCAATTACTCAACACATTATAGTCATGATAAGTTCAAGGGAGCCTCATTTCACACCGTCAAAGGCTTTGTACGTATCACATTAAGGGCTAAATGTTGAAAATTGTTGAATTTTCTTGAGTTTAGGTAATGGAAAGCTTCGAAAACGGCTACAAAATTAACAATTAATTTTATCTTCCTTTGATGATGAGTTAAGACATTTTGTGAAGGATCAATGATAGTAATCTGCCCGTGCTTAATTAATTCCGTTGGCTAGCTAGGACGCTTAAAATCAATTTGTAAGGCGGATTACGGCACACACTTATCGGTTCATTGCAGAACTAGGTGGCAAGGGTGGTCTCAAGACCACTCTTGGATTTGAGAAAAAATTATTCGTCTAAATATTTGTTTTCAATTTGCCTTATTATTAACAAAGTAACAAGTGTCCTGATGAAAAATATAAGAGAAATGATACAAGAGAAATAGTAATAAGATATAAGGTCGATGTATAATAAACTTGGTAATTCGGATTAACCGTTTTATGTCAAGTGATCGATGACGATGATAAGTAGTTATCTAGCTTTAAAAAAAAAAAATTATTGGATCCATTATAACTTAAAAGCCGTCAAACCCGCAGTTCTGAGGCGTTACTACCTATTATAATTTCCACATCATGAGTCTGAAATTTTTGAGTTATATTAATTTCCAAATATATACTCCATTATGAAATGGGTTTGAAGCTAGTGGCACCATCGTTGTATAAAAGATGCATGATTATCCGATCAAAATTATTCAATCATATACCTTAATCAAAATTAATTAGTGATTAAAAAATCAGATTTCAATAAATATATGATACAGTACTAAATTTATTTACACAGAAGTCGGTCTTCTGTTGGCATTTTTCTTGGAAAGTCTTCAAAGTCACCTTCGTCTGCTAATGCGCGCATTTTTATACATACAACATCATCATCTTAAATATTTTAAGATAGTTTGATTTATGTAATTTTTTTTGATAAAGTTTTGCAAATCTATAAAATTAAAGTTTTAACACACCCCAAATTTTCATTTTAGGTTAAAGGTTGTGGATGATGTTTTTATCTAAAATAAGGAAAAATGACAAGAAAAAAAAGATAGTGGTTGAAAATGACAAAAACCTACATGTGTTACTACATGTGTTAGAAGACACGTACTTCAACCACTCGTAGTATACGTTGTTGTGTTAAAAAAAAAACTTTAACTTCGGAATTAGATCTGACCTAGTGATACACATAGTTGTTTTTCAATTCATGATGAGAACTATGATTCGATATCATCTCATGACCCCAATATAATAATAATAATAACTCCAACTTTAAGACTTATATTCAGAATATATTTTTTCTTTCGGACAAGTGGAAATAACATCTTTCGAGGGTTGGCTGCCTGAAGAATTAACAGCCAAAGACAAAAAAGGTCATGCCTAACTAGCTAGAGATGTTTTGAGACGTTCCTGTGTGTTAAATAAAATAAAACGAAACATGCAGGAAAAACAAATATTTTGCTCGACAAACCTGAGATAATTAAGTATTCAAAAGCCGTAAGATCCTCCACCGATTATAAAAGACGTTGAGAAAACAAAATACGTACGTAGCCATTTTCTACCGCAAACACAGTAACACCACGACTCTCGATCTCCTCCCTCTAACACAAGATAAACGGCCATCATCTCCAAAAAGGCACATCTCAAATGAATCTCTCGATATATCATTTTTAAAGTACGATTTCATAAATTAAAAAAATAAAAATAAAAATAAAAAAGTAGTCTAAAACAACTGCCAATGGATATTCAACAATAATAAAAATTAAAATAATTAAGTATTACTCCTTTTACCTTCTAGGAAAAGTCGTAGGTTGGTCATGGCGGGCAGTTGCTGACTAAGTCTTCTTTCTTTGCCTTCGCCTATTGACTTTGACCATACTATTTGTATCTTTGTTTCCGATGCTTAATTCCTTGTCGGAAAAAAAAAAACTAGTAAACATTTGAAATATGTGGAATTTTTTATTGTTTTGTTTTGTCTTTGTTTTTACTTCTAATACTTTGACAAAAGTTTGTGTTTTTTTTTAAATGAGGGAGAAGGACAGAAATATTTCATCAATTGAGTAAAAGGACGAGTTTTTGAAACTTTTGCGTAAAATGACAAAACTATTTATTCACTGTCGAAATTCACTTGTGTTCGAAATTCATTGTTTAAATTCACCGACGAAATTCATTTGTCGAAATTCACTAATTTTCAAAATTCATCGTCGAAATTCACTAATTTTCGGGATTCACTGTCGAAATTCACCGTCGAAATTCATTTGATTTCGAATTCACCTTAGATTCACCGATTTTCGGGATTCACTTTTGTTTTCTTACGCTTATAAAAATTATGCAATTGTCCTTCTCCTTATAAAAAATATGTAGTTGTCGTATTCTTAAAAATATTTCAGATTGTGTCCTTATCCCTAATTTTCCATTTTTTTTAATTATATGTCTTTTTGAGAAAAGTTATGATGGTTTTAGAAAGTCATGGATCGATGGAAAAAAAAAAAGTTATGATGGTTTTAGAAAGTCATGGATCGATGGAAAAAAAAAAAAAAAAAAAAAAAAAAAAAAACAGAAAATGGTACAAATAGCTTTTCCAATATCTTTGTAAAAAAAGAGAAACTTTTCCAATATCGATCTGTCATTTTGAGGATAAAATTACATGAAAATTATTGGGTATAAAATTACATAACTTATTAATTATTCAATAGATGGTAATTAATAATAGGTATGTTATGACGATAGAAGATCATGTGAGTTTCTCTGTTGGAACTTTCTTATGTGTGAGGATATGTGCTATTTGTGGGTAAGATATATGTGGTTTCTATTTTCATATTAAATGAATGATTGATAAAAAATTAAATGAATGAATAATGGAAAATAAGAGAATGAGAGAAATTACAAGTTGACTTTATTCACATTAAAATATGCTCATTTATTAATTCATTGTGGGTGTATAATAAGATAAGTCAATTAAAAAAAAATTTACTGTAAGATAAGTCAACCCGCACAAAGTGTTTTTTTTTTTTTTTTTTTTTTTTTTTTTTTGAAATTCTAAAAATGTTCCCTCAAAAGTCAAGTGAAATAGTAGACAATTTGGTAAAAACGATGAAATGTTGCAGATTATCGTCATCGCCATAAAAGAAAAGGGGGAATCGTCATCGCCATTCACTGTCGAAATTCACTTGTGTTTGAAATTCAGAAATTCATTCAGTCGAAATTCACTATTTTTCAAAATTCATCGTCGAAATTCACTAATTTTCGGGATTATAAAATTCACTATCGAAATTCGATTTCGGGATTCACTAGGGAGATTCATTCAATTTTCGGGATTAAAAAATTATGCGGTTGTCTTCTCCCTATAAAAAATATGTAGTTGTCTCCATTACTTAAAAATATTTCGATCGTGTTCTTATCCCTAATTTTCCAAAAAGAAAATTAGTACTAAATTATATGTCGTATTTACAGAAAAAAATAATTGATCAGATTTATCTAAAAAATGACTAACCTTCAATTAAAAATTGATCAGATACATACAAAAATAAAAATTATTTTTTATATAAATGCGACATATAATTAAAAACGGAGGAAGTAAAATGTTATTTATACTCTCATGCCATATTAAATTAATTTTTCTTCTTCTTGTTGTTAAATAATAATTTCATTTGAACAGACTAATTAAGTATGAGGGCTCAGTGGAATCTTTTGTAGAAAAGAAAATGCTGCAAGTTTAGTAATGGTGTTTAATTTCCACGAAAAATGTGGTGTTTAATTTCCACGAAATTATGAATGGAATTTGTAAAAGAGGCGTAATGATTTTCGCTTTCAAATGAAAAGGAAAGTCTCCGATAAACAACACTTTTATTTCTCTCCCATCAAAAGTTAAAAAAGCCTTCTTTCACAACGGATTTTAGGTCTGGTGGAACTAATCTGTAAAACTGAGCTGAAATTGATGGTCAGTTTAGTAAGAGTATTCAGTTCTATGAAAGTCACTTGTAGTGAAGTCAAACCGAGTTTCTTCTGAAGTCAGCTTTCAGTTTTGTCAGTTGAGTTATTGTTGAGTACATCTGAGTTCCGCATCTGAACAGTTGGCTACAAGTCTGGAAAAGTCAGTTTTTGAGTTGAGTTTCGTATGGTGGATAACAGCTGAAACTGTGGTCCACATCTGGGGTATATATGACAATTCAGAAAAAGATCTTATGGCGGTTAGGGTTAGGAAATTGTGCCTATAAATACAAAATGTTGTAATCAATGCAGAATGTGTCTTTCACAAGTGTGTGAAAATCCTTGTAACTTTGAGCATAGTAAAATATATCATTTTCTGTCCGTGGAGTAGTCGGCACAACGTCGGAAACCACGTTAAATCACTATGTTATCTTTGTTTCTGTGTTTTATCAATTTCTGCCATATTTTATGATTGCATTGCTACTGTTTTATCTTTTCTAAACTGCAAGTTTCTCGTCTGTGTTTTAACATATAATAACATTTATAAACTTGTGTTGAAAACCTTAGCTAATAGACTTTAATTACTAGTGGTAGAATATGCCGTGCAAGGCACGGCATGCCCGTTCCAAGTAATTTCTATTATATATCATATTTAAGTGCATATCTAAGTAGCATGAGATTTCCGATATGTAAGCGCTGCGTATACTGATTCTTTGACGTTATTAAATGAAAGTAGAAACAATACTATAAGTCTATAACAACTCCTACATATGTTTAAAGATGAATTATAATCGTGCATATATCGTAAAGGTGATAGTGCTCATAATAGGTTATAAATCCAACAAAATATTACATCATCAATAATAATGTTTTGATGCAAAAAATTTAAGCGAAATACGTGCAAATATTTTTTCATTTCAAATACTTATGAGTCTGTTGTTTGGTAGAAAGAGTCTGTTGTTTGCTTAAACAACTTTTTCTACCAAGCAAAATACATACCAATCTTCACAGAAAGAACAATGTTATTTTCGGCTAAATCCAATACATACCGAACATTATATTCAAGAAAAAAAAAATCCTGACATGAATCAGATGACCAAAAAATTATGGTGACTTCGGCTAAATCTAACATATACACCCCCAAAACTTATAGTCACTTCAACGTCGAGTGATGTTTGTGTCGACAACCAATCAAATTACAATATGCAACATTATACACGTGACTAAATGATTGGATAGTCCTCAGTTCAAGGTGAATCAATGAGAAAAAGAGAACGAGAGAATGAGATATTACTTGAACAACGGTTGGTAGACACTTTGACAGAGACCTTTGCAAAACAATTCAAAGTCAAGCAAAGAATGTTAAATGTAAGATGGAAAATAGAAAATATAGTCCATTAAAGGTAAATTTATTACTTGAAGGATTATAGCAGACGGTAAGGAGTAAAAACCACATTTTTGGTCCTCTTTTAAGAAAAACAGTATATCCAAAGATTAACATAAGAACTAAAACATTGAGTGCTCCATTAAGTACCAACAAAAAATTTCATCAGACCTGTTGGATTAAGAGGTCAATCCTAACCGTAAACGTCATCGAAACCTGTGACCAGAATCATCAACTACCTCAAATCGTTCAAAGTTATATTTTGGAGAATATTTCTCACACATAATGTGAGGAAAATCAACAAAAATAAGGAAAAAGTTGTATCTCTAACCATAGGGGCTGTTCGAAAGCAGGATTTGCTCATACCAAGTTCAACTTTCACCTAAAAATACCAAAGATGTTAGCGTTCAAATTACCCAGGAAATTATGTTCCCCGTATACTTCAAATACATAAATGCATGAGAAATATTTCATAAAAACCAAGGGAAAGGCTGCAACCCTAACCATACTCCCAGTCAGAAAGCAAAACCTGCTCATACCAACTTCAATGTTCACCTAAAAGCACAAAACATGATAGCTTTCAAGAGAAAAATGTTCAACAACCAAATATTAGAAATGCTGACTATTCAAGACTCAGATTTGTGACAATAATTATTGTATGTGGTGGGAATAAATCCTCCATTTTCTTAGCGTGTGATTCTTTTACCTTGACAACATTCACTTACAAAAAATAAGCAAAGAGATTGTCAAACCGGCAGCAGCGGTAAAGGCCGAGGTAAGGCTAACAATTTATCAAGCAGGAACCCGGAAAGTAAATATGAAGTTTACTTTGCTAGCCTTGTTTTACGGTGAAAGGAAGAAAAAAAAACGCCAACGTATTGTCTACGGTAAAGGCAGAGGCAAGGATGAAATTCCTCGGCCACGGACATGGAAAGTATACTTGCGCTTTTTCTTCCTTTCACCATAAAACAACGTTAGCCACTCATCAACGTTCCAATGAAGAACTCTACCTCCACCTCATACCAACTTCAATCTTCTAAGTAAAACGCAAATGATGATAACTTTGAATAGAAAATTGTTCAACAATCAAATATTAGAAATGTTCATTATTGAAGGCTCAGATTTCTGACAGCGAAGAACACATGGTATTCCATGATTGCGAACCACGAAGCAAAACCCGAAAGGGCTTCACCAGTCAAGGTCGCCATGCCAGGATACCGATCGAACGCCTAAACTAAACATATTTCATGTTATCTTCACAGCCTTCCAAAAGTAGCTGGTCTGACATAGACAGAAAGCTGGTGTGGTTATGCAAAAGGTCTGACATAGAAGAACAATATATGAGCGTACCGGTTAAGAACAATAAAGAGAAGCTGAATGTAGACGACAAAAAATTTGGTAGAGCAAGCCATGCACATTTAACGGACATTCACTTAATATGACCTAATGTTCTTAGTTTTGAGGGCCGGCTGTATAGTATTTTCATATTTAAAAATGCAGCCTACACTGGCTGCAAATTGGATTATTTTTTTCCATTTGCCATCCAGGATGCCAAGTTTCATCATCCCAAATTCCAGACCCTCAGGGAAATTCTTAGATATTTCATTGTTGTATGTGGTGGGAATAAAGCCTCCATTTTATTATAATCTTATTCTTCACAACATTCACATGAAAAAAATAACTGAGAAGGATTATGAAAACTTTAAACACTTTACTACCTATGAATCTGTTGTTTGGTAGAAAAAGTTGTTTCATCATGTTCTATTTCTTCACTAAAGTCTCTGATTCAAATACTATCTAATTACAAAACATTCACTCAAGTCTCTAATTCAAAACATTCACTAAAGTCTGTTCTATTTCTTCACTAAAGAATGTTTTCTTAATAACATGACCAAAAACACTGACGAATCTGATAAGTATTTCTTTGTAATAAAGGGGAAAACTTTTAGGTTTCTTTTGGCTTTTCATTCACAAGGCAACAAAATTTCAGGGTGCATTTGTACCATACATGATATCTAAGTGCATGTATTATTAACACCTTCTGCATTTGTAGTTTTTTTTTTTTTTGTTTTTTTTTTTTTAGCAGGAGTTCTGGTGTACACTCTAAGTTGTTGTTTTTCCTCACATCATCTAGCAATTACTAAGTACCGGTAAAGTTTAGAGTTTTGTTTTTGTTTCATTTTAAAAGACCAAGCACTTGACAACAATTATTTTCCCAAATGTATGATGAAAAAAGCGCAAGTGCTGATACCTTAAAGCAAAGCACAAGAACAGTACATAAATTAAGTGAAGAAGGGCACATATGCAAATGTAATTAAATTGCAAAACGATCACAAGAATACCTGGGAGGAAGAAGCCATTGCAAGCAGATCCAAATTGAGGAGCTAGACAGCCAGGACAACCTCCAAGTAACCTGCAAGGCAGAAGAGTCAGTACATAATCTAGTACAAAAACCATATCATTTCTGAAAGTGCATTCTCCATATTCAAACCAAGACACATACAAATGGACAACAGTGTTTAACTGGAAGACACATGATTAACCAAGCAACCGTAAAAACATGTACGATAAAAGAACATTGTGGTAAGAAAAGTTTGCAACAACTCTAGCAACATGTATTGTAGAAACAACCCACATATTGCTATGAATCAAGCACAACTAACCTTGGTATTGTATTTTTTCAGTAAGAGCAAAGAGAAACCAACAACTCCAACAGGCAAACATAAATTACAATTCACATGTATAATCCCTTTCTAGCACAACTATCAATGTAGCATGTGTATCTTTTACCAAGACTAACAAGCAACCACACTGCCTGATGAAAAATGTTATGCAATTTTAACAAGAGAACAACTAAAGTCTAAACAAACCTCTTTTATCAACATGAATGAGGCATATCTAACAAGGCCTATTTTTTTCTGCAACTATTTAAGGTTTACTCTAAGAAAGGACAACATGAAAACCTAAATCAACAATGAAAACCAACTACAAGAAGGCATAAAAAAATCCATGCAGAAGACATTTTACTTATGGCTAATCCAATGGTAACAATCACTAAGTAAACCCCTCAAATGAAGATAGAAAAGGTACAGTTCACAAAGAAAAAAGCTCCACACTCTTTTATACCTAACTAACAATAACAACTACAGGCCGCAACAACTACAGGCCGCAGTAAATAAACCCCAACACAATAAATACACAGAAGCATTTATGAGGTACAAAAAACGACATACAGGCCAAACACAAAAGAATCAAAGGCATACCACCAAACACCAAATGAAATTGGAGAAGTAAATGCACAGTAAAGGATTTTTTCGACAATGAATAAAATCCAGAGAGCTGTGTAAATAGAAATAAATGCAAAAGATGTATTATATAAGGCCAAGGAAACTTTTACCTGCTAGGAAACTTCGTATCTCGGGTGTAGGCTTCTTTCCAAATGGTTGAGCAGAAATCCGGCGGATAAAGGAGCAAGTCTCTCCATCTAATCTGAGAGTTGACATACACATCCATCCCACATCAACCCTTGCTAAAATCCGCCGGAAAATACAGCACTCCTGCCCTTGGAATGATAGGAAGAACGATTGAAAAGACAGAAAGTGTACGCATCCGATTTTTTTTTCCTATTGCAAAAATCTGGAGATCTCAAGAGGCAAAGGATGAGCCCGACCTTCTCTATCTCTGCAAACAGCAGTAAAGTTTCTTTTTTATTAGTAAATGACAAATACAACACAAAATAAACTTAAAAAAAAGAAAAATATATATTAAAACAAGCATAATACGTTGCATGAAAGCAGCTCCCCTTCAAATTTTAGAAAAGGTGCCGTGGCTCAATGTAGGAGCTCCTTGATCTTACATTTTATAGATAGATAGGTGATTCTCAAAGTGCTTTCGTTCATAGAAGATAGATTACTATGTTATTTGTGCTTTTGAAGCTGATCATAGCATGAAAACTAACTTGGCAGGTTGCAAGAATCATATGGCTCTCAAAATCGATATGCCTAAGGTTTGCAATCGTGTGGAATGGCACTTCCTCAATCAGGTTATGCAAGCTATGAATTTCCCAAATTCATTCATTGACCGAATAATGTCTTGCCTAACAAGTGTTTCCTATTCGGTTATCATAAACGGGAGCCCTTCAATCCCCTTTAAGTCCACCCGAGGTATTCGTCAAGAAGACCCACTTTCTCCTTTTTTTTTTCTTTATCATTTGCGTGGAAGTTTCGGCTCTTCTAAGGAGAAAACTTTGGATGGTAATCTAGAGGGAATTAAATTTGGTAGAGCAGTCCCAGCTCTCACTCATCTCTTATCCGCGGATGACTCACTGATAATTTGCAGAAGCTACAGATCAAGCCGTGGAAACTTTAAAAAAAGTCTTTTCTGATTACGAGCAACTTTCCAGTCAAAACATTAATTTGAACAAGTCCTCGGTAACTTTCAGCACAACAGTACAAAAGGACGTAGCTCAACAACTTTGTACCCATCTCAGAATTCAACGATTAATAGGCCCATGAAACTACCTCGGATTTAGATTGACTACAGGAAGATCGAATATGAAAGAAGCTCTCTAACTGGATGTAACGCCTCCGGCACCCCGGCCCCAGAAGTAGCGTAAATAGTCGTAAATGGTGCGGTCAACTCTTGACTGCGCCGCCGTCCTCGCTTTGACTAAAAGGGCTAACCCGAGTTGACAAGACATTTATGTCTCACACTTATATGGAGGTGAGCAAGACTTTACTTTACCGATGTGGGATTTACATTCTCCCCCTTATAAGGGACTGACGTCCTCGCCAGGACGGCCAAGATTTATCCCAGTTCGTCCCTACCATAGGATTCTAGAGGTGACCCACACCGCCTCTTACGGTGTGGCACTTAGTTCCGTATGGAAGTCGGCTCGAATACCATTATGTAACGCCCACAGACCCCGGGCCGGTAGCGCTAAATGAGTCATAAATTGTCTGGTCAACTGCTTAGACCGCCGTCCTCGCTTGGTCTAAAAGGGCTAACCCGAGTTGACAAGACATTTATGTCTCACACTTATATTGGGGTGAGCATTCACTTACTTTACCGATGTGGGATATCACATTCTCCCCCCTCCCCCCTTATAAAGGACTGGCGTCCTCGCCAGGACGGCCAAGACTTGTCCCTGTGGATTTGTCTCAGTTCGTCTCTACCAGAGGACTGTAGAGGTGGCCTGTGGCACTTAGGTTCGTCTAGAGGTGGCATGTGACACTTATATCCGTTTGGAAGTCGGCTCTGATACCATTCTGTAACGCCCTCAGACCCCGGATCTGGTAGCGCTAAATGAGTCATAAATGGTTTGGTCAACTGCTTAGACCGTCATCATCGCATGGTCTAAAAGGGCTAACCCGAGTTGACAAGACATTTATGTCTCACACTTATATGGGGGTGAGCAGGACTTTACTTTACCGATGTGGGATTTTACACTGAAAATCCCGGTTCCTTACACAAACAGGAAAATAAATCCTTATCAAGACTGTAATTCAAACGATTCCCACCTATTTCATGCAGTGTTTCTTGTTTCCGAAAGGATTTGTCAACTCCGTCCTCAAAATGGTTAGACATTTTTGGTGGACAACTTCAAACGACACCCATTCATTTGAAATCTTTGAATGATCTGCGCAAACCTAAAACGCAAAGTGGACTCGGCTTTAGAAACCTTGAATCCTTTAACCAGGCTCTCCTTGGCAAACAATGTTGGACAATTTTCCATCACACTCTCTCATTAACGGCCCAAGTCCTTAAAACCAAATATTACCCAAACTCATCATTCTTAAATGCAAATTTGGGATCAAAACCTTCTTACCTATGGTGGAGTCCCTTAGCCGGAAGGAATTTATTGACCAAAGGCTACGTTACCGAATAGGATATGCTTTATCGGTAAATATTTGGAGTGATCCGTGGATACCCATTGAACCGAACTTCAAACCCCTTCCTATAAATGTTCCAAGCCTCCCTACTGGTAGGGTAGAGTTTCTGATGAATATCTTCATGATTGAAGATGAACGCATTGAAAACTAAGAACAGAAAAGAAGAAAACAGAGAGAGCAAAGAACTTTGATATTTTTGATTAAACTTCTGATAATTTTACAATTGATGACTTAGCTACTTATATAGAGTGTAGCAGCTATAGTAATGCAACTAGGAACGGTTACAACAAACTCAAACTAACTAACTGCCTTTTAACTGATTATGTGCACAAGTGTTCGACTGAATGCCTGTGTGAACTTGAAGATCCAGTTTGCTGTGTGTATGTTTGTTCCTCTATGAACTTCAACACCCCCTCTCAAACTGGATTCTTAGGTTGATAGATATTGATTAAGGGATAAGAATTTATCAGAGTCTGAAATATGATGTTGTCCAATGGTTTAGTGAATAAATCTGCAAGCTATAACTCTGTTGAACAAGTAAAGGCTTTAGAAGTCCTTGTTGATATCTGTCTCTGATCACATGGCAATCTATTTCAATGTGTTTGGTTCTCTCATGAAATACTGGATTCTTCACTATGTGTAAAGCACTTTTACTGTCACAAAACAGTGGAATAGGTTTATCTTGCTTGATATTAAATTCTGACAACAGGTATGTGAGCCATTGTAGCTCACATGATGCCATTGCCATGGCCCTGTATTCTGCTTCTGATGAACTTCTAGATGTTGTAGTCTGCTTCTTTGTCCTCCAGCTTATGAGTGAGCCACCAAAAAACACATAAAACCTGTGACAGACCTTCTTGTATCATTACATCTAGCCAATCTGAATCCACAAAACACTTGAGCTCTAAATTGCCTTATGATGGAAAAAATATGCCTTGTCCAGGGGCCTTCTTCAAATATCTTAGAAGTTTGTAGGCTGCTTGCAACTGTAATTCAGTTGGTTTGTCTAGGAATTGACTGAGTTGTTGTGTAGCATAAGTGATATCTGGTCTTGTTAGGCCTAAGTACAGCAGCTTTCCAACTAAACTTCTATAATAACTATTTGATTTTAGTTGTGCAGAATCTTTGGTGTGCAAATTTGTAGCAGCATCCATAGGTACTTGACTAGGTTTACAATCTGAGTAGCCATATTCTTCTAGTAATTCAAAACAGTATTTCCTTTGAGATAGTGCAATGCCTTGTTTTGATCTTGCTACTTCCAGGCCCAAAAATATTTTAGTTCACCCAAATCCTTAATGCCAAATCTGTCATTCAAGAATCCTTTCAATTGCTTAATCTCTTCCATATCAGGACTTGTTACCAAAACATCATCAACATAGACTAGGATAGCTATGTAATTGTCATCTGATCCTTTCACAAACAGACTGTAGTCTTGCTTGGATTGCCTAAACCCCCTCTCAAGCAAGGCTTGTGTTAATTTGATGTTCCACTGTCTACTTGCCTGTTTCAGGCCATATAGAGACTTGATTAATTTGCAAGCATGTCCTGGTTCAGATTTGAAGCCTTGTGGTACCTCCATGTACACTTCTTCTGTGAGGTCACCATGTAAAAAGGCATTATTGACATCTAATTGATGAAGATTCCAGCCCTTTGTTGCTGCAATTGCAAGTAGAGTTCTGATTGTTGTTAGTTTGGCAACAGGAGAGAAAGTATCCAGATAGTCTAGCCCCAATTTCTGAGTGTATCCCTTTGCCACAAGTCTGGCTTTGTATCTTTCTATTGAGCCATCAGAGTTTCTTTTGATCCTATACACCCATTTGCATCCTATAGGATGTTTATCTTTAGGTAATGGAACAATTTCCCAAGTCTTTGTTTGTTGTAGTGCTTTAATTTCTTTGTCCATAGCTTCCCTCCATTATGGATGCTTGACTGCTTCATTATAAGTTTTTGGTTCTGTGAGAACCTGTGTGCTAACAACATAAGACTTGTAAGAATTTGATAAATGGTGCAGGCTGTCTACCTTTGCCAAGTGATGTGGAGATGTGTCAGTGATTATGTTGTGACATACATAATCTTTTAGATAAGAGGGTTGCCCTCTATTTCTGGATGATTTTCTGATATTTATCTCTTGATTAGATGGTAATGCCTCTACATATTCAAGTAGATCTACATTATCAATAGGAACCTGTTCAATAATATCATATGTATGTTCTTTAATGATATTATGTACATGTTCTTCATGATCCTGTGTGTGATCATCAAGATGATGTGTATCATTACTAGGTTGATGTGTATCAGATTCAGAATTTGTAATATTTCTGTTTGAAGGCAAAGATGGACTAGAATTAGAAATGGTGAATATATCTTGATCAAAGGAAACATGTAAGGGTAAATTTTGATATTACCTGATGCCTGACCATCTTTGTAAGGAAATGAGTATTCATGAAACACAACATCCCTAGCAACAAAAATCTGCTTTGTATGTAGGTTTAAAAGATAAAATCCCTTCACATGAGGAACACTCCCTAAGTATATAGATTTAATTCCTCTTGCTGCAAACTTATTGTTATCATGATGTAAATTGTATGCAAAAGTTAAACAACCAAAAACCTTAACATTTTCATAAGAAGGTTTAACATTATACAGCATCTCATAAGGTGTCTTATTGTTCAATAAAGGAGATGGAGTAATATTGATCAAATTTACAGCATGAAGAATGAAATAAGACCAATAAATCAAGGGCACATCAGACTGAAATCTCAAACTCCTTGCAACATTCAAGATGTGTTGATGTTTCCTCTCAACAACTCCATTCTGTTGAGGAGTTTTAATGACAGAAGTCTGATGTATAATACCTTGTGCAACATAAAATTCAGGAAGATCAAACTCTAATCCATTATCAGTTCTCAAACATTTGACACATTTATTAAACTGAGTTTGAACCAACATACAGAACTGTTTTACAAGATTTCTGACTTCTCCTTTAGATTTTAACATATGAATCCAACAAAATCTACTAAAGTCATCAACAATGGTAAGGAAAAATCTATGTCCATGAACACCAACAACCCTATAAGGGCCCCAAATGTCCATGTGTACCAGATCAAAACAAGACTTGATACAGAACTACTTAAAGGAAAACTAAGTCTAGATTGTTTAGCTAAGGGACATATTTCACAAATTTGTCCATCAGGCACTTGAATGTTGGCATTATCCTTCTTCAATACTTTCAATCTTTGGTCCGAAGCATGACCAAGTCTGTAATGCCACAACAAGGCTTGACTGCAAGTAGTCTTGACATTATGCACAATAGGGAAATCATAACAAGTACTGTCAGCCTTTAAAATGTATAGCCCTTTTACAAGATTAGCTGAACCAATCCTCTTTAGAGTGATCAAATCTTGTATGACACAAGAATCCATAAAAAACTTCACATTATATGCCCTAGATCTAATGAGCTTACTTATAGACATCAGATTACAATGAAATCTGGAACACAAAGCACATTATCTAGGATCAGATCATTATTAACTTTGACTTGCCCAATATGAGTGATACTAATGTCTTTACCATTTGGTAAACTCACAAAATTCCCAACAACATGTTTACAACTACTAAACAGCACTTTATCAAATATAATATGATCTGTTGCCCCACTGTCCACTATCCAGTCTAGACAAGTAAAAGTTTTAGACAAACCTGAATCCATAGGACCAAAGTTTGAAGCAAGGAATGCTGAATTGACTGAATTGAAACCAGAACCGAGGGGAAATGATCACTATTATCCAGAACTGAGGAATGAGATACAGAACCTCCTCTAAGAATATTCAGAATTTGTTGATATTGTTCTTGTGTAACAGGAGCCTGCAGATCCATAGTAGAATCTTGCACACTGTGATCTTGAACATTATCTGAACTAACACTGTTTGCTGAGATGTTTCTCCCTCTTCCTCTGCCTCTGAAATTTGGAGGAAACCCATGCTTTTTATAACATCTATCCACCGTATGCCCTTGCATGCATGAGTACACTGAGGTTTTTGATTTCCATTATTGTATGTCTTCCTAAACTTCCATTTGAAGGCCTGACATTGCTATTTGAAGACTGATTTTGTGTAAACATAGCATTCTTGTCAAAAACTCCAGCAGAACTACTACCAAGATTTGTAACAACACTAGCAGCAGAACCAGAATTTCCATAATGCTGCTGTCTTTCTTGCTTCAAGGCCATCGAAAAAACACTTTTAATTGTTGGCAAAGGAGAGATCAACAAAACCTGAGATTTCATGGTAGAAAAACTGTCATTAAGGCCTTTCAAGAATCTGATTACATGATGCCTTTCATTATGTTCTTGGTACCATTTCGGCCACAATTGCAAGTGGGAGGAGGAGTCAAAGATATCAATTGATCCCACAGAATCTTAAGTCTTGAAAAATACTCTGAAACTGAAAGATCCCCTTGTTTCATACTCTGAATTTCATCCATCAAATCTGATAATCTGTCTGTGTCTCCACCACCAAACCTATCTGCAAGATCTTCCCATATTTCTTTTGTTGTCGCATAATTCATCACACTTTGCGCTATATTCTTTGATACAGCATTTCCCAACCAGGCCTTGATCATACTGTTGTTTTGCCTCCATAAAGCTAAATGCCTATCACCAGCCTGAGGCATGGGAACATAACCATCAATGAATCCAAGTTTATTCTTGGAAGAAAGAGCATTCAACATTGCTGTTTTCCAACTGTGATAATTGGATTCATCAAGAACAGGCTGCACTAAAACGAATGATGGACTCTCACTAGGATGGAGAATCAAATCAGCAGGAATTGCAGCAGGATTATTTTGATTATCCATGGCAAATTCAAGAACAACAAAAAACAGAAGATAAACGAAACTGCTATAATCTGATCAAAAGAAACAGATACAGAATCGGAAACTGGAAAGAAACGCGCGGAAACGATTATTGCTCCGATACCATGATGAATATCTTCATAATTGAAGATGAATACAATGAAAGCTAAGAACTGAAAATGAAAAAAACAGAGAGAGCAAGTACTTTGATATTATTGATTAAACTTCAGGTAAGATTACAATTGATGAATTAGCTGCTTATATAGAGTGTAGCAGCTATAGTAATGCAACTAGGAACGGTTACAACAAACTGAAACTAACTAACTGCCCTCTAATTGATTCTGTGCACAGGTGTTCGACTGTATGCCTGTGTGAACTTGAAGATCCAGTTTGCTGTGTGTATGTCTGATCCTCTATGAACTTCAACAGTTTCAGATCTTATTTTGCCTCAAAATGGTATGAGGTAGATTCGATCATGAAAATGCTTTTGGGCAATTTCAACACCATAGACACACTCTTTTGGCACTACCACAACAAAGACTTTTACACCGTAAAAAGGGGATACAAGCTGGCGGAAAAGATCCTTCAACAAGAATACAGACCCAGCTCCTCCAATACCTCCTCCGAACCAGCTTTCTGGTCCAACATTTGGTCCATACAAGCACCTCCCAAAGTCAGATCGTTCCTATGGAAGCTTGCAAATCAAATTTTACCGTTGGGAGTAAATCTTCAAAAGCGCTCGGGTATCTGTAATATCTGCAATACATCATTGGAAACGGAAAGATATTTCCTCTTTGACTGTAGCTCAATCTCGTCGCTTTGGTATTTGTTTCCTTTGGGCTGAAAATGGAAAAATTTGCAGGTACACTCCTCCTGTCCTCCAAGTAGCTCTTAGCAACAATCTTTGATGAAGAACAACCCAAAGATGCTGCTTTACAGGGCCGGCCCTCCTGTGAGGCGGAGGAGACGGTGGTTTTAGGCCCAACGGTGCCGGCGGCCCAACATAACATGTTTCGTTAAAAGAAGAAAAAAAATACGTGTAGATCCAATTCGATCCAACATAATAAAAAGCCTAAAAAAATTATTCGAATCGATAAAGGCAAAAAAAAAATTACTTCGCCTATTTCGAATCGATAAATATGTAACTTCGAACTAAAAGACTTAATTCGACAACTTGGTCTTTGACAAAAAAATATTCGGTATTTTGTGTGGGAACAAAAGGATTTTTATTTGGATTTAATTGTAAATAAAAGGAGTTAGTGGCTCAAAGTTTATTTGGGGAAAAAAATAAAACAACTACCCATTAAGAAGGGAAGTAGTCAGGAAATAGATTCATTGGCTTTGTTCAAACACAGAGAAATGAGAAAAGAAAACAGACAAGTAAAATTAAGAGAGACTTCTCCAAAAAATTTACTAGTTCTTCAACGGTTTTCAGAATCAAATACAGAAAGGGTTTCAACACGTGAAGGGGATCGTTTTGATTCAAAAAGTTCAGAGTTTTCTAGAGGGCTCGGTTGAAGAATCTGCGTTTCTGGGGCTGCTGTGCTTTGAAGGTTGTTTGGTTTTGCTTTGAACAAGTAAGAGACTCTTCATAATGTGTAATTAGAGTTCTATGATGTTAATGTTGTGTTTTGGTATGATCTGATGCTAGAAATCATGTTTAGAAATCGTTGTGGGAATCTATGATGTTATGCCTTGTTAATAGGACGTTTTTCCTGATATTATGATACTTAGATTGATGTTAAACTTGGTTGGTTTTGAGTAGAAATCAATAGAGTGCAGAAATTTCTAACTAATCTAGAGTTCGGCCCGAAAGTCCGTCGGTCAAATTCCTAAAAATTCAAATTCCTTGTTGTATATATGATCTACAACTCCGAAAAACAAAAAACTCTCCAATAGTGATATAAATAATCCCAAAACAACGTGATACATTAAATTCCATTAAAACGAAATAAATACAACAAATTAACTATCTATTGTTTCAACAGAAGGAAACTAAAATAACGTCACATGTCAAAAGCGTAGGGTGCGATACCCATTGAAAACAAAAGTAAAAACGTATTACCTGGAATGAGAAACATCATAAAGCATGATATCTAAGACATGTAACGTAAAATTGTCTTCTACGGGGTCTTCTCATGTCTCATTTGTCACGACATTATCCTCATCTGAATTTTTATTGTAAGGGATAAGAACGACATTCCAGTGAAGAAAAAAAAAGTACAATGGTAGTATTTCGAAAATACACTCTCTGTTCTCGTTTAATACAATTATAATTATAAAATAGCATATTAATAGTTAATCTATAAATAAATGCAATATATGAATAAATTGAAATGAGTAAGTAAAATGTGACATAGTTCAATGCATCCTAAAAATGTCATTTCAGGATATCTTACTTACCATATTATACTTGCAATATCATTTTTTACTTGCTTCTTTTAATCCATCTTCTATTATATATACATGAGCATATTTTCGTTATCATATTTACATTACCATACTTACATTACTATAAGTGACCTGACGTAGGTGCAATGGTATTCCACAATATTCGAGGGTATTATGTATTTTTCATGCCCAGGAAGGGAGGGTATTGCCGATGAATTGTAAAATTGTGTAAATACAACAAATTAACTATCTATTGTTTCAAAAAAAAAATCGGAAACTAAAATAACGTCACATGTCAAAAGCGTAGGGTGCGATACCCATTGAAAACAAAAGTAAAAACGTATTACCCAAAAAAATGAATGAGAAAACATCATAAATTTTTGATATACGGAGAAAAATGCGATGTAAAAAAATGTAAAATTGTCTTCTACGGGGTCTTCTCATGTCTCATCCGTCACGACATTATCCTCATCCGAATTTTTATTGTAAGGGATAAGAACGACGATTCAAATTGAAGAAAAAAAAAAAGTACAATGGTAGTATTTCGAAATACACTCTTCATACTTCTCGTTTAATACAATTATAATTATAAAATAGCATATTAATAGTTAATCTATAAATAAATGCAATATATGAATAAATTGAAATGAGTAAGTAAAATGTGACATAGTTCAATGCATCCTAAAAATGTCATTTCAGGATATCTTACTTACCATATTATACTTGTAATATCATTTTTTACTTGCTTCTTTTAATCCATCTTCTATTATATGTACATGAGCATATTTTCATTACCATACTTACATTACCATACTTACATTACTATAAGTGACCTGACGTAGGTGCAATGGTATTCCACAATATTCGAGGGTATTATGTATTTTTCATGCCCAGGAAGGGAGGGTATTGCCGATGAATTGTAAAATTGTGTAATCACTCATGTGTGCTTCATCCAATTGACCCAAAATTTATCGCCGTATTGACGATGAATTGTATAATTGTGTAATCACTTGTAAATTTATCGCCGTATTGCCGATGAATTGTAAAATTGCGTAATCACTTGTAAATTTATCGCCAATTTAAAAAATTGTATAATCATTCGTAAATTTATCGCCATATTGCTTTATATAATTGACCCAAAATTTATCGCCGTCGCCGTATTGCTTCATCTAATCTAATTGTCCCAAAATTTATCGCCGATTTAAAAAAATTTAAAAATAAACGCCGTCTGTGGGAATCGAACCCACGACCACATGGTTAAAAGCCATGCGCTCTACCAGCTGAGCTAAGACGGCTTTAATGGGAAAACAACTTTTTATTGTATAAGTATTTGTACATTGATATCGCTGGAAGCGCGAAATATAGTGACGGAGCTACGGCAAGAGATTGCTTTGCATTCCGGCAGCCATGGCAGAAATCTCTGAATCTCCGGTTCCTGATGACTACAAGAAAGCTTCGGAACAGACCACGGAGCTATTGGATTTCGATCCAGAAAAGATGAGAAAGACGAAACCCGGTGCAAAACGCCTAATTATCACCTGCACTGTTCTCCTCTCTTTCCTCATAGGTGATTTTCCTGAACAATATTCTTCATCGAGCGTTTTGTGTTCAATTATCAGTTAGTTTTTTCCTCATAATCATCGTTCGTAAACGTGCTGCAGGCTTTCCATTTCTGCTGAAGTCAGTGGAGATCTACCGATCACCGCTTCCCTTCCTTGACATAGACTCGCTCTCCGCCGAAATTGATTCGAGTCGTATTTTATTTCCGTGTCATTTCCACGTCGTTTTCGTTAACTTCACCTCGATATCAGAATCCGCAGAACAACTTCGGCATGCTATTCATGCTCAGGAGCAACTGCAACCAGCACATTGTGGTACTTGCAATAGTACCGTTGCCGTAACCCTAGATACTGGCTTGGACTGCATCACCGATAACCGGTATGCATGGAAATGTAAAGTGCTGAATGCATTTAAATGCGATAGGAATTTAAGGAATTGCGATGAAGAGTTGGATGAGTTTTTGGATTCTGTGTTGAAGAATTTTCAGAAGCATGAGAAGGAGAAAGTTTATACTGTTGTGGTGGTGAATAGGAATGATGCGGATGAGCTTAGGGGAGTGGTTGGGAAGCATAGGCATGCGTGGATTGAAGGGAGGAGTATGAAGGAAGCCGAGGTGGTGGAGAGAATTGCTGAGATTTTCATTAAAGTGTTTGTGAATGGTGGTAAAGAAGATGGATCAGTACATGGTGAGTTTATGCCGGTCGGGGCAGATGAGAGGGTTGTGCTTTCTTTCAGTTTGTTGAACGCTGATCCACTTGACTGGCTGTATGACTGGTGAGTTTAACTGAATTAGCACTTGAGGCATTGTGCGTTTGTTTGATAGATATGGCATATTCATGAACATGGATGCTTCATTTTCAGTTTAATTCTGTTTCAGCTGTTGTGTATTATAGACAAAATTATGTTGGATCTTAAGAATGACTGCCAAACAATTCTGCTATATTTGTCTTAGATTTTTTTCATTTTGTAAGCCAGGGCTGTCTTAGTGTTGTTTGGCAAATGTTTTTGTTGCACACTTGCATTCATTAAGTTTCCGGATATCAGATATTACCCTCTTACGAGGTTTTCTTGATCCAGGGATTTTCAGGAGATGGAAGAGAGATTGTTGGCTCCAGTAGTCGATGCCTTGAAACCTTTGGCGGATGTGAGCGTGGAAAGTCAGGTCATAACACGTTCTCTTGTTTTTCAGTTTCCCTTTTTAAAAAATGTTTTATGCTTTTTTCATCTTCCTGCCATATTATATGCAGGTCCTGTATCATACTCCAAAGTCTTCGCATTCTTATTACAATGACAAAGTGGGCGGTCATCTCTTCAGTACCCAGGATCTTCCTTTCTTTGTATGTTCACTCAATTGCTGATGACCACCATGTGTGTGTATGTCTTCTTGTTTTTGATTACATGTCATCTATGCAATGATGGCATCTTTATACCTCACTGATTATTTTTCTGATTGTTTACTTGTACTTCTTATAGGTTAATTCAAATGAATGGCACTTGGATACATCAATTGCAGCTGGTGGGCGTTCTAAAGTTTTGCAGTTTGTGGTGTATATTTTTCTAACCCCTCCTCTTTTCTCCTTTATTAGTTTTCATTTCAAAATTTGTTGCTTCACATTTTGCATGCACTTGATTTTCACATTGTCAATGTTTCCTAGTTTCTGCCTGCCTTGAGAATTATTGCATGTTGCTTAATATGGCTGATGTTGTCCCCCTTAATGTGCGCTAAGTATAGGAACAAGGATGGTACTTCAACTACGTAGGCTTCTTATATTAAGCCTTCCCGTGAGAAAGCTTTGTGTTTTAGGTGATTCAAGTTTTTAATTTTTTTATTTTGGTGTCCAAGTTGGCTGTTCATTTTTGTTTCCTTCCACCAACCCTCCCCCTCAATTTATCTGCGAAAGCTTTTCAAATTGTAAAAAAGAAAGATAATTGAACTTTTGAAATACAAGCTTACAGTAACACAAATTACGAGTGTGTTTGGATAGAGGGTTGTGTTTGCCCACGAAATATTTTCACAAAATTCACACCTCCGTAAAGTATGTTTTCATTTGAATAATCTAAATTTCCCTCTCTCTTTTTTCACCTCACAATACACAAGTCACTTACAGGACATTAAACCCAATGCAATCCAAGCAATACCCCAACTGAAATTTCTCATCTAAGTACGAATAAATACAAAATATCTCATGCCTAAACGATTCCGAGACTCCTTGCCTTTGTTCATTTTCAGAGAGATATTTTAGCTTAAATGCTGTTTGGATTTCATTGGGTTTTTGTAGAATGTACAAAAAAATTGGTCAATTTACTGGTCGAATCATATAGTCTCATGCTCAGAAACTAGCTTACCTCCAGGAAGAGCTTTATTTTTTAGTTTTCAAAACTTGTGGAGACCAAAGAGCTTATCCAAAATTATTATTGATAAATCTTTGCAATTTATAACCACTTCATTCATCAAAAAGATCTTTATTGTTGCTACCATGAGAAAATAATAATACTGCCAATCAAATCTAGAGAACAGCCTTCAATCTTTTACCAGTACACTGTCTGCTTATTATACATTTCCTTGATAATTCTATTAAGTTTGCCATGGATGCTAATGCTATAGATCCTGACCGATTGGTCAGTCTGTTAGACTTCAGCCTATAATTGTGGATACAGTAAACTCTCGATAAATGCATACCTTTGGGACCGACCAAAATTATTACTTTAACGAGTTTATTTGTTTATCGATAAATGAATAATTTATTCATTTATCGATAAATTAATATTTATTACTCCGTACTTTACAAAGAAATAATTAATATTATGCATCTAGTCTGTAAAATGAAGAGACAAATATTAATTAAAATGCTTGGTGACGATACGGGATTTCACCCCTCCACGTGGAATTATCTAATTGGTCCAGCTGGCATGTGGAAAAGTCCAAGTATATTATCCGCATCGGGTCGAATACGAGACGAATCAGTGATCACCACCGCAGCCAGCAGATCTTGCAAGTGTTCCATCTCGAGTACCCATGTCGGTGTCCATCGAGTCGATACCATGGACTTCGGTCCGGGCTCCTGGCCAACCATCCAAAGGGTTACTTGGGCAAGAGGGCAAGGCGCATTTAAGGGTAATTATGTCAATAGACCAAACCGCCCCAAATTTAGAGCAGAGAAGGACATGTGCCTATAAATACATCATTCTAGGAACTACGTAAGGCTTGATTCCTGGACATTACACAGGATACGTAGGCAATCCAAGATACATTCTTGGACTCAGCCATAAAACCCTAAAATCACCCCCAAAACCATCCTTGATTCTATCATCCCTAGATTAAATTGGCCTCAAATTATACATGACAAAATCCGAAGATCGTCATTGGCGCTAGAAGGAGGGCCTTCTATCGGTGATGGATCAAGGAGTGGTGGTTCGTGATCAATTTAATGCCAAAAACGCAGTCGATCCGAGGTTGATTGCCGGAAATTGAACCGTTGAAACAAGATTTCCACCGTTCGATTCAAGGATAAGGAGGGACGAACAACCCCTCCAAATTTCGTGACGATCGGAGTCCGTTTGGATAGCCGATCGTCGCCGGAAAGTTGCTTCTTTGTAACGGCAAAAACGCAGCACCCAAAAATGCAGCGAGATCGGCGGCTGATTTATGGAGTTTGAACCGTTGGAATGAAAATCCCACCGTTCGAGTGAAGAATATCGAGGGACGAACAAACCCTCAAAATTTCGTGCCGATCGGAGTCCGGTTACATGCCCGGCCGTCGCCAAGAAGTTGCTTCGCCGTATCAAAAATGCGGCAGCCCAAAAAGCGGTCGGATAGATGGATTATTTCGGAGTTTCAACCGGTGGAACAAGATTTCCACTGTTCGGATCCAAGGATTAGGAGGGACGAACAAGACCCCCAAATTTCATACCGATCGGAGTTGTTTTGAGTGCCCGATCGTCTCAAAGAAGTTGCGGCCGCATAAAAAACGCAGCGGAGAACCCTAATTGGGAGCGGACAAGTCGGCTGAATATTCCCGACAATTGAACCGTTGGAACAAGATTTCCACCGGTCGATTCAAGAATTATGAGGACCGAACAAGCCCTCAAAATTTTAGGCCGATCGGAGTTCGTTTGATTTCTCGATCGTGGCAAGGAAGTTACTTGCAGGCACCGAAACGCAGCGGATTCGGACGGCGGAAATGCCGGATCGGCGGCTTATTCCCGGAGATTGAGCCATCGAAAGAAAATTTCCACCGGTCACATCGAAGGAAAGTGAAGGAAGAATGATCCCTCCAAATTTCGTGCCGATCGGAATCCGTTTCGAGGTCCGATTGCCACCGGAAAGACACCGTTGTGGCGCCCGAAAGCGTGAGTTATCTACCGTATCCGGCTATCCACGAAGCGAGTTCTCGAGCTCCAAAGAGCGAGCCGAGCTCTTTAGTTCTCCGGTTCTTACAATTGTTATTTTAAATTCTTATATACTTTGTAAGTCTTTATTATATGTGTAATGTTTTTTATCACAATCACATTGCACCACAAAGACTCGAGATATCGAGCACCGGCATTCGAGCTCTACGGACTCGTCTTGCCCAAAACCCGAGCTCGACTCGGAGTCGTATTTGGAGCTCACCGATGGGCAAATATTTTATAAGACCGAGCTCACCTCGGCATCATATTTGGAGCTCGGCTCGGCGTTATCTTTTATAAGACCGAGCCCGGCTCGGCGTTATCTTTTGTAAGACCGAGCTCGGCCTCGGCATCATATTTGGAGCTCTCTCGAGCGTATCTTTTATAAGACCGAGCTCGGCCTCGGCATCATATTTGGAGCTCGGCTCGGCGTTATCTTTTATAAGACCGAGCCCGGCTCGGCGTCATCTTTTGTAAGACCGAGCTCGGCCTCGGCATCATATTTGGAGCTCTCTCGAGCGTATCTTTTATAAGACCGAGCTCGGCCTCGGCATCATATTTGGAGCTCGGCTCGGCGGTATCTTTTATAAGACCGAGCTCGGCTCGGCGTCATCTTTTATAAGACCGAGCTCGCCTCGGCATCATATTTGGAGCTCTCTCGAGCGTATCTTTTATAAGTCCGAGCTCGACTCGGAGTCGTATTTGGAGCTCACCGATGGGCAAATCTTTTATAAGACCGAGCTCACCTCGGCATCATATTTGGAGCTCGGCTCGGCGTTATCTTTTATAAGACCGAGCCCGGCTCGGCGTCATCTTTTGTAAGACCGAGCTCGGCCTCGGCATCATATTTGGAGCTCTCTCGAGCGTATCTTTTATAAGACCGAGCTCGGCCTCGGCATCATATTTGGAGCTCGGCTCGGCGTTATCTTTTATAAGACCGAGCCCGGCTCGCGTCATCTTTTGTAAGACCGAGCTCGGCCTCGGCATCATATTTGGAGCTCTCTCGAGCGTATCTTTTATAAGACCGAGCTCGGCCTCGGCATCATATTTGGAGCTCGGCTCGGCGGTATCTTTTATAAGACCGAGCTCGGCCCAAGCATGATACCAACAGACTACACCAAATAAGCTAAGCCTTATCTCAATTAACTTCTGTTTTTACATTTTTATGTCTTGTAATAAGTCCATGTGACAATTTCATAAATATTCTACTAAGCATGTCTTTCCTCGAGATGCTTTTGTGTTTGTTATGATTTACAGCCTTCACATTGCAAATCTACCACGATACAAAATGGCAAAGGCAAAAAATTCGACCAGCCTTAAAGCAAAAGAAGTCCATGTGATTAAAAGATAAAAGAGGCAAAAGTCAACCACAACTACAAATCCTCAACACGATGAAGTCGGAATAATATGGTGAATAAAGCCAAGTCACTGACAGTGCTTATATCACCTCGACACGATGCAGTAGAAATAAAACAGTGAAAAAAGCCAAGTCACTGACGAGCTTATATCACTCCCGACCACCAATAAGCCACGATGCTAAGCGAGTTGGAAGATCCCACGATGGATACCCTATTCGACCGGTTCGAAGCACCACGAAGTGCGACGGTCGAGTAGGGATTTTTCAATTCGACCATGTCGAAGCCCGACGAGACAAGACGGTCGATTCGAGCTCCGACCGGATAGCCAAGTCAAGCCGATAAGGCGATGCAGTTGCTAGGTCGACTCGTATCCAAGTGTACCATGAGTCATGTACTCATACTACACTTTGAGGGGCCACGGGGGAATTAAGTCCAAAGGACTACACCCCATGAGCGCGACTTTTGCAAGGGAATTAAGTCCAAAGGACTACACCCTAGGCAAATATTCAACAACACAAACAACATTCAAAGGAAAGGTCGAATTCAAAATTCATAATTCAAAAGTCCCGGGGATCGAATCGTGAAAGACGGACAACAAAAAGCGACAAGCAACATACGCAAAAATTGAAGCAAAATAAAACTAGGCGTCATATTTGGAGCTCACCGATGAGTGAATCTGTAATAAGTCCGAGTTCGACTCGGCATCTTACCTCGGAGCTATATTATTTTGGAACTCACCCTACCGAACTGGCGGGTCAAGCTATCTTATTTTGGAACTCACCCTACCGAACTGGCGGGTCGAGCTATTTTTTTGGAACTCTCCTAGCCGAGCATGGCGGGACGAGCCTTCTTATTTCGGGGACTATCCCTATGGTTATTGCGACTTTTTGACTAGTGCACTGGCGTATCTCGAGGATCCACTCCGTAAAGGATCTACTCGACGGTCTACGAGGATCCGCAAGTCGGATGCCTTCAGTGTCGACAGTCAACGTTTACAAGTCCTAATAGGACGAAAACGCAATGGCATCGAAGTCCGAGTCGACAGCGGCGTAATCTGACTCCCAAGAGAGAGAATTTACTAGGGCATCGAGGCCGGGCAACATGATCATTTCGATCGACAGCCAGTGAAGCTAAAAGTTCCATGGAACCAAAAGGCTAAGGCATCGAGTTCGGACCAAGTCCAAAACTCTCGGCAGTCATGTGTCATGAGTCATGAACGACAAAGAAACACCACGACACCGAGATCCAGAGCGACATTTACGTATTACCAGTCTTATTAGACAGTAAGTACTAGGACATCGTAGGCGGAAATATCTATCGACAGCCGAAAGAGCATCGATTCCGACAAACGAAATGAGACAACCAGGGGCATCTCTTCTACCACGCAACAACAAAGAAAAGTCCAAAAAATGCTAAAGCATGGAAGACAAGTTACATATGGTCGACAAATGGAACTACTGAAAGTATAACGAAGATGATGAATCTGCATTATACTTTGGAGGCATGCGAGTCGACATTGAATACTCGAGAAAAAGCGAGCAAAGGAATGGGAATCGACATGCAACAAAAGTGTTTGACACCAAATACTTGTAAAAATTTCGACATTTATAACAAAAAAGCCTAGTCACAAAGGCGGCCAAATATGATCCAAACCTAAGGTTCTCGCGATACTTGGAGGGCGGATATCGACATATATGCATCGACATGAGAGAGGCCGATGTGCAAATAAGGCCAAAGGCCGCAATAAAGCAAGATGGTCTACTTCAAAGACAAAAGAAAAGAAGGAAAAACGTGACGCTTTTTCAAGGAAAAAATAAGCCAAGTCCAAATGACCGGCTAAATGTTTATACAGATGGAAGCCAAAGACAACGTTTGGTTAAAAAGGGCAAAGCCTAAGAAGAAGCATCATCTCTGGCGCTAAGGCAAAGTCTCAAGACTGTTAGACTGACATTCGAGATCCGAATGCTGTACTCCAAAGTCAGGGCAAGTCAAATTCTTCAGAGAAGTCGACCTCGACCGAGACAGTCCCAAGTTGGACATCTCATCATTCCTTCGACAGCTACGGCATCGAAGTCGATGTCAACTTATCCACACGTTATAAGTCCTAGGGACAGATAATGCTAAGATAAAAAAGTTTGCAAAGCGGAGACATGGAAAGGCCGTATGTCGGACTCCACGGGGAAGTAAGTACGCATGGCGATTTAAATTCGAGCATTGGATGACGGTGGCCGAGATACACCTTTGACGGATCGGACGACCTCGAGAGCTCGGACGGATGCGGGGGCTTATGACGATACGGGATTTCACCCTCCACGTGGAATTATCTAATTGGTCCAGCTGGCATGTGGAAAAGTCCAAGTATATTATCCGCATCGGGTCGAATACGAGACGAATCAGTGATCACCACCGCAGCCAGCAGATCTTGCAAGTGTTCCATCTCGAGTACCCATGTCGGTGTCCATCGAGTCGATACCATGGACTTCGGTCCGAGGCTCTGAGCCCACCATCCGGCGGGTTACTTGGGCAAGAGGGCAAGGCCCATTTAAGGGTAATTATGTCAATAGACCAAACCGCCCCAAATTTAGGGCAGAGAAGGACATGTGCCTATAAATACATCATTCTAGGAACTACGTAAGGCTTGATTCCTGGACATTACACAGGATACATAGGCAATCCAAGATACATTCTTGGACTCAGCCATAAAACCCTAAAATCACCCCCAAAACCATCCTTGATTCTATCATCCCTAGATTAAATTGGCCTCAAATTATACATGACAAAATCCAGCATCGTCACTTGGGAAGCTAGAAAGATTATAAGAATTTGTGCTCTTGGATTATTATCAAAATAAAAAATGAAAAGGTTTCAATTCTTTATAAATAAGTACACAGTAGAACATAATTTACAACCACATATTGTACTTATCTTGTTTTCCCAATGGCTTCTCATCATTTGAAATTTACAACCACATATTGTACTTATCTTGTTTTCCCAATGGCTTCTCATCATTTGAAAGGAGTTAAGAAAACAACTCTTAACATATGAGCAAAGGAGAGCAACATGAACAAAATATTCCTGAAGTTGTGTATGCTCTACAAAAAGTTAAAGATGGGATCGAATTTGGTTTAGCCACTAAGAAGAAACAAGTTACTCTAGATGCATATTTTCAGAAAATATGAAGTGAAATGTGAAATTTCGAAAATATGTAAGTTTAATATATAAATTTCAAACTGGTATTTTATAATTTTATTAGGCTTTACTGTATTCAATTTCTTTTTATTACTTAATGCATTTAGCGAAATTATTACTTTAGTACACATGCCCAAGTCGGGACCAGAAGAAATTATTATCTTAGTGAGGATATTACTTTATCGGATATTCATTTATTGAGAGTTTACTGTACTATCACAGCAGACTATCTTATGTACAAGCTAGTTAATTTTTCGTAGAGTGGGTTATTTAAGTTCAGCATATTGTCAATTTTGTCTTCACCGACAGATACATACCATCTGTGAGAGAGTGCCCGCTGCTGCTGCAACTTCCAAATGGAGATTTTTCATCGACAAATGGGTTTATCTCTCCTGTGAGATATTTCATTTTTCAGTAGAGTATGCATTTTGTGTTTCTTGGAAAGTCTTATTGCATCTTATATTATACCTTTTATGCGCCTACCTACAGATGTGGGGAGGTGTGGTTGTTTGGAATCCTCCATCTTGCTCAATAGGTTTGCAGCATGCACATCACCCTCAGCAAAAGATATCTCCTGATGTAAGTCTCCTTTCGTCTTTGCAATGTTGTTAATTATGCTCAGGAACAATGTAAACGTAACCCTGATTATACACATTGAGATTCCAATAGCTGCAAATCCTTCACCGTTCTAGATTGTGTTGATAGTTTGGAGGCATAATGCTGTTTGCCTTCTTCATGCATTGTCATGACTCATGACTCGTGAAGTTCAGGTACATGCATTCTGTCTTGACTAGAATGCATGCAGAATGTTGTCTGCAAGGATTGAAGTCCTTGTTTTTGGCTTTGTGCCTGTGTCGCTTGTATTGGTCTGTGCCTCCTAAACTTCTAGCATGCGAGGGGTGTGTGTTTTTATTTATTTATTTGTTTATTTTTGTGGGGGGGGTGGGGGGGCGGTATTGGAAGCTGTTAATGTCTATATTATTTTAGAATAAGTCTGAATGTAGAATCCTGTAAATGGTGTGCAAGCTGTTCTTATCGTTATTATTATTTTTTTCCCCTTCGCTATAGTAATATATTCAATTTCTGAAACAGGACTTGATGAAGATATTTGAAGTATTTTTGGGACAGCTGCGGCAGCTTTTTGGACTGAATTCAAATCGCCTCTATTCTGGTTCATCGGGCACATTCTTACTTCTAGCCAGCGAGAGTGGCTTTACTGAGTGGTCAGTTCTTACATTTCACCCTAATACATACAAGGAAGGGTTGTGTGTGAATGGGGGTGGGGAGGGTATGATGTCGTTTCATTTTAAAGTTTAGTTTCATATGTTTAGACTAAAATATATACTGAAGTAATGAAAAGAGATCATATATCCTGTATCTTTCTTGACTGTTCTGCAATGTCAAACCATGCTATTGATATGCACATGGATTTTTATATGTTGAATCTTGATTAATTAAGAAATTGTTGCATGAGCATGCTAAGTTGTAAAGGTTCTGGTTTTGGAGTATCTAGGAAGAGGCATGCATGATTTTTCTCTGGATCGAATGCCATGGTTGTTACAGTTACACATTCATAAATTGTTAAATCAGAGGCTCTTATCCTAACTGCTCTTCCTGGTCTTAGAGTACCGGTTGTAGCTCACAATTGAACAATCGAAGTTAGATTCAATTAAAAAAAATAGGACTTGCTTTGTGGAAGGCATAATCCGTGTTAAAGCTTAAGTAAGAAAAAGTGCTTTCTATATTTTACATGCTTAATCAAGGAAAAATGTAGATAGCAAGACATTCAAGTGCCGCATACTTGCTATTGAAATTTGTATGAATGTATGTAAACGTGTTGTGTAATCTTTTACTGCGCATTTCTTGTGATTATTTTTTTGGGAATTGATTGCACCATTTATTCTGCTTTTTGTTTTTGAGGTAGTAATAGTATTGTGTGGCTCATTCCTTTTTACACTTCACTTTCCCAATTGCTGTGCAATTGGCTGAGCAATTTTTGTTTATTTTCCGACATTTGCTAAAGATGGTAATTGACTGCTCTAAGACAACAGGGAATTGGATGTCTTGTCACGGCAACACACATGTTTTAATCTTCTTCAAATCGGGAGAACCCTTGGATCACTTTCTCGATTGGTGGGTCAGATTCACCGAGTCCATGATTTTGAATAAATTCCCTCTCCACCCTTCTTTTTAAAAGAATTATCTGGCCAACAAAATTTCTGTTTTCAGGTGCAATCTCTTCCTAGGATGATAATCAAGGATGAAATTGGGAAACAGGTCAGTTGCTGAAACACCTGTGTTTATTCATTTTGTGTTTCAAGGCAGGCGCGATGATGACATTCTGGCGGTTTGCTTAAGATCGTGAAGTTATTAATTCATAAAATATATAATAGCCTTTATGCTAGAAAACCAAGGTAAGGCCGCATACAGTGTATAAGACCTAAATGGCCAGATCCTTCCTAGGAGTGTCCTGTTTTTTCGTTTTTTTCGTTTTTCGTTTTTTCGTTTTTTCGTTTTTTCATCTTCATATGATCTGCCCTTGACCCATGGTGATTCTAGCATATTGTCTTGCGATCTAAGTCGTTCATTCAGTATAAACGAGTTACAATTCAAAAAATTATTGAACGGGATTTTAGATTTTTTTTTTTCATCATACAAGGGATTGGAAGATGTTCATATCAACATCTCAAACAGGTTATGCTAACTGATTTCTATATAGAATGTCTTAATTTAGACCTGCAATGCTTTTTCAAATCATTTGCTTACCAGAAGTAAGGGCAAAAGAGAACCAATATTGAAATTTCTGCTTGTGTCTGGAATTCTAACCTTTAAGCTATGCATACTCCGATTGACGATATTATGTGTTATTGTGTATCTCGTACATCATACAATTCTTAATTTCTGTCAATGATTCCGTTTGGTTATAGTGAATGAATCTATCACAGTAACTGAAGCAGAATTAGCTGAAATACATCTCATTGTTCTGAGCAGGTCAGGTTATCTCTTGAAGCAGCAAAATTGGCTCTAAATAATGCTTCCCTTGGTATTTACGATGCTTCTGCTGGTAAGATATGCTATTTTTTCAGTGATGGGATATTCAAAAACATCTCCCCAGAGAAATTTATATATTTTGGTTCTATTCTGTTGATGCCAGTATTATCAAGACATTCAAGATCCTTTGCGGAAGATGCTTTCTATCATCCATCTATGATGTCCGTTAGCTACTATTCGTTTGAGCACTGCTTTGCTGTATATTCGGTTCGTACCCTTGGTTACTAGAATTCATTCGCAGTTTCTGTTTATCTACTTGCACAATCGCTAGCATTATTCTGTTTATCTACTCGTTTGCTGGTTTCGTTTTCTATGATATTTGGCAGATGAACCTACATGCTTTTTAGGTAGACACTAATGCTAGGTAATACAAATAACTGTTAGGTTGGAAGAAAAGGTAACTTTTAAAAGTGGATCGTAAGATGATCATGAGATTTAGTATCGTCTATCTAATGTTGTGTTGGCTATTAGAATCTGGTTAAGTCCGGCATCTTCAAGTGTAAATGAATTCTTTCATTGCTGAATACAAAAAGTACCAATATGCAAAGATTGTTACTAATAAAATATTGTGTTTGGCAGCCTTTCTTCCTCCCAGTTTCTCTGCATGTACTTCTAGCGGTTCTTAAAGAATTGAAACGGTACAAGCAAGAACAGAAGAAATACACTGCATGGAAAAGCAAGTTGGCGGCTACAGCTGCTTCCTGAGGGCAATAACAGCAGTATTAGGAATGCCATTCTGGCAGAAATGCTTCTGAATCTGTTGGTTAAAAAAAGGACATGCTATTTTCTCTCGGGTTATGTTTGAGGGGGTGCCTTCAGTAGCTTTGATTGGAGTCGGTTTTTATCTGGAGTGGCGTTGCAGGTCATTACATATGCAAGAACTTCTGTATGAACCAACCAAAATATACATTCTTTGGGAGGAGTATGATGTTTTAGGAACCTATATCCAGTGTTTTGTTCAATTGGTATGATAGGGTAGTTTTTACTTTAATAAAAAAAGAAAAAACCAGGGTAGTTGATCACATTGGGGTAGTAATATTTTTTTTCCTCTGATAAGAAAACACGATGAGTTTATATGCACAGAAATGTTGTTTAATACAACCCGACATTTATATATAACATATATATACAATCAAATGGAGGCCTGATTAATATTAACCAATCTAAGTTGAAAGACCAATATCATCAGTTGTAGGTAAGAGACCGTAAACAGGCATGGCATCATTAGCCTCTGCGTTCGAAGGTTTGTGAATGACTCACCACTGGTCGGTCACCCCTTGTACAACTGAAGAATTGAATTGTCTCAACAGGATCAGGTAGCTTGACGTGTTGGTCTGCGTAACAAGTGAAAAAGAGACGCCTAAACATGTAATTTCCACATTCTATTGATAATGAAAGTCGGTGAAGGGCATTAAACAGGTTACCTAGACAGCAGTCCAAAGTAGGGATTAGTGATAGCAGAGTGCAGCAAATCACAAGCTGTATCGAGCAATCTCATATCAACCTTGTCTCTAGGTAAGAACAACAACTCTCCCGAATCAACTTTAACAAAACCACAAAGTTCAAGGAACTTGATTCCTCCTCTAAAATTACCAACACGATTCTGTAAAAGTATAAACCAAATTATTATGATACGTTTATGAGACATGAAAGAAGTATCAAATGCGTACGCGCTACCTGGAAGGCAGGATTAGTGAGTCGAATCCTCCTGAACCTCCCATTGTCAGGGAAATTAGCCACGTTTCTGACGTAAACTAAGAGTGTTTGGAAAGCTGTTCTAACTTGTGTGTCGTTTCCCTGCAAGATAAAAAGTAAAACAAAAAGGCTTAGCAAAGGGCTTCTGTGAAAAATAAGCATGAGTTTTTCTATAACCGGATACCAAGTTTTGTCGCCTGATAGATCTCAAGCATTCTTCCATCACCTCCACTTTTCTAACAGACTCAGCCAACTGCAAATTCTGCAATTGAATTGACAGAATAAGATATACCAACAAACATATACAACTAAGCAAAAAAGAGACAGTGTTTTCAATAGGCAATGCAAGTCTTTCCCTCCTTTCCTTCTATAAACAGAAACAAGATTGCTACCTTATCCTGTTGCAATTTCTGAAGAATTTTATCCTTTGTTCTTCTATCGTCCACTTTTTTTGCTTTCCATTCAGATAAATAACTGGAGTTTCCAAGTACACAATGAGTACGATATAAGTTAATGATAGAAACGTCAAAAATGTAATTATGATCAAGAAACACACCGCTTTTGTTCAGTTTCTTCAGACTTTAAATGTTGTGCAGCTAATCTACTGCTACTCTGCTAATGTCCAAACAGCTCAAATATTAGAATTCCTGACATATATATACACTAATCTGCACTAATGATACCTTTTTATCGTCTTTGTCCATTACTTTCTCCTCTTCTTCTTTTTCTTTTTCTTTTTCTTTAAGGCCTTGTTCACTGAATAAAAGACGAACACAGTGAGTAGCATATGACATCGTTCTCCATTTGATACACACCGCTATGATGCATTGAGACTTTCGTTGGTAGCATGTCTTGTGTCTGACACGTATCAGACATGGATAGACACCGGATTCTTAATTAGTATACAAGGTTTTGGGTGAATCCCCTATTCCCTAAAAGTTGAATACGGGATTCAAATATTCATATCTATAACTCATATACGTAAAATGAAGAACCCTGTTTTAAACGAGGGAAAACAACCAACAAATTAACGAAAGCTACCTAAAATGAAGAAAAACTAGTAAAATTTGTTTTATGTTTTATGATTTTTTACCTTACGATTTTATTAGAACCCCCACGGTACACCAGTATGAATCCTATATTTTATAAAAATTCTCGCGCCCACATATCCACACCAGTATAACCTATGATACCACTATCATCAATTAAGATTATGTAAAAAGCATAATAATTGAGCTTAAGACCTTTGTTGGTCAAAGACTTGAGAAGGTGTTGGTCCTTCTATAGGGATATCCAGAGAAACCTGCATTTACCATATTTACCCATGATCAGTATGTTTTTGGAAATAAGTTGATGATACATATACTATTAATAGAGATAAAGCACATACACTTAATTGAATAGCTAAGCCATTAATAACCTAATTAAAAACAAGGAACACAAACATCCAGAAGGAACAACAATGGTTGAGCTGGAGCATACCATTACCAGGGGCATATGATCAATGCCGTCTGCTTCGTTGTCATGATCGATTATCCAATCGATTGCAGCCTCCACACTGGTATTACCTGAAGCATATTTTATTGTCTAAAATATGTATATATTGTAAATAAAAAAACTTCCACATTATTACAATACTATAATATAAGCAAAGGGGCAAACCGGGTACATAGAATACCAGAAAAATGAAGTGCATTAAGGGCTTGAGGCACAGTGAATCCCATTGCTTCAAGTTGGGCAATCAAATTGTTGTTAGGAAGAGGAAGAGCCATGCTTCATCATACAATAACAATATCAGAAAACAAAACAAATTTTAAAAAACAAAAAAATAATATATATATTTGTTGGCTCGGATCGATCACATCATCATGCAATATGCATAGACTTGGGAACCAATAGATTGTATATACCTGCAGAGAGCAAAGGAAGAAGTTGAAATCAATCAAAATTAATTAGAAATTTGTGATTCTTCTTTTTCGACGTAGTTGCATGCATTTGGTTGAACGGGAGAAAACCTCCATTATTACAACTTCAAATATTCCTCATTCTTTACTCTCTTCCCAAGTTATTTCACTACTACTATTTACCTCCTAAACTACCTTATTCCTCCCACGAGCTTCCTTCCACATCTCTATTTCTGGAACTCAGATACACTATATATATGTATATATTCTAAGATCGACGTTTGTGTGAACTTTAATCTTTCTCAGCCCTTACTCGACGTAGACAAGGCTCTTGGTTGTGGGAAGTTTATCTTTAGAGAAAGCATTGCAAGTGCGTGAAATTAGATGAACAAATTTACTATGATTAGTTTTGATTATTTTCCTAGTGCAATGTTCTTTGAACTAATATTATAACTGGTTGTTTGTCGTTTAATAGCGTTCTAGACGACAAAAAATTACAGCACACGGATAAACTTTGTGTGCCGTAATGACTGTGTTTTTGCTTGTAAAGTTTTGTGATATTTATATATTATTTTAGAATTTCTATTATTTATTTTAGCTTGTACGTGAACAATCATAAACCGTGTTGAACGTAGATCGTTTTTCTTCTTCATGATTAAATATGGAAAATGATAAGACCGTTGTGCCATATCGAGTATAACAACAAACATTTTATTATTGATTATGATACAATAACTATTGATTGTGATGTGGATTAATCCACATTGTAAAACTATATTGTGTCGCAACCGTTATACATATAGCATTACATCTGTCATGAATGAGGATGTGAACTAACGATATGATTTTATTTATGCAGTTATGCTAGACATGAATTGTGACGATACGAGATTTCACTCCTTTACGCTTATCGATATTCGTTGGCGTTTTTAATAATAATCACCTCGGGTCGAACAAGACAAGTGTCGTAAATGTTTTAGAACGCGTGTCGGAGATATTCGAGTCGAGACCGAAGTCCGGCCCATGATCCATGGGATTACTTGATGTTATTAACGTCATGATATCACCGCCTTATAATTAAATTATATAACAAGGTGTTACTATCATTTTTCTATTATTTTAGCCGTCCTTATTCTTGTCTTATTTTTTTTAGGCGGTGTAAATGTTTTAGATAATGATATAGATGTCATGAATTAAACTACTATAATAAGGTGTTACTATCAATTAATTGAAGGTAGTACTACCCTTAAAAAAAATAGAAATATTTGTTTATTATATATTATTTTAATTTAAAATATATAAAGGCTGATGTTTATGCCAGTGGCAATTTCGTGTTTATCAGCAAGCGGCACCGATTTCGTAAGGCAAAGCGAAAAACCCTGGTATAGGCGGATATCTAGCAATGTCGACTCCAGGCACCGACGGCGGAGAGGAAGATAAGAAGCCCGTCGACAACGTCCATATCAATCTCAAAGTCAAGGGTCAGGTATCCTTCTTTTCCTTCTCTCTCTCTTTTTCCCCTTTCTCTTTTTGTGTTTTGATTTCCCCCCTTTTTTTCTGTGCTGTTTTTTATGATTTTATTTTACCCTAGCTCCGGATAGTTTTATTTCTGAACTAGTCTAGCATCGTTGTCTTTTATTACATTAGATTCGTACAATGTGGTGGTTTGATTTAATTTCATGTTGAATTAGGGTTCCTTGGCGATGGATTTTTCTTTTCCCCTTTTACTGCTTATTTTTAGTAGCTTTGTTCTATGACGTTTAATTCTTACAAGTTTCTAGTAAATCACTGTGTTTTCTTCAAATTATTGCTACATATGTACTATTATCGACTAGGTGGTTGAAGTCTGAAGGCTTTATAATAGATTTTTGTTCTGCTTTTCTTGCTCATCCCGTTTTTTTCCTGGGTCTATTAGTTCACTTTATTTGTGCATTACATAACATAACACTTACTGATGAAATGTATGGGTCAGAGCCTTAAAAATAAGCTTTGGCAGTTTCCCCAAAAATAAAAGCACTGTTTTTCTTAGATGCCTCTGTATGAATATAATTTTTATTATGGCTATGTGAACTACTTCCTCCTGTATAACTTCACTTTCCAGATTCATTGTTAATTGATCTGGAAATGCAGAAAACCGCAATCCTCTGTAGATTTGTTTGAGAATTCAACAGGGTTGTATATTGCATTTGAATTATCCGTTTTGTCTGTAAATTAATTATAGCTCATGAGCTCTTTAAGGCTTTGTTTTCGGTTTGACAATTTCGTAAAATATCTCCTGTAGCCATTGTTGTTGTGTGTTTTGTAGGATGGTAATGAAGTCTTCTTTAAGATCAAGCGCAGCACCCAGTTGCGCAAACTTATGAATGCTTACTGTGAGAGGCAATCAGTGGACATGAACTCTATTGCCTTTTTGTTTGATGGACGTAGGCTTCGTGGGGAGCAAACTCCAGATGAGGTGAGTTTCCATACAACGTTTTTCTGCCTTCATTATTTGACAGTTCTTGGTGGTGACTGCCATGCTAATTTCGTTTTGCTTTTGCCTGTGTTGAATAATACATGATTAGCTTGAAATGGAGGATGGTGATGAGATTGATGCCATGTTACATCAAACTGGTGGTCACCAGTCGAGTTTTTGAGTGGGTTTAGTGAGAATTTTATGTCCAAAAGAATCTTTTAGAAGCTGTTGGTGGAGCTCTTGGCTAGGAACTGGTCTTGAACATGCTGCTTACTGTAAAACTTCGCATAATTATTTGATTCTATGGCAATGGCGAATGTCTTGTTATGGTTACTAGTTTGGAGTTTGCTTTTTATATATTTATGGAAATACAACTTTACTAGCGTGTCAATTCTTGTGTTGAATTTATGGTGACTTAGATAAATTCTTGCTTCACTCTGGTAGCCGGATTATATAGGAGACCGGAACCCATCATTAGATCACTAATGTGTTAATTCTTGTGTTGAATTTTTATGAATCACTTGTTTTGCTAGGAATGTAATTGAATGATTTTCATTTCATTCCATAATGAGATGGAATGAAATGACAATTGACAAAACACTTGGCCCTTAACCACCTTCACTCACCCGATCCGAATCCACCCCCCATTCAACCTACCCCACACCATCATCCTTCCACAATCTTCCTCACCACCCTACCCACCCTAGCCTACTACCTCACCCACTCACCCTAACCCCACTTACCTATCGTATCCCACCCCACCCAACCTACCTTACCTCCACAGCTTGACCTCCCACCCAACCCAACCTACCCCTCTCTACACCCACTTACCTCATCACATCACCCTAACCCACCCAACCTTTCACCCAACCCCATTCAACCTCAGCCTTCCATGTCACCCCACTCTCCCGCCCCATCCTTGCCTTATCTTGCCATACACACCACCCCATCTTACCCCAACCCACTTACCCCACTCCTTCGGGCCTTACCCTTCCCAATTGTTGATCAACCTATGGTTTTGTGAGAACAATTCTAATCAACCTGTTCATCGATAAAAGCTAATTGGACTTGATGATGATGTTGAATATAAAAAAAAGCTCAACAGAAAATAAAGATAATTAAGTATGCTTAAAACTTTTGATCTTTGCTATTAAAGGTTGTTGGCTTAGATAAAATGTATGTCGATCGGTAAATGAAGAGCGATTCTTCGGCTTAGAGATATACATAATGACCGAAACAAGGTTGAGTATAATAGTTGACTATACCCTCCCCTCCAAAACACAACCATCCACCAAAGGCATAATAACCCTTTATTACTTTGTCTTTGTGGACAAACAAATTAGTACATGACACGTTGAAAGTCTTAACGTTTTTAGTTGGCCTTATCAAACTTAAACAACAAATTAAATAACACGCTACAAACACAATCAACACCCAAACACCAAGTCAAATCCTAGACATGGGAAAATCAGCCTCCTCCTGCTTCAATATTATTGTACTCTTCTTCACCACCCTCATTCTGCTCTCCCAATGTGACCGTGACCACCATCAGAATGACATGAGTGGACTATCCATGTACCCAAGAGGTACGTACGTGCCGTTTTAATTTAGATCAATCTATCATATTTCATATCCATCCATCACTGAAACATACTACACACTACATGATATGGCTTCATCATCACGTTAGACGGCTGATATACATTGCAGTGGAATCGGATTTCATTAATTATTAAATAGGTGGGATGCTAATTCTATCTGTTTTAGTAAGATCCGGCTGCCTCTTTTTCGTATCATTTGTCTTGTCGATCATGGTATGCCATTTATAGTGTTGATTTTGTTACGCGTTAGTTACGCGTTCTAGTCTCATCACTCAGGGAAATTCTACAGCACACACTCTGTTTTACGCTAGACCCTTAAAAGCTTTTACATGAAATAAACCAAAAGGTTTTAGGTTTTTATGTGTGCTTTTAATTTCTCTGTCAAACAGCAGAATTTCCCCCCCTATGGGCTATGATTTTTACCAAAATTTTCTCTGTTTCTTTTGACGTGTGTTTGATTTCTTTGTAATTTTTCTTTTCTTCAAGAAATGGTTGTTACTATTGCTATGCATTCCGTTCCTTTTTCCGCTAAATCCGTTTCCACTGTTGTTTTGTGCAATTAATTGCTATAAACATTGTCTTATTTTATCCAAGAAAAGGAAGAATGATTTTTTAGGTGCTTTCCCACACTTAGCGAAGATTAATGTGATCTGATTATACTATCATCAAAAGTTTAAAATGGATTTAAATCGTATGATTCAAATTGTCTTAAATGTTAAATCAGTCCATGTAATGCTATTTAGAGAGAACAATCATCCGTACATTTTTACCTATGAGACGAGCCAAGTAGATCACACACAAAAAAACCCCTTATAAAAAGGATTTACTGTAACTTGACAATTGGTACAAATTTATTGCATCATAGAATAAAAGCACTCTACATAAACATTTTTGACAATGAAAACTGGTGACCCGTGATCTTTTAACCGATGTAGACGTTTATATCATTGACCGTTGATTACTTAATGTATTGCAATCCATATGATTTATGCTAGTCTATGCTTACTTGAGGTTTTTTCGACGTTGCATTTAAGAGTGTTTGCTAAGATATTTATCACCGTCTTTTAGATCATTCCAATGATTTTTTTTTCACTCGTAACTAGCATAGATGATTCTTGTTCTTTATTACATGTTTTTGTGCCTATTTATTTCTCATTTATTATTTGTATAATTGGAAATGTAATGTACTTGTGTACCTATTGGTACGGAACAACCTTCGTCTTATTGAATATAATGTACAATGTTCCTTCTCTACACTTCTTGTGTAATATAATGTACAACCTTCGTCTTATTGAATATAACTCATGCTTGTTTGTTTGACGGGTTTATAGATTAATAAAATAATCTCATTTTTCTCTGAGGCATTATGTTGAAAGAGCTCTGAGCTAGATCTTATCTCGAATAAGTCGGATCAGTGATTCCGGATATCGGGTAGAAAAAAAAAGAAACTCATTTTCGTTGCTAAAAAAGAAAGAAAGGCAAAAGCAAATAAACTTATTAGGGTTTTAGACACTATTAGGGTTAAAATTATTAATCAACTCAGTTGAGGGCAATCGGCTTCTACCTAACCTCGAGCCGAGTCATCTAAATCGCCGCTCGCCGCTCGCCGCTGCACCCAACTCCCCACAACTACTGAGAAAAGAAGTGCGTTGAAGAAGAAAAATGTCCGGCTCGAATGTTGCCGGCGGCAATAGAATCCGAACACTCGATGAATTCTTAAATGTGCACGCAATATTGCTGGAAGCCTCTGGAATTCCGCAGACTCTCCACCGCTTGCTCTTTGAAAAGCTCTCAAATGATACTTTCGACGGCGGTGACTTCTTTCAGATAGAGCCTGTAGAGGAGTTCGAAGGCCGACAAAGACGGCTCGTTTTTACTTCGGAGTTGATGAGGAAAGAATCCAATGTCTTCCTCGTTGATCATGCTTGGACTTTCCGACTTTCTGATGCTTATAAGCAACTACTGGAGGTTCCTGGATTGGCTGAAAGAATGGCTTCATTGATGTGTGTGGATGTTGATTCAGATGAGGCAGAGGTTGAGGACTCTTCTAGTCCTAATACAGGTGCCGGTCTTGCTGAAACCAAACCAAGTGCTGCTGAAATATTGGAGCGAGAAATCTGTATGAGAGGCAGTAGTGACAATGTGAGGTGGTTGGAGCTTGAAGAGCTTGATCTGGATGATTCAATGCTTGCTTCTCTTGATTTACCTGGTAAATTTCCTAACTTACTTGCACTGAGCCTATGTAGCAACAAACTGGAGAATGTGGAAGCAGTTGCAAAGCAAACTACTCAATTAAAACAGCTTAGAGCTCTCTGGATAATGGATAATCCACTGCTGGAAAAAGGTGAGAATTGCTTGGTTGAAACCATTATTCTTCAAGGTTGTCCTAGGCTGGAAATTTACAATTCTTTTTTCACATCAAATTATGGGAGATGGGCTCTAGGTTTTTGTGGCGGATTATACGACAAAGAAAATCCTGGTTCTGGTAGTGACGATATCGATAGGAGTGACCTTGCTTTGCGGGATTTGACCTCTTTAGACCTTTCAAACAGATGTATTCACAGCCTCATCAGTAAGGCATTTACACCTGCCGAGTTACCATGTCTCTCATACTTGAATCTTCGTGGAAACCCATTAGATGAGAACTCAATCAATGATCTATTGGAGCTTCTTAGAGGTTTTAGCAGCTTTCAGTCTCTGGAGGTGGATATTCCTGGCCCTCTAGGAGACTCTGCTGTGGAGATTCTTGAGTCTCTTCCAAGGCTCTCTCTTCTAAATGGTGTGAATGCATCTAAAATCATGGAGTCTGGGAAATCTGTGGTTGATTCGATGCTACAACCAAGGCTTCCTGAATGGACAACAGACGAACCTATTGTTGACCGTGTTATAAACGCCATGTGGCTCTATTTGATGACGTATAGACTTGCTGATGAGGAAAAGATTGATGAGACATCTGTTTGGTATGTGATGGATGAACTAGGTTCAGCTTTGAGGCACAGTGATGCACCGAATTTTAGAGTATCGCCTTTTCTCTACATGCCAGAAGGTAATCTCGCATCAGCTATAAGTTATTCAATCTTGTGGCCTGTTGACAATATTGAAAGAGGTGATGAATGCACACGTGATTTCCTTTTCGGAATTGGGGAGCAGAAACAACGGTCTGCTAGACTTACTGCTTGGTTCCAGACCCCCAAAAATTATTTTATTAAAGAGTATGAGAAACACGGTGTGAAGCTGCAGCAGCAATTGAAGAAACTTCATTCCCCACCACCATTAGTGCCATCGTTGGCAACAACGCAAATTCAGCGGAGTAATAATGGAGGCGCATTACGTGTTTACACAGACATACCTCAAGTGGAGGAATTCTTGACACGCCCTGAATTTGTAATAACATCCGAGCCCAAGAATGCGGATATTATTTGGACGCACACACAGGTGGATGAGGAGTTGAAAAAAGCTGTGGGACTGAATGATGAGCAGCTCATTAATCAGTTTCCTTTTGAAGCTTGCTTGGTGATGAAACATCATCTTGCAGAAACTGTTGAAAAGGCATATGGAGCACCGGAATGGATTCAGCCCACGTACAACCTTGAGACACAGCTAACTCAACTTATTGGAGATTACTGTGTACGGGAAAGGGATAAGGTTAATAACATTTGGATATTAAAGCCATGGAACATGGCAAGAACAATTGATACCACCGTAACCGAGAAATTGTCTGCAATTATCCGGTTGATGGAGACAGGTCCAAAAATATGTCAAAAGTATATAGAGCACCCTGCTCTGTTCATGGGAAAGAAATTCGATATTCGCTATATTGTGTTAGTCCGGTCTATCAATCCATTGGAAATCTTCCTTGCGGACACTTTCTGGGTTAGGTTGGCAAACAATCCTTACTCCCTGGTTGAAAACAGCTTTTTTGATTATGAAACTCATTTTACTGTTATGAACTACCGTGGAAGATTGAACCACATGAACACATCAGACTTTGTGAAGGAATTTGAAAAGGAACATCATGTTAACTGGCTAGACATCCATTCAAGAGTGAAGAGGATGATTAGATCCGTGTTTGAAGCAGCACGTATGGTACATCCAGAAATGCATAGTTCAACGTCGAGGGCTATGTATGGAGTTGATGTCATGCTTGATTCCCATTTTCAGCCTAAGTTATTGGAGGTAACCTATTGCCCTGATTGTACCAGAGCTTGCAAGTATGATACTGAAGCGGTGATTAGGGGAGGAGGACAAATCGTTAAAGGAGCGGATTTTTTCAATTATGTTTTTGGGTGTCTTTTTCTGAATGAAACTGATCATGTATCTCCATTGTAGTAGCATGTGTTGTGTGTATGTGTGTGTGTGTGTTTGGGGGGGGGGGGGGTGGGGGAGTGTTTCTAGCTCTATTCTCTTCTGTTTTGAGTCCTTCGGAAATCAAGTCGGGTGTAAAACCATTCATGATACATCTTGTGATGCATATTTTCAAGCGAATTTGGTGGCTGTTGCAAGTTAGGGCCGAAGCTAACGGTACGTTTTGAAGAAAATCTGCAACTGAAATCGGTTTTGATGTGGTTTATAAGAAATTTCCTCCATTGTGGTGCAGTTTTCTTATCTCTAGTGTTTATTTTCTCCTTAGACTACTGAGCTTATTTCTTATTATTAGAGTTTATTTTCATCCAAATTTGCTTTGTGAGGACTCTTTGATTGTAGCTTAAAACTTATGAATAGATCTGCGATGATAATTGATAAATCAAGAATCGCAATTTGATCAACCGTTTTTACTCGATCTCTTTCAGCAAAACAAAGAGAGGATCCACATGCAACTTCAATGCTGGGAAGAAATTTGCTTAGAAGCGTACCCTTTTCTTCAACTAATGCTTATGTTATCTATCTTGGTCTAAATTTAAGCATCTTTGTTTAAACTCCAAGATGCAGCGTACCCTTTTCTTCTTCAACAAAAGTTGAATATCGTCCTGTTGCCGATCTACCGCGGCAAAGATCTTGGTATAACACTCAAAAATATATGCACCCATTCAAAATATTTCTTGATCCGTGCAACTGTATATCACATGTGGCACCTTATATCAGTGGCGGACGCATGATCTCGTTTACGAGGGAAAAAAACCCGGGCAAATGAAATTTTAAGGGGATGCACATAAAATATCTAACAAATATAGTAGTGGTTTTTTTTTTTTTCGGGTTCGGATGGAGCAAGGGCGGATCCATAAATATTTTCCAATGGGGTCATTAGACTGTAAAATTACATTTTTATCCAAAATTTATTTCAATTGGATTACCGGATCATAAAACTACAATTTTTAACAACAAAACTGTTGGAAAAATATTCAAACTTAAGAATTTGATAGAGAATGTAGAAACTCCAAGGCACTCAAAGCGTTGTCTTTTAAGAGATGTTTCGTTCCACACGATATGTCACTTAAGGATTCAAACGAAAATCTCTCTCAGTATACAATGGAGGGTGTTTGATTCAAACAGTGACTTGTTTGAATCAAACCTGAGGACACTTAAGTTTTTGGTCTGATGATGCTTTCTGAAACTATATGAAATTTGTTTGCATGTTGTGACTTCTTATAGGCTGAAGGAACCCCATAAATAAACCGATGTATTCTTACACGAAAGGGGTCCATTCGCATGATGCTCGGTTTGAAAACATTAATCCGAAAAAGAGTGCATTCGAAAATGCATTAAACTCTTCATGAACTGATGCGTGTTATCTGATTAGCTTTCGGGGGCGTTGCCCCCGAGCCCCCACCAATTGGCACGCGCCCTCGACCCACCGCGATCGTTGCGATAACGTTGATGCGATACGGCGCGTCGTAAAACGACTTAAAATATTTATTTATGAAAAAATATCTAACAAACTAAATCGTTTTAATTACTCGAAAGGGGTCCGCCAATGGGAGGGAATTCACTTGTTATATGTAGGTTCGTCTATGTCTTTTTCTTTTTTTGATACAAAAGGGGCCAAAGGCCAAATTAGAATCTAGGAAGGGAGACACCCCTTAAATCTTCACTCAAAATGCCTCTCACATTTTCAGGAGTGTCATCAACCCTGCACCCCAGGATTACTTTGCTGCCCATTCCTTGCCACCCTATTGCCTCACAAACTTGTACACATAAGATATTATTATGTGATTCTTATTTCATTTATTTATTATTATTGTTAACAAGGAAAATTATACTTTCACTATAGGTGACAACACCAACAGAAGAAAAAGAAAATTCTCATCTTTGATCTTTTCCGTTTCTGGATTCAATCGGAATTGTTCGATTCACATAATCGGATTCATAAATCTCAGCTGGATTATACAATTCTTATGTTATGGCCGGAGAGAGCAAACAAGTATTCCTCGAATGTTTAATTAAATGATCATACGATTGTGGTATTATAGATTACCAATTCAAACGGGAAAAAAACAAAAAAAAAAACACACACACACACACAAACACATAGCGATTGGGGCAATATAACTTAGCAACAATTCAATAATTAAGATCCGAATGAAATAATAAATAGATAGACACAAATATATGGATTCAACCATATATGATTTAATAAGAGCAAGCTTTATTACAAAATTGTCAGGATTTTATGAGATATAATTATCATGCATTGATCTCGTTAATGTTGAATCAATGATATATAAATATTGAATTACTAGCCACCCACCCGTGCATAATGCACGGAGTGATAAAAAATATACGGGTAAAATATGTCATGTACACATAAATACATTTAAAATATGTCAAATGGAAAATATGTACTCAAAACCAAACATAAATTCTCAACCCATGTAATTTAAAAACATGATGTTACAAAAGAACCACACGTGTTTCTTCACGTTTTCATATAGCGATTTACAAATCACGTAAAGAGCTTAATATCGTACATCCTATACACCACAAAGCTTAGGAATAACAATAAATCATCATTGTAACTTGCCAATCATCAACAATTCTTCAAACATGCTCGGAAAAGCATAAACGCCATAAATACATGCAAAAACGAAATATAGAAACAAAGGTAACAACCACGCTTACCATTTATGAGGTTTCTTTATTATCTTATTTAAATACAACCTGTGACGACGTATTTACTAATTTTTGTAGACAATAATCGAGTTCACAATTCCAAATAGCTGAAATAAGAAGTTAACAATTTGTGTCTAGCAAATACAATAAAACTTTTTTAAAGTAAAACCAAAATAACAAATTGCACTGAGCATAATCATATAAGTTAAGAAAATGATAAATCTAATATATAATATTGAATATTCATTCGGACAACTTGTCAAAACTTATTCATATTATAGCAATTACATATTAGGTTACCCAAATCACTTGAAAAGAAAGAAAGAAAAAAAGTGAATGCCGATTATATTTAACAGCAGTAAAATCCACAAAAATAGAAAGAAAAAAGAAAATTAGACTTCTTTAGATCCACACATTTTGCGCACAACATCTTGTCTATTAGCTCGTCCAACTATCTACTTTGCTATTCGAATCTTTTGTGTGATTCTTTCCGTTTTCAGAATACATTCTCCAATGTAACATGACATCTACGAAGAGCATAATTTACCTTACATGTTGCATGTTCTTGTTTTAAAAATGGAGAAATAGACTCATCAAAACCATATTTGAAATGGCAAAACATAAACCATGCAAACTACCGAGATTAACAGTGAGCAAATGAACCAAAAAAATGAAGGGATCAACATAACTTACCCCAACACACAAAAATAATATGAAAACCCAGAAAAAATCTACATTTAATCCCACTTAAATCGATCAACAAAACGTTGTATTAAAAAAACGACTAATTGCATATAGAGAGAGAGATCAACACAGAAAATACATCAGACATATTATTCAACCTAATGTTCCTCTAGGTATTAGAAACAATTTCCTTAATGTGACTGATGTTTTTTTTATTATTTAGAAAAAAATGACGGTAGTTGAACATGGTTGTGAACCCAATTTAATGAGTATGGTGCTTTCAATTGCCCTGCATCATAAGGATGCTCCCATTATGCAACGATATGTGCCTCATGTCAGCCCCAACCTTCATTGCACAAATTGGACCAACCCCATCCTTAGCTTCCACAATGTGCTGATCATCAATAAGAACAAAAACTTTCTAACAAAAGGGGCAAAGGCTGTTCCATCACACAACTTACCCATTCATATTATTGGATCACGGAAATACCATTAGGTATAACTTAGTATCTCACTATATCCAAGAACAGTACGATTTGTAGAATTTGTTTCATTACCTTCAAGTTTATTGCTCAAGAGTCGGGAGTTCTTCATCTGTCTCACCTACATCACCTACAACGAATTGCATAAATTCAATGATCAATGCCTCTGAAAGAAATTAAACTTCAATCAAAACGATTGCATCTTCAAGTAAAACTTTATATGAAGATGGAAAAAAACGACCATAAATTCTGCAATACTCGTCCTACTACTAAATTACAGCTGAGACGTTTATTTAAATTAATCTAGACAATATAACATCAAAAACATTTGCGATGAACATAAAACAAAGTTTCATCTCAACGGAAACGCATACCGTCAAATCATCAGATGAGGTCCAACTATCTCTTATAGCAGCTCCCGTTAAAAAATTACCACATGATCTACTTCAAGGGAGCATTGGTTAGGGAATTGTGTCCGATGAGTCTATATTGCACCACATCAATGAATGAGAGATACGTGTGCATGTTGAATTTCTAGGTTTCAAATCACCGTCAAATGGACCAATTTCTTGAAACTTCTCGATCCCAACTCATGAAGCACCCTTCATTTTCAAAGGAAACCCATAAGCGAAAAGACCATGAAAGATGAGATTCCAATAAAAGATGAACGTGTGTTTGCAAACCTTCATCCACGGTACCGAACTTCAATGTTGCTGGGTAGAAAATTGAATCAACTTTGCCCTGACGTTCGCTGTGGTAAGAACCATAAACAGGGAAGAGATGATTGCTGGTCGGTTTATTGTTTTTGTATCTATAACGACACATTTCTGGGAGACTACTGCTCCCTGAATGATCCCAATAAGAAACTCTATGACGATTTGGATAACGATGACAAATGAAATATTATAAATGACGGTGACATGAATTGATATGACAGTGAGACCAGATTTTATTATTGAACGAAATGTCAATTTTCGTGTTTTAGAAATAATAATTCTTTCTGATCGCCATAGCAACAGTCATGTTTTATTGTCACGTCTATCTATTGTGTGAATGTGATTACTTGATAATCACGACACAGTTTAATTACCCCTTCCAGTCCCATTTCCTTTTTTGTGTGTGTACTATTTTCCATGTTTTCGATGCTTTCATCTAGGCGTGTTCGGCTCGAAAAAGTTCGGTTCGGAGCTCGGCTCGTATCATCAAACGTAGAATAGGGCCTTGGAAATTGATATTCGGACAAACGGGCTGAACATGTTCGGCTCGTAGAGTTGCAGGGCTTCAATAATTCAATTTAGCCTGGCCCAGTTTAAACCCCAACTCCCCAAGCCCAAAACCATGTATAACCCAACCCAATCCCTGGCCTTATTCCCTTACCCTTACTTACGTCTTTAATATTTTAGACATGTTATGTTATATTTTGGGACATGTAATATATTATTTTGGTTTTGGATATATATTTTTGAACTAGAATTATTTATTGGGTATTTTTGAATTTTCGGACCGAACATGTTCGAACTATTCGAACCGTTCAAGCCGAATAATACCGAATTTTTTTCCTTTTTTAAGTTCGAATACGAACCGAATCCTGATATTTTAGGCCTGAAAATTTCGAGCCGAATCGAGCCATGTATTCGAAAATGTTCGAGCCAAACCGAACTACTCCAGAGTTCGGCTCGTTTACAGGCCTACTTTCATCATTTGGCGAGCGTTTTCCCTTGTAACTTTATTTCAATAAATAATTGATTCCACTATTATGTAATCCTTACCGGATGAATGAATGAAAGATATATCTTTAACATTAAAACTATAATTTTCATATTTTAGGTTTTCTAACCCGAAATTCCAATGGAAGGATGCACATTCCTTCAATTCAATGCCGTTACATTGCCTCTCGCCTAGGCTATATGAAATCCAAGGATATAAAGTTAACTAATTAACAACTAAAGTTAAGTTTTCAAGGATATAAAAACCATTTACCAATATATAAATTACTGAAAATTAAAAAAATCCGGAAAAGAAATATGGGGTGGTCTTGGTATATAGACTATAAAGCTAAAAAATATCCGAAAAAAATATGCTGGTAGTGGGATTTGAATTTACAACCTAGAATTATGTAGACTAAAAAAATTTTGTTCTTAAACCACTAGAATATAAGGTCTTTTGTTCAAGAAAAAGACATAACATACTAATATTAACACTACTACTAATACAATAATAAAAATACTTTTTTTTTTCAAAATTTGGGGGGGCTTGAGACCACCCCACCCTATGGGTGGTTCCGCCCCTGCATGCATGCAGAAAACAAACACACATGTTAAAGGAACTACAAGGCCAACAACAAATTAATATATCCAACACTTGAACAATGTAAGTCTTGAGAAGAAAATGTTAGCAGATCGAATAATTTGAACTCGTGACATTATGCTTCGATACCAAGTAGAATTACTATATATATATATATATATATATATATATATATATATATATATATATATATATATATATATATATCTTCCATAAACTCAAGTTGTTGCATGGGGAGGTGAGTATTTTAAACACAACGCACTTCAATATTTTTTTTCATTAACAATTTGTATTAGAACCTGGTTTTTTGACTTTTTTATTTATTTATTAAGTATTGCTTTGAAAAGTTCGGCCAATGAGTTAACTTCGAGATGTAGGTTGTAGCATCTTAAGATGGAGGCTTCAATGATGTTTTGGTTGGGAATGCAAAGAATCGATATATAGATCGACGATTGCAGTCGAGCGACATGTTTCCGTTTAGAATATTAAAACAAAGACACCTTGTTTTGGTAGATGTTGTGTCAACGGTGCTTGAATTTGTTTGCTTTGGGAGTTTATTATGATATGATGCGGAGCAATGTCGCTAATTAATGATGCTGATATTTTGTTTCAAGATGGAGATTCGTAAAGAATATGAGACTTTAGAGTCAATCTCAATTGGTAATTGACGGGTCTGTTTCCGTCGGGTAGTTTGGAAGGAAGACTTGGACGTGGGATATCTGGCCTCTTCGTGGAGCTCCGATCAATGAGTTTATCGCCGTCGGACGGTGGCGTTTATCGATGTTGGTGATGAGCTCGCGGTGGTAATATGAGAACAATGAATACGAGAGAGAGAGAGAACAGTGCTGATAGAAATAAATGCACAAAAGTTGTTCTATATCTTCATTAATGTCATAGTGGGGGTATTTATAGGGAAAGGATAAAGCTGTAAAAGACTACTCGTGCTAGCGGCGCCGATGCCCGACGGATGGCGCTTGGCCCCGCGTTCTATCTAAGCTTATGAACTTTCCATTAACGAGAGTTTCTCGCTAGGAATGGGCCCGCGGTCTTTGCCGCGGGGCGGCCCCCTTATGCTTATGATGATGGCGGGATGGCCAAGAAGTTGGCGACGTCGCGCGCTTATGCTCAGGGAAAGAGTTTGACTTATGTCCTCAGACGAGTTGACCGGGGATAATGGGACCGTGTCAGGTTCCGTATCATCAATGGCCCCCTACTCTGCGGCGGAAATTAGTTGCGGCGTAGAGTAGTATCTTGGTCGAAGAGTCTCCGTTGTCGAACACTCTTGGAAGACAAAAGTTGAGCGGACTCGGGATTAGGGATACAAACTCGTAGAGCCTCATCAAAACCTTTCTTAAGAAAAACCCGGTGGGAAAAAATCTTAAGCAAGGGAAAAGAGTACTCTCTGTTTGTATCGAAATCTCAAGACCGCTCCTTCGAGGCGAGGCGGGGTTGCGACATGAAGTTGATGCAACATATCCCGCGAGCGCTTCGTAAAGTTGAAGCTATACGAAAGGCTTGCCAATCACTACAAGCGGGTTTCCTCCTCCCACAGTACACGTTAGTGGTGATCGAGTCGTCGTCGCGCTCGGTAGTTCGCGGTCGGTCGCAAGCAACAAGGGATCGACCTACCGAGCCGCCCGCTTTTCGGATATAGGAAGCGATCTTCTCTCGTCCGGCGGCCTACCAGGTCGTCTTCCCCTCATATAGGAAGCGATCCTCTCTCATCTTGGACCTCAGCTTGCGGACTCGGTGATTGTAAGAGGCCCAATTCTAGTGAAAGACGCTTTGCCATTCTTCCCAGACAGCGTCGACCATGGCCCCCTGGCAGTTTCCATTCCGGACTAGACGCACAAACTTTTTGAACAGTTTGCTTTGTGCGGTCTGTGGATCCGATCGCCGACGAATACCTCTGATCCTCCTGCGAGCTCGCAGGACTCTGGATTCACTTATCTCAGCTTCCTCCTCACGCTCTAACTCCGCAATCTCAGGCAGCAAGAAGGCGGCAGCGGTATCAAGATTCTGTTCCCTTTCCACTCGTGGTATTGAAATTGGGGGTTGTCCTTCCCCTGAAGGGTTATGGAGGAAGTGCAAGATGGATTCCAGATGCTCGTTGCCTTTGTAATCCTCCATAAATTCGTATTCAACATTATCCAACTGAGACATTCTTGTTTTTCTGGGATTTTGTAAGGAAGAAACGAGTGATTCGAATGGGAGAAGAAGCATCTGTGGAGGAGGCAGTGAAATGGCTGGCTTTTATAGAGGGAGGTAGCGTGTTTGGCATGGATTACCATAATGGTGGACAGACAGAACGACGGCTATCTGAAGAGACAGTCATAATGACCGGCGTAATGATGGTTATCTGAGAAGTTTACCGTCATTATGAGCATTCGAAGGGACGGTTATTTATGGTGGGTAATCATGGGCTATTTTTCGTCCAGAATAGACCCTAGTCAAAGTAGCCCTATTAAACACGGCTAAAACTCGGGAAGACCACCAATGATGGCTTTTGAACCGTTCCATCCGTTGGGATACCTGACAGTTTGTGGACGCAGCGGGGAGATGTGATGACACCTGCGGACTGCGATTTGAGGTGCACAGCATAGAGCGATCCAGATATGCCGCGAGGAGGCGTTACGTCGCCGCGGCTGCGGCTTGAGAGCTTGCGATGTAAATCGTCCGTGCCCGTTGGTCGACCGAGGTCGACATGTTGAGGTGCACGGCGCTAGAGCGATCCGGATATGCCGCGAGGAGCGTTTTCGGTCGCCGCGGCGCGGCTTGAGAGCTTGCGATTTAAATCGTCCGTGCCCGTTGGTCGACCGAGGTCGACATGTTGAGGTGCACGGCGTAGAGCGATCCAGATATGCCGCGAGGAGTTGTTCTGGTCGCCGCGACTGCGGCTTGAGAGCTTGCGATGTAAATCGTCCGTGCCCGTTGGTCTGACCGAGGTCGACATGTTGAGTTTCTGGGATTTAATCATTTTCTGCGATCCCAGGCGAGATGGCGAAGTCATTTGTGTTGGCGAGAGCGAAAACTGTACAAGCGAGCTATTTACAGGTGGCGTGCCACGTGGAGCAATGCAAATGGGCTGCAGAACGCTGCGTGCCATTAAATATGGCGTCCTTTCAGTTCTGACAAGGTGACGTTTCGCCGTAGGACGTGACGGCTGGTAATGATGGCGTTTCGTTTTCTACGCAAATTTCAAATTTCAAAGCGTCGTGTCGGATTTCGAAACTTTTCGCTTTCCCGCGTAAACCCGAACCGTTGGATGAAGATAATCACAGCCGTTGGTTGGTTGACTGCCGGTCTATTTAAGGGGGTGTTGCCCCTCCTTTTGGCACTTTTTCGAAAACCTTCTCCAAAATTCCCAGGCTGATCAAGCAAGAAATCAAGAGCATCCTGTGGTGGTTTAGAACCAAGTTTCCAGAATTCTGAGGCTGAGGCGGTGTTTGAACTTCATCGGAGTAGTCTTTTACAGCGATCGGAGCGATCATCCTTGTCTTCCCAATTTTCTGCCATCCAGATCATAAAGGTACCATCTTCATCCGACCTAACACTGGGTTTTTCTTTGTTGATCGTCTTTTTGTGGTTGATTCTTGGCCTGTATAGATCATAAGTATGCTTTTTGTCCCGTAGATATTCGGATTTTTGAGGTTTTCTAACCGGTGATAGAATCCGTATGCCTAAGCCCTTCTTTTGTGAATTTGAGGCCTTCAGGGATTAGGGTGCAATTTTCAATTTTTCCGCGTAGTATTTCTTTATGACCCCGTTGCCCCCTGTGCTGTTGGCTTGCGCGGAAATGGGGGGGGCGGTGTCGACCTGAACGAAGCATTGATCCACCTCTCTTCATTTTGCAGCATGTCGCACAGCGGGGACGACAGCGATAAAGAGGAATTTAGTTATGGGGATGGCGGGGCCGAGGAAAGGGCGGCGGCGAGGTTTCACCTTCCCATTCGACGAAGAGGACTCGCGCCTGCGGCGGCGAGGCCCAAAGGCTACTTATAACGAGGGGCACTCGGTGCGCTTTCGAGTCCTTGCGGCATTTAGCTCCCGAGAGAGCGAATTTCTAAGACCGCCGGTGAAAGGATTCGACGGCGTCCGCCCCGAAGCCGCAAAGGCGAAGGGGGGACGACCGTGGGGGCACCCAAACCCGCTAGCTCCGCCCCGTAGAGGGGGAAAATCCGGATCGGCTTGGAGGCTCGCGGAGTCTTTGGAAGAGGGTGGCAAGGCGAAGGCCATGCATCGCGCCGTCGATGTAGAATGGAGATCTTTGTTGACCGCGGCGCCGACTTTAACACCGCTATCCGCGCCCGATACCGGCTTTCCGACGACTATCATTTTTGTCCGTGCATGGACGACCGACGATATGATTATACTTGTGGGCGCTCTATCGAGGGACCGCTTGTATGTTCCTTTCGACAATTTCCTGGCGGGGTTCGGCCCCTTTCGATACTTTTTTGGTGGAGGTGATGTATTTGCTTTGGAAGCCTTGCCGGCGGACTTTCACCCTGTCATGTTGTTAGGACCCCTGGCGGCGTTTATTGCGACGTGCCGCCTTAATGGAATTGAGCCCTCCTTGGGCTGTTTAGGGAGTTCCATGATTTCGTCGGCACCCAAACTCCGGGTCGGGTGAGCGTGAGGGCGCGTGAGGGGAGGCCTCGCCACTTTTTACCCCGCCGACAACAAAATCTACAACTGGAGCCAAAGAGTGATGCGGGTGCAATCCAGGGTCGGATGGCCATTCCCGCATTTTGGGAGTCGGGCTGCACGCGGATTAGACTCCAAGTGGCTCAAAGGCAGAGTGGCTCCTCTCGCAAGTCCCGAAGAAGTAGAGGCGATTGTGGCCTTGATAAGCTCTGCGGACAGATCTGCACAGGTCCGCATGATCAGCGTTCGGATGTTGACGAACGTAAAGCTGGGTAGCGCGAGGATGGCAGGGATCCCGGGCTGTTTGGAGTCGGGGATTTTGCCTGTCGTGAACATTCCCCCGCCATCTGTGGAGCTTAGTGATCCTGACTGGGTCGGCGAGTGCCATTTGGGTAGGAACTTTCCGACGCAATTCGAAGAGTGTGGCGGTGATTGGTCGAGCCGCCAGGGTAAAACCATTTCTTCTCTATTTTGTTTTTGCTAACCCAAAAATACACAAGCCTGTGCGCGGGATCGGGGCGGCGCTGGGCACAGTCGGGCGGCGGCCGGCACGGTCCCCCTACTCCCCCCCCCTTTTTTTTTTTTTTTTTTTTTTTGACTTGTACATTTATTACTGCTTCCTCTTTTGTTTTTCTTTTTTCAGTGATGCCGGCATCCGGTCTTCGCAGGAGCGCTAATGTTGCCGCTGCTAACCCGCGAGGAAGACGCGGGAGGAAGAGTTAGCGAGGGCAGATCCCGTGATCATACCGACTGTCCATGTGGGGATCAATCAGGGAGTGACCGTTGCTGCGGCGGGCACAGCGTCTGAGGCGGGGACTTCCTCTCGGTGTTGCGATCGCCGGAGCGATTACAGAAGAAGTCCGCCCCCCGCCGGTGAAGGCTGCGAGCACCGCCCTGGTAGCGACCGGTAGAGTTTGAAGATGTTCTTGAAGACGTCCCCCTTTCCCGGAAAAGACCAAGAGTGGATGCGCCATATGAGGTTGTCGACCTGGGGTCCCGACTCTCCCCCTCTCAACCTTGCACCTGTTTATGATTTCGTGCCGCAGGAGCGCGCACGGCAAGAAGCTTCGGCGAGCGCTGACATTCCTTTATACTTTGACGAGGCTTTCTGCGCCGATCAATCATCGCCTGACTGGGGTGTGATGATGGAGTCAGCTCTGTCAGCGGTTCCTCCTCTTCCTCTACTTACCAGAAAATGGAGCGCTGAGGCTCGCCTATCCGTGGGGACCGGACTGATAAAAAGGATTGCTCCTGCCAACATCGGCAACAGCTCTATTGATCCCCGCGAGGCTATGAGGGCTGCCGTCGCCGAGTACGGGATGTCGGCGCATAAGGTAAATATGTTTCCTCGCACGAATTTCCTTTTATTTTCCAAGTGCTTACTTGTGTCTTTCTTAGGTCTCGCGTTGCATGCTCGCCGCTTTAGATGCGGTTGTTGAGAAGTTGGTGGAGAGCGAACGACGAACGAACGATGGTGGCGAAGAAGGCGCGGGAGAACCGGGGAGTTGGCGCGGACGATGAAGGACACGGAGGGCAAAGTTGGCGATGCCAAGGCTCTATATACCGCTAAAGAAAAGACCTGGGCGGATAAGATAGCGGAGTTGGAGCGCCAAGTTACTCACGAGAAGAATCATCGCAAGAAGGTCGAAGCCGCCCTGGGTGCCTGTGAGCAAAAGTTGAAAACTGCTGAGGATGTCGTCGCTGATGCTGCTAAGGAAACTGAGGATGCTATCAAAAGGGCCGAGGACCTTGCCTCGGATGTCCAGGCCAAAATTGAGGCCGCCCTTGCTGAATATAAGGACAGCGCCGAATATTGGAAGGATCTAGGTGATAATTATGACCAAGGCTGCTATCATATGGCGAGGTGTGTCTGTAGGTCGATGCACCAGCAGAGGGTCCCCAACTTACATGATATGGCGGCGTGGACTCAGGAGAATTCCTTCAGTGCCGAGCTCATTCAATATCATCCCGTGGTTCCATACTCCGAGGAGGAGATCGCGGAATACCGCGAGCGATGTAGGGTTGATGGTTTACATGCGGCGGTATTTCCAGCGGCGGCAAAAGAGAACATGCGATCACTCGTGCAGGCGATCTTGGATGGGGCCAACACAGAGGGGGATCAGGCAGCTCCAGGTGGTGAGGAGGGGGCGCAGCCGGGAGATTCGCAAGCTGGCCTTGATTCCGGAAGCGTTTGATTCTCCTTTTGTTATTGATAAAAACTACTGTTGTTGATTTGTAATATTAACTTTTGTTTCCGGCTGATGTGGGGCTCGCCACCCTGTTAACTTTGATCCTTTTCCTTCTGTGCACATTGGGGCCGCTGCATGGCCATTTCGTTTTATGCCTTTGTTCTCTGCTTTGGTATTTTGAGTTGTTTTTGTTTTTGCTAACCCAAAAATACACAAGCCTGTGCGCGGGGTCGGGGCGGCGCTGGGCACAGTCCCCCTACTCCCCCTTTTTTTTTCTTTTTTCTTTTTTTTTTTTTTTTTTTTGCAAAAAGGAAGAAAAATATATACTCAAGGAACAAAAACTTCCAAAAAACGAGAGGACTATATGTAATATCTCTTGAGGTTGTCGGCGTGCCAAGTATTCTCATATTCACGGCCATTCCTGTCTTTGAGATAATATGTCCCCTTCTTTTGCTCGCGAGAGATCTGAAGGGGTCCCTCCCAATTGTTGTCTAACTTTTTGGGTTTGCGGCCGGCGGCTTCACATTTAATTAATACGAAATCTCCTGCCTTGAAAAAATGGTGGCGTACCTTCTTATCGTGATGTCGCTTAGCGGCCATCTTGAAGTTAGCCAAACGGGTCGCCGCTTGCAGTCTTTTTTCTTCGAGCATGTCGAGCTCAAACTCACGCGATCGTTCGTTGGTGTCCTCGTTGAAATGCGACACTCTGATGCTAGGTAGAGACATCTCCACTGGTGTCATCGCCTCCGAACCATAAGTCGGGGAGAATGGGGTTTCTCCCGTGGTGGACTTTTTGGCGGTCCGGAGCGACCATAAGATCGCGGGCGGCTCATCTACCCACCTGCCTTTCTTTCCGCATAGAGTGCGTTTCGGGCCTCTCGAGCACTTGTTTGTTTGCGTTCTCTCGCCCGACCATTACTTTGAGGATAGGCGACCGAAGACGTCGCATGAATGACGCCATGCTCTTTACAAAACTCGTCGAATTCCGTTCTGAACTGCGGTCCATGGTCAGATATGATGATGCGAGGTACCCCGAAACGAGTCCACACTTGGTCCATTAAAAAATAGATGACCTGGGTGGCGGCGATCTCTCTGAGGGGCTTCGCCTCTGTCCATTTGGTGTAATAATCGGCCGCTACTACTATGTACTCGCATCCTCCGCGCCCTTTAGGCATTGGACCGACGAGGTCGATGCCCCACATTTCGAAAGGCCATGAAGCGGTGACGATGCTCGCTTTCTACGGAGGGTAACCCGGGTATATCTCGCGTACCTTTGACGGGGGTCGCATTCCCTAACGAATATATCCGCATCCCTCAACAAGGTAGGCCGGTAGTATCCTGCGGTGATCGCCACTTTGTGCGAGGGTTCGACGGGCCGGATGCCCGCCGCACACTCCTTGATGAAGCTCATGGAGGATACCTCTACTTGCTCCGGCCCGACACGGCGGAGCGAGGTTTGGAGAAAGAGCGCCCGTAAAGTATCCCATTTTGCACGACATATCTTGTCGCTCGGCGAGCCAAGGTTCTCGCCTCTATCTTGTCCGAAGGCAAAACTCCATGCTCAATATAATCCTTGACCTCATCGATCCGGCGGCGCGACGAGGGTTGAATATCCATGACCTCGCATCCGGTGATAGAAGGTTCCTCGAGGTATTCCAAAGGGATGTCAGGAGCGAGCGCCGCGTCAGCGTCGGATAACTTGGATAAATAGTCTGCCCTCAAATTCTGAGTGCGTGGTATATAAGAGAGCTCGCAATATCCGAACTGACGACGCAATTTCTGGACCATGTCGATGTGCTGCTGCTGCGGTTTCGAACAATAAATCTTATAACCTCCATTCACTTGATTGACAACCGGTTGTGAGTCGCAAAAGACGTGTATGTTCTCAACTCTCATTGCGAGGGCGAGCTCAAGGCTGCGATGACGCCTCATACTCAGCTTGGTTGTTTGACGCCGTGAAATCGAAGCGAAGCGCTTTCTCAATTTCTTCAGACGTTCCCGGCTCGAGCAAGATGATGCCGGCCCCGCAAGCTCCAATTCCACTAGCGCCGTCAACGAACAACGCGCAACGGTGGTGGGCCTCGTGGGGCCGCTAGGAGCCGGTTTGTCGAGCGAGTTGGTCGAAGGGGAAGTGGGTTGTGTTGTCGAGGGCTCTCGGAAGCTTGCTTCAAGAATGAACTCGGCCGAGCCTCGTGCCTTGATTGCCCTTCGAGGCTCGTACTTGATGTCGAATTCGGTGAGCTCAATTGCCCATTTCTGGAGACGACCGGCGAGGTCTGGCTTATGTAAAACCTGACGCAGCGGACTATCCGATAGTACAATGATCGTATGTGACGAAAAATATGCACGGAGCTTTCTAGCTGCTATAACAAGAGAGTAAGCCAATTTCTCTGCATTAAAATATCGACCTTCTACAGGACTGAGAGCCTTAGAAACATAGTAAATGGGCTTTTGAACGGGCTTCTCAGGAGTCCCCTCTTCCTTTATAAGAACCGCGGCGATAGCTCTATCTGAGGCCGCCAAATATAAATAAAGCTGGTCGCCTATGATAGGACTTACTAAAAGAGGCGGGCTGACCAGGTATTGCTTGAGCTCTTCAAAGGCTTCAGTGCATTCTCCAGTCCATTCAAACCCCTTGCCGCCTTTCAAAATTTTATAAAAAGGAAGGCACATGTCTGCCGATTTCGAAATGAACCGCCCCAGAGCGGTTATCCTTCCATTCAACCTCTGAACCTCTTTCACAGTCGTGGGAGGCGCCATGTCCAGAATGGCTCTGATTTTCTCAGGATTTGCTTCGATGCCGCGCTGTGTGACCATGAAGCCTAAAAATTTTCCAGCTTTGACCCCAAACGTGCATTTGACTGGGTTTAACTTCATGTTGTTTTTTTGCACGTTCGCGAAAGTTTCCCTCAAATCTGCTATGAAGTCGCATCTGCTGGATTTGATGACCATGTCATCTATGTAAGCTTCCATGTTGCGGCCGATTTGAGTGTGGAAGACCCGGTTGACCATCCTCTCGAATGTTGAACCCGCATTCTTCAGGCCAAAGGGCATCATTTTGTAATAATACATGCCACCTCCAGCTCTGAAAGCAGTAAGTTGTCTTTCGTCCCCGGCCATACGGACTCGATGGTATCCGAGAATAGGCGTCGACGAAACGAGGATTTCAAAGCCCGCTATCCGATCTACCATTCTCGTCATGCGGGGTAGCTCATAGGGATCCTTGGGACGGGCTTTGTTCAAGTCGGTGAAATCTACGCACATTCGCCACTTGCCGTTGTGCTTCAAAACCATAACGACGTTGGCTAGCCAAGTAGGATATTGTAGTTCTTCAATGATATCCGCCGCAAGCGCTTTGCGATCTCAATTTTTACGACCTCTTCCTTTGCGGTTGAAAATTGGCGAGCCCGCTGCTGAATTGGCTTGAAGTGGGGATTCACGTTAAGACGGTGGAGTGCGACCTCAGGGTCGACGCCTCGCATGTCAGTGACCTCCCAAGCAAAGGCCTCCAGGTTTTCTTTCAGCACGTTGATCAGTGCGGACATATCGGCCTCGCTGAGGTGCGCCCCGACTTTGATCTTTTGGTCGGGGTATCTCTCATTGATGACTACCTCGACGAGCTCCCCCTCGCTTCAATGCTTGGATCATCTCGTATCTGCAATGTGTCGCATACAATTTCCTTTTGTTGTTTCTTAAGCGGCGGAGGGCTGTTCGTGTCTTGTCCCCGCTCAATATGGGCTTCCAGCGCTCTTTTCTTAGCGCTCGCCTCTAACTCGGCCATGGACTCACTTATCCGGGGGTTGAGTCGCTCGGCGGTACTTGGGCTCTCAGCTGTATCGATTATCACTAGAGCTTCTTCCAACAGATTTATTGAATTCATGATGGGGTTAGTCCCTGCTGGTGCGACGGGAGGTGTAGCATGAGCTTGTCCTAGCACACCTTGGACTTCGGGCTCCCGTGCCCTTTTCAACCCCGCCTTTGATTTTGCCAAGCGGTCAAGATAAGTCTGTGGTCGGCTAATCTCCTGGCCTATCTTGCCATTTTCTGTATAAAATTTGACCCTCTGATGCGGAATGGAAGACACCATCTGAAATTTGCGCATCGCAGGTATGCCCAGGATCATGTGGTAGCGAGCTGGAAGATCGACCACCAGAAATGCTATTTTTTCGATCCGGAAGGGCTCGAAGTCTCCGATGCGGACCTCCAGGTCAATCATTCCTTTAACTTTTACCTCATGGTTGGTAAAACCCTCTAGCGAGCCCAGGTACGGTTTCGGATTGGCCTCGGTGAAATTCAAACCTTTGAGGCAGTCAAGATAGATGATGTCTCTGGCGGCACCTGTATCCACCAGGACTCTGTTAACCCCGCACTTGCCGATCCCGATTTTGATTATGAAGGGCATCTCCATTGCTCCCGTAACAAAGCTAAGCTCGCTCTTTGTGAAAGTCAAGGCCTCTTCATCTGGTCGCAGAGTTCTAGGCCGCTCACGTCCAAATTCGTTGATCGAGTTGATCTCGTTCTTTTATCCGCCCGTTGCTAGGCGGGCTTTCGTGGATGACATTAAGCTCGCGCTCATACCGGGCCGCGACGAGTCTCTCGGTTGGCACCGCCCGCCAATTTGAATCGATCTAACTTTCCCTCCCGGGCCATTTTGTCTAGGATCCTTATCGGGGAAAAACAATCATCCGTGTTATGGCCGTGATAATTATGAAACTCACGAATTTGCTTGTGTCCGCTTTACGAACCCCGTCTTCGCTACGATTGTCGCGGGGCTTCGGATGTGTTCCGAAATTTCGTTCGGGATCGCCGACGGTCGGGCATTCGGCGGAATGTAATCTTTTACGTCGAATTTTTGCGGCCTTTTGAAATCACGGTCGTCCGTTCTTTCGCCGGATTGACGGCCTCCTCCTTTCTTTGGGGATCGGCCTCGAGTACTATTGGACGGGGCCGTGGGATCGAATTGAAGGCCCCGGTTTCGGCGGGGATGACCTCGACGGTAGTGAACTTCCGGGCTCGCTCCAACATGTCCCTCAAGTTGGTCGGAGCGTGCATCGTTAAGTGTGTCTTAAGTTCGCCGCCCACCGGTCCGATTAAGAATGCCATCATGACCGTGGGTTCGGGCTCGTCCCGTGTTTGATCGTAAACTTGGACGAATTTCTCGTAATACGACCGGGCGGACTCCCAGGTGTCTCGCTTTATCAAAAACGGATCGGTTGTGGTCTTGCGAGGTCTATGCGCCGTCTTGAATTCGTCGGGAACTTTGTCCGCATATCCTCCCAAATTTAACCGATCCGGGCGGCAATTTGCGAAGCCATGTAGATGCTCTATCTTTCATGCAACCCACCATAGCCACGCACCGGGCCGCGCTATGGTGAGTAGCGAGCATCATTTTGCTCTCGAACGAGGCTATCCATTCGTATGGGTCCGACTTACCCCGATAATGTTATGTTGATGTTGGAGACTCGGCGTCGCGGGAGGCTCGCTATAAGCGAGTCGAAAGTGCATCCATAGCAGCTAGCCAGTTCCTTATCCTCTTCTCGTTTATTCTTTTTCATCTCCGAACCATCAGCCTCAGATCTTCAAATCGCTGGTTGGTCTGGGTTCGAGGTGCGCCCTGAGAGTGGGCGTCGTCCTCGTCACTGCTGAGCCTTTCTGTTTCGGCCCGTGCTCTTCTTCTCAGGATGATGTCCCGGGGATTTTCACTGAGGGGACCCAGTCTCCGTCTGACGTTGCCTCGCGTCCCTTTATCTTCAACCCTCGGTGGTGATGGTAAAGCTCTACGTTTTCCCAGGCGGTCGTGCGCCGATATTCTAGTTTGGCTGTATTCACCGTGCCGAGAGGAGGATACGCTTTCCCTCGATGCTCGTGACGCCGAGCTCGCGTTTTTTCCCCCATGTTTGGCCCTTTCCACGGAGGGCGATGACGTTAGGTCCGGCGTTCATGCCCTGCGGTTGGGGGAGGATCAATTGCTAGCGCGGGCGGCCGGCGGAGATTAAGATCTCGTTGGTCGCCTTCATTTTCTCCGCGTATTCACCATAACTCTTTATTCTTGCCGGATCGGCCTCGCTAGGAACCGGCGGGGCGGGGGCCTCTTTGTCCGGGCCTCGGTGTTAATCTGTCTTCGGGCGAGCTCGCCTCTGGCCGAGTGTTTTTCTTTCTTAACTCTAAGAACTCGCGGTAATCGACGGTTGTACGGGCGGGGTCGCTCTCATGAGACCTCGTTGGGGCGATCTGCTTTTCTGCCGGGTTGGGTGTGACGGGGTTAGGCGAAGGGTTAGCCATGATGGGAGGTCTGATGCAAGCCTGACAACAAGCTTTCCAAGGTAGCAAGTGGGATTATTGCCTCTGACACAAGCCAACTCTAGTGTCCTTTTCAAAAGGTAGTTGATGTGACGTGACGTGACGTGATCTGCTGTCAGATTTTATGTACGCAACATCCGATGAACCTTTTAACCTCCTACAAGCAGTCGATCCCAACACAGATATGCTACAAGTTGATTTTTATGGCGTTCACATCGTCCCGATCAACATGCAAATCGGAAAAACGCTAACCACAGCCGTTTCTTAGCGGTTCATATAAGATTATCCCAATAGTGGTGAATCTTCAAACGCAAGATTGGGATAGTCTACATAAACACATGAGCTATTTTTCAACGGATCGTGAAGACAAAGATAACCGATTTGATGATGATAAACTGGAGTAACAAACCTGTTATACAAGGGAGACGGAGATCGGTACAAGCTGAGCAACTATGGAGTCCACGAAGGTGTTGAATCCTTTGAAGAAAACGGTTCCCGGTAACGGAGCCAATTGACGGGTCTGTTTCCGTCGGGTAGTTTGGAAGGAAGACTTGGACGTGGGATATCTGGCCTCTTCGTGGAGCTCCGATCAATGAGTTTATCGCCGTCGGACGGTGGCGTTTATCGATGTTAGTGATGAGCTCGCGGTGGTAATATGAGAACAATGAATACGAGAGAGAGAGAGAACAGTGCTGATAGAAATAAATGCACAAAAGTTGTTCTATATCTTCATTAATGTCATAGTGGGGGTATTTATAGGGAAAGGATAAAGCTGTAAAAGACTACTCGTGCTAGCGGCGCCGATGCCCGACAGATGGCAGTTGGCCCCGCGTTCTATCTAAGCTTATGAACTTTCCATTAACTGAGAGTTTCTCATAGGAATGGGCCCGCAGTGCTGCGGGGCGGCCCCCTTATGCTTATGATGATGGCGGGATGGCCAAGAAGTTGGCGACGTCGCGCGCTTATGCTCAGGGAAAGAGTTTGACTTATGTCCTCAGACGAGTTGACCGGGGATAATGGGACCGTGTCAGGTTCTGTATCATCAGTAATTTAGTTTGGTATTGGCATATTGTTTTATTAAATAAAACATTTAATATTTTGTACTTTATAAATGATATGTACCATTATCTTAACAAGATATAGAATATCCGATACCGTATTAGTAATGTCATACGGCATAGACGTGTAATAATTAAATCATTTACTGTGAATCGAGATATCATCAATTATAATCAACATTATGATTTTTCTATCGCGGTTTTCAAATTCTATTGACGTTAGTATATACAATGGTAAATCGGTTTATTGAATAAACAAATATATAATATCCATATATTTCATTTATTATATGTATAAACATAAAAGCGTGTAGGGATAATCCGACTTGGTCGGGCTGATTGAGTATATGGCACTATACTCGCACACGCTTAGGGACCTAAAAAATTAAGCTAATTATAGGGCCTATTTTGAGTAAATTGTTTGAGTAAAACAAATCATCAGGGCCCTGGTTTTGAAATTTCTTTCTTAAGGCCCGTAAGTCTAGGTTGGATGTTGTACTTTCGAAGTAAATCATATATGGGCTTACTGGCTCGCATATATGTGTGAATGTTTTGCTTTCTAGCAATAATAACGGGCCAATTCTAACGGCACCACATTTTACATGTAAATTCTTATATATGAACGTTGTGTCGGAAGTAAATAATGTGATGCCTTTTAGAAATGCATTAATAAATAATAGATGATAAGTAAAAAGATATTAGTAATTATTATCCCATTCCACATGCCCAATTAACTTGAAACATTTTCATTAGCTAGTGAACGAGCCTGTCTTTTAACGAAGAAAAAAAGAACTTGCGACACCCAAAGGTTATCCAATTTCAGCTTGAACAAATTTCTCCCTGGCGCCTCGGCAGTGGTTTGGTTTAAGACCGTGTTAACATAATGATCTTTATGTTCAAAAAGATAAGCACATTAAGTTTTTTCATACTATATTCCGACCGAAGAATGCACAAAACCCGAACTTTTTCTAAATCATCGTCTTAGGTAAGTAAGACATGAAAGAAATCTAAAAAAGAACACACTCGAAGCCTTTGCCAATACTTACCCATTTACGTGTTGTATTGTAAATATGTAGAGACAGCACACCTATGGAGACATTTAGATCACACATTTATAACGCAACATGTAAATCTACGATTGTGCAAAGTGTCTCTACTTATGATGTCTGAATGTCCATATGTGTAAGTAGACTCCACACCAAAATCACCCTTATTATAGAGACATTGAATGCAAACAAAAGAGAAAACCACAGTACAAGGCAAAGGCAAAGCACAATTTACAGAAATAGAAACGAAAACTGATCAATGCAACTTATATACTAATCCAAACAAATACCAGACAATGACAATAGTGTCCCAATCCTTTCCTCCTGACAAATTATATAATAATAATTGACAAATTATATAATAATAATAGTATTAGTAAAGCATCAATATAACATACACCAATAGGGCAGGGCGGGGCGGGGCGGGGCGGCAAGTAAGTGATCATCTAATCACCTAAAAATGGGGTGAAGAAGAAATTGATCAGAAAATGTCAAGAATTTCCAAGATCAAAGTGTTGCAGAGTGGACAATTACCCCTTTGAACCCATATTTCTCTACAGCACAATCTGCAAAAGGTATGTCCGCATGGAATAAACGCCGCCCCTTTATGCCTCACCATACACACACAGCAACTGTACTCTCCTCCTCCGCCGCCCCCGCCCCCGCCCTTCTCCTCCACATCTTCCTCTTCCACCGCTGGCCCATCAAAACCCATTTGCCTGTCATTCTCTGCCAGTAACGCCATCAAGGACATCCGCACCGGTTGCTCACCTGTATCCCCTTCTATTGTAATCGCTGTTTCGTCCCTAACATTGCTTGTAACTCGGGAGCTACTTGATTCGGGTTGCGGATGATCCGACCCGGCAGAGTTGGAGGCATTGAATCTGTTGGTATCTCTAGGACTAATTACCCGGCGCCTGCTCGGAGTATCCAATAGATCGGAACCAGAACCGGAACCTTGTAGGCGAATCCGAAGAAGCCTGTGTTTGAAATGCCTCCAACTCTTCCTGTTGTCGTTGCTGTTAATCGGGTCATCCCGGATTATGTCAAGGAGGGTACGGCTGGATTGGACCTGAACCGGAGCTCTACCTCTTTCAAGGCGTAAAATTGAGTCCAATGTCTGACCGGAAAAGTTTGTTTGACCGTAATTGTAGCTTTCCTCTTCTTTGATTCTAAGAAAGTCCTCAAGATGTGTGGACTCACCTTGCTCATCTTGACCAAATAGCCGTCTCCCAAGGCTCATAGTTTCTACTGCTTCCATCCCACAAACTTATGAATTTGCCACTCCGAAGGATGAGAAAAACAGAATTTGGGGATTTCTAATTAAAGAATTAAGGATGAATGGACTAACCCAATTGAAAATTAAAATCATGAAAATAGATCTGCAGAAAATGCAACTATCATACCTTTCTTCAACCACAAAACATCAAGAAGATAAAAGGGATTTCTTGTACGCCTTTCGTCAACAAGAAGATAATGGGATCTGGCATAGGGTAATCTTTTGATGAAAATCTTGGTATACGACGGATAAAAGGAAGATTGATTAAAATAACGGGGGGGGGAATGATACCGTACCCAGAAGAGGATCAAAGATTCTTGTTTGTGTTTTGTGTGTGGTGTGTGTGAACCGGCAAGAATAGGTGGTTGTGGTGTTGAAGATGAAGATAATGATGATTAGTTGATTAGTGTTGTAAAAAGCTTCCCTTTCCAACTTTTATTTTCTTATTGGCTCCAAAATTTGTGTTTTTCATGTACTGATTGGGTATGTGTGATAAATACAAACAAGAATTGACCGGTTAGAGGGATACGTATTTGAAAATTCTGGATTTTAGGCTTCTGCATCCGTATCCAAACGAATAGTCGATCTGTAAAAAATGGAAATTTGGGTGAGAGGAAGAAATAGAAAGGTCTGGCTCGACGATCCTTCACATTGTCGTCCTATATTCAGGGCGGACTCATTTATTGCCTGCCAAGTGCCAACACCTACTTCGTTGAAAAATTAAATGAAAATAATAATAATAATAATAATTATAATACATTAAAATTAAAAATGTTAGCTTATCATGAACTAGTAATGCATATGGTCCGGTTTTTCAGTTTTTTTTTATTATTTTTAAAATAAAATCATTTTTTACGGTTTTAAAATTTATAAATTAAAATCGAATCATAATTAAGTAAAACCATTTTGTTCGATCCGGTTTGATTGATTTGGTTCCGGTTTTTTCCGGATTCTATGTGTGTATACGGTGTATATACATAAACACAACATGATATTGTTATACATTCCTATTAGGCTAATCAAATAAGATAAGTAATTCATCTTGTTATAAGTCAGTATTAATAGACAGTGGACTGAAATATTACTTATTTACAAGTAGTGATAATTGATGGTTTATTATTTACACTAAACCTAATTTACTCGTGCACCGCTCTGCCTGTGCACCACAATAGATACAACATTTTGTAGGCCCTCATATAATTAATAATGTCGATATACACACATATATACATATATACATACACATATATACACACATGTAAATATTAAAACACACGGAACACACATATATGTATACATAATATATACATAATATATATACATATATATCCGGTTTGGTCCGGTTTTACAAATAGAAAACTAAAACCAATTTGTTTTTCACGGTTTGATTTTTTACAATACAAAAATCATCCAAAAAACCATGGTTTACGCTTTTTCGGTTTGGATTGGTTTGGTTCGACCGGGTGGTTTGGTTTCCGGTTATTTTGTTCACCCCTAACTTGAACGGCTCCACTTTTGTGGACGATGTAAATAAAATGTGTTGTCTCGTGGAAAGTAATACATCCATCACACGTAATGTATAGTGGACAATCAACACAGATTTTTTATTCATGGATTTTAATTACTACAGTTTAATCAATGGTGGATCATTAGGTAGTGAATATGCACCACATAAAATATATATAGTACACATATCATTTTCCTATGTCTTAGTGATTCAATTTACAAATATTGTATTATTCTATTCTTAATTAAGAGAACTCGATAAATGTATTGAACTCTCACACCACAATGACAAGATTGTCGTTGTAACATTTGTGTTTTTTATCAGTGAAATATATTCATGGGAAAAGGAAAAAGAATAAAACTAATAAAGATGTATTTGATGGGTGATTCTGATGTAGGGATCTTATTGACTCAAATTTCACGTCGGATATGTGACACGCGTGTGTATAAGACAAAAGCAATGAATTGCTTGTTATACTTCTTTTTATTTTCGAGCAAATTGCTTGTTATTCTAAACAAACCAAATATTGAAAATGATTTGGTGCAAGAATATAAAAAGCTGAATTTGTAAATATGAAACGAATTATGGATCAGTTATGTTTCATTTCACCATTGCCACGTATTTTATCGATTTTCATTCAATTTCATTACATTTTATTTATTTTTGGATGAAATAAAAATAAATCATTTTCCATTTAATTCTATTATCTTGTAATCATACCTGGTCATGAAAAAAAAAAAAACATTTAATCTATTAATTGCTTTGTTTTTTTTTTAAGAAGTGAATCGCTATGTTCTTTGATTTCTTGTGCTCGAGCTCTCTCCCATGGGAGACTCCATCATCTCCGTGTGCCTATTAGTAATTGACTTGTTGCTATTGCGCCGGTCTAATTTTATTAATGATAAAAAATTGTACAAGAGGTAATACTTTACATAATATACAATCTTTGTAGTCTATAAAGTAGAAAAAAAAACTCAAAAAATTACATCCAAATAAGACTAAACTCCTTATCTCGACGAACAAATTCAGAGATAAAAACACCCTCGGGGGGCGGTTGTTCTCCTTCTAATTTCACTGCAGTAGCTAACATACTAAAATTGCGTCCGTGTATCTTTATTTTTCTTTGATGTTGCTGCATTTTCTTTTATGAAAATTTGAATTTTTATAATTTCTCACTGAAATGTTTGTCGCCCTAATTTATTTATTTTTGTAATATGTGAAATATTCTTTTATAGGAGCAAAATCGTTAATGTGTTTGGTTCTTATCATATGTAGTAGTGTCTTTTGTGTTATAAACACAAACCGCCCCCCCCCCCCCCCCCCCCCCCCCCCTAAAAAAAAAAAAAAAAAAAAAAAAAAGGTGTCAATTAAAACTTTGAGTGACATTAACTATGTAAGCTAATTAAAGAATTTAATGTTACCAACCACCCCTATGAATACAATGGGAGAATTAATTATTTTAGTACTGCATAGTAGATAAATTTAATACTCCTCCGTTCTAAAATGTTTGAAGCAGTTGTCAAAAATACGTTTATTAAGAAAATGATTTAATGTTATAATTTTTTGATGAAATGACTAAAAAGTTTCTATAATCTATGATACAATTAATGCAGTTTTCTTTTAACTTCTAACTTAGTATTTAAATAAGAGTAAAATTAAAAAATTAACAATAGTTTTAAAAAATATTATTGCCAGAGTTATTTAAAAAAAAAAAATTTTACAAATCCCTAAGTTATTTTAAAACGGAAGAGTAATGGATAATAATACTATTAGATAAATGAAGCAGCATTAGTTAGTTGACGATTGGCGAACAGTTGAACCTACGCTCGGCTCATTCGTCAGCAGGATGAGGGATGGTGGTGGGTGATTTGATTTTAAGGTCAACCCCATTTGGTTTGTTGTGACCGAAATGAAGGGATTACCGACAACCATGAGGATTTTGTCGATTCTTTTTTCTTCTTCTTTCGAGCGATACACATCCACTCCATTTTTATTTTTAGAGAAATTGATAAATCAGACGACTGTAACGTCTGATATTTTTTTTCGGGTCAAATATTTTTCTGAGATTTTCTTTAGGTTCCGCGTCCAAATCTATTTCGTCTAAATTTATACTATTTCATCCAAATTTAATATAAATCCTGTCAAAAATTGAAATACAGACTAAAAAGGACGGATCCGAAACAATAGATTTGGACATATCCGTCCTTTTTAGCTTGTATTTTATTTTTGACAGGATTTATATCAAATTTGGACAAAATAGTATAAAGTTCAAATTTGGACGTGGAACCTGAAAAAAAATGTCAGACGTTACAGTGGTCTGATTTATCAAATTCCCCCATTTTTATCCATGATATCTTCCACAGTGGTCAACACCCTTGATTTGAATGGGTTCATAACCATGAGAGTAATAATAATGCCACAACATTCTAAAAAATAGAGATAGTATCACAATAAAATGAGCAATACACTTTTAAATCATTGATTATGATATGAGATCCATTGATTCAAATGGACCCCAAATAAATAAATGGTAAAAATTGTTGTACTTTGTTGTACACATTTTATTGTGGCATAAACAATTTTCTAAGAATAAATGGTTTATCATTTTCATCAACGAGAATCACTCATGTAGTGAAAGTGACACTACACAAATGTGTAGTCATATATCATTCCACCTTTCTTTTGTCTTGTGCCCATTGTTCCACAATTATTACAGTCATAAGAATATTTATACTTCATCCGTTTCGAAATATCTGAGTAAGTTATTAAAAAGAATAACTGAAGCAATTACATTTTAAATGCAGCGTTTATTGTGTTTCTCCTACATCTACTCTTATTTATTAAGGAGTGGTAGAATAAATACAATATTACATTAATTATAGACTAATAGTTTTTTTAGACATTTTGACATTTGAATTAAAACATTAACACGCATCATTAATATGCGTGTTTTTGATAACTAACTCAATTATTTCGGAAGGGAAAAAGTATTTTAAGAAAAAAGATTTAAAGGTAATTACTTTCGAGAAATTTTGAAAGTTAGTCTTAAAATAGTTAGATGTTTGGTTTTCCAAGAAAAAAAAAAAAAAAAAAAAAAAAAAGGCTTTATTGGAAAAAGAAAATTCTAGCAATAGAAATACATTTTTTTTCCCGTTGAAATTTTTTTTTTGTTGGAAAAGGACACAAAAAAATATATTCCACTAAAATTTTCTAATTTTCCACTATTTTGACTAATTATTGTGATAGCATGATTTAAGGGATTTGCGTGTCCGATTTAAATAATATGTTTTACTTTTAACTGCATATGAAAAATACAATATTTTTGTGAAAATCGGCTTCCCTTGATCTACTACTTCTCTTTCTCTACTTCTTGTCTTCTTCTGGTGAGCTTTTAATTTTTTTTCATCTGCTTCTTCATTGTTCAGTTAATCAGCAAATACATACACAGTGGAATACCTTAACAGTGACATAAAACAGTGGAACACAAACTTAATATACTTCTTCTTCATGGAATTAATCTGCAAATTTCCATGCGGTTAGAAGAAAAATTGATCATTAAATTTCCATCATATCTCTGCCAATCAAATTCCCCTTTTTAATCTGCCAAACACAAATTGTGGCTCCTTTCCAAAAATCGGGTAACCTTGAATTGTGACTCAGATGGACTCCATAGCAACGATTCATAGATTTTGCTACCCGATTTTGTGGAATTTGATTTACTCTTTTTGAGGAATTGGACTTAAATGCACGTGAATTGTACTAGCAGTAGTCCTGTCTATTTGCCTCAACCGGACCGGACCGGACCGAAACCGGAACCGGCGGTTTTGTGTTCGGCCGGTTTGGGCCGGTTGACTAACCGGCGATTGAATTAATCCGTTGGTTGAACAAACCGGCGGTTGATGGTTCAAAACTGGCGGTTGCCGGTTGGTCCCGGTTGACGGTTAGCACGATTTGCTCCCGGTTCAAATCACGATTCAGGCCACGGTTATAAAATTTCATTATTTTTTTTTTTTTTTTTACATTTTCATATAATACTTATTATTTTCATTACAATAACAAATTATTATTCTTTTCATTATAATTACTAAAACGAATGTAATATATTTTTTTTTATAGATAGTTTTCTATTCGATTTTAAATATAATATTAAAATTGTGTTATTTTTAAATATTATGTTGTTAATATTGCGAATGTAATATATATTTTTTTATAAATAGTTTGTTTGATAGGTTATTATAGTTTTTTTATTATTGTTGTTTTTTTAAGTTTGTTATAGTTTTTTTATAAGTTTTTTTAGTCGGTTTTAAGTATACGTTGATTAAAAATGTTGTTCTATTAATATTACGTGAGATATAATGTATTGTTTTTATTATATGTATATTATGTTAATTTTTCAACGCTTGTACCGAAAATTCGGTTGCCTACGTATCTTTTATATGTAATCGTGTCGGAGGCACGATACATATAAAAAAATCAAAGCGAACGTAGTTCTTTTTTATTTGTTTTTTAGATTTTTATAGTTTGTTTGATAGGTTATTATTGTTTTTTTTTTTATTGTTTTTTTAGTTTGTTATAGTTTTTTTATAAGTTTTTTTAGTCGGTTTTAACTATACGTTGATTAAGAATGTTGTTCTATTAAATATTACGTGAGATATGATGTATTTTTTTTATTATATGTATATTATGTTAATTTTTCAACGCTTGTACCGAAAATTCGGTTGCCTACGTATCTTTTATATATAATCGTGTCGGAGGCACGATACATATAAAAAAATCAAAGCGAACGTAGTTCTTTTTTTATTCGTTTTTTAGTTTTTTATAGTTTATTTGATAGGTTATTATAGTTTTTTTTTTATTGTTGTGTTTTTTAGTTTGTTATAGTTTTTTTTATAAGTTTTTTTAGTCGGTTTTAAGTATATGTTGATTAAAAATGTTGTTCTATTTTTAGTCTTTAATGTAATTGTTTTTTTTTTGTCTTTTATAGTTTTTTCATACATGTTTATAGTATTTTATAGTTTTTAATATTTTTTTATATTTTGTATAGTGTTGTTATTTTTTTTATAGGTTTTTATTGTTTATAGTATTCTTTTATAGTCTTTTTATATGTTTTATAGTATTTAAAGTTTTTTTAAATGTTTTTTTTATTGTAGTATTTTATAGTATTTTTATGTGTTTGTATTTTCTAGATTCATACAATTTTTTAGGTTTGTATATGGTTTTTTTGGGTGCTTTTTTTTTTTTTATAGTTTTCTATAGTTTTTTTTAGTTTTGTATAGTGTTGTTTTTTTGTGTTTGTAGTTTTTTTTTTTTTTGTTTGTTTGTTTTTTTATATATAGTTTTAAGTCTTTTATCGGGTTTTTTTTTTTTTTTTTGTATATATAGTTTTTTTCAGTCTTTTATAGTTGTTTTATAAATTGTAAGAAATATATAAGTAATATTTAAATTGCGTTTTTAATCGATGTCGGTGTTTCGAGCGCTTGCTCCTCCTCCTGAAGTTTCAATGTCACCGCCTTCGAACTGTGACACATCATCTTCTGACTCAATGTCTTGCACCCTCTTCTCGGCTCGTACCCAATCTTGACAACACATTTGCTTCTCTAAATTGGTGGGATGAAGCGAACATCTTTTATTGGTAAGCACATATCCTGCCATGCTGAAACATCGTTCAACAGTGACAGTCGAAACACGGCAACTTAAAAACTCGACCGCTATCATTGCTAGAACTGGAAATTCTTTAGCATGTCTCTTCCACCACTTCAATATGTCGAAGTCGAAATCATAGGATGCGGTGTCACAACCTTCAAATGTTGTGCTTAAAAATTTGGATATCTCTGTACGTTGATCGGATGACGCTGCCGCTCCCTTCTGTCGTTTCGAACTCATTTTGATCCATGACTTTTTTAAGTCCCTTCAAGACACCTGCAGGGTTAGTAAAAGCACTTGCGGATGGATTGGGAATCGCATCGTTTCTTATTCCATACTGTCACGGATTTATCTAATGCAAACAAACAAGTAATAATATTTATAAATCCTATATACCTCAAGTGCAAGGATCGTAGTAAAGAGGTTGATACCGGGTCGATCTTACGGGGAATCGGGGTTGTTTAAACTAGTTTTTATTATCTAACCTAACTATGTCACGATTACTACTAAAAAGATGTGAAATTAAAACAGGGAAGAACTAATACGAAGAGTGAAACTAACAATAAAAATAATCGACGAAAGATCGAGATCTAAAGCCAAGAAATATGGTTGCTAACAAAATTAACTAAACTAAATCTATTCTAAGTTTATTATGAAGTAAAGATTGCAGTTTTACTAACCAATTCGAATTCGAGTGGTTTAATCAATATTTTACGAACGAACAAGCAATTGATCCACCTATCCTACAACTATCAATTCCTATCTCAATTATCTCGTGAGTTTTAACCAAGTTGTGATTCACCTAGCCAAGGTATGAACTCCTAATTTCTTAGAAAAGTTCGTCTCTTAATCTTCTATCTCTCGATTTTAAAGATTAAAACTTTCAAAACAAAGGTGTAAGATTTCTCAATCTAGTTATCTAGAAATTCAATCTAATTAACTCTCGTTATTTTATAGGTTAAAAATCTAATCTTAATTATATTGATTCTAGGGGTTCAATTATGATTTTCATCCAAATCAAACAAACAATCAATCATGCAATAATCTATCGATATAATTGCAATAAACAATGATAAACAATAATAAAGATACAACTTGAATAAAATACTCACAAGATAATCAAGAAACGAAACTGAATTGTTGATCGGATGGCTTCACAATGCTTGTTCAAGGGAGGTCTAGCCTCTCAACATCCTTTTTGAAACTCGAATTTATTGGAATAAAAGTGCATAAAAAGTATTTGAATAAAAACTGATTGTAAACTAAGGAAAAACGCAGCTGAGCCGCCCCTAGGGTTTAGGGTTCGAATGTATCATATTTTATGTGGAGAAAACCGCAGCTATTTATAGATTTTCAAGTCGGTTTTGCTAAGTCGGCGCTCGGACGCCCGTCCATCCTTCAATAAAAACTTCGAATCGGGCCGAGTCATGGTCAGAAGCCCGTTCTTCTTTAAATCAGACGCTCGTCCACCGAAATTGGGAGAACTCTAAATCAAATATTCCATCCTGGACGCCCGTCCACTGGCTTGGACGCCCGTCCACTGGACGGAACTTAGGACGTGCGTTCACTTGGTCAAAAATTGATTTTCTCATCTTTATCTTCAACCGACTTCACCTTTATCTCTTTTCCTTCATATAAACTCGGTCCTTGACACCTTTTAATCCTCTTTTGAGCCAATATCGTGCATCTACAAGATGATAAGAACATCGCAAAAATGTAATACCATTCAAATAAACATAAAATCATCAATAAAACACATAAATTAACCAATTTTGCGATTAACCCGTTTAAAAACTCATTCGCTCAATAAACCAATTAAACACTTAATTTCTATGCAAATTATACGAATATGGAGGAAATTGTTACAAAATATAACGTTATAAATCATATAAAATCACCCTTAACACATACATACACTCATATTCAACATACAAAGTGTTCAATAAATTTTCAAGTCTATCTACTTCAATTTTATAATCTACCGGGGGCACTCTATGAATATCAGACAAAGCATCGTAGTAAGCATTTAACATGTCAGACACACGTAATAGTCTTATACGAGGGTCGAGAATAGAAGAAATGAGATAAGTGTCAGGAATATACAACATGTACTTATTCCATTTCTCCTTCATCGGCCCTAAACATTGAAATAATGTAGCATCGTGTTCCATGGTTTCAAACTCGGCAGTTATTTCTACACTAGCAGGCAAGACTAAATGTGCTGTGGGTTGATAACATTTTGAAAACAATTCAGTATATTTTTTTAATATTTCACAAACATCCATCAGTGTCTTGCATGCAGTCCAAATAGAGGGATAGAAACGATATTCGCTCGGACAATGTTCACTTAAAAATTCACAAAAGGTATTTTTAATTTTGTTTGTTTTTTTCTAGAGATCATAAGTAGTGTTTCACCTATGCGGTACATCTTGCGGCAGTTTGACAGGGCGATGACCTTTCTCTTTTAGAAATTTATACCACCTACTAACAAGAATATTTCTACCTAACACATGTGAAATCGAAGTTTTTATCGAACTAATATTATGGTCAAAAACTTTTAGACCATCTTTTACACATAAGTTAAAAATATGACATAAACATCTAACATGAAAAAATTGACCGTTACAAAGAGGTTCACAATATCGGGATAAGTCGGGAATAGAAGCAGTGTTGTTTGAAGCATTGTCAAACGCAATAGAAAAAACTTTATCTTTTAAATCGTATTCCTCAAAAATATCAACTAATAAAGATGCAATGTTAGAAGCAGTATGAGTTTCGTTAAATAAACGAAAAGCAAGTAACCTTTTTTGGACAATCCAAGTGTTGTCAATCCTGTGAGACGACACGCCTAAATAAAAATTGTTGGTCCTCCTATCCTCCCAAATATCGGCACACACACATATTCGGAATTTATTTTTCTTCAAACTTTCTTTAATAATATTTTGTCGTTTAATAAATTTATTTTTGAAATCCCTAGTAACCGTTGCACGAGGGATCTTAGTAAATGCCGGATGCAAAGCCCCTCGTACGTAAGTTTCGAAAATAGGATTCTCAGGGAAGCTAAAAGGAAGACCCATCCCCGCAACAAGATCCGTGGTTAAATCTCTACAGTTATCACGAGTGTAAATAAAGAGTGGATTAGTGTTACCTCCGCTAGAGCTCGGCATGTTTAGGTGGGTTTGAGACGCGCCGTCTTCCAATTTTTCCGGGTGTTTACTTAACATATGAGCCCACATCGATCCGTAACCACATGCATGTTTAAATTGGTATTTTGTGCCACAGAAATTGCACACCCCGAAGAAATAATTTCCGGTGTTAGCTAATGCTAATTCATCGATCCGAACCTTTGTGAAAAATTCCGTAAAAATTCTCGATTTTAACCTTTTCTCTTGTGCTTTGGATCAGGTACTTTCATCAACATCTAAATCGACTGACTCGGGAGTAGGAGTAGGATCAGCACTAGCACTATCACGCGGTGGTCTTACAGCCACACGACTCCCACCACGTCCTTGTCTAGGACGGGAAGCATTCGGAAATACATCATGATCATCATCAGCGGCGACTTCATCATTATCTTCAGCTTCGTTTAGGTTGATGATAATGTTAAAACGCTTATGACGATGACAAATTATGTCACCTTGATGATTTGAGCCCTAATTTAATCTAGTGATGAACACACAAGAACCCTAATGCCAAAAAGAGGAAAGAGGGGGTGGATTTTATGTATGCGGCTGAGTCCAAGACTGTATCTTGGATTGCCTACGTATCCTGTTCTGTTCCAGGAATCAAGCCTTACGTAGTTCCTGGATTGGGGGTATTTATAATGACAATACTTGCCTAAACCCTAAGGTTCAGTCGGCTTGTGTTATTGTCACCTTTACCCTTAAATGGGCCTTGACCCTTGCCCAAGCTATCGCTGTGGGTGGGCACAGGACAACCGGTGTGGACCCTGTCCTCGAGTCGATACTTCCGACTGTGGTGATCGACTCTGACTCGTTATCCCACACTGCTAGCTGGTGTGGACTCTGTCCGTATGGACTTGTCATCCCACACTGCTCGGTCGTCGATAGTCGATAGTCGTAGCCTGGCGTTTATATGATGGCCTTGGCCTCGAGCCTGGGCGTCGACACGAATACACTGGCGTTATTTTATAATGTGATGACCAACCGATAGACGACACGTGGAGGGTGTGAAACCCCGTATCGTCATAAGCCCCCCAGACTTGAGAGAGGCGACTTCCGTTGTCCGAGGTCGGGTCTGTTACTTGAATCGTCTTCGAGTTGGGTTTTTATTTGGGCGGGCTTTTTCCCGCCACTTGTTAACCCTAACTGCTTATTGACACGTGGCGCGATATCCTGGCACACGACGCTTCGTATCCCGTAACACGCGTTACCGCCTTGATTCTCGCGATTCCCAGGGGTTATAACTCCCCATTATCTCCTGTCTTTTCAAATCATTTGCAAATCTTTTGCTTTCATATATAAAAGGAGAGAGGCTAGACGCTGCTGCAAGCCCGCTTGCTATTTTCTTCTCACAATCTCCAAATTCAAAACACCAAGTAAGATTACTTCTTTTTTCAGTGTTCATCTTTTTCTTTTGATTTATCTATGTCACGTAGTAGTAGCAGTGCCACAGAATCTGATAGAGGTAGCGATACACCTTCTCCATCCCAAACTCCAGTATCTGCTGCCTCCGATCATCTTCCCCGACGGGATTCCGGCGAACCCACAGCTTCCCCCCTCCTGTCCCTAACCGACCTAAAAGCTAGTAACTAGGATGGATGGAAAGGGTGCGAAAGGGTGTCTGAGTACACTTTCTCCTGAGGAAATCGTTAAAGTTTGTCAAAAATATGATATCAAGCCCCCACTCGAAGCTCGACTTCCATCTGGTAATCATATATTTGCCGACGAGCCCCCAGAAGGATTCTGTGCGGTTTATGAGAACCAACTGGCGAGTGGATTGAGGTTTCCACTCTGCCCAGCCGTTCTGGCCATCATTCATCATTATGAGATAAGTGTTTCCCAACTTGCCCCGAACGGTGTCAGAACTCTGATGGGTTTTATCATAGCATGTCGAGTGGCTCAGGTCTGTTTTTCAGTGCCCGTGTTCCGATACTACTACAAGATTACTACCACGCCCGATAAGTTGTGGTATTCCTTCCAGAGGAGAGCAAATCGACATGAGTTCATAACTAAGGGGCCTTCTTCTCACGGGGAGTGGAAGCCTCGATTCTTATTTCTCCGTCATGGTTTGGATAACCCCTACATTGGTCAATGGAGGTCGAGAGAGGGGAAACAAGACAAGCTTGGGAAGGAACCAGCTCCCCACGAGGCTCGACTCCTGAGTGGACACAATTTCGAGGTGTGTACTCGAGACCTGAGTCTCCTGTATCACCTGGCTCGCTTGGAGGAAGCTGGGCCCATGCCCTACGTAGGCCTTAATGTCCCTGATCACGAGAACCGTAGGATGTTTACTTATTTGCTTGTTTTTACACGTTTATTGTTTGCTGAGTCGATAACTTGATGTTCGTCAGTTAGAACTAACTCATCTTTTTTCTGTATTGCAGTGGGCAAATTCTCCAGGGTCACCAACCCCCAGCGCATTCCCGAGTCGACGGTCGTGGCTGCTCCACCTCTCGAGGGTCAGGCCACTACCGACTTGCCAGTGGCTGAGATCAGCATGCCTTCCTCTTCTCGAGAGGGGGGTGTCTCTCCACCTAGAACAAACCTTGTTGCGATCGAGTCGTCTGCCAGAGCTGGAACGACTGAGATACCCTCGACCACCGGCGAGCTAACCGTCCGATTTGGCTCTCTTCGAGATAAAGACGAGGAGGAGCTTGTCGATTTAACCTCGAATGTCGAAGTTAATGTCGAGGAGCAAGCGGCGCGGACTAAGAAGAGGCCGACTGTTGCCGAGGTGGTGAAGGAGCAGCTTCGAGAAGCGAAGAGGAAGAAGGTTGCTGAGACCTCTGTCGAGTCAGGAATCGGTGTGAACTGGGTTTTTGATGATTACGCCGGTGTGGATGACAAAGACTTGTCTTATGTTCTGCGGAAGCTGAATCGCCTCGTAAGTCGATCCTTCTTTTTATATTCGTTTTCCTCGAGGTCCATGCCCTGTTTATTTATTAACTCGTTCTTCTATTTTGTAGCATACTCTTGTTGGTCGGGAGGCTGCTCGACGGCTGGCCAAGACAGGGGAGTCGGCGGATGAGATCAAGAGAGAGAATGGCAGACTGCTTCAAGACAATGTCGCCAAAAGTGCTGCCCTTTCTGCTGTGGAGAAACAATATAACGAGTTGAAGCACGAGTCGGTCGCCGAACTCGAGAAGCTGCAAGGTAGGTTGGCGGCTGCTGAAGCAAAGCTGGCCACTACCGAGGAGGAGCGGGACCGACTTCGAGATGAAAGGCAAGATCAGGGTAGAGAGCTGCTCAAGCTGGCTCAAGACTATGAGAGGCTGCAGAAGTGTCAGAAGGCTGCGGACGAAGAAGCGAGGAAGGCTCGCCAAGATCGAGATGCGCTACAGGCTGAATTACATCGAGCGCAGACGCAGGTCGAAGAGGCTAAGGCCGAGGCCATCATGGAGTATCGCAAGTCATCCAATCTTGAAGATGATCTAGAAGTGATCATGCGGGCTTCGATGATGGGTGGATACACCCTGGCCGTGGATCAGATGAAGGAGGTCGTTCCGAGCTTCGACATGTCGACTCTCCAGACGCCGATGTTCTACAACCCCGACTCGGAGAAGTTGTATGATCAGTACTTTGAAGAGTTTCAGCGGGGTGAGTCTTTGGCTATAAAATATGCCCCTGCCACGTCTGCCCCTACTGCCGATCCGACCGCCACTGATCCGACCCCTGCTACTACTGAGCCGACCCCGGAAGCCGACCCCTGATCGTTTTCTTTTTAATTCTTCTTCTGATATTCGAACTTCTAATTTGTAATAACTTTATAACTCTGGCTGGTCTTTTTCGACCTGGCCTTGTTTTTGTAATAACTTTATTTTTGATTTTGGATCTGATTTTGACATCTTTCTTGACTTGACTTTACTTTGCTTGTCTTGATGTTTCTTAGTCTTTCGCATGTCGAGCTCCTGGCTCTGCTCGCTACTCGCTATTCACTTTATTTGCTATACTTGTTGTTCTTGTTGTTGATACTGTGTTGCCCCCCAAGTGTATTATGAACCCTTGGTTCTTATTGCACTTGAGATCGACTTACTTGCCTTAGTCTTTTGCCCCTTAGGCTTATTTGACCTTTAGCCTGAGCATTTTAATGTAAACTGTCCCTGGTTTTAGGTCTTTTTTGCCTCTTAAGCTTTTTCGACCTTCGACTGGAACAGGTGGCCCGACTATGCGAACCGTCCTTTGTCTAGGCCTTTTTCGCCACTCGGGCTCATTCGGCTTTCGATCGGGACGGTGGCCCGACTATGCGAACCGTCCTTTGCTTTAGCCTTGTTTGCCTCTTGGGCTCGTTCGGCTCTTAGCTTGGACCTTTGGCCCGACCCTGCGAACCGTCTCTATGCCTTTGCATTCGTCGCCCATTAGGCTAACTTTACTTTGGCTTTATCGAGATATCCGACCTGCGGATTTCTCTACTCGTTTTCGATTATTTCGCCTTTATCTTTTCTGTCATATTGGACTTGTATTGTTTTGGCTATAAATCCTAACAAACACAGAAAGCATCTCGAAAAAATACAAATTGATTAGAATAATCATAAAATTGTCTCATGGACTTATTACAAGATTCAGAATTGAAAGGTAAACAGGTTCATCAAAGTAAAGCTTATCTCAAATATAATACTTCCTCAGATTGTTGGCATGCCAATGTCGAGGAACAGTAGTTCCATCTGCCCGACCAAGTTGGTAAGACCCTTTGGGGTGGACCTTCAGGATCTGAGAAGGTCCTTCCCAATTCGGTGCTAACTTTCCGGCTGCCTCCTGTCGACTTGCTTCATTCTTCCTTAGAACCAAATCACCGACTTTGAAGTATCGATGCCCGACTCTGAGTTGTAATACCGAGAGATCTTCTCGTTTATACCTTGCCATTCGTCGAGGCTATCTCCTTCGCTCTTCGACATTGTCCCTTTCTTGTCGGAGTTCGGGATCATTTGTCTCTACATTGTAGGCCGAACTCGGGGAGAGGGAACTCCGATCTCGGCGGGAATCACCGCTTCACACCCATATACCAAAGAAAAAGGGGTTTCACCGCTTGATGAATTAGAGCCGTCCCGTATGACCACGGGATGCTCGGAAGCCGAACCGCCCAATCTCGACCTTCGCCTCTAATCTCTTCTTTAACCCCGGCCTTGATCCGTCGGTTAGTCCGTTCGACTTGACCGTTTGCACAGGGGTGAGCCACCGAGGTGAATCGGCGGTCGATTTGGTACTCACTGCACCATTCTCTAACTTTTCGATCTTCGAACTGGGTACCGTTATCCGAGATCAAAGCCTTTGGAATTCCGTACCTACATTGAATGTCGACCCACAAGAACTTTTTAATGGTTGCAGCTCGGATGTCGGGCAAAGCCTTAGCTTCTACCCATTTTGTGAAGTAGTCCACCGCAACGACCACGAATCTGAGATTTCCCGGAGCTCGGGGCAAAGGTCCAACAATATCGACCCCCCACTGATCAAACGGCCATGCTGACGAGATGACGTTCATATCTTGTGCTTGTTGATGAGAGATATTATCATGGATCTGACAAGCGTTGCATTTCTGGACAAGATTATTCGCATCTCGCTGCATCGACGGCCAAAAATACCCAGCTAACTTGCATTTTCGAGCTAACATTCTAGCTCCGCAGTGATTTCCACATGCTCCCCTATGGATTTCCTCCAAGAGATATTCGCCTTCAGTTTCAGATACACATCTTAACCATGGACTTACAAAAGATTTCCGATAGAGGATGTCGTCGAAGAACGCATATCGAGCGGACTGGAGTCAAACTTTTCTAGATTGTACCTTATCAGCTGGTAGTATTCCGTCTTTGAGGTAAAGAGCGATCGAGTCCATCCACGTGGCCTGCTGAATAATCGGCTGGGCCTCTGTCTCGATGTAACTCCTATCGGTCAGTAACTCGACTAGAACCTTCTTACTTGACATGAAGTTTGAGGCCAACTTGGAGAGCGCATCGGCTCTCTTGTTCTGACTTCGGGGAACCTGCTCGAATTGAACCGTTTTGAACTTTGGTATGAGGCTTTGAACAACTGCTAAGTAATTCTTCATGGTTTCTTCCTTAGCCTCATACTCCCCTTTCACATGATTGACTACTAACTGCGAGTCACTGTAAACCGACAAATCTTCGACACCCAGCTTCAAAGCGAGCTTTAAACCAGTAATCATGGCCTCATACTCGGCCTCGTTGTTAGTTGCTTTGAAGTCAAATCGAAGGGCGTAGGGGAATTCCTCGCCTTTCGGGCTTACCAGAAGGAGCCCTGCTCCTGCCCCCTCCTTACTCGACGCTCCATCGACATGAAGAGTCCATTTTTCCTCTGGGCTTTGCTTTTCCTGATCGAGTTGGACGGAGATCCCTTCAGCCAAAAAATCTGCCAAGGCCTGTGCTTTTATCGCAGTTCGAGGGACGAACTCGATGTCGTACTGGGCCATTTCAATCACCCATTTTGCCAATCGACCTGAGGTGTCGGGTTTTGCCAATATTTGCTTTAGTGGTTGGTCAGTGACTACCACAATGGGATGAGCTTGAAAATAAGGCCTCAACTTTCTCGAGGCATGAACAAGACATAATGCTAACTTCTCGGCTGGCGAGTATCGGACCTCGGGGCCATGCAAAGCCTTGCTGACAAAGTAGATTGGCACTTGGCCATGTACCCCTTCTCGAACCAGGACCGCACTCACTGCCTCCTCGCATACTGCCAAATAAACTAACAATCTTTCCCCGTCTCGAGGTGAAGTTAAGGTAGGTAACTCTGATAAATAAGTCTTCAACTCTTCAAAGGATGTCTGACATTCATCATCCCAATGGAAAGGACTGGCCTTCCGGAGTGTCTTAAAAAATGGTAGTGCACGCTGCGCCGATCTCGATAGAAATCTATTGAGAGCTGCCATTCGACCCGTGAGCCTTTGTACTTCCTTGATATTTCGTGGTGCGGGCATGTTCTTTAATGTATCAATTTTATCCGGGTTTGCTCGAATCCCGTCCTTCGAAATCATGTAGCCCAAGAACTTACCCGACCTGACTCCAAAAGTGCATTTCTTCGGGTTGAGCCTCATCTGTGTTTCTCTCAATACCTCAAAAACTTCTCGAGCATCGACCAGGTATTGTCTTATAGACCGACTCTTAATAAGCAAGTCGCCTACATAAACTTCCATACATCTACCAATTTGTCTTGCAAATATCTTGTTCACTGCCCTCTGGTATGTTGCCCCAGCATTCTTTAATCCGAATGGCATGGTCACATAGCAGAAGGTGCCGAATTCTGTGATAAACGCTGTTTTTTCCGCATCTCGAGGATCCATTAAGATCTGATGGTATCCTTTATATGCATCTAAGAAACCAAAAACTTCAAAATCAATGGTTGAATCTACTAACCTGTCGATTTTGGGCAGTGGATACGAGTCTTTCGGGCACGCTTTGTTCAAATCTGTAAAGTCTACACACATGCGCCAACTCCCATCAGGCTTCTTGACCAACACTGGGTTAGCTAGCCATTCGGGATAGAATACCTCTTTCACTATCTTGGCTGCCAGTAGCTTGCCGACCTCCGCCTCGATTGCCTCAAGTCGATCCGACGCAAAGCTTCTCTTCTTCTGTTTGACTGGCTTTTTAGCCTGGTCAATTTCGAGTTTGTGAACTGCAATGTCGGTAGACAGTCCTGGCATGTCGGTGGCTTTCCAGGCAAAGACGTCTCTGAACTCGATTAAAAGTTCGACCGAGTCGCTTTTCTTTTTCGGGGATCCAAATTCCGACCTGCACGCACTGATCGTCCTCTCCTTCCCAGAGTCGGACGTTTTCGACGGCGTCACTAGAGACCCAACTCTTCTCCTCTTCTTCCTCTGGAATCAATTCCTCGACTAAGACTTGTTGAACCGCCATCTTCCATTCATGACTACCGAGTTACAACTCCGAGCGACTTCAACGTCTCCTTTTACTTCGTGGGAACCGTTCCTAGTGGGGAACTTCATACTTGTTATGAAAAGTCGATATGATAGCACGCGGTCGAAGAGCGCGGGTCGTCCTAGGATAACATTATAAGCGAAGGAGCCTTGACCACCACATAACTTAATTCAAGTGTCCTTCCTTTCTCGCCATCACCAACCGTCGTGAGTAACTTTATCGAGCCCATGGGGTGGACTGCTTGTCCTGTGAATCCAAACAGGGGAGACGCTATGGGGGCTAGATCCTTCTCTTTCAACTTCATCGCTTGAAACGCCGAGTGATATATGATGTTCACTGCACTCCCGTTATCGATACAGACTCTCGATACACGGGCTCGGCTAATAACTGCCTCAATAACTAACCCTTCGCTATGACTCCTCGACTTGGGGATATTATCTCGAGGGCCGTATCCGACTTCTGTCGTAAATCTGAGCTGTTTGCGCTCTTTCGAGCTACAAGCTGGCTCTTCGCTGGTCTGGTCTTTATCACTCTCACCAGGACCAAAGATTGTGTTGACATAGTTAACTGGTCGATTATCTTCATATCTATCTCGACCAAAATTCTCTCTGTTGTTTCCTTCTCGACCCGGGGATCGATTCCTCTGAGGTGACCGATCCCTTGGTCTCTGGACATCTCGACCTCGGTTCCTGTCTTGATCGGAGGTTTTCCTCTTAAACTCCCCACGCCCTCTGGGCCCATCATACCGAGATCTGTCAACAACTTCGTCTAGCTTTCCTTCCTGAATGCAGACGTCGATATCTCTCTTCGGTCGATACAATCCTCTTGTTGTATGGCCTATGTCTTCGTGAAAATCACAGTATTTGCTTGCATTCCTCTTTTCTCGAGGCTTTTTCAACGGTGGCGGTTTCCTCACCAAGTTTTTTGAAAGCATAATCGACAACACCTCAGATCGAGGTCGATTGAGTGGGATAAAGTCCTTATCACGTGAGGGTCCCTTCTTGCCCCCACGGTCTGAGGTGGACGTGTCGATACGGTCCCAAACTGATGGCTTACTCTCGACATCCTGCCTCTTGGACTGATTCCTGTTCGGACCTCGGGTGTCTTTCTTGGATTCCATCCAGTCGGATTGGGTGTGCCGCCGCACTGCCTCCTCCCCTTGACAGAATCTATGCACTACATTGACACACTCGTCCATGGTGTTGGGGACGTCTCTGCTCAACTTCATGTATAACTTAGTATTACGCAGCCCCCCTACAAAGGACGTGATCGAAGTCGGTCATCCGCGTCCTTGACTCGCATGGCCTCGAGATTAAACCTCTTCAAATATTCCATCACCGTCTCATCTCTTTCTTTGCCTCACGTTCATGAGGTGCGTGGCACTCGGATGAAACTTCTTGTTGACTATAAACGCATCTCGGAACTTTCGAGCGAGCATGGCAAAGCGGAGATCGACCCCGGTCGTAGCTTCGTGAACCATTCTCTTGCTCGACCTACGAGTAGCGTCTCGAATGCCCGACGGCGCATTGCATCGGGTGCCCCATCCAACCTCATTTGAGACAGATACCTGTGGAGATGGTCCTCCGGGTCGGTGGTGCCATCATAAGGTTCTATCTTTGGTATCTTAAACCCCTTGGGTTTAGGAAAGCTCTCGATCTCCTTCGTGAAGGGAGACTCGAGCCACAGCGACACCTGACTCTTTCCCAAAATTGCATTCAACTCCTCCATGGCGCTGTCATCGTCTCCTCTCTGGTGTTTTTGGTGGATCTCACGTCTCTTCCTTTCCACTGAGCTAGATGATGCGCTTATTTCGTCCCCAGGAGTCTGTTTAGGCTTGTCCACTACGTCTTTCTGGCCGCCTTCCGCCATAGCTTCTTTTTGGGCGGCGTCTGCCAGCCTTCGCGCTGTAACCGCCTCGGCTATTATTCTGGACATCACCTCCAAATTCGCCCCGCCAGGCGATCCGCAAGCGCCCGATATTCCGGAGCCGAGCTTGCTTTTCCGGTTGGTGGGTCTCCTGGACAGGATTCAAGGCTGGATCTTTTTCCCCTGTTTTTGCTGAGGATCGTGCTGAATAAGATCCAAGGCGGGATCTTCGTCTCCTTGCATATCAGGATCGATCGGCTCGTTCAACTAGGAGCCTTGATCGACTGCTTTGGATGCAGTTTTGGATGCAGTTTTCTTGGGAGGCCTCGTGTTTTTTGCGTATTCAATCAATAGAGGGCCCTCCTCTAGCGCCAATGACGATGACAAATTATGTCACCTTGATGATTTGAGCCCTAATTTAATCTAGTGATGAACACACAAGAACCCTAATGCCAAAAAGAGGAAAGAGGGGGTGGATTTTATGTATGCGGGCCGAGTCCAAGACCGTATCTTGGATTGCCTACGTATCTGTTCATTCCGGGAATCAAGCCTTACGTAGTTCCTGGATTGGGGGTATTTATAATGACAATACTTGCCTAAACCCTAAGGTTCGGTCGGCTTGTGTTATTGTCACCTTTACCCTTAAATGGGCCTTGACCCTTGCCCAAGCTATCGCCGTGGGTCGGCACGGGAGCAGTGGTGTGGACCCCGTCCTCGAGTCGATACTTCCGACTGTGGTGATCGACTCGGACTCGTTATCCCACACCGCTTGGGCGGGTGTGGACTCGTCCGTATGGACTTGTCATCCCACACCGCTCGGTCGTCGATAGTCGATAGTCGTAGCTGGCGTTTATATGATGGCCTTGGCCTCGAGCACAGGCGTCGACACGAATACACCGGCGTTATTTTATAATGTGGCGACCAACCGATAGACGACACGTGGAGGGTGTGAAACCCCGTATCGTCGCCAAGCCCCCGTACTTGAGAGGGCGACTTCCGTTGTCCGAGGTCGGGTCTCGTTACTTGAATCGTCTTCGAGTTGGGTTTTTATTTGGGCGGGCTTTTTCCCGCCACTTGTTAACCCTAACTGCTTATTGACACGTGGCGCGATATCCTGGCACACGACGCTTCGTATCCCGTAACACGCGTTACCGCCTTGATTCTCGCGATTCCCAGGGGTTATAACTCCCCATTATCTCCTGTCTTTTCAAATCATTTGCAAATCTTTTGCTTTCATATATAAAAGGAGAGAGGCTAGACGCTGCTGCAAGCCCGCTTGCTATTTTCTTCTCACAATCTCCAAATTCAAAACACCAAGTAAGATTACTTCTTTTTTCAGTGTTCATCTTTTTCTTTTGATTTATCTATGTCACGTAGTAGTAGCAGTGCCACAGAATCTGATAGAGGTAGCGATACACCTTCTCCATCCCAAACTCCAGTATCTGCTGCCTCCGATCATCTTCCCCGACGGGATTCCGGCGAACCCACAGCTTCCCCCCCTCCTGTCCCTAACCAGCCTAAAAAGCTAGTAACTAGGATGGATGGAAAGGGTGCGAAAGGGTGTCTGAGTACACTTTCTCCTGAGGAAATCGTTAAAGTTTGTCAAAAATATGATATCAAGCCCCCACTCGAAGCTCGACTTCCATCTGGTAATCATATATTTGCCGACGAGCCCCCAGAAGGATTCTGTGCGGTTTATGAGAACCAACTCGAATGATCATTATAAATTTTTTTTTTTTACTTGTAAAAAAATTAGTTGAGTAAAAATACAAACCAAATTTACTTATAACTAAAACCGTATTGAAATAACGATTAAATCAGAACAACTTCAAAAACCGGTATCGTAAAGTAAATTTGATTGTTGTTTTTAACAATTAAACAAACTTGATAATCAAAGAAATGAGTAGAAGATGTAAGAAATGAGAGAAGAAGTTGTAAGAATTGAGAGAAAATTGGTGTAGGATTTTTTAAATGGAATGGTGTAGTATTTATAGGATTTTTTTGAGGTGTTTGGAAAGAAAAAAAAAATAGCCGTTATTATATATGACCGTTGGGCCGGTTCCGGCCGGTCCGGGTCCAACCGCCGGTTCCAGTTCCCAACCGGCGGTCCTGTTACATTTGGCCACCTCTAACTAGCAGGGGTATTTTAAAAAATGAAAAAGTAGAATGTCCTTGTAGCCCATTTCTTCCATTCGATGTCCTATTTCTTATTTATTATTTTGGACCCTGTTTGAATCCCTGGAAACCATAGTTCTTTAACGCGTGAATTTGACAATGGCTATATGGGTTTTTTCATGGGAATTGAATGAGGTTGTAACGTGATGAGAGAAAAATACACCCACTAAAATATTGGTCCCCGGCAACGGCGCCAATTTTTGATGAGCTAAAATTTACCCCTCAAAAATACATTTATAAAGACTCGCAATCGTGGGTAAACTAACTCTCTAACGGCGAGTACACTCGATTGCTTAGGATAGCTACGGGAGTACGAGGTCGTCCCAAGAGAAATGTGGTTGTGAGTACCAAAGCGAACGTGGTTCTTAGTCTAGGCGATCAAAGTTGTGGTGAAGAGTATTATAACTAATGCAGAAAATAAATGTTATTCTAACGAGATTAACTAGGTGATTAAAAAGCATAGCCGAGCCATGATCCAGCAGGTTATCTCCCCACAGGAAAAACTTGATAAGGAGTGTGTTTTATCGATTCGGTTCATATGATATTCACGGGAGTCAACTCTTTATTCTTGCGTTAAGATCGAACACTCTCACTTAACCCCCATACTAGGTTTATTAACCCTCCCTTTAGAGAGCTAACTCGCCTAACATGGTTGACCGGAATAAAAAGCCGTTGAAAAACCTCACAAAAACATAATTTTAACGTATCACTTAGGTTGCCAATCTAACGATTAAGACTATGGTTTAGTGATTTTAAAACATGTTTCGCACATCTCGTAAAAATAAGAATTTCACTTAGGCATAGTCCGGATACGTCACTTAGATTGTCAATCTAACAATCGGGACTATGATTAGTGATATCCATATCTCACATCTCACCGAAAAATACATTTATAAGCTCGATGTAACCGTGAACAAAGTTGTCAATTTTATTCAAAGTTAGGAAAATGATCAAAACGGGTTTTAAAACATGAGTTTATCATACGAACGTTTAATTACGCACACACAACTCCCATCTCGTCTCCCGAGGGTCAATTTTACCCGTTTTCACATAATTCGGCTATGTATATATTTAGCTACCCATATACACGGATTCTCGTCAACATGTCATGGATTAAATGGCGGGAAATTTTACATAATAGCCTTCATCAATTATGGCGAGAATTCTATTAAAACCAAATTAAAACCGAAATCCAATCATTTGTCAGATTCTCCTATATATGGATTCTACTACAGATACATATATATATATATATATATAACGAGAATGAAAGGAACAAGAAACAACGAGAAAGAAATAGCTAGATATAAATATAACAATAATGAAAGAAAATAAAAGCAAACTTACTATTATAATGGTGATATCAAAAGCTTGATATTACAACTATTTTAAAGAACACCGAACTTCGATAATTCCCCGAAAGCATTACAACGATACTAATATTACTAAATTTATTTCGGCATAAGGCGCCTTATTTACAACCTAAAAAACTAAAGAAAATAAGAAGGATAGATATATATATATATATATATATATATATATATATATATATATATATATATATATATATAGTGTGTATATATTGTATATCCATTCTCCGCTCTCTGAATGATCATTTATATAGGCCAAGTTCCAGGGGCCGGTCTACGCCGGGTAGGGGCCGGTCCACGCCGGGTGCAATGATTACATTCATCCCCCCTAATTTATATTTTTCGGATAAAAATTATATATTTTGGAATAAAACTTCTAAAATTCATATCTCGAGTTGTAGGCTCAAAAATCATGATTTAAACGTCATTAGAAAGCTCTCGGAAAACTCTACAACTTTCATGAAGGACACTTCTTCAGAAAACGCCTTTTTGATGGGCCATTCCCATTACGTGTCGTTTTCGGGATTTTCATCGATACGAATCGATTACCACTCGACCATCATTTGAGTTGTAAAAGTCCGATTGACTTGATTCAAAATGCGTTGGAAATAGTATTTGAAGATCTACAACTTTCATTAAGGCCACTTCTTCAGAAAATGCCGTTTTGAAGGGCCATTTGTTCGTCGAAGATATAAATCGTTAGTGGTACCACTAACCACTGATCCACTTGACCACTTAAGTTAGTGGCACACTCTTTTATCCCTAAAAACACCTCTCTTAGGCCTCAAAACGTGTCGTTACTCGGGATTTTGGTCAACCTATAATTCTGCAATAAACCACCAAAATACCAAACGTAAATCCGACACAACACTCCGGTTACTAAACCGGTACAAAACTTAGTAAAAACTTATAAAAATACGATAATTTAAATAATAATACTACTTACATATTTAGATAAAACTTATGAAATAAATGACTCGAAATGATAAAATAATACTCAAAATGATATCAGAAATGGGGTAAATTGTTATCAAAATAACAGTGAATCTTTCCGTCATCACAACCCCCCACTTAGCTTTTGGTCGTCCTCGAACAAAATAAGCGATAAAATAAAATGAATGAGGAAAAATTCATGAAGATAAGATATTAATGACAATCAGATGATCCAACCATTCGAATCATAACAACACGTTAACCGCAATATAAATGTATAACGAGTGTGTGTGTACATGCGCAAGCTTTTTCAATTTCCACTATCCTCTCTTGAATAAATCAAGCAAACGCACAAATATCCATTCGATATAGTCCTAATAACTTTCCTAGGTATAGGCGAACGAGCCCACACAACGTCCTCCCGTGTACTTATTAGGATAATCCCTAATGCATATCATTTAGTTCATACTGGGGATAGTCAGAAGATTTTTTTTTATTTTTTATTTTTTATTTTTTATTTTTTTTTATTTTTTATTTTTTTTTAGCATATGCCCTCATTCCCAGCAATAGGATGTTTCGTGATAACACCCTAGCTGGACTACTATCATCAGGCAGTCGGGAGCTTTTAAACCTCATAGTGATATAGGACGTTTCGTGATAACGCCCTACTACACTCAAATCATTGGTAGCTAAACCGACATATAGCTCACTTATTTTGATATTCTTTCTATCACATTCAAACCTTCAGATATTCACAGTACATGTTCAGAAGTTAGGTACTAAGTTACTGCTATTTCTAGGATAAATCACTAGAATGCTGAATGGGTACAGTTTAAAATTTTCGCTTTAATATCAAAGGCTTACGTGGAGGAATTCATGTTATACAAATAGATTTAGGCTAAAATGCACTTACGGTTCAAATTTGTTATACATATCCGAATTGATCATTACAGCTTCAAATCCATGAAATATATACCTTATACAATTTATTTAATCAACTTAATAATACTCGAAAAAAATCAAAAACTAAGGGTTTAAACACTTACTGCCATTTCTAACCAACCATACTCTACCCCCCACTTACGATTTTACATTATTCTCAGAGTGTAAATGAGATAGAGAGGAAGACTTAGCTTATAAACCTGGCAGAAAAGTGCTATCGAATCCCGTAACAGCCATGAGAAAGCACGATCCGAATCCCTATAAAAACAACCAAAACAAAGCAAACACGGGACATGGTCCTCGTGCCAAAGTATGCAATAGGGATATGGGAATAATAAGATAATGGCCATGTCACGTCAGAAAATTCGATAGACAATATATATCATATCACATAATAGCTTTAGATGGAAAAATCACCTTCACAGGTTAAGCACAGAACATCTAAGCAACGAGCATAAAACATCAATTCATAGTCAGCTATTCCTAAATTCCTTTTTATTACACACAGTTTTATTAAGGCGGGAAAACTCACCACTATACTACAACGACCAGAAATTTGAAACAGACTAGATCATAAAATGAAATGTAGTGAGAGAGTATTGAGTCTTTTATACCCAGATCCTCAAAGGGTTCAATAACCTAAGTCCAAGAAATGATGCATTTGAATTTTATCTTTTTTCTCCATTGGGATTTTCGGATAACCACCTAATCGTTCCCTTTTAATGACATTCAAACATTCATCCTGAGACTTGGTTGTATTTTGTGTTCATCTTTCATACAGATTCTACATTTCATTAAGACTAGTCATATCCAAATTATTATTATTATCGGGCTGCCTCCCGGTAGCGCTTTTGTTTAACGTCGTTGGCTCGACTAAATTAGTATTTACAAGTTATCAACCAAAATCAGAACTTAAGAAGATCAATAGCTTAAGAAAAATTAACAATGCGAGAACCAAAGAAATTAAATTGTCTAGAAACGTACCTCGTTTGGCTCTCGATGCCATCTCCCCCCAGCCAAAAAATCTTCTTTTATCAGACTGTCGAACCATCTTCTTTTGAAAACTCCCATAAAGCTCATCCATTGGGGAGTACACAAACTGGACCGCAGAAAATTCATCCTCACAGAGTGGACGAATGTAGTAATCCGGGACCAACATATCTACTATTACCAACTCTCCCAGTGGCTTTACTAAAGATGGCCGATCACTCTCCTGCTCTTTTAACTCTGAAATCCTATTAAAGCAAACTGAATCCTCAACCTTATTCTCAACCTGAACTTCTTCAATGAGCACTTCATCTTTCCCAACCACCTCACATGTCTCTCGCCTCTTTCACATACCTCACTAATTCAATCAATTCCCCCACCTTGTCTTGAAGATTTCTTATGGCGGAGTCAGTACTTACCTTGAACTCCTGCATGTCCAACAGTCGCTCTTCCAAGATCTGGTTCAATCGCTCGAGTTGCTCTATTTGACTGTCGGTGAATTCTTCTTGTGGCATGGGGGCGCACTGATCATATTGACTTTGATTCATCGGAGGTGAGTAGTAGTCCTCTTGCCATTCCAGACACTGATCAGGTGGCTGAATCTGGTTGAAGCTATCAACGCATTGAGCATGAACACCATAATCCTGATAAGCACTAGGGTTTAAAGGACCCTCATAATATTGTGGCTCATAACTTGAATATCCATAATTCTGGTCCTGGTATGCACTAGGGCACTGATAAGCCCATGAACCTTGGTTATTCTGCTGTTGATACTGAGGTTGAGGCACTAACTGTTGTTGATAACATTGTTCAGGTGCCTGAGGTTGGTAGGAGTATTGTTGTTCAGGTGAGTAGTATTGATTGAAAAATCCATCCATTTAAGCTCAATCTGCAAGATCTCAGAAAACAACACGAAAACAATAAAATTTTTCTTTTTTTTTTCTTTTTTTTTTTCGGTTTTTTTATGGTAGCCGAAGGTCCTAAGCCTCAGTTCTAGCTGGACTTACAAGATATCAACCTAATATAACAACCCCGTAAAGAGATTGGGTTGAGTACCAAAGTCGTATTCAAACCGAGTTCAGGACAATATCACTTCGGCATCCCAAGACTCTTATCGAAAGTAAAAAAAATAAAAACCTAGGCCCAAGCCTTCGGTTCACTTACAAGATATCACAACAATATCACACATTTCCCCGGCAACGGCGCCAATTTTTTGATGAGAGAAAAATACACCCACTAAAATATTGGTCCCCGGCAACGGCGCCAATTTTTGATGAGCTAAAATTTACCCCTCAAAAATACATTTATAAAGACTCGCAACTGTAGGTAAACTAACTCTCTAACTGGCAGAGTACCAGGTCGATTGCTAGGATAGCTACAGGAGTACGAGGTCGTCCCAAGAGAAATGTGGTTGTGAGTACCAAAGCGAACGTGGTTCTTAGTCTAGGCGATCAAAGTTGTGGTGAAGAGTATTATAACTAATGCAGAAAATAAATGTTATTCTAACGAGATTAACTAGGTGATTAAAAAGCATAGCCGAGCCATGATCCAGCAGGTTATCTCCCCACAGGAAAAACTTGATAAGGAGTGTGTTTTATCTGATTCAGTTCATATGATATTCACGGGAGTCAACTCTTTATTCTTGCGTTAAGATCTGAACAGCTCTCACTTAACCCCCATACTAGGTTTATTAACCCTCCCTTTAGAGAGCTAACTCGCCTAACATGGTTGACCGGAATAAAAAGCCGTTGAAAAACCTCACAAAAACATAATTTTAACGTATCACTTAGGTTGCCAATCTAACGATTAAGACTATGGTTTAGTGATTTTAAAACATGTTTCGCACATCTCGTAAAAATAAGAATTTCACTTAGGCATAGTCCGGATCCGTCACTTAGATTGTCAATCTAACAATCGGACTATGATTAGTGATATCCATATCTCACATCTCACCGAAAAATACATTTATAAGCTCGATGTAACCGTGAACAAAGTTGTCAATTTTATTCAAAGTTAGGAAAATGATCAAAACGGGTTTTAAAACATGAGTTTATCATACGAACGTTTAATTACGCACACACAACTCCCATCTCGTCTCCCGAGGGTCAATTTTACCCGTTTTCACATAATTCGGCTATGTATATATTTAGCTACCCATATACACGGATTCTGTCAACATGTCATGGATTAAATGGCGGGAAATTTTACATAATAGCCTTCAGTCAATTATGGCAGAATTCTATTAAAACCAAATTAAAACCGAAATCCAATCATTTGTCAGATTCTCCTATATATGGATTCTACTACAGATACATATATATATATATATATATATAACGAGAATGAAAGGAACAAGAAACAACGAGAAAGAAATAGCTAGATATAAATATAACAATAATGAAAGAAAATAAAAGCAAACTTACTATTATAATGGTGATATCAAAAGCGATATTACAACTATTTTAAGAACACCGAACTTCGATAATTCCCCGAAGCATTACAACGATACTAATATTACTAAATTTATTTCGGCATAAGCGCCTTATTTACAACCTAAAAAACTAAAGAAAATAAGAAGGATAGATATATATATATATATATATATATATATATATATATATATATATATATAGTGTGTATATATTGTATATCCATTCTCCGCTCTCTGAATGATCATTTATATAGGCCAAGTTCCAGGGGCCGGTCTACGCCGGGTAGGGGCCGGTCCACGCCGGGTGCAATGATTACATTCATCCCCCTAATTTATATTTTTCGGATAAAAATTATATATTTTGGAATAAAACTTCTAAAATTCATATCTCGAGTTGTAGGCCTCCAAAAATCATGATTTAAACGTCATTAGAAAGCTCTCGGAAAACTCTACAACTTTCATGAAGGACACTTCTTCAGAAAACGCCTTTTTGATGGGCCATTCCCATTACGTGTCGTTTTCGGGATTTTCATTGATACGAATCGATTAGCCACTTGACCATCATTTGAGTTGTAAAAGTCCGATTGACTTGATTCAAAATGCGTTGGAAATAGTATTTGAAGATCTACAACTTTCATTAAGGCCACTTCTTCAGAAAATGCCGTTTTGAAGGGCCATTTGTTCGTCGAAGATATAAATCGTTAGTGGTACCACTAACCACTGATCCACTTGACCACTTAAGTTAGTGGCACACTCTTTTATCCCTAAAAACACCTCTCTTAGGCCTCAAAACGTGTCGTTACTCGGGATTTTGGTCAACCTATAATTCTCGCAATAAACCACCAAAATACCAAACGTAAATCCGACACAACACTCCGGTTACTAAACCGGTACAAAACTTAGTAAAAACTTATAAAAATACGATAATTTAAATAATAATACTACTTACATATTTAGATAAAACTTATGAAATAAATGACTCGAAATGATAAAATAATACTCAAAATGATATCAGAAATGGGGTAAATTGTTATCAAAATAACAGTGAATTTTTCCGTCATCATAACGCCCCCATACCCCGGGCCTGGTGGTGTTAAATGAGTCATAAATGGTCCGATCAACTTCTTAAACTGCCGTACTCGCTTGGTCTAAAAGGGCTAACCCGGGGGTCTGGTGGCGTTAAATGAGTCCGGCCAACTTCTTAAACTGGTCCGTCCTAGCTTGGTCTAAAAGAGCTAACCCAAGTTGACAAGACATTTTATGTCTCACACTGACCTTTTATGTCTCACACTTATATGGGGTGGACATTCTACTATTTTTCCTATGTGGGACATACATGGCGTCCTCGCCAGGACGGCCAAGACTATTCCTCGATCGTCCGGCCATCCTTACACCGTCTTCTTGTACAGTGCAACGCAAGGTCCTATGTGGGACATTTGGTGGCGTCCTCGCCAGGACGGCCAAGACCGTTCCTCTGATACCACCTTTTATGTCTCACACTTATATGGGGGGAGGGGGCACTCTACTATTTTTCCTATGTGGGATATACATGGCGTCTCGTCAGGACGGCCAAGACTGTTCCTCGATCGTCCGGCCATCCTTACACCGTCTTCTTGTATGGTGCAGCGCAAGGTGACATTCTACTATTTTTCCTATGTGGGACATTACATGGCGTCCTCGCCAGGATGGCCAAGACTTTTCCTCTGATACTATTCTGTAACGCCCCCAGACCCCGGGCTTGGTGGGGTTAAATGAATCATGAATGGTCTGGTCAACTGCTTAGACCGCCGTCCTCACTTGGTCTAAAAAGGCTAACCCGAGTTGACAATACCTTTTATGTCTCACACTTATATGGGGGTGAGCATTCTACTATTTTTCCTATGTGGGACATTACAAAGGCTTTTGTCTTTAGGACTCCGTGAGTGTTGCATTTTAGTTGAATTCTCATTTATCTTCGTTGTTCGTAGGGGAATTGTAATGAGGTCCTGTGAGGATCAGGTATATACATATTGTTAGAATTTAGGACCCTCAGGGATTAACGCGGATAACAGATTGCAATAATCACGATGCAAACGAGAAAGCATAAATCAAACAAGAAACAATAACACAGGATTTAACGTGGTTTCCGGCAAATGCCGACTACTCCACGGGCAGAAAGAGGAGAATATATTATCACTGGAGATTTCCTTTACAGACTCTGCAAATGTTCTAGGTTACAACAGACGTGTATTTATAGCCACAGAAACTTGACCTAGCCGCCATAAAGACATACTAGCATAATGACTAAAATACCCCAGATGTGGACCCCAACTCCAGCTGTTATCCACCAGAATGTAACCATGATGACATTCACTCAAACTGAGATTTGCCCAAAACTGACTTTCCCAATGCTGACTTCTGCTAAAGCTGACTTTCCCAAAGTTGACTTATGGTAAAGCTGATCTTCTGGCAAAGCTGACTTCTGCCCAAAGCTCACTTCTGCCCAAAGCTGACTTCTGCTCAAAGCTCACTTTTGCTCAGCTGACTTTTCTCAGCTTAGTACTAAACTCAGTTTAGTACTCAGCTCTAAATTAGAGGTCAAGTCATATTTCCTAACAAATCTCCACCTTGACTTGAACTCTCGTTCAAACAGATGTTTAACCAGATGTATTATACCAGATGTTCTGTACCGTATTCCTCTTCTTCTTCAGACTTGATTGAGTTGAGAACATATGTGATTAACTTGATCACCAGACAAGATGTGACTACCAAATTCAGATGTAATCACCTCAGTTGAGCACACTCAACTGAGTTCTTCAGATTCAACTTCAACCAAACAGATTGCAGATTCAGTTTCAGATTCTGAGCTGACCAGATGTGAACACAACCGACTCCAAGTTAGACTTCTCCGGATGAGACTTAACTCCGGATGAGAACTCCAAATGCTCGACATGTTCACCGGATGTTCACCGACTTTACTCGACCAAACATATCGTATTTGTCTTACTCAACCGACTTCACTCGGTTGAGGCTTCTAGACACGGATGCAAAACCAACGCATACATGTTCAACGGACTCGGCGGACGCCACTCCACCGACGGATGGACTCAGCTGACTCTTCATTCAGCTTACTTCCCAGACTTGAACACTCCACTCTACAAAACTGACTTTTACTCAGCTTGTACTAAATCAGCTGAGCCATACTCAGCCAATCCCAGATTTTTGGTTCCACTCAGATTCAGCTCTTGATTCTTCAGGTTCAGATGCACAACTAAGTGCAGATTAGTGTCGAATGTTCTCAGCTGAGTTCTGCAAACTCAGCTGAGTGTGGACCTGAAGCTCCACCTGCTTGTCAACACTCCAGATTCAGATTCAGATTCAGATTCAGACCAGATTTGCATTAGGGTCTTTGGAATCATCCTTCTTGAAAAGTCTTCTTTCTAGGATTTCCATTCCCTTTGCAACTGCCACTAGCAATTAAACCAATAGCCCGATTGTCTGTCCCTGTGCAAGTTGAATTACGCCTCAGCTCTCGATTATGGAGAGATGCTCTAACATCCTCCAATGACACTGTGTCTCTCCCAACAACAAAAGACTGCACAAATTCTCATATTATGCTGGCAGTGATACCAACAAAAATTAGAGCTGCATCCTCATCTTCGATCTTAACACCAATACTCTTTAAATCAAGCAATATTTTGTTCAGCTTTTCAAGGTGATCTCTAAGAGGCATTCCTTCACGCATCTTTAAACTAAACAGACGTTGCTTCATAAGCAACTTGTTGGTCAATGACTTTGTCATATACAGACTCTCAAGCTTCAGCCACAGCCCTGCTGTTGAATCCTCTTCAACAACTTCAGTGATAACATCATCAGACAAGCACAACAAAATCGTTGAATGTGCCTTCTCCTCCAGATTGGCCATCTCAGCGTTTTCAGCATCCACTGCCTTTGACAATGGAGCCCAAAGCCCCAGTTTCTTTAACAAAGCATGCATTTTGATTTGCCACAGATTGAAATTGTTCCTTCCTGTGAATTTATCCATCTCTACATTTAACCCAGACATCTTGATCTTGCCAAAGAACAGAACTTTAGTCACAAAATCCGAGCATCGGTGAAGGTCTTAGTGAAGATAAAATTTTGTTCAAACAGATGATTCCAAAACAGAATCTCAGACTCCCTGATGATAACCTTGGCTCCGATACCAATTTGTTAGAATTTAGGACCCTCAGGGATTAACGCGGATAACAGATTGCAATAATCACGATGCAAACGAGAAAGCATATATCAAACAAGAAACAATAACACAGGATTTAACGCGGTTTCCGGCAAATGCCGACTACTCCACGGGCAGAAAGAGGAGAATATATTATCACTGAAGATTTCCTTTACAGACTCTGCAAATGTTCTAGGTTACAACAGACGTGTATTTATAGCCACAGAAACTTGACCTAGCTGCCATAAAGACATACTATCATAATGACTAAAATACCCCAGATGTGGACCCCAGCTCCAGCTGTTATCCACCAGAATGTAACCATGCTGACATTCACTCAAACTGAGATTTACCCAAAACTGACTTTCCCAATGCTGACTTCTGCTAAAGCTGACTTTCCCAAAGTTGACTTCTGGTAAAGCTGATCTTCTGGCAAAACTGACTTCTGCCCAAAGCTCACTTCTGCTCAAAGCTCACTTTTGCTCAGCTGACATTACTCACCTGACATTACTCAGCTGACTTTTCTCAGTTTAGTACTCAGCTCTAAATAAGAGGTCAAGTCACATTTCCTAACATATATTGTTCTCCTGCTCCATCTTGTTGTTGAAGCATTAATTGTTCCTGTAAATAACCAATATGACCTGAACTGGTTTTAGTCACTGGTTGTCTTGGTCCATGATTTGGGTCCAAACTGGGATTTTATAAGTGATACTATGAACATCACTTCGCAATTTAAGGTAAGAAACCTCTTGAATTTATCCAATTACTTCTGTTCTTTTTAAAAAATGGACCGAGTTTTATGGCGGGGGAGGGGGGGGGGCGGTTAAACGTTTAAGGTTTGATTCTTTCAGTGTCTGTTTTGTGGTCTTGTTTCTTTTTTATAAGTTTTCCGTTGTCCACTTGATTTCTCATAGTTGAGCTGAATTTACAGTGCATATTTCGCTAACCTAAAGAATGCGAGGATCGCCACAAACATATAATGGATAGGCCTGCTTGTGATGGGGCCGGCAGTTCAAACGATTCAGAGTCTTCTTTACCTTACATAACTACACTGCCCGGCATTCCCAAAGTAGTGTCTTTTATCATCATTTCATTAATTATGCTTGACTGTCGACATTTATCCTTGCCACATCCCAGATCCTAAATACTGATATTGACGATTTTGATATAACTTGTCCTGCAGGGGTATGCTAGACAGTTGTATGAGTCTATGCAGGATCCAAAAGAAAAGGATACCCTAAGATCTCATTTTGATAAGATCATCATGGTTGGCCAGAAACTCCTCCAATGCCAGAGGAAGCAGCAGGTATCTTCTGTCTATGGAATGGCATTGTGGTTCTTTCTGAAATTGTTTTGACTGTACTGGATTTGTTATTTACAAAATGGGACTGAAGTCAGTGTTTTTAAGATCGGATAAGAAGTTGTGTCTCCGGAAGAAGCGATGCTTGTTAATATGGTTGCTCATACCCAAGTTAGCCCAAATAATCTCAATGGTGGACCTATCTTGACGTAAGTTTTGATTCTTTATATTTTGTAAAGTTTGACTTTATCAGGTTGTGTGTACACCATCGGCATTTTCTAGTAATTTCTCTATTTCTTATGTTCCTTTTTCTTGGTACATCTTGGTTTCTATACTATCATTCTTTCATTGTTCATTATAAAGTCCCATATTATGATCTACGCTACGAATCATTTGGGAAACAAATTCTTGTTATGATGAACGAACGAAGTAATGTTGGAGTTGTTGCTAAGAATTTTCTCTCTCAGATATACCCTCGACATGGTTATAGAATTTCAAATTATATACACTTTATCTTTCCATCTTTTTAGGGGTATCTTTCCAATTTTTTTAAGGTTCTCTTTTCATTTTGAGAAATGATACTGACATAACGAAATTACACCCGCGGCCAAATTCTTGTGACATCCGATCACCATCGTGGTTTTTATGGCAATTGTATTGATTGATAATTTTCTCTCTCAGATATATCCCTATGACATGGTTATAGAATTTCAAATTATATACACTTTATCTTTCCATTTTTTAGGGGTATCTTTCCAATTTTTTTCGAGTTCGGCTTTCGAACCTAAGGTTCGGCTCGGCTCGAACCGGTCGAACCTTAGATTAGCAAGGTTCGGCTCGGGTTCGAAAGTTCGAACATGTTCGACATGTTCGAACATGTTCGAACGGTTCGAACATGTTCGAACCTTATATATATAGTTTTTTTTTTTTTAAATATACAATAGTTCGAGCCGAACGTGTTCGATACGGTTCGGCTCGATAGACGAATATCAAATACCTAACGTTCGGCTCGACGTTCGAAGGTTCGAATCGAACTCGAATCGAGCATTCGAGCTCTTCGAATCATTTTTACTCCCCTCTATATTGTAGATATATGTATTGTAAACGAGAATAAAAATTTATATTGCATAGCATGTTAAAAGAGCAGGGTATTCTAATGGATGTCTTGTCTTTGAGTGAGTTGAGGTGTTGGAATAGATACCATGTTTTGATTTCTTTAGTGGGGAAAAAAAAATTGTGTATAGAACAGTTTTTGTAAATTAGAGCACTCAGACGTAGCCTTCGAATTACATCATTCGCGAAACTCCACGGACAATATGGTAAGACTCTCTCCGTAGGGTTAAACTCAAACAGTGCAAGTCGGAGGGACGCCGATACAAGAAAGAAAAGTATCAATGTTAGCTGCAGAAGACCCATCTCCTTCAGCAGCTCGTCTGCAAATCTTCTGTATCTCTTTCATATTCTTCAACATTTCCTTCCTTTCTTCTCTTTCTGGATCCATGAATTCCTTGACAACCTTAGCAATGTGTCCCCTGTTCATCAACGACCCATTTCCTTCTTCAACCACTCTGCTTCCAATCTTCCAATCATCCACAATCAGTTTACTATTTGGAAACTGATCAATAGCTATGGGACTCGTAAGCATCGCAACACCAGCAAAAATGGCTTCAACCGTTGAACTCCACCCACAATGTGTCCAAAAACCCCCAATTGCAGGGTGTGAAAGAACTTGCAGTTGATCACACCAAGGCACAATCAAGGCATTACTAGAAGTCTCTTTCCTTTTTAAGGCATCATTTCGAGCTACCCAAATGTAACTTACTCCGCTTTCGTTTAAACCCGCAGCGATTTCATCGAGTTCATTGTCTGAAAGGGAGAGAAAACTTCCCATGGATACGTATAAGACAGACCCATGAGGCTGATTGTCTAACCAGTCATAGTAATCGTGATCATGATGGGAGCTACGAGCTGCAATGTTGAAATATGGGATAAGAGGGCCGAACGAAAGCACAGGAAATGGGAATTCTTGTTTGATGGAACGAAAGACGCAGGGTTCAAGCTCGAGAATTGAGGGGGTTAGGAGATATTGTGCTTTTTTCAAATAGGGAAAGATGGGGAAGACAAAGTCATCAAAGACATCTTGATTAAGGGAAGGAAGATCTGCAACACGGATTGATGATATTCCTGGGATGTAGTCTACAATTTCTTCTTGTAATTCTGCTTCAAGGTAAACAAAAAGGGGACAATGCAATGCAAATAATAAGTAGACAAAGTTAATACAATTCAATATACTCTGGGAGTTATCGAGTGAATTTGGAAATTTGTAATATTAGTACAATTCAATAAAAACAAAGTAAAATTTTGAAAAATTACAGTTATAAAAACCGGAAAGAGTAAACAAAAAGTGAAGATAGGTAGGGAGTGAATGGGTGGGATTGCGGGCAGGGGAAAAATCAAGGGACTATTATTTGCATCACATCAATTATATTTGGGCACCATAAAACCAATTTTGTGAAGATCGGTTTTACTGCGATGTATATGTAGACTAATGCACGCTTAAGTTTGAATGTGGTGTAATATAAGCCCGTCAAAATTAATTAGACACTTAATGAAAAATGATTATTCCAAAAATGCCACAACCATTTTTCCATCATTGATTTATTTTGAAGATCATTTGAATCAATAGGTCCCACATCATAATCAATGGCCAAAAGTGTGTTGTGGACTTTGTTGTGACTATTTTGTTGTTGCATTATCACTACTCATAATTTTATATTTTATGAATACGTTATTTGAGAAATGATTATTCCATAATAAACGTGTCACAACAACTTTTTCTACCACTCATTTTTTTGAGACCCATTTAAATCAATAGGTCTCACATCATAATCAATAATTTAAAAATGTGTTGTGAAATTTGTAATGACTATTTTGTTGTAGCATTATCGCTACTCTTTCGTTATTATCTAATTTAATCAAGCAATATGGTTGGTAGTTGTTCCTCCAGTACTTTTTCTTCTTCTATTATTATGTATGTCGTAATAATGTTCCCAATCATTTTCTATCATAGGCTAGTGGGGAAAGTGTGTGTGAAATGTGTATATGTTGTGTTTAAATGTATAGGATTGGTTCTAAAAAAAAAAAAAAAAAAAAAAAAAAAAGATTGGTTCTCAAAAAAATTAAATAAAATGTATAGGATTGTGTTTTAAATGTATAGGATACAAATATGAAAAAGAAAAAACGTTTTCCCGGATCTAACTATCAAGAATATTGAAAAGTGAAAAGTGCCTTCTAGAAACACTATCATATCGTGTTCTTAAGGCGAAATATTTTGCAACAAAGGACTTTGGAGCTGCCACTATAACAGCCCGTCCATCAGCGATCTGGCGGGGTATTCTTTACGGAAAGGACCTTCTTTTTAAAGAACTAAGATGGCGGATAGGCAATGGAAACACAGTGAGCATAACAAAAGACCAATGGTTGCCACTCCCTCCTACCTTCAAAGCCCCAACCAAAAGACGATTCAATGTTGTCAGAGAAGGTAAGCAGCTTAATTAATACTTATACTAGACAGTGGAAACACACTTTGATCAAAGAAATGTTTTGGCCATATGAAGCTGATAGCATTCTATCAATTTCTTGTCCCCTCAAAATATTGATGATAAGTTGATATGGCACTATACGAGCAATGGCATTTACTCGGTAAAATCAGGGTATCACCTAGCGCTAAAGTTAAAGACTCAAGAGGCTGAACGTTCACTCGCAACTACCTCTCAGCCATACAAGAAAATTTGGATATCCTTGTGGAAATTACAAGTAAAGCCAAGAATCATACATTTTTGTTGGAAGCTCCTAACTAACACTTTACCTACTGCGATGGGCCTTCGCTCAAGGGGTATCGGCGACGGTATGTGCTTGGCTTGCAATAGAGAGAAAGAAACAATGAAGCACTGTTTTTTGATTGCATCATGGCAAGATTGGTGTGGAGCGAGCTCCCAAAGAGACATTATTGTACATCCCTCAATTCTGAGTCAATGCAAGACTTCTTCGAGTTGTTGGTTGACAAAGAAAGTGGTGAAGCAGCGGCAAGAATTATTTGTGTTTTATGGTGGATATGGAAAAGTCGATGCAAATTAGTGTATGAGAAGCAACCAACTCGCCCTGATTTTGTGTTGGCCCTCGCTGAGTCCGTAGCTAAAGCTTATTTAGAAGCCCAAGTTGGACCTGTTTCCATCCCTACCCAACAAAATCTTAAGAGGAGTTGGGAACCTCCACAAGACCCAATGGTAAAGTTTAATGTCGACGCTGCCACTAAAGGAGATACGATAGCTATTGGAGGTATTTTGCGTAACCATCGTGGTGACATTCTACACAGTTTTTCAATGAAGTTAGATGGAAGGTATGAGGTAGCGATAGGTGAGGCTCTCGCGATTCACCAAGCTATCGTTTTTGCTTTAACTTGGGGGTTATTCAAATACGTCTTTGAAGGAGGCTACTCTAACAACATATACCACAAGTTAACATCGGATGAGTTGGATTTATCTCACTTGGAAAGTATCATTGATGATTGTAAAGTTATCGCTCCCTCACTTTTTTAAGAAAAGTGCCGTCCTCTCAAAAAAAAAAAAGATTAAATAAAAAAAAATAAAAAAAATTTGAATATTGAAAAGTAAAGTGAAGAATATTGCTGGCGGCGCAACCATACCTTGCCGGTCCCTAGAAGGATGATGCCCATAACGCTTAATCAGATCATAATTGTAAAATATTCCAAAAGTGATAGCCGACATCGCCCAAAACGACGCCACCGGAATCCCCCTCCTATTTCCGATATCAACTGCCCAGTTCAAAAATGTATCGGCAACTATAACATTTACGCCTGATTTACTCTCTTCCTCAAGCCGATCAAGTAGCTGTTCAAATGGATCCTTCATTTTAGTAAATGTAGCAAGCAAGAAGCTTCTCATGTCGGCGGCTCGAACCAGCTCAGAGGGCAATACATTTGGGATTGTAGTGAAAGTTATGGTTGCCGGTTTTGTCTCTGAGCCGATGAAACCGAGCCATTCTTCCGTCACGACGAACGTAATCCGGAGGAGTTTGGGATTGTTGTTTACTTTAGAAGAGAGTATCTTGCAGAGATTCATCATCGGATTGATGTGGCCTCTGCCGGCGTACGGCATAGCCACCAAGTGACAAGGCTTGGTGGTAGTTGCGCTGGAATCCATGAGGTTAAAGTGGAATCGATGAGCGCAGCTGGTCAACATACGCGACGAAATATATAACAAAAATATATGTGGTAGGTGACTTTGGGTGGACGAATAAGGAAGGAAATGCATTATCAAATTTTAAATTAGTTTCAAAGCAATACGATTTCATGTTTCGTAAACAATTTTGCTCGTCTCATGAACAATAAAATTTAATAAAATTAGTAGATCTTCTTATTTAATAATTAATTCATAAAACAAGTATGACAATATGATACAAGAACACTATAAAATTCGTGTGTTTCAATGCAATAGCTTACATAATTTTGTGTACATATGGTCGTGGAAAAGTCTAAGTTCCTTACCTGCATCGAGTCAAATACGAGACGAGTCAGTGAGGTCCGCAACAACCTAAGGCAGATTCTCGCAAGTGTCCCCATCTCGAACACCCATGTCGGTGTTTTACGAGTCGAGGCCAAGGTCCCAACCCAGATTCCTAAGCCCAACATCCAAAGGGTTACTTGGGCAAGGGGGCAAGGCGCAGTGTGGGTATTTATGTCAACAGACTAAGCCGCCCTAAGTTTAGGGCGAAAAGAAGGCGTGTGCGCTATAAATACACAAACCGGGAACTACGTAAGCGCTTGATTCCCGACATTACACGAGATACGTAGGCGCAATCCAAGATACATTCTTGACTCGGCCATAAAACACCAAAAACACCATTTTTACTACATTTCTAGCCATTCGATCATTTCACATCTCATCCTTAGATTACACGTGGCCCTGTTAATCCGGTGGTGCATCATTTAGCATCTACGTTGATCGATAAACGTGATCGTTTCATGTGGATATATCGGGCAAAAACGTGATCGTTTCATGTGGCATTGCTTATAATTCTGATATATTGGGCAAAAACCTCTTACGGTATATATCCTTTTAAGGTTTTTTTTGTATGTATTAAATATTGAACATGCATCATTATATAGATTGTGTAAGGGTAGTTGTGTCATATTGTTAGTGAATATGATCTATATCTATATATATTTAAAATCACCATTTAACCCGATTACCGAATTAACCCGCTTCATTTTCGGATAAAAATGCATTACCAAATAAAAAACACAAAAATAAAGAAAACTAATGCTTATCCTACAAAATAACAACTTATTTGAATAGAATTCAAATCTTTTCAAACTCTCTATTCTCTCCACGACAAATGTTCGATGAGTTAGACAAGATTAAAGGCTCCCATAATCCTTCTTGAAATCTTTGGTTCGGTCACACCAGATTTAATTTTAAAATTTTATAGTCTTGCATCGTCCGTCCACATTATATTTCTTTCTTTCGATAAATGGATTATGTACGATAGAGAAGACATTGGTCGTTTTAATTCATGGAGCAAACATCCTCTGCATGTTCTATATTAAATTCTTTTTCTGTTTTTTTTTAATTAACACATTTTTGCTGTTATTTAAAATGAACGCATCAGTGATGTTTTGATCATGGTTGGGTTCAAAGTGATTGTTTAAGTTTTGATTGAATAAATTTCAGCTTTGCCGGTTGTGTGCTTGGGCTTACAACACCATCCTGCGTTTATATCAATCCATAACTACGTCCTCACTCGGTGCAATGCAAGATAAAGGTGAGACTTTTAAGCCCGATTTCATCTCAGTTTTACTTTTTATATCTTTCTGAATCATGCCTTTTTTTTTTGTTATAACTGTAACCTTTCACTTGATTGTTCAGCTCTGACGCCAAATTCGAGCAAAAAAACTAAGACATCGAGGACTTACATCGATTATTGATTTCCTACGGATCAAGGTCGAATTCTGCCGCATTACTGATTATGGATTCCCCACGGATCAAGTAATGATTATGTTTGAGTGATTTTTTTATTTATTTTATGTTTGAGTGAAATTTTAAAAGGTAGATTATGGATTCCAATTGCGCTCAAAAGAGTCCACGAACTACTTTTATTTCCGATCCATTGATCCATTGAATTTGATTTTTTACTATTTGAATTAAGTGTTTCGCAATCCGGCTCGATCAAATACAATTTATAAAACTTTAGGCTCACTTTGGTTATCGTAGGCGGCGTTCGTAGTCCGAGGTCGATCCCACGAGGAGATTGAATCAAATACAAAACTTGTGTTAAAATCGAGAGGGCAAAAAGAGTATATGAACAAGACAAAAGATCGAAGCTTTTATTATTTCACGACATACACAAGGATCCGAATCAAGACTTTTATCCGAGTAAATTTCATCAAACTGATCTACACAATCAAAACCATATTGAGAGAAAACAAATCGAAATCGAAAAAACTCACAATAATGAAGATCTAAAGATTGCGTATCAAGACTTTTGAATCCTAAATCGGCAAAAGATATCAACCTTTAATTCATCCAATGATCCCAGAGCACGAACTCCACCAAGCTATCGATCGAATATTGTATTCTACTCTACTCTATTTTAAAAAATCTAAACTAAGAAATTGAAATACGGGGCCTAGTCCGTAGCTCTAATCCGGCTATTTAGATGTCAACTTTCGTCATAACAACCGTCGTAGCGGCTGGGTTGAGCACCTAAGCCGGCCTCGAACTCAGTCTAGGCCAATAAAAGTCAGAATATATGTTTTCTTAGGTTTAGCTGCTCTTAAATAGGCAGAAAATCGCGACCTTGACCTAGTTGGGCCGACCAACTTGGCCCATTTAACTCGTCTTCAGTAAATCGGTGATAACTTGCTGTGTAGAGCTCCGATTTAAACGTTTCAAGATGCGTTGGAAAGCACGTTCAATTCCCTACAACTTTCATGAAGACGACTTGACCAGAAAATGCCTCCAAGATAGGTCAAAATAAAGATTAATGAACAGGCATGGTGAAATACTGCTGTCGGCGCCAAACGCCCGTCTGAGTCATGTCAAACGCTCGTTCGCCTGGAGAATATGATCATATTAGGGTTTCTTTGATCCGAACGAGCGTCTGGCCTACCTTGAACGCTCGTTTGTCTTATACGAGCTTTCTTGAATCGAGCTGAACCTACCCAAACGCCCGTTTGGGGGTCATTTGGACGCCCGTCCAGCTGAAAACCCAACTTTCTGAATGAAGTGCCAATATTGTGGACGGCCGTCTGGAATGTGCAGACGCCCGTTTGAGGTAGGCTTCCTGCAAACGCCAGTTTGGGTATGGCAAACGCCCGCTTGCCCTGACTTCACTCCAAACTTGGCTTTTCTTCAACTTTCATTCAATTCTCGCGCCACGAACATGTCTCTTAGTCCAAGATATCGCCTTCCGGGTCCTCGAGTCACCTAAGTCCTGCAATAACATAGACGAACAAACACCACGTGTAATTCCGCAAGACAAAAGTACTCGGAAAAGAGTGAAAGATCGTCAAAAAGGCGGAGTTCACTATCGATATGACAGTTTAACTCCCCATGCGTATAACTCTCGATATTACTCTCAAACAGGTCTAAATCTACCCAAAACATGCCAATAAAGTGATAAACGGGGACTAGATCACATACAAAAGTGCAGTGAAGTTGACTCTCATCAGTAGGGAGTGTGAACCCACGGCTTTAGATATTACAACTTTCAGTGTATCATCATTCTTTCATTAGTTCGCAAGTAAGTGGTGCTGCAATTATTTTCTCTATGTTATCGAGTTGTTTTATCCATTAACCTAAAAATATGATTCCTTGTTTGTTTTGGGTTGAGTTTTTTTTACATCACATCACCAATCATTTCTCACAATTCTTCCACCAATCAATTCTTCAACTATAAATAAAAAAAATTTAAATCATCTTTCACCATTTCACTTTATCAACTTTATTACCTTTTTTTACCATTATTTTATTCATTATTCTACTTTATTTCAATTTCTCTCACCAATCATTTCTTTATTTACACAAATTTCAAAAAAACATCTTAACTTTCGATGGTGCCTCCGATGAAAGGACTGAGCATGAAAGGAGGCACCATCGATAGCATTTACTAATTCGGACGAGATTTGTTATTCAGAAAATGAAAAGAATAAAAAATCAGCAATGTCGTATGGGTCAACGGTTTATTGAAAAATGTCGTTATATGTTTCGGCCTATTAAAATTTATTGCTATAAAAATAAAATTGTATTGTATAGTTGTATAAACTTGCATTGGGGGGGGGGGGGGGGTGTAGAAGGGTGAATTTGTATAGCCTCTGTATTTATTGTTCTTTTGTGATTCCTTATGATGTAGGTGTTTGATTGGATATTGATGTTGATTCCGGTTATATAATGCAGTTGAATGAACCTTTTTTTCCCCCTATATATTGTGTTTTAAAATTCATTTAAGTCTTTGATTTTATATTATTTCATGCATAGGGTTTTTAGCCGCATAGATATATTTCAAGCCGAACTGATATGATTCGCATGTAAAAAAAAAAAAAAAATCTCTAAAGAAAATATTAGGTGTGTTAATATTAGCTAAATAAATTATTACTACTTGTCCCGAAATATAAGTCAAGTTTTAACATATATGTCATTTTAAGAGTTTTCACACATATTAAAGTAGTGGTTGAATGTGACAAATTTGAAGGTAAATATCTAAAATACCCCTTGACTTTCATTAATGTCATAATAAATTAGGGGTAAAGATAGAGAAATGGGCAATAAATGTTGCATTGGTAATGTAAAATGAGTTATATTGCGTGACAAATCTAAATGTGTACGATGACTTATACTCCCCCGTCCCATAATCTAAGGCCTTTTGGTCTTTTTACACAATTAAGAAAACATAATAAACGAGGCATTTTTTAATATTTCAATACAGAATATTGTTTTTTTTTTTTTTTTTCTTTTTTTCTGAGAATGACTAATCATATTACATTGTTTTGTGTGAAAATGAAAAAAATGCATTTAAAATTGTATTTTTTGTGAGAAAGACTTATTTTTTGGGACACTACTAAAAAACCAAAATGACTTATATTACGGGAATAGGGCTGTAATTGAGCTGAACTACTCGTGAGCTACTCGTACTCGACTCGCAAGAGAGCTCGATTCGATTCGGTTTTTCGAGTTGGAGCTCGAGTCAAGCTACTCAAATAATTAACCGAGCCGAGCTCGAGTTTTAAAATATATTAATCGAGTAGGTCGCGAGCTTATTATAGCTTGATTAAATTATGTTTGATTTATTATAAAATATTATTTTTCATAATGAAAAATATATTATTCGAGTCGAGTATTAGACGAGTCGAGCTCGATCTTGCCATATGTCATTAAAAATTAATTGAATTCTAGGAAAACAATCGAGCTTAGGAGCCGAGTCTAGCTATATCGAGTACTTAACGAGTCGAGTTCGATCTTTATTTTTTAAAGCTCGAGCCGTGTTTCGAGCGTGAACTTTTTAAGTCGAGTTGACCTCGAGCCCTAGAGAGTATCGACTCGACTCGGCTCGATTACACCCCTATACGGGACGGATGAAGTATTTTGGGACGGAGGTAGTATCTTTTAATGTGTGTTAAATTGCATATATATAGTATAGATCCAGATATATTTATAATCTCCCGCCGTGCATCGAATGGGCAAAAGGCTATTTCTTTCATATGGAAGAGTACATGTGCTGCTGGTGCAATCTTTATGGATGGTTTGGAATGGAGGATGAATCTACCATGTGGAAGGCGGACAATCATAAAAAAATATTCACTGGTAGGAAGTTATGGATTTCTTAGAAATCATGATGCTCTTGCCAAGGATCGGACTTGGATAGATTTCTAGAAGGTTAAGGGGCTTGTTCGACTCAACATTTTGAAGTGACAAGCATCTCACAATGCATTGCCCACCATTTATGTACTTTGCCGAAGACATGTTACTTCTACTGCCCTTTGTCATTGTGGTACGTGCAGAAATAAAGCGGAGACCAACCTCTACTTTTTACGGGACTGCAGAACTTACAAGATAATTTGGAAAAATATTGTATTAATTTGTACACAGCCACAACACAGGGACGATTGGTGATAGACTAGATCAACAAGAGTCTCCAAGTATACAGGAACAATAAAGATTGGTCATATCATTTCGGGGAGACGGTCTATAATATCTAGCATTGTAGAAATCAAATTTAGCATGGAAGTAATTAATGCTGTGATTTCAGAAATGAAGACACATGTGAGAAATCTTATTCTAACATGGGTTTTTTTTTATGTTTTATAATTTATTTTTGTTGTGCAACTTTGTATGATTTGTGTTGTTCTTTCCGCTTGGATTAATAAAAGGAAGGTCATTTTCTAAATTTAAAAAAAAAAAAAATTGATACCTTCACGTTAAAGTTTAAAAAATAGGGGCAATTAATTAGGAAGAATGACAAAAATAATTTCTTAATTAGTGTATATGACAGTTTTTCAAAACTTTTGCATAAAGTTATAAATTATTTTTGGCGACTTTTTACCAAGAAAACAACAACAACAACAACCCACTTTCTCTCTTTTATTATTTTTACACACAAATATATCTTTTAATCTATAACTGCAAACTTGAATAGATACCATGTTTCGATTTCTTTAGCGGAAAAGGAAAATAAAGAACGTGCAAAGACAATTTTCGTAAATTAGAGCTCCGAGATGTAGCCATCGGATTGCATCATTCATGAAACTCCATGGACGAGACAGTAAGGCTCTTTCTGTAGGGCTAAACTCAAACAATGCAAGTCGAAACACCGATACCAGAAAGAAAAGTATCAATGTTAGCTGCAGAGGAGCCATCTCCTTCAGCAGCTCGTCTGCAAATCTTCTGTATCTCTTTAATATTTCTCAACATTTCCTTCCTTTCTTCTCTCTCTGGATCCATGAATTCCTTCCGATTGATAACACCTTTCAAATGATGGGAACCGCAAATGCCCGACTCTGATTACTGGTTACGATTAATATCTCCCCACATTCACGCGGGATCGGGGTGGGGGCGCTTAATGTTGGGGTTCACCATTTTTTTATTTTATTTTATATATATATATATATATATATATATATATATATATATTTTTTTTTTTTTTTTTTTTTTTTTAATTTTATTTTTCAATCATCCACAATCAGTTTACTATTTGGAGGCTGATCCATCACGATAGGACTCGTAAGCATCGCAACACCAGCAAAAATGGCTTCAACCGTTGAACTCCACCCACAATGTGTCCAAAAACCCCCAATTGAAGGGTGTGAAAACACTTGCAGTTGATCACACCAAGGCACAATTAATCCTCCTCTTCCTCCTCCAGAATTACTAGAAATCTCTTTCCTTTTTAAGGCATCGTTTCGAGCTACCCAAAAGTAACTTACTCCGCTGTCGTCTAAACCCGCAGCAATTTCATCCAGTTGATTGTCTGAACGGGAGAGAAAGCTTCCAGTGGCGGAACCCGAAATTTTTCTTGGAGTGTGGTTTTGGTTTCACTAATATTATATCCCAAAAAAAAAATCCCAATGCTAAAAAAATTATATTCATCGTACATCAAGTTACGAACATAATTTTTTAGAATGTATAAGGTAGGGGAAAAAAATGTTGAATTAAAAAGTCTAAGGTGAAGGGAATGATATATTAGATTTAGATCGCATAAGTTGAGTAAAAAAATGCCATAAGTATTTCATCCGTATAATGTACCAAAAAAATGTTCTAAGGTAAAAGGAAAAAAAATATTAGATTCACATCGCATAAGGTAATTTAAAAATGCTATAATCATTTCAGTGCTATAATGTACCAAATTGATTAGATTTACATGGTATAATGTAGAAAAAAAATAATGTTGATTTAAAAAGTCTATGGTAAAAGAAAAAATATTAGATTTAGATCGTTTGAAATAAGAAAAAAATGATATAAGTATTTCAATGGTATAAGTAAAAAAAAAATAAATAAAAAACTGCTTCTGTCATTTCTTGAACCTATGACCATGGGATAATTAAAGCAAAACATACATAACTTATTCCACTAGGCCATTATAGCATTGTTTTCAAATTAAGAAGAATTAGTTAGATATACTAATAGTAACACTAATTCAATTATAAAAAAAAATATTTTTTTTTTGTTTTTTTATTTTTAAATTTTGAGGTGGTCTTGAGACCACCCACCTAAAGGGTGGGTCCGCCCATGAAAGCTTCCCATGGATACGTATAACACAGACCCGGGTGGCTGATTGTCTAATCAATTGTAGTAATCGTGATCATCATGGGACGTTCGAGCTGCAATGTTGAAATATGGGATAAGAGGGCCAAACGAAAGCACGGGAAATGGGAATTCTTGTTTGATGGAATGAAAGACGTGGGGTTCGAGCTCGAGAATTGAGGGGGTTAAGAGATATTGTGCTTTTTTTAGACAGGGAAAGATGGGGAAGACAAAGTGATCAAAGTTATCCTGTGAAGAGGAAGGAAGATCCGCAACACGAATAGAAGATATTCCTGGGATGTAGTCTATAATCTCCTCTTGTAATTCTGCTTGAAGGTGAAATGAAACAAAAGATATGGTAGAGCTAGGACATTTATTGTACGATCGTTGTAGTAAAGTTGTACTAAGTGACCTGCGTTACACGATAAAAGTGTTATGTGAAAAAGAATAAAAATGCAAGGCTTAATGTATGTCACTTGATATAACCTTCCTACAACCGTTGCAACATAAAATCTCTCGTTGTATGTACTACCTCCGTCCCAAAATGTAATTCCGTTAAACTTTTTTAATTTGTCTCATAATATAAATTAATTTAGAATATCAATGGAGTATTTATTACATCTTTCTTCCTTTTACCCCTAATTTATTATACATTCACATACTTTAGTATTACGTTAACGAGAGCCAAAGGATATTCTAAATTTTCACCATTAAAATTAATGATACTTTACCACTTTCTAAATCCGTGTCAAAAGGTTTAAACGGATTTGCATTTTAAGACAGAGATAGTATATATTATATAGATGACAGGGTTTCCTCAAAAAAAAAATATAGATGACAGGGTGGATGATGGTTAAAAGGTGAAGTGGTGAATGGGATCGGAGGTGGTACGGTAAAAACTAATTATACAATTGCTTTTCCTCTTAAACTTTTCAATTTCTCATTTCATTATTGATGATACGGGGATTTACTCCTCCACGTGGAATTATCTAATCGGTCCACCTGGCATGTGGAAAAGTCCGTGTTGGCCATCCACATCGGATCGGTACGAGACGCACCAGTAAAGGCCGCTGTTTAGGGGAGATTCTACAAGTGTCCGAACTCGATTTCCCACGTCGGTGTTTATCGACCCGATACCATAGACTTCCGTCTAGGCTCCTGGGCCCACATCCAACAGGTTACTTGGGCAAGGAGGCAAGGCCCATTTAAGGGTAATTATGTCAATATACTAAACCGCCCCAAGTTTAGGGCAGAAGAAGGACATGTGCCTATAAATACATCATTCCAGGAACTACGTAAGGCTTGATTCCTGGACTTTCACACAGGATACGTAGGCAATCCAAGATACATTCTTGGACTCAGCCATAAAACACCCAAAACATTACCTTTCCCACAAGTCACAGCCATTCGATCTCTTACAGCTCATCCTTAGATTACACGTGGCCCTGATTCACTGGTGGTGTATTATATTGCATCGTCATTTGGCGCTAGAAGGAGGGCCTTCTACCGGTGAGTTGGTGAAGAAATCGCAATGGCACCAGCAGCAAGGAAGAAACCGACGAACAGTAAGAATGCGCAGATCGAAGAACACACGGATATGGATCCAGCAGGGGTTCCATCCCAAGTTCAAGAAGTCCCCACTGGATCTAAACCCGCGTTGCAGATCCACCCAGGCCTCGGCTTCCTCCCCGGTACGCAAAATATGGCAGATCACTTAGCATCTTTAGATGAGGATGCCCTGAAAAGAGTTGTGGCGTCGGCGTTTATGGGTAAGGGAATTTGTAATCCCCCTGAAGAACGCCTCTTAGACGCGCGGGGTCATAAGGAAATCGATAATGCTAGGGGGAAGAGGCCAGTCGAACCTCAAGAAGAGTGTGAGGAAGGCCCGATTGAAATCAGCGTGACTAACGCCCGCAAACGCCCTGAACAAGAAAAGCATCAGCGACAGGTCGAGGATAGCATCCGAAATGAGTTCAATCGGATCGTAGGAAAGGAGCAGGTCACAGAATGGCTCGAATCGCCATTTAGTCCCGAGATAGAGATATACACGATGCCTGAATCATTCAAGCCACCCAAGATGGAACCTTATGACGGTACCACAGACCCCGAGGACCATATGTATCGATATATATCGTTGATGAGGTTAAGGAACGCAAATGATGCCATGAAGTGCCGCGCTTTCGACACGTTGCTGACAGGTCGAGCTCGAGAGTGGTTTCATAAGTTACGTCCCGGGTCGGTCTCGAGTTTTTTACAGTTAGGACAAAAATTCCGAGACGCCTTCATTGGGAATAAGAAGTTCCACCTTAGCGCCACACACCTCATGAATATCAAGCAAGACAAAGGGGAGTCTACTATCGACTTCATGAGACGCTTCAACCTTGAAGCCATGAAAGTACATAATGCCAGTGATGCACTGCAAGTTAATGCTTTTGTGGGAGGCCTGCGAAATATGAAGTTGTATGATAAGTTGTCCAAGAAGATGCCAAACGATATGGATGAATGTGTGAACATAGTCCACAAATTCTGCCAAGGTGAAGAGGCAGTGCGTCTGCACACCATTTCACTTGGCCTCAACTTGAGGAGCGACTCCCGAAGCCAGACCAAGGGTCAGCCTAGGGGTCGGAATGAAGAAAGCAAGTCCAACGTTTTTGATCGACTGACAGCTCCGATATCGGATCGGCTTGGGAAGAAAGGAAATTTGAAAGATCGAGATTTTATACCCCTCAACCGATCTCGGGGGGAGGTATTGGCAATCATGATCAAAAAGAACATCGCTCGGACACCTAAGCCGATGTCCAAGGACCCAGAGAAAAGAAAAAATACCCACAAGTACTGCGACTATCACAGAGATGTAGGGCACGACACGGAAGAATGCTTCGATTTAAAGAGGGATATCGACGCCTGTATCCAAGAGGGTCGATTGGATGAAGTTATCGACAGGTCAGAAAAAGACGAACCAAAGTGCCTTCGGGAGTATAAGAGAAAGAGCTACAATGGAAAGAAAGATCGATCTCCACGTCGAGATAATCGGAATCGGCGAGAAAGGTCATCCGACCCGGCATCCAGAGACAATCGTCGGGATGACCGTCAAGAAGTTCAGAACCGAGACCCTCATCGAGATAATCGTGTCGGGTATGACGTTAACACAATCTTTGCAGAGCACGAGTCGGATCGACCTCGATCGAGTCGGCATCCGTCGGATAAATCGAGAGAGTCAAAAAAGATCAGGTTTACAACGGAAGTGGGTTATGGACCCAAGGACGATGTTCCGAGTTCTCACAGTCATAGCGAGGGATTGGTGATCGAGGCGGTAATAAGCGAGAGGTCGAGTAAAAGAGTTTGTGTCGACGGCGGAAGCGCCGTCAATATCCTTTATTATTCGGCGTTTAAGGCCATGAGGTTGAAAGATGAAGACATCATTCCGCTATCTACCCCTTTATTCGGATTTACGGGCGGGCCATCCACCCCGTCGGGTCGATCAATTTGTTAACTACGGTCGGAAACGGAGAAAAGGGGCGGACAATGGAAATGACCTATGTCGTAGTTAAGGCCCCTTCAGGGTATAACGCGATATTAGGTCGACCGGCATTATATGATCTCAGAGCTATCATCTCGACATTCCACAACAGCATGAAGTTTCCAACCTGGTACGGTACCCATGAAGTCAAAGGAGACGTCGAGGTAGCCCGGAATTGTAGTCTGGTTACGATCAAAGGAAAAGGAGTTGGGCAGGTGCTGGTTGAGGAATTGATACCTGAGGAAGAGGAAGATCGGAGCTGGGTTTCCGCCGACCCGACCGAGGAAGTTCGAGTTTGGAAAGAGGAAGAAGGTCAAGGGGTCCAGATCGGGAAGTGGATGCCACACACCGACATGAGAGCCTTGGTCGACCTCCTAGTTGAGTTTCGAGACGTTTTTGCGTGGAAGGCAGATGACATGCCAGGCCTATCGGCAGATATAGCAGTGCACCAACTTAACGTCGATCCCAAAAAGAGGCCGATACGGCAAAAGAAGAGAAATCTTGCCCCCGAGAGAAAGGAAGCGGTAAGAAAAGAGGTCGACAAGTTGTTGACTGCAGGGATCGTGAAAGAAGTTTTTTATCCAGATTGGTTGGCCAATCCAGTGTTGGTTAAGAAGCCAGATCAGAGCTGGCGAATGTGCGTTGACTTTACAGATCTTAACAAGGCATGCCCCAAGGATTCTTACCCGCTACCGAAGATCGACCAGTTAGTCGACTCGACACTGGGCTTCGAGGTATTCGGGTTCCTCGATGCGTACAGGGGTTATTATCAGATTTTCATGGACCCCCAAGACTCAGAAAAAACCGCATTTATCACAGAGTTTGGCACGTTTTGCTTCGTCACGATGCCGTTTGGGCTTAAGAATGCAGGGGCTACTTATCAACGGGCGGTCAACAAAATTTTCAAGAGGCAGATAGGTCGGAACATGGAGGTTTATGTGGATGATTTGTTGATCAAGAGCAAGTCCTTGGGACAGTTTCTTGTCGACGTCAGAGAGGTATTCGAGGTGCTGCGGGCCGCAAACATGAAGCTCAACCCGAAGAAATGCACGTTTAGAGTCCGATCGGGTAAGTTTCTAGGTTATATGATATCGAGAGACGGGATTAGAGCTAACCCAGATAAAATCGAGGCGCTGAAGAGCATGCCTGCGCCTCGCAACGTAAAGGAGGTGCAACGGTTGACAGGTCGAATGGCAGCCCTCAATCGTTTCTTGTCGATATCAGCGCAAAGGGCCCTACCATTCTTCAAGATATTAAAGAAAGCGAGTCCATTCCAGTGGGACGAAAAGTGCCAAAAAGCGTTCGATGATTTGAAGGAGTATTTATCGGATTTACCCACACTCACTTCACCTCGAGAAGGAGAGAAACTCCTAGTCTATCTAGCAATGTGGAAGAGGCTGTAAGTGCCGTATTAGTTCGAGAAGGAGACCAGGGACAGACCCCAGTATATTTCGTAAGCAAGGCATTGCATGGACCCGAGGTCAGATACACGCCAGCTGAAAAATTGGCATTGGGCCTGGTTCATGCATCGAGGAAACTGAAACCTTATTTTCAAGCACATCCCATCTCTGTGGTCACTGACCAGCCCCTGAAACAGATTTTGTCGAAGCCCGAGATGTCGGGTCGGTTGGCCAAATGGGTGGTCGAGCTAGCTGAGTATGATATTGAGTTTTTACCTCGCACAGCCACTAAGGGTCAAGCTCTGGCAGACTTTATAGCAGAAGGATTGTCGATTCAGTTGGAACAGGATAAACAGTCGTCAGGTGAGCAATGGACCATCCATGTTGATGGCGCCTCGAGTAGAGAAGGAGCTGGGGCTGGTTTGTTATTGGTCAGTCCTAAGGGGGAAGAGTTCCCTTATGCGCTACGATTCGAGTTCAAAGCTACTAATAACGAGGCCGAGTATGAGGCCATGATCACGGGTTTGAAGTTGGCATCCAAGTTAGGAGTCGAGAATCTCCTGGTTTATAGCGACTCGCAGCTCGTAGTAAATCATATACGAGGCGAGTATGAGGCTAAAGAAGAATCCATGAAGAATTATCTGAGAGTGGTACAAGGGCTGTTATCGAAATTCAAAGAGGTTCATATCGAGCAGGTGCCTCGAAGCGAAAACAAACGAGCCGATGCATTGTCTAAGCTCGCGTCGAATTTTAAATCTAAGAGGAAAGTCCTGGTCGAAATGTTAGCAGAACGTAGATATAATGAAGTCGATGTGCAACCAGTGGTTCAGGGGTCGACATGGATGGACCCTATAGCATTATTCTTGAAAGATGGAGTTCTCCCATCCGATAAATCCCAGGCCAGGAAAATCCGACTTCAAGCCTCCAGGTACGCTCTTTTTGATTATGTGCTCTATCGAAAATCATTTGTGACCCCTTGGATGCGATGCGCATCGGAAGAAGAAGGGGCCTATCTGCTGGAAGAAATACACCGAGGAATCTGTGGTAATCATTGCGGGGCTCGAATGTTGGCAAGGAAGTGCAAACTGGCAGGGTATTTCTGGCCGTCCATGCAAAAAGATGCGAGTCGATTGGTTATGAGTTGTAGAGCTTGCCAGGTACACGATGTGGTAACCCACCGGCAAGCACGAGAAATGAATGCCATCGAGTCGGTCCGGCCCTTCGATGAATGGGGGTCGATATAGTCGGACCTCTCGCCTCGGGCTCCGGGAAATTTCAAATATGTCGTCGTTGCGGTTGATTATTTTACTAAATGGGTCGAAGCCAAAGCTCTTACTGACATCAGGGCTCAGACCATCAAAAAATTTCTATGGGAGAATATTTTGTGCAGGTTTGAGATTCCAAAGTATCTGATCTCGGACAACGGGACTCAATTCCTTGATGATAGAGTGCAAAAGTGGTTGAAAGAATTCAGGATCGAGCACAGAACGACATCGGTGGCCCGACCTCAGTCCAATGGACAGGTCGAGCAAACCAACAGGCAAATTAAGTTTGGATTGAAGAAGCGATTGGAAGATGAAGGTCGAGATTGGGCAGCTCAGTTACCCAGTATACTGTGGTCGTATCGAACAGCACCCAATTCAGCTACCCAAGAGACTCCTTTTGCCTTAGCCTATGGATGCGAAGCAGTGATACCTGTGGAGGTCGGGCTAGCTTCACCTCGGGTTTTAGCCTACAATGTCGAAACTAATGCTGCCGATCTAAAGGAAGAAAAAGACAACGTCGAAGAGAAGAGAGAGATGGCAGCATATCGGATGGCCAGTTATAAAAGAAAGATTTCTCAATATTACAACGCGAGGGTGAAATACAAATACTTCCAAGTAGGAGACCTCGTATTGAGGAAAAATGAAGCCAGCAAGCAGGACCCAATAGGCAAGCTCGAGCCGAATTGGGAAGGTCCGTACAAAATCTTGAAAGTGCATCCTAAAGGGTCATATCAATTGGGAAGGTCGGATGGAAGCACAGTGCCTCGAACTTGGCATGCCACCAACCTCAGAAAATATTATGTTTAAATTATTTCTTATTCTCATGACTTTTGCAGTTCTACTCTCATCAATTGTAATAGGTCGATATGACGTTATATTTCGATTCCTTTTATTAAGCATGCTTTCTTTTTCCTTTTAATTACGCAATAATCGACCGCGACATCAATTCTCCGACCCGAACAACCCAGCGCTATACGGTGAAAAAAGCCAAGTCATTGACAATGCTTATATCACCTCGACACGATGAAGCCGGAGGAAATAGTGAATAAAGCCAAGTCACTGACAATGCTTATATCACTTCCGGGCTACGATCCATCGACACGATGGAGTTAAAACAAAAATAGTGAATGAAGCCAAGTCACTGACAATGCTTATATCACTCCCGACATGCCAGTAAGCCACGATGCTAAGCAGTCGGCAGATCCCACGATGGATCCCTAACTCGGCTCGATCATAAGCACCACGATGTGCTCGATCAAAAGCACCATGATGTGCGACAGTCGAGTACGGACTTCTCAATTCGACGTCTTTATAAGCCTGACAAGGCAGGATAGACGAATCGAGCTCCGACCAAAAAGCCAAGTCAAGCCGATAAGGCAGCACAATGCTAGGTCGACTCATACTCAAGTGTACTACGAGTCATGAACTCCTACCACACTTCGAGGGGCCAGCAGGGGAATTAAGTCCGAAGGACTACACCCCATAAGACAACATTTTCAAGGGAATTAAGTTCAAAAGGACTACACCCTGAATAAACGATCAATAAGAAACAAAAGACATTCAGTGAAAAGCATAGATTCAGATTCAAAGATCAAAATGCAAATTGAAATGTCAAGTTTACGGAATCGAAATAACCAAATACGAGTTTAGACAAGTAAAGACATAAATGTTATTACAACCAGATCGAATAGGAAAAGTTCATTAAAAAACAACGAAAATTGCAACAGCAGGAGGAGGAATTAGCATTAAGCAGGGGGCTGGTCTGAGGTCGGAACGTCGGGGTCAGCTTGCTCCTCCGACTCGACATCTCCTGCTTCATCACCCTCCAAGGTAGAGGTAACATACTTTTCATACAGAGGGACGCCGGCCTGGAGTTCACTGATGTATCGCCCGTAACGAGGGACAGCCTCGGGGTCGTACAGGTGAGGCTTCGCCACAGCGGATATATCAAAGTTCGGGTCAATCTCTTTCACCTGGTCAAGAGCCATGGTGAATCCCCCCTTCATGCCTTGAGTCATCGCACGGTGTCGATCGTTCTCGAGCTCTTTTGAGGACAGAAGTCCAGCCTTAGCTCTTTCCATGCGACTCGTTAGACCGTCGAGGAGAGACTCAGCTCGATACGATCCTTGATGGCCCCGTCAAGCTCTGATTTCACCTTTGCCAGCTCCGATTTCATCTTGGCCTGCTCGGAATCTCTAACAGCTACGTCCTGGCGCGCCTTTAATAAATCATCTCGGGAGGTAGCCAACTCAGATTCGAGCTTAACACGCCGATCGTCGAGCTTGTCAATTTTGGCTTTCTGCTTTTCGACGTCGGCAGTGAGCTTGGCTATAGTCTCTTTTTGTTCCTCCATGACGGCAGAGGGAGTCTCAATCCTACTAATGGCCACCTTAGTTGTTAACCGAGCCTATCAAAACAATTTGAAATTAATTCGAGACCCGAAATTGACAATGGCATTAATGATCAAGTCGCGGTGGTCGAACGAGAAATGTAAAGACTTACAGCTCGGATGATTTTCAGATGGTAATCACTCAACTCCTCAGGAGTCATGGCCTCCATCTCGGCCAGACTCATGGCGGGAAGGGCCTCGACCCCCCCTGAGCCCTGAGGAGGGATATTGCGGGGCTTTTTTCCGACTCCGTGCTTCAGAGCCGTTGTTTTCTGCCGTTTCCTTGAGACGAGGTCCGCCTCAGTCTGTCCCACCACCAAGGCTTCATCAGGTTGATCCCTCAAAATGTCTGACGCAGATGCAGGTGTGGGGGCTCGAGCAGGAGTCCTCAGCCCTCCGGAGCCTGCGTGGCCAGATCCCGAAGCTTGTGCTGGATTCTTCGGTCTAATCCCTACCAGCTTCTGAATTGTCTTGGGGTCAGTTTTCTTTGGGTCGGGCATCTTGCCCAGGGCATCCATTCTCGAGAAGTGTTCCACTGCGAACAAAGAAAAATCGACATCAAGACACAGGCAACATGAAATAAACACAGAAAAAGTACAAAATACTCAAGTATTGCAGCTCGACAGAATGAATAAAGGTCCTACGCAAAATGCGAACATCCTCATCAAGTTCGAGGTATGCGCCCGGGCCAGCTGTCTCGACATCAGCATAGGGATACAATGAATGCAGGTTTCGAGTAGCGATGTCGGGATGAGCGATCTCAAGGGCGCCACACCCGTCAGGGGTATCGGGTCCAAGCCTGTCATGCCATTTCTGAGGCCTCTTATACCAGGTGTAGACATCGATGTCCACCAGCCCGTGACGGATGAAGAAAAACTGGGGCTTCCACTCACCCTGAGATGAGGTCACCTTCCTCACGAATTCCGACGTGAGGGGACGCTTCTGAAAAGTGTACCAACCAACATCTTGTAGACTTTGGATGGCGTAGTATTGTCGGAATAATCGAACCGAGAACTCGACCTTGGCGATTCGACACGCCGGTACGAATCCCATAACGCTTCTAACGCCATTGGGAGCAAGTTGTGGAACGCTGATCCTGTAGTGTCGAAGAACCTCGATGAGGCTCGGGTCGAAGGGAAACCTCAAACCTTCCTTCAATTGTGCCTCGTAGATGGCGCAGAAACCGAGAGGAGGGTCACAAGCAAACTGGAATCGATCATGCGATACCATGACGTTTGCAGGAGAGTAGGGAATGCCATATCGTATGCAAATGGCCTTGGCTTTCTCCGGGGTCAGGTTGGAGATACATCCGTATGGCCCTTGACCTCTCATCCTTGTTTGACGCTTGGTAGCAGGTCGGGGAGACGACTCTTCTTCTCTTCCCTCTTCTTCTTCTCCGGTAGCTCTCTCACCGGAGGAAGTTGGGTGCTCAGAAACCGTTTCCTCAGAAGTTTCTTCTTCTACAGTAATTTCCACTCTGTTTTGGGAGTCGCTATCGCTACTAGACATGGGCTTGGGCGAAAGATACAAGAAACAAAAATAAGAAGAAAATTTAAGTAAGATTAAGGCTTACTTGAGTTTTCGGCTAAAAAGATTGAGATTTGCAGAGGTTTGCAATGGCGAATGAGAAACGTCAAGATCCCGGGCTCCTTTTATGCTAAGAAAATCCCTAAATGATTTGAAAGGGTGGGATTTTGGGCAGTTATAGAAGCGAAGCGCGAGAATCAAGGGCCAAAGCTCCACGCGCCCCAATAACAAACGTTTCGTTTCCTGCACCATTTAATGCTGACAGCATGACGTCACCCTATGACAGCCTAAATTGGTTAGGAGGGACAGCTGTGTTCCCGCTTAAAGAAGACCACGTGTCGAAAAGGTAATTCAAATTTTCAGATCCGACCTCAGCACTCGAGATGAGCTTCTTTCCGATCTGGGGGGCTTATGATGATACGGGATTTACTCCTCCACGTGGAATTATCTAATCGGTCCACCTGGCATGTGGAAAAGTCCGTGTTGGCCATCCACATCGGATCGGTACGAGACGCACCAGTAAAGGCCGCTGTTTAGGGGAGATTCTACAAGTGTCCGAACTCGATTTCCCACGTCGGTGTTTATCGACCCGATACCATAGACTTCCGTCTAGGCTCCTGGGCCCACATCCAACAGGTTACTTGGGCAAGGAGGCAAGGCCCATTTAAGGGTAATTATGTCAATATACTAAACCGCCCCAAGTTTAGGGCAGAAGAAGGACATGTGCCTATAAATACATCATTCCAGGAACTACGTAAGGCTTGATTCCTGGACTTTCACACAGGATACGTAGGCAATCCAAGATACATTCTTGGACTTAGCCATAAAACACCCAAAACATTACCTTTCCCACAAGTCACAGCCATTCGATCTCTTACAGCTCATCCTTAGATTACACGTGGCCCTGATTCACTGGTGGTGTATTATATTGCATCGTCAATTATCATCTGATTTAGTATGAAATTAGGGTTTAACAGAAGAAATAATTTGTTGTACTAATTTTTCCATTAGTTTGCACAATACATCAACACCAAATATATCCTAGAGAATATTTCAACAACTTACACATACTCACACATTACCTTATGTGGCACATATACAATCAACACATGACAAGTGTAAAGTCTACAAATGATATATCTTCCAACATCCCCCTCAAACGAAATGGGAGAACACTCAACATTGACTTTGGCTCGGAAGGGTAGGAACTTTGGGTCCGACAAAGGCTTTGTAAAGACATCAGCAATTTGATAATTGGATGGCACATACTGTGCATCAAGAGCACCAGACATGACTTGATTCCGGGCGAAGTGTACATCAATTTCAATATGTCTAGTGCGTGAGTGAGAAACAGGATTCTGGGCTAAGGAATTTGCTCCAACATTGTAAGAAAACAGCAGAGGTTTGTTTGAATACTGAACTCCCATCTCAAACCTTAAAGACTTCAGCCAACAAAGTTTAGCAACAACATTTGCAAGGCATATTCGGATTTTGTGCTTGAACAAAAGACCACTTGTTGTTTCTTTGAACTCTAGGACACAAGGCATGATCCAAGATAAATACAATGGCCAACAACGGATTTTCTATCATGAGGAGAACATCCCAAGTCAGCATCAGTGAATCCAATCAAAGTCAGAGTTACAAAAGGCCTAAAGATGCGACCATACTCCCTAGTTCCCCTAACATATATCAGCAGCCTTTTTAAGGCTTGCCGATGAATGTATGTTGGGTTGTGCATAAATTGGCTAATGGTATTCACAGCAAAAGCCACATCAAGTCTGGTGAAAGTTAAGTATTGAAGTGCTCCAATAGCACTCTTATAAATAGAATGATTAGCCATAGGTGTTCCTTTGTTTGGTTCAAAGGTTTTTCCAGTAACCATGGATGTAAGGCAGGGCTTTAAGTTTTCCATTCCCAGATTGTGAAGCAGCTATTTGACATAAGATTTTTGGCACAAGAATAAACCCTTCTCATCTCTAGTGGCGTGCATACCTAGAAAATTGCTTAAGGAACCAAGCTCTTTAAGAGGAAACTTGTGGTTCATAAGTTTGATGAATCTAGGATAACTTGGGTGAAGTTCCGGTAATAAGAAAGCCATCCACATAAATGAGGATATACAAAGTGGCTGGTGCTTCTTACAGAATGAAGAGAGAGGTGTCTGAAAATTCCCGTCTAAAACCCCATCTGATATGATGCCCTCTAAGCTCCTCAAACCAAGCTCTAGAAGCTTGTTTTAGACCATACAAAGCCTTCTTTATGAGGCATACATACCCTGGTCTGGAAGGATCTTGAAACCCTTCTGGTTGGGGCATGTAAACAGATTCATGTAGTCTACCATTCAAAAATGCATTGTTTATATCAACCTTTTGGATGTCCCATTTCATAAAAACAACAACAGAGAGAAACACTCTAATAGTTGTGGCCTTAGCTACAGGACTAAAAGTCTATGTATAGTATATTCCTTCCTTTTGCATGTAACCTTTAGCAACATGTCTAGCCTTGTGTTTGAGGATTGTGCCATTAGGATTCATATTCAACTTAAAAACCCACTTGTTTCCCATCAAGTGTTGCCCTATCTAGGGGGTACCAGATCCCAAGTGCCATTTGTACATAAGGTTGTGTACTCTTCTTGCCTAGCTTTTCTCCATTGAGGATGAGATAAAGCTTCAAATACTGATGATGGTTCAGTATTGGTAATAGAGGAAGGGTGTGAAACAAGAGTGAAGATATTATTGGGCTTGAAGACTCCTTTTTGTATTTTGTTTTCATAGAATGAGAAGGAACAACAGGTTGAGGAGGTGGATTAGATTGGGGGAGAGAGGGATGATGAGTTTGAAGTAGGGAGAGTGGTGTGATGGAGAGGACACGGATGAAGAAGCTAAAGTATGAGCAGGGGTATCAACATAAATCAAAGGAGAATGATTACCTGGAGAGGTTGGCAGTGCGTCAATTGTAGCAGCTGATTGTTCATCTGGAAGATGGTCTGTAGGAGACTAAACATATGAGGAGAAATATGAAGCATGAATAGGAGCAGAAACTGGGACAGTAGAACAGTATGTAGTGGGCGCATTAGGGGGTACGGAAACTCTTGCGCATTAAATGAGACATCCCTAGCTATAAACACTTTACCAGTAGATGTAAGGCACTTATAATCCTTGTGAGAGTGACTCAAGCCAAGATAGACACATTTGTGTGTGATATTGAACCTTTTGGATGTGAAAGGGTCTCAAGTAAGGGAAACAAGAACAATAATAAGTCTTAATCATGGAATAATTGGGTTTCCGCTTGAACAACTTTTCGAAGGGAGATTGATGATTTAAAACAGGTGTAGCCAGTATATTAATAAGATCAATAGCATGACTAAAACTATCCTGCCAAAATTTTTGGGGTAAAAAAGCTTGAGCAAAAAGAGTTAGGTCAGTTTCCATTATATGTCTGTGTTTTCTCTCAGCCCTACCATTCTGTTCAAGGATATGAGGGCATGTATGCTTAAACTAAATGCCAAAGTTAACAAGATAGGGCTCTAGAGGATCTAAATTCACCTCCCAGTCTGACTGAACTATCTTAATCTTACAACCAAATTGATTTTCAACAAGATTTTTAAACTGAAGAAAGACATTGCAGGCATTAGACTTATGTTTTAAAGGATAGATCCAGATATACCTACTAAAGTCATCTATGAAATGTATATAATATAAATATCCAGAAGTAGATTGATTAGGATATGTACACAAGTTCAAGAACAGTGGAAGCATGACTTTGGAAAAGGAGAAGCATGCAATTTCCCATATTGACAAGCATCACAAAACAAAAAAATTCATAAAGTTGAACATTACATTCTTTCAAAATAATGAAGCCACAAAGTGGCTTCATTATTCTTAGGACAGAAGAAGTAACAAGATAGGCATTGGGGCAAGTCTGGAATGAAGGGAGCTCTAAGGATAGACAGATTGACACTGAAATTGATTAGCTTTGACTGGCAGAATCATGTACAGAACATCTCCAGAATTCCTTCCAGCGGCACTTTCTTTGAGGCTTTGTCCTTAACATAACATTTGGAATAAAAAATTTCAACAAATACATGATTGTCAACTGTGAGTTTCGAAATACTTAAAAGGCTCTTTTTAATGAATGAACATGTAAGATATTGTGTAAGTGAACATTAGAAGGGAGTGTGGTGTGTCATGTGTGTGATATATGGAGTCTATTGCCATTATCAACCACAATAGTATCATTACCTTCATAACCAGACCTCATATGAAGATATGCCAAGTCAAAATTAACTTGGCTAAAAGCCCCACTGTCAGCAAACCAGTTTGTATCAGTTGAAACCTCAGGTCCTACTAGATATGCAGCCATTTGTCTTGACTGAGGGTTAGAGTTTTTTCGCCTGACCAACATCTGTATCAAACCTGTAATAGTAAGCAGAAGCTATATGTCCAACTCTAGAGTAAATCTGATAGGTAGGTCTAGGGTTATTACTGTAGTAACCATTGTTGTTGTTATTGTAACCTCTTCCTTCCCTGGACCTTCCACTTCTATTGCCAGATCTTCTACCTCTTGAGTTATTTGAAGGATAATATGGAGGTCTGGTCTGATTCTTCTGATTTCCAGAATAAGTTGCGTTTGTTGTGGCAGAATTAACTTCAGCAATGGGATTTGGATTGAACCTAAGCAGAAATCGTTTGTGGGTGGTTAATTGTGCTTGTACCTCTGGCCAATCATGGACATGGCCCTAGATGTAATATTTAAGATGCGGATTCATATTCGTTAGGAAGACCACCTAAAGTGGCAAGGATGAGCTCAGAACCTACCTGCTGCTGCTGCAAGACCGTCGGGGTAGCTTTTCATCAGGGCCGGATAATCAGCCATCGAACGTGAACCGTTCACTATCTTTGTAAGATCATCCTTGTATTCAAGAATGCGAGACTGAGATTGGCTGTTAAACATGGTTTCTTGTGTTGACCAAACCTCATGAGAAGTGGAGCAGCCGATGACTTCAATCAACGCTTGTTCAGTCATGGGTCCGAGAAGCCATCTAGCTTATAACCACGGATGACCGGAAGAACAAAGAATGCCAGAGAAGATAGTTATTCCGGTCAAGTTTGATTGTGAGATTCACACTAAGGTTAGATCCAAGTAGGTGAAGCCCAGCACGATTTATTGAATTCACAGCAGCGGAAAGGACCGCAGACGTGAATTGAGGTAAAGGGATGAAGCCTCCGGCACCGATTGAAGGATTGACTCCACCGATTAAAGGATTAGCACCAAAACCAAGACGAAGGAAATTAAGGAAGAAATTATCCGAGCCTTGAACTTTGGCTGTGACAACTGAGGCCGAGAGATTTGCAATCATGCTTGATGCTGGCAACAAAAGTGTAACAAAATCTCCAGTGGTGATATTAGGTGGTATATTCAAAGGGGAAGGCTGGCCGGCGCTTGCCATGGCCACCTCCCGGCTCTAATACCAAGTAGGAAATTAGGGTTTAATAGAAGGAATAATTTATTGCTCGAAAAACAGAAGGAATAATTTATTGCATTAATTGCTCCATTAGTTTGCATTCGATACATCACCACCAAATATATCCTAGAAAATATCCCAGCAACTTACACATACTCACACACTAGCTTATGTGGCGCACACATACAATCAACACATGAGTAAAGTCTACAAACGATATATCTCTCAACAAATTTAATCAAGCAATATAGTTGGTAGTTGTTCCTCCTCCACTACTTTTTTTCCCTTTTTTTATATATGTCTTAATGTTCTCAATCATTCTCTATCATGGCTATTGCTTTGAGCACATAAATTGAACGAAAAAGAAAAACAATCATATATCCACGATAAACGTGTCTTTGTTATGTCTACCACATTTGATCAACTTGTACATCGTTTTACCTGTATGAAAATCGGTTATGGTGTTTTTTTATATTTTTAGAAACGGTTATTGTCAGTTTTGGTGACTTGATCTCTAAACAGATAAATAATCTGGTGGAACTAATCTGAGAAACTAATATTGAGAATGATGGTCAGTTCAGTTAAGTATATTCACTTCTGTGAAAGTCAGTTTGATGAAGTGCAACTAGGTTTCTTCGAAGTCGGCGATCGCCGCTTGGCTGCTTGTGTTTTTGAGTATAGCTGAGTTCTACGCTTGGGTAGTTGATTACAAGTCTGAAAAGTCAGTTTTTGAGCTGAGCTTCGTCTGGTGGATAACAGCTGGAGCTGGGGTCCACATCTGGGCATTTATGAGAATTCTGACAAAGATCTTTGGCGGTTAGGGTTTGGGATTTGTGTCTATAAATATCAATATTGTAATCAGTGCAATGTGTGTCTTTCAAGAGTGTTGTTCACACACTTGTGAAATTAATTTTATGCATAATAAAATATCTCATTTTCTGTCCGTGGAGTAGTCGGCACAACGCCGGAAACCACGTTAAATTGTTGTGCCTCTTTGTTTTTGTGTTTTATCAATTCCGCCATTCTTTACGTTTGCATTTCTATATGTGTTTTATCTTTCTTAAACTGCAAGCTTCTTGTCTGTGTTTATAACAAACTGGTATCAGAGCGTCAGGTTCAAGATTCAGGAGTTGCAGGTGAACTGAGTTGATCTTCACCAAGACCGGTGACTGGTGCTAGGATTTTTGTGGTCAAAGGTTTGTTCTTTAATTAGAAGGACATCAGCAATGAACGTGAAGATTGATAAATTTACAAGTAGGAACAATTTCAGTTGTGACAAATTAAGATGCAGGCACTACAAGAAAATATACTATTGGCGACTTGGTACTTGCGGCGTGCATTTAGAATACGCTGCAAATGTGACTATTTGCAGCTTGCTTGGGTTCTTACGCTGCGGATATCCAATATTAACTGCTAAAGGCAGCGTGCTTATGAAATGCGTAGTTGATAAGACTTTCACGGCTTGCATAGACGCGCTGTCAAAAGAATACATATGGCAGCCTTACCAGCATGCTGCCAATGCCTTGGCGCTTATTTTTTTTCACTTCCCGCAATTCAGAAAATTTACACACTTCCCCGCAATTCCCAAAATTTCCCTGCCTCCAAAATAAAAAACCTCGCTAATTTTAGAAGACCTCTTCCTCGACTTCTCCCGTTCTGATCTCCATTGTTGGTGCTCAACTACAGTCTACCATTATCTGCTATCTTTCATCTCTTTTTCGCACAGGTATCTATTGAAACTGTAACCCCCTTCTTGTATGTTTTTTTTATTATTATTTATGTTTTCCTCTTCCATTTGTATTTTCTCGTGTACTCTTTTTGTTTATTGGTACTTTTATGATCACAATTTCTTTTTATATAGGCCCACGACCTGAATTCTTGTATCACGAATCCAAATTTATCGCGGAAAGGAAAAACCTTTTCTTTTCCGTGGATGGGATTTGGTGGTTTGTGATTTTTCACTGAAATTAGGCGTACCGCGTACCGGTTGATGTTAGATTGTTAAGTTATGCATTTACTAGGGTTATTCACAGCATAATATGAGTTCCAATTTGTTGGAATATTTCTGGTCTATTTAGAGTTGCAACTTGCAGCAGAGCATGTTTATTGGAATATCTTTTAAAACTAAATCAGGTACAAGTTTGAGAAAATTGTATGGAATTAGAAGCTATGTAGTTAAATTTCACTTTCCTTTTATGATCTCTTTTTACAGAATGCTCCTGCTAGCTTCATCTCATGAAGGGTGGTTGAGAGTGAAGGATTAATGTGGTTTTAAGGTTGTTATTTGTTTGTGCATTTTGTTTGTTTGTAATTCTTGACTACCTTGAAGTCAACAAAAATGTGATTACTTCCTTCAAGAGTTTTCTTACTTCTAGTTATTATGTCAATGATCATGTTTTCGTTTAGTTTTGTTTAGTTTTGGAGGTTTCCTTCTGCTTGGTCCTTTCATAAGGTAGTTCTTTGTACTCCTGAAAAAGTCTATTCATTACAGGGATAATCCGGTGTATGTAAGCTTCTCGTTGTATGGGGTCTCTATGTATCTAATAAGTACTGCCTTTAAATCAATGGTCAGTCCTTCATATCTCAATGTTTATTGGATCGTTAATTTTAATTGTGAAGTATGCCATAAAACATATATTAGATTGTAGTAGGTGGTTTTGTTTCTGGTATATTTTGAGATTTCTTTTCTTCTCCAATCTTGGATGTAGTGTACTAGGATTGATCATTTAATGCCATGAAATCAGAACCATTGTAAATAATGGAAGTCATAATAAAATAAGACTTCAAATGTATGAATATGTAAAAAGAAAATGACACAAACGGCTGCTTTTAAACAAAAATGAATAGATCATGGTGTATGGAAATTCAAGAATGGTGTAAGCAACACAATCTTTCAAAAAACCAGAACATGTTGCACAACCACAATCTTTCCAATTAACCAGAACTTGTTGCACAACCATAGACCACGGAAAGGGTCAACCATTTAGTGATATGTATACATATTGCACTACTAAGATTGGTAAAGTGTTTTATACTGACATAACTTCATCAAAATATGTATGCATTGTGCAACTATGCTTCCTATATATGTATGCATTGTTTATAATTGAAGTGATTTTTGAAATAGGCTGGAGATTGAAACACATACGACTATCGTTCACCTAATACAACAGAAGAAGCGATTGATGATCGGTCAAAAGATATGAAAAGTTGCGCGGAGACTTAAAGTTGAAAATGCTACGTAATGGCTAAAAACCCCAAAGAGTTTAAACACAATGAGTATGGACAACCAATAGTATATATGTCCAAGGATTTATCTTCATCTCTTGGTGCCTTGATCAAGGATCGAATTTGTTCCATACACATCAAAGAAGGAGGACGTAGATGAAGATGTAATGAATCAAATGTGGTTCTAACACAAGGTAATTCTGTCATATTTATTGATAATAACTTTAGCCTTATGGTGGGCCATCAACGTCAATGCCTTTCATGTATTTACTTGCATTGGCTAACTAAAACATTAATGTATTATAGTAATGATTGTTGTTTGAGAATGCTATAGAGCAGAGTTAAGCTTCAAGCATATATCAATTATGTGCCATTGAGAACATGCTCAATTTCATGGACATAAGTGTTATCAGTAATATTCTTTTACAAAATAATGCTTGAAGCACCTATTTTCAAAATAGTTCATTCGACATTGAGAATAAAAAAACCTTGTCAAATTTTTTTTTTGTATTCTGAAACGTCTTTTCGTATAAGGATCATGCTTTATACGATCATCATACCTAGGAGAGACATAAACCGAATTAACGTGCCATGAAGAATCAAAGGTGGGAGAACAACACAAGTAAGAACTTGTTTATGACACTGCAAAATTTCAAGGTGCACCCGAATAAAAGACCATAAACACTATATACCATCTGCGAAGCCAGAACATTTGATCGCTTCGAATATGTCAAAGTGGAAATAATGCAACATACGAATCCCTTGTCACTTTGAATACGAGGTTCCAAAATAAAAAGAATATCCGGAGTGGATCTCGACAAAATATCCGTTAAGGCTAGGGGTGTAATCGAGTCGAGTCGATACTCTCTAGGGCTCGAGCTCGACTAGATTAAAAAAGTTCGGGCTCGAAACTCGGCTCGAGCTCGATCGAGCAAAAAAAATCAAGATCGAACTCGACTCGCTAAGTACTCGATAAAGCTCGACTCGACTCGTAAGCTCGATTATTATCCTAGAATTCATTTAATTTTTAACGAAATATGGTAAATTCGAGCTCGGCTCGTCTAATACTCGACTCGAATAATATTTTTTTAATAATAAAAAATAATATTTTATAATAAATTAAATTAATTAAATAATTATTTAATCAAGCTCGATTAAACTCATGAGCTACTCGACTACTATATTTTAAAACTCGAGCTCGGCTCGGTTAATTATTCGAGTAGCTCGACTCGAGCTCGAACTCGAAAAAAACCGAATCGAGTCGATCTCTTGCACGAGTCGAGTGCGAGTAGCCTCACGAAAGAAATTTCAAATCATTTATCCGTTAAGGCAAGGAAAAAATCAAGAGAGGCCACAACGTGGCAATTCCAAGATAAATTCTTCATTATTAAAAATATAGACAACCAAAACAAGCCAAACCATGTGGCCACCCATATCAGAGCAACTGTAGTAAAGGGTTTCTAGATATAATTTATAACATAATGTGGTTGTCAACTACACATTATGTGTGGTGGATATATACACTTCGACAAAACCCACATCATTCAAAGAACTTTTAAATTATATTATTGTTCTTATTGTGACAGTGACATATATATTATTCTATGCTGAATCAAATTATTAGTTTACCTCCGTCTAATTAGTTTATATTTATGTATAAAGTTTAGGCAAAATTAGGTAAAAATCCACCTTCATCCCTTAATCAAACGTTAATTCAGGTTCAATTTTTTAGTTGGATTAAAGACAAAATTATTTGTCATAGACTATTTTTCCCCTTATTTTCATTTACCGCTTTTTCTTCCTCGTTAACCATCTGAAATCTAATGTCGTTTTTTCCTTGTCTGCGTATTGCAACATGGATCAGCCGATGGATGCGCTAGGGTTCATCGAGCAATTTTCCGGAAGTGTTAACAACATCCGGAGGTTAACAACATCAATTTGCCGGAAGCTGAGCTCATATTTATTGGTCATCCATTTCCTTGTTTATAGACCCTTGAAAGTTGTTAGCCAATTGAAACTCCGGCAAGTGACCAAAATGGACAAAATCATGAACAATTTGTTGTATACTCAACATATTGTTGTTTGCCTGATTATCAATAGAGGATAAAACGGATGTTTCCAATTGATGTGATGAACTGGTAATTAGTTGAGAATTCAAAATTTTGGAGATATCCGTATGGGAAAAATTTGAGCTCAAAGTGTTTGATGAGAAGGCTGACAGAGAATTAACTGGAGGTTGAAGAAGATACTGCAGATATTGAAGTTTAGCGAATTGGGCTGTTGCAGCTTCTTCGGTTTGAAGTTTCAAAGCTTGATTTTCCCATGAATTTTGATCCATAAAACCTTTCAGATTAGCCAGTGCTATCAGATGAGGCAAACATGAGAAAATATCAGTACGAAGACGACGAGTAATTGGACCAATACCCATCTGAATCAACTTCTTCTTCAAATGGGTTAAGTTCCATTTGTATCTAGTTCTTTGGTTTTCAAGTTTTAATTTGGTGCTCTTTATTGTAGAATTGAATGAAAACTGGTGATGGGTTGTAGTGTTTTTCATAGATGCGGTTTAAATTTTTTAGCTTCTTGATATGAATCAACTACTTGTTCCATTCTTAATGAGAATCAACTACTTGTTGTAAATTTGTTTTACAAGGCTATTGCAGAGGAATACTTCTTCATTTCTCCATTATTATTAACATAACAAAAGGTATGACTGTTTGCTGCTTTTTAAGGAGTATGGATGTCTTTTTCCAATTTTTGACGGATTCATTCTTTCTCTTACGTTTTTTTTTTGGGTTTGATTCAAGTAAGTGGAAGTAAGGGAATGAGCTGGTCCTTTTGTTGTTTCTTGTTTCTGTTTGGACGATTGATAAGATTTTAATCTCGATAATATTTTTCCTTCAGGTGGATTTCATTTTTTTCATAATTGATTCTATAGATGAGAATAACCTTTTGCCTGTTTATTTTGTCAAAGAAAAAAAGTTGTTTTGTTATTTCATTGAGATATATATTGAGCTTTTTTGAGGCTGTTCTTGAGTCTGTCTTCGAATGATGTACCTAAATGGAGAAATGCCTTAAGTGTGTTGTTCACTTGGTTCATATCATTAAGCTTTCTAATACACTAGTTTTGGGGGGTGTTACTGTTACTGATATTGTGATACTGATACTGTTGTTGTGTTATGGTGTTGAGGTCGACGTATTGAAACCGAAGGCGGAGATCTACGAGCTAATGTTCCAAGAAGAGGCTAATGCTCATTGGTAATGATCTGTGAATTGAGATATGATACTAATGTTAAATCATTTGACGTAGATGTTGACTTTATTTAGAAAATGTTAAATCATTTGGTGTAGAGTTGGAGAAGAAGATGATGGTAGCAATCAACATTGTCAAGATTTTTAGGTGCTTAGATAATCCTTTCCTTGATGTAACTTAATTATCATAGATGTTGATATTACAGTTGTTATCATATATGTTGTAATATTTTTTCCATTGTGATTTAATGTGTTATTTCATAACACATAAGTTTTTTGGGTATTAATGTGATTACATTATTGTCCAAATGATTATCAGTTTACGGTTTGTTTCCGTTTTAATCCATAAAGGAATATAGGTTGTCGGTGTTGTTGTAAAGCTTGCCGAGTCCATAATTTTTGGCTAATCGTATACTATTAATGGTAATTGTAATGATAATGATGTCGTTGTGTTTGTTAATAAAACGTGTTACTGTGATATTGTGATTGTGATAACTGTGATACTGATATTGTGATACTGATACGGTGATACTGATACTGTTATTGTGTTAGTGTAAACACCGAGATTGTTCGGATTTCAAAAACAACGCCGAAAGGGTATCATATGAGATCTCAAAATGAAGAGAGAAAAAAAATATGAACTTTGGTGAAAGAATTTTGATGATCGGTGTTTTAAATAAAAAATTACGGTCGTTTATAAGAAAAACGCTCTAATTAATGCAAATATTTTTCCGTCTTTCAAAATTTACGTCGGAAGAGTATCGTATGAGATTTCAAAATAAAGATGGAAAAAAAATATGATTTTTGGTGAATTTTTTTTATGATCGGAGTTCTAAATCATAAATTACGGTTGTTTGAAAAAAAAAATGACTTGCTGGAGCCTGGGGCATGCGTCTATCTGTATAGTAAGAGTATTATTGTCAGTCTGATTTTTTTTAGTGTTATTTGTTTAAAATGTAATTAGGCGGACACTTAAAAAATATCATTGTTTATAAGGACAAAATTTAAGTAATTTTCCCATACTACCCTTCTACAAATAAATAAAGAAATGCGTTGGCTTCTTATGCTCTGCTCTCGTCTTGAAAGGCTTTTGATTATTTTCTCCGAGAGACTGAGTTAGACCATCTCCAATGGGAGATAGTGAAAAAGTTTTTTGTTTGATAAAAACCTTGTTGAAAAGGTTTTTGGGGTGAAAAGGTTTTTGGGAAAGGTTTGTATATACAAACCGGTTCATGTTGCATTCTTTTGTTTTTTTTGTTTTTTGTTTTTTTTTGTGTGGTGTAGAAAAAAAAGGTTTGCTAAAGAATCATTGCTCCGGCGGTGATGGAGAATCACTGTTTTCTCGGCGGTTTTCTTAATCGGTCTTATTTTCCTTGCTTTCCAATTCCGTTATTCAGTTCCTTGTTCTCTGTCTATTTTACTGTTATTTTAAGGTTTTGTTTTCATTTGTTCCGATACCCGGCGCTACGTACTGGACCATCAGTTTTCTATTTTATTTTTTTTTCATCAACAAGCCTGCTAGTAGCTTCAATCACTGATTAATATGCTTACTTTCCATTTTAATCAACCCAGTTCATAATTTTGACTTGTAATTCGGTACTTTGTTGAAAGGGATCGATTTTCTTCATTTCTTTCTGTCCTTGATGCAATTAATCCACTTGCAGCAGGGAAGGGGTCTTTTGGGGGTGTTTTGATGATGTTGAATATTTGAAGATTCTTAAATTAGATTGTGATTTGATTAGTGTTTCATAAAAAAGGTAATGCTTACTCGTATTTTCAGATTTTGACCGTCTGTCTTCAAGTGTTTTGCATATGATTAAACGATGAGTTTTTCGTCTTAATAAGCTTTCGTTTGGCAATATAGGATGGAATGCTTCTTTTACGGATTGAATGATCACTGAATCGGTTGGTCTTTTAATGAAAAATGCTCAAATCACAACGCCGGTACGGTTTTTCGTTTCTCATCGAAAATCCTTTAGGCTCCGGTGCCATTTTTTCGTTTTTCGTTGCTGCTGTTTTGGTAGGATTCTCAGCGTTCTTTGCATTCATGTACTCCTACCAGGGGCGTCCCTGTCCAAATTTAGCCAAATATTATTTTAGCCCATTCTAAAAAGGATTAACAAAAATAAAATTATTGTTTTTGCATTTAGCAAGAATCAAACCGTGGTTGATTATCAAATTATACTTGAATACTTACCATTAAAGCAATACCTTATATATTTTCAAAATGCAATATATATACATTATTGAGTTAAAATTTCACGGGCCCTTATATTCATAGATTTTGGGGGGGGCTCGGGGCCATGGCCCTTTTGGCCCCCCCGGGGCGCCCCTGACTCCTACCGCATCAAAAATTTGAATTTTCAAATGATGTAAAGACAAATAGAACAAGATGGATCTATATGGTAAGTGAATATAGAAAGAAATCATCTAAGTTTCAAGATTATGCAGACAATTTTAACAAAGTAAAATTAGAGGCAGTGGTTTCTTTTCTTTATATAATATCATGACAATTTTGGGTTTTTATGTATAGAGATAGTTTCAAGCTGAATGTTTTTTTTTTTTGCTTGTAGCTGATTTGAATGAGGTTGATGATGATGATTTGAATTCGAAGCTCCATTTCTTGATCATTTTTCAACGGTCTTTTTTGTTTTAATTTCAGCTTAATTTTTTGATGAAGTGACATTCGCAAAGCATTCAACCTTTTGTTGTTACTAAATTTGCAATGACATTGATGTCACTGTATATACATTTGGATACATAAATTTGCTAGCTTTGTTTCAGGATGATGCGTTGGAGATCATAAGGAATAATTACCGTGATGCACAGTTACAACGATTGAAAAGAATAGATGAAAAAAAAAGGAATGAACTACAAGAGGGACGACTCAAAGGTGACATTGGTGAAATCAACTTTGTTCCCATCCGGTGTAATGCAACATTCTAAGGTCATTATTGTACGATCGAAGTGACAGGAAATTGATGCTTTTGCAGCTGCTATTTTGTATGATACCATTGATGGAAGTAATGGATTTTATAAGTGCCCCGTTGAGAAATCGGTGAGGTCATTGATGAATGTGCCATTTACATTGGCTAAAAGCGAGCTTGAGGCGAGTTTACTAAGGAGGCGGAGAGATGAAGATGCGCGTTGAATGGCCGAGTTGAATATGTTACCCCTATGAAGAGAGTGGACGAGCCTTGGCTTGCAAGTATAGTGTGTATTTCATATATTTCATCTCTCTCCTCTTTTAGTTTACAATGACCACCCCTTTTATAGAGGTGGATAACTTAGGGAATAAGTAATCTATTAGATATTTTACTAATAGCTAGGTCTTACTTAGATACTAAGCAAGACGAAATATCTAAGCTACAAGTGGGGAAAAGATCTGGATCAATCGGCGGCCATCTCTCTGAGGTCGCAAGGAGCAAGCCCTCTCCGGCCTCGCCCCCCTGGCGACCCTTCTTGACTTGCCTGGATGAGATTCACAGGATCTGTTGCACTTGCCTGGGACCGCAAATGCCTTGGTCGCGGCGAGGTGAGACACAGTGGCCGCCCCTTTTGCGATCTCTCTTGTCATGCCGAGGGTGGCCGCAAGGGGTTGTCCCTTCTTGTTGAGGTGGTGGAATTATTTATACCCATCAATGGCCCCCTACTCCGTGCTTTAATGATATTCCCCGAGGATATGAAGGATGGAGTAATTATCAACACCTTTTATGACCTCATCGTCGGATGCGACTTGTACACTTAGGGCCGTGCTTTCAAAGCAAGCGACCTCAAAGTAACTTTGGGCTGTTTTTGCGACCTTGTCGTCCGATGCGACTTGTTCTCTAAGGGCCGTGCTTTCAAAGCAAGCGACCTCAAAGTAACTTTGGGCCTCGTTTTTGCGACCTTGTCGTCCGATGCGACTTGTTCTCGAAGGGCCGTGCTTTCAAAGCAAGCGACCTCAAAGTAACTTTGGGCCTCGTTTTTGCGACCTTGTCGTCTGATGCGACTTGTTCTCTAAGGGCCGTGGTTTCAAAGCAAGCGACCTCAAAGTAACTTTGGGCCTGTTTTTGCGACCTTGTCGTCTGATGCGACTTGTTCTCGAAGGGCCGTGCTTTCAAAGCAAGCGACCTCAAAGTAACTTTGGGCCTGTTTTTGCGACCTTGTCGCCGTCAATCGTGGCTGACGTCAGTCCTCTAGGTTTTCCTCTGCGGAACGATGCGGCCGTTTCAGCAACTGCCTAGGTAGTTGTACGTGGGTACTGATGGGACGCCTTTTCGTATTTCAAAACTGACAACTGCCGCCCTAATCTGAACCGTTGGATGAAGCGTTCCCAACCGTACGATCGTGGCCCCCTTGCCTATATAAAGCTTTCGCTTCTCACCCTTCACACTTTTAGTGTTTCTTATTTTCTCCGTTGTTTGTTGTTTTAGAATTCTCAAGTTTTTGGCAGAGCTTTGAAGGTTCAACGGCGTTCCTGCGGTGGTTCTAGGATTTCACGGCGGTTCTTTTGAAGATTCCGGCCACCTCCTTGAGTATTTCCCAGTTTTTACGCGGTTTTCCAATCTTTCTCAGCAAATCAGGTAAGAAATCCTTTCTGTTAACTCGTTTACTCATCCATCCCTGCCTTGTTTTTCCATACATATCAATTTTGTCATTCTTTTTGCTACGGAGATGCAACATTGCCTTGTTTCCGATTAATAATGGGGGTTTTTCCCGGGGAGAGGTTATAGCTTTCCCGGGAAAATTGGGGTTTCACCCGCTCCCCGCTATCCTCTCGTAATTTTATTTGCGATCTCTCTTGCAAAAACGGAGGAGGCGGTATTGAAGTGGGTGCGATCACCTTCCCGGGCTAATTTATTATTATACCAGTGTCGAAAGCTCCACCTTTTTCCTCCCTTGTTTTTGCGGGATGTCGGGGAATGATCATTCGGCGATGATTCTACGGAAAGGGAGATTTACGATTATGCGAGGATGACCCCATATTATCCGCGGCCTCGCTTGGCGATTTACTGGATGAGGTTGAAGTGGAAAGCACTCGCGCAGATATTGGCGAGATTACTGCTGATGAGGTCGCTACTATGGGTGCCGACCCTTTTGAGTTGGAGGCCTTTGTCTCTGCTAGAAATCCGCCGCGTAGAGTGAGCCTTAAGGAGAAGGCGCGGGCTCAAAAGTCTCCAACTGTTCACGAGGCTGAAAAGATCGCGTCCCTGGCCGAAAGACAAACGCGGTCCCGAGTACTAGCGGCGCTCCCGACCACGACGAAGCTTATGTTCAGGACGCCGCAGTTCATGAGTTAATGGGGTCCAGTGAGGATGAAAATGCGGAATTTCCTCGGAAGGATATCTGGAGGCCTGCGAAAAAGCAGAAGAAAAGGAAAATTGCGAGCCAAACCATGACAGTTGGTGAGGCCGCCGCGGCCGATACCCAGCCGAAGAGCTCTCGTCCTAACAATCCTGAAGCCATGCGAGAGTTTGCGATCATGGCGGCGTATGAGAAGGACGTTGATAAGAAATGGTCCCGACTGTGCAAGAGCAGCGATCTCAACAGGACCATTAACAGCATATTCGGAATCGACACCAGTGTGTATCGGTTTTCTTTTTTCGATTATGAGAAGGAGTCCGATAAATTTAAACCCGGGGACCATAAGGATTATGTAGGTGCGCGTCGCTCCGAGGACACCCTTATCCTCCACTTCCATCATTTGTATGCGGGTCTGAGACCGCCTTTCGATCCTTTCTTTGTGAAGATCTGCAAGGAGATGCAGGCGCTTCCCTCTGATTTTGCCGTCGGGGCTATTATCTAGTTGATGGCCTTCATCGTTATGTGCCGGATTCTGAAGATCGAGCCGACGTTAACTTTACTGGGGCAATTTTATTCCTTCTGTGGGACGTCTATTCCTGGACAAGTCTCTCTGAGGTCGCAGACTCCCCGCCTACTATTCCCGCTTCCCAATAAGTTTCACAAATGGGGGCAGCGGGTACTGAAAGTCGAGTCGAAGGTAGGTTGGCCTTTTCCTTGGGCGGAAGTCCGTGGAGGCAAATCCACACTTTTAATCTTTGACCCCCCTGTGAGTGAGCGGCGCTACGTAAAGGGGCTGATGACGTTAATTTAGTCGGACGGGGCGGCACCATCTCGGAGAAATGTTTCCTGGGTTGAACTTCTTGATCTGGCCGAGCCTTTTGTATGTATGGCGGGCCTAGTGGGCAGGGGGAATGCCGCGCCCTTGGTACGAATGGGTCCTGAGAGCTGCGATCCGGACTGGATTGGGGGTTGTCATATCAACAAATGTTTCCCTCCGAGTGTCCGGAATGTGGGGGCGATCCTATACTTAGGCCGCTTTGTAACTTTCTTTGTCCACTTGTATTTATTTGTAAATGCTCATTTTGTTTTGTTGGGCTCTAAACTGCTTTCTTTTTGTAGGTATGGATCCAAATGCTCGCAGGGCTCACCGAAACAAGCTTAATGCGGAGGCAGACAAGGCGGCCAATGCTCGACAGGAGGCTCTGAAGAAAGCTCTAGGGAGAGTGCCCCGATCTGTGGACGCCTCGATTGTCGAAGAGACACCTAACCCGGAGGCGCGACATCATCCGCCCTTGTTGCGAGCTCGGTGTCGGGCCGGTGCCTCGAAAAGACTCATCCCCCCGTTAAAGAGTCGCACGGCGTAAAGCGTCCTCAAACAGAGAAGGCGGAGGATGATCGCCTACCCAAACGGTCCGCTCCCAGCCCCGTACGTCTTGAAGAGGTTGAAATTCCGGTGGAGAAGAGCGCGCCCTCTGAGACACTGCCACCAAAAGCTTTGCCTCGAGGCTATACTGGGAAAGAGGCCCTCTGGTTGGATCCGAGCTTCACCCAGGGTCTCGACCTGTCCAAAGCTCGCCAGATTGGCGAAGCAATTGCCGATGTGATTCCTCTAGGGCCACTTCCCTATGACTGTCCTGATACTCGTTCAAGTGGAGATTGGCCGGGGCATATTAGCCCGCTTTGCGGCTCAAGACAACTCTCCGCCTCAAGATGAGATTGCTTTGAAATTAGAGATCTCGGTGGCCGCTTGGGCTTGCTTTAGCTTCTCCGGTAAGACCGCTTTTTTTTTTTTTTTTTTTTTTTTTTTTTGCGATCGTTCTCTCGTTTTCGACGCGCTCGGTGCTCGTTTAAACAGGTACTTGAGGCCGCCGAGAGGCGCGAGGCGAGAGGTGAGGAAAGTGACGGCGCACCCGGGGAGCGACCGATAAGGCGAGGGTTACCGCCGAAAAGAAAGCTAAGCATGCGGGCGGCGAGGTGGAGAAGATGAAAGCAATCATGGAGGAGCACTCTAAATTGGATGCCGAGATCAATGAGAAAGTTGCATCTTTGACAAAGGATTATGCGGGGGCGCGGGGAGGAGATCGCCACGTTGAGGGGTAAGCTTGCCGAGGCGGAGACGGCCGCCAAGGAGGCTGCCGAGAAAGCTATTGAGGAAGCCGCGAAGAAAACGGCCGAGGCCGTCGAGAGGCCAAGTCCGGGGCCGTCGCCGCCTACAAGAATTCGGATGACTTCTTCGACCTTATGGAGCATAGCTTTGACCAGGGCTTTAGTCACCTAGCTCGCCGTATCCGGGCCGATCGCGGCAGGGAGCACATTACTCGGAAGATATCTTTGCGGTGGGTGAACACGCACCAAGGTCATCCCGATTTAGTGGTCTTTCACCCGGAAATCCCTTATGCAAGCGAGCTTGTTACCTCGATACGGACGAACGCTTAAACGTGGCGAGCCCGTTTGGGATCCCGCTCCCGTTAATCCCGTAAACTTTGAGATGTTGAAGAAGCCGCCGCCCTCCGAGCAAGGCGACGAGTTTATCAAAGACCCCGCCTACTCATGCTCTCTAGATTTCTTGGATTTTTCTCGCGAGCCCCTTGAAAATTTGATTTGTAACTTTGACTATTTATTTTGTGATTTGACCGAATCTTGAGTTGTAATATCTTGACAATTTACTTTCTCGCATTTTTCAATTTATAAAACTTGGTTTTTCCTGTCCCTGATTCGATCTGGCGGCCTTTCGCGAGGCTGTGACAGGTTATTTTATTTTCTGTGTGCTGTCCTCTTGATTCGTGCGAGGTTGTTCAATAATTTGGCGGCGTCCGGCGATCATGAAACGTCGTCGTCTCATTCTAACCATAGTCGCTATGCGACGCTAATTTTTCAAAGTTTCGGCGGCCCTATTGAGAACGGTGCTTTTGCCGTAAAACGAGCCTCTCGGAGCGACCTTTGACCGTCATTAAAGCGAGTTATGACCCCTAATGACTAGGCGTCGCTTAACCGTAGCCATAAATTTCGGTCTCTTCATGGTCTGGCGTTCTTGTTGCCTTGGTTTTCGGGGCAGTTTGCATATCTGGCCCTAGGATCCAGTTAATCCCAACCGTTGATTATGTCCCTTTTCTGGTATAAAAGGGGGTTACTTTGGGACTCACTCTACCTCTTGCCTCATACTGAATTTGCTTTCTTTCTTCCTCAATCGTTCATTATCCTCTTTACCGTTTATCCCCTGACTCTATGTCTCATCCAGGGGAAAGCAGCCGGGTTCGGATGTGGAAAGCTCGTCCTATCCGGGATGTTTCCCCCTTTTTCACCACTGCCTCCCCCGTAGCCAAGGATTATTTCTGGGATTATTTTAAGTGGCGTGATATTATGAGGGAGAGGGGCTTAAATGAACAACGAATAGAAGACGGCTCCATGCTGCGCGTTCGGCTTTCTGGCTGGTGGGAATTTGTTGCTGAGCCTCTAGGAGCGGTTAATGTTACCATGATACGGGAATTTTATTCCGTGTTGTCTGAGGTAGCCTCTGGCGGGACTGTGAGCAGCATTTCTCTCCGGGGTGTCCCCGTTATCTTTACTCCGGAGAGAATTAACCAAGTTTTTAACATACCCGCTATAAATCCCTCCTCCCATTATGAGAGATCGCCCGGGACCTTGCGGATGAGGAAAATAGGCGGTTCGTCTAGGTATTGCAATGTGCGAGCCGTTCCCCGAGAATCAGCGGGTTTGGTCTTTAGGAGTGACTGCGTCCGACCTCTCTCGCAGCGACCGTGAGTGGAAGAAGTTTATAAATTCCCGCGCTCTTATCTTTGCCGATGCTGATGTTGTTAGCGAGAGCGAAGCGCTCCTTCTGCACGCCATTCGCGACCATCGAGTGGATATAGACTGGGGAGTGTTGATCCATCGCGAGGCACTAAGATATGCGTGCTCGGTGGGTCAAGATCGCCGAGGTACTGGTCGCCGCATGCCTTTCGCGTCGGCGATAACCAAATTATGCGGTGGCGCCGTGGTTTCCTTCCATACTCTCGACCGATATGTTTGAAAAACTTATCCGGTGGAGCCCTTGCGGCGTGGTGTCGTTTTTGGACCTCCACACATGTGATCGGAGGAAGATAACCATCCCGCAGTTGATGGAAGTTTGCCCAGGCTCGATCGATATGTTTGAAAAAACTTCTCATATATATATATATATATATATATATATATATATTTATTTTTTTTTTTTTTTGATGATGACGAAAAGACAAGGATGTAAATACAATTTGGAAGAACAGCTTTATTTGAATTGGCTTGTTACATATAGTATTTTTTCAGATTGTCTGCATGCCATGGCCTATTATACTCGCGGCCCTCCTTGTCGCTTAGCATGTACGTCCCCTTTTTGATAACTCGCGAAATCCGTAGGGGGCCCTCCCAGTTTTCCGATAGCTTTCCTTTTTTCGCTTCGTGGCCCGTGGCTTGTCTTTTTTGTAGAACGTAATCCCCGACGGCGAAGTGATGATTTCGAATACGTTTGTCGTGATGACGCTTTGCCGCCTGTTTATAATTGACTAGACGACTGTATGCCTGGATGCGCCGTTCCTCTACTAGATCAAGCTCGAGTTTACGCGCCGCCGTATTATTGACCTCGCTGTAAAAAACGACCCTAGGGCTTGGTAAGGCCATTTCCACGGCGCCATAGCCTCGCATCCATATGTTAAAGCAAAAGGAGTTTCCCTCATTGTGATTTTTCACGACGTCCTGAGTGCCCATAGAGCCGCTGGAAGGTGATCCGGCCAGTGGCCTGCTTTCTCACCCAGGCTCTTCTTTAACACACTTAGGACCTGTTTGTTGGCATTTTCGGCTTGCCCATTCCCTTGCGGGTAGCACACGGATGATTGCCAATGTTTAACATTGTTCTCTTCACAAAATCTGTCGAATTCGTCTCTGAATTGAGGTCCGTGATCGGAAACCATCACTCTCGGAACACCAAATCTTGTCCATATTTGATCGAGCAAAAAGTATGTTATGTCCCGGGTATTGGTTTTTACCAAGGCCTTAGCCTCGACCCATTTAGTAAAATAATCCACCGCGACGACCACGTATTCGCAACCTGAGCGACCCTTCTTCAAAGGTCCGATGAGGTCGATCGCCCACATGTCGAAAGGCCGGCGGCTACCACTATGCTTTGTTCGACCGAGGGTAGCCTCGGGGATATTTGCGAACTTCGGCAAGTATCACATGCTTGGGTATAAGACTTGGCGTCTTCTCGCTAATTTCGGCCAATAATATCCGGCTAGAAGTACCTTCTTCGTGCTAGTGTTCGATTGGAGGGATGGCCGCCGCACATTCCCTCATGTAGTTCTCGTTAGAATTCCCGTTACCTCCTCGGTCGTACGCACCGCGAAGGGGTTTCGAGAATGAATGACGGTAAAGCACATCGTCCATAATCATATATCTTGCGGCCCTTTTTACTAAGGCCTTAGCTTTGCAAGGATCGGCGGGAAGCTCCCCTAACCCAATATAAGACTTCATGACGTCGACCCAACAAGTGTTACTTGGGTTGGAAATCCATGATCTCGACCTCGGGAGATGGCGGGCTCCGATAGGTGTTCGACCATGATGCTGGGATCGCACGACGCGTCTTCGCTGGTTAATTTGGATAAGTAGTCTGCCCTATGATTGTCCTCTCGAGGGATGTTTTTGAATTGACAATACGCGAAGATGCTTTCGAGTCTTTTGACGAGGTTAATATACCTCTGTAAAATTTCGCAATGAATGCCAAAGGACCCATTGATTTGATTTACCACCAACTGTGAATCGCAAAATACTTGTATATTTTCGACTTTCATGGCTTTGGCGAGTTTCAACCCAGCAATGACGGCCTCGTATTCTGCCTGGTTATTAGAGGCGGTAAAATCGAATCTCAGAGCCTGCTCAATTTCTTCTGATGTGCCCGGCTCTAACAGGATTATTCCCGCGCCACACCCTTTGTGATTAGCGGCACCATCGACGTAGAGCTGCCAACAGTGACTTGGCCTTACAGGCTCGTCCTCTGTGGTGTCCTTATCCTGGTCGCATTCGGAGCAGACCTGCCCTTTCACCTCTTCGTTGAAGCTTGTTTACGCTATGAAATGCGGGAGAGCCTCGGGCTTTTATAGCCTTCCGAGGCTCATATCGGATATCGAATTCGCAAGCTCGATGGCCCATCGGAGCGATCGACCGGACAGTCCGGTTTGTGAAGAACCCGTCTTAGCGATGCATTTGATAAGACTACGATGGTGTGCGATGAAAAGTAAGCCCTTAATTTGCGGGCGCCTATAACAACACAATAAGCCAACTTTTCTATATTAAAATAACGACTTTCAACGGGGCTTAGAGCTTTGGAAACATAAAAAGCGGCTTCGCGAGCCTTCCTCCTCTTTTACAAGTGCTGCGGCTACGGCCCTATCTGAGGCTGCCAAATACAAAAACAAAATATCCCCGAGCCTCGGGCTGGTTAACAACGGCGGTCTTGACAAGTATTCTTTGAGGTCTTTAAATGCCCGGGAGCATTCCGCCGTCCAAAAGAAGGTACCGGCCCTTTCGAATTTTGAAGAAAGGCGGACTTCTTTCGCGGATTTCGAGACAAACCTACCCGTAGCCGTGATTCGCCGTTAAGCCGCCGTACTTCTTTAACACCGGTGGGCTCGCTCATGTTGACCGGGCCTCGATTTTCTCGGGATTTGCCTCGATCCCCCTTTGACTTACCATAAAGCCCGAAATTTTCCCCGCCCGGACCCCAAAAGTACATTTCGTAGGGTTTAGTTTCATTGAGTGGCCCTTTACATTGGCGAAGGTTTCGCGAAGGTCCACCAGGTGACCCCGGCGACTTGACTTTACGACCATATCATCAATATAGGCTTCCATGTTCCCGCCTATTTGTGTGTCCGAAAACTCGGTTTACCATTCTCTCGATATGTCGAACTGCGTTCTTTAGGCCGAAAGGCATCATCTCATAGTAATAGAGTCCACCGCGGCCCCGAAGGCCGTCATTTCCTTGTCTTCATCTCGCCATTTTGACTTGGTGATAACCGGAATATGCGTCCGTAAAACTCGGTGTTTCGAATCCGGCGATCCCGTCGACCATTTTGTCAATCCGGGCGGCGCATAAGGGTCTTTGGGGCAAGCTTTGTTCAAGTCTCGTGAAGTCGACACACATCCGCCACTTGCCGTTGTGTTTCTTTACCATTACTACGTTTGCCGACCATGTGGGATATTGGAGCTCCTTGATAATGCCTTTGCCGCTAGAAGTTTTTTGACTTCGCCTTTTATTGCGATCTCTTTTTCCAGAGAGAACTGGCGTGCTCTTTGCTGTATTGGTCTGAAGTTGGGGTCGGCATTCAGATAGTGCAAAGCGACCTCTGACCCAACGCCCCTCATATCTGTTACTTCCCATGCGAAGGCGCTCAAGTTGGCTTTTAGAAGCCCGATCAATTCTTCCCTCTCCTCCTCGGTGGTCCTCGATCCTATTTTTATTTTTTGATCGGGATACTTGTCGTTTATTATAACCTCGATCAACTCGTCCTCGGCAGTGAAGTCGGGCTCGTCACGAACTTGCAATGTTTCCACCTCTACTGCCTTCTCCGGGATTTCTTTCATCATAGCAATCTGATCCGTAGCCATGTTAAAACCATCCAGTCGGGGTCGCTTAGAATCGACCCTGTTTTTGGTCATATAGTCGAGGAAAGCTCCGGTCGGCCGATGGCGACCCCAACTTCTTCCCTACGTGAAATTTGACCCGTTGGTGGGGAACGGACGCCACCATTTGAAATTTTTTCATGGCCGGGATCCCCAAGATAATGTTGTAGTATGAGGGAAGATCAATAACTAAAAATGTAATTATCTCACTTCTGCATGGCTCATAGTCGCTGTTAAGGGCTATTTTATATGAAATTTTATGATATTTTTCCTATGAATTTCCCCACATTAGTAATATTTTGCATTGAATTTGGGCTTTATAATTAATATAATAAGTAAAGTTGCTTTTAAATTAATTAATTGCAAAATGGGCTTAAAAGTGAGTTTTATTATAAGTTTTATATCATTTTGGGCCATATTATGTTTTTGCATTTTCTTAATTATGATATAGATGATGATAATATCAAAGGGATGAGGTGGAATGTAGATAAGCTCAAGTTTGTTAGAGGAGAGAAGCAAATGTGCACCAACAAGTGGAGAGAGCCGTTACATCTCAACGAGATTCGGTTGCGAGAGATATGGAACGGGCGTTCCATAAATCAAACTGGCGTTCAATGTCCAGCAGGAAGCTCTGAAATGAAGAAAAAACAGTTCAAACGCACGTTCAAGGCTTGAAACGGGCGTTCCATCACCAGAACGGGCGTTCCAGAGGTGAAACCAGCGTTCGGTCTGCAGACATACTGTTTTTCTATAAATAGGCCTCATTTGTAATCACAGGGGGAGAGCATACAGATTATTATTTTTCATTTCTTCCCAGATCGAAAGTCTGAGATTTCTCAGAGCTCAAACAGTCACAAAAGTAGATTCAATTCACTTGTAGCTTAAATTTTTATGGATTTCTCTTCAAGCATTGTAATCAATCACTCCATGGATAGCTAAACACTCTCTTGCGACATTGGGGATGCAATTTTCTTATTGATTTTTGGGTTTCTTATTCTGATTTACTGTGTTCTTCCATTGAGGTCAGATCTTTAGCTTGTTTTATTGTTTAATTTCATTAATATCGAAAGATGGTGATTGCATGATTGCTTCATTGAATGAAAATTCTATGAACTAAGATCTCCTTGCTATTTGATTGAACAATTGACTGTTAGCTAGAACGAAAGTTGCTCGGTTGTTGTTTAGGTCGTAAAATCGAAAGAGTTACACCTTGCTTGTTAATTGAATTGAACGATTTGAGAGATTAGATCGTTTTGCTTTTGAATAGGTGAACCCGCCTCTGTTTTAGAAACACAGTGAATCCATTTTAAGAGAATCCTTAATTCTTGAGTAAATTGTTGATCCAATGTTGCCGCTTTCCTCTAAATTGCTTGTTAATCAAAATTCATAGATTAAACTTTAGTTACGTTCCTGTTTAATTAATTTCAGTTTCTTTGCACTTTTAACTTTCAGTCCGGAAAATCCTTCCATAGCTTTGAATCAACTTCGGTTCTCTGTCTATGCACTTGCTAGCTTTTAAATCTAAAACATAAAACGTTCTCATCAAACCATCTCCCTGCGGATCGACACCCTTACTTACCCTACTGTACTACCAACTACCCGATATTCGGTCGGTTAGGAGTTGGTTGCATTGTAAGTATCGGTTTATAAATTTAGTTTGTTTGATTAGTGCAAAAAATACTCCAAACAAAATGGCGCCGTTGCCGGGGAGGTGCTGTTTTTGATTATGTTTTTATTGTTTTAGGTGATAAGAAAGCAAATCGGTGTTTTGAAGTTTCTTTTTCTAAGCTTCTTTTGCTCTGTTTCTGCTGATTTTGCTCTCTGTTCTGACCAAACGCACGTTCTGGACCTTGAACGCCCGTTCTATAATCTGAACGCCCGTTTGATTTGTTGAACGAGCGTTTGTGCTTGAACTGGCGGTCTATTTCAGAACGGCCGTTCTGATTCTCCCTGCTGTGTTCCTGTTTTCTGTCATTCTTGGATCCCTTTTTCCGTTTGACTCCGGTTTATGTTAACTCGGAGCAAGCAAGGCACTCTTGTTTTTGATCCTGAGATTGAAAGATCCATTGTTCGTCCAAATCGCAGACAAATCCGTTCTCGCACCCAAATTTTTGAGGAAAATTTGGAAGAGAAATTCCGGATAGAAATTGAAGAGTTTGTCTTCGGGATGGCTGACGATACAAGAACCTTAGCTGATTATGCCAGACCGGGCGTGGTCAGAGTTAATCCTGGAGTTATCATACCAGCCATTGCAGCTCCAACATTTGAGCTTAAACCTGCTTTGATTCAAATGATGCAACATGCATCTATTTTTCATGGATACCAATCGGAAAATCCTCACACCCATATCCACACATTTCTTGAAATATGTGGTACTACAAAGTTACAAGGTGTTGGCGAGGATGTCATTAAACTCAAGTTATTTCCATTCTCCTTGAAGGGTGAAGCCAAGGAATGGTATAACTCTTTACCCGTTGAGTCTATCACAACATGGGAAGAATTGGAGAAGGAATTTCTAAGTCAATACTTTCCTCCATCTAAGACTGCTCAGTGTCTTAGTGATATTTATACTTTCACTCAGCAGGCCAACGAATCTTTCTTCGAAGCCTTCAAGAGATTTAAATCTTTACTCGAAAAAATGCCCCCATCACGGATTAGACTTGCAAAGACAAGCTAATACGTTTTACGATGGTTTGACCGAGTTGACCAAAGGCATGGTCAACGGCTCTCAGTGGTGGGACATTTCGAAGAAGACCCCACAAGAAGGATGGGCGTTGTTTGAGGATATAGCAAAGTATAACTATGCTCCTTCTTACCAAGCTATCCAAGCACCTGCACCAAAAATCGAAGAAGTAAATATGCAGAATCAATTGATTTCCTTACTTCAACAACAGGTTGCTAATCTTTCCACGAATTCGAATTCTCAGTCTATGAATCAGCTTCAACAAAATGCCCAAGTTCTGTTTTGTGATAATTGCAATCAAGTTGGCCATGCGTTTGGTCAATGTCAATTTCCACCTAACTATCAAGTCAATGCTATCCAACATGCGAGGCAATATACGCCGATAGTTTGCCAGACTTGTGCTGTAGAGGGACATACGTCTCCTGCTTGTCCTAGGAATGGGCAAAATCTGAAGTCAATGCATTTTATGGCCAATCCAATCAAAGATTCCCGAATCAATATTCTGGTCCAAGCAATTTCCAAAATCAGGGGTATAACCCAGGTTCTCAGAACGTCAATAGGAACCCAAATAACTATCAGAATCAATCTTCGGGTCTTCCTACGTCTACTCAAAGATTCAATCAAAACTGGCCTAACAATTCTACTCCTGCTTCTGGCAATAGGCCCAGTCAATCTGTTAGTCAGAGTTCTCAAAATCCCCCTGGATTTCCTATCCCAAATGAAATTGTTACGAGGTTGGAAGAGCAAACAAAGACGATCAAGAACCTCGAGAGACAATTGGGACAGTTGGCTGAACAGCTTGCTTCCAGACCACCTGGACATTTGCCAAGTTTCACTGAGAAAAACCCCAGTGGAAGTGGTCAAGTCAATCAAGCTAATCTGAGTCAATGTATCTTGCTCTTGTTCCATCTCCTTCCTACAGTCAAGAAGATACTAATGCCATCAGCTTGAGATCCGGTACTCAACTCCCTGGTCCACAGAACCAGGGAAACCACTAGCCCCTCCTGCCAGTGGAAGTGCAGGAGGGGGAGTTGAGAAGGCCTATTTCCCCAATCCGATAAAGAGCACTCGGGAGACTAACTCTCCGAGGGAAAAGGAGGAAGGATCTAAAGCAGACACGCCTGTGAGCAGTGAGAACTCTATTGAGAAAGCGTCTGAGCCCGTGAGGACAGGAGTTGCAAAATCTGTAAGATGGAAAGATCTTGAGGACCAAGCCGTGAGCTCCTCTTTTAAGAAAGTCTTTTCGGAAGACGATTTGAAGAAGCTTCCGTTCCCTCCGAGAAAGACTAGTATTCCTTTATGTGAAGACAAGAAATATGAGAAGGTACTCAACCTCCTGAAAAACACCCAAGTTAACTTGCCATTATCTGACGTGTTGGTTGAGATGCCCAAGTATACTAAATTTATAAAGGATGTGGTCTCGTCTAAGAAGAAGTTAGAGGGCATGGAAAGGGTGGTTGGTGAAGAATGTTCCATGCTGAGTTATGAAGATGTACCTGTCAAGAAAGGTGATCCGGGACGATTTGTCCTTACTTTGCAGATTGGAGGTCTTGTTTTCCCTAATTCTTTATGTGATTTAGGAGCTTCAATTAGTCTTATGCCTCTGTATGTGTGTCAACAACTCCAATTAGACCATCTTTTGGAACCTACCACCATGAGTATTCAGTTCGCAGACAGATCATCCAAGAAAGCAACAGGGATCTTAAAGGATTTGTTGGTTCAGGTCGATCGATTTACCTTTCCCGTGGATTGGTATGTTTTAGATATCCAACAACCCAATACACCCCTGATTCTTGGACGACCATTTCTGTCTACTGCTAGAGCCCTCATCGATTGTGATGATGGGGCTAAAGTGACTTTGCGTGTTGGAAATGAAGAAGTGAGCTATAGTGTATCTAAAGCTATCAAAAGACCTTCTGAATGTCCAACCGGCTACTCTATCGAGGAATCATTTGATGACTTTAGTAATTTTCTAGATGAGCAGGTCCTTGCAGTAGATTCTGAATACGAACGCTTGGTCGATAATCTAAATCAATATGGTAGGATAGATTTGAATGAGCTTGGAGTCGAGACTGAAGATGAAGTTGCGAGGCATAAAAATCTTTCGCCTTCAGAGGAAGTTGATTTACTAGAAGCTATGTTGCTTTCCTCTGATAATCTGCAAAGTAAAATTTTAAAGTCTAGTTTGGAAGAACCTCCGATTGACCTTGAGTTGAAACCGTTACCGAAGCATTTAAAGTATATCTTCTTACAAGATGGTAACAAGCTCCCTCTCATCATTTCATCCAAACTATCCCGGATCGAGGAATTAAAATTAATCAACGTCTTGAAAGCAAATGCGCATGCTTTTGGGTGGCAAGTCGGGGATATCAAGGGGATATCTCCGGACATCTGTATGCATAAAATCAAGACAGAAGATGGAGCTAAAAAAGTGAGACAACCGCAAAGGAGGCTGAATCCTCATATGCAGGAGGTTGTCAAGAAAGAAATCATCAAGTTGTTAGATATGGGAATCATATATGCCATCGCAGACAGCGATTGGGTGTCGCCAACTCAAGTAGTTCCCAAAAAAGGGGGAATTACAATTGAGAAAAATGAAAAGGGAGAAGAGGTTGCTATAAGACTTGTGACTGGTTATCGAGTTTGTATTGATTATAGAAAGCTTAACGAAGTCACGATGAAAGATCACTTTCCTCTTCCTTTCATTGACCAAATGCTTGAGCGTTTGGCCGGCCATGCTTTCTACTGTTTTCTAGATGGTTATTCTGGTTATTTTCAAATTCCCATTGACCCGAAAGACCAAGAGAAGACCACCTTCACGTGCCCCTATGGTACTTTCGCCTACAGGAGAATGCCATTTGGTCTCTGTAATGCCCCAGCTACATTTCAAAGATGTATGTTGGCGATATTTGACGGACTCGTGGAGAAATGTATGGAAATTTTTATGGACGATTTCTCGGTTTTCGGTCAAACTTTCGATGATTGTCTTCTGAACCTTGATCAGGTGCTGAAAAGATGTGTGGAAAAGAACCTCATCCTTAATTGGGAGAAATGTCATTTCATGGTGGAGGAGGGTATCGTTCTTGGCCATAAAATTTCATCCAAAGGTATCGAGGTGGATAAAGCGAAAGTGGAAACTATTGAGAAAATGAGCTTTCCAACTAATGTGCGTGAGATACGCGGTTTTCTTGGTCATGTGGGTTTCTACAGACGATTTATCAAAGACTTTTCCAAAATTGCTAAACCATTATCCAACCTGCTTCGTAGTGACGTTGAATTTCATTTTGATGACAAGTGCAAGCAAGCTTTTGAAATGCTTAAGTGTCAGTTAATATCTGCCCCTATTTTGATCTCGCCAGATTGGAATCTTCCTTTTGAACTCATGTGCGATGCATCTAACTACGCGGTCGGTGCAGTTTTAGGCCAACGGGTGCAAGGGAAATTCCAACCGATCTATTATGCGAGTCATACTCTAAATCCCGCACAAGTTAACTACACTACAACGGAAAAAGAACTGCTGGCGGTTGTATTTTCTATGGATAAATTCCGCAGTTACTTATTGGGAGCTAGAGTTATAGTACGGACGAGATCATGCTTTCTGCGCTATTTGTTGAAGAAGCCGGACGCTAAACCGCGCTTACTACGTTGGATTCTCACCTACGGGAGTTTGATGTGGAAATAAAAGATATAAAGGGTAGTGAAAACGCGATAGCGGATCATGTTTCGCGATTGTTGAATGAGAAAGAGGATGTCCCCGACGATATTGATCCGTACTTTCCTCTTGAAAGTGTTATGCTTGTCGATAACTGTCAATCTGAAACCCCGTGGTACTCTACCTTCGTCAACTACCTTCACTCCAATTATTTGAATCCTGAGTTTTCTTACCAAGCGAAAAAGAAGTTTTTCTCTGATCTTAAGTACTACATCTGGGATGAACCGTATTTATTCAGAATTTGTAAGGACGGATTGCTTCGCGAGTGTGTTCCCGAATCGAGCAACATGCTATAATCGAACAATGCCATAGTGGACCCACGGGTGGCCATTTTGGTACTTGGAAGACGGTTGCGAAGATTTTTCGATCCGGGTTCTATTGGCCATCCATCTTTAAAGATACCGAAGCCTTTTGTAAAGGCTGCCGCGACGGATGCCAAAGAACCGGAACTCTAACTCGACGTTACGACATGCCATTGACACCCATCTTGGAATGTGAGGTTTTCGACGTATGGGGGATTGACTTTATGGGTCCTTTTCCTTCATCTTGCGGAAACAAATACATTCTGGTTTGCGTAGACTACGTGTCTAAATGGGTCGAGGCCATCGCCACTCCTCACAACGATCATAAAACAGTTATGAAGTTTCTTAAAAAGAACATCTTTGCGAGGTTTGGGTGTCCGCGTGCTCTAATTAGTGACGAAGGAACACATTTTTGTAACCGACCCCTGGACAAAGTTTTAGAGAAGTATGGGGTTCACCACAAGGTTGGTACACCATACCACCCTATGACAAGCGGTCAGGTTGAGCGGAGCAACCAGAGTCTGAAAAACATTCTGGAAAAGACGGTCAATAGTCACAGGAAAGATTGGAGTCTGAAACTGGACGATGTACTTTGGGCATATCGCACAGCTTACAAAACACCGATGGGTACATCGCCTTTCCAGATGGTTTATGGTAAACCATGCCACTTACCGATCGAGCGGAGCACAAAGCTTATTGGGCGACAAGGTTCTTAAACTTTGATTCCCGAGCTTGTGGAGAGCATCGGCTACAGCAGTTGCATGAATTGGACGAATTCAGACTCCGAGCGTATGAAAGCTCCCGGATAAGCAAAGATAGGATGAAACTCTTTCACGATGCGAAGATAAAAAAGAGAGAATTTCTGGTGGGAGAGTTGGTTCTCTTATATAACTCTCGTCTACATCTCTTTCCTGGAAAGTTACGGACTCGATGGTCCGGTCCTTTTGAAATTCTCAACATCTATCCCGGAGGTGTGCTAGAGCTTAAAGGCTACGGCGATCAACCCTTCAAAGTTAATGGTCAAAGGTGTAAGCACTACATCGGTCAACCGAAAGAAACACCTTTGATTGTTAAATTCCTCGACGTTTTCGGATGTTGTAGTCCAGAAACCGAGGACTTTGATGAATTCTCGCCCGAGTTATTCTCCGAGAGAGGTAGCCCTGAGACCATGGAGGAGGTCCTTGCCGGAAGTTGGGATATGGAGGAGTTGCGTCGAGAAATGATATCACAGAAGAGACAAAAGAAGAAGGAGTCTACCACGAGGACATTTCAGCGTTTTTGGCAGTTTTTTCGTAAACTCACTCCTGGTATGCATTATGTCCATCGTCACCCTGACAATCACGCTTTGCATAAAGTGGCGAATGGAAAAGTGAAATGGCCCGATCCGGGTTGAGTTTCAACGTTTTGTCGAGCTACCGACAATAACTGAAGCGCTACTAGGAGGCACCCTAGATATCTTTTTCTTTCTCTTTGCGTTGTTTGCTTTCTGTTCCGTTTTTGTTTGTCTAGTTTTTGACGAGCGTTGCCTGTTTCAGTCTCCGGTTGAGATGGCTGAGGAGGATGAGCGATACCCTTACGGCATACCTACGCATGAGTTCTTTGGGATGTCCGAGCCTGAGTTCGAGTTTGTCGGTAGGATTCATGCCATTTCCCTAGAGGAGGGCCCTGGCGGCTTGAGGGTTCTGGATACAGATATCGACATCCTCACCCGAGTCCAGACTTTCACCTTTGTCGTCGTCTTGCCTCCATTTCTGTCTGGCGGGGATGGGGAGTGGACCATCGAGGAGCTTGAGAATGACCTTGATAGGCCATTCACAATCCTCAACGATCCTTTCCTCGGCCGATCTCGTCTTAGTGTTTGAGGAGGAGCATGCCCGTGGGATTGAGCGAGCTGCGAGAAGATTGGAACCTTCGGTATGACTTTGATCTACGGCTCGCCATTGACTCCTTCGCCGTCTCATACGTCTGATCGATTGGTCCTCGCTCTATGACTAGTTTTGAGTTAGTGTCTGTTTCTAGTTTTAATCGTCGAGCCATCGACGTTAAACAAAAGCGCTTGGTGGGAGGCAACCCACCGTTTCTTTGTATTTCATTTTCTTGTCTGTTTTGCGACGTTTTGTGTTTAAATTTATATTAACGTTACTTAGAATTTTACAATTTCCTGTTGTTTTACACCCTTTCCTGTTTGAACGCCCGTTCTGAATCCCAAACGGGCGTTCCACCTGTTTATATAAGCAAAAATTGAAGAACCCTTCGTCATTTTCATCCGCCCCTTCCTCTCAAAAACGGTTTCTCTCCCCATTCTACCCTAAATTCCTCAAATCTTCACCAAATTGAGCGCTCTTTAGCTCAAAAGAACGCCCTTAATCCCCTCTTTTCCAATCTCCAAGCTTTTCCTCTGTTCCTTACACCAGTTAACACACATTGAGGCTGCAACAGTGCGACTTTTTGGTTCAAAAATCCACGATTTTGCACGCGTTCGGGAGTTTGACGCCTTCTAATCACCGTTTCCACTCATCCCACACTTAATTAGGTAAGCAATCATCGTTTTTACTTTCATTCACTCACAGAAATTGGATTTCAACATTTCTAGTCATGTTTATTTGTCTAATTTGTTTTTTTTTGTTTGTTTTTTTTTTTTTTTGTTGTTTTTCCTTTCTGTGTGTTGGTTGATGAATGGTGGTTTCGGTTTTGCGTTTGGTGTTGGATGGGGTGTTGTGGTGTTTGTTTGGTGGCGGGCTGAGTCGGTTGAATCACTGTTTTTCTGGTTGTAGCGAATATGTCTCGTAGAGCGGGTAAGGAGCCCTTGGTTGAACCCCCTAGGCAGAAGAAACGTAAAGGTGATGACTATGGTGGTCCCCGACAGTCTACGGGCGGGGTTAGAATAGGAAGCCCTAGGGGCCCCACTCGAGAGCCCGTACCTTTACCGTTTGCCCAGCGTTTCATTAGCCCGAAAGCCATGAATCTTTTTACCAAAGAGTACGTATCCCGAAAAATGCTAATTGAGAGGGAGATAGTTGAGGATAAGGTAGACCCCGCCTTTTTGACGGCGCTTAGAGATCGGGGGTGGGACGTTTTGATGGTCATTCCGGAAACTCTCGTAAATGACACTCTTGTGCGGGAGTTCTTTGCTAACCTCGATCCCAAACATTTAGAAGCTGGCTTTGTCATGGTTAGGAAAGTTAAAGTTCCGTTTTCCCCTAAGGCTATCAATTCTAAGTACGAGCTTGAGGATTTGGATGGCGTAGACCATCGTGTTGAGATTAAGGAATTAGTAGACAGTGGATGCGACCCGTTGGAGGATTTACGGTTGTTGGTTGATAAGGATATTCCGTGGACTTATAAACACGGGAAGAGGGATGAACGTAAGGACATAACCACTACGCATTGGCCCGAAGATTGGAGGGTAAAATGCAAGTTCATCCAAAACCGGTTGCGTCCTACGGATAACATCACCCATTTCGGCCTCGAAGATCTCGGTTTGTTGTATGCTATAGAATGGGGGATCGAGGTGAATGTTGGGGAAATTATTTATGATGAAGTCTTCAAGCATTTGAAGAATCCTAACCGTTGTATCATTTGCCCTCACCTTATCCACAGCCTTTGCCTAGACGCCGGGGTCCCTGAATACAAATCCGATCACAGGCCTAAGAATCCTCGGGGCATTCAGAGGGAAACAAAAAAGGCTACCCCGAAAACCTCAGCTAGTACTGCTCCGCCCGGATCATCGTCTTCCGCACCACTTTCTGCTCTATCCCCTTCTGACAGGTTGCAACTGAGCATTGCGCACAGTTTGCGAAAGTGGATGCGTATGCTTTGTTGCACTCAAAATGATATTTTGGCAAACCAATTGGAGCTAAATCGGGGCAACAAAATCACGACAGAATCAAGGTTCGCTCCAAACACCGTTGAATTCCTGTTTGAAGACGAGGTGGAGAGCACTATTGCTCGTGTCATACCCGGAATATCTGCACCATCTAGAGATGAAGGAGCTGCTGAGGCTGGAGATGACGAGGATGATGAGGATGACGATGCTGATGCTACAGAGAGTGCGGTAGGGACGGTTCGATGACCGATATCTTCGCTTTGGTTGTTTGTTTTTCAAATTTTAATGTTGTAATAACTTTTCCCACACTTTATTTCTGTTTCCTTTGTTTATCTACTACTACTTGCGCTTCTTTTTCAGTTGAACTAGTTTTGGCCTGGTTTTGAAAGGCCTTTTTGACTCGTTGTTTCTTTTGTTGGCGGCTTGTGATGATAATGGGCATACTCTGTTTTGTTGTTTCTTGTCCTGCTGCTATTTCTGCTGTTTAAACGCTCGTTCTATGTGTCAAACGGGCGTTCTGCCTACTCTTTTCAATGATTTTAGTCTCTGTTCTACTTTCTGCTGTTTGAACGGACGTTTAGAATTCTAAACGGGCGTTCTGTCGTCAGGACGGGCGTTTGATTACTTAACCGTGCGTTCAGTTTCTCCAGGACAGAATTATATACCTGTTCCACCTTCTTCTTCCATTCGTTATCTTGGATACTTGTATGTGAACTTATATAGCACTATTTTACTACGACGATGCTCCATGCTTTTCTCAAGTGTTACAGGTACCCTTTACGTTTTTTCTATATGGACATCGTTGTTATGTTTCTCATGCTCTTGCCTGCCGCCGATATCCAATCTCGAAAAAAGGGAACTAAGTACTCTTATCTATTTTCGTTTGGCCAACTTGAGGACACGTTGTCACTTAAGTGTGGGGGAGGGGAATATTCAATTTTAATCTATATCATCTTTACTCATAATTTCTTAATTCCATGCGGAATGAGCTAAACTTAAACTTTTTGTTTTGTCTCGAATAAGCAACTGCATATTTTGTTTTGAGAGTATATCATTGAAGCGTTATGTTATATATTTAGTATATTTAGATGTTTCACCCCACTATTTATCACATGCCATAGTAGATGATGAGCTATAATTTTAAGCTATGCCCAATTTGATTAGAAAATTTTAATGATTATTGCACGATTCTTTGCTTGCATACAAGTTTGGAAAATTTTAATAGTTTGTATCCAGAAGTAAAGTATGTCATACAGTGAATATCCGTAAGTTTGAAAGTGATAAGTGAATGGTAACTAATGTCCTTGCGTATTGATTAATGAATAAATCATTGATTGAGGTGTTATGCTCAGTAGGTTTGAATTGCCTTTAGCATGTTAACCACTGCCAGCCAGAAATCTCGATCAATGAAATTAGTTGTGTGTGTCGGAGCTGGTTTATGATTTGAGTGCGGTAGGGTATACCTCGTATGTCCTATTCCACTATGACGACCAAGAGCTTACGACAGTCAGAAAAAGCTGCTTTATGATTTGAGTAGATAGGGGATTATCTCGAAATGTCCTACTCTACTATGACGGGCAAAAGCTTATCTGATGTGTGTTACAAAGAAAAGAAAAAATGGAAAAAGTGATATAAAAATCGAAAAATGTTATTATGAGTAAGTTAAGGGCTTAGTTACCATGTACTTTATCCCCGGTAAAAACTGAAGATATGTTGAAGGGATCATCCTCTAAGTATGTCGGAAATATCTTTGAATACTCCCTGTTACTATTTCTCAAATATGTATGTTTTGTGAAGTGCTTGTTATAATCGTTTTTATATTTCTAATTTAACTGGGATGTTAGCTAGTTTTACTTGAATGGATTTCAAGTGTGGAATTAGTGGAAATTTACTAGGGCAGTCCACACATACACTTGGGTGAGTCTCTAAAGTATTAAATATATTTTATAATTGCTAAGATGCATATGTATCTCGAGAGATGTTTATGTATTGTTTTGTTCGGGACGAACAAAAAGCTAAGTGTGGGGGAGTTGTTAAGGGCTATTTTATATGAAATTTTATGATATTTTTCCTATGAATTTCCCCACATTAGTAATATTTTGCATTGAATTTGGGCTTTATAATTAATATAATAAGTAAAGTTGCTTTTAAATTAATTAATTGCAAAATGGGCTTAAAAGTGAGTTTTATTATAAGTTTTATATCATTTTGGGCCATATTATGTTTTTGCATTTTCTTAATTATGATATAGATGATGATAATATCAAAGGGATGAGGTGGAATGTAGATAAGCTCAAGTTTGTTAGAGGAGAGAAGCAAATGTGCACCAACAAGTGGAGAGAGCCGTTACATCTCAACAGAATTCAGTTGCAGAGATATGGAACGGGCGTTCCATAAATCAAACTGGCGTTCAATGTCCAGCAGGAAGCTCTGAAATGAAGAAAAAACAGTTCAAACGCACGTTCAAGGCTTGAAACGGGCGTTCCATCACCAGAACGGGCGTTCCAGAGGTGAAACCAGCGTTCGGTCTGCAGACATACTGTTTTTCTATAAATAGGCCTCATTTGTAATCACAGGGGGAGAGCATACAGATTATTATTTTTCATTTCTTCCCAGATCGAAAGTCTGAGATTTCTCAGAGCTCAAACAGTCACAAAAGTAGATTCAATTCACTTGTAGCTTAAATTTTTATGGATTTCTCTTCAAGCATTGTAATCAATCACTCCATGGATAGCTAAACAGCTCTTGGCAGCATTGGGGATGCAATTTTCTTATTGATTTTTGGGTTTCTTATTCTGATTTACTGTGTTCTTCCATTGAGGTCAGATCTTTAGCTTGTTTTATTGTTTAATTTCATTAATATCGAAAGATGGTGATTGCATGATTGCTTCATTGAATGAAAATTCTATGAACTAAGATCTCCTTGCTATTTGATTGAACAATTGATCGTTAGCTAGAACGAAAGTTGCTCGGTTGTTGTTTAGGTCGTAAAATCGAAAGAGTTACACCTTGCTTGTTAATTGAATTGAACGATTTGAGAGATTAGATCGTTTTGCTTTTGAATAGGTGAACCCGCCTCTGTTTTAGAAACACAGTGAATCCATTTTAAGAGAATCCTTAATTCTTGAGTAAATTGTTGATCCAATGTTGCCGCTTTCCTCTAAATTGCTTGTTAATCAAAATTCATAGATTAAACTTTAGTTACGTTCCTGTTTAATTAATTTCAGTTTCTTTGCACTTTTAACTTTCGATCCGGAAAATCCTTCCATAGCTTTGAATCAACTCGGTTCTCTCGTCTATGCACTTGCTAGCTTTTAAATCTAAAACATAAAACGTTCTCATCAAACCATCTCCTCGCGGATCGACACCCTTACTTACCCTATCGTACTACCAACTACCCGATATTCGGTCGGTTAGGAGTTGGTTGCATTGTAAGTATCGGTTTATAAATTTAGTTTGTTTGATTAGTGCAAAAAATACTCCAAACAGTCGCCCAAAGTGACGTTGAGGTCGACCGTTCCCTTGACCCGCACGGTGTCGTTGGTAAAGCCCTCGAGCACCCCGAGGTAAGGTTTCAACTTAGCTTCTCCAAATCCGATCCGTTTCAAACGGTCGAAATAGATGACGTCGCGACCGGCCCCGTGTCGATCATCACTCGCGACTCCATGTTTGTCGTTTATTCCGATTTTGAGAACAAGGGGTACCTCCATGGGGGCCCTCGCTTGTGGCCAATTCGCTTTTAGTGAACATGATTCCCTTCTCGTTTTCCCCAATACCACCTGCTTTTCAAAGCCGCACGTATTGATCCGGTGTATCCGAGATTTCGGCCCATTGTTCTTTGGGGATATCCCCATGGATAACTTGGACCTCTTTCGATAGACGCGGGGGGCGACCTTGACCGGTACCGGTATTCCCATCTCGCTTATACTTAGTCGCCGGTCCCTCGCGGATTAACCTTTCTATTTCTCGCCTTAACGTGAAACATTCATCTGTGACGTGACCATGATCCTTGTGATAGTCACAGTACTTGGACTTGTCGCGACTGTCGGGATCGCCCCTCATAGGTTTGGGCTTGTCAAAGTGCTCGCGGATTTCGAACAATATTTGAGATGCTTTGGTGTTGAGCGGGGTAAAATTGTCCTCGCTGAATCTATAAGGCTTTTTTACCTCGCGCTCGTGATTAGCCTCTCGCCCTTTTTCCTTCTTTTTCTCCTCAGTGCGCTCCTCTTTTTGTGAAAGCTGCTCTGCTTTTGGCTTTGCCCTGCCCAAGGACGGCGCTTCGCTGACTCCCATCATTCGAGCCCTTTCCAACATTTCCCTGAGACCCGCTTTAGGGGGCCGTAGGTTGAACTCAGTTTTCATTGGACCCTTGGCGATTCCTATGAGGAAACATGTGACAACTGCATCATCCGGAATGTTTCTTGTTTGATCGTATATTCTGATGAAACGTTCGTAATACTCTTTTCCGGATTCATGTCCTCCCATGCGAACTTCGTATAGGTCCTCTATAGTTTTCTTTGGCCTACTCGCCGATTCAAATTCTCGACGAATTTTTCGGAGAGATCCTCCCGACCTTTTTACGAGCCACGGGGAAGTCCACGTATCCAAGAGGCGGCCCTATCCTCGCATGCTTCCGACTAAGGCGATGCACCAAGCGGATTTATTTTGGGTCGCCAGGGTGATGCGACCTTGGAAAGCGGTGAGCCAGTCGTTTGTCAAGAATTTCCATTGTAGTAATTATAGCTGGGGTGGCTAACCTTTTCGTGACTGGCAGGCAATGTTTCTGTAATTCTCTTGGCGAGTACGTCAATTCCTGAGATCGGGGCGGCCCTCTCGGCTGGCCTCGACTTTTTCAATTCGGCGAGCTCATTTTTCATTATTTCCATTTGCTCTGCCAAGACGGGGTCAAAACTGGGCCGCAACAGTGCCTGTGTATTCGTCTTTTCCGGCCTGCGCTCTGACTCCCGACAGTCTTGCGACTCCTCCCGACGAGCTCTTTTCTCACGTATGATTATGCGGGCGTCCGGTGGGTCCCTATCTTGGGGGGAAATCTCTCCTCGGGAAGGTTGAGACGACTTGGGGCCGAGGCCTTGTCCTTCTCACCTAACCTTTTGAAGGCCGAACCTTTTTCGTGTGACTTTTCCTTCTGATGATCGCGATCTGGGAGAACCGAGGTCTGCACAACGTCTTTCCTAGGTCCTTTGCGACCTGATGAACGCACGCTTTCCTCTATCTCGATCCCGCGAGTCTGGCTTTGCCGACCTCTATTCACAGCCGCAGGAGCGATTTCATTTCTAGGAGGATTTGGGGGTCGTACAGACATTGGAGTTTGGCCCTTAGCCCTAGACGGGAATTAGCTAGGTACATAGTTTCCGCATACCTCGCGTATTCCCTTATTTCCACAACCTCCGGATCCTCCTGGAGATCTGGCTCTGCCCTGGGAGTTGACCTCTGGCTTTGCTGCGATCGAGATGATCCTCTGATTTTCCTATCCAAAGCTGCTACGACCTCTCTTGACTTAGCCTTCTGATTTATCAAATTTCGGGCATTGCTAGGGGCCAAAACTCCCCTTTGTGATCCTTCTCCACCCGCTTGCGTAATCTCTTGTGTCTCTATCGCGACGTCAGCTTGTATATGTGTTTGTACAACGCCTCTCGCGGGAGTTTGGGGTCCAAATTGTCCTTTGCTTCCCGCCATAGTTGACTATTTGTGATTAGATTTCGCCTTGGGTCGGACTTCCTGGCAACCTGACGTGATCTTTAGATGATGGAGTCGGTCAGATGGACCGCCGTTTTCGGATTGTGTGTAGTTTTTATGAACTGATGAAGCTTTTTCTTCCCGGTAACGGAGCCAACTGAAGATGTTTAAATCGTCACGGGTGTCCTTGCGGTGTATAGACGGTGGATATCTGGCTGTATTTAAGGTGGGGTTACTCCGGCGGGTGGTGGTGTGGAGGAACGAGAGTGGACAGAGCCTTGGCTTGCAAGTATAGTGTGTATTTCATATATTTCATCTCTCTCCTCTTTTAGTTTACAATGACCACCCCTTTTATAGAGGTGGATAACTTAGGGAATAAGTAATCTATTAGATATTTTACTAATAGCTAGGTCTTACTTAGATACTAAGCAAGACGAAATATCTAAGCTACAAGTGGGGAAAAGATCGGATCAATCGGCGGCCATCTCTCGAGGTCGCAAGGAGCAAGCCCTCTCCGGCCTCGCCCCCACAGCGACCCTTCTTGACTTGCCTGGATGAGATTCACGGGATCTGCACTTGCACCGGGACCGCAAATGCCTTGGTCGCGGCTAGGTGAGACACGGTGGCCGCCCTTTTGCGATCTCTCTTGTCATGCCGGAGGGTGGCCGCAGGTGGGTTGTCCTTACTTGTTGAGGTGGTGGAATTATTTATACCCATCACCCTACAGCTAAAACAACTTTAACCAACTGCAATAACTTATGTATGGCTAACTGTTTGTGTGAAAATCTATGTTGTTTAACATTAGTTCTAGGCTCTGGTATGCATTTGATCAAATATGTAGCCCACTTCATTAGATTATTGATGTAGTGACATTGATGTCACTGCGTATACAATTGGAGAATTGATGTAGTGACATTGATGTCGCTGCATATACAATTGATGCATTGTTTGTGTATTTCTATTTCAGTCCTGAACACTTTGTTACGAGATATGAAATAAATAAAGACGATGAGTTTTTCATGTATTTTCCATCGTTATCCTTTGATTCGTCGATGAAAACAATCACTATTTTATTCGACTTACTTAATTTCCAGTATGAACTTTGTAATTCTTGAAATGCTGAAAATTTTCTTTTTTTTTCTTAACGTTGTTGTTTGTTACATTGTAAGTCTTTGTGTTTAGTTGTCATTTCTTTATTTACTTACTACCTTCATCCTAAAATATAAGTCCATTTAACTTTTTTGATTTGTCATACACTCTTTCCGTAGCACATGTTTTTTGCCAGCTAGGATTGCGTTGTCACTTCATTACAGAATTAATGCATTGACATTGATGTCACTGCATTTACAATTAGAGAATTGATGCAGTGACATTGATCATTTAACCTTCTTAACACTTTCATATCTATGGACTACCTCCGTCCCAAATATTGATGTCACTGCATATTTGGTTGCCAATGTCACTTCATAAATTGTTGATGAAACGCATATACGATTGCCGATGTCACTACATAAATTGTTGATGTCATTCATATACGATTGATGATGTCACTGCATAAAATGTGGATGTCACTGCATATCTGATTGCCGATGTCACTGCATAAATTGTTGATGTCACGCATATATGATTGCCGATGTCACTGCATAAAATGTTGATATCACTTCATATACAATTACCGATGTCACTGCATAAAAATATGAATTAAGGTGATAAATTTATGTTGATCGTAGTTTTATAGCAAAAGATATAGCCATTTGAAGTCGTTTTTATGAAGAAAAGAAATCGATTTTATGAAATTAAGTCGAAAAAATATCCAATGTCATCACGGTGTTGGTTCATCAAATGTCACTGCATCCCGATGGTCTCTGCATCGGGGGTGGCCACTTCATCGCGGTGTCACTTCATCGCGATGTCTCTGTATATACGATTGCCGATGTCACTACATAAATTGTTGATGTCATTCATATATGATTGCTGATGTCGCTGCATAAAATGTTTGATGTCACGATTGTCGATGTCATAAATTGTTGATATCACGCATATATGATTGCCGATGTCACTGCATAAAATTATGAATTAAGGTGAAAGATTTATGTTGATCGTAGTTTTATATCAAAAGATATAACCATTTGAAGTCGATTTTACGAAGAAAAAAATTGATTTTATGAAATTAAGTCGGAAAAATATCAAATGTCATCACGGTGTTGCTTCATCAAATGTCATCACGGTGTTGCTTCATCAAATGTCACTGCATCCCGGTGATCACTGCATCCCGATAGGTCCAGTTCGATGAGCAAAAATAAAATGTCACTGCATAAATCATTGCAAATGTTCTTGTCATTGCATTGTGGTAATCACTACATCCGGGATGGTCAATGCGTCACGGTGGTCACGGCATCGCGGTGGTCAATGCGTCATGGTGGTCACGCCATCGCGTTGATCAATGCATCAGTAAAAAAAATAAAAAAATCATCGCCTGGTATTAAAAATAAAAAATAAAAAATAATTCGCTGCATAAATTTTGTTGTATGAGCAAAAATCAAATGTCACTGCATAAATTGTTGCAAATGTTTTTGTCACTGCATCGCGGTGGTCAGTGTATCGAGGTGGTCACTGCATCGCGGCGGTTAATTAATCGGGGGTGGTGACTGCATCGCGGTGGTCGATGCGTCGCGGTTGTGAGTGCATCGCGGTGTCATTTTATCGCGGTGGTCAATGTATTGGGATGGTTAATGCATCACGATGGCCAGAAAAAAGAAAAAAGAAAAAAGAAAGAAAAAAAAACCCTTCAACGTCCATCCATTATTATAAACTAGTGGATGCACCCGTGCGATGCACGGGGCCCACTCGTTTTTATTTTCTTTCAATAACTGTATTATTGCGTGGAATATTAAATTAGAAGATGCAAACAAACATTTAAATGGATATTAAGGTAACAAAGGTAGTTGGGAATTTAGTATAAATCAAAGAGATTACACAAAAAAGTACACATAGTGGTTTAGTTTACTAAAGATACATGAAAGAAGAAAACAAGATATAAATTACATAAGATGCACTATCTTGCAAAAATATAGATTGCAAACAAAGATACAAAGTGAAGCAGTAGAATAGCAAAAGCCAAGATATAGATTACATAAGATGTACATACAAAAGTTTAGTTTACAATGATAAAAGAGGAAAAAATTAAGTACAACAATATAATAACAAAAGTGGTACTAAAATTCATAATGATACATACATACACACACATATTAAAAGCACCACACCCTGAGTAATCAACAACAGTGTCGCCCCGAGATACATCAAATTCCTTCATGTTATCTGCAAATTGAAATCCTATTTATAGGCACAATGGTAAGGCTCCATTCACTGATAGGAACTTACCTAATACAAATATGTAAATTTGGTTTTGTTCAGTTGCACCATCAAGCTAAAAAAAATCTGCACCATCAAGTAGGAAAGCATGTAAACAAGCCTACTCAGTCAGTATACAATGCAAGTTCCCAACAATGTAGACTCTTGAAAGGTAAATTCCATCATAAAATATAAAACTTGAGAATTTCTGGAATGAAGGTAAGGGAGAAAATGCTAGCACATGCACCGAATACAAAAAACCATTCACAAGTTCAAACTACTATGGTTGGGGAACCATACCAAGAAGGAAAATGGAGGTAGATGAGGACAGAGCCCCACCTCTTTCATATGTCCTTTGAATTGACGAAGCATGCACACGGTAGGATGGTTGAGGACAAATGTCATTGAGTTGTAATTATGTAAGCTATTACCTGAAACATAGAGTGAACTTATACAAAGTTACAAACTACAATTAAATTTCACGAATAAATAGAAATAAAAAAAATCTCTTAGATCCACCAATAGGGCATATAGGAACAAGAGTAACCCTCATGTTAATCATTGTTCCATCTTCTGCTGAGATATATATTAATATTTCATGTACTACATATGATCAATTGGATAGCTTCATGTCGAAAGGTTCCATCGTAACATTTGCAAGTGGTATCAAAGTCCCCAAGTTGTTACGTGACGAAAAGGGAGGATGACAAAAATTACACAAAAAAATATTGAAAAGAGCGAGTAAGGGAGATTTATACCGTCATCTCTCCATATGCAACACATAGAGGCACAAACAGTTCCACTAACACCTACAATCCAAATAAAAACACATACATCATCCCGAATTGGTTAAGACACAAAAGAAAGTAAAACACCTTCTTAAAAATGCAGAACTACCCCGAAATCAACCCAACCTAGAAATAGAATTGGAGAAGATGAATTTACTCTTTACCAAAATGAAGATTCAAATTGCTCAGATAGATTTTCCACCACGATAGTTGCACTTCACCGGCATCATAGCATCAACATTCAGCAGAGAGTTGCATTTCTTTTAATCTATTTCTGGTATCATCAAGGCGGATGTGAGAGTCGGACAGGGGTTGAGGGGAAAAAGAAGCGTCTAGAGAGGCGGTGAGGCGGCGAGCAATGTGGAGTGTTCTAGGGGCATGTTTATTTATACCTTAAGGTAGTAGGATCCAGAATTCACAAGTGGCCGGTTTTGGTAAAACAATGTTCCCTTTCTGGAAGGAAAGCAAAAAAAAAAAAAAAAAAAAAAAAAAAGCCGCCGAAAGTTGCTCTCGCTTTATATAGCTTACACACACACACACACATATATATATATATATATATATATATATATATATATACACACACACACCAATAATAAGTAAAAAATAAGGACTTTCAAGAAACCAACAATATCCTTACCTGGATTTGCAGTATGATTTTTTGGCAGTCCTTTCATTATCACTTCATGTATTCTTGGGTACCAAAGTTAAACCAAATTGAACAGATGACGTAATTTCTACAAAAATCATAAAAGCATAGCGGGATGTGTAATTAAGCATAAAATCTGAAAGCAAGAACAATAGTAAAAAAAATTAATAGCACAAATATCAACAATTCTGAAAAGTACCTTCCTCATGCCTACCTAGGCCATTATCGACAATGGACGTGATAAAGCTAACCAATATCAATAGGTAATTAAGACTGAGGAAAAAAACCAATATCATTACCTGATTCTCATTCCCTTTTTCCCGTCTTTTCATTTTTACTTTTTGTAATATCTCATACTTAGCAGAACTGATGACAGTGAATCCTTCATAAAAAACATGAAGACCCTAAAAAAAAGTTAAATTAACCATTAAATCTAGAAGCATGAAGAAGAACAATATAAATTTAATAGCACCAAACATCAACAATTCTGAAAAGTATCATCTAAAGGCCTACCAAAGTCGATTATTGACAATAGATGTGATAAAGCCAACCAATATCAGTTAGTAAATGAGACTGAAAAAATCATAAAAGAAACAGACAAAGAAGTCAAACCGGACAAAAAAATTGCAGACAATGAAAAAAGTTAAAAATATCAAACATAGTTGGGATAGAAGGGGGTGAATTCTCCGTCGAAATCCCCTCAGTCTTGCACCATGGATGAGGTGCCAATATAAAATTTTGGTACAAACAGTTACAAGGCGTTTCTGCAAAAAAACCAAAAAAAAAAGAAAAAAAATCAACAATTCAGGCTTTTAACCTATCCAACAAATGAATCAAAATCGGCAGATCTGTACCGTAAGCATCTCGCATCAAAATAAAAATTGCAAAGTCAAGTAAATCGTTTCTCACGTAGCACATATCTGTAAGACGAAAGGGAGACAAAAGCGTAAAAAAAAATTGTGATGTTAACATGGCGTCCACAACAACACAACGCTCATTTGGCTGTTCCATGTGTCCTTTACTCTCAATCTTTGATTCAACCATAAGAGAACCGACACATCTAATTTGTACTCAGAGCACCTGCAACTCATATAAAAACAAATAGACCATTAATAGTGCAATATAAAGAAAATCATTTTTCTCGTCTCTCATTGCTCAAAACATAAGAGAAACAAAATCATAATAAACAAAACCAGGGATGCTTACCAAAAGGAAAGCATGAATTTTGAACCAACTTATGTCAGAGACAAATAGAACAGTCACCAATATCCAAAAATATCAACAAATGAATGAACATGTGTACCTGGAACAGGGGCCACACCGGGTACCAATGCTGTTGGAGCGGGACCCATGTCAAAACCACTACGCCTTTTAATTTGGATAAAAAACAAAAAAGAAACCAAATGGTTAATATGAACAAATAGAACAGAATGAATATGTAGTACCCATTATTGTGCTCTACTGGATTTTGATGCGTATGTATGAAGGTATTGTGTGCTCTAATGGATGGTTTTTTAGCAGTTCTATAAGTGGCCAAGCACATGAATACAACCTTCAAAACTTCAATGTTACCAAATATAATGGACTTAAACGGCTTCACAGTTATGGCACCACCCCTTTTCAACTGATTTCCTTCTTGACCAAATGATAAAAGCATACTAAAAACATGAATTTTACACATTGAGGCAATTTTGGAAGGGGCACGATAAATGCTAGAGAAGAAGCTGGAGATGATGTGAAGAAGCAGGAGATGATGCAGGCTTAAAGAAAAAGAGGAAATGATTGAGGCATGGAATTAAAAGATGTATGAAGCTGCATCAACAATTGATGCACCATTTACAAATACCATAAATTTCTTAATTTCGAGACTCAGATATATAGTTTTTCATCTCTGTTAATGTATCACCGGTTACACTGGTTGCAAATTGATGTTTTCCAATTTGCCATCTAGGTTGCCGATTCACATCAACCCAGCAATGGATCCTCAGGAAATTTTCTGATCATCATCTTCATAGCCTCACAAATTTGGAAAAAGAGCAAAAATATAAGGAACCTCAGTGGTGGCGTAGTATGTTGTATGTCCAAGTCCAGCCAAAGGAAAGCCCTCCAATGGCATGTAATAAACCCTGCAGTTTGCAAGAACCTGAATGCAAGAACCCCACCTCACATTTAGTTTAATTATTTTGTTAATTTGTTGAGTCTATACACAACGGAGCATACACTTTGCAATTACAAAGGACCAAATACAGACACAAACAAACACTGCAAAAGCAAGAGAAACAGAGGAAAACCAAAACATAGAGGATCCCTCACATAAAGTTCCATTATTTTGTTATTTCCTTGTCTGTACACAGCACTACGTATACAATCTTCATCAATTACCAAACACCAGACACAAGCACATTTACACACTGAAAACGCAAGAGAAATACGAGAGAATAAAAAGTGACAATGACATAGATAGCCATAGACGCTACAATAAACTATGAACAAAGAGATCTGTTCCAAAATGGAGATGAATCAAGGAAATCTGGAATCAGTGCTCTTTCTATGATCCCTAGCCGTAACAAAAGAAATCCAATCGGAATATTTACAATAATGATTACCAATAAGATGAAGAAGAAGACGGAATTCAATAGAATCAAAATGAGGCAGAACAAACCTGGTTCATCATCATAGATGGATGGGAGCATGATTCCAAAAGCCACCGTTGTTCAAACTATATCACTGCACCGTTGTCACCATTGCCTCAATCGCCAAAAAGAAGACAACGATTCGACTGGCCAGAAGGAGGAACGACGGGAACCCCCGTATCCGGAGGGCAGGCAAGTGGAAAGTCTACTACTTTGATTTACAGCACCGACGTAGTGGGGGCGGTGTGGCGGGGGGGGGGGGGGGTAGGGGGGAATTGTCTAGAGGTTGGAGAGGCGGTGACTGGTGAGACGAAGAGATATTTGGATAGACGGAGAATGATCTGGAAAAGGGTCACTATCCAATTATTATTATTTTGAGAGAGGTGTGTGAGCAATTTTGTTTGGTTGAAGAGGGCGTGTATGCAATTATCATTGTTAAAAAATTGGACTGAATGTAAAACGATACTGTCTTAAAGGAATACAGCGTCGTTTTCATTGTAAGGCTGAAGACAACGAAAAAGTTGGACTACGAAATTCTTCGCTCTTTATATATACTTCTATACTAATCTAAAAAAACAAAAAAAGAAAGAAAGCACAACGTCAGTTAAAAAAAAATAAAATTAAACATTCAAGTTAGTTTAATCGGGTTGGTCACTTAAATAAAAACAGCCGCCTGTTCCATTTTTTTAATTTTTTTTTTTATTAAAGGTATTTCGGTCTATCTATCTAATTTGTGTTCTTGTAATTAAATGTTTGTTTTGAATGTTATTTTAGCCCAATTAAATTCAATATACGTCCTTTTGGATAATTGTCTTTTTTTATATCTATTTTGTATTGAATTCAGTTTATAAATAACATTTGACATTTTTACCTCCAAAAAAAAAAAAAAAAAAAAAAAACATTCGACGTTTATAAAAATAAATATAAAAAACGAAAAAGAAAAGACATTCGGCTTTTATTTTTCACAGGAATAAACCTAAAACTCAAAAAAAGAATAAACCTAATTAAAACGACATAGTAACAGGTGTCCTCGACGTCGTACGCATGTCCTAGACCCACCACTCGCAGAGGACGATTTGTCGACGACCTTAGAGAGAGAGAAGGGTGGAGGGAGGAAGAATCACGATTTGGAACTACAAATCAAATTATATACACATAGGATCATCCCAAACATGCACTTTTCCTAAATCTTTGTTATCATATATATTCATACATATATAGGTAAATTTTCGATCAAAGCATTTGTGTTGAAGGATCCAAATGTTCAATATTAAAAAGAAGTTTTTTCGTGCACAGAATTGAAGCAATTTTCAAAACCCTAATCCGAAAATTGTGATTCAAAGGGAATTTGTTTAGTCGTTCCTGCAATTGGCCTCCAAATGTTTTCAATTCAGGTATTATTACTCCATTCTTAGCTCAGAAACATGAGAATTTGGACCCTGCTTTTTTTCCTGGAAACCCTAGTTTTTGGACGCCTGGTTTGAATGGCTATATGGGCTTTTTCCATGGGAATTCGATGGGGCTTTTGTAGTTAGGGCTCTGTGTGTGTTGCATTTGACCTGAATTGTCATATTGCTTTGTTATTCATGGGGATATTGTAATGAGGTTCTGTTTTAAGTTGATAAGTTGGTGTGAGTTTGCATGCAAAGGTGTTGATGTGCTATTTTGTTTCAAGTGTAGTATTTCTTGATTGCGTATGAACTTCAGGTTAATTACTTTAACCTGATAGTGCTAGCTTTTGAAAGGAAATGCTTTGCAATGCTATCTTAGGGGAGGAACATATTAAGGTTATAAGGTTATAAGGTTACAAGTGTCATGCGCTTTCGGCGTGCAAGGTAGGTTTAAGTCGCGTTTAATGAATGTTTAGAATCAATGAATTTTAAATGGAATCAAGGACATGATCATCTTTTTATGCCAGTTGTACTTTATTTATGGCACGTTAAGAATATTTTGTCAGTCTATATCGATACTTATGCGACTATATTACCTCCACCACCACCACCACCACCACCACCACCACCATCTTCTTCATCATGATTTTTATTATTTTACTATTGTTATGCTTAACTCCAGATTGCTTAGATAAAATTGCAATTGTGGGAGCTGCATCAGTGCATGGACATCTTTACTGACTGCTTGTTGCTCATATTAATGATAGCTGAACTGCTCTATCCGACTACAATTTAATTTTTTTCTCTCCATTTTTTCATCATCTCTATTTCTCACTGTTTCCTCCTCCCCCCTCTACTCTTCTGAGTAGATACTAACACTTTCTCTGCCAATTAACTAATACCTAGATATACTTTCTGGTTTGGTTTATTGCAAGTATGCATAAGGATGTGCATTTATGATGAAAAGAACTAGATTATTGAGATGCTACCCCAGAATGGTTCATTTTTCCACTTCTTTACTTTATGTATAGTGACTGAGAGTCTGAGATGGCATATAATGCTCGACTCTGCTTGATTCCCCTTGTCTTTATTTGAAGATCTTGGATGAGACATAAGTACCTAATTTGATTCACAATAGCGAAATTTTGAAAAGTTTAGTTGAATATTCCTCAGCACGCACCTTCTTTAAAATGTAAAGGCAAGTTAGATATGCATTAAAGGAATTTAGTGGCACTTTTTGATTGGTAGTGACAAATAGGTACTAGTTTCCCAATCTTTCTTTGGTAGTTTTTTGCTCTTTCCTTGAATATGTATTTGATGATAAACCCTATGTATTTGGATGCCATGCCACTTCGACTTTGTTTGGTCCTTGAAAAAAATATATACCTCAAACTATTCATAGTCTAAATTGTTCATTGATAGCATAATTAGGACCTAGCTTTTCTATATCATCCCATTTTTATTTTGAGGGTAATATCATCCCATTTGGGAAGCAATTTTTGTATCCTGGTGCCTGCTAGGGTTTGGCCTAGTGGCAAGGGCAAAGGGAGGAAGGTGTCAGTTGGCCGTCACCTGTCCCTTTCATTCCTGCCTCTGGGAATCCTTATATATCCAGTTGTGCTGATGGTGGGTTTGATCAAATATCCTCGAGTTTAATCAGTACGGATGATCCTGAAAATCCTTTGCCATGTTCTCAGTCATCTCGGAAAGTATATTTGTCATAAAGCTTGCCTAGTATTATCCTAAACACATTTTGATGATTATACTTCCCATTTTATCACCTTAGGCAAAATCTCCCTGTTACTCGCACTTTAGGTATTGTTAACGGAGGGTACTGGTCAGGATTTATATTGGGATGTATGGATGCAGTTTAGCATCTATTGTCCTAGTCAATGCTGAGGTCTACTCCATGGGAAGAGTTGGTGGAAGCGGAGGTAGTGTTGGAATAAGAGCCTCCCTGCGACGAGTCATTGTTGAAAAGGTCCAAGCGGAGCTTAGGTAACTTCAATATTCTGCTTGGTTAAAGCGATTGGCACATTACACATTGTCTTATGTCTACTTTCATCATGCTTCTCTTATCATGAACTACTTTGTTACCTACAGACAGGAGTATGATGTACGTGAGGAAAGGAGAAGGGAGTTGGAATTTCTAGAAAAGGTAGTGCCAGATTTCATTTTGCTTCAATGGGGGTTCCCATACTTCCATTTTACTGACCATTGTTCTTTCTTTGCAGGGTGGAGATCCCTTGGATTTCAGATTCGGGGATACTACTTCATTCAGTGTGCAATCTACTTCACTGACCCATCAACGTCCTGAATTGTATGTGATCAAGTGCTTTTTGTTTGTGCTCTGTTTCTGGTACATCCACCGCTATATATTTTGTTGGATAATTAACATCTGATTTCTGAATCATGTGCAGTGAAGCAAAGGCTGGTTTTGCTGCATCACTACATGGCGATTCAGTTGAGAGCAGTGGTCGACCTGGACCTCCGTCTGCTTGTGAACCTGATAGTGCCGATAATCTCATTTTATTTTCAGGCGAAAATTATTCTACTGATGGTGATAAAGTATCTGCCTACCCTAGTGGGAAAAATGCTGCTCTTATAGAGCATTCTTTTCAGTTGGATGGAAGTCAGAATGCAAAAGAAAAAGGGATGCCGCAACTGCTGGCAGCGGACGGAAATCATATAGGCGTCGGGACAGGTCTCAACCAACCCGTGACAATGCTCGATCAAGTTCACTGGATGTGAAGCTTCCTCTTGGCGGTAATGGGATTTCTATACCTTCTTTCCATGGGCCTATGGATTTCAAAGAGTCGATCCCTGATTTAGATAAGCAGGACCATAAAATACTTTCAAATGGTGATTTGGTATCGACATGTGCCGATACGACTGTTGATTGCAAGACAGTGTTGTCCGATACTCAGCTGGGTGTAGAATTGGACGTTGTGAGGGCTGTGAAATCCACAAATGATCCAATTCAAGGTGATCCTCCAGATAATGTGAGAGATGCGGATGCTATGGAAAACTTAAACCATGACCGACAGAAGCTGGAACCCGTGCTTGATGTTTGTAAATCTCCTGTTGAGCAGAGCTCCGAACAAACCGAATCTCTCAGAGCACTTGAGGTTGTATATGCCAAGAGCCCTGAAAGTCGGCATTCTGTGCCTTTCTGTCCCCTAGTAAATCAAGCTATTTCTGGTCAAACGAAGGGATATAATGCTGCTAATAGTGATCTCAAAAGTTCACCGAACAGTGGCAAGAACAACAGTCCTGATGCAAAAAAATTGGACTCAGAATCATCATGGACCCAAGGTAACGCCTTTTCAGATGGGAACAATGACACGGAAATGTGTACGCATGTCAGAGAAGGGGATAGAAATGATGGTACTGAGCCAATTTGTATTCATTATGTGGATGAATGTGTACAAGTCTGTCAAGTTAATCAAGAGAAGAAAGAGATCAAAGCTGATGCAAATTTCACACTTCTTAACGATGAATGTGCTATTCTCAGACAGAACCACAAGGAGGATGGTCTTCTGCTCAAAGCCGATAAAGGATTAAATGGTAGTGCATCTGATCTTGAGAAAGAATCAGAAAACCAAAACCGAATCCATGGTGAAGTGAAAGATCCAAATATTGTTGAAAGCAAGGATGTGGATGGGAATTATGGGCCAGAGGCTAAGAGGAAAAATAATATCTCTTCGGTTGGTACTATGAATAACAAGATTGAGGACGTTTCCTCAGTGGGGCCTCAGTGTTCTACTAGTAATGTTGCTGAACATCTTGAGACTCAATCCCCAGCTGGAGTTTCAAACACTGCTTCTGCTACACTAACATCCTCTGCTAATTTGGTGCCAAGCACGGCTGATGAAGATTTAATTCTTGAAGAGGCACGAATTATCGAGGTGAATCTCTTGATTTCTTTATTATATTGTTCTGTTGAATGCTTTGAGGTGGGACTTCCTTTTGCTGGGTTAAGTAGCTTAGGTATTGAACAGGCAAAACATCAAATGATTGCTCAATTTGCTGTGTCAAGCTCGTCAATGTGTCACCGTCGAAAATCTCACTGGGATTTTGTGCTTGAGGAGATGGCATGGCTGGCGAATGATTTTGCACAGGTATTGTTTTATAATTTAGTTTCATCTTTTGTCTACCCATATTTCTTATCCAAGGGAAGGCCATATTCAAGCTGGTTGACGAGCATGTCTCTCTGTTGTCCTGAAACTACATTTGTATCACTTCTTGCAGGAGCGACTTTGGAAAATAACTGCTGCTTCACAAGTCTGTCGTCAGGCTGCTTTTGTTTCTTGTTCAAGGTTTCATGCGCAGAAGAATATTAGGGAAACTAAAAAGGTTGCGCACTTCCTGGCAACAGCTGTGGTTAAGTTCTGGAACTCGCTAGAGGTAACTTTTTGTAAAATGCCCTTGGCTTTCTTATTGAGCAGTTCAGGTTATGTTTTTTTATGTACATCTTGATGTATTGTTACATTTGACACTTTAATCTTATTTTACAACATAAGCTGTGATTTTCACGGAAACCTAGTACTTCTATTATTACTTGGAAATATTACATGGTTTTGTTATACCTTGACAATGCTGTAGAGACCGCAAAAGGTCTTATGTTTAAGTAGTCATACATGTTTTGTTTTGTTTTCTGTTTTTTGTTTTTTTGTTATGCCTCGTTAGATACACGCATACACCAGGAGTTTTGACATGTACTGAAGCATAGTCTCTGTCTATATCGAATTAGGTATCTTGTACTTTACTCCATGTTCTCAAGGCTACAATTCTACAGTATACCTGTTATTCTGGATGGCGACTTATTTCGCATTTGGACGACACATTCTTCTCTTCTGTTGCCTCTCATGTCTTAAGGGTCTATTTTAAACAAGTCCAGATTAATTATGCATACATGCAATTTCATGTGACTAGTACAATTTGGATATTCAAGTGACTGAGGTGTGCCAGTTATGAACTTTTCTGGGTATACTCGTTAGATTCCATCGTTCTCTTTTTATGTCCTGACTCACTGATGCATGAGTAATCTTGAAATCTTGAAAATTCATCTAAATTTTGAACAATGCATGTGGTCTTTTGGTGCAGCATACAAACCAAGAGCAGAAGCTGCAATGCTCTAACAGAGATTACTCACATGCTCTACAAGATTATGCTATGAAATTTCAGATACATAATAATGGAGTTTTGCAAGCAGAAGTTCCAGTGGCTCCAGATAGAATGTCTGATACTGGAATTTTGGACATGCCGTTTAGTGACCATTTGCCAGAAGTATGGATTCTGTTAACTGTTTCATTGAATAATAGACGGTTTATTCTGATTCATTCTTTAATCTGTATATATATGTATCTACTTCCATGTGTATCCAAGTGTGTGCTCAAGTTAGGCATGGTACATTTGTGTGTACTTGATTTGTGTCTGCAGGCTATTCTATGCATTTTTATTTTTATTTTGGTGGTGACGTCTTATCGGCGTAACCTTTTGTTTGTACCTGTTTTTTTTTTTTTTTTTTCCCTGACAAAAGCATATCTATATTTGTTAAAGAAGACTGGAAAGGAAATACAATAGGCAAGCTGAGCAACCTTTGTAAAGTTCATTATGCCTTAGCACCTAACCCCGCCTCATTAAAACCTCTTAGCAACAATACTCTACGGGGAAAATCCACTAAGAGGAAAGAGTATAGGAACTGAGTCAAAATCCAAAATATAAACCTTCTATCTAGAAAACCCTCAAATCCAATCTCAAAATTTTCGTAGTGAATATCTTAAATTCTCCCCCACAAAAAATCCATTTCTTCACCTTGACCTTTCTGAGCATTGCCTGTAGTGTTGTTTTCCTCAATATCCTTTGTGTTTGATCTTGGAGACATTTTGTTGCACATCCATTTCCTTTGCAAGTTTTACTGTTACATCCACTAATTGTGATTCAACTCCTATTCCGTGTGGATAATCCTCATAGTCATCATTTAAACCCTCATAAATGGACAATCCTTCATTGACCTCGCCTTCATCCTCTTGTTTTTTCTTGGCCTAAAAGTAACATCTGGTCTCCTTCCCAATAGTGACAACATCTGTGGCAGAAAAGACCTATTTGTAGTTTCCAAATGAGTAAAATTGATATCATCTATAGATTCTTGATGCAAAATTTGTTTCCGTGTAGGATCTTATGTGTTCGTTAACGGAATGCCTATTTACATGTTCATATATCTCTAGCCTTTTGTTTTAATTGCAACATTTTTTATTTTCCCTTTTTTATGTATTATTACTAGTAGTATCTTCAACTGGCAAATATCTGGCTTTGATATTTCTTTGTAGGGGAATATATTTTATAAAGTCCTCCCCGGTGCGATAGAGAAATGCAGAAAATCTATTGAATCTCATGTAAAATATGAGGTAAACCATGATTTTCTTGTCGCATGGATGTATAGTATTGGATTCTTGTCATGTTTGCTGTTCATCCAAAGGTAGTTATTTGATCTCGCATATAACTTTTCAGAAAGCTGGTTGTATCATGCTAGAAGAAGCAGAGAGATCAACATGTAATACAATCTTTTGATGAGCTTTTTCCTTTTCTCCTCTCATTTATTAGGCATTATTTTAATGTATATCTTCTGATGCAGACTTCGTATCACACAATAATTTATTGGAAGATGACGAAGGAGAAACAAGCACATATTATAAGTCAGTTTCATCAACGCTTTCTCCTAAGAGAAAGAACTTTATTACCAAGGCAAATGGCTCCAAACCATTTGAAGTGGCTGCTGATTCCCAGTTCGTCCAGCGCATGGAAAGAAAAAATGAAACTTGGGGGAAGTGTCCTGTGGACAGTTTTAATGTGTCATTTCCAACAAAACGTGTGCGAACCTCTAATAGGCAGAGAATTATAATTCCTTTTGGTGTCGGAACATCTGCTTGTGTTCAGGTGCCAACCAAGGTTGATACGTCAAGTGGTGATACTTATTCTTTCCAGGATGATCTGAGTGCTCTCCATGATGGATCTCGTGCACTGAACAAGTTGAAAGTTGAGTCCGCTGATGACTTTGAAAAGCATTTACTGTATGACTCTGCAGAACTTTCAATTAAATCAAAAAAGAAGAAGAAAGCGAAACAATCGGTAACAATCTCCCTTTTATCAACCAAGAAAATTAGGTGTCTTCTTACTTGGAAACACATGTGTATTCCCTTTTAGCCGAGTGTTGCCTTGGCAAAATGTTGAATAACCATCTTGGGAGAGATGGTAATACAACATAGTATCAGAGCCACCCATTTATATTTTCCAAGTGTTGGGCACTTTTGTTATAGGCCCACACTTGAGGAGGCCTGTTAAAGTTGTCCCACATTGGACACTTGCTATTGTTTCTTCCACCATATTAAGAGATGGACTTCCCTTGCTTCATAGATAGGTTTTTAGGTTGAGTCTCACTATATTTTCTACAACAAATATTTAATTTTGTTCCTTTTTAGGACTCTGCATACGAGCCAAGATGGCAGGCTGATTCCAACTATCAAAATGATCAGGTGGATATGTATGATTTTGATGGTGCTTTAGTTCCCTTCCCCGTGGCTTTTTGATTGCTTTGTGAATCTGTCTTATCAAATTTGTTATTAGTTGGGATTTTATCGACAGTCTTAATGCTTGTACCTTTTCGGGTTTATTCTCTTTTAAGGATTTGCAAATTCATTTAGCATTTGATGGTTCCTTTCTGAGGTTCTCACACAGTAATTTGCTAGCACCTCAATTTTCTGTGGTAATGATTATTCTTTCACTCTTTCAGAGGGATCTTTTAAAGAAGAGGCGGAACAATCACCACCAATTCGAATCAAATGGTACCCGTTGTAAAGGATTTCTAAATGTGTGTAAGATTTAACCTTTTGATTTCCCTTCTCAATATTACTAATTTTTTTGCAGGTCTTTTTGGACAATATAATGCAAAAAAACAGAAGATTAAAGGGCAGCCAAATGATAACTATTTTGATAGTTCTGCACTAGTTGGTAGGTCAGCTCCTTCTCCCGTGGCTTCTCAGAATAGTAATCCAAATAATCATGGCAAATATTTTGGTGGCCGGGATCGGGGCAGGAAAAACAAAGGACTGAAGGTATCTTACGTCATGTATCAAGCTTTCTATTTGTTATTTAGGACATTGGATTCACTTATTTATTGGTGATTGAGTGATTTAATTGTCTGCAGGTGCCTGGCCAGCCTGATTCAGGGAACGAGAGTCCTTTTTCACTATTTGAGGATCAGGTATATACTGATTGTTATCCCATCCCTTTGTGTCGTTGAAATATTGTTCCTGTAACCAATATGTCCTTAACTGGTTTTAGGCGCTCGTTGTCTTGGTCCATGATTTGGGTCCAAATTGGGATCTTATAAGTGATGCTATAAACTGCACTTTGCCATTCAAGGTAAGAAACCTCTTGAAATTTTCTAATTAGTTCTTTCTGCACGTTTCTGTTTAAAGAATGCACTGAGTTTCGTCTGGAAGAAAATAAGCGGTGGTGGGCAGGGGGGGGGGGGGGGGGGGGGGGGCAGCCCCTTGGATCTGGAAGAAAATGCTACTATATATGTTATGTATTCCCCCCCTCCCCAAAAAAAAAAACTTATATTCGCCCCTATCATCTATAATAATCAGATAAATTGACATATGTTCTTTATCATGTAAATAAAAATACATACTCATTACAAAAGTGATTCATCTAAACAAATATTAATAAGATCTTACTTATGATAAATAAAAATACTAATGTGTGAAATGTTTTTATTCCCTGAAAAATGCTTTTAATGTGTCAAATATTTCTTTATGTGAGTAGAATGGTTAATCTGTTCGGATCATGCGATATATAGTAGTTTTTTTTTCCAATATATATCGCAAAATGTATAGTAGTGTTTATTTGCATTATATAGTAGTGTTTCCTCTCGAATCTAAGGGGTTAGAAAAAAAAAAAATAGTATATATTTTTCTGATTGCGAAAAATTTCCAGTATTGTCGCCCCCACCCAGGATCCGTCCGCCGCCACCTCTGGTTGGGGGAGGGGTACACGTTTGAGGTTTGATGCTTTCAGTGTCTGTCTTGCTGTCTTGTTTCTTTTTTAGAAATTTTCCGTTGTCCACTTGGTTTCTCATAGTTGAGCTGAATCTACAGTGCATATTTCGCAAAGCTAAAGAATGCAAGGAGCGCCACAAACAGTTAATGGATAGGCCTGCTTGTGATGGGGTCGACAGTTCAGAGGATTCAGGGTCTTCTCAACCTTACAGTTCTACCCTGCCTGGCATTCCCAAAGTAGTAGTGTCTTTTGTCATCACTTCATTCCGAATGACTGTTGATATTTTTCCTTTGCATATTAACTGACTATGCCACTTCCTGGTTCCTTATTGCTCATGTGATTGACGAATTTGATATAACTTGTCTTGCAGGGGAGTGCAAGACAGTTACTTCAGCATTTGCAAGGTCCAATGGAAGAGGATACCCTAAAATCTCATTTTGATAAGATCATCATGATTGGCCAGAAACTCCACTGTCGGAGGAAGCAGGTATCTTCTGTCTGTGTAATGCATTGCGGTTCTTGCTGAAATTGTTTTGAGTACCGGAATTGTTATACAAGATGGGAGCATAGTGACTTGAGTGTTTTTTTTAAAACTCAAGGTTATAGAGGTACGAGCCTATAGAACAGATCCTGTTCAAGTAAGGCCGTACTTGAGTGTTTTTAGGATCAGAAGTTGTGCCTATGGAAGAAGGGATGCTTGACACATAAGTACACTGTACACCCTACATCTAATTTTTTTAGGGGCTCGATCCAGAAGTGCTATTACTCTTACAATCTATGGAGAAGAATTGCTGAAGTATTGATTTGTGTGCTGCATATGTTCATCAGATCTTTTAGCTCGTGTCTTTCTCTTCCCTTCCGCCGCATGCTTTTTGTTTGCCTATTTATAATGAACTGAATTTTTTTTAAGCAGGAGCCTAAGCAAATTCAGCCGCCTCATGGTTCTCATATGGTTGCTCTTACCCAAGTTAGCCCAAATAATCTCAATGGTGGACCTATCTTGACGTAAGATTTAATTCTTATATCAGGATGTTTGAACACCATTGGCAATTTTCACATAATTGTCCTCTTATGCTCCTCGTTCTTGTCACATCTTGACTTCTATTATTGTCTGGCAGGCCTCTGGATCTTTGTGAGGAAACTGCATCTTGTGTGGACGTTCTTCCCCTCGGGTATCAAAGTCCACATTCCGGTGGCTTACCTTTTTATAACCAGGGTACAGTGACCTCATCGGTTCTTGCTGTTTCCGGTGCAAATTCCCTAATCTCAGGGTCCCCAAATGCGATTATGGGCAACAATTTTCCATCTTCACCTACTCCAATGAATCCTTCTGTCAAGTAAACGGCCTTTTCCTCTTTGAGGCGATCTTTTAGTTACTGTGTTATGATTTCTCTGTTCAGATGATTACCTGCAAGAAAATTATGCTTGCTCTGTATGATTTTAGTTGAATGCTGTGTACCAGGGATGGGAGATATGCTGTTCCGAGGTCCACGTCTTTATCAATTGAAGACAAACATAGGATGCAACAGTATAATCAAATGTTGCCTGCCAGAAGTTTCCCACAAACAAATATTTCCTCTCCTAGAACTCTTCAAGGCAACGACTGTGGTGGCCGTATGGTGTTGGGGGGTAATGGTGCACCTATCGCGAGTGGCATTAGCAGCAGAAACTCGTCAATTGCAAGGCCCGGGTGTCCAGTAATTGCATTACCGTCAGTGCTGAATTCTGGAAGTATGATGTCATCTGGTATGGTGGATATGCCTAGCACTACAAACATTTATACCGGAGTTGTCTCTGGTCAAGGGAACTCACCAAGACCTTTTGATTCTTCACATATGATGCAGGTTAGTAATGCACAGATTTCCTTTCACAAGTTCTTGCTAGCACGTGGCTTCTGCTAGATCCCTATTTTGCATTTTCATATTGTAATTTCTTTTGCAGCAGCCTACACAAAATCAGGACCCGCAGCGGCAAATGATGGTACCCGAGATTCAGATGCCAGTTTCACAGGGAATTCCTCCATATGGTGTTCAAATATCCTCTTTTACTAACCAGACAGGTTCTCCACCTCTTCCATCATCGTATTCACTACATCAACAGCAGCAGCCTCATGCAATGTCTCCCCAGTCACACACGGTTAGTTCTCATCATTCTCATTTTCAAGGAACCAATCATGCCTCACCAGCCGTAACACAGCAGGCCTATGCAATGCGCTTGGCTAAAGGAAAACCGTTGCAGCAGCGATTTTTTCAGCAACCACATCAGCAGTTTGCATCACCTAACAATATGATGCCTCATGCGCCACCACTTGCTCCACAAAACAGTCCTCATATTGCACAGCAAACTTCTACTGCAGCTGCTTCACCTTCTCCTTTCACACCGAGCTCACCCGTAATAGCATTGCCTCAGCATCAACAGACGCATCAAAAGTTGGCTAATGGGATTGCACAGAATGTTCAAACCGCAAATAGTATAAAGAATCAGATAGGAAAACAAAGACGTCAGCCCCAGACTCAGTCAAATCCACAATCTCATAAGAAGCAACGACAATCTCAATCCCAGCAATCAGTAGGGAGAGGGAAAACCGCAATGAACAATACCATGCCCATTGAGCCTACTATACCAAATGGGTTTTCAACAAATCCTGGATACCCTTCTTTGAAGAAAGGGGAGGTGGCTACCCATTCATCACACGGTCAGGGAATGCATTCTGGTTCACCAATGAATCATGTTCGCTCTGGGAAGCCGCTAGTGCCACGTTCCTCAAGCCAGTCTCATCCTCTTCAAAGGATGTACTCTGGTCAAGTGTCCTCTTTGTCAGAGCACGCCCATCAAGGTCACGTTTACCCAGTTTCTTCTCAGTCGTTGATGGAAGAACACCAGTCTGTTCCTTCAATTGTCATGAATGCTTCTGGTCAGCCACACCCACAGGCACAAGGCAATCAGAAATTGGCGAATCAAAGTGAACCCAGTGTCCAGAGAGTTTTGCATCCGAATCTCCATGGAAATTTAACGATGCTTCAAGAAAACCAATCTCAGACTAACCAGACTCCTATCGCCAACCCATCTGCGATCGGTGATTCAATCATAATGCCTAAAGCCCCTAATGGTGTGCGGAACGGATCACAATTCACCTCTCCAGCAAGTTCTCAGAGTAGAGATTCAGAGTCATTGTGTGATTCTGGTACGTCAAGTCAAATACTATCTTCTAATCCTGCTAGTAAAGTACCTTCATCTCAACAAGTAGGTCAAAGGTTAGGCCAGAAGAACCCTTCAGACAACTTGTCTCCTGGGGTACATAATGTTAGTACTAAGTGGCAGCAGCATCCACCGGTCCAAATGCCACCATCTGACTCACATGGGAACCCGCATCTGCCGACATCAACAACTGCCACAAGTATCAGTATTTCAGCCGCGGAAACCACTAATGAGAAGTATGTATGTTAAATCCATCTTCAAAAAAGATTCATTTTTCCACTGATCGTGCCAAGGTTGAGTCGGCTTGCATTGAAAATAGCAGTGTACAGGTATAATTGTGTATCCTATTAGCCCAGTCACTTGATTTACAAAATAGTGATTTTGACTTATGTATAGTTCTTGTCATTATGCATATAGTGAAATTCTTTTTTAGGAACTCTCCTCCCTTAACATAATTCATTGTTGGGGTTTATGTTCTTTTTTTTATTATGGTGTTGCATATGCACTTCTCCTTATGCTTATGCTTTAAAATCTTGTTCTTTCTCCAGATAGATACTCAGTTTCCGTGGGGCCAGGGAAAAGACAGAGTAGATGATGTTTATATGGGCTTGCAGTTTGCAAAAAATTACGCTCTGTACCTAACTGTTGCTTTCTAGCTGTGGAATTATAGCAAGATATGGAGACATGTACAGGTCTCTTTCCCTCTCTTCCTTGTTCATCTTAGGTTTTGTCTTTTTGGAATTAAAGTTTATTTCAGGTGTGCATCGGTTTCCCCCGTCGAATTCAGGGTACCCATTATTCGACACAAGCAATGTAGATTTATTAGCCCAGGTAGTATTAGACAGCATCGTATTAGGAGCTAGGTAATCAGTAGGCATGATGGTGTATGGGCCTTAAAGGCTGCGGGAATTTGTGAATATATGTCCCTTGTTCAAACATTTTTGTAACAGCCAAAAAAAAGTGGATCATCTGCTGTATTTTTGCAAGTTTTTACCAACTTGTAGCCACTGTAAATAACTTTAGTAACTAGTACGTAAAGTTTAAAAGCTTATGCATCTGACCATTCATGAGAATGGCTGTTTTTGCTGGGAAAGAGGATGGATTTTATTCGAATGTTGATGCGCACAGTGCTTGTTCCTTGTATCTAGCAAAATGTGTATCTTAACATGTATTTCCCATTGTTGACTCCTCTTTTACATTATGGTGCTCGCACCACAATGAATCTAATCCTCTTTATAGAGGTTGAAATTGGACATCTGTCCTCAGCAAAATCGAATGTTGAGTTTCAATTCGACTTTCAAGAGATTGAATGTGGTGATCCGAAGGTAGATTCACTACGATGCCTTTAACAATTGCCTATATATTATATTATTTGTTCACATAGACTTAAGAAACGTGCAAGGTTATATAAAGTATAAACCATATTTAATTTAATTTAATTTTAAATATCAATTTGACCAAACACGCATTAACGATAGTTGAAATAGATCACTAGATTAGTGACATGATTGTCTTCCAAATATATAATAAGACTAGCAATGATGGCTTAGGTCAGTGGTAAAAGATCATGTAATGTAGTAGCAGTCCTGGTCCTGGCTCTGGCTCTGGCTCTGTGCTCGGGTATGAGAGTTTGATACCATTTATTGAATAGACATTTGCAAACAGAGAACTTATCATTACAATTTGAGCTAAGCTCTAGGGCGAGGAAAATGGGGCCTCTTTAGGTTGTTGGGTCTCAACCTTCCTAGTCCTAGTCCTAATATATATATATATATGATGAAGGCAGAAGGCCAGATGAAGAAAGTATCCCGATATGAATAATGTTTTTCTTTCTCATGTTTTGCTCTACACAATACATAACATCCACTTTATTAAACACGAAACTCAATAGTACCATCCAAAGAACATCTTAAACAAAACTTGCTCATTGAATCATAACATGCATATACATCAATTCTGCAAAACATGTCCAGCAAATGCCAAATATCATTACTACATTGAGATTATATATAAAATAGCAGCCGTAAGCCCTATTACTTACTACTAGTACAACAATTAGCAAATTATCCACTTTAAATCCACTCTAAGGTTTACCCTCCATAGATTAGACACTGCATTATCAAAGACCCTGATTTCAGTAACTCCAAAATCCTTGCTAGAGATAATGAGAGAACCGAACAGAACCAATGCTCAGCTACTAGGCAGTGTGTGTGTCAAGTTGTTCCTCCATATCAACCCTATTCATCAAGTCTTACAGAACTAGATCTTGCAGCCCTATTAATTTAATTTAAGCAACGAAGCTATATTACCTGCTGCTGCTTCATGGACAGGGAAGAAACAGGTGTGAACTTTATTACCAAATGTCATGGACATTACCATGCAGGACACTATACTAGAAAGAAAAATGAACCAAATTGTTACTCTGAATCCCCTACTATATACATCACATCCTACACATCAGATCCTGCAACTTCCTCCCAAGACACTAATAATAGACCACCCCTTGATTGATAAAACAAAAAAAAGATGTAGACTTTATTGCTAACTAAAAATGCAAAAAGAGCTATGAAATCAGGAAGGAAACAAAACGGTAACAACTAAGAAAAAGCTACAGTTTTGTCAAAAAAGAATTAAAGCTTTTTATTAAATATCCTGATCCATCTTCACTTTCTTATGAGCTCCAACAGCCTTTCCAATAGTATCAACAATTTTCCTTTGGGACTCAAGAATCATATCCATTCTCTTCTTCTCCATCTCCATTCTATAACTCTCAGTAGCCCTCATCATCTCAATCTTTTTATTCTCCATCCTCATAAAACTCTCAGCAAAACCCCGTATGGCCGCAGCCAATTCCATCCCTCCATCCCCTTCTTCCTCCTCTTCCTCATCATTTTCCATTTCTTCTTCATCACTTGCATAATACCCTTTTCGCTTCATCGTCACCGGCGTCCTCAATGACCTCATACCCCTCTGATTATGATTCCCACCACCTCTCCCATTGATGTGGCTACTCAACCCTAAATCGCCACGGACTATGTGATTTATACTTTTCTTCTTCACATCAACCGGACCATAATCGACATCGTCATCTTCGCTATCCGTTTCGTCGTAACTCCCACCAGAATTCAAGTTCCGGTACTCAACAGGGGCTGCTGCTGACACCGGGCGAGCAGCGGAAATCGGGAGGGGCCCACGTTCCATCCGGTCCATGAGCTCAAAATACTGCCAGGAATTCGGGTAAGCCTTGTTCCGCTCGGTACGGTACCGTTTCCTGAGCTTCTCAATCTTGTGACGGCACTGAGTGGCGGTTTTGTAAGGCTCGTCGTAGCCGCAACGAGCGGCGACGCTGGAAGCGACGTCTTCCCATTGGTGAGCTTTGAGCTGGCCTTTTTTAAGGGAGTACCATTTTTCTTGGTAGGATTGGATAAGGTTGAGGGTTTCTTGGTGGGTCCAAGGGAGAGGAGTGGGCTTTTTTTGGGATTGGGATTGGGATTGGGATTGGGATGGAGCTGGAATCAGGCGGGGCTGGGGCGGGTTCTGGGTTGGGGGTCTTGAGGGTAGGGGAGGGTGGATTTGAAGAGTTGTTAGGTGGTGGAAGAAGAAGCAGGGGTGAGGAGGAAGATGATGGATTGCCCATAAGCTGTTTGATTATCGTTTGATGTGGTTTTTCTTGGAATTGAGAGGACTGGTTTTTATTTTTGTGGTGGTGGTGGTGGTGGCAGCAGCAGCAGCAGCAGCAGCAGTGAGGAAACTGCGGGTGTGGGCCGGTCTCGTCTCGAGTTGTTGTTGTTGTTGTTGAAGCCTTGAAGGACACACTCGTGGAAACCTAGATTAACATTATTGGGTACTGTTTGAAAAAAATACATTTGGGTAAATCATTCAATTTGATGACTTTTAAGGATAAAATATCATTTTAAATCTTGTGTTAAATGGTTAATCACGTTAAAAAAAAAAAAGGAAAATGATCATTACTAAGGCCCGACCAATGCCAATGCAATCAGGGTCATCTCCCAATTGTTTTTCTCGGGATGTGCCTTTGTACGAGAGTAAAAATATCATTGACACATTCTAATCTCATTTTTTTTCCTCCTTACAAAAACGAAATATACACATGCATATATATATTTTGTCTATATTAAAATTCGAACTCGAATACTTCGGGTCAAGAGCCATAGTAATTATTATTGAACTCATGGGCGGCTGCTTGTGTTTTGACATTGGGTTAGAAACTTGTCAATTTTTTTTCCTATCACGCTTATATTTAAATATTCAATTCCATACATGTATTTATGAGACAATAGATAACAACATCAGGTCAATGTCACATACATATGTTTATAAAAAAAATTATCTATTATTTATACATAATATTTTTATTTTAGGGGATCGCCCGCACCCCCAATTCTCTATGTGGAGCCGCTCCTGACCGGACTAATGTCTCGTTGGCTTCTAATCTCTATTCAAATACAACAAATTCCTAAAAAAATATGTAAAACTAATCGAGACATTAGTTTTCACACATATAAAAAAATTATATGTGTTGTCATTTAATATTACATTGACATATATACATCTTTCTAATAATAATAAATGCATGTTTTTGATAAATACTACATTCGTATCATAATATAAGTTCATTTGAATTTCTTACACAGTTTAAGAAAATTTTTAAGTTAATTATATGTCATTAATTTTAACGGTAAGAAACTAAAATAACATTTGCGAATGTCGTAAATGCAATAGTTGTAAATTAGAGAAAAGTATAAATATATAACAAATAAAAAGTAAAAGGGGAAAAATGCAATAAATATTTTATTGATATTTTTTTTTTACAAAAGATATATATTAAAACAACAAACAAGCAAAATTTCAACCGGACAAACGCAGAAAACACACCGGACAAATGCCCGGAAAACGCCGGACTACTACCGGTCTGCTACTGGACACCACTACCTTACTAAAAAAAAGAAAATAAAAGGAACTTGGAGAGAACTCCTAGTAGACCAAATTATGTCTCATACATGAGAACTTGATTTGGTAAGATAATAAAATGGAAACACTCCGCAACATCGCGGACGTCCATAACCACAACAAAACTAAACACCAATCGGCAACAAAGGTAGAGACCGAGGCGCCCGACGAGCACCGAGATCGTCCGAGACTAACACACATACAACAAACATCTGAAACTAACGTTAAAGTCCAACATCGCGAAACTCAACGTTAAAGTCCAAAACCGCCAACCGGTCCAATCCGCCACAAACCATCAAATTGAGAAAAAGGTGGGTTGCATCAGATCTAGAATTGTTTTGGAGAGGAAAGAAAAAAAAAGGAAAAAGGATGCAAACAAAGAGACTAAAAAAGCATTAACAACAACTAAAACAAGACCCGGCACCGGCGCCTTTCGGCGGCCGGCGCCGGAAGAGGGAGCAGAAAGGAGGCGGGGGCTGATCTTAGATAGAAGGAGGAAAACTGTTTAGAGAGGAGGAGGAAGTTTTTTGTGTGATGTCCATTTGAATTGCAGAAAGCGCTATCTTCTTCTTTTCTTCATTGATATTCAAATAGACTTATATCATGAGAGAAAACAGAAAGAAAGTAAAAAAAACTAAACGGGCTTATATTTTAAAGGGAGATAGTAAAATGATAAATGTTATGTTAAGAGTTTCGTGAGAACAAAAACATTAAACAATGAATTTGATTTCTAAATAAACATTTTTTATGAGACAAAAATGTTCTTAAAAAAGTGAACATTTGTTTCTAGGACAAACCTAGTTACTCATTTTAAAATGGGTTTCAATACATAATAACAAAAGTAGTTCAACTTCTAACTCACTTTCATTTTTATACACTTTTTTTTTTTTTTTTTTTTTTTTTTGAGGGCGTATACACTTTTTGATAATGAACTTTTTTCAAGCTGAAATCTTCAAGAATTCTCCATCCCGACTTTAATCAGGAAATATACGGGTAAAATTGTTTCGACGGAAATCATGACCATCCAACTAAAATACTATTAAATTTTATTTAATATATATACAATGATCGTTATCTTTTTTTTTTCATTTCGACAACTCCAACAACAATATATTCCACATATGCAATATTTTCTCTCTTTGATAATTAAGGGAACGAGGGGGATTCGAAGACATCAGAATTTACCACTAGAGCATGACTCATCGGCTATTTATTATTATTTTTGAGTTAGCTTATTTTTCGAAAGATTTCTTAACTCCTGTGTCAAATACAATCTTGATGAGCACAAATGACGTTGCCTGACGAACAAAGTATGCATATGCTTTTGCGTAACTTAGACCATCTTCGGTCATAAACATTTTAAAATGTTTATGATTATGCCATATCATATTTGTATAAGTATTTTCGATATAAACTTTCTATACAACAGATAAACAATTTATAAAGATTTATAGTACGGATAAACAATTTATAAAGATTTATAGTACGGACTCGTTACGCATAAAATTTTCTCAACTACACACAAACTTAAATTATTTTTTTTTGGTGCAGAAAATGAACCGTTTCATTTAGACGAACTTTTTCCTAAAACCTTTGCCTAGTCACCATTACTCCAATGTGTATAAACCTATTCTAAAGCTTTAAATCTTTTGTTAAACCCACCATTGTGGAGGCTCTTAGCATAGACCATGAACAATTATTTGTTTATTTCAACTAAGTTGTGTTTATTGCTACAGTTTCTTTCACAACTAGCTATTCGTTTCACTTTATCAAAACTCAAATAAATTGCTTTTGTCATTGTGTACTTATATGAATCGGTATTTATCGAGTTTGGTTTCTACACAATCATAAATCAAGTCATCATTTGATTTTCCACATCCAAATGGACGCCTTAATGAAGAAGAAAATAGGTTTTGAGCCCCTTACAACATACATTTTAATTAGTATTGATATGGTGTTCATGTAATTTTTTGGTTTAATAAAATTGATGGAAAATTTTAAAACAACATTTTTCAAGATATCTTCCCCCAACCCGACGGAATCCCGAATATTTGGGTATCTTGATTGTTGGGTTCTGAATACTTTTCGGGTATAAAGTCGGGGAAAAGAAATAGATTCCCGAATGTTATCAGAACGATAAATAGGTAAGAGGGTTATCGGATTAGTCCACCCGATTTCACCCCTAATTGTTTCATGAGACTATTCTATAGGCATACGTACATTTTATTTTTTATTTTTTTTTGTTGAGAAAGTACATTTTATTCATTTATTATTATTCAATACTCCCCCATTTCAAAATATAATAATTTAAGCTTTTTTTTAAAAAAATTATTTTTTATATTGAGATGGACGGTCGAAACGAACCCAGATTCACACTTGGAAATGCAATGGTCATACCACTAGGTCAGATTCGATTCTCCAAATTTAAGTAGCTAGGAGTATTAGTTAAGCAAACCAACAAATAAACTATTGTGTACTAGTAATTTTTTTTAGGGGTTGTACTAGTATTTTAGGACAAAAGAATTAAATGAATTTTACCCGTTCGAATAACTAACGTAAAAAGAACTATAACAAAAACAGACAAACAAAACTAATCCAAGCTCTTAGAAACTTCACTCATAAAGAGAAAAGGACCGCATAAAAAACTGTCATATCAACTAAAAATTAAAAACTTAACATATTTATAGGTTAAAAATTCCATTTAGGTAAAAACTCTACACTTAAAAAGGTCTAAAAGCTACTCACTAATTAAAATTATAACAAAGGTAAATCCATAAGACAATATATTTGTCGGCTAATTAGTGGTGGGTAATAGAGGTAAAATAAGAAATATGTTATAAATATACCCATAATATGTGGATGTCCATTGGATATAATATCTATTATATACTAGCATGTAGCTAGTTACTTAATGGATAAGTATCGACATAAACACACAAAGTAATCGACAGATGTTTTTACACCGTAAAAAGCTACGTATATTATATCGTGTCTTTTTAGTCGGTGTCGCAATTAGATAATCACAAAAAGAGGATAAACTTTGGCCGACTTCTATTTAGCCGACTCCTCTGTGTATATATTATTGTAAGTAGTACTTAGTATGAACAGGAGCAATTCCTTCTTCACATGTGTACCCGAAGAAAGTAGCCTGGGAAATATATTTCCTCAACTTTGGTTCTTTCCTTTTTGATTATTAGTTATATATATATATATATTATAACAAAATAATAATACTGTGACAAATAGAAAATAGTTAAAAATGTCTTGTACTTTAGGACGGAGGGAGTACTTTTGTTTCATTGTCTCCTCGTTGAGTAGTCCTAGCTTCACAAAAAAGTGTCAACACACATTCGTACAATTGATCATGATATGAGACCTATTGATTCATATGAATCTCATAACGATCAATTATGTAAAAGTGTGTTGTGTTGTGTTGTTTTTTTATGACAATTTTGTTACTATCACAATCATTGTACTACAACAAATAACATAACATACTTTTACACTTTTGATTGATTATGATTGGTCTATATCCTATCATGCCCAACAATGCAAATGCAAATGCAAATGCGAATGAATGTGTTATAAAACGGATGGAGATAACTCCAGATGCAAGAAACAGAAACAGAAGCAATCAAACATAAACAATCAAAGGAGATAACGAAGTACAAATCCCTAAACCCTAGCCGCAAGGAATCTTTGTCCGATGCACCATAAATACCCCTACACGTGTCCTCCTTTTAATGACACCGTACACCGTCACATAACGTAAATTATCGGATGTGGGACTCTCGCGTATTCCAAGATTTCGCGCAGCCTATCACCCCGGCCGATAGTTACCCCCGCCGAAGCTACCCCGTGAAGCTCGCAGACTCCACCCTGCCGAAGCACGAATTGAATACACTTCTCGGTACCGTCCATCACACACCGAGTCTTCGGTTGGTTCCACCGTATGTAGAGTTTAAGTCACCTTACCGACAAATCTCCACCTTGACTTTAACTCTCACTAGAGTCAAACGTATTGCATAACCGGATGTACTTGTACCGTATGCATTCATCAATGCCGGATGTACTTGTACCGTACTATCTCCACAAAGATCCACTCCACCGATCCGCCCTCGCAAAGTTTCCGAAACGATTATAAGCTTTGAATATTCGGTAAGTCCAGCAAAGTTTGGAACTTACTCGCCGAACTCGGTTTAGTGAACATATCGACAGGATTCTCCTTTGTGCCAATCTTCTTCACCACAACCCTCTTCTCATTCCTCAAGAAATGATACCGCATCAATATGCTTGGTTCTCTCACGATGAACCCGATCCTTGGCTAAACATATTGCACTTAGATCGTCACAAGTATATATCGGCCGATCCCGATGCAACCCCAAATCACCGACTAGCCCCTTCAACCGTATACCCTCCTTAGCCGCTTCCGCAAGAGCCATATATTCTCGCTTCGGTAGTTGATAAGGCTACGTAGCCTCGAAGAGTAGCTTTCCACCGACCACCGCATTTCCCAAAGTAAACACATAACCGGTCATTGATCTTCTACCGTCAACATCACCGCATAATCGCATCACGGTAACTCGTGACCGGACCGCATCACCTCCATAAATGAGACCAACATCGACCGTACCTCTCGTGTACCTGGATATCCTTTTAACAAATTTTCCGTTGTTCCTTTCCAGGTTGAGCCATAAACCCGCCGACAACACCGACCGCCCGAGCCGAGATCGTGCCTAGTGCAAACCATGGCATACATCGATCCGCCAACCGCACTAGCATAGAACTTTTGACATATACTCCTTCTCTTCACCGACGTGAAGCATAAACAGACAAATGAACATTTGATGCCATAGGAGTATCTATTGGTTTTGCGACAGACATGCCAAACTTGGCCAATATCTTCTCGCACATAACCCCGCCGAGACAAGAACAATTTCTTCGACTTCTATCTCTCCGCATCTCCATCCCCAAGATTTTCTTGGCTGCACCCAAATCCTTCATTTCAAATTCAGCACTAAGAAGGTTCTTCAGATTTTGAACATCAGACTTTCTTGCTGCAGCTATCAGCATGTCATCCACATACAGGACAAGATAGATATATGATCCATCTTTCAGCAGACTGTAGTAAACACAACAGTCATATGGACTTCTGTTGTAACCCTGCTGAAGCATGAAACTGTCAAACCTTTTATACCACTGCCTTGGAGCTTGCTTCAAACCATACAAAGATTTCTTCAACTTGCAAACATAATTTTCCTTTCCAGGAACTTGAAAACCCTCGAGTTTGTGTCATGTATATCTCCTTATCCACCTCACCATGTAGAAAAGCGCGTTTTCACATCTAATTGCTCAAGTTCCAGATCCTGCTGTGCCACCATTGCTAGTAACACCCTGATTGAAGTGTGTCTGACCACTGGTGAAAATATTTCATCAAAGTCAACCCCTTCCTTTTGACTGAATCCTCTTGCAACCAAACGTGCCTTATACCTGACCCCTTCTGCCTTTGTTATTCCTTCCTTTTTCTTGAAAATCCATTTACAAGTCACAACTCCCTTGTCAGTAGGATGTTTGACTAATTCCCAAGTCTGATTCTTTAGTAATGACTCCATTTCATCTCCCATGGCTGCATGCCACTGAGATGCTTCTGTACATGTCACCGGTTCCCCGTAAGTAGTAGGTTCGAACCTCTACTTCTTCAAAGAACTTGGAGTGCATATCCACCAAATCATCATATCCATATCTCCTTGGAGATATCCCAACATTAGATCTTCTAGGCCGCCGGCGCCTAGACTCGCCGATCAATGTTTGTATGACGCCCCGCCGAGGTCTCGCAGTAGGGCGGCTTGGATCGGTTCGGTTCATTATCCGGATCGGTATAGTGTTGATTTGGATCCACCGATTGTTGCATATCGGTAGACTCCACCCGAAGCTCCACCTTGTTTCTCAACACTATCGATTCAAGATCGGTTTCGTACTCGCAGACCTCCCCACCGATGAGTTTAACATAGAATTTTCATCAAACACAACGTCCCTGCTCGAGGATTACTCGGACTCTGCCGATGACCAAATTCTATATCCCTTCACTCCATCACCATACCCCACAAACACTCCCTTCTTGGCTCTTGGCTCCAACTTCCCTCCACTAACATGATAGTAAGTCGTACTCCCAAAAACCCTTAGAGCGAGTAGTCGGCGGGCTTGCCTCGACCACATCTCAAATGGTGTCTTGAGATTGATTCTGTGTGAGGGCTCCCGTTGATTAAGTAGCAAGCCGTCTTAACGCCTTACGCCCAAAATCTCCTTGATAAACCGACTTGAGAAAGCATACACCTTGCCCTCTCCAAAGAGAGTTTGATTCATCCTTTCGCCTACACCATTCGCCGAGGTGTATTCCTTACGAGATGATGTCCGGCAATACCCTCGGTGCACAAAATGAATCAAATCCGTCCGGCGAATTCCGGACCATTATCCGTACGAAGCTTCTTGATTTTCTTGCCTAACCGATTCTCCACTAGGGCCTTCCACCTTGCTTGAAGTTACCGAATGCATCACTTTTGTTCTTCATCATCACCACCCAAGTCATCCTTGAATAGTCATCTATGAATGACACAAAATATCTGTGACCACCCAATGACTCAACTCTTGATGGACCCCAAAGAGCGGTCGAATGGATATAATCAAGTGTTGCCTTTGTATTGTGCAACCCCGCCGAGAACTTACTTCTATGCAATTTCCCAAACACACAATGTTCACAAAAGTCCGGATTCTTGACCTTATATCCCCCAAGAAAACCCGCCTGTTTGAAGAAAGAACCCGCATACCCCTTTCACCCATGTGACCAAGTCTCATGTGCCACAAACCGAGTCTCGCCGAGACCGGTGAACCGCTTGAGGATGCAACAAAGACGAGCGGTGCGTATACGATAGATCCTTGTAATATATACAAGGTTCCCTCTTGATGCCTTTGAGGACTACAATCGAATCTTTGAAGACATTCACTGTTGTCCACCTTCACCCTTGAAATTGAACCCGCTTGTCGTCCAAGATGATCGAGAGATACCAAGTTCTTGGTCATCTCGTGGAACATGTCTTACATCTTTCGGTGTACAAAATTTACCATCCTCTCGTCCTTAACTTTACTTGAGCCAATTCCCACAACTTTGCAAACCTTGTTGGCCATATAGATTTGACCACCATCTATGTGCTCATAAGTAGAAAACCACTCCCCGTTTGGACAAATATGGTAGGATGCTCCGAGAATCAAGTATCCACACATCATTATGGTGTGTAGAGTCCCCCGCAACTAGAACCGGATCCTCATCGTTGTTCGGTAGCCAAGGCTACTTGTGCCGAATTGCCTTCCTGCGTCGTTTCTTCTTCCTTGGACAATTGGACTTCCAATGTCCCCGCTCCTTACGAATTACGGACATCGGTAGACTTAGGACTATTGGACCACGACTTCTTTTTCTTCTTCGTCCATATCCTTTTCCACTATTGTCGCTAGCTACTAGCCCACACTCGACCGTCTGTTCCAAAGCGGCCTTGTGTCTAAGCTCCCCGGCATGTAAGGCGGACCTCACATCCTCCAAAGCTACCGTATCCTTTCCAACTATGAAAGAGCGCACAAAGTTTTCATATGATGCCGGTAATGACACCAACGGGATTAGGGCTGCATCTTCATCTTCAATTTTAACATCAATATTCCTTAAATCAAGCAATATTGTGTTCGGTGTCCGGATGTTCCCTCGGTGGACTTCCTTCATGCATCTTCAAACCGAACAACCTCTCGTTTCAACAACAACTTGTTGGTCGGTGACTTGGTCATATACGGCTTTCAAGCTTCTTCCACAACTTGGCTGCGGTGTCTTCCTCGGCAACCTCGGTGATAACATCATCGGATAAGCACAACATGATGGTTGAATGTGCTTTCTCTTCCCGACGGCATAATCTGCCGCACTTGTATTTGGTTTGTCGGATAAAGGATTCCACAAACCCCGCTCTTTCAACAAAGTGCACGCATCTTGATTTGCCACGGACCAAAACTCGTTCCTTCCTCGTAAATTTATCGATTTTTACGTTTACTTGACATCTTTTCTTGCTAAAGATCACAACTTTATCGTAGATCCTAGCACCTTGTTTGAAGGTCTTGGTGAAGATGAAGTTGATCGTACGGATTGTTGAATGTTATTCTATGTTTTTGATGCAATGTAGTGTCTCTATGATTGTTGAGTATGAATAGTAGTATACTAACAACCATAGGGAGACCATGAAATCTCCCAAATGAATACGTTTATGTCATAATAATCATTGTTCAATGGGGTTTTATGATGAATAGAGAGTGATGCATGATGCATCCAACTTATACTCTCTTAAATGTGGTCATTTCGAGTCATTTCGAAAAGAAGAAAAAAAAAACAAAATGAATAATGCGTATAAAAGATACTCCCATGGAAATAAAATTTTGATTACTGCACAAAATATCATCCATCAATCTCCAAATTGTCAAATCAGTATATGATCAAGAGAATGCACCCCTTTCCCTTTCCTTTCCCTTTCCCTTTCCCTTTCCCCTCTCCACTGCTCAATGTGCAGTGCATCTAGTCTTTGTAGTTATGTATAAGATCATCATAAAGTATTAAGCCTATTATACCCCCCCCAGAAAATGAAAATGAAAAATCATTTAATTAATAAAGAAAAACTGTACGATTCATTTGAGTCATGGCATCACCAAAAAGAAGCAGAGTCATCTACCATATCATATGTTTGCTACTACCACCATTTGATCCGATCAACCTGAAAAAGAAAACACACAAACTAAATCAAATACAGCTTTAGAAACGGCCACACACGAAAATAACCCCCCCATCTTTTTCTCCATAAATTCAGCCTGTAGAAGAGACTAGTGAAAAAAACAACTATTACCTTATTGCATGCCGGCTTTCTAGGTAGTAGGCAGAGTAGTAACAATGTATGAGCAATAATGTCCCCACCTTACTTGGAGGTATAGAGTTTTGTACAATCAAAGGTAGGTCAATTTTTTTCCTCAATCCTCTAAGGTTGATGGATTCCATAATAAGATCCATTTTTTCTGCTCTGGGGCCAACAATTCCTTGCACCCTGCTACCAGCAATACAGTTTCAATCCTCTAAAATACTAAAGGGAGTTTCTATCGGCACCACGAATGTGCTTCAGACACCACATTCTTTGATTCCTTTTGAATGGCACCACAAAATTACTCTTAGAACCTCTCGTGTCAAAAAAAAAATTTAAAACAAAAACTCTAGTAGAAACGTCACCAAAGCTAGCATTTTCCCTACGAAAAAATAATCACATAAACATGTGGTGCCATGTAGTAATTTCATGGTGTTGTATATCGATTGTGGTACTCGAAGATTTTTTGTGGTGCCAATAGAATCCCATGTCACCCCAATAAGGAGTTCTATATCCAAGATTATTGCTTAAAAACGTTTCAACAAATCAGTCTCTTTCCTTTAGTGTGTAAAATGAACTCACTTTTTTGGTACTGCCATTACTCAAAGATTCCATTGATGCAGCAAGTTCCTCTTGTTTTGATGCAGTTGCCATCAGTGCCTAATTTGAATATTTTTTAAAAACCTTAGTCAGGTACAAGCTATAAGAAGGCAAAAATAGTAACTCCAAGGAATTAATTCGTACCTTTTTTGTCTTTTGCAAGTCAAACTCTATGGATTTTATGCGGCTCATTGACTCGAGTAACATATCGTCTTTGTCTGTTGGAATTTTGGTAGGTTTCTTTGACAGTTCAGTTACTGCTGCTTCTAAGTGCTGCAACCTCTGCCAGCATGGATTGAGTTCTTTATTTTCTACCTCAGAAGAGTTTCGAGATCTCGAATCTTCGATTATTACTACTCTGTGTTGGCTTTCCAGTGAGTTTTTGGCGGCATTCTTCTTGATTAATGTACTTAACCCAGGATGGATAATGATGAGCCAAGAAAAACATTTGATCAAGAGTGATATAAGTATACTTAATATTGATTTAACCGGCTGCTGTCCTTCGGTCACCCTCCTCGTAGAATGGACTGCAAATGTCAAAGAAACAAAGGACATCGACTTCGTAATCGATCTACTCAATTCATTTTGCAGTTTTCTAGCTGAAAATAACTACAATGTGCTTACTGTCGACACAGTTTGTCATGGAAGTACCTCATGATTCAAGAGGAGCAAAAAAGAGTTCACCATCTGTACATTAACCCTATACGAGCTTAAGATTATGTAGTTCCATAGGGCATTGTGTTTCATTTTTCCAATGAAAGAGAACATAATTCAAAGTATTTTATGAAAAAGAACAAACAAAATGCTGATGTATTTTCAAATTTTGAATATCTCAACACCGAAACCACAGAGAAAGAAGTAACAAAGAGGATTCTCTTTCTTAAACTTGATTACGCATACTTACTTGAAAGCCTTTGGTTTTCAATGGTTGCTCCGTATCCGCCTGGTCGGTCCATGCAGTTAATAGAAGCAAGTCTATTTCTCCTTTCCTATTATCCACAATGAAAAAAGAAACCAAAAAAAAAAAAAAAAAACAAAAAACAAAAAAAAAAAAAAAACAGAGACACTCAATTAAGTCATTTGCAATGTCACGAAAAGAAACCACAATAAGATGTATAGGGCAAAAGGCTCTACTTAAAAGGAATCTGGCAGTGCTACTGCATGTCAATAGATGTGATGCAGTACACAAAAGTACAGTTTAACACTAGCTCCCAAATAGTGTTCTAACAATCTTACCTTATCATGGGAGGACACTGAAAGCGTGTTTCCAGATAAATACAACGGAAAACTTGACTCTGACTCCGCAGAAGCTTTTTCTTGCATAAGGACCTGGATAAAACAGTGAGGTTCTAATAAAGCAATACAACAAGATAGATTGAGACTGTTTTATACGATAAGCATATTTTTCTACCTTGTCTAAAATCGGGTTGAAATCAATATCACCTCCATAAGAAAAACCGGCAATTTTTCTTTTGAAAATCGCATCAGTTAAATGCAAAGCATGTACCAGCTGCCAAACAAGTAGTGCAGTCCATAGTTATGCAACATGTGTACAAGAAATTGGTGAAGTGTGGAAATGCGTAAACAAAATGAAGCGAGCTGTGTGTAACAGCTCTCTTGATTTTGTCTGTAACCATTCAGCAAACCTTCATCGTTTCCGGATCATTCCAAGGTCCCTTGTCAGATCTGAGACACCCGCCTTGGTTTACGCATGAGCAGGTTCCACCAAGAAAATCAGGCAATTGACTATCAAAAGACAACAGATTTCACTTAAGAATTTCCGAGTGTACAACATACTAACTCTTTTTCTAAGCAGAAGATAAAACCAACCTTGCATCTATAACTTCCAACAATTTACTCTGGAACTTGTTGCCTAAAACCTGTATAATCAGTAACAGTAAATCAGTATCAATACTCGGAATCTCCTAACTATATACTTTATCGAGCAATTGAAATCATTACATGTATCTTAGATGTTGTTCTTGGGTCAAGAAAGCTTTTTACGGTGTTCCACAAGAATTTAAAACCAGTTCCAGCATTAACAATAAACATCTGGTGCAATGTCTGCAGATGACAAACCAACATCAGAACAAAGAGTACACAGTTTCTATTATTTTATTTTCATAGTAATTTTACAAAAGTATTTTTCACCTCAGGATAGTTGTCGCCATCTATTTTCTGCATGCGCATTACCAAATCATGAGCAAGCTTGCCAAAGCTCACATAATTCTGCGAATTTAGCAACGACGACAAATTCTTTTGTAAGCAATTAATTTACGGGTACAAAAAGACCATTATAAAAGAGTGTGCAAAAGGCATGAATAGACAAAGGCACACCAGTCCCTGCACATCCAGTACGGTGGTTGTTGAATCTATGTGTCTCTTAGCTGAGATAGAGCATGCCGGGAACTTCTCCATAAAGGCCTTCTCAAATCCTTGGATGTGATATTTGAGGAACCTGTCTATGGTGGTGACACCCATCAGTTTACTAGGCTCAATTTTCCCCAATCTCTCTATATAGATTGGCCGTCCTCCCTTATCTATGCCATGGTAACCATGAGGATAATACTTCTGGACTTCTTCTTGTTCATCATACCTAAAATCCTACATAAAGATCATAAGGTTAGAGCTAGAAAACACAAGAATGAACAAAACCAAGTGTATACGCTCCAACAGAAAAGACTGAAAATGATCAATGCATGCTGAAAAGAGCTGAAGACAGGTCTGATTTAATACCGAATATATATCAGGAAAAAAAAAAGGCAAATCACATGTGGTTAAATTGCACAAGGAAATAATTAAATAAAAAAAGTGTGTTTCATCTGCTGTCAGACTATCCATAGAAGTGTTTAGATTTCAAGTGAAGCAAACTATTAGTTTGATTTGTCAAATGACTGATGATAATTATGAGAAATTTACCTGTATAATGGAGTCTACTTTATTCTCTTTCCTCCAATTGATCATATCCATCCACATTTGAACTGCCTTGTCAAGGTCAAATTTTCTTGCTTTTAAGAATCTGAAACAACATACTTTGTTGAGAAATTTTAAGAGATTAACGAAAAGAAGAATAATTTACAGCATGTTACAGAGTTCTTGCACTGAAAACTCATCAGTGTTTTAAATAATTTCCTACTTCTGCAAATAGCAATAGCTAGGCACTCTAAAGAAATTAAAAGATCGAGGACCTAAAATTGGGCAAACAAGTCTGTCTCAGCTTGATTGGATTTAAACAAGTAAAAACAAGATAGATCAAAAGGACATGGAAGGTATTACACAAGCTAGTAGAGACAATACTAATAGGTATCAACATTCTTTGAGACTCACTTACAACCCACCAAAGATAATGTAACAGTACACTTGATAAATTAATCCAATGGGTAGAAACTGCATACCTCAACAATGTATGGTAATCATCATGACGAGGCGGAAGCAGATCTCTATCGATCAAAGCCTTTTTAAATGCATTTACAGCCTCCTCTTCCTTCTCGTCTCTAAAATCTTCTGTAGATATTGGTGCAAAACGACAATGAGCTATTCGGTTACCATTTCTCCTTAGATTATGAGTGACCTTAGCAGATTTCCTCCTGAAAGACCTTATTCGAGCTTTTTTCTTATCATCCTCAGAGATCTCAAATTCAGATCTTCTTGCTTTATCATCTTCTCGAGCCAAAACAATCTCTTCAACAACAACAAAACAAAATACATCAGGAGAATCAAATTACCCCTTCCTCTATATCAGACACTACTTTCTAGGTCCTATTTATATGTTTCAATAAAAAATATATCCATGATTGACTAATATTGGCTTAATTACCTGGCATTGCTGCGTAACTCCAAAATCCAATCCCTTGCAGTCTCAGAATCACCTGAAATGAACAAAATAAGATCAGGAGGAACACAAGCATAGTTTTACTCAAAATAAGCAAGTAAACAACTAGTCCAATATAATAAAATAAAATGGCAATCATACTCCTTCACAAAAATCATAACAATTCTCATTGGTAATCAATCATCCACAGTCATTCATAATCAGAATTGAACAAGATCATATGCATAAAGCTCTGATCAATAGAAAAGGTTTATGATGGATTTCATAATTAATGAATGATCCCAATCAATCAACTCAAAAAATCTAACTCCACAAGCCAATACCTTTAGAGAAGAGGCAATTTCAAGCCGAATGTGATCGCAAATGCTCTCCGAAATGATTCCAAATCCACCTCTTTATCTTTATGTATATACCAATTATGAACCCACTAATGAACGCATTATATTTAACAATATCACGCCGATGAAACACGTTTTAATTTAAGTTTAGCTTTCCGTTCACAGCACATTTCTCGTGCAATAGCGTTACTTTCTGACGACGTCTTCTCCCCTCCCCCTTTTGTTTCTCTTTCTAGCAATTCATTAATGCGTACTATAATAAACAAAAATGAATCGGATAAACAAAGTCACGCCTTTATCTCACTAAAAACAAGTAAAATAATGGCGCTTGAAAGCTGGAATATTCTTGCTTTATTGCAAAAATATGACGGAGGAGAAAAAAAGAGAACGCGGCAAACGGCCGTTTTCAGAGACCGGTGAGCGGAAGTTCCGTTTACGTTGAATTAACAATGCCGGCGGAAGTTGTTTGATTCTCTGACTTTTTTGGTTTTTACCATTTTGTAATTATGTACTACTACTGAAGTCAGTGACAGATAGATCCGGAGCAGAAGGTTAGTCAAATACTACTTCTCCTTTGATATTTTTTATTTCACTAGCTGTGGTTTTACGGTGGTCCAGGATTATTATGTCATATTAATTCATCAATGAAAATCCTTATAAGAAGGATCCCCATCCGACATTTAACCGTTCGTATTTAGCCCATAATTACCCGACTCTTGAGCTTTATTTGTGAAACCTGGTAAAAATATAAATTAATGGCGTTTATATTTTACACGATGGGCGCTTGTGTTTTTGTTGTTTTTCCTATTAATGCGAATCACCAAATCATACTTGCTTTGGAAACCATAATAAAATTTCCGATTTCATCATTATAGAATAAAAAACAAAAAAGACAGTAGAGAATAAACAAATTATGGAATGTTTTGAATCGAGTAGATATCTTACCATTTATTTATTATTACTTTGTATTTTTTTTTTTCTTGAAGCTCCGATATCCGGGATCAAATAACTCGATTAATCGGGAATTCACTTCGGAACGTGTCCATATCCGACCCATATTCAAAAATAAGGTCTGATCAAGAGTTTTTTCAACATTACGCTTCTAACTATAAATTCATTTAGACTTTTAATATATTTTAAAAAGTGATTAAGTATCATTTATTGTAATGATAAAAAGCCGGAATACATTTGATTGTAATTAATTTTTTGGCATTTTGATTGTGATTAATTAAATATGTAAATTAACCAAAAATTTGTGAATATATAAAAATTAGAGGTGAAGAATGAAAAATAATAGATATTCTATTGATATTTTAAATTAACTTATATTACAAGATAAAATTAAAAAATTAAATGAATTTATATTTTATGACGTAAGAGTATATAGTAATAAAAAATCACACTTACTTGTCTAGATATTTTTAATTACAGCCCTTTGCCTTTTACCATTTTTTCTACCTAATTATTTTTTCCCCCACACATGACCAAAGTTTTATTATCATTAAGGAAAATATTATGTCCACTACAAAAAGTGTTTATTATCATATTAAATGTGATATGATGCAATGATGTTATAGTTGTAATGTAAGACTCCCGTATCTAAAGGATAGCAAATTTATAACAAAAACTAGCCACAGGCCCACAACTAGCCTAAAAATTCGGTCAAATGCCGTACTACAACTCAGCCTAACGTCGGACTACAACCCAACCATCGCTGGACTAACCTACCAACACAAACCGCCAGGGCCGGCCCAACCAAACCCGAGGCTTAAGGCGAATCGGTACGGTGGGCGCTGCATAGCTAAATTTTTTTTTTCTCTTGAACACATACTTACAAAATATATCAACATTGTATTTATAACATCCGTAAATATAAAATTCGAGTTCATTAATAGCCTCGAAACATACCTAGAAGTAAACTAAATCAACTAATTACTTGAACTTGAAAGTTGAAACTTGAAGAAATTTATCGATAAAAGCTGAAAATAGAAGAAATAAATAAATAAATGGGCTTACCAAAATTTTGTTCTTGTTTGATTTAATTTACTTTTATGCAAATACCATGGATGATGGATTGCTTCATTCTGCTTCCTAATAAAGCCTCCTATTCTTTGAATAATTGTTCTTTGTCTCGCTGCCTTTGTCGTAAGGTTTGGGACTTGGGAGTGAGTTGGGGATGGAGTTGGAGTGTTGGTTGGGATTGGTGGAGACAAAGAGACGAGGAAAAGTCAAAAAGTGGGTAGACTTTTATGTTTCTTTTCTTTATTTTTTTTCCCGGCTGAGACATTATAAAAAAAATTGGGCCTGACCAAATTTTTTTTTTTTCGCAAAACAGTGTAATCCAAAAATGGGCCCGACCAATTTTATTTATTTTTTTTTTTTTTTTTTTGCAAAACAGGTGTCCGGCGCCCACCCTTCCAGCGCTTAGGCCGTGCCTCGACCCGCCTTATGGGTGGGCCGATCCTGCAAACCGCGACAAGACAACACCACAATGAACCGAAGTAATAGACAAAGAAAGAGGGTGTTGAACATAAAAGAAAAAAAAAATTCTACAAATGATTAAAGAGCGTTCAGACACATGGATTCTCTAAACTATCTATTACCCGACAAACACCGGAAACAAACTAAACAACTAAAAACAAACTAATACAACGATGATAAAACAAATTAAATAAGAAACAACCGCCACTCAGCTCTGTCACACACCGCCATCTAACGAAAAAAAGCCTACAAGCCTGACGTCTCTTTCCACTAAGCAACGGCAAATCGCAACCAGTACCAAGAGTCACCAGCAACCCGGATCCGGCAACAACCATCAGAGCTGAATAAGACGCCGGAGAAAGGCAACTTTTTTTCCGGCAAGCATGAAACGGTGCCAAACCCGTAGATCAAGCAGATCATTAGAGAAGAAGCACCCACCCACATCAAACGGCGACATATCCTAATTTAAGTTATTCCAGATTTTTACACAATTTAAACTAACTCAATCAATTGTCATAAATTTAAATTACAAAAATCCAAAATATCTGTTGGCATCATTGAGGCATTAGTCGTAAGATGAGAAAATGATAATAAATGGGGAAATTTGATAAATATCCTTATCATGGAGTGATTTTTATTTTTTTTTATTTTTTTTTATTTTTGGCATATTCACTACTCTTATGACATTTTTCTTCTACCCTCCGACTAATTTTACGATGAAACCGGCATATTTACAAACAACAGTGATGATGCGGAAATCGTCGATTATCAAATCCGGGGCTTTTTGTAATATCCCGACCTTTCGTAGAAGGCAGATGTGTCTTTTTGCGAAAAACGGAATATTATATTTATTAATTCTGGATTTAAGATTAAAAGGAAAAAGGAAAGAAAAGGGCTTATTGGGATTTATCGGTAATTAAGGGGATTATTTGAGCCATTAATGCGGAATTTAAGGAAAAATAATTACCATTAACTTTTGGAAGTTATTTTCTACAAGTAACTCCCCATAATGTCTAAGAAGTTAGCAAAAACACAACTTCCTTTGGCAAGTTTGAATTTGGAGAGCAAAAGGAAGGAGAAGTGTGTAAGAGAGAATCCTCCAAAATTCTCATCAAGACCCGGTAGGATTACGGAACGGAAGATAGGAAAAGATTCAGCGGAAGAAGGGCTACGAGATGATACAAGAAGTTCAGAGTCTTGTAAAGGTTTCCAGTTGAAGTCTTAGAAGGTGCTGCAGTCTTTCTTGAAGTTGTGCTTTGGTTTTGCTTTCTAAATGGTAAGAGCTCTTCCTAAAGTTTATTTAAGGTCTTATGATGTTAAGGTTGTGTTTTAGGTATGATTTATGGTTAGAAATCATGTTAGTTGTTGTTGTTGTTGTAGTATAAGATGCTACTGTATGTTTAAAGGGTGATTTTCTGCTGTTGTGATGTGTATTTTGGTGATAAACATGTTTGGAATGGGTTGGGAATCGTAAAAGTGCATAAAAGCGTGTTTATGGAGTGTTATGCGCTCAAAGTGCGCACATTGACTGGCAATGTGCACACATTGCAGAGGCTGATTGTTATTGAAGTTGGACAGGTTCTAGAGTGTGCACACATTCCCTTGGAATGTGCACACACTGGCCGGGCTAAATGTCTTTTGTGCCCAATGTGCACACATTCCCTGGAATGTGCACACATTGCCCATGTTTTTGATAAATAAGTTGTTTTGAGCTATGGTATGAGTCTTAAATGATGTTTTATGATCTAATAACATTAATTAAACATGAACAAGCCTCGATTGAGCTTCTGATACGTTTAGTTCCAGCACCGAATGTACTCTTAAAGGGAGTTGAAGTTCAGGACCGTCAGAAGGGCATGATAGGCTTGTGCTTTGATGAATTAGTATTCATCAATGTCTGTGTACATGCTAGGACTTGTCCGTGTCTAATGGTCTAGGAAAGAGAGTAGTAGATGTGAGGGAGTTTACTTGAAATCACTTAGGTGGCTAGTTAACAATTAATAACAAACGTACTTGAGTAGTTAAAAGATTAAGCATCATGCTATTCTTGGAAAGGCACTGTCTATATCGCAATGTGTGGGCGGTCAGATAAAGTGAATAACTCTGCTGGCCTCTAAATGGCTAAATGGCAGAGGGACTTCGCCGAACGCGTGCACTATCGGAGTCTACTAGAATTGACTTCCGTGGTTATTAGTGTGATCCATCAATATGTTGCACCCAGATACTTCGTGGTGAGTAGCACCATGCGTAGTGCCCTTGAATACAGATGTAACAAAGATAAGCTAAGCTAGAAATAGTTAGTCACGACATGTTGATGAGCATGAAATGAACCCTAAAATTGAGTTGGTCTCACAAAGACAACTTAACAATAATAATAACTAATGAACCTTTCGTTGTAAGACTTAATTATACCTTTAGCTTCTCACTCATGCAAAGTACTTTGTACTTACCTCCTTTGCATGTTTGTTTTGTATGTATTGTGGGGTTAGAAGACGGACAGGTTGAACAAGTGTTGGACGACGACTTTGAGGATGACGTTTGAGATTATATCTTGCTAGATGTTTTCTTTTCTTTGCTATCTATGATGCACTAAACTATGTTGTACTTTTAAATTTCAAGATAAGTGTTGTACTTTCTTTAAGACCTTTGTAAGGTTAGTTGTTGTACTTTTGCATTGGACATCGTATGTTGTAAGTTACTTCGTTGTTGTAAGTTACCTTTCTACCATTAGTATGTGTGGAGTTTCTATTCTTAGTAGCTTTTATGAGGTTTTGCCGAGTTTTTTGCTTGTGAATTTTTAATAAAAACTTAATAATAGCTTTAAGAGGTTTACTAAACTTCATACGACGTAGTTTTCGGTAAACACTTGCACACGCGGCTCATTACATCGTTTTCCTTGTTTCTCTGTTTTGTTTTGTTTTTTTTCTTCTATAATTATAAATACGGGTTACAAAATTTATTTAATATTATATTGATCGAGATCCGAGGAAATTGAAATTAATGTTTTTGTTGGTACTCCATTTAATTTTTGAGAGCTATTGTAATTTTTTGGGTTGTAATATTGTAATGTATTTTATCGAATTGATGTTAAATTAACTAGTGGATAATTAGGTTGATTATCTTGGGATATCCGGGAGCGGGAGTAGGGTATTACAACGTACAGATTTTATTGAATTTATTTAATATTATATGTGTCTTTCGTTTCCGGATAAGGACTCGGTATCGACAACTTTTCTTCCTAACGACAACCTGCACAAGGCTCCAAGAACAACAAAAACGATAATAAGAGGGGGTGATTTGTGGTGATTTAGACTACACTTGAGGTGATACTTCTCAAGCTGTCTACGTATCCAATATGTCCATTGAAATCAAGTATTCGTAGTTCCTTAGGGATTGCTTATATAGAGGAGTGTTATCCCCTAAGCTGTCATGGGTCTTGTCCTTGTTGGGCTTGGATTTCGTGTTCCCTAAGGAATAGATAATTATGGATTGATCATTTGATTTTAGGAGATAATTATGGACATATGTGAATGTCAGAATCAGAGTTTTTATGATCTGATATTCTTTCCTTGTTTATCTGTTGTTAATGCGCACATGGGATATTGGGCCCGAGATAGGCTCGGGCCAAGCTTGTAAGAGCTCTTCCATACCTAGGCCGACTTGCCGAGGTCGGGAAGTAGCCGAGCAGAGCTCGGTTCGGATCCTTGGGATTTTGGCCCATATGATGTTGGCTCTCTCTATCTATATTTATTATTGTGCTGATGTAGAGGCGACACGTGGCGAGATGCTGATCCGACCTCGTCAAACACGATCGGTATATTTTGGTCGGTACTTACATATGTTTATGTTGAAACTGATATAAATATGCCGGGACAGCAATGAAAGATCCATTAACTTTTCTCAAAATAATTCTTTTTAAGGTTCTCATATAAATAAAATACATGTAACTTTTTTTAGTGATTGATCCCCGTTGTTTCTATGTGGCTCCAATCGTGAGGACCGTTTTTTTTGGTTTTATGGTTAAAAAAACAATTTAAACCTAAAAATGCAATGTGGATATGTCATTATTTTACCGTGATAATGAAACATTAGATTTGAGGCTAGTTTCACTGTAGAAAACAATGGATTTAGGGTTATAAACAGTAAATTTGTCCTTATCATCCATTTTATATTTCCACCGTCCTGATTTCTATTTTTTCCTTTTTTTTTTTGTGTTTTTAAACCGCTGCCCATCTTTTTTTATTTTAAACACATTTCATGTACAAACGGAAGGTTTTCACCCCATGTATATACTAGTACATGATCAGCGCTATTTAAGCCTTGCAAATGCACTGCTGCCTATTGGAGTGGTGTGTACAAAGAGAGAAATTTGTGTAAATTACGTATCTAGTTAATCTATGTGTACCACAATAATACACAAGTTAATCTTTAAAATAAAATTAAAAAAAAATTGCGCTTCTAACTCAATCGAAACACAAGACGTAGCTGACTATAAACTTTAGTGGGCTAAGCCCATCCGAGATTTATATTTTTATGTTAAAAAACGTATGTAATTTAGTCCAATCTATTAAGTCGTTTTAATTTAATACACCCGGTCATTTAAATTTAGCCCATTAGCTTACCTAAATTTCAATTTTTGACTCCGTCCTCGCATATGTGGCAATAACATAACCAGCCACTAAATATCATAACACAATGTAGTTTGATACAATAAAATTATACCTCCTCCGTTTTTTTTTTTCAACTGTCACTTTTTCGAATTTACTTTGTTTTTATTTATATGTCATTTTACAATTTCAATACGGCATTTATTATTTTTTTCACCTTTACCACTCAATTTAATTATAATATATAAACAAATTGTTTACGTTTATATCTATAATAAAAAAATAACATTTCCCAATGATAAAAATCTCAAAAATCAATTTGCAACACTATTATCCATGATATACACATTTTCAATGTACTACTGCAATTAACAAGAAATAATCAACATTTATTGGGTGCATACATTCAAAAAAATCAATTGTCAGCTTAATCATTTTATACTCTATAATAGACATATTAATTACTTTATTAATTCGTGAGAGTTAAAAATCGGAGGGAGTACAAAATATTAAAAAAACACATGTTTCCTAAAGCACAATATGCCCACTACAGCAGGGGCGGACCCTTTTTTTACTTATAAAATTAATTTTTATATATAAGCACGAGCAGCGGGGGCCCTTCGCATTTGTTGAAACTTAGGCACACAGTCCGACCGGGCGGCTTTTAGTTGAAGTTGTCTTTTTTTTTTGAAAAACATACTTATCGCGTTTTTAACATCCGTAAGTACAAAATTCAAGTTATTTGTTAGATATTTTATTCACAAAGTCTGTTTTTATTTATGTTTTGAATGTGTTGTTGCACACTGAGTGCGACAGGTGTCGCCGAAAAGAAACGGGGTTCGACCTGATTTCGTAGAAGGAATTTTTCATTGGGACACATCATTTCGGTTGTGCATGGTCATTGGGACACATCCTTTGAAGACGAACTGGTTTGTTCTTTCGTGAATAGGGACAATATCTTTTCGTTGTCTATATATAGAGAGACATCAGCATTCGGTGTGAAAGATAATGAAGTTTTTTTAGAAGCATCATCAGTACAAACATATTGTGTCTCTAAAGTAGTACTCCATTGAATACTGAGAGAGATCTTAAAACATCTCTTTAAAGAAACGTTTTATACGTGCCTTGGATATCATTCAATTCTGTTTGTTTTATCACATTTAATTAACATTATTGATAGTCTCAAAACATGCCTACAAAGTAGTCTTTTCTAGCATATTTAGAAACAAAAACCAAATTAATACGTATACATAAAACATACTTACATATTACTATTTCAAGATCGCTCTTGCAACACATTTAGAGACGAAATCACTAATCAAAGTAGAATTGTCAATTTCATTAACCATATTCTTCTCAATTGAGAATTTGAGAATATAATTTATCATTTATAAATGAGAAATTGAAAGAAGGAAAGGAAAACAAAAAAAAATAAAAAAAATCAACAGCTCAAGCGGCAGGGGAGCTGGGGAAACGAAGGTAGGACTGAAGGGGAGGGCCGAAACTTAGGAGTGAAAAATGAGCTCTATCTATTTTTGTTTGTTTTATTTATTTTTGTGTGTCCTTTTTTTTTTCTTCTATAATATAGATATATATAATAAATTAATAATATAGATAAAGTCATAAAACAAAAAAAAACTTGTTTGTATATATCTATTTTTTTTGGGTCAAGTAAATTTTTTTATTGGGGCTTTAATCAATTAGAGTAAAAAAAATTTAGGCATTTATCAAAAAAGAAAATTAACATATTATATTAGGTTGAATTGAATTAAATCTACACGATTTTTTTTTTCTTTTAGCGAAACATATACCGTTGAGCCCTCCGACACAATTGGGCTTAAGACCCGGGTCTCGCCGGCCTTAGCATAGGGCCGGCCCTGAGCACGAGAAAGTCAAATGGAACTCAAGAAAATTCAAAGTCTAAATTACCATACTACTATCTCACAATATATTACAAATATCAAAATCAACAAATTATTAAATAAGTAGCGGGGACATATCAATAGAAGAAACAAAACAGAGTAACGGTTTCAAAACAACGCAACCGTAACAAACAACATCAAAAGATAGCAAGCAAACAATACAATCATGAAATTCTTTGGAACGGGACTCCTCTCGAGGGCTTTCAACCTTGCCGTGGCCTAAAACAAAGAGACCCTTTAGCCCCATATCTTTTTGTTATCGTTATGCAAGTTCTGAGCTGCCTTATACATCAATCGATTAATGACGGGAAGTGGAAGCCGATCTCCGTTTCCCGTGGGGGGACCAAAAATATCTCACCTCTTTTTTTGCAGATGATCTCCTCATTTTTTCGGAGGCAACTGTCGAGCAGGCTACCATAATTGATCGGGTCCTCACGCATTTCTACAGTATTTCGGGTCAAAAAATTAGCGTTGCCAAATCTAATTTTTTTGCGACGTCCCCGAACACTAATATTCACACTATATCTCTCATTGAGGAAGCTCTTGGCATGTCTCACACAACCCACCTTGAGAAATAACTTGGCGTCCCACTACATCACAACCGGACAAAAAAAAGAGGATTTTCAAGGCATTATTGACAAAGTACGAAAGAAATTGCAACCCTGGAAAGCCAACACCTTGTCTAAAGCCGGGCGTGCTATCCTTTCACAAACGGTCCTTGCAACGACGCCTACTATCACATGCAAACCATCAAGCTTCCAGCCTCTATAACGAATGAGCTTGACAAAATAATCCGAGATTTCTTTTGGGGTCACGAACCCACATTGAGAAATATCTTGGCGTCCCACTACATCACAACCGGGCAAAAAAAGAGGATTTTCAATGAATTATTGACAAAGTACGAAAGAAATTGCAACCCTGGAAAGCCAACACCTTGTCTAAAGCCGGGCGTGCTATCCTTTCACAAACGGTCCTTGCAACGACGCCCTACTATCACATGCAGACCATCAAGCTTCCAGCCTCTATAATGAATGAGCTTGACAAAATAATCCGAGATTTCTTTTGGGGTTTCGAAGCGGATAGGCGCGGTCTACACTTAGTAGCTTGGAAGCACATTTGTCAACCAAAAATAAATGGAGGCCTCGGTATTCGCAGTGCCCGTGACATGAAAACGGCTTTTTTGGCAAAATTATCATGGCAATTGTTTATGGAACCTGAAAAATTATGGGTACAACTCCTAAGATACAAATATGGCTCTCCTCTTGATGAACCCAAGGCACATTGCTCTTTCATTTGGCGGCATATTTGCTATGCAACAAACTTTATACGTGATGCTTTCGGCACTGACGAAACAGGCAATACTGTTTGGAAACTGACGCCCTCCGGAAAATTCTCGATTAGCTTTGCATATCATGAACTTCACCCGTTCCAAGAGCAATCCGAAGGACATACTTGGCATTTAATTTGGTCAATAAAGGGATCACTTAGGGGTAATATGCTACTCTGGCAGATTCACCGAGACGCTCTACCCACTGCAGGCCTCCTACCTGCGAGACACATCAGTTATAGAGGAGCATGCTATTCCTGTGGCATGAATCCAGAATCCACCTTACACGTAATGAGGGATTGCCCCCGGACTTACAACACGTGGAAGCGATTGTTCATCGGCAACACCGGGCTCTTTTCTTGTCCACTCACGATACACCGTCCCGGTTGGAGAACCGCCTAAAAGTCAACATGTACAAGCACGACACCATTATTTTCTACGGAGATTCTTATTTCGTGAGATAGTGTTGAGCCTCTATTTCGTGAGATAGTGTTGAGCATGCGAACTTAGACTAGCACCTTGATTGTCTTTCTATTTGGCATAGTCGATGTAAATTTGGCGTAATAAGTAGAGAATTCCATCACATAGACCTCCCACGGCCTCCGATGACAATTTTCACCTCCCTCGAAAAGGATCAAACTTAAAATCCGGTCAATTCGAAGGAATATTTCGTCGAGCATGCGAACTTATCTTGTTTTTTAAATGGCTTTTTAATATCCCAATGACCGATATTACTAGCATGGAATTTTTTTTTTTTTGAGTCCTTGATTGTCTTTCTCATTTGGCATAGTCTCTATGTAAATTTGTGTAGTTTATTTTTCTTTCGGGGAAAGAAATCCGGAAAACGTACGTTTAGTAGAGTTTTTTCGATTCTTCGGTACTTTCGGGGAAAATCTATTTTAATAAAATATCCGGTTTTCAACCAAAAAACAATACAATCATGAAAAACAAAATTCTTCGTGCAGTTTTAAATGCAACACCATTAATAATAGTTTAAACTTTAATTGTCCAACATATCATTTTGTTCCTTGGCCATGATGGGTCAGCTGAGGTGGTTTTTTCATCAATACCATTACAATGATTAATTCATATATTATTACAATAAAAAAGATATTAAAAAAATATATATGTCAAGCGCAAGAATCAAAATCGAATAATATGAGCATATAATCACTATTTATCTACTAGAGTAGCTTACACTAATTTTAATACATGTAATTTTTGACCCTTTATTTTATGGGTCCTGGACGGTCGTCCATCTCGCCCGACCCGAGGGCCGGCCCTATGATCACAAGCATAGAGATGTCTGAGTTTTGTTCCCCAATGTCCTTAACCTTCTTCTGTGGATTTTGAAGAATAGTGGACTTTGATGGTGGGGTTGTAAGTCTTCACCACCAGATGGTGCTTTAGGCTCTGTTTTACAGATGATAGATTGGGGTGATTTAGGCAGTATTTGAGGACTAATTTTACAATACAACCGTTTATATGAATGTTGTATCAAGTGTCATACATTACAACATTTATTTCTAATATCTCACATACGATAAAAATGTATTATGTGAAAAAAGATAAAAATCAAAAGCTTTAATGTATGTCATTTGTTACAACCTTCAACCGTAACCGTTAACATACTAAAATCTCTTATATTTAAAAATACCATGTATTTGATATTTAAAAATAAGTATGTATTTGAGTCGTTAAAGATCTCTTAATCTTAATTTTTGGCAGTAGTAACACAAGAGTAATAAAAATTAACGAAGTAGATATATGAAGTTCATAATCGATTTCACGGAGTGAAGTTTCTATAACAACTCAACGTATTTTATTTTACAATTTGATTTCACTTATGGAAAGACAAATCATCAAGTGGACGTGCCGGAGTGGTTATCGGGCATGACTAGAAATCATGTGGGCTTTGCCCGCGCAGGTTCGAATCCTGCCGTCCACGTTTTTTTCCTCCTTTTTTTTCTTCTTCTTCAGAATTTGCCATAGTGTTATTCATTGTCTGTTTTTTCTTCCTTTCTGGTGGATCTATGTTCTTACATGAGTCTCTATTCTTAGGGTTTTTTTTTTTTTTGAGGGTATATTCTGAGGTTTGATAAAGCCTTATCCATGTGTGTATCCCAATGATTTGAATGGGGATGACTACAAGCACTATATTACAGAATAACCCTTTACATGGCAGCCTAAAAAATTCTTTAATTCATAAGTTTATTGAAAAATGTCCCCTCTAAGCCACTTGTGTCCGTTAATAACATGGACTCCTGGGAGAAAAGAACAATAACTAACTGACAATAATGTCAAAAACATGGACTAAGAAATCTACTTCTATCTTTTATTGGAACAACTTAACCAATACTAACAACTTGGAACAAGAAGCTCAACCTCGAATCCACCGTTGAATTTCGGCCTCTAATGCGATTTTCTTACAGTATAATAACAGACAATGCTGCACTCAAATCCTCTCTCTCTCATTTGTTTACTTGAAAAAATAATTTGAAAAGATAAAGCTCTTTTCAGAAAATGGGAGTTTCATCGAAAGAGAAAGGGTTGCTCAAATTAGTGCATCCAGGTAGACATGTAGAGATTCATAGGAAACCTGTTATGGCTGCAGAAATCATCAACAAGTACCCTAGACACTGCATTGCAAGGCCTGATGTCTTCAAGTATCCTGGATCGTTGTACGTCCTGAAACATTGTTGATACCTGGGGAAGTATTCTACATCGTACCGTATCACACTATGCATAACCTGTTAAAGGCTAAAGGGCCCTTAGTTCAAGCTTCTTCAAGAGAGAAAAGTCTCCAAATTATCATTATGGTCATAGTCCTACTCGAAGAAATGCACCTGGAAAAAGGCGGTGTAGACACCAGCGGAATGAACAATGTTCATGTATGCTTCTTCTGCTTAGGACATGTGGCAAGAACCAAGATTCTGATGATGATTGGAGTGACACGTCTTATGCTGCACAGACACGAATTGTTAGTAAAGCTACAGAACTCCATATTGGTTCCTCTGAAAGCTTGGCGTTTACACAGGATTCTTCGTTAAATGCATGTAGATCTTCACCAGATGAAAGCCTCGAGCATTGCAGCAGTGGCTTCAGTACAACATTACCAGAAAGTAATACCGTGCTAAAATCTTGTTTTAGGAAGCAAGACAGCATAAGGAAATTGCTCAATCTGAAAGTGACTTTTGGATCATCGATTTTTCTTCCAACTTGTTCACTTGAAATTACAAGTTCCATTTGAATTAAACAGTGAAGCAAAAATATTAACATGTTAGATTTCAAAGCCTCTATTGTGTAAAGTCTTCTTCTTTCAACTTTTCTAACATGTCCTTTTCCTGTCATTCAAGGACAGTGTATTTTACAAATCCCAGAAAATCTCCAAAAGTATAAATGACCGGTTCCCTAAGTTTTCAGATTCAAGAATAGGTATCTGCTTAAAATCAGTGGTGTGTAAGGATGACAGTTAATAATGATCAACAGTTAATACATTACATTGGTCATAAGTGTACAAACACAACCAATTTCAAGTATGCACATCTTGTGAGTTGTTTATGACTTACAAACAAAGAGGAACAGTCTTTATGTGACCATATAATTGGTTTTGACTTGAAATTGAAACCTTAATAAACACAAACACTTTGAGAGTGAGACCAAGTCATTGTATCAAACAAATGTTAATGACCAGAATATAAAACATAGACAGTTATTTCTTCAGTTGGCTGAATGGAAGAACATTGACTGGAGTTGCATGCAGTACGGTCGGAAACGAAACCCAAACTAAAAAACAAAGAGCTAAAAAAGCTGCCCCCTCGATGAAGCAGTTGAAAGAGAAAGAATAAACGGTGTTTACATCAAACAACCGAAGTGCAAACTAGCCACTCATGGCTCTGAGAAAATTTACAACGAAATTCTGTTTTTCGAACTAAAATGGAACTCACCAAACAGTTACAGGATTTGTACAATAGAATAACAGGAGGTAAAACATACAACACTATTAAGTAGAAGCAGCAGCAGAGCACACTTCAAAAGGAAACAAAAAATAAAAATAAAAATTGAAACTTTGATTATTAAGTTGCCTAAAATGAAAGGCAGTCAGTTCTCTCTGTGAATTTCGAATCGATTCTTGGTGAATGCTTAGATGGGGAACTGGATCCATAGGAAGAACTGTTTCCAAAAAGGTTCAGCTTCCCGATTTTCTTTGAAAAGGACCTCATGAAGTTACGAGAATTAGATCTTTCAAAAGTTTTCTTGATACAATCATGTCCCTTCTCCAAATCAGTTAATCTCATCCGTAGCCGTGTGAGTTCAAGTTTTAGTTCCTTGTTCTCTCTTCTTAAAGATGCATAGTTGTCCCGTGGAGACATTGCAGCACTCAGAGCGCCGCTGTTAAACTTCCACGAATGATGCATTGGCTTTTGATCATTGTCGGGATAAGAGCAAAACAATGCATTACGGAGTCTCAACTGTTCGATGTAAAGCACGTGGACAATTGATTGAAGGGGAAGCCTTTCATTTTGAGCAGCATGTGCACCAGCTTCCGGTGAAAGCTTTTGAAAATCAATCAGTTTGCAGAGCTTCTTTCTGTCTGGATCCGGTAAGCCTTGATGAGCCTAATGCCACCAGAAGATGTCAGATAACTATTGACAAAATTAGCCCATTTAATATAATGACAAGGACTGGTACACTTCCGGTAAGATTTAAGATCATAAAAGGCATACACTTGGTTTAAAAAAGACTTCTAATCATATTCAGCAAATTAAAAGAGAAACAGATACAATGTGATTAGAGTTCTGGGCCAGGTAAAGAAGGTTGCATCCAATAGAGACAATAATATACAAAGTAAATCACTATTCTTCATTCTTCATCCTAAATAAAAAAACACCAGTGTCAGTAATTATCTTCATTCTTCATCCTATATTTTATGCATCAGTAGAACAAATCATGAAGAAATTTGGGATGAATAAATAGATAAGTGGAGTACGTACTTTGAGGTATACATCAATTGCTCTGTACAATCCATCATGATCAATGCGTGCATGTTCTGGTAGAGATTCTGCAACAGATATGAATTTGTTGAGTTTGAGATTTGCATCAGGTGCGATTTCTGCAAGATAACTGTCCACTAATTTTGAGACCTTGGATAAAGCAGTCTGGGATGGTGGTGGGCTACCGCAATCGAAAACCGAGGCAGCTTCCAGATCTTCATTGGCATCTTCATCGTCGTCGTCATCATCATCGCTATTATTGTGCTGAGAAAAGTTAACCAGGATTCTCTGTATTGTATCAACGTCAAACAAAGTATCATCAGAATGATTGAAGGAGGGGATCAAAAGATCCTCCAGAGAAGCCATATCTAAGAGGGATCCAATCCGTCTCTCAAGATTAAGCCTGCAAGCAATGGTGCAGTCAAGCGTTACAGCACTTCGCAACAATCCGAAAAGGAAGCTTATAGGAACAGCAAATTTCTCAACAGGAAGAAGGCTAACAACTGTTTCAACTATAGTTCTTTCATGGATATTTGAACTGTAAAGCATGTCAACGGTTGCCTGGTTAGATGGATTCCATAAGCTGCATTTATCAGCCAGCTCTTTATGAGCATAATGTACAAGTGATGCTCCTATACTCTCAGGTCTGACCCCTCGACATTTTATTGCAGCAATAACTCTTTCGTACAGATCGATTCGAAGATTTGACAAATCTTCTATCCACCAATCTCCTTCGCATTTTGTTTGTCGACTCATCTGGAGTCTACCGGAGCTACTGTACTCCAAGCGTGAGAAACTTGAAGCTATTTGCTCAGCACAAGCTTTTGAGGCTATTGCATCAATGCACCGGCTTACAATCCTTAGCTCATCAGCTAGAGGAAGCAAGTTTTCACATTTTTGCAGGACTTCAACGCACATTTCAAGGTTCTTGATTACAACAGTTTCAAGGTATTCTTCAGCTCGTGAACCAAGATTACCCTTTGAGAACTCCTCTGTCATTTCAAGGTAATCGGAGATGCAACATAGTTGAGCAACATTAGTAGCAGTGATCTCAAAGTTGACGCCATAGCAAAACTTGGCAGCCATCTCAAATGATTCAGTACCTCCGGGTAGGCAGAGCAGTTCAATCCGTGATATATCAGAATTCTTGTTTTCAGATAACAACTTCCAGATCCGGCCACTTCGGGAGACCAGAGGAAACTGCAACAACAACAACAACAACAAAAAGATGAACAATGTTCAAGGACTTTATGTAAATCCTGAGCTTTGGACTGGCTAAAATGCATAGAATAACTAGCTTAAAGCTAAGCAGCAGAAGATCTTGAAATGGATACTAAAATAGCTGGCAAAACAGGTTGAATTTAAAAGAAACATCCACGCTATTAGGTTTATATAATTAACAAGATAGGACGAGGATCCTTGCCTTATGTAATGAAAATGAACTGCCAGCAACTTCAATTTTTATGTCACTGGGAAAGTCACGAAATGCCCTGAAAGCAATGAACAGAAGGAACTGTAAGGAAAATACACTTGTTAACAAAGCCATAGAAATACGGGAAAACTATATCCCCACGTTACAAGTATATGGCTATCTTCTCGAATCTTCAAGCTATTTTGCTGTAAATGGCAACTTGCATGTTCCATAATATACTACGCAACAGTCTACTCTCAGGTTATTGAGCAGAATTCAGCTACTATATAACAAAAATGTATCAAAGAAAAACAATTAACAGATGATTATTTTATCTAGCTACCAATTAAAAGCCTCAAAAAAAGTAAATAAATTTCAGTACTTCAGCATCTTCAAGAAATCTTAATTTAAAGGGTAACGGCAGTCGGCATATACCAATACCACCCAATGTATTCTACCAAATTAAGGTGGTTGATCAAAAAGTGATAATTCAAAATCGAATACATTCAAGGTGGTTGATTTAATACAATAATGACTCAGAGTGGTGCTACAAAACTGGTATGATGTATCATTTATAAAATAAACCAGAGATTTAGTTTGGATTAAGGACCAAATGCAATACAAGAAAAGCTAGGCACATTAACAACAAGAGCCAGAGAAACGCAGACAAACCATTCGTTGCATTGTTGCTGCAGAAGCTTAGCCAATGGCAGCTGTTGTCGGTGTTTTTCCATTGCAAGAGTACAGAGAATGCGTGAAAAAACAAAAAAAAAAAACAAAAACAAAAAACTTTAGCACAAGAACGACTGTAAGGAAGCAGTGTAAAAGAAGCCACATAGAGAGAGATAGTTAAAACAAACAAAACCCGGGGGCAGTGATAATTGATGTCAGTGGAATTCGTTGGGAATATTTGACAAACAGTTTGCATTCATAAAACATAGATTGCAATCCTGCAAAGTGATGGGCCATTGTGGTGGGTCGTTTTTGGTCGGAAAAAAATGATATTTACCTTTAATATACAATCTAAAAAAATGAAAGTAAAATTGACGGTCGACCGAAAGAAAAAGGTCGCACTTTTGCTTCGTATCTTGAGGCATTTGGAAAAGGTTGCAGAAAGGAAGGGGGAAAAAAATGCTTGTTTTGATTTTCATCTACTTTACAGGAAAGTCAAGCTTCATGGGAACACCCACGATGCAGTAAAAGAAGAAGAAAGAAAAAGAAAAAAATCTAAAGGCGGGAAGATTTCCTTTATTATTAACGCCCTGCATGTTGGTTTTTTTTTTTTTTTTTTTTTTTTTTTTTTTTGGTTTTGAAAACGGCCTTGTTGGTTAAAAATCTATGTAGCAATTAAGATTAGGAAAGTATTTCTACACACAATTTATCCAGACGAGATGCACCTACAAATAATCCAAATCACACGATATTTATAATGAATAAACAAACTATGAAAAAAAAAAAAAAAATCAACATCAACCCTTAGATTAAGTTTAAGTGATTTTTTATGGATAAAATATATGTCTAAATCATTTTTCTTAAGACTAATGAATGTCTAACCCGAGACATGCCTCAGTGGCAGTGGCAAAGAGCAAACGTGATGTATTGGCAATCTTGTTTTTAAGATACATAGAACTATATTCAAAATATATATGTAGCAATTAAGAGTAATGAAAGTCGGGACATACACCCGTAGTAAATGTATTATAATGAGAATCTTATCTTTAAGTTGGGTTCGGCGTAGGAATTCTGTATAAAATTTCTATTTAAGAGGAAAAAAGAGAGTAAAGAGACAAAAATATCATGATCCTTCGATAAATGTTGTGACATGCCATTCATTTTTCGTTTTGTTGCTGATGTTGTCTACTAATTATTTACAATTATCATATTTCTCATCAATTTTCCGTCAGAAAAATCACGTTTGAACATGTTATTAACAATTTCACAAATAAATATTTAATACTATACTCCACTTTGTGACAAATATTCGGAAAACTTAGCTGGTTTACAACACGATCTTCCACTTTTTTTTTTTTTTTTTTTTTTTTTTTTTGATAATGAAACTGAGTCAGTTACTAAAAACACATATTAAGGATATGAGTTAATACTTTGATTTGAATGTCAAAATGAGTAAAAAAAAAACTTAGTCTATAATTAATATAATGTTGTATTTATTCTTTCAACCCTTAATAAATAATAGTAGATATAGAAAAAACATAATAAATACTGTATTGAAAATACAACTGCTTCAGTTATTTTAAAACAAATTTTTTTTGGACAAATATCTGGGTTGTGTCGAAATGAAGGGAGTAATACCTATCATTAAATTAAAAGAAAAATGGATTAACGATGTTGACAATTGCATTGAGGTTGTTGTAGCAATGGTGGAGCCACTACAGAATGCGTTGTCCGCCATGCACTAAGCGTAGATAGATAGATGCACTACATATATATATGCTTCAATTTTGGATGGATAAACCACTTTGATTCAAGTGGGCTTTCCCACACCTTATAAAAGATATACTTACTTTACTTTCAAAATTAAAAGACATTTTCATTTTACCTTCTTAAGAAAATCTATTAAATAATTTATTTTACAACATTTTAAGATAAAAGTACCCTTTATAAAGATGCCTTATGCTCCATCGGTTTTTAAATAAGTGTCATTTTAGCCCGGGTGTTTTATTTTAAAATAAGTTTTATTATAGTATTTCAAGAAACTTTTTCTAAATTAAAGAATACAATTAAGAGGAAAGAAGGAAAAAATTGTTAGTATGAATGGAAAAAGAGTTGTCAAAAGGATGGGAAAAATTATCATATGGGTAATTGTTTTTTTTTATATACTAATTTTTTTAATATGTGTGAAAATCATTAAAATTACATTTATTTTAGCATATATCCTTAATAATTAATAGATGAGACAAAATTAAAATCTGAAAATGTCATGTATTTTCGGATGGATAAAAAAGAAAGGAAAGGAAAGGAAATGAAAGGGTCAACACTCAATTAACAATGAAAGCTGTTGGCATGCGCGCGGAACAGTGTGGTAACTTCTAATGAGTAAAGGGGCATCCTATGTGAATGCTACGCGTTGAATGTTCATTGTTCTTTTCATTTGTGGTTGTGGGGATTTTTTTTTTTTTTTTCTTTTTCTACGTGTTGGTGTATTACTTTTACTTTTATATTCTTTTTTTTAAGTTGAGAAAATATTACTTTTAATTCTAAATTTCATCTTAAATCCATTTGTATTCATTAAAAAAATATTACTTTTAATTTTAAATTTCATCTTAATTAATCCATTTGTATTCATTAAAAAATGGTTAAACCTTAACCATGAGGGTTTCATCTTTCGATCCCATAAAATAAGTGAAGATGTTAATCAGGTAATCTAGTGGCTCAGCGTCATAAGTTTGCTATTATACAAAAGAATAGTCTCCTCTTATGTGATGAGTGGAGATGTTAATCAGGTAACCTAGTAGGCTCATAGTCATGAGCTTGCTTATCATATCAAAGAAATATCCCCTCCAACGGGATTTGTGAAGATATTAATCATGTAACATAGTGGCTTAATGGGATGAGTAAAGTTGTTTATCAGGTAACCTAGTGGCTTTGAATAATGAACTTGCTATTATACAAAAGAACTAAAAGAAGTCTATTTATATGATTTGAACCTCCACACTCCAGCTTATGATCCAGCTGTCTTTTTAAAGCATTCAAAACCTTTACTACTATACCATATTCTGAGAACATTTGTATTCATTAATCTTTGTTGTTTGATACATGACTCATTAGTTAATCAATTATGGAGTTTCATAGACTGAATTTTCTGAATCTATATATTGAAAATGATTAAAGTTAAAATTAAATTATAATACAAGGGTATATCAATATATTGATTCTACCTCCGTCAAAATATAAGTATATTTAAAATATCAAGAAATATTTATTACTTTTTTTTTCTTTTGCCCCTAGTTCATCATATATTCACCTATTTTTTATTACTTTACAATTATTATATTAATGAGAGTCAAAGAGTATTTTTTTAATACTGAAATAAATGATAATTAACAACTTTCTTAATCCGTATAAAATTTCAAATAAATTTATATTATGAGACGGGTTAAGTACTGAACATGTACAAGAGATAATGTTTCTGTAAATTGATTAGCTTAAACACTAAAAAGATACTGTCACTTATTTGATTAAGCCGTACCTCTGTCACTTATGTTTGTTAATGACATTCAAATGCACTTAGTGGAGTATCTGGTTGTGAAAAATAGTTTTCAAACAAGTTTAAATGCAAATATCAATTAATATATTCAGGTTATGTGATAAGTGGTGTGGTGATTCATGAAATCGTCTGGGTCATAAATTGTTTGTATTACGGGTAATTAGACCTCGTAAGGATGATCCTAGTGTCCTTTTGGGGGATTTCGTAAATGGGCCTGCAAAACACATAGAGCATTAGGGGTTCGGAGCTTGCCTCCAAAGAGACACTCTGACTCTGAAGTCGGTATTTGATAGAGAAATTTATATAATTGATAGTAAGAAGGAGTATAGCAAACGTGTTTATATATATATATATATATATATATATATACACACACACACATTGGTAATGAGGATCCTTTATATATAGTTTATCATCATGCATGTATGGTAGTTATGGTGCAGTAATGTCGTGGTCAAGGATGATTACCACGTTTATAATGGAGGAGCTTGTCACAGAGCAACCACAACTCATGTTGTAAACGAGCGTGTGTACCGGAACTATCACCGTTGTAGTTACTATCGTATGGAGTAATGCCTGAGTGAAGTCCGGAACATTTGCTTAATGGCTCGTAACCGTTGTTTGAGGTCCAATGGGGGGGGGGTTGGGGGGGTGTCATACCAATGTCACGGGGCCTTTATGGCGACTTTTTTGGGGTATCATGTTGACTATGAGTGGCTAAGGTGATCGAATCTTTTTAGCACAATACATATCGGCATATATGAGGACCGTAGACCGTTTACGCGTCAATGCCGGCCATGTATATGGCTCATAAAGTGGGATCATCATACAATTTTATTATGTAAAAGACGACCAAATCGAATTTCATCATGTTGAACAATGGACAACATATGTCATGTTAGTTGAGAGTTACTGGAGCGACTTGCGCTATACTAGCTAGGAAGAGCCTCACGCTAAGGTATTTTGATATAAAGCTCAATATTGGGAGTTAAACCAATTTATAGCCACTAGAGAGAGTCCTCCTCAATAATATTTTAGAGTTTCGAGTGCCATATCAGGATTAACTACCTTCCAAATTAATCCATATTTAATTTGTTGCCGGCAAAATTAGCTTACACTACAAACATCGAGAAAAAAAACATATAATCCACCACACCTATTTTTGTGTTACACTATTATGTATATATGTTCAGAGTAAAGTTGAGTTTTTAACTTAATAATGTTAGGCGGCTTCTATCGGCACCACGAAAACATTCACGGCACTACGATTACTCTCGGCACCTTATAAATCACTCTTGGCACCACATTGAATTATTTTGAACAGCATAATGTCAGTGGCACTGACGCCCGTTTGCAGTACGAGCCTCACTGGAACTGACGTTAGTTTTCAATCCCAACGTCAGTGGCACTGATTTTACAGTTATAAATGTGTCATTGTTGTAAAAATGTGATTTGTGGCGAAACAAACATTAGTGCCTCTAACGCGCGTAACATTGTGCCAAAAGGTGATTTAGTGGTGTGATGAAGTAAATGAAAAAAAAAAAAAATGTGTCAATAGTAAAATTGTGGTGTCAATAAAACTCGAATAATCTTAATAGTACCGCAAAATATATTACTTCATCCATTTTTTTTTATCTGTCACGTTTTAAAATTTATTTTATTTTTATTTATCTGTCATTTTACATTTCCAATGCATTTACCAATAAAATATTTACGTCTCCAATAAAAAAAAATATTTCCAATACTAAAAACTCATCTATCAACAAATTACTTATATCTCCAATAAAAAATACATTTCCAATACTATATTTTATACATATTAATTATTTTTTAACCTGTGGGATTCTTCTTTTTGCGACTGATAATAAAAAAAAGGGTTAAAGATCGTGGATGACTGTTTTTAATCTAAAATGGGAAAAAGAACAAGAAAAAAAGATAGTGGTTGAGAAGGACAAAAACGCGCATATTACTACATGTGTTACTACATGTGGTTGTAGCAACATGTAGTAACACATGTAGTAACATGCGCGTTTTTGTCCTTCTCAACCACTATTTTTTTTTCTTGTCCTTTTTTCCTATTTTGTATCTTATTTTGTCCTTCTAGCCCGCGACCCCTAAAAAAACGGACGGAGTACCAACTTTATCATATATACCAACAGGTACGACCTATGCCAAAGCGGAGTTGTCTAAAAACTTATTTTTGAGGGGTTAGAATCTTTGATGTAAGGGGGGAGGGGGTTTGAGAGGTTTATCGGAAGAAATTATAAGATCAAGTCATTGTACACCTTCTATTTTATGTCAAGTCGGGTCAGACTTGAATTTTTCTTTTTTTTTTTGAGTTACACGTTGGATTTGAAACGGACTCATCCAAGCCCGTTGAAAATGTCACGGGTACACCAAGGCATCGTTGAATTTTTAAAACATCCCAAAACACACTGCATCGTTCAAGTGGGAGTTGAGATTGAACGGGCCTGTCAAAAAGCCCGTTCAAAATTTAACGGGTCCGTAAAAAATCACATGGAGAGCCTCTTATGTTTGCATGAGAAAATTAGAAAGAAAAAGAGAGAGGGGGGGAGGGGGGGGGGGGGGTAGAGAACGTGCAATTTTTGCACGTGCCACTACATATGCTCTTAGGGGTATGAGAAGTTTTGAGAGGGAGAAGACCCTACATAGTTCAATTTTCGATGTTGAAATCAATTTTATGATGTATTTAGGGAAAATTATTCATGTTTTGGGAGCTTAACTTGAGGATCTTATGTGATAATTGACCTTAAATTTGAATATAGGAAAGTTAATAGACTTGATTCTAACTTTTTTATTACTCCGATGCGATATTTAGAGGAGTTCAATATACACACAAACCACCATAAAATTGGATTTTAAATTTCCCGTTTGAAATCATAATTGGCATTATAATTTCTGATTATCTTGAAGTTTTTTATATATGTCATTTGTCGTGTTGAATTCTCGGGAATAATTAAGACTTGTGTAACTGTGTGATAAATATGTTGCAAGGGCCAAGACATACCATTTTAATTTAATTAAGGATCAATATGTTAGAAAATTTCGATTAGGCACCGATTCGATAAAAAAAGAAAGGGAAAAAAAAACCTAGAATAGGGGCCAATTTCTAGAAAATAAATAAATAAATATGACCAAAGTTTTATGATCACGATAGTAATTAAAGGTCTCATAGTATATATTTTGCACTAAGATTTATGACACCGATTTCGAGGATGCTTCTATAGATATCATATACTCCCCTTTTTTTTTTTTTTTTATTTTTATATTTAACTGTTGCAGTTGTCAAAAATAAAAATTTATTTTTATCTGTCGTAATTATATTTTCAAAACATTATTTAATGTATTTTTCTACATCTACACTTATTTATTAATGAGTGGGAGATTGAGAACAACATTGCATTATTATCAATTTGATGTTAAATTAAAGTATTAACTACTCGCTTAATATATGTGTTTTTTACTAATGCGACGTTAAATAGAAACGGAGAGGGTAGTAAATTTAGGGTTTAATTGGGTAGGTATTTGCATTTGCCGTGTGTTGTTTGTTGTTTATGTTAAATGGGTTTGACTAAGGACGTAAAACTTATGTATGTTACGTTTATGTTTGTTATTTGCTTTTGTTGTTTGTGTTTGTTGCATGTTACTTATGGGAAATGAGTCTATTGAAGAACGTTAAAATAACGACGTTTGTTAAACTTGTGTTTGTTGTGTGTTGGTTTATGAAAAATAAGCCTAACATAGGACATTAAACCAAGGTCGTTTGTTGCTTGCATTTGTTGTGTGTGTTAAGTCAAACAATTCACTTGATATAGGTCAAGATAGATCATATATGCTTAACATTGTTACTTTGGTTGGACAACGGTTGATGGCAACTCAAGATCGTCATAATTTAGGGAGTTGAATGTGATATGTTTGGGACACTCGAAGCCCTTGAGTGAGTAAGAGACCTTGCGGATCGACTGCAATAACCTTTTAACCTTTCCTAGGTTCACAACTTCTTCGATGATTCCTTTTTAGGATGTGCATATCAGACACCCACCATGCTTTAAGACCGATCGAATATCAAATCTCAAATCTCAAATCTAAAAGAATAACACATCGGTGATGTGATATTATCTGTAGCATATGGTTGGTGGAGCTAGTGCTCACGGTAGTAGGTGACTAGTGAACATTAGAAGTATGTTTTCTCATTTAGACTATAGGCATGATCAATTTTTTCGAAGATGAAAATTTTCTTTTTTTTTTCACAAATAAAACCCAACAATAGGCCAACTCTATTGTAGTGCGGGGTCCACCATCAAACGGTGGCACAAATACATTTATTTTTATAGATTCCACTTTGCATCCTAAACTAATTATTATTGGAATTGGGGGAGAGAATTTTGATCCAAATCTCGAGCGTCGCATAACAACTTCGTTTTTCCTTTTGTCATGTCCCAAGGTTTAAAATTAGAAAGACGACTAGAGAAGATGTCGGTGCCTGTTAGACATGAGTTGTTAGTCATTAGTGATGTCATTGCTTTATGTCTATTTTCTATTATTTGAGTATTTTATCTTATTGCCGAAGTAGTGAAGGGCTATATTAATGACTTATAAACATGGATATGTCATTATGATGATGATTAATGAAATATATCCTTAATTTCTCTTCTATTCTCTTCTTGTGTTCTCTTCTTCTTCTTCCCTAATTTCCCCTTTCAATCTCTTTCTTTTTCTGCATAATTTCTGGAATTTGTAGCTCAGATCATGACACCTTCCCGTCTCATCCATTTCAACTTTGATTCACGAAACGTCACTAACATCACGATGCGAGGATCATTCTGGGTATGAATTCATCAGCAATAGATGAGTTTTTACTTCCCTTCCTTCAACCCTATCCAATTAGCGTAAGGACTGGATAATTACAATTTAAACAACACCTTGATTAATAATTTCCAATGAAATTGATTGTTTAAGACTTTAAGCCGCCTTCCACACACTCTCACCAAAGAAAAAATCTCTCCTCACTCACGAATAATTTCAAGTGATGATGTTTATTTATAAAATGAACGAGACATTTTACTAAATTTTTTTTTTTTTTCAAGGATTATATCTCTTTTAAAGAGATATTTTTCGAAACTTATAATGGAAGTAAGATGGACTTCATATTTCATTAATTGGTTTGCTAAAATACTTTATCTGTTGTAACTTGACTTATAATGCATGTTATGCAATTTTAATGAAATTAATTTTACTTGGAAAAAAAAATTAACAATCTGCATTTTCAAAATTAACAGGGTATGAGAATTTTTTTTATGGATAGTCAAACCCGTACCCACCCGTACTCATTGTATCCTTAACTATAACACACATACATACACTTTTTTTTTATTCTCATTGGGACTTGAACCCAAGATGTAACGCCCCGTTCCCGGACACCGAGTCCTTATTCGGAAAAGAAACGTTCGGCACGTATAAAATAAAAATAAATTCATTTTATACGTAAGCCTCTACTACGTCGTATCAAATTAAAGGCAAAACGGAAGCAAAACTCGGGTATATAAAATTTTTCCCAAAATTAAAGAGTAGAAAAGAAATCTAAGGGTAGAAATGTAAACTATTACATTTGGAAAAGTACGAAAATCCCAAAAGATAGAATACGACAAATCGTCAAACCGGTAGTCTACCTCAAAAGTACGGAAAGTACAACCAAAGAAAAGCAGAAAAGAAACATCTTGATTCTTCAACGAGCGGCGTCAAACGTCGTCGTCAAACTCTTCCTCGAAAACCTGTTCGTCTTCTCGTCCCCAAACACATAGAAAAAGTATGCATTCGAGGTAAGTACGAACAGTACTTAGAAAGAAAGAGAAGCCATGAAAGCAATCATAGTTATGACGAAAAGATAATTATTTAATTAGTTGATTAAATGAGACCAACTCAATCTAGGGTTCACTTCGTGCTCATCAACACGTTGTGACTAACTGTTTCTAACTTAGCCTATCTATGTTACAACCGCACTCAAGGGCACTACGCGCATCCACCTCAGCAGAGTCCCTCTGTACTTAGGGTCATTGACCTACAGAGTTATTCTGCCTTGGGAACACTCTATTGCAACATATTAGTGTATCACACCAATACCCACGAAGTCTAGAAAAGGTAGACTCCGATAGCACGCACACCTCGGCGGAGTCCCTCCGTACTTAGGGTCTTTTGACCTACGAAGTTCTTCCACCTTCGAGGTAGCACATGCATCGCGATTTAGCCTCGGTGCCTAGCCAAGAGAGACATGTTGTTTAATCTTTTACTAGTCACATACGTTGTTTATTAAGTTATTAACTAGCCAACCTAAGTGTTTTCAAATAATCTCCTCACACATACTACTCTCTTCCTAGAACACTAGACACGGACAAGTCCTAGCACATACACGTACATTGATGAATCCTAATTCATCAAAGCACAAGCCTATCATGCTCTTCCGACGGATCCGAACTTCAACTCCCTTTAAGAGTACATTCGGTGTTTTAACCGAACGAATCGAAGCTCAATTCGGCATGTCTATATTTATACCATGTTACATATCAAATACAAAGGTTTCATATAGTTAAAGCATGTTTCAAGGCTGAATAGCATCTAACATAGAAAAGAAGGCAAGACAAAAATGGACGCCCGTTTAAAGACTTGGACGCCCGTTCGGTTTAATGGACGCCCGTCCAAAATAGTGGACGCTCGTCCACCCAAAACAGCTTCAATCCCGAATGTAAAATAGCACCTCGTACGCTCGTCCATTACAACCGTACGCTCGTCCAAGGTGGAACCTAGGGGCCGGACGCTCGTCCGTAATACCGGACGCTCGTCCACCCGGGTTCGACCGGAACCCTAATTCTTCATCGTTCGAACCCCGCATCGTATTTCCACCCAAAAACCGAAAAAATAACAACACAATGAGCACTTAGACCTCGTCTAACAATACCATAACATCCATAGTCATTTACCAAGGCAACAACTCAATTTTCTAACACCAAAACGTCTTGGAACATGATCAAATCCCTATAACTAGTAATTGATTTCATAGGACAGGTTCTTCTTACCTTTTGCAGCCCATAAAACTGATCAAAACTCAGCAAAAGTCCGTCGCAATGTCTCTCAGCCGGTAACCAAACGGTGCCTGCTCCACAACAAATCCTAGAATCGAGTCCGGTCCGAAAACGATATTGCTCCCCTTTAGAATTGTGAAAACCGTCCAAGTCTCTCCTTCTCCTCACAAAGTTGCGCAGGATGGGGCTGTTTGTGATTAAAAAGTGAAATTAGGTTAAGGGTTAATCTTAGGTAGATTTTCCTTTTATACCAAATTCCAAAAATTTAGTTTTTTCCTTATTTGCCCCTTGCTTAACAAAACTGACTTTCCATAAGTTTATACATATATATAACTCGAGATATATATATAAACGTCCAAAATAATTAACTCCGAATAAAAGGAAACCGAACCTAATATTTCGTTTTCGCAAAATGACACGTCTGCCCTTTCCCGAAAATCGGAATATTACATTCTCCCCCCCTTAAAAGGAGTTTCGTCCTCGAAACTAGAACATACCTGGTAATTCCCCAAACTCTTGGAACTCACTAAGCATGTCGCTTTCCACTTCCCAAGTTGCCTCCTCGGGTGAATGATTGCTCCACTGAACTAACACCAAGGGAATCATCCTTCTTTTAATCATCTTTTCTTTCCGGTCTAGAATCTTGATTGGTCTCTCGTCATATGCAAGGTTATCTTGTAAGATTTCTGGGTCAACCGTAGTTTCCACATCATTCTTCGTCAGACACTTTTTCAACATTGAAACGTGAAACACACTATGGACTCTCGACATTGATTCCGGCAACCGAAGCTTATATGCTAACGTCCCAACTCTTTCCAGAATCTCAAAAGGTCCAACATACCTTGGGCTTAGCTTTCCTTTTTGTCCAAAGCGTTTCACTCCTTTCATTGGCGAAGCCCGGAGATAAACTCTATCGCCGACTTCAAACTCAAGAGGTCTTCTTCTAACATCAGCCCAACTTTTCTGTCTGTCTTGTGCTGCCTTCAGATTCTTCTTGACCAGCTGAACCCTTTCCTTTGCTTGTTCGACCATCTCTGGCCCCGTAACCCGTCTCTCCCCGACTTCATCCCAAAACAAAGGGCGTGCGACATCTTCTCCCATACAACGCTTCAAACGGCGGCATGCCTATACTTGCATGAAAACCGTTGTTGTAGGCAAACTCCGCTACCGATAGGTAATCATCCCATGATCCGCCTACCTCCAAAACACAAGCTCTCAACATGTCCTCGAGTGTCTGGATGGTCCTCTCAGATTGTCCATCTGTCTGAGGATGAAAAGCCGTGCTCAAATCCAACTTGGTCCCGAAGGCTTCTTGCAAGCTCTTCCAAAACCGACTTACAAATCTCGAATCACGGTCTGAAACTATCGAGATTGGAACTCCATGTAGCTTCACTATATTGTCCAGATATAGTGTCGTCATCTTCTTTAATGGCATGTCAACCTTGTACGGTAAGAAATGGGCAGATTTGGTCAATCTATCCACGATTACCCAAATTGCGTCGTGACCGCCTCTTGTCTTAGGTAATCCGGTGATGAAGTCCATTGTGATCTTATCCCACTTCCATTCAGGGATATCCAATGGCTTAAGCATTCCACCGGGTCTTCTATGCTCCGCCTTAACCTTCGACATACATCACACTCGGCCACAAACTTGGCTATTTCCACTTTCATCGAGGGCCACCAAAATCTTTCCTTTAAGTCTCTCGTACATTTTAGTAGCACCCGGATGAACAAAGAAAAGCTATCCGATGTGCTTCTTCCATAACTCTTTGTCTCAAGTCACCAACATTAGGTACACATAGACGATCCCGATACCACGATTTCCACTCTTATCCAACACGTAACCAACCGTAGGCTTCTCTCTAGCAACTCGCTTCGTGTCAACCAAACCCGGATCTTCATCTTGTTTTCCCCCGATATCATCTAACAACTCGACCTTGCCAACAATGGTGCCATAAACTCGCCGGTCTTCAATCCGGTCAAAGCTTCGATTTCTAACCCATCTAACCTTTCCGTCACTACCTCAACACTAGGAAGCCGCAAACACCGGTTTCCTCGCTCGTAGCATCCGCCACTACATTCGCTTTACCCGGATGGTACCGAATATCCAAATCATAGTCCTTAACGAACTCTAACCATCTCTTCGTCTCATATTCGGTTCTCTTGTGTGAAGAAATACTTTAAACTCTTATGGTCGGTGAAGATCCTTGCTTTAACCCCATATAAGTAATGCCTCCAAGTCTTTAAGGCAAATACTACCGCCGCCAACTCCGCATCATGTGTCGGGTAATTTTTCTCATGCACCTTCAACTCGCCTAGATGCATAAGCTATCACTTTTCCTCCTTGCATCAACACACAACCCAAACCCTGTCCCGAAGCATCCGTGTAGACATCATAGTTATCAAAAATCTCCGGAACTGCTAACACTGGTGCCGTAGTCAACTTACTCTTCAAGGTATGAAAGGCCTTATCACACTCATTAGTCCATTCAAATTTCACATTCTTCTGTGTCAGACTGGTGAGTGGAGTAGCTATCTTCGAGAAATCTTGTACGAACTTCCCGTAGTAACCACCAACCCAAGAAAGCTTCTTACCTCTCGAAACTCGTGGTAGGTTTAGGCCAATTCTCAACCGCCTCGATCTTTGCCGGATCAACTTGAATACCATCTCCGAAATTACATGACCCAAGAAACTCACTCGATCCAACCAAAAGTCACACTTGGAAAACTTTGCGTACAACCGATTCTTCTTCAAAGGTGTGTCCAACACTATCCTTAAGTGTTCCTCGTGTTCTTTCTCATCCTTAGAGTAAACTAGGATATCGTCTATGAACACTATCACGAACTTATCCAAGTACGGCATGAAAACTCGCTGCATCAAATCCATAAATGCAGATGGAGCATTAGTGAGTCCAAAAGGCATAACAAGGAACTCATAATGTCCATATCTCGTACTGAAAGCCGTCTTCGGTATATCTGCTATCTTAACCTTCAGCTGATGATATCCGGACCTCAGGTCAATCTTGGAAAACACTTTCTTACCCTGCAACTGATTAAACAGGTCATCTATCCTTGGTAGAGGGTACTTATTCTTGATGGTAAGGTTGTTCAGTGCTCTGTAGTCGATACACATTCTCATGCTGCCATCTTTCTTCTTCACAAACAAAACAGGGGCTCCCCAAGGCGAGGTACTGGGCTGAATTATGTTCCTTTCAAGCATATCTTTAAGTTGAGCTTTCAACTCCTTTAATTCAGCCGGTGCCATTCTGTAGGGTGCCTTAGCAACTGGTGCCGCTCCCGGTATCAACTGAATCTCAAACTCTATCTCTCTGTCCGGCATGTTTCCCGGTAGCTCTTCTGGAAACACCTCGGGATATTCCCTCACTATGGGAGTCTCCTCGAACTTAGGCTTCACTTGTTCCACGTCTACTGCATACAACAAGTAGCCTTCACAACCCTCCTGACAAGCCCTTACTGCCTTAACCGCTGATATGATCGGATGTTTCTTCTTACTCGGCTTGTACACATTCCCTTGATACGTCTTGTCTGATTTCCCAGGTACTTTAAAAGTTACTTTCTTCTCTTTACAGTCCAAGTGTACATAATTCTCGGATAGCCAATCTATTCCGAGGATTACATCAAAATCCGAAAAGTCCAAAACTCGTAAAGTTGCTCTTACATCGATAAGGTCCGACTCGAACTTCCACTTGTGGTATCATTCTAGTTACCCTTGTTACCTTCCCTAACGGCGTAGTTATCTCCAAAGTGTTTCTTAAAGGCTCTGAAGGTAAATCCAACTTCTTAGCTACCTTGGTTGACACAAAAGTATTTGACGCTCCCGTGTCAAACAAAGCTTTGACCACTAGGTTTTCTAACATTATCGTACCTAGGATGCATATTCATTTATTTAAATATAGTTACAACATGAATAATCACGCTATAAAATATCTTAACAAAAGAATGAAACAAAACATGGTACCTGAAATAACGTCATCCTCTGGTTCCACAAAATTAGCATCCGCTGCAAAAACTCGAACCGGTCGGCTCGGGCCGCCTCTCCCGCTACCTTGGCTCGAACCACTCTTGTTTCCTCTGTTTGGACACGCTCTAGAAAAGTGTCCTTGCTCACCACAAACGTAACAACCGTTACTACTCTGCCTGCACTCTCCTGTATGATTTCTGTTGCACTTGGGGCAAAGTGGTGCACTGTTCGGGGCTTTAGCTGCTGTAGGTGCCGTAGTCTTCTTGGCTGCCTGCTGTGGCACTCCCCTATAACTGCCTTGACTTGTCCCGAAATTTCTCTTATTATTGACAACCACTGTAGCTCTCTTCCTGAAAGTCTCGACTTCCAAGGCTTTATTCATCAACTCTGCCATATTCCTTGCCGTGAATCCTAGCATGCCCGACTGAATCTCGTAGGCCAACCCATCCTTATAGAGGGCCATCTTTCTCTCTTCCACTTTCATCAATTCCGGATAGAACCTTCCTAACTCATTGAATTTATTAGTGTACTGGGACACTGTCAGATGATTACCTTGCTTGTGCTTCAGGAATTGACTTGCTTTATCTCGCTTGAACTCGTAACCGGGAAGTACTCATTATAAAACATCGTCTTGAACCCTTCCCAATCCATTACCTTACCGTTGTCGCTTTGAATGGCATCAATCCATGCTTCGTCGCTCCCAACATAAAACCGATCGCTAGTTGTGCCATCTCTCGTCTCGGAACATGTATGTTCCTACAAGCTTTCTCGAATCCTCTTATCCATTCCTCTCGCTTTAGAATGCTCCACATTACCAAAGAAGTTCTCAACTCGATTTCTCCTCAATCTTGTATACCAATCCACCGCTGGTGCTTGCTCGAAAGTCGGTCTAACTGGTGGGTGAACCGGAGGGTAACCAAAAGATAAATGCGGCTGATACTGCTGATGTTGAGGATAAGGTGGGATTACTTGAGGCTCATTCTGATACGGATAGTACCCCTGATAAAACTGGTGCTGTTGAGGCTGATAAAAACCAAAGGGTGGATGACCAACGCCTTGCTGGTGGTCAAAGCGTGGTGAAGGTGGTACTGTAGGTTGAGGAACATGACCTACATGAGGAGGGTAGAAGACCTGCTGCTGCTGAGGATACACTGGAGGATAAGCACTAGATGGTGGTGGATACACATTGGTCACTGGTGGTGGCGCACTAATCGGTGGAATGTCGCCTACTACAGTGACACGAATAGGTGCTTGTCCGGGCTCTCCATAAATGTAGTTATATCTTGGCGGTGGTCGGGGTGGCAGATTCTGATGCGGCCTCGGTGACACATCATGTTGAGTCCGTGGTGTAGGCGTGGCAGTATGGGGTGGTGGTGAAAGACTCAAACGAGGCGAAGGATTCGCGCTCACAAATCCGCCCCTACTACGGGCACTGGGCTCTCTGCCCCTTGTCTAACCCCTGAGCTCTCAGCTACACGAACGCCTCTTCTTGTCGTTACCATGCTGAAAGATCAAGAAAACCAGACGTTACTAAAGATCTAAAGAAACTTATCTTAAAGAAAGGAATTCTAAAGAACGCTTCTCTCTGATACCAACTGTAACGCCCCGTTCCCGGACACCGAGTCCTTATCCGGAAAAGAAACGTTCGGCACGTATAAAATAAAAATAAATTCATTTTATACGTAAGCCTCTACTACGTCGTATCAAATTAAAGGCAAAACGGAAGCAAAACTCGGGTATATAAAATTTTTCCCAAAATTAAAGAGTAGAAAAGAAATCTAAGGGTAGAAATGTAAACTATTACATTTGGAAAAGTACGAAAATCCCAAAAGACAGAATACGACAAATCGTCAAACCGGTAGTCTACCTCAAAAGTACGGAAAGTACAACCAAAGAAAAGCAGAAAAGAAACATCTTGATTCTTCAACGAGCGGCGTCAAACGTCGTCGTCAAACTCTTCCTCGAAAACTTGTTCGTCTTCTCGTCCCCAAACACATAGAAAAAGTATGCATTCGAGGTAAGTACAGCGTACTTAGAAAGAAAGAGAAGCCATGAAAGCAATCATAGTTATGACGAAAAGATAATTATTTAATTAGTTGATTAAATGAGACCAACTCAATCTAGGGTTCACTTCGTGCTCATCAACACGTTGTGACTAACTGTTTCTAACTTAGCCTATCTATGTTACAACCGCACTCAAGGGCACTACGCGCATCCACCTCGGCGAGTCCCTCTCGTACTTAGGGTCATTGACCTACGAGTTATTCTACCTTGGGAACACTCTATTGCAACATATTAGTGTATCACACCAATACCCACGAAGTCTAGAAAAGGTAGACTCCGATAGCACGCACACCTCAAAGAGTCCCTCCGTACTTAGGGTCTTTTGACCTACGAAGTTCTTCCACCTTCGAGGTAGCACATGCATCGCGATTTAGCCTGGTGCCTAGCCAAGAGAGACAAAGTTGTTTAATCTTTTACTAGTCACATACGTTGTTTATTAAGTTATTAACTAGCCAACCTAAGTGTTTTCAAATAATCTCCCTCACACATACTACTCTCTTCCTAGAACACTAGACACGGACAAGTCCTAGCACATACACGTACACATTGATGAATCCTAATTCATCAAAGCACAAGCCTATCATGCTCTTCCGACGGATCCGAACTTCAACTCCCTTTAAGAGTACATTCGGTGTTTTAACCGAACGAATCGAAGCTCAATTCAGCATGTCTATATTTATACCATGTTACATATCAAATACAAAGGTTTCATATAGTTAAAGCATGTTTCAAGGCTGAATAGCATCTAACATAGAAAAGAAGGCGGTACAAAAATGGACGCCCGTTCAGTTTAATGGACGCCCGTCCAAAATAGTGGACGCTCGTCCACCCAAAACACGGTTCAATCCTGAATGTAAAATAGCACCTCGGACGCTCGTCCATTACAACCGACGCTCGTCCAAGGTGGAACCTAGGGCTGGACGCTCGTCCAGAATACCGGACGCTCGTCCACCTGGGTTCGACTGGAACCCTAATTCTTCATCGTTCGAACCCCAGATCGTATTTCCACCCAAAAACCAGAAAAATAACAACACAATGAGCACTTAGACCTCGTCTAACAATACCATAACATCCATAGTCATTTACCAAGGCAACAACTCAATTTTCTAACACCAAAACGTCTTGGAACATGATCAAATCCCTATAACTAGTAATTGATTTCATAGGACAAGTTCTTCTTACCTTTTGCAGCCCCGTAAAACCGATCAAAACTCAAAGGCAAAAGTCCGTCGCAATGTCTCTCGGCCGGTAACCAAACGGTGCCTCGCTCCACAACAAATCCTAGAATCGAGTCCGGTCCGAAAACGATATTGCTCCCTTTAGAATTGTGAAAACCGTCCAAGTCTCTCCTTCTCCTCACAAAGTTGCGCAGGATGGGGGGTGTTTGTGATTAAAAAGTGAAATTAGGTTAAGGGTTAATCTTAGGTAGATTTTCCTTTTATACCAAATTCCAAAAATTTAGTTTTTTCCTTATTTGCCCCTTGCTTAACAAAACTGACTTTCCATAAGTTTATACATATATATAACTCGAGATATATATATAAACGTCCAAAATAATTAACTCCGAATAAAAGGAAACCGAACCTAATATTTCGTTTTCGCAAAATGACACGTCTGCCCTTTCCCGAAAATCGGAATATTACACAAGACCTCCGGGTCTTGGAACACAATTATTTTTAATTGATTCATTCTAACAAGTGTGGAGGAGTGACTGAGTTTAAACTTAAAACGAGGTGCCAGTGGTTGCTTTGCAACGAACAAATGGCGATATATTTGGAGGGAAGCAATTTACGGAATCCGGACATGGAGAAATAAGATCATCCATGGCCATGAAGACGAGAGACCCCCATCCTATGTTTTTTTATCGAATGTAGTTGAACGAGCCAGAAACCTTAGACTGACTTGGTGTATAGAATATGTGCATATTTTTGCTTTTTCATGCCAGAACAACTTTGTAATCCTTTGCAATTGTCTCCTTTGTAGGCCGGTTAATAAAGTGATTTCTTCAGGAAAAAAAAAAAGAAAAAAAAAGAATTAATGAATTTATTAACTATGACTCTATAGTGGGCTTTTTTTTCTTCTTTTGAACACACAGAGTAGGCTTTAAGAAGCCCAAGTCATTCGGGAATAATAAAATTGGGCTTAAACGCACCACATTCGTAAATGGACCGAACTCTTTGGACGGAGAAGTAGAGATCTCCATCGTAGTCATGGATGTTTACTCGTGGATTCGACGCCGTCTACCGATACCGGCGAAGAATTGTCCGGCCACCTCGTCCACCGCTTCCTCGTTGAATAATAATCGCAGTTCAAAACAAAACGAGGAAGTAGAAGTATACGGAATCACTGAAGAATTAATCGAATTCGTTAAGTCATTCAGGCTTGATACTTTCAGGAATTTCCGTCTTCTAGGTAACTCGATTCTCACAATTATCTCAAAGGTTCTCGAATTTGTGCGGTGTTGATGTCAACGTTAGTATGTATTTGAGTTCGCAGATGAGGAGGGAGGTAGCGGAACACAAGGTAGCGTAAGCAACGATCTTTCTCAGTGGCAAGAAAGACACGCCATGCTCATCCTTTCTAAAGTAAAGGTTTGTTTTTAGAAGTTATTATTTGCGTATTCTTGTACTTAATCTAAAGTTGGTGGCTACGTTTTGTGATGATTTTGTGTAAATAAAGTGTTTTTCTCGACAATCTTAGATCAAAGTTTAGTGGTAGATTGAGTATAATCTCGACATCTTAACCATTGAATCCAGAAGCAGTGAAGGTAATATGCTTTTTAAGTGGAAGAACAAGCTGCACAATCTTGATATGGGAGTTTGAGAATGTGGGAAAAGGAAAGATGAACTTTGTGTAGTAAGATAAATATCAGGTGACAGTGATCCTTTTGCAAATTAATTACAACCTGTGTCGCTTGAACTATAAACTAGAAAGGATCTGATAGCTCTGGGTATGAACATCTTTTGGATGGCAGAATAATAGCAGATGCCTTGTGTTTTAGTTGCGGGGTATTCTTTGGGCGCCTTTATTTCTACCGCACTGAATTCACCATACACCACACTACCCGTGCACCGCACACCATAATCGACATTTTGAAAGTCGATACTTGAGTCAATAATCGACTTTCCAAAAGGCTGAATGTGAGAAATGACTTTCAGATGGTCAATTTAGTGTGGTACATTGATAGATTAACTCTGGTGAAAATAAATGTTCCCGTCATTAGTTGCTTAATGCTATTGAGTTTGGCATACTATATCACAACTCAACGTGCCTTCCGTATTGTTGACAACTATTAATCTGTACTCTTGTACTTAATCTGATGTTGGTGTAGTTTTTCAGATATTTTATTTATTTATTATTATTTAAATGCTTGCTGCAAATGCCATGTAAGGTGTTTTTGTAAAGAAGAGTATTTCTTGACTATCTTAGATCCTAAATCCTTCAAATAAAACCAAAAGGACAAAGCTTTAGTTGTACATTGACATTCTTGGAAATATTTTGCGAAACAGAATGAATGAGTGTAGTCTCTTAATGTTAACCCTAGTAATCAAGAAGCATTGATGGTAAGAAGGTGATTTTTAAGTCAAGAACAAGCTGCACAATCTTGATATGGTAGAGCTTGAGAAGGTGGTGGAGAAAGGAAAGATGAGCCTACAGTGATCCTTTTGAAAATCAAAACTTAGTTACCTAAACTAGAAGGATCTGATAGCACCGTGATGATGAGTATCTTTGGATGGAAGAATAATAGCAGATAGCAAGTGTTTTACAATCCTCAGTGGCCTCGTCTCTTTTTCCTTCTTAAAATGCTGCTTTTAATTATGCTTCTTGTCATGTTGTTGCAAGTTATTCTTTTAGTTGCTTAATATGCTAATGATTTCGGCTCAGTACATCACAAATCAACCTTGTTGACAACTGTTATCTGTAAACATACTTTTTTTTTCTCCTGCTTCTCTAGGAACTGTCGCAGCTAAGATTTAAGCTTTGCCCTGGTTACTTGAAGGAACGACTATTTTGGAGAATATACTTTACACTTGTCCAGAAGTACATTAAAGAGTATGTTTTTGAGTATTGTAAACCCCCTCCACCCCTCGCCTCTCTTATTTCAAGAAGTGATGACATGTCTGATGTTATCAGATATGAGTTGCATGCTATACGAATGGAAAAACTCAAAGAAATGGCATTTCAGAATGGAACCGAGGCTGATAAGAACACAATTGAAGTCGAAATGTCAGAGACTAAGACGACAATTATAACTGGACAAGCTTCATCTGAAGACCCTTGAGATGGACATTGGACATCTAACCCTAAAACTGTCTTTGCAGGTTTGCTGCATCAAGATTTTGAAATTGTTACATGTATAGTGCATTCCCTGTCATCATTAATGAATTTTTTTTTTGCTTGTTTTTCTAGAAATGATTAGTTGTAGATTTCCATTCTCATTTCAGGCATTGAGTATCTGAATCTTATTTTCACTTACCTTTTAGAGTGTTGTAAGTTTTGATACAAGAACGGAGAAGAATTCTCTTTGTATATATTCCTTTCAATTACCTAGCAGGGCATTAATGCATGACAATTATACACTTGTGAACCAATGATTCTTAACCTAGTTGAGGCCAAGGCATCTGCAAGTACACTTGTGGCTACTTCTTTTCCTACCAGGCTTTGCAAATGAAAACAAAACACAACGTGGAAGAAATTACATGACATTATTAAAAACCACGATGCAATTCAACATAACTTGACTAAAGAAAAAAGAACTGCCTAATCTCTGCATTTCAGCAGACACAAAAGATCGAAGATAAAAGAAACCACTGTTGAATCCACTTATCTTACATGTAACTAACTATATTACACATCTAAGTCACCCTAATTTCCCTGAACACTAGGAAAGCGATACATGGCATAGCTCCGTCTCTGAAAACAACACACTCAGATTTGACGCAGAAACCAGGAGGAAAGGAGTAAAAGCCTCGTACCCCACTAGATGATGGTTATACCCTCAACCATTCATAGCGCCCTAAAAGTGGCATATCGGTGAAAACATCAAAGTTATACCTGCAAAGGCACATTTTGAAAGATCAGTAAGAGACGACCAAAACCACGTAAACAGAGGAATTATACAGGAGAAAAAGTAAGCTATACTTCTGAACAAATTGTCTCTGTTGCTGCTGCTCAGCATGATTGAAAAACTCCTCCATTTCATAGGTTGATGGAATATCCCTAAGAAGGCCATTTTGACTTCTACGATTTGCTGCAACCGAAGATGTTCGCTGCCTAGTAGATGAACCAGGGGTTACCACATCCACGTCTCTTATCATGCTACAAGGAGTGCTCTCCCTGGTCATCCTGCAAAATGAAAGTAGGATATCTCAATACCTTAACATATCCCGCAAAAAGAGGGTATCAAACTGACAAAAATCACCAGACAACAAATCTTAAGCATGCCTGAAAATGAAGAAAAGAAACATTTCCAATAACCTCCTTGTCACAACATCACTAAATTTTGGAAGACTCGGTTCTTGGACATATAAGAATTGAATGCACACCCAGAATGCTTACCATACCGATGGACATGAAACCGTAAAGTTACAAACTATATTAGCTAATTAAAATAAGCCACTTGTTCCACCAGACATCATCTAATACAGTAACAGTATTGGCATGAATAATATGCTTTCATTTTCACTCTCTTTAACCTTGCACAATCCTACTCCTACTATGTAAAAGAGGCAAAAAATGAATCCTACAATTCTAAAAAATTTCATTTTCTTGTACATGAGATGCAGCAATAATCAAATGACAATTTAGGCAAAATGTGGTCCATTCAGAGCTCACACAAAACAGAATGCAACCAAGACATATCAAGCACTATTAACAACATATCATGCGAAATTAGCAACAAAAAAAAACTACACACAAAAATCCCAAAATAAATTATTTTGGAGGTACCTTTCCCTGGTTTCATAGTTCAAACTATTTTCTCCAAAAGAGGCTTCAATACCCAAAACAACATCATCCTCTGCTTCAGCGTCAAAAATACTCACGCCAAGGCTAGAAACTGGACTCGGCGGGTTGGCTTCAGAGTCTTGCTTGCAAGACGATTTCTGATGGGCATTTTTCTGGGGTTTTAAAGTCAAAACCTTGTGGAGCCGCCTAGTGCGGAGTTGGAGATAACAGGAAGCATCGTCGGAGGCGTTTGAAGCAGAGGCTGAGGACGATTTGAGGCGTTGGAGAGCTAGGGTTTTAGCTCGGGTACGGACTCCGATGGTGGACTCATCGACTTCCATCACCGCCACATCATCTGTAGACGACATCGTATATTTTTCCAAAAGATTATTTTGCAAAGCAAAAGTAATCAATTAATTCTGCACAGGTATTTCACCTGCAGAAACAGGGAGGCGGTGGTAGAGGGCGGTGGTGGGAGGTGGGAGGTGAGAGGTGAGAGGTGAGAGGCAGAGGAGAGGAGGGAAGTGAGAAAGCGGCAAAAGTGATTCAATTTGGGAACGGGAAATGAAAGGCGGAGATTGAGCGAGTTAGATGTATATTTATATTTAGGGTTTGATTTTATGGCGCCAAAATTACAAGTGCGGTTTATCAGTCATCATCAATGACGCACCGGCGTTGAATTTGTTGCGTTTTCGGGTCCCGCTTAATGTTTTTATTATTTTATACTTCCTCCGTTACTATTTAACTATCGCAGTTGTTAAATTCAATTTTTTTATCTGTCGTAATTATATTTTCAATACATATTTTAATACTCTTCCCGTTTTTCAATATTACCTTTCAACTTTTTTTGACTTATTCAACCAATCAATTTTTCATATTCAATACATCAAGATCTTTTTAGTATTTTATAACAAAAGTTAATACAATTATTCATTTTCTTAATTTATGTGTTTTTCTCAAATACGACAGATAATAAGGAACAGAGAGTAATAATTTATATTATCTTCATTGCAGTAGTAATCGTCACTATAAGTTTTTTTTAACTTTGGATTCGGAAATGGAGAAATTGTATGGTACCAAAGGGAGAATATTCTCTGTCGTGTATATTTACTAGTACATTTGTAGTTTTATGAAAAATAGTAAAAATACACATACATAATGTATATATGTGATAGTACATCTGATCAATTTAGAGATATTATTATGAACCGTACAGATTATCGCTGTGTCATTTATTATGACACAATCGTTGTGCTCGTATCATTACTCATACCGTAATTTTTTAAAATCTTTTTGGGGGGTGGGGAAGGGCTTCCTGCTGAAATACGATCATTATTTAATAAAAAAAAATATATTATCTTCTTTTGTTAAGGAAAAATTGTCTAAGATAATATTGAATTACTAAAATTGTCCTACTTTTTTGTTTTACGGATACGAAATAGTATATTTATACTACCTCCGTTCCAAAATAAAAGTTCTTTTAGCTTTTTAGTTTTGTCTCAAAATATAAAAACATTTATTACATCTTTCTCATTCTACCCCTCATTTATTATATACTAAACCATTTTTTTACTACTTTGCATTAATATCAATGAAAGGTCATTTTAGTATTTTTTTAATCAAAATTAATGACAAATAACAAATTTAACCAACTTTCTTAATATGTGTGAAAAGACATAAAATGACTTACATTTTGGGACGGAGGTAGTATAAAATACACACATTTTCTTAGCATGACAAATCTGTGTATGCCAAAGCCAAATGATGTAGTGGGTGTCTCTAAAGAGATAATGTCACTCAGGATGGTTACTCTGCTTCATAATATTTTTATTTTTTTTAAACACACGCACACACTTTCGTCATTACTGAGGCTCGGACCCGACACTTCCAGATTATAAACCTCAGTAATTATCACTGGGCCGTAAATGCTTATTAGCTGCCTTCATAATCTTTTGATCACAGGCCTCAAATTTTACCGCTTAATCAAAACCTCATCAATAACGAAATATAACAATATTTAATTAAGTATAATATGTGGTATGAAAAAAAAAAAACCCCGAAAGCATAAACAAAATAAAATCATTAACACGAAGAAAAGAAAAAAAAAAATAGACTACATTGGATGCTAAGAGAAATTATTAATTATGAACGCTAATGACTGAAAATCTTTGTTATTTATTCAATTGACGTACTCTCCATCATTAAAGTGTTCCCAAAAGTTATCTCTAATCATTTGTTTATAGCTCTCAAGTGTGAGCTTTAGCCGGAAAATTGGGTCTGCCGTACAATAAATATACTTATATAGACACTTCAACCGATGCTTGTTAATTGTCACTCACCAATGCTACTAACCACCTTACTTGATATTATTGGATGAGAAATGGTATCGTCACTCACCAATGCTACTAACCACCTTACTTGATATTATTGGATGAGAAATGGCATCGTCACAACATTTATACCACAACGAATAATACAATATCTTTTGTATTATTAATAATGATATAAATTTAGGGAAGTATGGACAGGTTACTATGAAGAATAAGGATGTGTCGTAAATAATTTGGTGATGCTAATGGAACCACTTGAGCCCGGTGCTGCCGCGGCTTGACGGTGCTCTCTAGGGTTTCATCTTTTCCAAAATCAACATTAGGAACATTTAGGGGGATGAAGATGGTACGGTTATACTGTTTTGGAATTTTCAAACCAAACTGTAATGGTGTTTAGGCCATACGACCACCTCATATATAATCATGACACTTAAGTAAATAAACGGGTCATCCAACTTACGTTTTCTTTCAATCCACACTCACGTACAGTCTAAGTGTCGACACAATTTAATGGATGGGATCCATTACTATCTTCTTAAATAGAAGACATCCAATATTCGCTAGTCTAGACGCGTATTTTAATAATATCTTATTTATTAATACATACGACTAAATATATTAAGAATCTAATCATTTACTTTGCATCGAGGTCTTATCAATCATAATCTCACATTATGATTTCTCTAACAATTTAATTCTAGAAACGTAATAACATACAACATTAAAATTGGTTTATCAAATAAACAAATATATAGCAACAGAATTGTCATTCATTATATGTATAAACATAAAAGCGTAAGATAAATACTCCGACCCGATCAGATCCACCTGATAGGTTTTAAGACACTACATCCTCTGGTAGGATCTAGGTGATGACGTTAGTTATTTATGAGGGTCCCATACTAGAGAAAAAAAGAGGAAGAAACATTACAATGATATGACGTTGAAACTTAGTGAATTTAGTATATCGGGTTAACTGGCTTAGGTTACGCTAGCGAGCGCAATATGTTTAAATCATTCTCACATTGAGGATCTTTTGTGGGGGTCATTCTATGGTAGGCACTCCCTACATAGGGAGTTGATTACGTGATATCATCTGGACCACACAGTTTCATTTAATGAAACTATGTGGTCCAGATGATGCCACGTAGAATGAAACCGTGTGGTCCAGATGATGATGTCACGTAGGCAACTCTCTATGTAAGAATTTTCCCTTTTGTGGGTTTATGTACATTAGGTTGCTTTTGTTTCTTAGTTATAGTAGTTAGGTGAGAATGGAATTGATTGAGAAGAAATCGTTGGGAATAATAGGGTGTAAGATTTTGTAGTTTGTTACTTTTGATGAAGACAAATGATGTCTTTGCTGTTTAATTGCTCGTTTTTCGAGTTACTGATAAATCAAAAAAAGGGAACGATAGATTTAAGAAGAATTGTCTCATACACAAAAGATTACGAAAATCTAAACATGCCTGATATTGACTGTATTCAAAATCTTGATTTCCTCCATGATTTCTTTATATAGATCACCTGAAACCCCCAATTGAATTCATCGTCCTAATCAATCTTCCTTTTAGCAAAGTAAAATAAGATTCAATCAATTCGAGAAATGGGATCGTTGCAGAAAGATGATCATCAGATTATAAATGAAGTAACATCAAATGATGAAATTTACTTGCAGGGGATGTTAACTTCATCCCCCATGGCTCTTGTGATGATCTTGAAGACAGCTTGTGGGCTCGAATTGTTTGATCTGATCGCAAAAGCCAGCCGTGATAGCACTCGAGAGGACGGTCATCTATCAGCAGCTGAGATATCATCCCTTCTACCCACACAAAATCCTCAAGCGCCCGCAATGCTTGATCGTATGCTTCGGTTTCTTGCAGGTGCTTCATTCTTAACCTGCAACGTGGTAATCGACGAAGAAGACGGTCCAAAAAGATTATACAAATTGGCACCTTTAGCACAATTACTAGTCAAGAATGAAGACGGAGTATCACATGCCCATCTTGCGGATTTAGCTTGGGACAGAGTGTTTATAGATTCATGGTGTTGTTTAAAAGATGCAATTCTTGAAGGTGGGGTCCCTTTTGATAGAGCTCATGGGATGAATGCTTTCGAATACCCTGTCAAAGATGGTAGATTTAATGAGGTTTTTAACAAAGCTATGTTTGGTAATACATTTATGACTATGAAGAGACTTGTTGAGGTCTACCATGGTTTTCAAGGTGTAAATGTGTTGGTGGATGTTGGTGGTGGCTTGGGTGCCACGGTGGCGACTATCGTTTCTAAGTATCCGGGCATTCGGGCAATCAACTACGATCTGCCACATGTCATCCAAAACGCGGCTCCTCAAGAAGGTTCGTTTTGAACTCATATATGTATATATATATATATATATATCATTTATTCAGTTTTATTATGCATAACATTGTGGGTTCTTGTTTTTGGATAGGGGTGGAGCACATTGCTGGAGATATGTTTGAAAGCGTTCCTGCCGGAGATGTAATTCTCATGAAGGTATATATAAAAGCCAAGATTAAGTTTTGAAAGTTGTAATTGTTAATTACTAAACATTGTAAAATCACTGATTATTTTGACTCGAATTTATGCTTTTGATTAGTGGATACTTCATGACTGGAGTGACGATCACTGCCTGAAGATATTGAAAAACTGTTTCAAAGCCTTACCGGAAACTGGTAAAATAATACTAGTGGAGAAGATTCTGCCAGAACATCCTGACAAAGATCTGCTAACGTCCGTTGGATTCTTCTCAGACGTGACGATGATGGTTATAAACCCGGGAGGAAAAGAGAGAACACAAAGGGAGTGGGAAGTTCTTGCTAAAAGTGCCGGTTTTACTTCCATCAAACCCGTATGTCGTGCATTTTCCGATTGGGTGATCGAGTTCTATAAGTAATTATTGGGAGATTTTCTCTTCTTAATGGTTACTTAGCAAGAGCTTTCCTAAACATTGACCTTCAATGAGGTTGAGTTAATTATCTTTCCAATAAATTCAAAAATCAAACAATAGAAAGGGGAGTAATTGTTTTTTTTTTTTTTTTGAAATATACAGGGTATAATCTTTAGCATATAGCTGGATTTGAACCTGAAACCTGTTTTTTTCTAAAAGAAACAAAGCAGAATATAATCTTCGCATTTAACAGATTTTGTGTGTGCTTGTCAAGTGCCTATTGATCACTTTGAATATGTAGACATGCTAGAGATCAAAGAAAAACAGAAACACAGCCAATTAATATTTAATAGCAATGAAATGTTGTTTTTATTGATTGAATCAGATCTAGGATTACACTCATATTTATACTACACTGATATATAGTCTAAAGGATAAGACTATTGAAGATAAAAAACTTACTAGAAATTCCAAATGAACCCTCGGATAAAGATGGAATGTCGTCTTGATGAGCCGCACGGATTATCCATATCCGTTTCTATTTCAATTGCAACAGTGTTTATGTTGTTGAGTTCAAGACCAACCAAAGAGCAAAGAGAAACATAAATAACTAGACATTTTATGATTTTAGGAGAAGTTGACTCGATATTGCTTAATACACATGTGGTGTGGAGTTGATTACATATGCTTACCAGATAGTGAATAAAACAAGGGTTTTTTTTTTTTCTTTTTGTATTAAGTTTAGTCAAGACGGAATATCACACGCACAAATTGTTGATTTATGTTGGGACAAAGTGCTTATGGATTCATGGATCATGGGGCTGTTTGAAGGATGCAATTCTTGAAGGTGGAGTTGCCTTCAATAGAGCGAGCACGTGATGGAATGAATGCTTTTGAATACGCAGCAAAAGGCAAAACACAAAAGATTCAACGAGGTTCTTAACAAAGCCATGTCTAGTGCTACATCTATGACTATGAACAGACTTCTCGAGGTCTACCATGGTTTTCAAAGTGTAAATGTGTTGGTGGTGGTTTGGAGGGCCACAGTGGCCGCTATCGTTTCCAAGTATCCGGACATTCGGGGCATTAACTTTGATCTGCCTCATGTCATTCAAAACACTCCCCCTCTAACAGGTTGATCACTATATATCTACTCAAAAAAAACTAGAATTATAACACAAAAGGGTTGACTATCTATCTATCTATCTATCTATCAATATATGATTGCATTCTAGTTTGTCAATATCAACATCTACATAATGGATTCGTGTTTGGCTTCAGGGGTGGAGTATCGATCAGCGGTAAAACCACGAATATATCTTAACTATAAGTGAAAAAAAAACCATATCAATTTCCGTTTTTGATGTGTGAAAGCTATCTACCTTTTACCTCTCTACCAATCACTCATGAAGAATAATATGTTCATCTTTAAAACTATTTTGTCTTAAGTATGTTGTGATTTATCTAAGATATTCAATATTATACTTCGATATTAATAATTTGGAGAGGTTAATTTTTCATTGATGAATTGATATAAGTAAGATCAGATTCTTTTATCATCTTATTTGCACCTAGCTAGGAAGTTCAATGGTAGGTGTTACATTTGTTGTTTTGAATAATAGTTTTGATTTTATGTTGGCATTAGTATGCATTGGTTCAATATAATTAAATCATCTTTGTGACTCACATCGCATAGATTACAATCTATTATTCTTAGATAAGTTCTGGTTTTCAGTCAATACTTACATGTTCATGAAAGCAATGAAAAACCAAAATTAAGTCAAACCAAACTGGACCGAACAAATGGTTTTAGCCCTAAAAAACCATTTCAGTTTGTTTGGAAAAACTGAAAACATATAAAACGATTCGGTTTTACAAATAGGAAATTAAAAACACGCCAAAGGATGAGAAGAATTCTAATGAGTGGTTTTTTTATGACGAATTCTAATCGTTTTAACAGTTTTCGTGTATTACATTGTTGCATCGTTCTGAAGGAAAGGTACAAGATGATTTTTAAGAATAAATCCAGCTCATTTGTGTTGGAACTTTTCCTTCTCTTTTCTTATATACAACCGTGGAAACATAAGCAGATACACAACCCATATAATATATAAGATCAATCCTTAAATACCCTTATCCACATCAAGCTCAACCACAAAAATTGAGGGCATATTCTCATGAGCCACAAACCCTCCTATGTTGTTTTACAATACTCATCATCATGTAATTATCGCAATGAATGAAATTTCTATATATATGTTTTATTTAAAAGAATACCTGGAACCATAAATGAAATGCCAATGTACACTCGGACAAAGATCGAATGTCATCTTGATGAGCTGGAGGGATTATTCATATCCATTTCGATTGCATCTGTGCTTATGTTCTTGAGTTCAAGATTAGATTCCATCGATCTTGAAAAGAAGGTGTCTGATGGGATATTGATGCCAGCAAAACCGACCAAAACCGCAGCAGCACCGACATAATTCAAAGGATGAGGCGCGTTTCCAGTAATGGTATCAACAATGGCTGCCAATGGAACTTGAATGGCTAGTCCAGCTGATGCCACTGTTGTTGTAGTCAGAAGAACGGCCTTCGCCCATAGATAATCACTTAATACATTATCCAGCAAACCTAGATATGATTTCACAAGAAATTAGGACAAATAGATCATCACACAGAACAATAATAACAAAAATACCAAAAAAAACTCACCTTTACCAACAATGAGACTGAATTGCTTCCAGGTAAGCTTGTTAAAAGGCTCTAACTTGGCAAAATTTAGTACTAAGGCGAGTGGGAGGAAGATGAGAAGGTTGAACAAACCCAAGAAACCGAGAAACTGGGCCATACTTACACAGCCATTTTTTCCATCGTCATCATCAGGTAACTTTTTACGAATAAGAGTAATATACACAGCATAAAGGGCAGCTGAAATCAGGGAAAGGAAGTCTCCAAGAACAGGGCTTGGGGCAATGGTATTGGATCCAGATTTCGAGTCACCCAAACTCACGATTATTGTGCCTCCCATACAAAGCAGAACACTGATCAGCTTCACCAATGTGAACTTCTCCCCAAGAAAAACAAGAGCGACCAAAAACGTGAACAGGCTTGAGGAACTGCTCAGAATTGTATTCGACTGTGTACAAACAAAAACAGTTCAGGATTTGTGCGAAAAAGATGCAACGTAAATGAACTAAAGGGCAGTATAAAAAATAAAATAAAAAAAGAATGCTTACTGTAACAGTGGTATACTTGAGTGATAGATTAAAAGTGAGTTGAGCAAAAAACCAGAATGGGCATATCAATAGGCTTACTTTTGCCACTCTAGACCGGGTCCAACGCCCTTTTGAATCCAATCCAATGCTATCATCACCATCAACTCCACTTCCTAAAACGCTATCATCTATTTGGTGGTTGTCTCCTTCAACACTACCTAAAGCTTCGACACTAGAATGATTCTCTCCAAGAAGAATAGCCTCTTCGGGATCTTTCAACCCTTGCACAAAAGAATCTTTTTTGTTCATCCAAAACAGTAAACTTCCATACCTGTCTTCCACGAATCTTCCGATCTCAACAAGAGGAATATACACCAAAAACAACGAATTGCAAATGTACGTTATAAGGAATGGAGGGACGCCGTCATCAACAACTACTTGAACCACAAAACTAGCCGTGATCCATATTGCGGCAACAGAAAATATGTAAACCATTCCTAACACCCATCTCCTCGCTTGTTTCTCCATTGCTTTTGAACCCAATTACAAATAGAGCTTTCGATTTAAACATATGAATTCACATTGATCAACCACTTTAATCTCAAATAAAACAAAAAACTCTGTCGACTCCTCTTCGTCACTCAGAATTCCAGGAGTAAACCTGTCAAAGTAAAGGTGTGAAACATGTCATACCTTCAATGCTAAATTTCAGACATATGGTACTTTGGGCTGTCATAGACTAGGTAGGGGTAAATGTATCAAGATAAAACATTGTAGATATAACCAGTGGCGGGCCTACATACATCTAAGGGGGGCAACTGCCCTCCCCCCTCGATCCGAAAAAAATCACTAATATATCTAGTATGCATGTTGTTTGCCCCGCTTGATTTTCTATTTGCCTCATTAAAAAAATTTATCGCCCCCTTAGTCGAGGTCCTGCGTCCGCCACTGGATATAACTGCAAAACTAGTAAAAATAATGGACCAAATGTGTCTTTACCTCGTAATATAAATACAAAGGTAACCCTTTATTGAAGCAGGTCTCTATAATAGGGAAAGTATATTGCTCTGGATGTGTGCAACTTGTACAAATATATGAAACATTACTATAAAAATCACCAATCCAATTACGGTCAGTAACCAATCCGCTTGCTAAAACAGTTATAACATAATATTCGCATGGCACTACTAGTTGGGAAAGCATAATTCAAGAACTTAAAGCATTGTAACTAAGCAAGCAAAAAATTAAAAATTAAAAATTAAAAAAAATGCCGGCTTTAACAAAATCAATGGATAACTAAAGCAATTGATCCCAGCAAAGCATTACACGTTGATTCAATTGGAAAACTCATTAAGTGAAGATGCAATTGCTTACAATCCGCAGAAGGACAGTATTTTGGGCCAATGTGAGCAGCTATAAAAAAAGTCAAAATGAAACCGGGAACCCAGAGATTGGTAATGAAAGAGGAACAAATGCCGGAGGTACATCGGAGCATGAGGTATTACCTATCAGAGCCGGATTATGCTGATCGCCTGAAAACAGGGGTACCAGGAAGATCTCCGATTCTTAATTACGACAAAGGGGAACAGTGCCCGCTAGTTATTCCACCGGGTTACCGCTGAATAGAAATTTTTATTTTATTTTTTTAATTTTTTTTTTGAGAAATTTCTTTTTTTTTTAAGTCGATCCGTAAAAGATAAACACCAAACCTCCGTTTGTTTTGGGTTGAAGGTTTTTTTTTGGAGTTTTTTTTAATCTAAATTGGTTGAAAAGGAAGAGAAAAAAACCCTACTGCGCATCCCTTTCCCCGTCGAATCCAAATGCAACCAGCAAGCTCTAACGAGGAAGACGATCTGCTACACCGTAGTAATAGCAGACTTAAGCGGCGTGCAACTGAAGAACCATCTCCGCCAATGGAAGGTGGTTCAGCCTGGGTCCGTCGTAGCGGGGCCGACCTCCTTCGCGAACCTGATTCCACCCCTGAGTTATACACCGGCATCGACGAACCTGAAACGGACATGCTTGAATTTGTCCAGCATTATCAACAACAAGCAACAGGGAAAGCCCCTTCCACTTTGACAGGGATAAAAAAAGTTGACATCCCGATCGAAACTCTTAAGAAATTGTGGCTACCATGGAGACGTGCATTGATTATCAAGATACTGGGACGCAATGTTAGCTTTCGGATCCTGCAAGCCCGGTTGAAGGATATGTGGGCAAGGGGAAAACACATCGAAATCACAGACCTAGAGGATGGATTTTACATTGTTCGTTTCGTGGCAAAAGAGGATTACGACTATGTACTGGAGAATGGTCCTTGGCTAATCCAGAACCATTATATCACAATCGCAAAATGGAAACCTTCGTTTCATCCGTCAAATGACCTCATTCAATCCACTATGATATGGGTTAGAATCCCTCGTGTTCCAATTGAATACTTTGAGCAAGAAGCCCTTCTACATGTCGGCAACTGTATAGGCATTGCCCAGAAAGTCGATCAAACGTCACTGCGAAGCCAAAGAGGTAAATATGCTCGTGTATGTGTTGAAATAGAATTGAATAAGCCGCTGCCCATTGCAGTAATGTTGAATGATGAAATATATAAAATCGAATACGAAGGTCTCCATATGGTCTGTTTTGGTTGTGGTGTTTATGGCCATAAAACGGAGGACTGTCCTCAGAAAAAAGCACAGGAAATGGACACTTCGACCACCCATGCCCCGACACTATCAATGCCCCTACGGATAATAATCCCTTCGGGCCTTGGATGCTAGCCCCGACACGCGGCGAAGAAATGCCCAAAAAGCTCCCGAAGGACCCTAATCCACCAACTGAACCTAACAACATGAGGAACGGCACACCTGCAGCCCCACAACATCGGCCGAATGCCCCCAATCATAATACCACAGCCATCTTAAATGGTTCCCGATTCTCCATCTTGACGGATGTAACTGAAGAGCAAAATGAAGAAGTCCCAGTTAATTCTTTGCAACGACAATTCCAAGAAATCCCACAGTTTAACAACAGAGCAACACTTAGGCAAGCTACTAGAGGGGACCGACCCACCTCCTCACGTAGCAAGGGCAGGGGTGGCCAATCCACACAACCATCCAAGGTAAGAGATAGCTCTCCCCAAGCACACAACATAGTACCAGCTGCTTCTTCTGCGAGTTCTTTCCCCACCAGCACCTTTCATTTCTCTACCATGAGCTCAGTTCCCTTTACCGACATTACAAACGTTCGAAGCGGCCTGGTCGATAACACCCAAAATACCCTCTCTGCAGTTAAAGAAGCCATGTTAGCCGATGCCCAACTTGCAGAGGAAAGTGCAAAAAAGCTTGAGCAACTTTATGTGAAATCGAATCCACCGGATAATTCATCCTTTCATGAAAAAGATGTACCAATGCAGGCTGCGGCTATGACAGATCCTCTTGCCCCTGGGCAAGCCAAAAATACTCTTACAATCATTCCTCAATGAAGCTCGTATCGTGGAACTGCAGAGGAGCGAGCTCCTCCGACTTTTTCAGGCATTTAAAATCATTGCTAGCTGATAATAAACCGAATATCCTTTTTCTCATGGAAACAAAAGTCCAAAGTAATAAAGCGGACCGCATTCTTAGACGATTTAATTTTACCCATTTAACGGCGGTGGAAGCGAGAGGATTCAGTGGAGGCTTGTGGGTTTTCTGGGATATATCTTCTATCGACTTACGTCTTTTGCTTGCAACCGATCAATGTATTATCATGGCTGCCGTGAAAGGTAGTATTGCTGAATTTGTCATTATTTTTACCTATGCTTCTCCTACCCCTGCTATTCGGGAAGATCTTTGGGAATTGCTAGATTATATTTTCTCCTCTTTTCCGCTTTATATGCGTCATTGGTGACCTAAACCAAGTCATCCATCCTATTGATAAAAGAGGTGGTAGACCTGTTATGGGGGCTTCTGTTAATGATCTTCGGGAACTTGTTGAACATGTGGATCTAATTGAATTACCGTTTCATGGGCCTCGTTTTACTTAGACTAGCTCTATACATAGTACGCATGCTATTGAACAGCGCATAGACCAGGCCCTCTGCAACGACAGATGGTTGTGTCGGTTTCCGGGCTCAAATGTTTACCATCTCCCACGGGTCCACTCTGATCATTGTCCGATTATGCTTGATGTGGAGCCTCCTAGTGACAACTTAACCGTGGCTAAACCTTTCCGGTTCCAAGCTTGCTGGTTAAAACACAGTGCTTTCCCTGTTTTCCTCTCAAATAATTGGACGGTGGTGGACGACGACATTCAAGGAACCCTCGAACTCCTCGCTCTAAAAATGAATGATTGGAATAAACAGGTGTTCGGTAATTTATTTTACCGAAAAAATAGATGCAAAAAGCGAATTGCGGGTGTACAGCTCTCACTCTCGAAAGCTCCCTCGAATTTCTTGACCAAATTGAATTCTGAACTTATGCAAGAATATGATGATATATTGGCGCAAGAAGAAATTTATTGGTTTCAAAAATCACGATTAGATTGGATTGAAGACGGGGAACGTAATACACGCTACTTCCACACATCCACTCGGCGTAAAAGAGGTAAAAATAATATCATGTTCTTAAAAGATGCCTCTGGTACTTGGGTGAATGATAGTGAGATCCTCTGCAACATGGTACGACATTTTTTTATTACTCTCTACAGTGAGGAGCCGGTCCTCCCCTTTCCGCAAGGACTTTTTACTCCTCTCATAAACCATGCAGATAAACGCTTGTTAAATCGGCCGGTAAGTATTGGAGAAGTCCGGGCAGCTATCTTTCAAATGGGAGCGTATAAATCACCGGGACCAGACGGTTTTCCCCCCATCTTCTACCAGAAAAATTGGGATACCGTTGGGCCTTCTCTTACGGGGTGGATCATTAAATCTTTTCGCGAGAAACAGTTCCCTACTGCTATGAATCGTACTTTTATTGCCTTGATCCCGAAAGTAAATCCTCCGGAAGCGGTCTCACAACTTCGGCCCATCGCTCTAGCGAATGTCACGGTCAAAACCATTACAAAAATCATAGCTAATCGTCTGCGGTTGATCATCGATAAAATCATTGATAATAGCCAGAGTGCATTTATCCCTGGGAGACAAACATCAGATAATATTATAGTCACTCAGGAGGTCTTGCACACTATGCGGAGGAAAACGGGGAGCAAAGGGATCATGATTTTAAAAATCGACCTTGAAAAAGCCTACGACAGAGTCAATTGGTCTTTCCTTCGACAGCTTCTTATTACTGTTGGCTTTGACGATAGCATCATTGAACTGATCATGTTCTCCCTCTCTAGCACTTCCTTGGAAATTCTCTGGAATGGCAGCCCTCTTCAATGCTTCCGACCTCTTCGTGGCTTGAAACAAGGCGACCCACTTGCACCATATCTCTTTGTCCTTGTTATGCAGATTCTGAGCTGCCTTATAAATGAGTCGATCAATGCAGGGAGATGGAAACCGATTGCGCTTTCTCGAGGTGGACCTAAGATATCACACCTTTTCTTTGCAGATGATTTACTCCTCTTTGCGAAAGCTAATCCGAATCAAGCTCGGGAGATAGCCCGTATTCTATCCTATTTTTGTGGCGTTTCAGGGCAAAAAATTAGCACTTCAAAGTCGAAGTTTACAACTTCTCCTAATACAAGTCCGCAAAATGTTGAAGCTATTGCGGGGAACTAAATATGGCACATACTACCAATCTTGAAAAGTATCTCGGGGTCCCCTTACACCACGTAGGCGTGTCAAGAAGGAAGACTTTCAAAATGTGATAGATAGGGTCGGTCGAAACTTCAACCGTGGAAAGCCACCACCCTTTCTAGAGTGCCGGTCGATCTATTCTAACGCAATCGGTTCTTACCACGACACCCTACTACCACATACGGTATCGTACGCCTACCGGTCTCCGTTACGAACGAGCTCGACAAACTAGCTCGCTCTTTTTTCTGGGGCCACGACGAGGATAAAAGAGGACTACATCTAATTGCTTGGAAAGACATTTGTCAGCCAAAACTCCTTGGAGGCCTCGGTATTCGATCGGCCCACGGGATGAATAATGCACTTCTTGCGAAACTTGTATGGCAGCTCTTAACCGAACAAGGAAAACTTTGGGTGCAAATTCTAAAGCGAAAGTATGGCTCTCCTTTCGTCACACCTAAACCAAATAGCTCATTCATCTGGCGCAACATTTGCTCCATTGCGGACTCTATTCGCGACTTAATTAATACTAATGACGAAGGCCGCATCACTTGGACCCCAACAGCTTCAGGTAAATTCTCTGTAAAATCGGCGTACTTCACCCTCCAACAGATCTCTAGAGAGGCCGTACATTCTAGCCATGTTTGGAAACATATTTGGTCGATTAAAGGCCCCCTTCGCGGCAACCTTTTTCTTTGGCAAGCTCATCGAAACGCCCTCCCTACGGCAGATCTTCTATCTTCACGTCACATCATTAATGATGGGACATGTAGCATGTGTGGCACGTCCTTAGAAACCTCGATCCATGCGCTACGAGATTGTTATTGGGTCAAGAATATGTGGAAGCAAGTAATTCATCAACATTGTTGGCATCAATTTAATTCAGTCCCAGATATAGCTTCTTGGATCAGTCGATGCCTAAGCGAGAACATGTACAAACATGATAATATTCAGTTTTGGAGATTTCTTTTCCGTGAGCTCGTCCACGGAGTTTGGTATTGGAGAAACCAAGAGATACACGGAAGCGATGCACGTCGACCACCAAAGATGGTTTTCATATCCGAAGCAATTCGTAAAGCCCGGGAGCTTAGACTAGCATGGCCGTAGTGTTGCTTTATTTGTAAATATTGTGTAAATTCTTTGCGATGTAAAGCTTGTACTCTTTAAGTTTTTTAATAAAATATCCGGTTTTTTGACCAAAAAAATTGGTTGAAATAATAATTAGAAAGTTAATAGGAGTATGTTTTTTTGAAATTTGTGTAGATTATGATTTAATTGGTGAAATAAAGTAGTATATTAAATAAAACAATGGTAAAAAATGTTATAAAGTTGATAAAGTGAAACAATGAGAGATAATTTAATATTTTTTTTATTTGCAGTTGAAGAAATGATTGGTAAGAGAATTGTAAGATATGATGGATGATGTGATGTAAAAAACCCCAAAAAAACTCCACCCAAAACATACAAAGAAGAGTCCAAAAATTAGAGAATGCAAATAAATTTTTTATTATCAAAATACAGTATAACATCGATAAATAAATACACTCACGATTAGATGTGACCGGTTCCGGGGTGTAAACGAGACGAGTCGAACCGAGTATTTCTCTAAACGAATCGAGTATTTTAAAATATTATCGAGTACGAGTATTTCGAACTCGAGCTCAAGCTAAGATTCAAGGAAGTTTTACAAACTCGAGCCGAGCTCGAGTTTATCGAGTCTAATAGATTATTAAATTTAACTCAAATATAATTTAAATATCACATGGTAAAAGCAAAAAAAATGTCATTTTGCGATGTTTATTATATAAATTTTCTTATTAAAGATGCAAAGAATAATTCATTGAGTCCTAAATTAGATTATTAATGCAAAGTATTTGATGGACAACATTATACAAAAGATATAAAATCAACGAAAACAATAGAATTTGACAACATATATAATTACAATCATTACAAATATAAAGATACATAAACATTTTATAATAATATATATGTATGTATATGTGTATAAATGTTCATATATGCTTATATCAATATATATTCGAGCTTGCTCGCGAGTAGTCGAGTCGGGTATTGCGTTGCACGAGTAGCGAGCGTTTAATCTTCGAGTCGAGTCGATTTTGAATTTAAGCTTATTTTAACCGAGTCGAATCGAGTTTTGGCTCGAGTCGATCTCGAACTACTCACGAGTAGCTCGGCTCGTTTACAGCCCTATCCGGGTCTATGGCACGACCCTCCGGTTCCGGGTCCAAAATGGAACCGGAACCGTCGGTTCCAATTTCTAGCCGGTTCCCGGGAACCGGCGGGTTTGGCGGTTCCCCGGTCCGGGTCCGGGTCCGGGTCTCGGTGGTTCCCGGTCCAGACCACGGTTCCGATTACAGTTCTGATCACGGTTCCAAAAAAATCAAAAAAAATTTTACAAAATTTTTATAACTTACGGTAAAATTAATAATAAATTCTAATTGGTTATTAAACTATATATAATATTTAATTTCATAACTATATTTTTTCCAAAAACACGGCTTGTATAATATTTAATTTCATATCTATATATAATATTTAATTTCATAACTTATATTCTAGATAATTTGTAAGTAAATTAAAGAATAATGCGTAGTATTCTAAGTTTTCATTTTTTATGATTGATTTGTAAGTAAATTAAACTTATATTTCATACAGTGATTACGATGATTTATAATTATAATATTATGTATATAAGTTGATTTTATATCTTAATGAATAGAGGGAAAATGTATATAAAAGTTGTTTTATTAAACAACAACATTACATAAAAAGTAAATGAATTTATTCAGAACAACTTCAAATCACTATTCGAAACATATTATAATGGTAGATAATATTATGATATGAGAGTTAGAATAGAATTATGGGTAAAAAGTGATGAAATTGATATGTATTTATAGTGTGATGAGTGTGTGATCTTTTAAAATAAAAAATAAATTATTCAAAAATTTTGAAAAAATATACGTTGGAGTCAAGTTGGTCCAACTTGGAGTAAAGAAAAGAAAGAAAAAGAAAAAAAACGCCGGTTCGGGTCCTCCAAGCCGGTTCGACCGCCGGTTTTCCGTTCGGTTCCGGGCAGGGCCAGGTCCGGTGGAACCTTGAACCGGGTAGGAACCGTTTGACAAAAAAATATAATTTTAACCTAATTTTAATAAAATTAGACTTTCCCAGTTTCCCTCCCATTTCGCCCCTCATTCTGAGAAGCGCTGTCCACTGCTCGCTCCGACTCCGAAGAAGACAAGAAGTCCGACCTCCACTCTCCATCATTACCGTCTCCGTTCTTCAGACTTCAGGCCGCCGCCGCTTCACTGCAGTTTATCTTCTTCTTCTCCGGTGCTGCTGGAGGCTGGAGCCATCAATCAATCGGTCCTCTTCGGCTCTTCTTCTCCGGTGCTCTGCTCACTGCTCTTCTTCTCCGGTGCTCATTTGAAGGTAATAATTTGATTTCATTTGTTGTGTTGTTAATCACTTAATAGTTAATTCAGTTAATTGTTAGTTGTTACCCTAATTTTTAGTTTTTTACACCCCTGTGGCTGTGTGTGTGGTGCGCCTGTTTATTTTTATTTTTATTTTCTTAACAGATTAATTGATATATCAGTTATATGGACCGTTTTCTTAATAAACGAAGTCGGGTTGGTGAATTTGAGGAAATTGTTACCGAGTTTGAGAATCCGGGAGTGGGTGCATCTAGCGGGGTTAGTTCTCATAGTAGACAAATTGTTGATTTGAGTAGCCTCCCTGCAGAGCCTTCAGAAAGGAAAAAAATATCTGAGTATCATCCGAATCAAATTGATGAAATTAGAAGAGCTTATATCTTAAAGGGACCTTGTCAACCCCATGATCATGAATTTCCTAAGACAAAGTATGGAACGAGAACTCGTCGATTTAATCCAATGTGGTTTAAAGAATATGCTAATTGGTTAGAATATAGCATTAAGGAAGACAAAGCATATTGCTTGTGTTGTTATTTGTTTAGAGATGAATTTGGGAATCAAGGTAGTGGTGGCGCATTTGTAAGTGAAGGTTTTAATGCTTGGAATAAAAAAGAGAGGTTAGGAATCCATGTTGGTAATGAATCTAGTTCTCATAATTTTGCATTGAGGAAATGTGGGGATCTAAGGAGACAAGAGTGTTCCATTGAGGTTTCTTTTCATAAACATACAAATATTCAAAAACAGGAATATTTGGCTCGATTAAGTGCTACCATTGAAGTATGTAGAATTCTGTTACATCAAGGGTTGGCTTTTCGTGGTCATGATGAGTCCGAAGGTTCTTCAAATCAAGGAAATTTTCTTGAATTTCTTAAATACTCGCTAATACAAGTGAGCATATCCGTAAAGTTGTCCTTGAAAATGCTCCAAAAAATCATCAAATGACATCTCCAAGTATTCGAAAGACGTTATTAATTGTTTTGCTAAGGAGATACAACTTCGTATACTTGATGAGATGAAAGGTGATTTTTTTTCATTGTTGGTGGACGAGTCTAGTGATGTCTCGGGGAAAGAACAAATGGCTGTGATTTTTCGATTTGTTGACTTGTCATGGGAATGTAAAAGAGAGATTTATTAGTGTTACCCATGTGAAGGAGACATCGTCTTCGAATTTGAAATCGCCATTGATAATTTATTTGCCGAGTTGGGCTTGAGTTTGATGACAATTCGTGGTCAAGGGTATGATGGGGCCGGTAATATGAAGGGTAGGTTCAATGGGTTGAAAACTTTGATTATGAGAGAAAACAAGTCCGCATATTATATTCACTGTTTTGCCCATCAACTTCGGTTGCTCTTGTTGCCGTGGCTAAAAAACATCAAGATGTCGAATCATTTTTTTCTATGACATCCATGTTGACGAGTGTTGTCGGTGCATCTTGCAAGCGTAAAGATATGGTTCGAGAATTCCAAGCGAAAAAGATATTGGAAGATATCAATAATGGTTTGATTGAAACAGGATCAGGATTAAACCAAGAGGTAAGTCTTAAAAGGGCCGGAGATACACGTTGGGGATCTCATCACGATTCTTTGATAACTTGGTTCTTTTGTTCTCTAGTGTTGTTGAGGTTCTAAAATTTGTTGAGTGTGATGCTCACGATACTCCAAAACAGAACCAAGCAAAAGGTTTGTTGATATATTTTGAATCCTTTGATTTTGTCTTCAATTTACGAGTTGATGTTGAAAATTTTGATGATCACAAATGGGTTGTCAATAGCTTTGCAAAAAAAAGATCAAGACATTGTGAATGCTATGAGATTTGTTGAAATGACAAAGAAGCAATTGCAAGAGTTAAGAGATCATGGATGGGAGGATCTCTTAGGTAATATCACTGCATTTTGTGATAAGCATGATATTGATTGTTTGGATATGAATGCGAGTATGTTTTTTCATTCAATCGTCGGCGTAAAAGTAACATCACTAATGATTTTCGTTATCGTGTGGAATGTTTTTATGCAATTGTGGATATGCAACTTTCGAGAGATAAATGATCGATTTACGAGATCAATTCGAGTTACTTCTTTGTATTGCTAGTTTGAGTCCATTCGATAATTTTGCGGGGTTTGATGTAAAAAGGTTGATGAAGATGGTGAGTTTTATCCTAATGACTTCTCTCCGTATGAATGTATGGTGTTAAGAACTCAACTGGATACATATATTATGGATGTGTCAACGGATGACGATTTAGTGACTTGAATGGGATTGGCAGTCTATCTACATTGTTGGTGCAAACAAGAAAGCACGTTGGGTATAATTTGGTGTATCGGCTTTTGAGGCTAGCTTTGGTTTTGCTGGTAGCAACAGCAAGTGTGGAAAGAGGCTTCTCTGCAATGACCATTGTTAAGACACCGTTGCGGAATCGAATGGCTGATGAATTGCTAAGCGATTGTCTTATTTGTGACATTGAAAAGGATTTGCTAAATAGTATTAGCACTGATGTCGTTATTGAACGATTTCAAAACATGAAAACTCGTAGGGGACAATTGTAATTTATGGGCGATGTACGGTTATTTTGTGCTTGATTTGAAACAGTTTTAATTGGTTGGCTATATATTGTAATTTTGTGTCATGATAAGTTGAAATTTATGACTATATATTGTACTTTTGATTCAGGAACAATTATAATCCATCAACTATTTTTTGTAATATTTGCCGGAAAAAAGTTTCAATTTGTCGGTTTTTTTTTTTTTTTTTTTTTTTTTAGACTTGCGATATTTTTGTGACCCCACTGAACTTTCATCCTGGATCCGCCACTGCATGGACCCGTGGACCCGCCGGTTTAGACAAGGGAACCGGCGGGTCTGACCCGGCTGGAGACCCAGAACCGCCCAGCTCTACTCATGATTAGTAAAAAATATCAATTTAACGAGGTTATTTATTTATCGAATATTATTTTAAACCATTTTGCCGGATCAGAGAAAATTATTGATTTAACGAAGTTATTTATTTATCGAATGTTTATTTATCGAGATTGTAGTGTACCTTCTTTTTTTTCCCTTATCAAAACTTGGAAACCTTTATTTGCACTGCGATTGATTTATCGTTGTTTCACACTTAAAAGTGTATCACACTATTTTCATATAGTACCCTGTCAAAGTCGTGATATTGTTACAGCATGTTGTCACGGTAGAGCTGGTGACATTATGTTGTTAAATTGGTACTCAAATAAAAAACTTTCATTTAGTATCTCGCTTCATTTAATATTACGTCACTCCTTCTCTGGTGGAAAGTCAAAAACAAATACAAGTTCTAAAATCACAATGCCTAATTTCATTTTAATACAATATCACTCTTACTACGGTGACACGCACTAAGAGTGACATTGTGCATTGACAAGCCAAAATTAAATAATATTCCAAAAATCGTAGATTATGTTTGGACATAGCTTGTTTTAAACCACCCCACAACTTTATTCACTACACTATTCTTTAATTCATTATTATTTATTTCACTCATATATTACAATTTCTCTTATGAATCATTTTTTTATTTACTAAAAAAATATGAAATTTCAAACATTTTAATTATTATTTCACTTTATTTTATTATTATGCTTTGATTTAAGTCGAAATAAGTTATATTAAATAGACTTATATATAGTGTCTCGCGTCAAACCGAATACAATGTCACACTTTCTGCAATGATACATACCAAGAGTGACGATGTACATTGACATGCCTCGTTTTAAATTGAATACACCGTCACATTATCTGGAGTGATACAGACCAAAAATAACAATGTACATTGACATGCCAAAAACAAATGTCAAAAACAATGAAGCTCTTAAAATTATATGTAATATTTCACTTCATTCTAAAATCGTGGTACTCTTTCTCGAGTGACACGAATCATCGCATCGTATGTGATATTGTTGTTGTTGCAGTCCGCAGATGTAGTGACATTGTGCATTGTGGGGTTCAACTGTAGACCGTCACTTTTTTATTATAATGGCACGGTATATATATACACACATGAATATGGCACATCATGAGGTTATAATTATTTTTGTAAAATCCTACATCGATAAAATAATAGAATACTCATCTCATATAATTAAGTATGAGACATAAAAATCTTATCAACTCATATTAACCTTTTTAGACCAAACGAGGACAATTAAGTTGTTGATTGAATCATTTATAATTCATTTAACCCTATCAGGCCCGTGTCCTGAGGCGTTACAATTTTTTCCTTAGTTACACGTAACGTTCTAATAAATTTAGTCCAGTAGATGCCAAAGAGGTTAAAATTGAGAGATAAACGATTTTTATTATCTAGCTAGCCTAGTAGTAGTAATATAAACAAGAATAGAAATGGAAAAATAAAAATAAATAATGCTCTGAAAATGATGACGATAAGTAACAAATATAGTACTCTACATAGAAAAATATGTATAAAAATAAAATTTACCTAATAATATGTAGGAGGAATTGAATTGAAATTGAGATGAAACTAAGACGACTGATCGAGTGAACCAAGTTCAATTTGAAATAGGGTTGGGCCCAGTTGGAACCTCATGGTCAGCATCTTCGAACACCCAGCTTTTCTTCTCTTTCTGGTAAGAAGAAGAAGAAGAAGAAGAAGAAGAGTGTGTGGGTGTGGGTGGGTGTGGGCTTGGTCTGCTTGAAGTTGAGGGTTCTTTGGAGGATTCCGCCATTAATATCTGCTGCTTCCAAGAAGCCGTACTAACAACAACAAAGAAGATGCATATCATCAAAAGAAAAACAAGACAATGAAGATATTTTGAAGCGGTTTTAGACGTGGTTTTGATTAAGGTTGTTGCCATATATATAAGATTATCCCACCAATTAAGTGCCCAGAAGATTCATCAACCACACAAATATAAAATAAAAAAAAAAACAAGAACAAACAGAAAAAAAAAAGACAGGACAAAATGAGAAGAGAATCTTTTACGAGAGAGTTTTTTTATGAAACAATTCGATAGATAGACATGTAAGGGTGATAGTACTATGCTGATAAGGGACCACGTTATTGGATTGATGAAAGTAGAGTACACACGTGAATACTCTTATGGTGCAAATTCAACATTGTTTTGAATGTAGTATATATGCTTGAGTTTTTGTGTGGTGTATCCGCATCCACCGATTTCACCTGTAAATAATTCTTGACCATATAATTTGAATTCATTTAAGAAATAAAATGTCGTAATATAGATGCACTTCGTATATGATGGATGCATCCAATAACTTCATATATGCTGCTCCTTTGTCATATGTTTTGAATGTAGTATATATATGCTGCTTCAATGACAACATTGTCCCCTTACAAAAAAGATAATAGCCACTTTTGAGCAAAAGATGGGGAAAAAGTAGTTGTATCATTGGGAGAAAAAATACACAGTTTTTATTTATTTATATATAAGCAAATTCAACCAATCAATGAAGAACAATATTGTGTACGGCTTAACTTTTGTGTGAGACTTTCTACCGTCTAAAAACTTTTTATGAATGTTAATTTAACAATTGTTTATTTCACATTTGTTAACATGTGAGTATCTAAATTAATTATATATTGGTGATGGTTTGTGACCGTAGATGATAAGAGAGATGCAGCAAACCTTAAGACCGATTGATTTATCTTTCTATTAAAGCAATTTATCGGATAAATTACCTTGTTGTATTGAGTGTATCAACCGAGAAGTTCAAAGCAAACCTTTTCAAATACAAAGTTTGTCTTTGTGTGTTGAATCTATTGGTCAATTGTGTGGTTGATTAAATTATATTATGTGTTTTCTCTTAACTAGTATACTTTGTTTAATTACTTATGCTACATGTGAAAACATTGTTGTATTGACTTGGCCAAGATTGTATTTTTTTTTTATTTTATAACGGAAACGAAAGGTTCATACACACGTGACACACCATATTTTTCTTGTCAGGTAACTCAGGTTGTATTATTTTGCTTTTTAAAAAACTTTTTTCTTTTTTTATTAGGGAAGATTTGGGATGGGCTTCCTCCTTGTAGTTAGTTTGTCTTTATTGGGCCTAGCCCACGGTTGTACACAAAAAAAAATATATATATGTGTTATTTTATTTATTTAAAGCACTCCCGTCACTTTAATCCTATCCGCCACACAATATGTTACATGAAGATGTTTATTTTTATTATTATTTATCAAAATCTTTAAGTACCATAAGAATTTTTGTTCCAGAAACAAAATATATAGCTTGTAATTAATACATGATTTGGGATGAAGTTTGGTGATAAAATATATAAATAAAGGTGGATGGCACGGATTAAACACGATGTCAAATTTAGGATAAAGTTTGGTGATAACACGAAACAAGTGGGTATCTCTTTGGAGTTGGTTTTTACACCAATTAGGTGCAATGATGCCGGATTGTTCACTTGTTCGGAGATGCTTTAAGTATCAATACGAAGTGATTAATGGCAAAAATATCAAAAGAAAATTATAATTGATAATGAATCTGACCCAAATTAGTTCAGTGGATAATTATAGTCTTAGTTGTTTATAGTTTATCAACCTTTGGTACTTCCATTAAGATTTTCCACATCTCATCCTTAAACTAACTTTAAGAATCATGTTTAGCTTGCCTTGGCTTTATATGTAATGAACTCTAAGAAAATTTAGAAGGTCCCCAGAGTTGGGATATTTTACACTTTGTTAAAGATCAAGCACAATTTTTTTTCAATTAAGAGTGTGGGCAATCTCTTTCAATACCCCTTTCAATTGTGGGCAATCTCTTCCAACACTTGCACTATTTTTTTATTTTTTATAAATATTGTTCAAACCAGGGTTCGATCTCGTGACCTCTGGCTCTGTTACCATGTTAAAGATCAAGCGCTTACCGTTGTACTAAAACCAATTTGTATCAATAAAGATGTTACTTTATTTCCTTATAATTAAAGTGTGTGGGCAATCTGTCACAACGCCCCCTTCAAGTGTTGGCAATCTGTCCAACACTTGCACCATTTTTTCATTCAAGAGTGCGGGCAATCTGTCCCAACACCCCTCTCAAGTGTGGGCAATCTCTCCCAACTCTTGCCCACACTCTTGAATGAAAAAATGGTGCAAGTGTTGGACAAATTGTCAACACTGAGAAGGGGGTGTTGGGACAAATTGCCCACACCCTTTAATGATAAGGAAATAAAGTAGCGTCTTTATTAATACCAATTGGTTTTAGTATAGCGGTAAGCACTTGATTCTTAACATGGTATCGAGCCAGAAGTCACTGGATCGAACACTGGTTGGAATATTATTTTAAAAAAAAAGTGCAAGTGTTGGGACAAATTGCTCACACTCTTGAATGAAAAAATGGTGCAAGTGTTGGACAGATTGCCAACACTTGAGGAGGTGTTGGGACATATTGCCTATACCCTTTAATGATAAGGAAATAAAGTAGCGTCTTTATTAAAACCAATTGGTTTTACTACAACGGTAAGCACTTGATCTTAACACTTTTATCCTCAAATTATTGGTTCTTCCATTTTCTTAAATTTTGTAAAACCTCTAAAAAGTATTATAGATAGTTAAATTCATTAACTTGATTGTCTTGTCTTGTATATATGGGTACATGTACCGGTGAAAGTTGTACTATAGTGGTTAACAAAGTCGTATTTCAAACACGGTTTAGACATTAATTATTTCGATTTAAATTGAATTAGAGGAATTAAATATAATAAAATATAGTTAAATAATGATTTAATAGTTGAAAAATATTTTTGAATGTTGTGTAAATAAAAATGATTGGTTAGAGAAATCTTAATAAAATAGTAGCATTAATAAAATATTAGTAAAGAAAAGTAGTGAGTAAAGTGAAGTAGTGAATTATTGATTAATATTTTTTTATTTGTTAGATTTAGAAATGATTTGTGAGAAAAATTGTATATGACATTTTACCAAACACATAACTAAGTTATCAAAGCTAATTTGAAAATAAGGGGTTAAGACTAATTGGAAATGATGATACAATTCCTCAAATATGCATCTTAATAGATTGATGAGACTAGATTTTGCCGACAATACACTTGATTAATTATTGGGAACGATTCTTATAACATCAATTAATCGATCTCTTGCATTGACGTTCGATAGTCGATTCATTGGTTTACCGTTTAAGGCTAAGTCTAAATGACCAACTACACGTTAAACCATGTTGAATCACCTAATCAAAACTAGTAAACTTGCTTAAGAAACCAATTCTATGAAGTAGGTTGTTTTACCAGCCAATTTTGGTACCTTGGCTCCTAGGCAATCTCATAATTTGGACACCATGAAATTACACAAGAGTTCATCCAATTAATGATCAATTATGAACAAATGTATTATAGATACCATAACACTAACAATCAAGGAACATAAAAATCAATCAAGCTCCATCACTAATTAAGATGCAATTCAATAAATCTTCACATGATTTGAACTATAAAGAAATTAGCTCGCCATAATCTTGTCAAAATCACAAAAAACTAAAATCAAACTCATTGAAATCATTGACAAAGAATAAATAAAGTTACTTATTGAAGATTCAATAAGCAAAATCGAGTCTTTCACCATCTCCATTGCAATTTTTTCAAGAACATCAATGGGGAATGATTGAGGATTGATAATCTAGAGTTAATCCACGAGAAACATAAGAAAAATGGTTCTAACAACTAATCTAAGAAATAAAAAGGAAGAATAGCAGCATTTATTGATGGGATGGGATAAAATGCAACAAGGAGCTTACGTAGGTTGAACATAGGCATCTAGCAGTCCCGACGTGGATTATTCGGACGTGCGCCTGAAGTGTAAATAACAGGCTGAAAAAGTTAAAAAAACCTCCCAGGCACACGCCTGAGATCTTCGGGCGAGCGCTTGAATTCCTCAAAATTGACACATATGACAGTTTATAGAAAAATAAATAAGAAACATAATAACGCTTTTAAAACACAATTTAGCAAATACCCGGAAACACATAATCATGTATATTTTCGTGCAATTCGATATAAAACAATATTCAAATCAACTTAAAACATAATCGTTAAACATAAAGATGAAACATTTTGATAAGAAAAACTCCTTACCTTTAGACGACCTGATCCCAAATAACGAAATAACTACGATTAGCCTCGAAACCTCATAAACCTACAAACAACTGAAACCCTAACATCGAAGGCCAAGAACACCAACTTAACACGACCAGTCTACGAATTAACGAAGGATTACGATAATTACCTTCTTAAGATGAAATAAGCCTCAAAACTCTCTTGAATCAGGATCTGCCTTGAAATTGAGACTCTGACCTGCAGACACGTCCTGGGCACCAAAACTAGGTCGCTTAACCGAGAGCATTGCTCGGTTCAGCGAGCTGGAAGACCTGGGCTTGTCTTGGGATGTCAGGGACTCGTCCTGGGCACCATGGGACATGTCCGGGGCTAAGCAGGTCGCTTAACCGAGGGACCTTCTCGGTTCAACGAGCTAGAAGATGCTGAAAACTCAAAAACACGAGTCTAATGAAGTATAAGGCTCCCTAGAGCCTTTTGATAGATTTTTTTAAGGCTTACGTCGGTTTTTCAAAGACTTTGAGGAAAAGAAAACCTAAAAAGAAAAACAAATTTCGATTAACTAAAATACTTTTACAAAGAGGTGAGAAGTTTTACAATTCTATTCCTTAAACTTGACTCATCTTCACTAGTTACTCTTTTCTCCAGGCTCATAATCAACGTACAACCTGAAAATCATAACACACAAATCACATATAACTTACCCAAGTCAAAATACAGCCATATGTAAATTGAAATTTACTTAAATTCTCGAGAATTCATAACATTAAATAAATAAATAAAAAGACAGACGTAAATACATATATGAACAACAAAAGCTTCATTAATTATTAAATCAATTTCTAAAAAGTACTAGTATCCATAAAAATTCAATTACATCATTCATTTAATAAAAGCCGGAAAAAAAAAAAAAAACTAAACATGCCATTAACAAATAACAACAATGTTGGTCACGTCACGGTGTATTTTCGAATTTACGTGAATTATAATGAGATGTCCAAATAGAAAGCAATGGATTGCATTTTAAATAAACTAATTAAATGAATAATAGATCGAACAATGTATTTTCTATCTACCACCATCAAACTTGAAGCATTAAGATATGATTTGGCAGGATATCTACTTCTTAACATACAAATTAGTGATTTTGTATTGTAATGTAACAATCATCCTTTGACCCTAATATTGTTGGTAACCTAAGCTACAACTCCCCAAACTACTCCTTCTTTGTTTGTTTTTTTTTGGTTTTCTGAAAGATTTATACATATATTATGAAAAGGAAAAAAAAATACATACATATAAATTTTTTTTAAAAAAGGAAAACATTGTGAAATTAAAATTCATAATGTCATTAGGTGCTTCCAGAATTTTATATTCAATATGACAAGAAACGTACGTTTAAGAGGTTTGTAACACTTAAAATTAATAGAAAATTGCATACAACTCTATTCTTGTATTAATTACTGTAACATTATGATATTACACACACGCAATGGAAAAATGTAGATAAAATGTGATGGGGTTGTGATGTGTACGGCTAAGTTTGTTATGTGATATAAAAACCAACAACAAATATGAATGTATAAGTAATTTTGTTGTGTCAACATGGTCGTTCTACGTTCAACTAGCAGAAGACATATTATTTATCTCCAAACAACAACTATATATTAAAGCCCTAAAATTCTGATGTAACAAACGCTCCTTATCGTAATCGATTCAATAATTATTTGGTTTATCATTATCGTTTAACGTAAAATTGATAACATAATATAATCGAATCTATTATGTTTCAATATTATATCATGGAAATGTTATTCTCACATTTTTAATTTGAAACATTACACTATCTCCGTCTTAATAAAGTGATATCATCGTTAGAACTCTAGCAGATGGTTCAAATAGATTGTTTCTTATAAATTAGCTTCATATGTGCCCCCCTCCCCCCTCTAAAGGGCCTCCTATGTCTAGTTTAATCTGATAGAAACTCGTGTCTAGCAGTGAAACTTGAGTCATAATAAATTCAATAACTATTTTATATCTATCATGCTTCTTTAACCTAAATGACTGGTAACTATTTATGTAATCATTTTAATAAAGAGCATCTAAAGGCACTCCACTTTTTACTTCCGACATCACGTTTGCATGTAAATTTGCTTGTAAAATATAGTGTCGAAATAATTAGGTAGTGCCTTTAGAATTGTCCTTCAGGGCATCTCCAACAAGGGGATACCCGACTCTATCCCCCCATTTTGGTGGGATGGTGCTACTCCAATGGTTGCCTTTTTCTCCCCATTTCACTATCCCCCTATCTTTTTACATCAAATATGGTGTCGGGTCAAATGATTGGAGAAGAATGATGTAAAATTTAGTGTAAACTAGTTGGAAAAGAATTATGTAATTTTACACTATTTTGATGCAATGGTGTAGAAAAAGGAATCTACCGTTGGAGATGCCCTCATAGATTATGGCTAACCGGATTAAGCCCATCATCCATAAGACCATTTTCATAGATTGATCACTATTTAACCATTACGATTTACGAGCCCAATCTACAAGTCTACTTGGAAGTCTTCACCACGCTAACTTTCCTTTCTTTTTCCACAGACTATAAATACAAGACTCCATCGGAAAACACGCGTTTTCTCCCTTTAATCTAGGGTTTTTTCAGTGCGACGAGACGATCGTAACTGAGAAATGGGCCAACAGTCTTTGATCTACGCCTTTGTTGCTCGTGGAACTGTGATTTTAGCAGAGTTTACTGAATTCTCTGGGAATTTCACGGGCATAGCATCTCAGTGCCTGCAGAAGCTTCCTGCTACTAACAATAAGTTCACCTACAACTGCGATGGCCACACTTTCAATTACCTCGTCGAGGACGGCTTCAGTGAGTATTTTGTAGTTGATTTATCTTTCTCTTTGCTTCGGGAATCGATTTTATTTGATCTCAATTGCTTGATCTGATCTCGATAGCCTATTTGTTGTAGCTTGACCTCATTAAGAGGTGTAAACTTTCTTGTGAGCTGCTGGATTCGGTTAATCTATGTGGATCTTTTGAACTAGATCTTTTTTCGGTTGAAATTTTCTGATCCGATCGCGTTGTGGTTCAGTATTTGAATCATTGGATATGACAACTTGCTGTAGGATGGTTTGATATGTACTTTGACAATTTGTTATGTGAGACTTTATATCAGTTGCCAAATTTACTTCAAGCTGCGTAGCTATCTTTCTTTATTTAGATCCCCCTATTTCCGAATGGATCTTTTGTTTCCTGTTAGGTTTATGTGTACTTCCTTCTAATGGTCCCCTTTTTTCGCGTCTTTGGATTTGTTAATATGATCAGGCTCTTATAAGTTGCTTACATGTTCAGTAGTTTAACTGACATTTGTGCCTCTCTTTGGCTTTCAATCTTATGGCGTGGTTAGGTTAGTCCATTTCTAACTGAGGAAACTCCATTTTGTCAATTTTGATTCTTACATGATCATTTTGCAGTTATATTTTCGGGCATCGTTTTACAGTGAACTGTTTCTGTGGTTCATTTTATTTAGATGTACATCTTTTTAGGATTGTAGTATGATGATGAAAAACCATTCTTGGAAGAAAAAAAAAAGGTAACTATCTTCGAGTGCCTATTCTTTTGATATGTGGTACTCATGATTTCTATCGTATATTCAAATCTTACAACTGCCTTCTCAGCAAGCTTCTCAGTCCTACATGTTTGGAACTGCTGAATCCAAGCTTGTTTGTTACTTGGTTTTATGTTTAGATTCAACGATCATGGTGGAAGACGCATGTGTAATAATTAATGTTTGTTTTATCTTAAAGTTTGTCACAAGTACTATTCCTTTTAATCTTTTAGATTCTCAGCTATTTTTAATAATTAAGTCAGGAAGTTCTTTTGGCTGCGTTAAGAGTTTGAAAATGTTCACTTTCTCATAAAGTCCAACAAAAGACTGCTCGAATCGCAAATGAGGCATTTGGTTGAGTGACTGCTAACAATGACTGAACAAAGCCACTTTGAGGTTTAATCTACGAAGGGGTTCTTTGCACAATAGGAATAATGTGGCAATTTTGGTTTGCTTTCATGCTTGATAATGAGGATTCCTTAGCTTGCTATATTTTCTGGTCGGATGGCTTGCTGACTTTCATGCTTTCATTTTACAGCATATTGCGTTGTTGCCGTTGAGTCTGTTGGTAGACAGATGCCAATTGCATTCCTGGAGCGTATAAAGGAGGAATTTTCCAAGAAATACGGTGGAGGAAAAGCTGCCACTGCTGCTGTCAAGAGTCTAAATAAAGAATTTGGGTATGTTAGCTTTTTCTTGTTCTCAATTAAAGTTATAATTCACAAAATGAAACATAGATCACTTTTGACTCTTGAAAGTTGTGAACAGAATTATACTTTGAACTCTTAAATTGTGGCGAGGAGGATAATCTTATTCTCTTACTACAAATAGTGGGTAGTTTTGCTTGTTAATGTTGTTCTGTTGTTTTTCCAACGAATACGAACAGACCCAAACTGAAGGAGCAGATGCAGTATTGTGTTGACCACCCAGAGGAGGTGAGTAAGCTTGCAAAGGTGAAGGCACAGGTGACTGAAGTCAAAGGTGTAATGATGGAGAACATTGAGAAGGTGTGTACGGCCTGGTCCCTCTGTCAACTTTTTTGCACACATATATTTTGCTAAGGGCAGATTAATCTTTAAAGCAATCTTGTACAGGTTCTTGACCGAGGGGAGAAGATCGAGCTGCTGGTGGATAAGACAGAGAATCTGCGCTCTCAGGTTGTCGCTCGTATACATGCTGTTTTTCTTCTGCGTTCTGTATCACTTTCCACTGTATTTTGAATCCTTAAGGTTCTGAAACCTTATCTTTGTGGACCTTTGTAATAATTGATATAATAATGTTTTGATGCCATGAAATATGCATGGCAGGCACAAGACTTCAGGACGCAAGGAACACAGATGAGGAGGAAGATGTGGCTACAGAACATGAAGATAAAGCTCATCGTCCTTGGCATTATCATTGCCATAATTCTTATTATAGTCTTATCCATCTGCGGTGGTGGTAAATGCCATTGATCAATGCTGTTTTGTGCTTTTGGGGATGAAAAAAAAGAAAGAAAGAGTCGTAGATGTTACCTGCTCTCATGATTTACCTTGGACTTGTGGTGCTTTTGAGGATCGAAAAAAGCTTGTGTTCACACATTCTGTAATGACACGCTCGTCTGTCTACCACCCTTTTGCCTTTAGTTACAGTGTTTAATGCAAGACTGATTTTGTATAGTCTCTGTACTCTTTTAATTTTTTGAATATATATTAAGTAGTGACAAGTGTCCTTTTATATGACAATTTTATTGACTTGTGTCCATTCTCTTTTCAAACTTATACATTAATTCTGATTTCTTAGTATCTGTTTTTAAGCTTACTATAGAAGTAACATGTTGAAGGAACGCCTGCCTGCTGCTGAATTTTATATGAAAATAGTTCTATGAGAGTAACTCTTTTCGCTGATTGCTGGAACTATTTGATGCAATATTTATTGCTCTTTTTGTTTAGAGCAGAAATGATCAAATCAGCATCCAGATGTACTTTGAAAATGGTATTTTAAATTTTTGACGCCGGAAATTTCGGGAATTAAAATAAACTTGAGGAAAACGTGCACGAAAGTTCTCTTATTTGGCGATCAATATAAAAATTAACCTGGTACGACAATTTCATAGCCATCTTGTCACATAAGAAACAAAACAGACTATATACAGTATATGTTTCTCTGTCAGTTAATAAACAAAGCACACAACATATACAGTAACTGTTTATTTATTGTAGATTCTTAGAAAATTTTCTACTTACGTCTCTAAATAATAGTCATTTTAACTGATAAAAAAATTTCTCCCAAAATTTAATCAATTTTAAGAATTAATGATTATCAAGGAGTATTTCAGTATCGAGAAGCCGACAAGTGTAAGAGTGGCGGGTGACGTAAGAAGAGAACAAAAAAAAAAATAAAAAAAGCAACAGATCACACCTACACAAACTTTAGCTAAAAGGGAGCCTCCTTGAAAAAAGTAGGCAAAAGATAAGTTGATAGACTTCTTCCTTAAGTAACAAAAACCGACCAAACAAGAAGAGGACAGACGCAAGTATAATAATAATTTGGAAAAGGAAAAGGAAAAGGAAAAGGAAAGGTCGTATATATAGTACCATTGTTGAACTAGCTAGATACAAAGCACAGTATCGGCTGGCTACCCTACCCATAAGAGTTTAAATCAATCAGATCCAAATGCCTTCACATACTACTTTGTTGGCTTTAGATGATACCCAATTATCTTAGGCGAGCTTGCCTCCTTCATGCATATATAATACAAAACGATATATATATATATATATATATATATATATATATATATATATATATATATATATATATATATGTGTGTGTGTGTAGTATATTTTTTCGCAGGATATATATATATACACACAATATACATTATATGTTTCTCTGTTACTTAATAAACAAAACACACAACATATACTCAGTGGTGGACCTACATACAATTAAGGAGACAATTGCCTCGATCCTTGTTCCGAAAAAATATACTAATATTTATACCATGCATATAGTTTACGAGACCACACGCCCACGCCACGCCCACGGCCACCATATATACATATGTGTGTGTATTACTCAGCCTCCGAGACCACCAATTCCTCCACGGCCTGAGTTAGAATATTCACCAATTTCTATCATGGACGAAACGGAAAAAATGTCATACATTGGTTATTCATCTGTTCCAGCTTTGTCCTCTCCCACTATGTTAAAGCTTAAGGACTAGTTTGTGTTTATGTAAACGTAGTGTCCTATCTAGATAATTATATATTGGATAAGACACTTGTCCTTATGCCATTGAGTTGATTAGATTTGTTGTTATGTATTTCACGGTATATAGATTATGTACCGTGATGCAAGTGTCAATGAATCATTTTCTGTTTTGATAAACGTTCTATTGGTATCGCAATTGTCCATGGCAGACGCAGCGATCACCGGAAGCTCCGGCGAGCTCGGTTCCACCTCTGATCACCTTTCTATTGGTTCTATAAAAATCCGGGTTGGATCGTTACAAATAGATAATGCTACTATCATAATACATATACTATACAACGGTTAACACGACAAATTTAAAACTTATTCTTATAATGTATGATTCATTTGATCTCAACATAATCAATAAAGTAAAAAAAAAGTAATGCATCAATTATTATGAAATAGTTATTGTAATTATAAAAATTTTCTACCATCTCCGGTCCAATATACAAGTTATCCTGCACTTTTCTTCTTGTCTTATAATATAAGTCATTCTACACTACCAATGTAACATTTATTGTTATTTCTCTCTATCTTACCCGTAATTTATTATGAATTCAACAACTTTTAATTACTTAACAATTATTACATTAATGATAATTAATGAGTATTTTAGACATTAATCTTCAAATTAATAAATTCAATTACTTTCTTAATTATATAAAAACTTTTAAGATAACTTATATTTTAGAGCGGATGTAGTATTATTTTCTTATCTTTCCCTTATTGATTGTGGTGATCATTTTCATAGACCGATCGCTATTTAACCGGAAGTTTTTGCGTAGTGTGTACCTACGTAGGTACACATTACATGACACACTTTAAATTTCATTCTGCACTTAAACTGTGTGGTCTGATCGTATCACTTCATATGTACCTACGTAGATACGTACTACCCAAAAATTTCACTATTTAACCAACGAGCCCAATTTAGAAGACTTCTCGTCACAACGCTAAACTTCCTTTCTCTTTCCACAGACTATAAATATAAAACTCCATCGGGAAACACGCATTTTTTTTTTTGTCCCTGTAATCTAGGGTTTTTTCAGTGCGACGAGACGATCGGAACTGAGAAATGGGCCAACAGTCTTTGATCTACGCCTTTGTTGCCCGTGGAACTGTGATTCTAGCAGAATTCACTGAATTCTCTGGGAATTTCACAGGCATAGCATCGCAGTGCCTGCAGAAGCTTCCGGCTACTAACAACAAGTTCACCTACAACTGCGATGGCCACACTTTCAATTACCTCGTCGAGGACGGTTTCAGTGAGTTTTTTGTAGTTGTTTTAACTTTCTGTTTGCTCCGGGAATCGATTTATTTGATCTCAATTGCTTGATCTGACCTCGATAGGCTATTTGTTGTTGCTTGACCTCATTTAGAGGTGTAAAGTTTCTTCTGAGCTGCTGGATTCGGTTAATCTATGTGGATCTTTTGAATTAGATCTTTTGTTGGTTGAAATTTATGATTTAAATGTTTCTGATCCGATCGCTTTGTGGTTCAGTGTTTAAATCATTGGATATGACGACTAGCTGTGGAATGGTTTCTTATGTACTTTGACAATTTGTGTGCTGCGTAGCTTAGCATGTGAGGCTTTATATTAGTTGTCAAATTTACTTTAAATTGTGTAGCTACTTTCTTTATTTAGACCCCCTATTTCCGAATGGATTTTTTTTTCCTTTCAAAAAGGGATCTGATATATTATTCCAAAAAGAAACTTTTACAGCCCTAGAACAAGGATGTAAAAATAAACTGGAGGAGACCCAGAGAAACCGCCTAAAAAGCTGCCAAGCATCAAAAAATACAAAAAGCTTGACGCTCAGCAAAAAACTAGATCATGACCCCAGGCAGGAGTCAAAGCTGCAGAGCAAAGCAAAATTCCATATGCTGCCTATGTATCATGTCCACAAAAATATGAAGGGGAGGACTGAGGAGGGGAATGCACACTTTGATGTAGGACTGCATTTCTCCAAAACCAGGCTGCCGAAATGACTGATCTGAAAGTGTACTTCCAATGTTCTTTCCAACATTCTTGCCCTAAGTCTGAAGACAAGTTCAGGTTTAGCCACGCAGACGGATCATGTTGACTCCAGAAGGGATTCCTGCTGACGGAAGGAAGGTGAAATGACCAAACTCTGCTGATCCAGCCACAATCACGTAGGGCATGAAGCGGAGTTTCAGCAAACACTCCACAATCTATGCAGGTATCATGATCTAAAACCTCATATTTCCGGAAGAAATCCAGTGTTGGTAATCTACCATGATTGAATTCCCATAGGAAAAAGTTGTACCGCAATTGCAAAGGACCTTTAAGAGCCCAAATCAGTTCCCAAACCTTGGAATTCTGCTGAGATCTTGAATTTTTCAGTAGCTTGTAAGCTGATGCTACTGAGAACTTCACATTGCCGGTGTACATCCAAGAGATGGTTGGAGAGGTATTATCCAACAAGACTCCCATCTGAAGGACAGGGATGGCCTTAAGAATACTACTCCCGGAATAAGAACATCTATCTCTCGGGTTCCGATGGCCCAGGACATCTCCATACTTATGTTGAAACAGCTGGATCCAGAGAATATCACCCCCATTCATAAACCTCAACCCTAATTTAGCAAGCATGGCCAAGTTCATGTCAGACAAGCTTATGATGTTATGACCCCCCTCAGACTTGGTTTGGCATATGGTATCCCAGCCCACCAAATGAGCTCTCTGTTTGGTTGAAGAGTCACCCCAGAAAAATCCTCTGCACACGGACTCAATCCTGATTTAACATTGCTTCAGGAATTTTTGAAGTGCTCATAATATAGATAGGTACAGAGGTCAGCACTGTCTGAATCAATAAATACCAAGCAACCTTTGAAAGCAGACGGGCTTTCCAAGAGGTCAATTTATCATGTACTTTTTATCAAGAAAGGAAAAAATATCCACCCCAACTCTTTTATGAAAGATGGGAATCCCGAAGTACTTGGCCAGGTCCTGAGTTGAGGCAATATTCAGGATGCTGCACAGGTGAGCAACAGTGTCCTTAGATGTGTTAGGGGAGGAAAAGATTCTGGATTTAGCACAACTAACCCGTCGGCCTGAGAACGCAGAAAAACCATCCAGAATACATTTAATCATAAGGGCCTGGCACTCGGTGGCCTAAAAAAAGAAGGATGTCCCATCTGCAGATAACAAGTGAGAGACAAATGGTCCACTTCTAGACACTTTAATGGGATGCCATAGCCCTAACTCTACTGAGCACCTGATGGCTGTACAAAGATACTCCATGCATAAGGGGGAAGAGGATCCCGTCGTCTAAGGCCTCGGTGAGGTGTAAGCGGCGGTAACTTATCCATTCCAAAGGAGGGTTAAAGGGAGGAGATGTTCAGAAAAAAGGATAAGATTGCTCAGAATAGGACTAACCTGTTAGGTTTATGTTTACTTCCTTCTACTGGTCCCCTTTTTTTTTTGCGTCTTTGGATTTGGCCTTATGATCAGGCTCTTATAAGTTGCTTACATGTTAAGTTATTAAACATTTTGTGGCTCTCTTTGATTTTAATCTTATGACCTGGTTAGTCGATTTCTAACTGAGGAAACTCCATTTTGTCGATTTTTATTCTTATATGATCATGTTGCAGGTATATTTTCGGGTCAATCCTTTTATAGTCAACAGATTCTGTGGTTCTTGTTTATTAGATGTACATCTTTTTTGGAGTTGTATATTCAAACCATACAACTGCCTTCTCAGCAAGCTTCTCAGGCCTACATGTTTATTGGTCGGACTATTTGCTACGGTTCAGTTATCCGGAGTTTCTTAGCATGAATATCATGGATTCAGAATAGTGACAAGTATTGCGTATATGCTTCTGAAGCATAAAAAATTGGAAAATTAGCATATTAAGAAACCTGAATGTCATTTGTCCTTCAGAGTCTATGTTGTCCACGAAGAGCATTTTCTGAGATTAAGATGCTGGATCAACATATGGTCTGGTTGAGTGACTGCTAACAACGACTGAAAAAAGCCACTTTGAGGTTTAATCTACAAAGGGGTTCTTTGTAAAATAGGAATAATGTGGCTATTTCTGTTTGCTTTCATGCTTGATAATGAGGATTCTTTGCTTGCTATATTTTCTCGTCGGCTGGCTTGTTGACTTTCATTCTTTCATTTTACAGCATACTGTGTTGTTGCCGTTGAGTCTGTTGGTAGACAGATGCCAATTGCATTCCTGGAGCGTATAAAGGAGGAATTTTCCAAGAAGTATGGTGGAGGAAAAGCTGCCACTGCTGCTGTCAAGAGTCTAAATAAAGAATTTGGGTATGTTAGCCTTTTCTCGTTCTCAATTAAAGTTATAATTCACAAACAAAGATCGCTTTTGACTCTTGAAAGCTGTGAACAAAATTATACTTTATACTCTTTAATTGTAGCGAGGAGGATAATCTTATTCTCTTACTACAAATGGTGGGTAGTTTTGCTGGTTAATTTGGTTCTGTTGTTTTCCCAACGAATACGAACAGGCCCAAACTGAAGGAGCAGATGCAGTATTGTGTTGACCACCCAGAGGAGGTGAGTAAGCTTGCAAAGGTGAAGGCACAGGTGACTGAAGTCAAAGGTGTAATGATGGAGAACATTGAGAAGGTGTGTACGCCCTGAACCCTCTGTTAACTTTTTTGCACATCTATTTTGCTAAGGGCAGATTAATCTTTAAAGCAATCTTGTACAGGTTCTTGACCGAGGGGAGAAGATCGAGCTGCTGGTGGATAAGACAGAGAATCTGCGCTCTCAGGTTGTCGCTTGATTGCATGCTGTTTTTCTTTTGCGTTCTGTATCACTTTCCACTGTATTGAATCCTTAAGGTTCTGTAACCTTATCTTTGTGGACCTTTGTAATAATTGATATTATGTTTTGATGCCATGAAATATGCATGGGTAGGCGCAAGACTTCAGGACGCAAGGAACGCAGATGAGGAGGAAGATGTGGCTACAGAACATGAAGATAAAGCTTATCGTCCTCGGCATTATCATTGCCATAATTCTTATTATAGTCCTATCCATCTGTGGCGGTGGTAAATGCCATTGATCGATGCTGCTGTGTTAACCTGCTCGTGATTTACCTTCAACAAGTGGTACTTTTGGGGACGAAAAAAAGGCTCGTGGTGCTTTTGGGGATTATAAAAAAAGCTGTGTTCACATTCTGTAATGACACGTTGTTGTACCCTTTTGCCTTTAGTTACAGAGTGTAATGCACGACTGATTTTGTATAGTTTGTACTCTTTTAATTCTTTGAATATATATTATTAGTAGTGACAGGTGTTGTGCCCATTCTCTTGTCAAACTTAAAACACATTTTGTTTGTTGTCATTTTTAACTATCGTTGTGTAAGCTTAGTTTCATTTGGCTGCCAAGATTAGTTAAAAGATCTACATTAGACATTTAACATGTAGATTGAAAACCTGCTCGCCTGCTCGCTCCAGAATTCCATATGAACTGGGAGAGGGTCTCTTTTGATGTTTTTTTTTTTCTTTTTCTTTATTCTGGTTCTTTTGTGGATTGCCGAAATATTTTGCTGCAACCTTTGTTGCCCTTTTTGTTTAGAACAGAAATGATCAAATTAGTAGTACATTGAAAACGGCAGTTTTAACAACAAATTTTTTTGCCAAAATTTGTCTTATTTGCTTATCAATCAAATAAAAATCAACCTGGTTTCATAAGCATCTATCACCTTTCGTCACTTAAAAGAAACAAAATAGGCTATACTGTATATGTTTCTCTCGGTTGAGAAACATAACAGACAATATACTGTATATGTTTCTGTCACTTCAAAAACTAATCAAACAATATACTGTATTATGTTTTTTATTTTCTTTTGTATGTGTTGAGTGGTGGTAGCTAAAAAGTGAGCCTCCTTGAAAACCAAGTGATGCTATGCTAAGCAACCAAAAACCCACCAAACAAGAAAAGGACAAACGCAAGTATAAAATAATTTCAATTTCAAAAAGGAAAAAGCAGGAGAAAAGGTGCAACATGTTGGAACTAGCTAGATACAAAGCATAGTATTGGCCACCCATAAGAGTTGAAATGAATGAAATCAATCCCTAGATTGCTACTACTTTGTTTGCTTTAGATAGCAGCAGCCAATTATCCCAGCCGAGCTTGTCCTCACAACACATATTAGACAAACGATAAACAGAAAAAAAAAAATATACTGAACAAACGCCTGCTACAACAGACATCTCCTGCTTTTTGTTTTTTTTTTATAAACTGCCTTCACATAAAAGAAAAGAAAAGAAAAACCGGGCAAGCGCATTCATTACTAGGTATTTTATGCCTGGTCACCACCTCCCCTCGGAAGCGAACCCATGCGTCCACGCCCACGGCCCCCATAACCTCTGCCACTTCCACCCCTCCGTCCTCCTCCTCTACCGTATCCAGTACCTATAAATATTAAACAAAAAAGAGGTAAAGCACAGATAGAAAATATATATTTGAAACTATTCATAGCCACCACAAGTTGTACATTTTTGCTGGGGCCATGCAAATATGCATTATCACATAAGGTTGTTTCATAAGCCTTTGAACACAACAATGCTATGATGGCAAACAATATGAGAACAAAACCCTAAACTTATTGCAGCAAAAGGAAAAGTTCACTAACCACGATAACCATATCCATCCCCATTTTCACCTCCATAGCCCCCATTCTGGCCTCCATAGCCCCCATTTTGGCCACCATAACCTGCGTTCTGCCCACCATAACCAGCGTTTTGGCCTCCATAACCCCCACCACCTTGGCTTGCATAACCCCCATCACCTTGGCCTCCATAACCACCATCCCGGCCTCCATAACCACCACCCCGGCCTCCATAACCACCACTTCGGCCTCCATACCCACCACTTCGGCCTCCATAACCACCCATTCGGCCTCCACGGCCTGTGTTTGAATATCCACCAATTTCTATCATGGACGAAAACGGAAAAAAGTCATTGGTTATTCATGACTTCATCGTATATTTCACTGTCCTTTTGGTCACACATGGGTTTCTAATACATACCTTGATAATTTGAATATCCACCTCTGTTCCACCCTTGCCCTCTCCCTCTACCTCGGCCACGCCCGCGGCCATATGAATCTGAAAATCAAATGTACCAACGCGCATGTTTACGAATGGCAACTTAATAATTAATAACAATTTCATTTACTAAATCCTTTCAATAAAATCACCTTCATTTCCAGCATTGTATACGGCCCGTGTCTGCCTAGGTGGCTGTTGCTGTTGCTGTTGCTGATAGTTGTACTGGGAGCGGCCTTGGTCTGTTGAAGGAGCTTGGTAGCTGTGGTGGGGAAAAAAAAAAAAAAACTTAGAACACAGGAGGATTATGAATACATTCTACACACACTGGCACATATAACATATCGCCACCCCGATGAACCACAGCATTGAGAACTAGAAAAACAAAGTTATATAAGCACCAATATAAACAGGGATAGGGCTTTTCATTCCCCTGGAATGAGGGAGGTTTGAGGACCTTCAAAGCTGTGAAAGTTGAAAGACAATATGATTTTCAATTAATATGCAGAATGACAGTCATTGAAAAGAAACATGAAATTACCCTGGAGAGTCCTTGTTCAGCTCTCGTGTTGACAAAGTGATGGATATCATTGAAACATGTCGAGTCTGCTCCACGCTGCATTAGACATAGACACAAGTTCAAGCTAAGTCTTCATGTAAAGAAGTGGTACACATATAAGTGCCTTTTTCTGCACATCTACAGGAGCCTTAAGAAAAGAGAAAAAAAATGAAGGAAAGTGGACTTACGGCAAAAGACCCTCTTCAATGGGTTCCCACACGTCAGTTATACTCTCTGAACTGATAGCAGTATCTTGGTGCAATCGAGGAACTCTTCTCTACAGAGGATTCAGAAAGCGAGGTCAATAGAGGGGGAAAAAAGTAATTCAAACAAAAGCATTATTTCACCTACAGGACATAAATATAAAAGTTTAGGCTCCATCTGACCTTAATGATCTCAGCGATAGCCACTGTTTTGCTTATAGCCTGGCCCATTGCTTTCAATACAATTTCTTTTCCCCGTCTCTCCTAAAAGTAGATAACAATAAAAAATTAAAACGAGGAAACGAACAAAAAAAATGGCATTCATTTACGATGTAGAAACAAATTACATGACTTTCGGCAAGAAGACAATGGCAAAGCATGACAGCCAACTATAGTAACAAAACCAATCAAATACAGAAGCCTCTCAGCAGACATAGAAAACTAGATTCACTAGTAAAAACCACAACCAGTACTATAATAGAAAAAGGTATTTGAGAGAAAGACAGGGCCTCTATCGAGTATAATAGCTATCACTCTAATACGGAGATCAGATCTAGAATACCAGCCTTCAAGTGTGACAGAGGTCCGTCCATTAAAAGGGAAGGCCTTAATATTTGAGCGTATAACTACAGAGAAACCAATCCCTCTTTCTCAATCTCTTAAATGGATTGTTACCCATACTAATAGAATGCTAATAAACCAACAAGTATTTTCCACTTTATAATCATGGTTTAAGCCATATGCCAGTAATCATAAATACTAAATACTGAAGACTAAAGAACTCATCCTACAGCCCAAAAACCAACAAGCCAAGGACAAACATAATGAGGCGTGATATTGAAACAATCTGTACAACATTGTCAAGTCCACAATCGCTAAGCATACAGGTAATATAACACCTATTGACAAACACATACAATAAACCAAATAAATGAAGGAAAAACAGTATCACACGGTGGGCTCAGAAACAAATGTAAACCAAATATAAAACTAGTTGCCTTTACTATTCATTGTTTACCATTGAACAACCAAACTGCAACATAGTACAGCCACAAAGAGATAGACCAAACACAAGGGAACACAGTGTTGTATTAAAAATTCATTACACAACACATCACCCGTCAGTTACATGATAAAATGGATAAAACAAGCAATAAATAGCCGAACAAATTTCAAAAAGACACAGAGACGTTGCGATTACGACCACATATAGGAAAATAATTGCACTAACAAATATACTCCTGACAGCGAATAATTCCAGTCACATGAAAAATGCAATAACACTTTACACTTGAGATACGTTGCAGAAACAACTGAAAGAAAGAAAGCCTACAGTTACAGTAGACGCCATAAAAATCTTTTCCGCCATATCTTCACTAGTTTCTGCTTTCTATCGCATAAGCATACAACAACTCGGCAATTCCAAACACAATAATCCGATGCAGCCAAAATTAGTAACAAAAAACCATAACGAAAAAATGAGGAAAACCTTATCCCAGACGAACATCGCACATGCAAGCACATTGCAAAAACTCGTAAAATAAAGCAAAGCGTATTAAAACTACAGAACGTAAACAAACAAAAATCGTTCTCACACTATGCATCGGAGATGAATTAAAAACAACAGCAAATCAAAGGAGGATGAAACCTGAAGGAGACTGGTGGCATAGCTGATGTAGTTGCGAACCAAACCTTGAGATGTGATGCGGATCTCATTCTCGTTAATTGGAGATTCAGCCTTGGGTTTCTCGACCTTCTGATATCTATCCATGGCGTTCCTTTTTTCACACACAGTAAGCGTGAGAGTGGAGAGAGAAGGAACCCTAAGTGTGGCGTTTATATATGCAGTTACTTTCAGTATCCGCACACGCTAAACAGAGGCAATGGATTTAGATTTAGAGACCCGGTTATATTGGACTCATGGTTGCGTAAATCTCACACACCGAAGTCGGTTAGCCCATAATGGAGGGTTCCAGATAAATATATTGGGCCGTTTTGTATTGATTGTATGTATTTGTGCATTCAATGAAGAAAGAGTCAAACTAATAGTACTTGTAAAATTTGCGTTCATAGGAGTGTCTCTTAATCGTTAGTCGTCTTTATTTATAATAGGGATATAGCTTTAATAGAGCTATACGATGAAATGCAATAAGGATACTAATGCTGCCGCAATTGATTTATTTTGCGTGACTGACAAGATAGGCCGTGTGAAGTTTCTTTTCTGAAAAGTTAACAACTAGAGATGATGTTGAAGGGCCGAATGTTTGTCTGTTTATTGCGGCTTCATTGAAGCTTTAAATAGAGGATAGATGCACATGGTCATCGAGAGTATTTCGCTTGTTTCCATTATGCGTATTCAGAAAGATGATGAAGTTTCGCACAAGGTGAATTGGTTTAGTGATGAGCTAGACTATAACGTCTCATGAAGACCGGTGTTCGAACCCTGTTAGGAGAAAAAAAAAAAAAAAGAAGGAATAAAAAAATGATGAAGTTTCCGGTTTGGGTTGCCTAACGGAAGATTTGCATGCGCCTCATTAATTATTTTAGCACTTTATCGATTTTTTATTTATATCAAGAGTTAAGGAAACTATCCAACACAATTACTTACAAAAGCTGGATTTTCTGTTTTTGACCGTTGAATTTAGGGCCCATTGACCGAATATTTCCCTTTGCTCGTGTAGCGGATTTGCATTGAATAAAATTATGTTTACCCCTTAGGAAATTAAAACTATAGCCAAACTTAGAAAATCAACTCCAACAAAATTTTTTACTTCATAAGAATAAAATAGGGAAGATGAAAAATATTTGTTCCCTTAAGAATTGATCTTGACTCGTCATGCTATACTACGATTGATCTAGTCATCTTGCTAATATCAATGTCTAACACGTAATCACTATACCCACATTTGTGATGCAATGTTTTGTTGTTCCAGAGGTGGTGTTGAATACACTAGACGCTCTATGTCGAAGATTTTATTGAGGAGGTATTGAGGAGAAAATGAGGATTTTGGCGTAAATGAGATACTTGCACTATGTCAAAATATATGTGAGGCCTTGGATTTAGACATCTTTTTAATATGGCATTATTAGCTAAACATATTTAGAGGGCTTTGAGGTTTCCTAATATTATGGTCAAGCGGGTCATATGTTCGAAATATTTTCACAATAGTAATATTTTGGAATCCGGTTTAAGGTCTCGGCCTTATTTTCTCTGGTTAATTAAGTCACATGGAGGGACGTTATCTTTTTGTCTGGGGACTTCGGTGGAAAGTGGGTAGTGGCTCGCATTTTAGTATTATCATAATGTGTGACTACCCAAGCCATTCAACTTTCGTGTTACATCATCTTCTTATCTTTTGGCTTTGGAAGCCAAAGTAGATGCTCACTCTCGACACTGGAACAAAAATCTAGTTGATGTTTCTTTCTCGCCTCGTGAGGATGAAGTAATCACTCTCACATGGTTCGCATATAAATGATATTATGTGGCACTAAGATAAACGGGATTCTCATAATGATAGAAATACTACCAACCGGCGCGCAATATGTGTTTGATGAAGATGTCTTATATATAAAAAAAAAATTAAAAAAAAAAAATAAAAAAAGAAGAAAAAGAAGATGTCTTCTTCACACAGGCCGGATCTGGTGTGGCGTGGAACATGGAAGCTCTCGGTAAAGCCCCGAATTAAGCATTTCCTAGCTATGAAGCAATTTGCACGACTTTCTACCTACGGGAGTAAACCTACATCGGCGGAATGTAGGTAATGATTGGTGTTGTACTGTGGTGTGTGTCATCGAAAGGATGAGGATCTTAGCCACATTTATCATTAAACACGATAGGAGACAAATTACTTTAGGAAATCTTTCATTTATAGTCACCCCTCTCCGTAATTGGGTTTGCCAAAACTTCAATGAAAAATTACATCATTCAAATATTAATGGTTACATAAGAATAAAAAATCAAATCATTCCACCCGGCGAGCAATGCATGTCCCCTGCCAGCCGCCCGCCGGCCACCGCTCATCTTCTTCAGTTATATATCAAAAGCTAATCTGAAATCTCTATATCAACCATCTTCACAACTCCAGCACAACAACTGCTCAAAAGAAAAAACTTTGAAGAAAGTTTAAGATATAATATATGAGATCAATAACCGAGAATTAATGCACTTGCCATAGAGGAAAGAGAAATAATACTACCACGATCAAAATACAACCAACAAATTGACACAACGATGATCTATAATATTTATTTTTGTGGCATCCATATTAATTGATTTAGATTCCACATTAAAAATGATGTAGATCATTGGTTCCACATTAATTCGTTGTGTGTGTATTATTGCTGTAGATGAAACCCGGTTGGAAGAAAGCAAAATTAAAAGACTAATTTTGCATTTTCCCATGGGTTAGGTCTAGGTAATGTTGTATTTAATTAGTATCCAATGAATATAAATGAAGAAATGAAATAGAAAAAAGAAGAAGAAGAAACTAACAGTCAGAATCGGTTGTGATCCAGCTGCCGGATCTGGCAGAAGAAAAATCAAGATCATCATCTTCATCTTCATCATCATCATCTTGAGGAGAGTTATAATTATTTGCAGTACTTAAGAGGGAAGCTGGCAAACTCATGGCATGGTCAACAGTAGCAGTACTAGTCGTCATTACAGAATTATCTAAAGATTTTGAGATCCCGCCGGCGGCGGCGGAAAAGAATGCAGAAGAAGAAGAAGTAGTGGTGGAGCAACTTTCCATGTCCCATCTGAAACTTATCTTTGGTGATTCTTCATAAATACTTTCTTCTTCATCATCCTTTTTATTGTTTGCTCTCATTATATTTGCCTTCTTCTTCAATTGCATTACCTGCACCATAATTCACCGCCGGCCGCCGCCGCCATGAGTTCCAATCATATATATATACTAGTTAAAACCCGGACTCCGTGCAACGCACGGAAATGCGCCATCTTTAGATGTTTACCTTAATGTCAAATACTATTAAATATAAAATACATTTTAACTAAAATATCACTCCACACATTTTAAGTACAACACAATATAAATGACGAAATTTAGCCGGCATTGATATTATACAACAAATTATGATGTCAATTATTTAACGTGACGACAATTAGCAAATGTTTTCGACTTACTTACATAGACACCCGACACAAAAAACAAAAGTTTCAAACTACATTTAACACTCATCAATAAAATACATTTATCATGGTATTAGTAAAATTTGGTCTTTATTCACACTAAAACTAACCAACTAGCGTCATGCCCACGCTTATAAGTTTTAACTTATTTGACGATATTAAATACGAAGAAATGTAGCATGTAACGAACCGCACCCTATCCCAACATTTTTTAACACTCACCTATCCAATCCTACCTCACCATGTTAACTTACCACATAATATCTTACCACACTACCCTATATTACGTACTTTATTCAACCTACCAAACTTTACTTAACTTACGCCACATCATCCAACTATCCCATCATACCCTACCATACATCACCGCATTACATCTCATACCTCGCCTCACCTACATTAAGACACCCTACCGCACCCTACCTCTCTACCTACCTACAAACCTTAACCTACCTCCCAACCTACATATTAATTCACTATCCTACTGTTGCCTATTACACCCTATTTTATCTCGATCCCACCCTATCTTACCCTACCCACCACCCCATCCTACTCTACCCTACACACTCCCTACCCTACCGTGCCCACCACCCATCTTACTATACCCTACCCTTCCCACCACCCATATTACTATACCCTACCCTTCCCACCACCCTAACCCAACCCACCCCTCACACCTTTTTAGCGCGGCATCAAAACACGTTCATAGAAGAATAATATAAGTGCGTATGAAATGAATATCCGACACATCTTCCGACATCGTCGTATGGATACTTTTCGACATTATCGAATAATTTTTTTTGATTTCTACTTAAATCAATTTTAACCGAAAAAATAACATCTTCGACATTATCTATAAACACGTCTACTCTATGTATCACTTCACATTTTTATCGTCCTTTATAATAATAATAATGAAACTGATATATCATATATGAATGATACAATAATTTATTAAATAAGATGTGACAATTATATTATATGTAAAGCAGCTGAAAATACCTTACGACGTATGTATTTGCCACCAAACTCAGCCTTAGAAGCAGCTGCCCGTCGCAGCAACTCCTTCATCCTCTTTATTGTTTTTGTTTTCTTTACTTCTTCTTCTTCTATTTCTTCTGGTATCACCACCTTATTATTGTAATTATTATTATTATTACTACATTCATCATTTTCATCTGCCGAAGATGACGACGTGGACGACTCGCTGACCGGCAAAACCTTGTTTGCCATCACTACCACCGTTGACGACGTGGTGTCCTCTGCCGATTTCCGACCGGAACTGGACACTAATCCTCCTAGTCCTCGAACGATCACTTCTTTCTTCATCTTTAGTCTATTTATTGACACTACACGATCCATACAAATCAGTCGTAAATAACACCCTACTATTTTGGTTATTTTGTTTTGCTGGGGATCGATATGTTGAAAAATGAAATGAAAGGTGTGCAATATATATAATAATAACCAGTAATTTTATATTGTTTGTGGACCATCATGTCATCCAAGGGCGGAGCTAGTATAGATATTTAGGGGGCTAAGTCCAGCCGGACAAAAATATATTACATTAAAAAATATGTGTAGTCTAGTCGGATTTATAAAATATTCTTAATCCAACCCACCCGACGAACTCGATATATTCCATTAGTCCACCCAAGTTAAAATCCTGGCTCCGTCCTTGATGTCATCCTTTTAGAAAAACATGATGGATTTTTGTTTTTATACATAAGATCCATCATAATTTTCTCATATCCTATTGGTTGAACACACTATATAGGATTTGGTCTAGTGTTGTTAACGAGTCGAGCCAAACCGAACATCATTTGTTCAAGTTTTGTTCGTTTAGGTCACGAGCTTGTTTATGTTAATTCATTTAATAAACGAATATAAAAATATGTTCAAGCTTGGTTCGTTAAGGTAACGAGCTTGTTCGCGAATGTTTGCATAATAAACGAACATAAAATTATGTTCAAACTCAGCTCATTTATGAAGAAATTTTGTTTGAACTCGTGTTTGAGTTTGGCATGCTCATGTATTTTTGTCTCTCAATTCGAATTTGCTTGTTAAGGTATAATAAATTAAGTCCAAATGAATAAATAAAAATATACAAAGCAATATTCAAACATTATAGTAATAAAAACATTTTGACGACTCTATCAATATTCTATAAAATTACCCTAGACTATATATTAGATTAATAGATGTGTTGTCATCTAATGAGTTAAAGTTAGGTTGTACGTTGATTTATCTATATAAGTAGGTTCACGAATATAATCGAACGTTCACGGGTATGTTCGTGTTCGTTCGTTTAAACGAAGCATAAAATCTTATTTAAGCTTGGTTCGTTAAACTAAACAAACGAACGATCACATAAACTAACGAGTCGAATACGAACTTGTTTGTGAGCGGTTTTGTTTGTTTAACAACACTAATTTGATCATGAACCATAATAAAATTTGGTGAATAATAATATTGCAATGGTGATAGCTAATTAGGACATGCAAGTCAGCTTGCATGTGGCTTATGATTATTGCTAGCATCAATTACATGATTTTACAAATAGTATTCTCGCCCCATTCCTTGCTGACAAACTTAATATTTTATTACGGTGCTCTATGTGTCACTTTCTTTTTTTATATTTTGTGGATCAATGTAATTATGTCATTTTTTAAGGGGTTACATATTGTTTTTTATAATGAATATTTCACAAATATAACATATTAGTTTACGTGATTATTGAATTTGAGTCGTTTCATTCGTTGAAGGCAGAGCATGGATATATGCTTAAGTTATGGCCAAGCGTATACAATGGCATTACCTATGGAATATTATAATGCGTATATTTTTTATAGGGAGAAGGACACAAATGGCATTACCTATGGAATATTATAAAGCGTATATTGTTTCCTTTATCTTTCATATATCTTATTCGATCGGATGTTGCGTCACCACAACGATGACACTTATATAGTGGTGGATTCAAGAATTTTATTTAGGGGGTCCGAATTCTTTTTTCAATATAATCTTTTTTTCACGAGGTCCAATTTTTTTTTCTATAGATAAAATATAGAGTTTTTTTATTTTTAACGGAATCCGCAAACCCCAATTAATATATACTGCATCCGCCTATGTAACTATGCATCACTTTTACTATTTTAATAAAAAATAATTGTGATGATCAAAGTAATTTTTGAGTATTTGAAGTGAATGTTGTGCCGGAAATAAAAAACGACGTGCCAATTTAAAACACACACCCTTTTGTTGTAACATATAGTTTTAGTGGCACAGGTTAGGTGTGTACGGTTAATTATCGAGTGAGCTGACTTGGTGTGCTAAACATACATGGGAAAAAGATCTCCTACAATGCACTTAACCATCAAGTGCAAGAAAATACACAAAACGATGACTTTTTATGTGTTATGTTGCACTTGACGGTCAAGTGTATTGGATGGGATCAAAGTCCAATATACATGCTAGTTTTTTTTTTTTTTTTTTTTTTTCTTCCCCAAAAGACGAAAGCATTCATTGATAAAATTTAAGATACACAAGTCCAAACCGGGGTACACCCATGCCAGAAAACACCTACATCAGTAAAACAAACTAGTTTCGATACTCCCATGGCAAGACATCTACTCAGACACCAACGTAAAGCTTGAGCCTAGTTGGAAAATGCAGGAGAGATAGTTTTAGGGATGGTTAGGGGCTTAGTCATACAATCAGCAATCTGATCTGCTGAAGGAATGTAACAAACATTCAGGATTTTGCTCAACACTTCATTTCTCACAAAATGAACATCTATTTCGATATGCTTGGTCCTGGCATGATACACAGGATTCTGAGCAAGGAAGGATGCACTGGTGTTGTCACACCAAACAGTAGGAACACCAGCAGGTCTGATCTTCAACTCAGACAGTAGAGAGATGAAATCCACTTAAGTTCTGCTGTAACATTAGCTAAAGCCCTATATTCAGATTCTGTACTAGACCTTGAAACCACATCTTGCTTTTTTGAACTCCAAGACACAAGTGAATCTCCAAGGAACACACAATAGCCACCCACTGACTTTCTATCAAGTGAAGATACCCCCCAGTCAGCATCAGAAAATCCAGTAAGGGTAAGGCAGGCAGCAGGTTTGAAATGAAGGCCAAGATGAAGAGTACCAATAACATACCTTAATAATCTTTTAACTGCTTTCCAATGTTCAAGATGAGGTGCTTGCATAAATTGACTTAGATAATTCACAGCAAAACTCAGATCAGGCCTAGTACAGGTCAAGTATTGGAGCCCTCCAATAGCACTCCTATATAATGTCACATTCTGAAAGAGTTCACCTGGCTGCTCTTCAAGTTTCTTGCCAGGAACTATAGGAGTAGGACAAGATTTAAGAGAGTCACACCCTAACCTTGATAAGAGTTGCTTTGCATACTGAGCTTGATTTAAGTACAATCCATATGAATCTCTAACTACCTGCATTCCCAAAAAATGTGCACGTGCCCAAGGTTCTTCAATGCAAACTTAGAATCCAACATATTAATAAACTTAGTGATGTGTTGAGGAGAATTTCCAGTGACAAGAATGTCATCAACATATACCAACACAATAAGAAGCAGCTTGGGAGTCCTAAGAATGAACAGAGAATTGTCACATACTGATTGTTTGAAGGACCACATTAACAGCTGGGATTTAAGGGCTTCAAACCATGCCCTAGGGGCTTGTTTAAGACCATAGAGTGCTTTCTTAAGCTTACACACATAATGAGGCCTGGCAGGATCCACATAACCTTCTGGTTGTGCCATATAGACTGGCTCTTTGAGAGGACCATTTAGAAAGGCATTATTAATGTCAACTTGATTTATAGGCCAGTTACAAGTGACAGCAAGAGATAATACAACTCTAATTGTTGGAGCTTTTGCCACAGGGCTAAAAGTCTCTATAAAGTCAACTCCATAGGTTTGACTAAACCCCTTAGCTACCAATCTGGCTTTATGTTTCAGAACTGAACCATCACTTTTAAGCTTCAACTTGTACACCCATCTGCTGCCTACTACTGTTTGTGTGTTTGAGGGAGGAACAAGGGTCCAAGTATCATTTTTTACAAGAGCATGATACTCCTCCTCCATGGCCTGTTTCCATTCTGCACTGGACAGTGCCTCTGACACACTTGAAGGTTCAGAATGATGAGCAGCTATAGTAAAAACTTTGGGTTTAAAGATGCCCTTTTTGGCTCTAGTTATCATAGGATGAGTATTGACTAGTGGGGGATTGGAAGATGGAGGGGCTGCAAGAGTAGTAGGAGGAGATGGTGTGTTTGGTGTGATTGGTGTAGGTGAAGGAGGTGATGTGTTTGGTGTGGGTGATGTAGTTGATTGTGTGGTTTGGTGTAAAGGTAGAGTGGATGATATAACAGGGCTGTGTGGTATGGAAGGACTAGAGAATGTAGATTGTCCAGAGGGAGAAGACTGTGGTGTGACCACGGGTGCAGCAGAGTGATTTGGTGAATGCAGATGTGGTGAACCAACAGGGGAGTATTGTGTGGATGATGTAACAGAATAAGCAGGGGAAACAGGAGGTACCTGAACAACTGAAGTGGCTGCTCTGTATGATGCAGTGTCCTCCTTCTGAGAGTGCCAAGAAGGTAAAAGAGAAACTGTCTTTCTAATTCTGGGTAACAAGAACAGATTTATGGGGCCCTTGTAAAAAACCAGTAGCAAAAGGAAAGTGTGATTCATCAAAGATCACATCTCTGGTGATATAAATTCGACCACTTTCATCCAAACATTGATACCCTTTATGAATAGGACTTAAACCAAGATGAACACATCTTTTTGAATGAAATTGAAACTTTGTGGTTTGAAAAGGCCTCAAATGAGGATAACAAGCACACCCAAAAATCTTAAACAGCTTATAGTTAGGTTTAGTATGATAAAGACATTCATGAGGAGATAACCTTTTAAGAACAGGAGTGGGAAGATTATTGATGATCAACACAGCCTGTTGAAAGCTATGCCACCAAAAACTTAAGGGCATAGATGCTTGGGCTAAAAGGGTGAGACCTAATTCCACCACATGTCTATGCTTTCTTTCTGCCCTTCCATGTTGGGCATGAGCATGAGGACAAGGATGCCTAAACAGAATGCCTTGATCCTTAAGATGAGACTCAATACTCCTATATTCACCTCCCCAATCAGATTGAATGCATTTAATAGTAGTGGAAAACTGGTTTTCTACCATTTTCTGGAAGTGTTTGATAATATCATAAACCTCAGATTTTTGTTTTAAAGGGTAAATCCAAGTATATCTAGTATGATCATCAAGAAAATGCACATAATAGGAATAACCATTTGTAGATTTAACAGGAGATGGACCCCAAACATCAGTATGCACAAGATCAAACATATGATTAGCATGAGAATCAGATAAACATAAGGTAAAGTATGAGATTTCCCAAACTGGCAAGCTTCACAAAAAACAAGACTTCCATTTAAGGAGATATCACATAACTGCAGAATTTGATTCAAAGTTTGTGGAGAAGGATGCCCTAGCCTTCTATGCCATACATTAGGATCTTTATTCAAACTAACAAGTTGAACCTTATTAGACTCAGAACTGGACTTAGACTCAGCAAGAGAGACAAACTTGACAGGAGCGGATGTTTGGAGTGAAGGGAGATCAAAGCACTCTCAGTTGGATGCACCATCTTGTACAGACCACCTCCAGTGTTCCTGTGAGAAGAGGCATCCCTGTTTTCTTGGCCTTCACAATACAAGAAGAGTCATTAAACTCAATAATCACATCATTATCATTAATAAGTTTGGAAACACTGAGAAGATTCTTAGTAATAGAAGGAACATGTAACATGGACTAAAGTTTAAGAGTCTTTTGTGGGTGCACAGTGGTTAGTGTGGGCTGACCAACATTGTGGATACTAAGTTGCTCACCATTACCTACTCCAAGTGTATCAGAACCAGCATATCCAACAGTGAGATGGAGATTATTCAGATCACCAGTGATATGGTTGGTTGCTCCACTGTCCATATACCATGAGGAGTCTGCAACAGTTGTGGAGAGGCTACAAAAGCAGATGGTTGTCTAGAATTGCATGTATTACCAGTAGGTCTTGCAGTGTTAGCACTTGTTGTTGTTCACCCATTGAAACTCACATCAAACCTGTACCAACATTCAACCACAGTGTGTCCATTTTTGCCACAAAGTTGACACACACTCCTATTATTGGAATTTGATCTGCCTCCCCTACCACCACCTCTGATCGACCTCCTCTAGCACCACCCCGACCTCTATTGGATCCTTGAAACTAAGGCCTTACATCAGTAGAATTTGCCCCCTAGGATGCATTTGTGCTAGATTGAGTGAAGGGGTTGACCCTGCAGCATTAGGATTGAATCTAGCAACCAGCCTCTCATGAGTAAGAAGTTGGGATTGGACCTCCTGCCAGCTCAAACTTCCAACTCTAGTAGTAAGATTCACAATAGCAGATTCATAATCCTTGTCCAAACCTCCAAGAACTGCTAGTATAAGTTCAGATTTCGAAATGGGATAACCAGCTGCTAGCAATTTGTCAGAATATGACTTCATAAGGGCTAGATAATCAGCCATGGACCTGTTTCCTTTCTCAGTTCTAGTAAGTGCAGTCTTGTATTCCAACATGCGTGCTTCTGATTGAGTATTAAACAAATTCTCCAAGGTTATCCAGACTTCATGGGAGGTATTGCAACCAATCACTTCAGATAGGGCCTGTTCTGTCATAGAACTAAGTAGCCATCCCATGAGTAACTGATCAGTCGAATTCCATTGATCAATAGCCGCTACAAGTTGAAGATCAGATCCTGACCCAGAAAACATGGTGGGTTTGGGTATAGTTCCAAAGAGAAAACCCTCAAGCTTATAACCTTTTACAATAGGGAGGACTGTATACTTCCAGAGTAAATAATTATCACGGTTAAGTTTAACAGTGGAATTAGATCTGAGAATAGAAGTTGAATCACTGGCATGCAAAGAAGGAAGCAAGCTCTGTGGAGATGGTGAGTGTATGGTGACATTTGGAGCAGAAGCAGACAAAGAAGTCAATGGTGGAAGTCTAGTAGAGAAAACGTTGGGATAGGCACCTACACCAGAGTAGATAGGAGGTCCAAAGGTGGAAAGAGATGGAAAAATAGACCCAGGCCATGGATTTACTGGAGAAAAGCCAGAGCTACCGTACAAACTTGAGCTCAGAAAGCTTGGATTTGCTGTTGAACCAGTGAAATTGGTTGTGACCGAAGCTGTGCTTTGAAGAACAGATGTCACCGGAGTTGCGCTTTGAACAACAGATGTCACTGGAGTTGTGTGCTCTGTGTAGTTGCAACATCTCCGGCCGTCACAGCGGCGGAGGAGGTGGCCGACGCCATAGTTGCTCCGATACCAAGTTGGAAAATGCAGGAGATAGATTTTAGGATTTCATTAGAATAATCATTCAAAACGATACAAGTCTCAGCAGCCTTCTGGCTTATACAATAACAACAAATCTAAGACTAGATTCTCTATGGATAAGATCTACTAACAGACATAATAACAGCCATTGGATCATGTACCAAATGGACAGCTAAGATGTTGCCACATCAGCACATACATACTCATACTTTAACAAGCCTCCGCCGCACATACAATCGACTTCCAAAACCGTATCTCTTCCCGATGTCTCGAGTTGTCTCCACAGGCCGAACATAAGGGATTATCAAAGCCAAATCGCCTATGCAGGGTCTCCGAAGTAGGTAAAATGTGTCTAAATAGCTTTCAAAGGAAGTACTTAATTTTTAGAGGCAGAGATAGGGCCCAAATTCTTTTCCAGAATTTATCATTAAAGGAATGCCCACTCATCGAGCGACTACTAAGGACTCTCAATCTTTGTTGAAGACATGCGTCGTAAGCAGATTTCGAAACAAAGTTACCGCTTTTAGAAAAAACGCAAACTCGCTTATCTGGTGTGTCACTTAAACTTATCGGTATTTTAAGTATATGATTCACATCTATTTGCCAAAAAGATTCCTGTAATTTAGTCTTGTTCCACATATTGTTAACTAAGAAATCACTTACTAAGGCCTCGCTATTGCAAGAAGGAGCATGCGAAATTGGCAAAAACGAGGGATTTTGGATAAGCCAAGGATCCCTCCAAGCTTTTATGGACTTACCGTTACCAACTATATAGCAAGTATTATTGTTTAGAAAACTTTGGGCCGACATCAAACTCTTCCAAAAGAAAGATGAAGAAGATGGAACTTTACAATCGAAAATGGTAGTTTTTAAAAAGTATTTCCCTTTTAGGACCTTTGCAACCAAGAGGCTGTGGTGACTATGGATTCTCCAAAGAGTCCTAGCCAAGGCAACTGTATTAGCTATTTCCAAGTTTTTAAATCCAAGGCCACCTCTTCCTTTTGGTAGACAAAGTGACTCCCAATTGACTCAATGATAACCCGAGAAATCTTTATTGGAATTACCCCACCAAAAGTTAGCCATAAGAGAATGAATTTTATTAATGACTCCTTTGGAAGTTTGATGACGGACATAGTTAAATTGGGGATGGCAAATTCAACGTTGAGGATAGCAAAATCGCTTTACCACCTTGGCTTAGAGACTTGAACTTCCAAGATTCTAGTTTGTTTTTGCATCTGTCGACAAGATATTTAAAAATCTGATTTTTAGCTCTATCAACTACCACTTTGGCTTAGTTTGTTTTTTCTCATACATGCTAGCTATATGAGAAGAACAAAAAAGACGGGTGGGTAGGCTTAGCCCCCTTTGCCTATATATGTGTATATATGTTAAATGTTTCTCCACAACAAAATATACACAACAAATATCACAACAACTTTTTAAGCCATTGATTTTTATGAGACTCGTATGATTCAATAAGTCTCATATCATAATCAATGACCTAAAGTATGTTAAACACAATGTGGTGGTATTTTGTTTTGGCATTATCACCATATATATATATATATATATATATACCTATATATATATATATATATACTTTCTTTGATTAGGTGTCCGACCTATATATGTCTCCGTGAAGTGTGAAGGTTAGTTGATTCTTAATTTTAACTTCATGATTCTTCATTTCAGCTTGTTAAATCTAATACACGTTAAGAAAAGTAATTAATAAAGTGTATATATAATACCCTCAAAGAAAAAATTGTATATATAATGTTAATTATTTAACTTACGCGATTAAGGTTGAGATGGTAATTCTAACATGATGCACATCTCGATCTAAAAGGAAAATATATTGGAGCACATGAACATTGTTAGAAGCTATAGTAGAGTAGTAATCACCATGTGACACAAGTAGTTGAGAGAAAATGTGTCGGACAAACTTTGGTCAAATTAACTTCCCCCCACCCCCATGTCCAAAAAAAAATCTAGCAATGATGTCTGTAGCGGCTGAAAGATTCCGGTCGGATTTCTTAAACCTACAGCGCAATGTGCAATTCTCCATATTTAATTACGCCGAATCTATGGCAGCGAAGCACTACCGGCCGGTGGATAATTCTTTTTTTAAGGGTGAGCACTGCTTATAAGTTGTTAAACGAAAAGAACTGCTCACGATCAAGTTCGTGTTCGGTTCGTTAATATCTATGATCGTTCGTTTTTTAGTTTTACGAATGAAGTTTAAACAAGATTTTAAACTCGTTTTCTAAACGAACGAACACAAATTTACTCGTGAACGTTCGGTTATATTCTCTCCTTTATAGATAAATCGATAAAACGATGATAAGACGATTAATCTAACAAATACCTTAGAATGATTTTATGGAATATTTTTTGGGTATAAACCGGATCTTTAGTAAAATGTAAAAATATATGTATAACACACGTCTATAAGTTCACACACAATAAATTGTAATACGGAAATCCTATCTATGTTGGGCTATTTTCAACTCCATGGCTCTGCGAACGGCTTGCGAGACAAACACCTCCACCGGAGGGAGTTGAGCGCCCGTTTGGTGCACCCTTGGTTTTGCCAATACCAAGCTCCACCATGATAGAGTTGTTATAATGATTTTATTACTATAATATTGAATATTATAGTATTTTGTTATTTATTCATTTGGACTTAATTTTTTATACCTTAACAAGCGAAACTCGAACACGAGTTCGAACAAAATTTCCTTATAAATGAGTTGAGTTTGAACATTATTTTATGTTCGTTTCTTAAGAAAACGATTGCGAAAAATCTCGTTACATTAACGAACCAAAGTTGAACATATATTTATCTGTTCGTTTATTAAACAATCGAATATGAACAAACCATGACCTAAACGAACAGAACTTGAACTAGTGATATTCGATTCGGTTAGACTCGTTCACGGCACTACTTATGTCACACTTTAACATCGATATCTTTAGGGTTTTATTTTTATTTTTTTCATGTATTTTGGATTTATTTTTATTTTACCTAAATTAAAAAAAAATTGAGAAAGACTCAAATCACTATATAGTAAAAAAAAAATCTAACCATCTTATACATCATTTTTTCGATTTATGCGTGTCATCCTTACGCAGGGGTCATGCTAATCTTATACATCATTTTCTATGTCTCTTCATTTGGTATATTTTATAAATAACTGCTACACCGTATTTTTTATACAGTTCAAAATCTTAGAATAAATATTTAGCATAGGATCCCCGATTACACAGGAATGCTCCAGGTAACTAGAAAGATTGTTGAATAATTATAATTGTAAGTGAATAATTAAACTTGGTATAGTAATAACCTTAAAAAAAAGACCTTGGTATAGTAATAACTAATTAGAAGACTTAAAAAATAGTACTGCCTCCAAATTTTTTTTTAAATGTCATATTTGAGAAATTGATTTGTTCATATTTATCTGTTATTTTTTTATTTTTTTTTTGGAAACGAGCCTTTATTTATTCAACGAAACCAAGATTATTTTGACGCAATCAACCACACGGCGCTTTTGACGCTTCACGCTTAAGCGGCGCTTTTTGCATTAAGCGTACGCTTTTCCATTAGAAACGCTTAAACACGAAACCGAAGCGTGGTTCCGCCGCTTACGCTTAATCGGCGCTTAAGCGGCGCTTAATCAAAAATGGTAATGGTGCTAACAACGCATCGACTAAAACAATTCGACATATAAACATCTAAAAAATTTCCCAACAATCAATTATAATCTTGCCGGCCGACGCAGGCTCCGCTAATCGTAAGTTCTTTTTCCTACTTGGGATACAAACACGGTGGCGGGGGCCTTGCCACTGTTGAGTCATGAATTAATTTATTTCGCCGGATCCGATGCCATTTACCGCTTCCTCCAAGTATAATTCCACTCGTTAGAGCCTTTAGTGGCCGTATTCTCTGCTATCCATATATCTCAACTTGTGCCAAAGAAGACTCCATTGTATGCGATCAAGTCAGTACCAGTTCGCCTATTTAGAAAGCTCCAAGAATATTTAAATGGAGAAAAACGAAAGGATAAACTAGAAGTCATCCAATTCAAGCGCCCAAATAAGGGCAAAGGTCCGGGGAAGCCGAGTCCCCTTCAAGAAGTAGGCTAGCGGGCCGAGGGATCCTCTTCCCCGATCCCTAACAATGAAGGATGGTCATTGAACAATAATCCGACTCCATTGATCTCTAGGTATCAATAACATCCACACTTGGGTAGTCCAAGGACAATCACGAAGAGCATTATTTATCTGTTATTTTAGAATAATTATACAATATTTTTTTTCTATTTTTACGCCTATTTAGTTAAAGTTGGAAGGTATGAAAGGAACAATTTTACTAATATATACAAGAAAATTAAATAATATTATTAATTGGAAGAAGAATATTTAAATGGAGAAAAAGAAAAGGATAAACTAGTCAGTTTATACCGTATTTCAGACATGTGAATCACTTTCTCAATTTGTGTGATTTTTCTCTATACCACTGTTAAAGAAAACAGAGGGAGCTTTAGAAGAAAAAAAAAAGTAATGATAAAGGCACAACCAAAAGTATACAACGGATGACACAGTGTGATCTCCATCATTGATTTTGATTAGTCTACATCAAAATCAATTAACACTCATCAAAATCATGAGTAGGAGATCACGTTGTGTCATCTGTTGTGTAATTTTGGTTGTGACTCTTTAATTGCTTAAAAAAAAAAAAAAATAAAATAACTCGGAGGGAGAAGTAATAGCTATTTAGATATACACAAATCATCACACGTTTGTTCCGGGAAGTGATTGTGTGGTGTCTCCACACGGTGCGGAGACACCGTGTGTGCCTTGTCCACATCGTACACCACGCTTTTATTCTGTATTTAAACTGTGTAGTTCTGATAGTTTCACCTGTCACTTCACTCTTAAATTCCATCACCACACAATAACTTCCCGTTTGTTCCTGCCTGATTTATCGTAAGTTCTAACCATGCATGCAGGGACGGACCCGGTGTATTGAGGAGGGGTGCACGGTCCCCACTCAACTTTTCGTGCGAAGTTACTGATTATACCCCTCTAATAATATTTAAGATCATGTATGTATATTATTTCAGATAAATTCTAATGTATTTATTTATTTAGTTCATTGGTAAATATTATAACTATACGTAACCCGGCTTGTTCAAAACCCGCTATTTTTTAACGTTTTTTAATTTTTTTTTTTTTTTGAATTTGGACCCCACTGAAAAAAATTCATAGGTCCGTCAGTGTATACATGACTTCTCATTCAACTATTAGTAGCATTAACGATTTAGTTCTTACTCTAAGTTTGTACTAATATTTATTATAACAAAAATCTGAAATTTTGCTAGATTGAACCAGTAAATTATATTCAACAAAGGCCGACTACAAATTTTTGTTTACTATTGGTAGAATATAGTCACATTCTTAACATGTTGATGTCACCCATCATGAAACATCCTTATATAGTTTTTTTTTTGTTCATTAATTATTAATCATGCAAGACAAAATCTGAAAACGTTTCATATATACCTCACAATATTATTCTTTATAATTAATACGTGAATAATACTGCCGCCGTCCTAAAATATAAACCTATTTGAGCTTTGTTATACACATTAATAAAGTTAGTTAAAATAGTTAGTATGTGTCATTAATTTTGATGAAAAAATCTAAAATAGCATTTTGAATGTTATTAATGCAGAGTAGTAAAAAATGGATAGATATATAATAAATAAGAGGTAAAATGAGAAAAATGTAATAAATGCTTCCTCGCTTATTTTAAAGAAATTATATTAGTAGACAAAAAAATAAAACAATACTCGTATATACTTAAATTTTGGGACAAATGTAGTAATTAATAAAAGACAATTAAAGGAGACTAGTATATCTAAAATAAAGATGATAATCCAGTTTTCCAAAAAAAAAAAACAATCTAATTTAGGACCAAATTTGAAGATAATTAATAGTTTTGATCAGATTGAAGAGAATATTACTCGTGGATTATGTAACGTGGATCTTGACTGGCAGTCTACCACTCTAACCTAGCACCACTGGTATATAAAAATAACAGTATATGATAAAAATAAAGTTTTGCATCTTAGAAATAATGAGGGCAACTTATTAATTAAATAATAATAATACACGAAATAATGATTCCATTTAGTAGGTTTGGTAATTATTAAGCATGTGGAATGGGATAACAGAGGCTTTTAATACCCATGCAAACATTATTGCAATCGTTGAGTACAATATTCATGGCCTCACATGGCCCAAGTCCTGGATATTTTTGTAAAAAATGTGGATTCTTGACACCTCACTACTTTCCTCCAAAAAAAAAAAAAAAAAAAAAAAAATGACACCTCACTACATTTTTTATTATTATTTATATTTACTCAAACGACTTCTTTTCTTACGGACACGGACAACTTATTTCAGACGTATGTCAATAGATAATGATGAATATCAAGCAAAAGATATTAAAATAAACCACTTCAAATGATAAATTATAAGAATTTAATGAGTGACACGTTTCTGTAAGAACAACAACAATACACCTTGCTTAATGTTGTTTCATTTATCTTAATAATGATCAATTTCTATACTATGGAAAAGATATATACAATCCTTTTTCTATTGAGCCAACTTTTTTATGATGTTTTTTTTTTTTGTCCAATATTAAATTACTTTGATGCCACTTAGCAATCACAAGAATGGGTAAAATGATTGGAAGTCTGTTCTGATCCGGTCTCTTTCTTTTTTGTTAACTGCAAAATAATTTTATTAAGGAACCATTTAGTAAGGAAGTAGATGGCAACTGACAGGTACAGAACATAATATTTTATATATATATATATGAAGGCTAGGATGCAAGAATCAATATCAGTACACTTACAAAATTTAGAATACATAAAAGATAGAAGCACCGACGGATCCATGATTTTTTTCAGTGGGGTTATCGGACCATAAAGCTATATTTTTTATTCAAAAATTTGTTCCAGTATGCCGGGGTTATCAGAGCCTAAAATTCGGATCTCAATGGGTCACGTGACCCCCTTGAATAACACAGATCCGCCCTTGGATAGGAGTATAGAATATGATATGTGTCTTTTTTTATTGATAAAATTAATAACCAAACATAAGTGACATTAGTAAAATAAAGCATTAAGTCTAAAGTATTATAATGGTATCTAACAACATATTATAAATGTCAATATGTAACGCCCCGCTCCCGGATACCGAGCCCTTATCCGGAAGAGAAACGTTCGGCGCGTATAGCATTGAATAAATCTAACCTTATACGCAAGCCTCTACGTCGTCGAATCAAAATAAAGCAAACGGAAGCTAAAAAGACTCGGGTAAAAACATAAATGCTACTAAGAATAGATTACAACCATTCTAAAGATCGATAGAAAAAGTAACTTGCAACAACGATCCCTTACAAAATACGAAGTACAAAATCTACAAACATGTCTCACAAAAGTTTAGAAATAAAACTACAACAACTAACTCGAGAAGCTAAACAACAAGTCTACAACAACATACAATGGAAATGAAAGAATGCATCGGATAAGTCTTCATCATCAAGGCATCATCAACAACCTATATCGTCCTCATCGAGCCCATGATCAACATGTTCGTCTTCTCACCCCAAAGCACAAACAAACATGCAAAGGGGTAAGTACATAGGTACTTAATAAGAGTGAGAAGCTACGTATAATTAAGTTCTACAATGAAAATGTTTACGTTATGGATAAGTCTTCATCATCAAGGCATCATCAACAACCTATATCGTCCTCATCGAACCCATTGTCAACATGTTCGTCTTCTCACCCCAAAGCACAAACAAACATGCAAAGGGGTAAGTACATAGGTACTAAGTAAGAGTGAGAAGCTAACGTATAATTAAGTTCTACAATGAAAAGGTTTACATTATTATTATTATTAAGTTATCTTTGTGAGACCGACTCAACTCTAGGGTTCACTTCATGCTCATCAACACATTGTGACTATTGGTTTCTAACTCAGCTTATCTGTGTTACATCAGCATTCAAGAACACTACGCATAGTGCTACTCACCACGAAGTAACTGGGTGCAACATATTGGTGGATCACACCAATAACCACGGAAGTCTATTCTGGTAGACTCCGATAGTGTATACGTTCGGCGAAGTCCCTCCGTACGTAGGGTCTCGGACTTACGGGGTGGTGTTCCTCCGTACGTAGGGTCCAAAGACTTACGAAGTTATTCACTTTCAGGAACGTCCACACATCGCGATATAAACTTGTGCCTTACCAAGAATGGATTGATGTTTAATCGTTTTACTATGCAAGTATGTACTTATTATTTGTTGTTAACTAGTCACCTAAGTATTTTCAAGTAAACTCCCTCACACCTAATACTCTCTTTCCTAGACCACTAGACACGGACAAGGCCTAACAATTACACAGACATTGATGAATTCTAGTTCACCAAAGCACAAGCCTTTCATGCTCTTCCGACGGTCCCGGACTTCAACTCTTTGGAAGAGTATATTCGTTGCCGGAACTAAATGCATAATTCAATCGAGGCTTGTTCATTTTCATTTAGTGTTATTAGATCAAGAATTAACATTTAAAACTCTCGTGTCTTAAAACCACATTTTCCCCAAAACATGTTTTTCTACTCTTAAATGGTTTCTAACCCAAACCAAACATGTTTAACATCAATTGTCGGAGAGAAACAACAGTAAAACATGCTTTAAACATAACCAAACATCACATAGCATCCAACCTTTAACTACAACATAAAACTTGATTCATTGCTTCAACCAATACTAACGGTCAACCTAAACATAGTAAATCCATGATTATTCGTTAGGAAGAGCCTCTTACCTTAACTACGAGCAAAACCAATCCCGAAACTGAAGCAAAGCTTGAATCTTTCGATTCACAACTCCTACAACCAAACTATGATATTTAAACGATACTCTACGATCAAAACAACCATTCACACAATCAAAACTTGAACTTTTATCAAGATTACGATTTTAGACCTTAAACGAAAACTCATTGTTTAGAAAACGAAGAGTATGGAAAAGACTGTCTTCATTCAGTGATCGATTTCTTCTACTACGGTATCGCGAAACAATGATCGGATTGACCGCACGATTGAAGATTACGTTCTCCCTTTCTTTTTGAAACTTGCGTCGACTGTCTTCTACTTTGCCGTCGTGCTCTCTCTTTTTTATTCAGAGTTGGCGTGATTTTTTTTAATGAGATATTAGGGGATTTGTTTATTTTATAGGCATTAATTAAATCCTTTTAAATTAAACGACTAAATCCCATAGTTAAATATATTTTAATTAAATTAAATAAGATAAATAATAATTAGGTCATACCCATTTACCACTTTACACCTTTTCGAGAAGTCGGGATGTTACACAATAACAACACAATTATTCAATTCACTAGTGAGAATAGAGCAATAGAACAAACAAAACAACATACACAAATGCAAAACAACACACCCGTAATCAACATCAACATATTGAAAAACATCTATTGTCAACATAACTACACTAACAAGCAAAAAGAGTTGATAATGAAAAAAAAAATCATGTATTTTCAGAGACAAAATTTATAAGTTACATATTACACAACATATCATTCTGTTCATTGACACCTACCATTGGTCTAGGGTAGGTTTTTAATTAAATTTTTTTTTCCTACCCCCAAAAATTTAAATAAGATAACTAGTTTACAAGGATTTAATTGTAAATTCATATATCATTACGACAACAAATAGAAGAATACCCAAAATAAGTCAATAATATGATCAAACTCGCATCACGCTTCATCAAACTAGTTTACACTATTATTACACAAAATGGGTGCATAAAAAAAGTGTACAACACATCCCCCGATTGTACAACTTTGTGAACCGCTTTTCTTTTTTTAAATTGAAATGTATGACTGAAATTTTTTCGGAGGATAAAGCCGGTGAAAGGAGTCGGTGCCCCATCACCTTCCATTATTAAAACAAATAATTTGGGGACCTTATATCATGGGTCTTGGGTAGACGTCCATGTCGCCTGGGCCCAAGGGCCGGCCCTAGTTGCAACTCTTTTGATCTATCCAAGTAATTCGGTTGAACTGAACCAACAAAAAGGCCAACAAGTCACGCCGAATGGTTCTCTTGCCAAAAATTTGCGCATCTGATCAATGCCATGTGGCAAATGAATTGGTTTGCACCTATTAATCATAACAGGTTGGGCTTATAAGAATTATTTCAAGCCAAAGCCCAATATCTGATTAGAATGGATAATTTAAGCCCAACCTGTGATCAGGCCTCCGGTTGTTTAAAAAATAAAAATAAAAAAACTTTGGCCCGTGGTTTTGTGGGGGTGTGTGAAACGGACAAGTGTCATTGCACTAGAGCAACCCCCAATGGTTATCTCCAATCACACCCTTTAAACATATCGTTTTTCGTTTCAGTTCTATTTTTTCAACACAAAAAAAAAAAAAAATTCACTCTAATAAACAACCTATATACAACCCCCAATAAACAACTTTTATCTTTCATCTCAACTAACCTACCTAATTATTACTAGTAATATATTTCCCTCTATTTGTTTATATTTTTCTATCATAATTAGAAAGAAAATGCTTATTCTCTAAAATTAGTTTTCGTAGGGATATTTTAAAAAATTATAAAATTTAATTTACTGTGTGAGTCCTCAAAAAAAAAAAAAAAAAAATACCGTGTGTTTTTCTAACAAAATGAAACACAATACGATAAATTTTAATTACTTTTATTTTAAAAAAAAGACATCATATTTTCCTGTAATTTAAATGTCTAGTGAAACAAATATTTTTTCTGGTTTCATTAAAGATTTTTTTTAGATAGTTTTCATTATTGATAGTATTATTAATTATTTATTAAAGAAAAAAAAAAGGACTTCTCAAAGAAAAAAAAAAAAAGGGAAAGAAGCTTTTGATATGATTTAAAGTTGGAGAGAGGAAAATTATTTGGATGAAAAAGAACCTCCGGGCACTACCCGATATATCAAGGGGAGGGTATCAAAAAAAAATGAGAGTTGGGTTGACCACTGTGATCGCCCTTAGGCAAAGTATATATACGTGGAGCCCCAGAGAAAAGGCCACGTAGAGTTGCAAAGTGACAAAGTTGCATTCCATAAACACGGCAGTGGATCCATGACTTCTTTGTTGGAAAATGGTAACGCAGAAAATGGCAGTTAAGCCCATTTGCTGAATAAAATAGACTAAAAAAATTTTATTTTATTTGCTCGGGTGAAGTAAATTTAATATTTATGGTGTTCGCTTGATGTATTAAAATTAAAAATGGTGGTTTATTAAAAAATTAAAAAATATCACCATATTAGCATTTTCACTTCATATGAAATTTTAAAGAAATTAGTTTTTACTAAATTTAAAATTTTCCGTTTTTGTTATTGACCAGGGATTATCAAAACAGATTTTGCTTCGACCAATATAAATTTTGTGATAATTTAGAAGCTTGCCTTCAGTCAAGAAAATAGAGAAAAGATCTTTTTCATAGATAGTCTCAATGATACATTCCCAGCATCCCATTACAAACAAATATAGATAAAGACGTAACAAACTCAATCTAATCCAAATGTATCTAGACTGATCACAGCCATACACTGAATACATAGTCGTACAGTCTAGATTAAAACACATGTCACCATAGTAATTAGCCACATATTCTAACATCCCCCTCAAACTCAAGGGTGGGACAACCACGATTGAGTTTGTCTCTAAAACTTTGAAACCGAGATCTTTGTCAACGGCTTTGTCAAGCAATCGCTATTTGATCGATAGATGGTATGTAACACACATTAAGTCTTTTGGCCAAGACTTCATTTCGAACAAAGTGCACATCTATCTCTATGTGCTTTGTTTTTGCATGATAAACCGGGTTTTGAGCCAAATAAGAAGCACTAGTGTTATCACACCAGGCTGTAGGAATACCAGCAATAGGAACCTGCATTTTTGCAAGTAGGTATGTCAACCACTTCATTTCAGCTGTAAGATTGGCCAGAGCTCTGTACTCAGATTCTGTGCTAGATCTTGACACTACACCTTGTTTTTTTGAGCTCCAAGACACAAGAGATTCACCAAGAAACACACAAGTAACCACGATAGATTTTACGTAGAGAAGAAACTCCCCGATCGGATCGAAAAGCCGGTCAATGACGAGTATTAGATGGCTTGAAGTGCGATCCATGCTTTAAAGATGTGCCCCTACATACCTCAATAATCTTTTAAGAGCTTTCCAGTGTTCAACACCAGGATTTTGCATAAACTGACTTAGAAAGTTTACAGAAAAAACAATGTCAGGTCTAGTACATGTCAGATACTGCAATGCACCAATTATACTTCTGTAGAGGGTGACATTCTGAAAAGGTTCTCCAGGATTCTCATCCAGTTTCTGACCTGGAACCATAGGAGTAGGGCATGAGCTAAGATTTTCACAATCCAGTTTTTGAAATAACTGTGTAGCATAGTGTGTTTGAGTAAGAAAGAGACCAGTGGCATTTCTGGAAACCTGCATTCCCAAGAAATGAGAGACATGACCTAAGTCTTTAAGGGCAAACTTGTTGTCCAACATCTGGATGAACTTCTGAATCAAACCTGAGCTGCTTCCTGTCACAAGTATATCATCAACATACACCAGAACTAGCAAAATATGATCAGAAGTATTTAATATGAAAAGGGAGTTATCACACATGGACTGTGTGAATTTCCAATCCAACAATTGATTTCTCAAGGCTTCAAACCAGGCCCTAGGAGCCTGCTTCAGTCCATAAAGGGCTTTCTGAAGCTTGCAAACATATTGTGGTCTAGATGCATCCACATATCCTTCAGGTTGTGCCATGTAGACTGGCTTATCCAAAGGCCCATTTAGAAAGGCATTGTTTATATCTATCTGATGAATAGGCCAATTATAGGACACTGCAACAGACAAAACAACTCTGATAGTTGGTGCTTTAGCCACTGGAGAAAAAGTTTCAGTAAAATCTACCCCATAAGTCTGACTAAATCCTTTGGCAACCAGTCTAGCCTTGTGTTTTAAAACACTGCCATCAGGCTTGAGTTTCACTTTGTATACCCATCTACATCCTACCACATTTTGATGTAGTGTGGGAGGAACCAGAGTCCAAGTACAATTTTTGTTAAGAGCTGTGTACTCCTCATCCATGGCAGCTTTCCACTGAGAGTTAGCCATAGCAGCAGATACACTAGTTGGTTCAGAGTGGTGAGCAACAACTGAGAAGGCTTTGGGTTTGAAAATACCTTTTTTGGCTCTGGTTTGCATAGGATGTGTGTTAAGAACATTTGTAGTGGTTGAAGGAACAGTAGGAGCAACAGGAGGAGGAGTAGGAGAACTTGGGGAAGCATTGGATAATGGAGAGGAAGTGATAGCAGGAGTTAGAGGATCAGGGATGTTTTGACTGGTTATAGATACAGGTGAACCACTAGGGGAATCAGATTCAGACAAATAAGGGCTAATAGGATCAAACCTATTGGGACTAGAAAATAAAGTTGGAGATTCAAACCTGAAGCTGTCAGGTGGGGATCTGCTTGCTGGAGATGGTGTACCAGTGAATTGAGAAGAGTGCTCCAACTGAGAATCTGACATAGGTGAGGGATCCTGCATAGAAACCACATTAGACACACTGACATCACTTTGGACATTTGAAGTAGAGATCACGGATCTATGTGGGCCTTGATTAAATTTATCAGCAAAGGGAAAACTTAATTCATCAAATATTACATCCCTAGTGATATAAATCCTACCACTTTGATCAAGACACAACCAACCTTTGTGATTAGGGCTATCACCTAGATTAACACATTTGCTAGAATGATACTGAAATTTAGTGGTTTGAAAAGGCCTCAAGTTGGGATAGCGAGGCACATCCAAATACTTTAAACATGTCATACCTAGGAATTGTGTGATACATATATTCATGAGGAGATTTGTCCCGTAAAACGGGGGTAGGCGGTACATTTTATAAGACAAGTGCTTGTTTGAAAACCGTACCACCAAAAAGTTAGAGGCATAGAGGCCTGTGCTAAAAGTGTCAAACCAAGTTCCACAATGTGTCAGTGCTTTCTTTCAGCCCTGCCATGTTGTCCATGGGCATGAGGGCAGGGATGTCTAAAGATAATGCCATTTTCTTTCAAAAAGGTTTCAATACTTCTATATTCCCCTCCCCCCCAGTCTGACTGAATGTATTTTATAGTGGTGGAGAACTGAGTTTTAACATATGTAAGAAACTGTTTTATAACAGAGAAGACTTCTGATTTAACTTTTAAGGGGAAAATCCAGGTAAACCTTGTGTGATCATCCAAGAAATGCACATAATAGGAATGTCCTGTGGTAGACTTTACAGGTGAGGGACCCCAAACATCTGTGTGTATGAGATCAAAGGGAGATTTAGCATGAGAAACAGAAGTACTGTAAGAGAGAGCATGAGATTTTCCATATTGACAGGCTTCACAAAAAGATAAATTTTCATTAAGAGCGGCATTACAACTTTTAAGAACTTGGTTCAAAACCTTCTTAGAGGGATGCCCTAATCTCCTATGCCACACATCAGGGCTTTTATTCACATCAACACACTTAATACTACTAGATTCCTGACTGGATCTAGACTCCACAATAAGACCAGATTTGTTGGATTGAAGAGAGCTCTCAGTTGGAGGCACCATCTTGTACAGACCATCCTCCAGCACTCCTGCTAGCAGAACCTTCCCTGACCTCTTGTCCTTCACCAAACAAACAGAATTGTCAAACACAACAATTACATTATTATCAGTGGACAACTTAGAAACACTAAGTAAGTTTTTTGTGATATCAGGTACATGTAAGACAGAATGCATTCTAAGAGGAGTGTTAGGAAAAATGGATTGACCAACATTAGAAATTTTGAGTTGCTCACCATTCCCAACTACCAGTGAATCATTACCATTATAGCCAGCACTCATGTGAAGGTTGTTGAGATCTCCAGTGATATGATTAGTAGCTCCACTGTCCATATACCAAGAGGAGTCATTAACGACTTGAGGAGTAGCCATTAAAGCGAAATCGCCTTGGTGCACCATTTCCATTTCCAGCAGATCTAAGGCCAGGGTTGCCTGTGAAATTTGGATCAAATCTATGCCAACATTCTAGAACCGTATGTCCATTCTTACCACATAGCTGGCACACACTTCTGTTGTTTGAATTACCATTTCTACCTCCTTTAGCACCTCCTCTTCCTCTTCCACCTTTTCCTCCTCGTCCTCTTCCAAAATTTGAGTACTGGGGCCTGATATCTGTATTAAACTGAGCACCTCTAGGTGACAACTGAGTGAGGTTTGCAGCAGAATGAGAGGAATCAAAACTGGAACCAGGATTAAATCTGGCTAAGAGCCTTTCATGAGTGAGAAGTTGAGATTGAACTTCTTGCCAGTTCATACAGCCAACCCTAGCAGTAATGTTCACTATAGCAGCTTCATATTCTTTATCTAGACCACCTAAAACAGCCAGAATCAATTCTGTTTTGGACACAGGGTAGCTTGCAGCAGCCAATTTATCTGAGTAGGATTTCATCAGGGCAAGATAATCAGCCATAGATCGGCTGCCCTTTTCGGTTTAGTTAAGGCACTCTTAAATTCTAGCATCCTAGCCTCGGATTGATCGTTAAACAAAGTCTCCAAAGTTGACCAAATCTCGGAAAAGTAGAGCGACCAATTACCTCCAATAGAGCTTGTTCAGTCATGGAACTGAGTAGCCATCCCATAAGAAGAGAGTCTGTAGATATCCACTGATCTACTGCTAAAGTGTTTTGTCGTACAATTCCACCTCCAATTACAACCTCAGGAGGTTTTGGTCTTGTTCCTAGTAAGAAGCCATCCAGTTTGTATCCTTTAACAATAGGTAAAATGGTATACCTCCATAACAAGTAATTTTCCCGATTAAGCTTGACAGTGCAAGACCGATTCAGGTTTCCAGTGAACGGTGGCATGAGAGAGACTGCAGACGGAGACGAAGAAGGAAACTGAGGTGCTGGTAAACCCGCTGTGGAAGATAATGGCATGAGTGAAGGATATGTAAGACCAGACATACCGAAGGAAGGCATAAGTAATCCTGAAGTAAAACTGGCCGGAAAACTGGCCGGAAAAGAAGGGATAGCTGGATAGCTAGATAGAGAAGACTGAGTTGAGACTGCATGTGCAAAAATAGAGCTACCAGCAGCTGTAGTGCTTGAACTGGTGCTGGAGATAACTGGAGTATTAGTTACAGGCGGAGCAGTAGCCACCGGCGGAGCAGCGGTGGAGCTCATGGTGGAGAGAACCTTGTCTCGATACCAAGTCAAGAAAATAAAGAAAAGATCTTTTTCATAGATAGTCTCAATGATACATTCCCAGCATCCCATTACAAACAAATATAGATAAAGATGTAACAAACTCAATCTAATCCAAATCTATCCGATCACAAATACACCTTTGATACATAGTTGTACAGTCTAGATTAAAACACATGTCACCATAGTAATCAGCCACATATTCTAACACCTTCAGATGAATATATATAAGTTGCATTAAACAGCGACTCGTATTGTAACAAAACTTATTTATCGAGATGGTGCACATAAATCCGCTACTAATACTTCGTCTCATTTATATATATATATATATGCGATACTTCCGGTTAATGTCGATGTCGATATACTTATGCATAAATGATGTTTTTTCCGATGTAAGTGGTATATATGAACTTCCTCAAAAAAAAAAAAAAAAAAAAAAAAAAAAAAAAGTGGTATATATGAACAAAAATGTTATGTTTTTCAGTGTTAGTATGACTATCTACACCGTATGAATGTCTCTGCTCTACTTTTTCTTTTGTCCCATCATATCTATCTAGTATCTATTAAATTTTTTTTAATACTCTCAACATATATAATACTCCCTCCGTCCCGCAATATAAGTCTTTTTAACTTTTTTGTGGTGTCAAAAATATAAGTCTTTTCTCACATTTCAATACTGAAGATTAATGCATTGTTTTCACTTTCACACTAAACAACGAATATTATAAGTCACTCCAAAAAAATCAATACATATTTTGCATTTGAAATATTAAAAAATAACTCATTTATTATTTTTCTTAATCTGTGTGAAAAGTTCAAAAGGAACTTATAATACAATTTTTGGAGCTGCATTTTAAAATTTGTGTTGAACACTGATCGATTTTACAATTTTTATAACTCACCAAGTTATGCTAATATAACCGATACTCCTTTCGTTGTTTTTTTAACGATATTTTTTTCCCACACCTTTACCCTCAACACTTTAATTAAGTCAACAAACAACATGCCTCTTCCCCGAGCTGCTAGGTTTCTGATTAATCTTTCCTCGCACTCCTGTCGAATCGGGGGCGAGGGCACCCTTCCGGTTAGGGTTTAACCGTTTTTTTTAATTAAGCCAACAAAAATATTTATGGTTTTCATGCCATAAAGAACATCACCCGGCCTGAAGAATGTTCTGAGAGTACTAGTTACGTAAAGATGTTTTTCCTTTTATTTTCTCAAAACACATTGTTTAATAGAAAATTATTTAAATACTAAAATAAAAAATAATTTTATTATTTTATACTATATTTCACGCAAAAATTATGTGTGTGATTTTCCTCAAATGACAGTTAAAAATAATAGAGGGAGTACAATTTTTCTAAATAATATTTGTGCGAAAATGGGTACCTTATAAAACAAAATACATGCAATAATATTTCTTTTTGTAATTTTCTGTGAATAAAATAAAATAAAATATATTGTTAATAATATATATCAAACCTTTGACGTTAAAAAAAAAACATAATATACATCTATTAAACATTATTCATTTTCATAGTTTCAATGGTAAATTGTTTATGAACAATTCTTTGAATGAAAATAAAATAAACTATGGTGATCATAATAAAATAATCATAATATAATAAGAATAACCCTCTTATTCATAGGAATATAGGATAAGTTGTGTATATATATATTATATCCGTCCCAAAATATAAATCATTTCAGGTGTTTTCAGATCGATTAAGAAAGTTGTTATATAACATAAATTTTAAGATGAAATGACTAATAATAAATGCTTCATTGATAATGAGTTATATTTTGGGACAAACAAAAAGAAGAGGATTGACATATATTTTGGGAGAGAGGAAGTATATATACTACCTCCGTCTCATATTATAAGTCATCCTACATTTATGCACACAGACCAAAAAAACTCAATAATGATCAAACTTTGGTAATTTTGGACTAAAATGTCCTTAGGTTGATTTATTAAATGGTGTATGAAAGGTTATGCATTTAAATGGGTAAAACATGAAAAATAGTATTAAATATTGCATTTAAATGCGATAATGACTTATATTGCTGGACATAAAAAAATTGTTATGATGACTTATTATATGAACCGGAGGTAATATAAGTAGAGAAAAACAACAGGGTAACATGTAAGTTACATTCCAATGACAAATGCACGCTTTCCTCCACCGAGCTAGTGACAATAAGGGACATACAAAAAATGTTATGATGACTTATAATATGAACCGGAATTAATATAAGTTGAGAAAAACAGCAGGGTAACATGTAAGTTATATTCCAATGACAAATGCGCGCTTTCCTCCATCGAGCTAGTGACAATAAGTAGCATTCCTTTTCTATAGCCGAGGTCTAGAATTCAAGAATACCTTCTGTTTGGATTGAATTCAATAATATCTTAAGCCATTTTTTGAACCAATGATCTTAGGGCGTCCAATAATGTATCTTATCGATTGAATTAAATGGACAATTGCACTAAAAATTGTCCGAATTAATATACATATACATTTTTTATATTATTAAAAGAGTATATTGATGGGAACCAACGTTACAGTACATTTCTGTACAGTTCAGCCCACGATTATCACATTTCTGGCATGTTTCTGGTGAGTTTAGACCCTATCTTGAGTATTAAATGAGGATTTATTGCACGGCGAGTGACTGTCGGTTTTCCGTAAACTCGACCTTATTTTAGCATTTTATACTCGTTTCTCCCGAGCACCCGTAGTTTGCGGGGTTATGCGTTTGTTTGTTGTTTTCATATGGATGCAGGACTAGGGTGTCTCGAGAGCCCGAAAGGCGAGAAGTATGAGTTTGGACGTGTCCGAGGCGAAACACGGAGGTTGGAGGTGAAAAAGTGAAGATTTGGGCTGCAAAATGGCTGTCCGGACGGACAAGTTGTTGTGTCCGGACGGCTAACTCACTGGGTTTTGGAAGATTTTTTGATGAAGAACTCATCCGGACGGACGAGAGGAAGCATCCGGACGGACAAGAGCATGCCATCCGGACGGACATATATGCATCCGTCCGGACACCCGGAGAATCAAGAACGATCCGGCCGGACATTGAGGACATCCGGACGGACGGATGTTTTTCTATATAAGGCTTTGCTCATTTTCTCACAAAGCACCAAGTAGAGAAAGAGGGGGCGATAATATTAGATAGTTTTGGAGATTTTGGGCGATTTTCTTCGTCTTTTAGAGTTAGATCAAGTGTTATATATCATTAGAATCCTCTTTCAATCCTCTCTTTGATCTACTAACTTTTAGCTTCGATCCGTAACTTTTCACTTAGCAAAAATTCGATCTTTTGTAAGCACATTTGGTACCTTCCCCAAGTTGAATAAAGTAAGTATGTTCTTTTGTTATTCTATTGTTGTTGTGATGTTTTTCTCCCGTTTTTATTGCTTAGATTCGATTATGAGTAGCTAGATTCCTTGTATGGTTGAACTATGTGAAGGCGGGTGAAACGCCGTTAGATCGATGAACCGGGAGGTAGTGTAGTGCGTAAATAAACGTTCTAATTAATAATCCGTATCTCGAAACTTGTTGAATCGTTTTTGAGTTAGATTGATCACCTAGTTCACCATTGCACACACTTAGCTTATAAATGTATGTTGCGGCGATGTGTGGGAACGGGGTTCCGAGACCGTAGAAGTTTTGAGCTTGAAAGGTAGTTTGACACCTACCCGTGTACTAGATTGACACCCTAGTCATCAAGTCCAAATCCAATACGGGGTTTGTCCTATGAGTTATCGTTAGACGGCAGGGTAGAGTAAGGCACATTCCCGGGGCAATCTTTCTGAGGGTAAAGTAATCCGCTGAAACGTAGTTCGGCCATACCTCTTTTAATTGTTTAGAATTCTGAGTAGAGTAATCTTTCTTTTATACAGTAGTTTCACTTCATATCTATCTGTTGACCTGAACTGAGCGCTAAGTCAACCGTGGTATTCAAAACCAATCTCTGTGGGTTCGACCTCGGACTCCTCAAGCACTATCCTGCAATCGACCCGGTCCACTGCCGGTTAGAAAGTAGATTTTGCTAAGGTTTCGAGTTTTTACTTGATCGACCGGACCTAGAAAATCCGCTTATCAAGTTGGCGCCGTTGCCGGGGATTGGTAACGCTTTGATATCACAAAAGTTGACCGAAAGCTTGGGCTTAGGTCGTTTTCTTTTATTGTTTTCTTGTTGTTTGATTTGACTTGCGGTGTATGACCCGGAGTTCGGGACTCCTCTGAGCCTTTTTACCCGGAGATTGATAGGCACGCAAGCCAATTGAGGAAAAGATCGTCTGCCTCGGCTTCAGACACCGTGGACGGACAAGAAGCTTCAGATTCTTCTTCAGAGGAAGAAAGTATGACGACCAGCGGAAGAGATAGGTTGAATGGTGATGATACATCTCAAGTTGGAGGATTGGGCCGTCTAAACACCCCTCCTCCACGTGAAAGAAATCCTCCTTTGGTTGCAAGGACAGATGGGAGGAATTTGTTCGATCCCGCCTTGGAAGGGAATGTACAACTTCAACAACAAGCACTTTGGTCGGGACAATCGGCACTTACTTCGGTTGGTTCAACAATTAGCGGCACGAGAATCGGCTTCTTCAAGCTAATCGAATAACGCGAATCAACGACAACGAATGACCCACCCGCCAATCAAGGGTTTGTTTCGGCGAGAGATTATGTGGTTACTCCATACCAAGGGACTGGCCACAATCCAATCAGAATTCCCGCTGTCCATGCTAACAACATGGAACCAAAGCAAAATGTCATAAATCTTATCAGTGAGAATGCGGTTTTCTATGGGCAAAGGAATGAGGATCCTAATGAGTTTTTGGACAATTACCTACAAATAATTTCGACATTGAAGTATAATGGAGTGACCGAGGAGGCACTCAAGTTGATGATGTTTCGGTTGCTTTGAGAGGGGCTGCAAAAACATGGTTTAACACCTTACCAAATGGCTCCTATCTACTTGGGCGGAAGTGGCCGATGTTTTTCTGAAAAAGTATTTTCCTCCGGCAAAGATGGAAGATTTGAAGCGTGAAATTCATAACTTTAGTGGGAGAAAAGGAGAGACTATGAAAGAGACAGTTGAGAGGTTCAGAGCTTTGATGAAAAAGTGTCCTCCCCACAATTTGAGTACGGTTGAACAAGTCATAAAAATCTATCGAGCCTTGGATAAATCGGATAGAAATCTTTTGGATGCGGCAAGTGGAAAGGGTTTGACAAGGATTGATCCCGAGTTGGCTATGCAACATATCAATGATGCAATTGAAAGGGATGATGAATGGGTCTCAAGTTCGGGGACGGACAACCCGAATGAGTCTCACCAAACTGTCAAGGCACTTGAAGAACGGTTGGACAAAGAGACAGTACACACACATGAGTTGTTGGCACTTTGCAAACCAAGGTGAAGAAAATGGAAGAAGCATTACGGGTTTGTCGGTTATGTGGAGGTAATCATTCGGCTCGGTTTGTTCGAATCCGAGTAGGTCGGCTTGTCCTCAACATTACCTCGACGGACACCACGGCCGGTCCCACGGCCGATTCCTCAACAACCTATAGTAAGTGTGTCTCGGCCACAACCGGTTGCGGTGGTGGAAGAGTTGGTAGCCGCACTCAACGGATTGGGAGTGGGAAGCTCGAGTGGTAGTAGTCAACAAAGTCCCGGGAAGAACCCTCGGTTTGGGCAACATCGAGTTTTGGTGGGCCGGCGAATCTAAATAATCGGTGGGGTAATAATCCAAGCTCGCGAGGCTCCACCATACTATCAAGATTTTGAATCATCAATGGGACTTGGCATGGAAGAAGAGATGCAACCGAATGATGTGAATTACATTGGAAATAATTCTGAGGGAATTGGAATCGGGGCAACAACAACCAAGGGAGGCGGAATCACAACAATTCGGGAATAATGGGAGGAACCGAAATTTTGGGAATTCATGGAATAACAACCAGCAAGGCCAAAATTGGAACCAAGGAAATCAAGGTGGCCAAGGGAATTGGGACCGAGGCAACCGAGGGTGGAACCAAAATAATCAAGGCCAAGGCAACCGAGGTTGGAGTCAGAATAGAGAGCAAGGGAACCCTCAGAATTTCCAAGGTGGTTGGAGAGAGAATAATCAAGGTAGTTGGGGTCGACAACATTAAAACTCCAACAACCAAGGTTATGAAAGCCAAAATCAAAGTTCAGGTAACCAGAGTAGGGGTCAGAATCGACAAGGCCAATGGGGCAATAATCAGAATAGAGATAATGGGAGTCGAGAGCAAGGGCAACAAGGGAGCAACCAACAGAATACTCAACAAGCCGGAAATCAAAATTCTGAGACTTATCAACATCCGAATGCCCATAAGCAAAACAGCTCCAATAACCAACAAGGGGGTAGTCCGGGAAGTCAAAGGAAGTCTTCGGAAGAAGGGCTTGATCAGTTGAATAAGCTTGTGATTGAACAGAGAGCGGCCATACGGAATTTGGAGATTCAGATGGGCCAGTTGACCGAGAATAGATCTCAACCGCCTTTGAGTACGGGGCTACCTAGTAACACGGAGAGGAACCCCAAGGAATCTAAAGATGTTTGTGCGGTAGTCACCCGGAGCGGTAAAGAAACGGATCAACAAGGTCGAGAACTTGAGAAGATGACGCCAAACTCCGAGAAAGAGAAATTTTGTGATTACAAAGGGCCGTTGGGTGAGCAAGAAGGTTTTCATGAGGACGTTGAAAAAAGGGCTGAAAAAGAGAGAATCTCGAGGTTGGAAAGGGAAGTGGAAGAATACAAGCGAAAGTGGGAAGAAGCGTCGAGGCCAAAGTCGGATACGATAATCATTGATGTGAAGGAAGAAGAGCCATCGCCACCACTCAGGCCTAAAAGTAGTAAAGGTAAAATCCCTCCTCCTCCCCCGGGTTTTGACGTGACCACTTTACCATTTCCTCCCAAAACAACTAAAAAGGAGGTCTTGACCCAAAGTCAAGCCAAATTTTTGGAAATGTTGAGGAAATTTGAAGTGACCATGCCAATGTTGGATATCATTGCTAACATCCCATCATATTTCAAGTTTTTAAAGAATATGCTTTCAAGCAAAGAGAAAATGCAACATATGGTCCAGTTGAGTTATGAATGTTCCGCCATTTTTGAGAATAAAATCCCTCCCAAAATTCAAGATAGGGGCGCTTTACTATCCCGATAACCATAGGAGAGACTGTTTTCAAAAATGTGCTTTGCGATTTGGGGGCATCGGTTAGTTTGATGCCAAAGTCAGTTTATGATAAGTTGGGCTTAGGGAGATTAGAACCAACGGGCATGACTTTGCAAATGGCGGATAGGTCAGTTAGGACACCGCTAGGAGTAGCCGAGGATGTGTGGGTTCAAGTTGATAAATTTGTGTTTCCGGTTGATTTCGTGGTTCTTGATATGGACTCTGATTCTAAGACACCTCTTTTGTTAGGTCGGCCTTTCCTAAATACTGGGGAGACCTTGATAGACGTTAAGAGGGGGGATATAATTTTGAGAGTTGGTCAAGATAGTGTCAAGATTAATGTGTACAAAACCATGAAACACCACGAGAATGAGATGAACGATTGTTTTTCGATAGATGTTATCCACCCGTGTGTTTTGGAGAATGTGAATTTGCGGGGGCACAAGGAACCATTGGAGAAATGTTTGATGAAATCATGCAAGGTGACGACGACGACGGGTGATGCGAGTTTATTCCATGCATCTCGAGGCGGGAGAGTTCATTGAAGCTAGCTGGACTAAGAAACTGGATCTCGGTTCGCCAGAGGATATGCCAAGGCCATCCATTGAGGAACCACCGACGGATTTGGAGTTGAAACCGCTTCCTCAACACCTCAAATATGTTTTTCTTGAAGGTAGTGATTTACTTCCAGTTATTATATCTGCTTCACTAACAGCCTTGCAGGAAGTAAAGCTAGTTCAAGTCTTAAAGAAGAGGAAACAAGCTTTTGGATGGAAAATGGTGGATATCAAGGGGATTAGTGCCGACATATGTAAGCACAAAATCATCCTCGAGGATGGGGCGAGACCGAGGCGTCAACCGCAAAGGAGACTAAACCCGCATTTACTTGGAAGTGGTAAGAAAGGAAGTGGTGAAGATGTTGACGTTGGGCATCATCTACCCCATCTCGGACGAGTGAGTGGGTGAGTCCCACACGGTGGTACCTAAGAAGGGCGGCATTACGGTGCTAACAAATGAGCAAGGTGAGTCTTTTTCGTACGCCCTGTTGCGGGTCATCGAGTCCGCATTGATTTTCGCATGTTGAATGAAAAGACTAGGAAGGATCATTTCCCACTCCCGTTTGTTGATCAAGAGTTAGATAAGCTTCTTTGGTCATGCATTTTATTGTTTTCTTGATGGATTTAGTGGTTATTATCAGATTCACATTGATGTCAATGACCAAGAAAAGACCACGTTTACTTGCCCCTATGGCACCTTTGCATTTCGAAGAATGCCTTTCGGGTTGTGTAATGCACCCGCGACATTCCAGAGATGCATGCTTGCCATTTTTGCTGATTTGATTGATAAGTGTATGGCGGTGTTTATGGTGATTTTACAGTCTTTGGGGACAGTTTTGATGCATGCTTGGCTAATATAGATAAGGTGCTCGTTAGGTGCGAGGAGACCGATTTGATTTTGAACGGGAGAAGTGCCATTTTATGGTGACCGAGGGAATTGTCCTAGGTCATAAGGTTTCAGCTGAGGGGATAGAGGTTGATAGGGCTAAGGTAGATGCTATTTCTAGGTTGCCTATGCCTACTAGTTTGAAAACGTTAAGATCTTTCTTGGGGCATGCGGGGTTTTATCGTAGATTTATCCCGAAGTTTGCCCAAAAGGCTACACCTCTTACCTCTAGATTGAAGAAGGGAGTAAATGTGACTTTTGATGATGAGTGTGTGGAAGCTTTCGAGGAGATTAAGAAGCTTTTGACTGAGGCTCCGATTTTGATAGCTCCAAATTGGGAGCAAGAGTTTGAGGTCATGTGCGATGCTAGCGATTTGGCAGTAGGGGCAGTGTTAGGACAAAAGGTGGATAAGTTGTTTCGACCGATTTATTATGCAAGTCACACCTTGAATCCGGCGCAACGAACTACACTACGGCGAGAAAGAATTGTTGGCGTAGTTTTTGCTTTCGACAAGTTTAGATCCTATCGGTGGGGTCTAAAGTGATTGTCCATACGGACCACTCCGCATTGCAATATTTGTTCGCTAAGAAGGATGCGAAACCGCGTTTGTTGAGATGGATTTTGCTCCTTCAAGAGTTCGATGTGGAAATTAGAAACCGTAAAGGTTGTGAGAATGTGGTAGCCGATCATCTTAGTCGGATTGAGCCAGTTGAGGTAACCGTAAAGCGACCTTGTATATGGCGACCTACGCGACTACATGGGACGCCGCCGAGATAATCAATCCACTTGTATGTAGATATTTAGTTTACTTAACCGCTAAGATATCTTATGCTTACCTGTCTTACTAAACCTCTAAGCTTCCCTCCTTCTATAAAAGGAGGGCTTGTGTAACCATAAAGAGATATTCCAATTGCAAAAAGAGAACCACACTCTGCAAAAACCTTCACTCTCAAACGGTTCATACTCTCCACCGCAGCACCACCGGAGACCACCGGTCCTATACACTATTAAACACATCAAATAAGCCAAATATCCACCCAACATACACCGCATAGCCACCGTGATAATAAACCTCATTATCATTTGTTAGGGTTTTTTTTTTAATTTATATTATTTACTTTTGTCCCATAGTTAGGAGTTGTTTTATTTCTTCTATTGTAGCCTATAAAAATACTTTAGTTGTACTCTTTTTAATCGGACAATAGTTGAGATAAATACATGTTATTTGAAGCTATTAAGTTTTGGTGAGTTTTCTCACATTGAAGGAATCCAAACCAACTCACGTTGGATGATTCAAAACCGGACTTATCGAGGTTGCCAGCGAACTTTGTAGGTGTCCATATATACCAAGGTTGCCAAGAGTCACTCAAGTCCTCATGGACGTAACTAGCTAGCCATTGGCTCGGGTGGACGCAACTCACCCGGTTTTTATTTTCGTTACACCAAATCAGTTTAACACAATCAGTTGTTTTAATCCAGCCTACTCGACCATATAAATATAGTATATTAGCCCATCCGACCACTAATTCTTGATTCCGTCTCTGCAAGTTCTTGAGTAATTTCGGATCTGATTCGATTACGGATCACATCAATATATTACCGTAGGATATATGATGCATGCATGGGGCTAGTGGACACATCACTCTCTTATCTCTTGGTGAAGAGTTCCCCAGTTCCCAACTTCCAATCCAAAAGCCCATACGTACCCTCTTCACTTTTTCTCTTGTCCCTGCATCTGCTTGCAGGCATATGCATATGCATTTGCATTTGCATTCGCATTCATTCGTGCACTCTTTCCAATGGGACAATTCCTCACGCTTCCCAACTCTCTCCTTTAACTTCCTAAACTCCCTAAAGCCTAAACTAAACTGATCTTCTTGAGACTATATATCTACTTGTTATAAATTCTTCAATCACTTCAACACTTCAACTTCCATTCATTTTCCTCCTCCTTCTTCCAATTACCTAATTAATTGTTCTCTTATTATTGATTTTGCTCTCAATTTGTTATATATATGCCACCACATTGCTAGCTAATACAGAGAGATCGATCATCATGAGTTGCTGCAAGAAGCCATCAGATGTATCTTCATCCCCAAAAGGGATTGAAGAAGATGATGCAACAAGATCATTTCCTTGTTTCTATTGTTCTAGAAAGTTCCATAGCTCCCAAGCTTTAGGTGGCCATCAAAACGCCCATAAGAAAGAAAGAAGCGCCGCAAGAAAGAATAAGCGTTTTTCTGAATACCTTTTAAACACCTCCTCCTCCTCTTCTTCATCCTTTCCTCGTCATCAAGCTCCGTTACTCTTTGCTCCGGCTCATCCAATCTCCACAGCCGTCGCCGGCGGATTTGTTAACCCACCATCCGTTTACATGACCGCGCATGGAGTTAACATATGCCAATCATTCCCCGAGCAAATTCAAGGGCATTGTGCACCGAGGTTTGAGAATATGGTTTTGTATCCGTGTAATTATATGAATAATAATCCGTATGATCAGAACAATTTTACAGCGAATTGGCCAATGGGATTAAGGTCTAGTGGATCGAGTGATGATGAAGAGGATCTGGAAGCAATGGATTTTAAAGATGAGAAATGTAGGGGTGACGATCATAGTACAGATAATCATCAGAAGCTGGATTTGTCTCTCCATTTGTGAACCCACGAAGGATGGAAGAATAGAATTTGCAGCAGTTTTGGATTTTTTGTTGTTGTGATCTTATAATTTTAGTTTTTGATCAGTACTAAATAATCAGCAGTGTGCGACTATTTTTAAATAGATATTACATAATTAAAGATCTTATTTACACTGTTATATTATGCTATTTATTGTTTTTATAAGTGATTTTAATTGATACTGTACAATTATATAACTCTTCCACTCAAAAAATAAAAAATAAAAATTATATATAACTCTTGATGATCAAGTTTACCATACATGTGATATAGTTTGGGCTAGAATGTAAATTTCTCCTTGCAACTATACATTGGAAAAAAAAAAAAAACCAATTAGGACTTGCTCAAGTGATTATAGCTGAAGTCCTAAGACATCAAGATTTTAGGTTTAAATTGTTCTGGAGGTAATTTGAGAGTTCTCCAACATAGTCTCTTCTTTAAGAAAGTTGTAGTAACATTTAGATGGTGTGTTTGTCCACTAATGTGGTGGCAAGGACGTAGGCACATAGGAGATGAGTGGGGGCTAAGCCCACCCGAAAAGAAAAAGGGGAATGAAGAAGAATAACAGAAATATTTTATCAATTGAGTAGAATGACAGTCTTTTGAAACTTTTGCATAAAAGACAAAACTATTTATTCACTGTCGAAATTCACTGTTTAAATTCACTACCGAAATTCACTAATTATCGAAATTCATTGATTTTCGGGATTTACTGTCGAAATTCACTAATTTCGGGATTCACTGGGGAGATTAACTGATTTTCGGGATTCACTGTTTGTCCTTCTCGCTATAAAAATTATGCAGTTATCCACTTGTCCACTTGTCCTTCTCCCTATAAAAAATATGTAGCTGTCATGTTACTTATAAACATTATAGATTGTGTCATTATCCCTAATTTCCCAAAAGAAAAATTACACTAAAAAAATTGTGTAGTCCGGTTTAATCTACCAAATTATTTTAACGCAGCCCATCCGATAATTTGAAAATTTTCCATAAATCCACCCAATAATAAAATCCTTGCTCCGTCTTTATGTAGTAGTAAATAGTTGTAGTGTTATTTCTTTCATTGTTAAAAAACAAAACTATACATGAAGGACAAAAAATAATAGAAGCTCTAGTTGAGCTATTTAATGTTTGAGCCAACTTTTAATCATTATTGATTATGAGGAAACATTTACTTACTTAATGTGAATCATATTCTAATTAACGATGATGACATGTGAGGTGAAACATGAAATGACTTAATTGAAGCGGATAAAACTTTAAACAAATGTTAAAAAAAGTCAAAATTCATGTATTAGTTGACATTTAGTCTAGTAGATCGAATATAATGATAAAAAAGACAAATTGTTATTCTACTGTACGATTATATCATTTTTCTTTTTTGTTTTCGATAATTTGTTTGATGGTGGAATTGAGATTATTTCCAGGCAAATCTCAAGTAAGCATGATGATACTACAAGAGGATTGCTATGCTATACATTGTCTTGGTTAGTTTCTTTTAACGTTTTATCATCTTTGTTATCACAAGAGACTTTATTTATGCATGCTATCACCATCTTGCAAATTGTGACCTAGATCGAATTAATATAAACTATTAAGTGGTTGACCTCACAAGTAAATTCCCTATGGATTCGACCTTGATCCACCGTATTAGACTACAATTGACGCGATACACTGCCAGTTAGATTGAACAACTAGGATTTGGCCATCAATATTAAGCCCGATGAAAGTATTATATTGAATTTTTTATCCACAATAGTTGATTTTACAACTTGCGAGTGAATTAAGATGTCTCAAAAAGCAACCAAATCGCAGTCAACCATGGTCAAATCATCATCTCGATTTGAGGTAGAGATCGGAATCACCTACCTCGTCGGAAAAAGCAGCCAAATCGTAGTCGGAATCATCAACACCGCCGGAAAATGCAGCAAATCACGGCGGCCGGAATCATCAATATCGCCGAAAAATGCAAACCCGGTTGCACAAAAGGAACGCTGCTGAAAGCGTGAGACCCGTCGTAGTGTTTTTTTTTTTTTTTTTGAGAGAGAAGTAAGTGATTGAAAATTTAGGGTATTTCACTCAAAAAATAGGGCAAAATATTTTCCCCTCTTTTTTTGTTATTGTCGTTTTTCATCATTTTTCACTATCTATTTTCTTTTTGACAATTTATCAAACACTGTTCTCAAACGCTATTTTCATCCTTTATAACCATTACCACATAAAACATTTCTTCCATTTTTGTTGTGATCGAGAGATTTAAAACAATATCGCCGCCATTAACATGTTATTGGTCATTAAATACAAAAGTATGATGTGATAAAAATTAATTTGGCCCCAACAATCGACCAAAACTTTAAACTGTTGGTAGGATTCATTTGTTGTAATCGTAGCAATATTCTAAAATAAAATAATAAATATGTATTTTCCTCATGAAACGAAAGGTTTTATTAAACGCCGGACTACCGTCGGTAAATTACAAGAACAACGTCGGACATCGCCAGCTATGGCCGGAACACAACTGGACAAAGATAACTAAAGACACTAATAGTAACAAACTAACAAAGATTACAACATAAAAAAACCGGGTAATAAATTGAAAGAGGGTGTTGAACAACAAAGAGAAAAATTCTCCAAATGACTGAAAGACACTCAGACACGAATCCTTTTATTCCATCTATTACCAGACAAAAACAGGGAAACAAACGAGCTAATACAATATTAATAAAATAAGCAGATATGAAACAAAAACCAGCAAGCACCACCGTAGTCCTGCAAGCCAGACGCCCTCTTGAAATACCAAACAACAAATCATGAGCAACCGTGAAAGATGCCACAGGTGACGGGTAGACACGAAAGGTGCCACAAGTGACCGACAACAACTCGAGATCAGCAGCGGAAATAAGAAGCCGAAGACTGAACCTCCGAGAAACAACTCCCCGGAACCGAACTGCTCAAAATCATCGACCATGGGAAGCCGGCGGCAATAACCATAGAGACCAGAAGCAACACGCAACTGGAACAGGCAACGTTTTTTTTAATAAGTAGTGAAAAACATATCCGGGAGGAGAAGAGGTCAAAATCGGAGCATAATAGAGCCTCGCCATCCTCCACCAAGCTGTCTTCTCCACCGATCCATGAAGCTCCACACGAGAAACATAACAACAACTACAGATCCGCATCCCACCACCACGATCTAGACAAGATCTAAATTAGAAGCTTCAGATCTGATGAGGGAGACATGTTAGTTGCAAATGGTAGAGTTTCATAGATCACGATCTAACTCTTGTATAGCCTTTTTACAATAAGATTTTACCCTTTTTATACAACCATACACAATAGTTGGGCTAACTAACAACTAGCTAACTACTTATATAACTATTCTAATTGAATAACTACTAATTTTCCAGCTCAGATCCTGACATCCCATGCATCCTCCTTGAGCAACATCATGTCCTCGTATGGTGGAAGCTTGGGAAATTTGTGCATTGTGTATCTGGCATCTTTCCAAGTGGATGAGGATTCATATAGGTTAAGCCATTTCATGAGCCATTGCATTGTGGCAACATTCTTCCTCTTCACAATCCGAATGTCTAACTAAAATATTTTCAAGGTAAATCACAACCTGCCCATCTGATAAGGTGATAAGAGAATGTGTGGAGGCATGTATATGAGCTCCCTTATATTTTTTAAGCATACAGATGTGAAATACTGGATGCACCCTAGAATCTTTTGGTACCCGGCAGCTAATTTTAAATTCCTCCTCAAGGCTAGGGTGTTCTGCCTATTGGGCCGTAGCTTGAGGAACACCACATATCCCACATGAAATCCCTTTTTCGTTCTTTTGTTTGCATAGTGTTTCATTCTAGCATGTGCAAACTCTTACGTTGCATTTGGATTGCTGGAATATAATAAAATATAATTTTTTTTTTTCTTTCATTTTATTCCATTATTTTGACGTGTTTTGATTCAAAAAATGGATGGAATTGACGGAACGATTTGATGGAATAAAACGTAAAACATAACCTAATGACAAAAAAAATCAACCAACACCACCCACCAGCCTTCTCCCGTGCCACCCACTGTAAAGTCCCACATCGGTAAAGTAAAATCCTGCTCACCCCCATATAAGTGTGAGACATAAATGTCTTGTCAACTAGGGTTAGCCCTTTTAGACCAAGCGAGGACGACGGTCTAAGCAGTTGACCGGACCATTTATGACTCAATTAGTGCTACCAGACCCGGGGTTTGGGAGCGTTACAGAATGGTATTCAGAACCGACTATCATACGGAACTAGGGCACCTCTAGAATCCTATGGTAGGGACGAACTGGGACAAGTCCACCAGGATAAGTCTTAGCCGTTCTGGCGAGGACGCCAGTCCCTTATAAAGTAAAGTCTTGCTCACCCCATATAAGTGTGAGACATAAATGTTTTGTCAACTCGGGTTAGACCTTTTAGACCAAGCGAGGACGGCGGTCTAAGCAGTTGACCGGACCAATTATGACTCAATTAACGCTACCAGGCGCGGGGTGCGGGGCGTTACACGACCGCCCTCCATCCCCCATCATAACCCAACCCACACCATCTTCCCCACCACCGCCTCATGTTAACAACCATTTCACCAATACCATATATCACCACCCACCTCACCACCGTATTCATAATCGTCGCTCATAACATATCCCACCACCAACCTCGGCCACTATCCTCCGCCACCACAAACTTGATCGCCACCGATCTTCATTCGACCACCACCACCACTTCACCATCACCCATCACTATACACCACACCATCCATGTCACCACAACCACATCCATCACCACCACATCCCACCTACTATCACCCATCACCACACACCACACCACTCTCGTCACCGCAACCACCGCCACCACAAACCACCAATATCGCAAACCTCACATCATCCGCCGCCAGCACCCACCACTGCATGCCCTACCACCATGCACCCGCCACACTCATCATCACGCATACCCATCACTCACCGTGTCACTTGACACATCGTATAGAATCTCACATTCTATTGCATGCCAAACATAGAATGGAATCACTTCATTTCATTTCATTGCATTCCGTTCCATCAGTTTCATTTTATTGCGTTACATTCCAGCAATCTAAACGCACCATTAAGTATTTTTGTAATAATATTAATACAGTACGTGACTGTTTTTATTTATTATATTTATTTACTTATGAAAGTTCTAAACTTCACACCGGATATAGATAACAAAAAATAGGACATTGGGGGCGGGTTTTTTTTCACCGGGTTGAGTTGATTTGTCTACTAAAATTTTGTACACGTAAACTTAATATCGGATATATCATTAAAGAAAAAAATTTCACCGGGGCGGCCGCCACGGGTGTGACGAGGTGGCTCCACTCCTAGGCGTGAGCCATTTTTTTTAATTTTAAGGAGGTTAATGTGTTTATGAACTATGCCATAGGTATAATGTTTTACTCTTTCGTTTTTATTATAAGTCACATTTCAAAATTTGTTTTTTTTTTATTTATATGTTATTTTACATTTCCAATGCATTATTTATTATTTTTCCCACCTTTACCAATAAAATATTTACATCTCAAATAAAAAAACACATAATTCCAATACTAAAAACTCATTTACCAGGGGTAGGGGTTGGAGTGTTGTTTCGTGACCACCAAGGTGCGGTTCAGACGGCTTTCTCATATCATTTTGATCCAGGTGCGGCAGTGGAATTTATGGAGATGGCAGCGGTTGATTTGACTTTGATGGAGGCTGCGTTGCTGGGATTTCTAACTTTGGTAGTGAAAAGTAATTGTTTGGCTTGTGTCCAGCAGTTCAATCGGCATGTTGAGGATATTTCGGCTCTTGGATGCCTTGCGCATAATTGCCTCTCTAGGCGTTGTCTTTTTCATTGTCTCTTTTACTTTTATTCGGCGTACGGGGAATGTCCCTGCGTATTTGCTAGCAAGGCATGCTTTTTTGGCTCATGGTAGAGTTCATTGGGGCGTTGAGCCTCCGACTGATGTTATTACCGCCTGTTTGACGGATGCGATTTAATAAACTTGGTTGTTTTTTCAAACAAAAAAAAAACACTCATTTACCAACAAAATATTTATATCTCAATAAAAAAATACATTTACAATACACATATTAATTACTTTCTTAATCTGTATGATTTTTCTCTCTGCGACATATAAATAAAAACGGAGGGAGTAGTAGATAAGATATGTTACAGTTTAATTTTCATTGTCATTACTATATGACTTTCATTACATATGGTTGCACAAATTAAATTTATTCCGTGTTTTCTATCATTCAACAACAACCATTCTTGTCAAAAAGAAAAAAAAAAAAAATTAAACAACAACTATTTTTCGCATGTTATTTTCCTTCAATGTTTATTTTTAATATTTTACGTTCTCCCTGCATAGTATTATTTGTTTTGTTTTTATCGTCGGTGTATTTGAAGAAAAAATATTTGACAATAATCATGAATTAACTGATTTCTATTATGTCGGTGTAATTTGACAATAATCATGAATTAACTGATTTCTATTTGAATATATATCAAGTTTTGGGAAAAATCCTAAACATTTTGGGGAGAAAATAAAACATAAATTGGGAACAGAGAAAGCTTCATCGACACCGAAGGATCGGAAAATATCACGGTGCTCCGTCCTCGACTGTTCAGTTATTTTTTTGCCTTTCCATATATCCACTATCCAGTACAGTATCTCAGTTCTCCTCGTTTCACCGGCCGCGCTCAGTTTGCTGCTCTCTCCCGGCCTCCGCCGTCGCTTGCCGGACTCCTATTGATCTGTTGTGGCTCAATTTTAGATCCAGAGTCATCGCTTTCTGTTGCAAGCTTTTGTATATCCCTCCATAAGAAGCTTCATGCAAGCATTTGGTACGATTATGTACATTTACTCCGTCACTTCCTTGCGTATCTCTTTAATGTCCAGCTTTCGTCATCGCTTGAATTTGATGCTCATTTCAGCATTGCGATGAAGTTTGGATGATTTGTCATACTGATTAATCGGATCTGATTTTCGTTATGCGATTATGAATTTTCCCTACAAAAGAATGTTGATCGATAATTTTTGTAGTTAATTTCAAAGACGCTGGGATTGGGGATTCATAACCTTTCCTTGTGAAGTGTCAATTCACTAATCGTAGCATTCACGTATTACAGCTACATTTGCTAGAAACGATTATATTTGCACTTCCACCGGAGAGTGAGCTACAAATAATAGCTACCTTAACGACGGGACTTTTTCTACTGATGCTTTAATGTCTTGAATGATTGTGGTGTTCCACAGCGATCATTGTGTGCTGAATAAAAATGGAAGAGGGCTCACTTTGATTGTAACCTGCGTGTTGATTATGTAGCTCGACTTTTTCTTTACATCTTAATCTCTACACTTTGTATGTATACCTTATTGAGTTGGACTATGCTACATATTCCATGGTAGATGACAAATACTTTGATTCTTTTCTTTTGTTTTGACATTACTTCCATTATTCTCATCTGCTTTCTTCTTTTCAGGTTAAATACTTCGCTTTGTAAAACCTCTTTGAGATTTATGATTGCCACACTTGTGGTGGCTGTTTAGAGGTGAAGAAGAAAGACTTCTACAGGCAGTGGAGCTCATTCATTTGGGTTAATGGTTGAAACAGTGTATTATTCATTCGTGTGAGGTGCACTGAGCTGTGAATTGCACAGAGTGCTGTAAAGATGATGATCAACAAACAGCTTATCTTGACCTATTTTTATCTCCTCGTGTATATACTGCTATCCTCGGGTGTAATTTTGTATAACAAGGTATAGTCTGATAAGTTACACGACACATGCACGTATCTGAATATATATTGAATCTTGACTGGTTCTAGCTTCTGAGCCATTAATATCTTTCACTCCTGTATGCAGTGGGTGCTCTCACCAAAGTATTTCAATTTTCCATTTCCTATTACACTTACAATGATTCATATGGGATTTTCGGGATTGGTAGCATTTGTTCTTGTGCGGGTTTTGAAGGTAAGTACCTTGTCTCTTTCATGTCCCAAATATATCCGATCTCTGTTGTGTGCGTATATGATTTTCTTCTTACTCCCATGTTTGAAACTCTACTGAGTTCTGCTTCTTTTAGGATTGCTCTAATTTCTGAAGTCTTTGTTACTGCTTTAGAATTTCGCCTTAAATATTACTAGGGTACAGCAATGGTTAAGCATCATATTTTGTGCCTATAGTGTGCATTTTAGCTGCTCCAGAACTACATTATTTTTATTTTACTACAAACAACAGCTCAGCAACTTCATCTGTTTCTTACTAACAATGTGGAAGGTTGCTGATCTTCTCTATTGCTGCAGGTTGTATCTCCTGTCCATATGACTTTTGAAATGTAAGACAACTGTCCAGATATATCCAGTTGTCATTACTTCTTTTTGTAATTAATTGCCACTACTTCTTAGTTACTTTTTCACTTGTTCCTCGTTGAATTTGCAGATATGCAAAGTGTGTAATTCCAATTAGTGCATTCTTTGCATCCAGTCTTTGGTAAGCTAACACAATTTATTTTGCTTTTCCATTACATTAGTGATTGCTGTCTGTTATCCTGAAGAAAATCAAATTTCACCCTGAATATGGGTACTTGATTTCTTATTTGTAGTATTATCCTGATAATGTTTGGCTTCAGGATATGCAAATGCTGGAAACATGTCTATTCTGCTTTGTTTTATTGAACTGATAATGGTGTTTGTTTTATGTTTTAGGTTTGGAAACACTGCCTATTTGTTCATCTCAGTTGCATTCATCCAAATGCTTAAAGCACTTAGTACGTCTCTCATGCTCTTTATTTTCTATGCTTACATAGTACTTCACTGATTGGTTATTCTGCCTTTATATCCAGTGCCCGTGGCAACATTTGTTATGGCTGTAATATGGGGCACTGATAAATTGAGATGGGACATATTCTTGAACATGGTGTTGGTCAGTGTTGGGGTTGTCATATCCTCCTATGGAGAGATTCACTTCAACATCGTTGGTACACTGTACCAGATCACAGGAATATTTGCCGAAGCTCTTAGGCTTGTCTTAACTCAAGTGCTTCTCCAGAAGAAGGGTCTAACGCTTAATCCTATTACCAGCTTATACTATATTGCTCCATGCAGGTATTCTTCATTTAAACTGAACTTCATGCTCATATTTTCATCTCTAGCAGTACACGCTGGAGTTTCTGTGCTAACACAATAACTTACTGCATTTTGCTTAAGGCTGTGGAGTTAAGCATATTAAGTCAAATCTGTCGTGATACTAAATGATGGATTCATTTTGTTTGAAGCTATCATAGGCGTGGGGAATATATTTGAATTTATATTTTGATTGGAGTCTTGTGGATTCACAAACTGGTTGTGTTGGTATGGACAACAGCCATTATTGTTCTGGCTAGTTAGTTTGCAAGTTCCTATCCATGTGTTATAGTATAGTTTAGTTTCCACTATCTAACTGTGCCCCTCTACTTAAGCTGGCGACTCCAGTTTTGGTTTGGTTGGTTTTATTGACAGGCGATTTAAGACTGAAAGTTTGTCTGCTTGTACAAACTTTTTTGCAAAAGAAGAAAATAGATTCATGCAACAAGAAAGTTCTGTGCTTGTGCTAGAATCTTACGAGCCAACTCTTGCGAAGAAATTCAACCTTCTCAAACGTCTAATTTATTGGTTATTGTGACCGTCTCCCCTAGTGTCTGTAATTTCCTTCCATGTTCGACTATTGTGAACCACTTTTAGTTTCCCATTCTATATATTCAACACTTCCCTAAAGAAACTAATGAAATTTTGTTTTTCTGCACTTGCTTTGAGAGTGTTAGGGAGCATCATTCACAATATCTAACATGAGTAGGGCTTGCTAAATATCAACTGGGTTGTGTGTCCTGCTTGAGAGAAAAATATGAAAGACCGCGACCTATGTAATTAAAATGCGTAATTAAAAGCGGTAATGACTTGTAACAAATGTCTTTTAGAGCATGATTCACTTTCATTGTTCATTAGGGTTAATGGAAATGATTATTCTTTAAAGCTTTTGGTTTCCCGTTCAAAATATTTGCCAATTTCCAAAGGAAGCAGATGGGATATTGCTCTGATGCACTTATTGTGAGTAAAGGGTTATCATTCCTATTAACTAGCATTAGTAGTGCTTGGTAAACACCAACCGGTCGTCCATCTTTCTTGTGAGCAAAAATGTGAAAGAAAACCACTTATTAATGACTTGTGACAACTGTCTTCTACGTAATATGGTTACATTATATGAGGTTGATGAAATTTGTTATTATTTTCGCTCAATTTATCAGGTATGCACATTCTCCAATAATTATGGAGACACTTGCATATGCTATATATGCTTCCAAAATTTTGTACCTGGGAATGCCAGTTTCTTTTAATGAATGATCATTTCATGCACTTCTCATCAAGTAATGTAAAGGACCCGTACTTACAGGGGAAAAAACCGGTAGAGAACAGCAGCATGATCTTTGTCGCATCTTCTTTTACCTTTTGATTAGGCTTATTCTTTCTTCCAACTTGTACTGAATAATGGCTGTTCATTGAAATTTTGATGACATCTTTTGGTATGCAGTTTTGTGTTTCTCTTTGTTCCATGGTACCTGCTGGAGAAGCCTGGAATGGAAGTTTCACAGATTCAGTTTAACTTTTGGATATTCTTCTCAAACGCACTCTCTGCTCTGGCATTGAATTTCTCGATTTTCTTGGTTATTGGTAGAACAAGTGCGGTGACCGTTCGAGTGGCAGGTGTCTTGAAGGACTGGATACTTATCGCACTTTCAACAGTTGTTTTTCCAGAGTCGGCTATTACGAAGCTGAATATTATAGGTTACGCCATTGGTAAGCTCAAAAATTTTATTTAATACTCTTTGAAGTGACAGTAAATAACCTTCTGACTTGGCGGGTTGTTGTCTTCTGGCAGCCATATGTGGTGTAATAATGTACAATTACTTGAAAGTTAAAGATGTTAGGACATCTCAACTTCCACTGGAAAACCTAGCGGAACGAACTGCAAAGGTACATTGTAGAAATCTCTCATCCTCTCGCCATTCATACATCATCATTCTGTCATTTAATTTATTTAAGTTTATGCGTGTCGAATCGTTTGGCGATGATAGGAATTGAAGATGGAAAAGAAGAGTTCTGATGTATATCAACCTGATGATACGTATGATGGAAGAAGTAGTTCTATTGTTGATGCTCATGTGGATGTTGAAGCTCCTCTACTTGCTTCCCAGAGGCTGCTATCTCCTTTAGGGTTTAAGCCAGCTTAGCCAGCAACCTACCATTAAGCGTGAGAGGTATCATTTGATATTCATATTCAATCTTTTTATTAGGTTCACGAAAGAAGAACGGATGGATTGAACAGGCGACAACTATCAAAGGAGCCAGGATAGAAGTAACAACACCACCCTCTTTTTGTTTTGTTGTATTAGCGGTAGTAACTCCTTTTTCTGAGCTTTTTGCCATGACATTTTCATTCTTTTGATTCATTGCAAAGGTTGCTCAAATTTGCCTTGGTAAGTGTGACTGACGTGTCATTTTTTTTTTTTTAGTTTGTTCATCATATTATCCCCTAGCCAGTGATTGGTTGACACATGGATTACGATTAACCGTTAGTCAAATTTCTCTTCTCTTAAGACACCCAGACACTTGGGATAAAGAGATGTTGGGTTCAAGTCTCACTCCGGAGAAAGCGTCCTATAATAAGAATAGGCTTTGTGTTAAGTGTATTAAAAGCATAACAGAAAGGCACGTTTAAGAGGAAAAATTGTCATTATGAAATATAACGACTCATTGTGTAACAATGAGAAATATTATCCATAAAAGAATCATCGGGAAAAGAAAATCATTGGTAAAACAGTTTTATCATAAAATGTTTTTATTTATTAATAGAAAACAATTGTTCCTTAATTTTTAATGTAGCGAGGAAGATACAGAGTGAAAATAGTTAGTGTCATATGAAAATCATTTATTCATTTTATATTACTAAAGATACAAATTTAGTTAGTATTATAAGTTTGTCAAACACCATGCGCAATTAAACATGAAGAATACATATATTTTTTTGAACAAAGTGAAGGTCCAAAATTGAAAACCAAAATTTAAAAAATGAATACAATTACAAAATAGTAATAGCAAATTGGAAAACGACGACCGATTGAACCGATTAAACCGACCGGAAAATGATGAACGACCAATCGGTTTTTTCATTGAAGAAAAACCGAACCGAAATCCAATTCAATTTTCGGTTTATCCATAAAACCTAGATTTAATTCGAATCAAGGTTATACTTCAATTTTAATTATATATATATAAAAAATTTAATTTGTTCACTACCTCTACTATAAAAACCCCCACACACAACCCTAAATTTCTAAACCTTATACTTCGCCGTTTCTACCTAAACCTAAACCTAAAATGCTTCCCACCGCCGATAACGACCATCCGCCGGCTTGTGGTGCCAATAATGTTTTGTCTCATTTTTTTAGAAGAAAAAAAATCAAAATTTTATGATTATGTTAGATTTACATCATATCAATTTACATTAATTATAATCAACGGTGAAGATTAGGGGTGTTAAACGTAAAATACCGACCGGACTCGGACTACGTAGCAACGCTCATCGAGCCTTATCGACGGATTAAGGGTGTCAAACGAGCGGTACAAGCCTTATCGATGTATGTATGTATGACTTTCCATCGTTTTCATTTTTTTTTTAATAGAAATACTTTTGACCACTTCTACAAAAACTTTTGAGTTTTAAAAAAAGAAAAAAAAACACTTTTCAGTTGATTTTTACGAATATAAAATCAACCATTTACCAAAACTCTAGCTTAGCCAAACTTGACGCTCGCTCAAATAAGATTTAAACGAACTCGAGTAGCTTATCAATATTAACGAGCCATACTCAAGCATCTTTTTCCTTGCTCGAATGGACTCGAGCCGAGTTCGTTCGAGCATCATTATTTTTTGGGGTTGTTCGACTCGATAAATAAATATTTGATTCAGTTCGGATCGGTCACACCCCTAGTCAAGATGGCCGTTGTGTCACTCGTTGTGGTACAACCGTTGTATCCGTATCATTACTAAAGTATCCGTATCATTACTAAAAATATATGTCACGTGATTTAACTAATAAACTTGATCAAAAAATAATCCGGACCCTAAATTTTGAACATTTTCAGAGCTTTAAGCCGTGGGCTTTTTGGTCTATACCCGAGACGGGTGGTCTAACCCTTACACACGCTGCTAAGAAGTCGTCGAGATTTATGAGTATGATGATCGATGCTCCCTGTGGTTGATCATATTGTTGATCATATTCATTTCATTCTTGGATTTTATCAACCCTCTTTTGCAGAGGCCGTACGTATGTGGTCGATGATTTCATTGTATTTTGTTGTGCTTTAAGGCTTGGCTAGTTTAAAATTAATTCATAAAAATAAATTGACAAAATTCGTTCGAAGATTAAATTTATTTTTATTGGACGATACAATTCCAATTTAACCAAATATTAAATAAACAATACAGAGTACCAAAAACCATCTCTTGATTAAATCACATATATTTATTTAATTATATTCTGGAAATACACTTTCCTGAAATATATATAATAGAAAATTGGAGAGAAAATAAAAACAAAAAAAAAAAAAAAATGAAATAATCAAGCAGCTGGGAAACAGCAGCAAATAGACTTAAAGGGTTTATTTGGATCCTGAGGAACACACACTCCTCCTTTAAATTTTTGATCTTGGCAACTCTTGAGGCACCCATCTGCTGTGCATGGTCTTTTGTCATCACACTTTTGTGCTACTGTCAACCCTATTACAATACACCAAAAGTCACCTCATGCAATTATATGTATAAATATAATATATACATATACGGCTTGAAATACATATACAAACTCGTATATACCATCGTAAAATAAATAAATATTTATATACACGTGTGCATGAATATATATATGTGAGAAAGTTGTAGTAAGTTTAATTAACCTGAATTGGGGTACAAAATAAAGCAAAACAGAATTGCTATGAGTGAAGCTCTTATGGCTACGTGAGACTTGGAGACCATGGCTATGGCTATGGATGTTTTTGTGTGTAAATTTTCGTTATATTTTTTTTGATAGTGCTATGCAAAATTGAATCAATGTCTTCTTTATTTATAGTCGAGTATAAACGGTTAGGATAATAAGCCGTATTTATTAAAAATATTTATACTGAATCTGCTTTGATTCAATTTATATATCAACCACAAACCTCTAAATAATTAATTTGTCAATCAAATTGTCATTGCAATATTGTGTATTAATTAAAGGTGTTTCAAAAAAAATTTAAAGGGAAATTTTTATGTAGTTATTTCACATTTTACTTGTAAATAAATGTGTATTATTAAGTGTGTAAAAGCCAATATATGTGTTTTTTCAAACAATTAACGTTAATCGAAAGGCGCATGAAAGTAAATCAGAAGGTTTTTTATTTTTGATTTTTTTTCTTGATAATAAAATCAGAAGATCTTTTAATTGTAAGATTTCTTCCCTTGGGAGAAGACATTGTCAAGGAAATTATGGAAAAAAAAAAAAAAAAAAAACTCACGTGCATGTATCTAAAGGCACAAAATCAAAGATAAAATCTTTTCACACCTAAAAAAATCTTAACACGTCTATCTTTTTTTTTCACTGTTTTTTTATTTAAGAAAGAACCGTTTATTAAACCAAATCCGCATCCAAAATGAAGATCACATCATGCGGAATGGCAGCACCCCAATCAACACGAACCATGCCTAGTTTGCAAATTGGCAGGGAAATTGCCGGTTCATTTAACGATGAAAATTGCCTAGCTTCTATTTCTAGTTTTAACATATTCAAATTCGGTCAGAATAAAATTATTTCCCGACATAAATTCATAGCGTGTAGGTGTGAAAAGATTTGCTTTACCTAAATGCTAGAATCAATTGACGTTTTAAATACCTGTCAATTATTTATGACTATATTTCATTCATCTTTGGAACCCATAATTTTATAATTTTATCATACAAGGTTTTTTTTTTTTCTTGCTAATTTTTCATATGTTTGTGTGTATTTGAAGAAGTTTTGCAGGTCACTTACTCACTTACACTATTAAAGCTGTCTTCATCTCCAACTCTCATTTCAAATTCTTTTGCATGTTTGTATGCTAGGAAAGCTTGGCTTAAGAGGGGAGAAGTTCTCGGAAAACACCGTGACACATGCAATGTCACAATAAAATGATCATAACATTTACATAATGTTATGTGGTGTAGACGTAGACGTGGTAATGATAAAAGCATAAACTTTTTATTAAATTTTAAATTATCAATAAAAGAGAAACACCGCTATGTACAATCTATCTTCTCGTGCTATATGTTTCATTATAAACAAGGATGAAAGTGTAAGGGGTAGAGGTGAGTTGGCATAAAGTGTACTATGGGTTAGGTGGCGTAATGGGTCAAGGTGAGGAGGTAGGGTGGGTATATATGGTAGACCAGGGTAGGGTAAATACGAGTTAGGTAGGGCAATGAGGAGTAGGGCATGGTAGCCAGACTAATAGTGGGGGTGATGTATTGCATGTCATGTGGTAAGATAGCTTAAGGTGGGGTGAGGTGGTAGGGCAGGATGGGGTGGGGTGAGGTGGGTTGGTGCATAGTAGAGTGTGGTAGGGTGAAATAAGATGGGGTTACGGTGAGGGCGTTAGGTGGAATGAAGTGGGCTGGGGTGAGTGAGGTGTTATAGGTGGGGTGGTGTAGGGTAAATGAGTTGCCATTAATTTTATGTTGGTTATGGATCAACTTTTAGATCACCAACTCATCACTTCTATCCAATGAAATTAATTTTTTTTTGAAATATAAATGGAAATTTTAAAATGATAGTTTTCTTCTGGAAACAAGGGACCTAAAAAACTTTTATGTATTTTTATTGGTTATGATCATCAACTAAAATTTAGCCCATGACCAATATAAAATTTATGATGAGTTGGAAGCGTATGCATGGTTAGGTTATGGACGATTGTGACTTGTAAGAGGGTGATTTCTCAAATTTTATTTCAAATATCTTCGAGGATAATATTTTTTTTTTTCAACTGAAATGAAATTTCTTCCAATCTATTAATTTATAATCATACCTAACAAAATAGGATAAAAAAAAATTTATTTCATACAATTCCGTCAAAATGACCGATTCCCTTAAAAAAAAAAAAAAAACGAATCGATAGTGTTTATGGTATATGGTGGGAAAAGAAACTCAAGAATGCGTTTTTGATCCTCACTACTCAACCCACAACAACAATATACAATAGTGCCCATATGGCGCAACAATAGGTACAATAACAGTGCAAGGTTTCATTGTCGGGGGTGAAAGGGGACCTTTTTTTTTACAATATACAATAGTGCAAGATTGTCTTCCTTTTTTCCCGAAGAAATGATCTTTGATATATATATTTATCAAAACTGTACACCGGGATGTACTACAAAGAGTTTAAAAAAAAACCCTCCCAAATCCAAAAAAAAACTACACAAAATATTCATCAAGAGATCCCACCGACTTAACCTGAGCTAAAATACTAGAAACTAGAATACTAGTGCTAGGAATATCATCCAAAAGTACGCCTGTTTCTCCAAAACCAAAAGATTGCCATTTTATTTGAATATACAATATTTATTTGCGTAAAAAATTAACATTTTAATGTTTGAATAAAGGCTTGAGGATTCTTTAACAGAATTTGGGCCTAAATCAAGATAAAGGGTGGGAAGAAGGGGTGAATTTAACATTTACCGGGGGCTTGTTGGGTTGTCTTTACGTAACCAAAGTCCAAAAACAAAATGTAGTACTGGACCTTTAATTTTGAAGCCCCTAAAAAACTATGGTTATTTAGAGAGAGGAAATTTTTTGCATATGCATTTGTTTATCGGTCAACCTGATTTTTTTTTTCAACATTAAGGACAATTTGTCTTTATTGGTTTAAAATCTTTTTAATTTATAGATTAGAAGTGTTGGAGTGTACCAGCATCCTACCTGCTCAAGCGTAAGAGGATTTGACTGAGGCGCAGAAAAACTGTATTGATATAAGGAAATCATTTACCAACACTAATTGGTTTTAGTAGAACAGTAAACACTTGATTCTAACAAATGGTATCAGAGCAAGCTGAGGTCACCGGTTCGAATCCAAGCAAGACATCTTTGTGTAATGATTCCATTTGTGTGGTTACGATCTTTGGGAGCATCTTTGCGTAATATTCCATGTTATTGGCATTACGATCGATTAACAAATGCACCACACTTCCTTAAAAAAGAATAGGCTTTGCCTAGGTCGAACCCTACCTTTCCTGAAAAAAAAAATTGTAATCTCTTTGTTTAATTTATCTGTGAATTTCAATAATGCAGTATAATTTCACTTTTAACCATAAGTTTTAGTTATTTGTTTTAAATGTGTGTTTTAAGTATTTATTTTAACTACATGTTTTTTAATTTTTCATTTTGATAAAGGTGGGTTGGAAATTTAGAAGATTTTTCGTATGTGGGAAGCATCCTATAAGATTGCCATAATCTATATTCTGCATTTGTTTTTTTTTTTTTTTTTTTTTATTTTTTTTTATTTTTAATTTGTCTAACAGCAAGGGCAACTTGCGTGTCGTACGCATTTGTTAGGAATATTCGGTAAGTCCAGCAAAGTTTGGAACTTACTCGCCGAACCGGTTTAGTGAACATATCGGTAGACAAGGTTTCCGTCTTTCGGGATGTGTGGAATGAGGCTCCTTCACCTTATAATGTAATTCGTGTGTATGACAAACTTGAATAATAAATTCCTTTGAGCTAAAAAAAAAAAAAGGTGGTTTGGATATTTGGGAAAAAAAATTGAAGATTCATTTAAAGAAAATTCAAAGAGAAGGTGTGTATGAGTTGGGCTTTGGAAGTTACATTTTTTCTGCAAAGCAAAGTCCTAGGTCATCACATCTTTGCTCCGGATACACATTTTTTTTTTGATACAAAAGAGGCCACAGGTCCGAACAAGCCCCTTAGATCATCACTTAGAATATCTTGGACATTGTCAGGAGGTGTATCAACCCTTTGCACTCCATTGCTACTTTGTTGCCCAATTCTGGCCATTTGGTCCGCAGCTCTGTTTCCTTCCCTGCGACGATATCATTTAGCTTCCACAGAGTTCATCAAGGCGACGATATCATCAATCAAAGCTCTCCCCTCTTCGTTCCTTGATCTAGAAGCAATGGCCATAGCACAACTCAAATAGTCAGTTTCAGAAATAACACGAGTAACACCATAGTCTTTAGTGATCCACAAGGCCTCTCTGATAACCATCAATTCTCTTTGAAATATCGAATTCCTGCCCATGGAGCCCATAAATCCTCTGATCCATCTACCCTGACTATCCTTGAAGACCCCTCCAATAGCAACCATACCATTGCCATTCTCATCAAACTCAATGCAGCTAGCATTTGTGTTAACCTTTGTCCACCCTTAAGGAGGGGGATCCCAAGATATCTAGCTAGGTTCTTTCAAAACAGGGTTCAAAGAGTTAGAACATGCCACATTAATATATTCTTGATGTAGGATGTAATATCTCCGGATGGATCAAAAATCCACCCGATTACGCAACGGAAACTATAAGATCTAGATCTAGTCAACCAAAATACATAAATAAATAGATCTAACCTACGAGGGGGTTAGATCACCAACCTTTTTATGGTGAAAAACGTCAAGAACAAGTTGAGAGCCTAGTTGAGAAGCCAAAGTCTTCCAACGTGTGTCTCCAAGCACCACCGGAGGTGGATGGTGTTTCAAGCCGCCGGACCTCCTCGATATGCTACCAGAAAAATCCCGAAGATTTTTCCAACTCGAACCCTAAGAATAGAGGCCGAAATTTTCAGCCAATTTCTCTTGTGAATAGTGACGTGAATAGTAATTTTTTGGTACAATGGAGAACTCTTCTTATATAAGAGAGAGATCCTTGTTCCACAAGGATTTAATTTAATTAATGGATAATCAATCAAATAAATCCTTTTCCATAAAAGATAAATCTAATATTTTCCCAAACAAATTAGGATAAATAAAAGATCATTATCTAATATATTAATTATTTAACCAATAAATAATTAAGCACATGTCATATAATAACACAAGAAAACAAATTCTTTGTTAATAATATATACATATTGGCGCCAATACCTAATTAAATAGGTCATGGGCCGAAATTCACCAAACCGGGTCGAGTCCATGAAAAATGCATTTTCCATGTTTTTAATCATTTAGTCCAACTAAACAATTAATCCACATATCAATTAAACAGTGCAATGCTACTATTTAATTATAATCGAGGTGCAACGACGAGAAACCTATATGCTATATTAGGAGCGCGTCGGGGACCATGGACCCATATTCGGTAGCTACAATAAATCGAATAATATTATCCGTCAGACCGAATAATAATATTCAATCTATTAATTCCGGGATTATACCACCATAAACCCGAAACTGAACTCTGCCGAATATAGATAACTTACACTCAACCATGAGTTGATAAGATGTCCACTAATATAATCATTACATACGGATAAATCCTCCATGATTGTTCATTTCGAGTCGGGATATTTCCGTAAACCTTCTCGAAACATATTATCCTTATTTACCATTAACCCCCTAGTGATCAATTAGTTCACATACCGGACTAGTAGCTAATTAGTCTAACATGAACTCCGCGGATCGATCGGTTTCTAGGATTAACAAATAAGGAATCGTCTGTCTACTTCCCGAGGGAAGGAATGGATTCCATATACGTGATAACACGGACTACTCACTCATTCCGAGAATAGAGCCAACGAGAAGTGTTGGACCACATACTTCGAAGTGATCCTTACTAACACATCAAACTCTACCCTAGTCTAAGCGGTTGTACGCAGCGATCACCTCGGGATTGAGATTGATCCATATATGATCATCTTGTGATTCGATAAGACTTCTCGATCAAGGAATTATATCGAGAACTCAAATCAAATCGGTCCAGCCCTATATGATTATCATCATATATAAATGCCCCACCAGGTACCCTATTACCGACAGTCCGGATAAGACTGTCACACCTAAAGTGTTCTGGGATTATTAGCATATTAATCATGAGACCCGTACTCAGATTAATCAACGCTACGGACTAAGTTAATTTTAAGTACATCTCACTAACTCAATCCTCTTGTGCATAGCCATACACCGAGTTATGTGATTACATAAACAGTCTTAGGGTTTTCAGTAGTGTCTTATTTATTAGCATACATGCATATAATAAGATGAATTATTAATTCTGTCCTAAAACAATTACATAATTGTCTTTCGGGCACTACACCTAACACTTGAGAACAATGCAATATAAAATTAATGGAGTCAGATATGATAATTCTTTTGTTATAAAAAACAATTGAATTCCTGCCCTTCCAAATTTGCCATAAATTGAATATGAAGAGAGTGGATCTGTGACCCTTAAAGAAAAAGATAAAGATCACAGACGAAATTGTAACTTTTACGGATCGGAATACAAAATAAAGCAAAACAGCAACTCTCTAATCATTGAAGCTCTTATGGCGCTTTGAAACCATGACTATATATGAAACTAATCAAAAACCCGTGCATAATGCACGAGGATCACTAACAGGGACGGACCCAGCTTTAAAGAGAGGGTGCATGGCCCCCACTGAAATCCGAAAATTGATGTGCTTTTATAGGTAAAAAATGTAAAAACACTATTGATGCCCTCACTCACCTTTCGAATTTGTTCCGGTGCCCCCACTGAATTTTTTTCTGGATCCATCACTGATCACTAAATATGTTGAAACATTAAAAAAATGTTAAGCACGCAAATCATGTAACAAAAAATTAGAATACGTGGCATAAAAAATTATCAAATAAAAAGATGTAATTTAATGATGTGCAATCTCAATTTTGTACAATTCCTTAACATGGCTGGAAGCTTCAAAATATAAGATTCAATAGGATATTTATATCTAAAGTTTGAATATTAGAAGATAAAATGTAACCCTTCTTGATACAAAAAAAGTGAGCCGAAAAACAAAAATCAATGGATAGAGAAAACTTAAGTTAGTCCCGATCACACCTAAGAACCACCGTCATCGAAGTTGTTGTAAACATCCTCCCGACTAAATGATGTTACTGCAAAACACTATTATCAACTGCCTATTCCGTAAGTTTTTCAACATTTTGTAAGGATCAAACCTCTTTGGTTACATAACTTCATCAGTTTCCCAATTCATAATACAAAACACAACATATAGCACCTGAAATAATAATACTTGAGCATCTTTTTTTTCTTATTCTTGAGGGGAATACTTGAGTATCTAATGAGGCCTAATACCCGAAATCTGAAACTACACCATGAATCTCTTTAGCAAAAGATTATAACATCCATTCAAGGGAAAGATTTTGATGAACATAGCAGGTCATTACTTGATGGAAAATAAATGAAAATGTATTACTATTTGTAACCTTTATAGCTATCTTTATTACATAAACCACATGCTCATATGCTATTGTCCTGTTGTGTCCTTCAAAAGTTGGCAGAGGCCGGAAATGCGCACTGGTGCCAAAACAACACCACAATCTCCATAAGTGTCAGCTGCCTATTCCATAATTTTTCCAACATCTTTTTTTTTGCTCAAAATGATAGTGACCATATTAAACACATTCATATCATACTACAACAATAAGGGCACAAATAATATAAATTGAAATAATGCAAGTGATGAAGTTACCAAAAAAAAGGCCAACAAAACCCAATACTCATGGAAAAATACATATACCTCGAAGACAAAATTCTAGCCCTTATCTTACATGCTGCTAAGAAAACACGTTATCAAAAAACTTGTAAGTTATATGCATAGACCAGCCTTGCCATCCATTTTAGTCGAATAGACTGAAACCCGTGTCATCATCAGACTTTTATTTCTCCAGACAACAACTCAATTTTGTCATCATTATGCAAGAAGGTCCTGCTAGAGGTGAATAGCCCATTTCTTCCTCACTCAATTTGGTAGCCTATGAAGGACTGAACTTTTTACACATTCATATATATATAATATAGAGCTTCAATATTTTGACTTCTAAGAGGCTGGTAAAATTAAGAAGAAAGGCTACAAACACAGACCATACGAAACTGCACAAACTTGTACCAAATAACACGAACTTGCAATAGACACACACAACACAAAATCATCAGAACAATACGTCATACCCGCACAATCTTTAACATTTTTCGGAAGGTAATACCATACAAGTAGTGCCTCCAAATCTTCAAGGCAAACACTATAACAGCCAACTCCAAGTCATGTGTTGGGTAGATCTTTTCATGCACCTTTAACTGTCTAGATGCATAAGCGATTAATTTTCCTCCTTGAATCAACATGCAACCTAACCTTTGTCCTGAGACATCAGTATAGACATCGTAGTTAGCAAAGATCTCCGGAACTGCCAACACTGGGGCTGTAGTCAACTTTTCCTTCAACGTTTGGAAAGCCTCTTCACACTCACTAGTCCACTCAAACTTTACATTCATTTGAGTGAGCCAGGTAAGTGGTGTAGCTATCTTTGAAATTCTTATACAAACAAACTTCCTATAATAGCTAGCCAAACCAAGAAAACTCCTAACTTCCGAAACTGTAGTCGGCCTGGACCATTTTTAAACTGCTTCAATCTTCGTCGGATCAACTTGAATGCCATCTTCAGAAATGACATGACCCAAGAAACTGACTTGATTCAGCCAAAAGTCACACTTTGAGAACTTAGCATACAACTGATTCTTCTTCAAAGTGTCCAACACTATCCTTAGGTGTTCTTCATATTTTTTCTCATCCTTTGAGTATACTAGGATATCATCTGTGAACACTATCATGAATTTATCCAAGTAAGGCATGAAAACACGCTTCATTAAATCCATAAATGCAGATGGAGCATTAGTGAGTCCAAATGGCATAACCAAGAACTCATAATGTGCATACATCGTACTAAAAGCCGTCTTCGGTATATCTGCTACCTTGATCTTCAACTGATGATAACCGGACCTGAGATCAATCTTAGAGAACAATATCTTGCCTTGCAAATGATTAAATGGATCATCAATCCTTGATAAAGGATACTTATTCTTGATGGTAAGGTTATTCAAAGATATGTAGTCTATGCACATTCTCATGCTACCATATTTCTTCTTAACGAACATAACGGGGGCTCCCCAAGGTGAGGTACTAGGCTGAATTATGTTCCTTTCAAGCATATCCTTAAGTCGAGCTTTCAACTCTTTCAATTCAGCCGGTGCCATTCTATAGGGTGCCTTAGCAACTGGTGCCGCTCCTGGTACTAACTTGATCTCGAACTCTATTTCTCTATCCGGCATATTTCCCGGTAACTCTTCTAGAAACACTTCATTGTACTCCTTTACCATAGGGGTTTCCTCTAACTTAGGCTTCACTTGTTCCACATCCACTGCGTATAACAAGTAGCCTTCGCAACCCTTTTGACAAGCTCTTATTGCCTTAACTGTTGATATTATCGGATGACGCTTCTTACTAGGCTTGTAAACATTACCCTGATTAGTCTTAGACGATCTCCCGGGTACCTTAAAGGTCACTCTCTTTTCTCTACAATCCAAGTGAACAAAATTCTCGAACATCCAATCTATTCCAAGAATTACATCAAAATCTAAAAAGTCCAAAACTGTGAAGTCACTTTTGCATCGATATGATCCTACTCGAACATCCACTTGAGGTATCGTTCTAGTTATCTTAGTTACCTTTCCTAGTGGTGTAGTTATTTCCAAAGTGTTTCTTAAGGTCTCTGAAGGTAGATTCAACTTCTTAGCTATCTTAGACGACACAAACATGTTAGACGCTCCCATATCAAGCAAGGCGGTAACTGCTAAGCTGTCTAATATTATTGTACCTGAAATAACATTATCGTTTGGTTTTACATACTCAGCATCCATTGCCAAAAACTCGAACTGGGCAACTTGGGCCGCCTTTCCCGCTTCCTTGATTTTGAGTTCCTCATAGCACCATTAATGACTGAAGGCTTGTCGTTGAAGGTCTCAGCTTCCAAGATCAATATTTCAGCCATGTTCCTTGGTGTACTTCCCAACCTTCCAGCTTGGATTTCACGGGACACACCATTCTTGAACAACTAAAACTGCACTATTCAACTTCTATTCGGTGCATTCCTCACCGGAAGGTACTTCCTTAGGTTTACAATCCATGTAGACAAAATTTTTGGATAGCCGACCTATACCAAGAATTACACCTTGATTCGTAGGATTCAAAACTATAGGGTCTTTTTCTTCTTCTTCTTTTTCAACGGTAAAGTCCAACACGATCATCAATATCTTCTAGATGAACCACAACTACTAGACCTCCATCTTGAACCAAACCACTCGCTTCTTGCTGGGCCTAGAACTTCCGATTCCAAACTTATCAACACAAGTATCTCTGAGGTTACCTACCATTCTGAAGGATCGGTAAGGATCAGAATGTTTCTATGTGTTCTAAAGAGATTTTATCTTAAGGAAGGAAGCCTAAATGATGCTTCTCTCTAATACCAACTGTAACGTCCCGTTCCCGGACACCGAGTCCTTATCCGGAAAAGGAACGTTCGCCACGTATAATATAAAATAAATTACATATTATATGTAATCCTCTACTATGTCATATTGAGTTAAAGCAAAACGGAAGCAAAAGACTCGGGTATAATTTTTTTCCCATCAAACAAGAATAGAAACTCAATATCTAAATATAGAGAATATAACATTTATTACATTGGAAAACCGAACGAAACTTAAACCGTACGAAAACCTCCATACGTATACTAAAAAGGAAATTACATAGTTCCCAAAGAAACAACAAGTCTAGTATATAATAATAAAGAACAGAAAGTAAATGCTTCAACGTCGGCGTTCTCAAACGTCGTCATCAAAGTTTTCCTCGAACTCCGGATCTACCTATTTATCTTCTCTCCCCCAAACACATAGAAAAACATACATTTGAGGTAAGTACAAAGTACTCAATAAGAGGTAGAAGCAACAAATTAATTAAGGTTTATAATTCAAATTTTATAATAAATAAATTATCTTTTTGAGACCGACTCAATCTAGGGTTCACTTTATGTCCATCAACATGTCATGACTATACGTTTCTAGCTTAACTTATCTTGGTTATGTCAGCATTCAAGGGCACCGCGCATGGCGTTTATCAGCCTGAAGATATACTTGCTAACTAACGGTGGATAGCACCTGATAGCTCCGGGGTCTCCCCGGTATGCATATACGCTCGATAGATTTCCTCCACTAGCCATTCAGCCTTTTGATCCAGTAGCGATGTTCACCTTTATGAGCGTACCACATCGCCGATATGAATCGGTGCCTGACCAAGAATAGGTGACGTTTTATCTTTTACTACCACGTATGTAATTTTATTGTGCATTAAGTGTTTTCAAGGCAAAGCTCACATTATGGACTCTACTCCCTCACTTAGACAGCTAGACATCACATCCTATCAAGTACACAGACATTGATGAACTCTAGTTCATCAAAGCACAAGCCTACCATGCCCTTCCGACGGTCCCGAACTTCAACTCCCTTGAAGAGTACATTCGGTGCCGGAACTAAACGCATCAGAAACTCAATCAAGGCTTGTTCATGTTTAATTAATGTTATTAGATCATGAAACAACATTTAAGACTCATACCATAGCTTAAAACAACCTTTTTCCCAAAATAGGGGCAATGTGTGCACATTCCAGGGAATGTGCGCACACTCCAGGGCCTGTACAACTAAAACAACATTCTGCCTCGGCAATGTGTGCACATTACTAGCCAATGTGCGCACATTGAGCGAAAAAACTCCCTAAACACGTTTTTCTGCACTTTTACGATCTCTACTCAAATCTAAGCATGTTCAACATCAAAATACTCAGAAAAACATGACTTTTATAAACCACAACAACTCTTGATCCTTAAGCAACATGAAGGTATGGTTTCAAGCATAAAATCATATCAACCCTTAACATAAACCCTAATAACCCGTAATTAATTCATAGGAAGATCCTCTTACTTGATAGCAAGAAATCCAACTTCAAAACTCCGAGAAAACTGCAGCAAACTCGAGACTTTCTCACCCAAAACTTGAGGGATCAATCCCTATTCAAATTAGGTTCGATCACACATTTCGAAAACATTTATTCTACGAATTTATGAGCTTTAATCCACAAAACTCACCCAAGAACACCATTAGGGCGAAAATCATACCTTAGGAAAGACTCCAACTTTCTGGTGTTGAAACGACGTCCTCTTCACAACGATTCCGATGCTCTACTCTGATCTGAAAACGGTTATGAAACGCCTTAGAAACTGAAAAAAAAAGCTCTCAGCCCTAATTCTGCCTTCACACGCCGTTCTCTCTAGCGTAGGAAGAAATTTCTGGTTTATTTTTGGTTATGAGAATTAATGAGATTTATTTTCCTTAAATAGAAAATTCCAAAAATAATAATTTCTTATTATTTTTCTTTTTTTAAAAAAAAAAAAATCAGATTTTCCCCCAAATTATATATAGGCTATATTTATATATATATATATATATATATATATATATATATATATATATATATATATATATATATATATATATATATATACACTTAAAATCCATAAAAAGGTAAATGATATAATATTTCGTTTTCGTAAAATGACACGTCTGTCCTTTTTCAAAAAATCGGAATATTAGGATACGTGGTTTGAACGTTGGATGGCCTAAGTTGATTTTTAGAAACAATCGAGAGAAAAAAATTAAATGAAATGAAAAGAAATTCGGACTTATATATAGTTTCTTATTTTTGAATGGGAACATTAGTTTTGAATTAGGTATCTTTTTTTTTTAGCATAGATCTTCATTTCCTCCTGAACAGTCAACAGACAACAGGTGCATTTATGCAGTTTCACATGGCTTTATCAGAAAGATTGATTTTGACGAAGGAAACTTGAGAAACTATGTTCGAAAAGTTAAAAATTCGATAAAATATGCCTTGACGCATGCGTGCCTCGTGCGTCACTTATGTATTGCGCGTGCGTCGCGCGCTGTCGTACGCATGCATTGTCTTGCGCGTGCGTCTTGCGCGTGCGTTATAGCTTTTCAAATTTTTACTTTTAACGCGTATATAGTTTTCAAATTTTTACTTTTAAAACATATTTTTTTAATTTTTAACTTTTCAGGTATATTTTTTCAAGTTTCTCTTATGGAATTGCTGAGAACAAAAAGAAAAACAATTCAAAGCGAAACTAATGTAAATTAAATCAGTGGTTTTTACACCGTACGTTTAGCTAGATTTTTCATAACCAAACCGATCCATAAAATAAAATGTCAACCAAATTTATTTATTTTATATATATTTATTTTAATATTTGAGAAGTTTTGAATTAGGTATCTGTTTTTTTAGCATAGATCTTCATTTCCTCCTCAACAGTCAACAGACAACAGACAACAGGTGCATTTATGGTCAACTTTTGATTGTCTGCAATTCATGCAGTTTCACATGGCTCTATCAGAAAGATTGATTTTGACGAAGGAAACTTGAGAAACTATGTTTGAAAAGTTAAAAATTTGATAAAATATGCCTCGACGATTGTGTTTCACGTGCGTCACTCATGCATCGTGTGTGCGTCGTACGCATGCGATTAATGGTCATATATCGCAAGCGCGCGCGTGCGTGCGTTGCTTATGCATCGGACGCAGACATAATTTTTAAATTTTTACTTTTAAAGCATATTTTTTCAATTTTTAACTTTTTCAGGTATATTTTTTCAAGTTTTCCTTATGAAATTGCTGAGAACAAAAAGAAAAACAATTCAAAGCGAAACTAATGTAAATTAAATCAGTGGTTCTTACACCGTACGTTTAGCTAGATATTTCTTCGGAACCAAATCAAAGCCACCATTAATTTGTCTACACATCTCTCACATTATCATTAATTTTTATTTAATCTCTAATTAAAAGAAAACGTATGAGACTCTCACTCCATTTATAATAGTACTGCAACTACTACTATAATTTCACTGCTAAGACATAAAGTTGGGCTGCATTTACTGCATGCACTATTGGAGCTGCATTGCCAGCTATAGTATGAGTAGATGAAAAGATTAAACAGAAATTCAGGCCAATTAATTGGGGGATTCCACTCAATTTATGTCGTCCTAGTGGCATCACTTTACCCAGCCAATAATGTGCTTTTAATTATACTATATTATATCATACATTTTCATTTCTAGAAAAAATACATTAAAAAAAAAAACAACGGAACTATACTAGGGTTATTCTTAAACCTTATGTGCCATTTTAAGTTGGTGTTGTTATTATTAAAGTACGTACCGACCCCCAGCTATCAAAATTCTTATTAAGTCAGTAATCATATCATATCATTATAACGATTCATATTTGTATAATGACATGGCAGCACGATCTGTTTACTTAAATAATTTCACGTGTAATTAGGGAACAAGTACTATGGAATAAAATGGTTGTACGCATTTAATTAATTGAATCACCGTATATGTTTCTGAAAAGTTTTGAGTTGATTAAGATAGATTGTTAATATTTTAAGCACTTCAATACTAACAAGTAATATTTTTAGGGGGGCTAAGCACACGTGAAAAAAAATTACTGTTAAAAAAATATACGTACTCCGGTTTAATTTATCAAATCATCTTAGTTCTTCTCTTTTATAATAAAATCTTTAATGTTCCTTTTTTTATATATTTATTTTAAGATTTGAGAAGTCTTATGTTGTTGTTAAAAAAACATCTTATTAATCCAGACCACTGAAGATGTAAATATTGTTCATTATTCAACCCAAATAATAATGGTAGTTATAAGTCTTTTTGTACGTAATGACATTATTATCATTGGAAATTTTATTATGGTCGCAGGCCAAAGTATGAAGCTTGGTGATCTAGGGCCAATTAGAAAGAAATAAAAGATTTATAATAGATTTGTAGTGTAAAATATAAATGCCATTAATTTACATTTTTACCCTAAATTATAAGGATTTTGTTCATTATTCAACCCATATAATAATGCTAGTTATAAGTCTTTTGTACGTGATGACATTATTATCATATATACTCTTTTATTTTTACTTTTTTTTTCACATAGTAAATGCTAAATATGTTTTAGGTTGAAAGAGTTAAAGAAAAATGAAAGAGTTTTTTAAGACCGTTATATCATAAAATATCTAAAAGTTTGCATGTGATACAAATCTGTTCCACGGAAAACACGTAAAGTCATGCAAGTAGGTCACGATATCATATGTAACGTGTTATCAACCTATCATGCCAACAATGTAAACAAATAAATAATAAAACTAAAATTTAAAAAAGAAAAAGAAAAGAACATTTTACATGTTGTACGCCTTACCATAAAACATTAACAACGTACACAGCTTCTTTCCCTAGATTTTTTTTTTTTTTTAAATGCTGAAAAATAAAATATTTATGATTTCGGCGTTCATCTGAAACTATTTCCACGCGAATGGGTCGCGTCACAAGCCATTAACAACAACAAAGAACCGCGCTTTAACGCAAAAAACGTAAGCGTCCGTATTGAAATGAAATTGGTACATTCTTTTGTTTTTCAAAAAAAAAAAGTAAAAACGCTTGGTTGAGCCAAATTTTCGATAAACAATATAAAGCAAAACCATAAATATTTTATTTTTCGGCATTTGAAAAAAAAAAATTTCCTTTCCCTATATAAAGCACTAGAAGACCTTCATTAGTATTCGCCAAGAAACGAGTACAAAAGAAAAAGAAAAAGAACAAGAACAAGAGAGAGAAAAAATTAATGGCAAGATCAGGGTGGTGTGTAGTTCTAGTTCTTGCACTGGCTGTTGTTTCTATAACAGCAAGGGAAGTGCCAAGCGACAAGGGTCTGAAAGATGAGAAGAACTTCTTGAGCTTTGGTGGTGTTGGAGGTTACAGTGGCATTGGTAACGGTGGGATACCTTTTGCTGGGGTTGGCAGTGGCATAGGCGGCGGCGGGAGTCTTTTCCCAGGTGGTGGTGGGTCGATTGGAACCGGCACCAGCTTTCCTATTGGTGGTGGAACCGGCAGCACCTTTCCTATTGGTGGTTTCAGTGGAACCGGTGGAGGACCCGGCCTCGGCGGTGGTGCCGGAGGAGGAGCTGGCTCCGGGACTCTTCCTTTGCCTTGAAGAAGTTTGTTGATCGAAAGTAAAATGTTTGTTGTCAAAACAGTTGTGTCATGTCACAGTTTACGCAACATATTTTCTGATGTACGACTTATTTGTGTAGACGTGTGTTTGTGTTAATTGTTGTGATAATAACATTAGGGCTACCATGGTTGGAATCTTTGTCGTGAGGTTTTTGGTTTTTATTAGTATTATTAAGTTGTTGTATTAATTAGTATGAAATTAAGTTTTTATTAATTAGTGTTTCAATTTGGTGTGGAACTGTTTAATGCAGGGAGTTCGGACTGGTCCTTTAGTTTTGTAGTGTAATGTGTTGTTGTATGGAATGGTCTAGTGTCTGGAAAATTGTGGTTAAGGAGCCAATAAACTTGTTCTTGCAAGTGTTTTTTTTCATTTTTATTGCTTTTTAATTATTATTTCTTAAACACCTTGTAAAATCAACTAAAAAGAAGACAACCGTTGACAACACTTTATTACCGGCAATTTAATAATTGTCATGATTTTTTTTTTTTTTTTTGGAATGATTATGTCATTAATAGTACCCTGTTGGTGTACAATTTTAAGGCTGGATGAGGAGGGTACGTAAAAGGGTGAATAATAATTTTAAAATTAAAACAGGGTAGAAAGGTAAAGGTATGTTGACGTACGTAACCACATTGGGCAGGTAAGGTGATAAACATGGTAATAATTGGTAAAAATGTTAGTATACGAGAAGGGAAAGAGGCCCTCTGAATAAAAAATAAACATAATGGGATAAAGGTGGTACAGAGGGTAAGGGAGATTTAAATATTGACAAATAGGACAAATGAGAAGGACATATATATCGTTGATTATAATGAGTTTATTTAATGATAAATTTAAATTCATTATGATGAACTGTAAAACATCTCATCTATTTGTAAGGATATTTTAATCTATTTGAATTTTATTTTTAATTTTTTTAGCTTTTATTTTCCTCCAAGTAATGGAAAACCGACATAAGCTCTGAAAAGTCTGTAAATAGGCTCCATGAGCCATAGACTTCATCAAAATCACGTTTTTAGGGTTTCCAGCTCATTCTGGCACGCTGAACCGAGGATAACTCTCGGTAAAGCGACCTGCTTGCCCCAGCCGTGCCCAGACTGCCCATACGTGTCCCAGAGCGTGTCCAGGATCAACCAGCTAGACGCTGAACCGAGCACTGCTCTCGGTTCAGCGACCTAGTTTTGGTGTCCAGGACGTGCCCGACCTTGTCTAGGACATGTCTGCAGATCAGAGACTCAGTTTCAAGGCAGATCCTGATTTAAGAGCAGTTTTGGATCTTGCTTCTTCTCAATAAGGTAATTATCGTAGTAACTCGTTAATTCGTAGATGGATCTTGTTAAGCTTTGGTTCTTGGCTTTGAGATTAGGGTTTCGGTGTTTGTAGATTCACGTATGTTTTGGAAGTAAGATGTTGTTCGGATCGTAGTTCGGCTCGTCTTTAAGGTAAGGAGTTCTTTTTATCAAAAGATTCCATCTTTAAGTTTAAAGATTATGTTTTGCGTTGATTTGAGTATTGCTTTAATGCATCTGCACGAAACGAGACATAATTACGTGCTGCCGGTATTTGCCAAACAGCGTCTTCATAATGTTATTTTTTCTGTAAATTGTTATTCGCTTTCGGTTAAGAATAGTGGGGATATGATGGTAGTTCGGTGTTGTTATGGTCTTTTTATGTTCCCGTAGGTTATACATGAACTTATGTGTCTAATGTGCTCCAATGTGCTTCTGTGTTATTGCTCCATCATGCTTGGCAAGGTCACGGTTATTGGCAATGTACCGAAATGGGTGCCATGGGTCCCTAATTCCCATGTCGGAGGTATGACTAACTATGCTAATCCAAGTCGTTCTCGAGACGGCGGTCCCTATTTCCCGTGGGTCCCTAATTCCCACGATTAGAGGTGTGTTAGTTGTATTAACCGTGTTGTACACGTACGTGTCCCTTAGTTAAGTGTCTTGGTGCCACGTAATGAATATAGCTACGAAAAGACAGGACATGTAACATGACAAGTTAAGAATGCGGCTATGTTAAGTAAGTAAGTACTTAATGTAACTGAACAAGTACGTGCAAGATGAACTAAAGTGATGTGATTCCCATCGAGAAGAAACTTGTCAAATTTATTTGGAGTCTTTTATTTATTTTTAGTTAACTTTTATTATCCCACATTGGTTAGATAGTATTTTATTTTTGTTATTGTTTTTATTTATAGTTATTTTGTCCCACATTGCTAAATTAGCGATTAGTTAACTGAGTACAGTAATTTATATATAAAGGCGTTAAGAGTCGTTGTAATCAAGAGACAAAATTTTGAGATATATATTTTATTTGAAGGCTTTTAGGCTTTGGTGAGTTTTCGCGTTGGTGCTTGGTGGATTCCAACACCGTGGTTTGGTGGATTCCAAACGGAACTTATCAGGTTACGAGCAGACCTTGTGGCGTTCGTATACGAAGGTTCTTAGATACGGGTTATCTAAGGGTTGAGGTCATACTGCGAAGGTTCTTAGTTACGAGTTAGGCTAAGGGTCGCGGTCTTTCGTTTTATTGGTGCGCTTCGGTCGGTCCTTCGGCAATTTCGGATCTGATTCGATCACGGATCACATCAGTTGGTATCGGAGCCAGACACTGACGGTATCCAAATATCCCTATATCCCTTTTATTTTTTTTTCTTTTCTTATTTCCTGCGTCTTTTTTTTTTTTTTTCCTGTTCTTCTTTATTGAAAAAAAAGACACATTTCCAGCCTTTTTTTTCCCAACCGTTCTTGCATATATATATATATTATTCCCAGTTATCTTCTTTGCTTTGCTTCGTCAATTGATTACCATACAAAAAAAAAAAAAAAAAAAATCCAATTTTCCCAACCAATTTTTTTTTCCAGCAAAGGATCAGCCGGCCGTAGCTATAAAACAAAACTATATACATCTTCAATTTAGTATGCACCCTATTATTTACGGATGTTTTGGTTGACAAAACCTTTGTCGTCTTATGCGTTTTTTTTTTCCTTTTTTTTTTTCATCCCCACTCAGCTAAACGACATCGTTTTAGTTCTATGTATATTTGCCCAATTATTATATCATTCCCACCACCGTCTTCTTCCTCCAGTAAAATGGAGCCAAAATTCCCACTGACAATTTGGAAGCATAGAGATGATATATATCATCCACAGAACATGCATTGTCCATTTTATTCGGTTTATCTTGTTGATTTCTTCGGCTTATCTTCTTCACCTTGCTCTCGTTCTGTCGGTGGTTTACATTTCTTGGAAGAACATTGTATATTCATGTAAATATAATGGCTGTTCTTCCGTCTGTGGTTTTTCTGGGATTTGAGTGCTTTCTTCGTTTTTGGTTTATTTTTGGTTATTGGGTTTTCTGGGTTCCCGTCTGTGGTTTTTCTGGGATTTGAGTGTTTTCTTCGTTTTTGGTTTATTTCGAAGTGGATGTTGGGTTTTCTGGGTTCCAAATTTTTCTGGGTTTGATGAATAATTGTGTACTGTGATATCAATTTCTCGAGAAACTGATATTAGTTTTGAGCTGTGATTTTTGAGTGATGTGGTAGAGTTCTTAGTCACCAGCCATCGAGCTTTACAGGTATTTTTTTCTAGCAGCAAGTTCTATAATTTACAAAGTTTAGATCTATAATTTACAATCGCCTCCTCTCCGGAAAGCAATTCGTTAGTCCTTTCATTTCTATTTTTATTTCGACGTTTTGTTTGTCACTTTTGTTTATTATTCTCCCTTTTAATGTGATTCTTGATTTCGTTGGTGCAGGTCATCGATGTTTTGCATCCTGGACGACCCTACATCTCCAAGGTTCCTTTTTGTTTACTCTTTGATTTTTTATGATTGTTTCTTTTTCTTTTTCAAAGGATTAATAATTGTTTAGTGCTTTTAATCTTTTGTTTTTCTTTTAGGCGAGGTTTGGTTTTAAATCGTATTCTGTTCCTATTTGAAACTGAATTTGTTCCCATCGTTTACTGTATAGCGAGTTGAAAGAGAAGCGAGGAAAGATGTATAATGTCAAGGACTCAAATGCCCTATCTATCTTGAAGTTCAGGACTCACTTTGGAGGAGGCAAATCAACTGGGTTCTGATTAATCTAAGATTCTGTGGAGAATGCTAAGAAGTTTGAGCTGAAGTATCGGTTTATCAGAGTAATGCATTATCTTACGGCATAATTCGGGTCATGAACCATTCGTTTCTTTGTCCTTGCATATAAAGATTCTATTGTTTTGAGGATGAAATTAGAAAATATAGGATTGAGAAGAGTTTAGTTTTGATGTTAATGAAACTCCACTTGGCAAGAAATTGGGGTGTAAAAGATTTTTTTTGCAAGGAAAATGATGGTTTGGATTAGGTATGGACTGAAGGTTATATGTAAGGCAGAGTTTATTGGCTCTATAGATACTTAGAGAAACTGTTTCCGATCCCAGTTGCAACAACATTCAGAGTTGATCAATACCTAATTCCGGTTTATGAATGCTAAGAAGTTTGAGCCGAAGTATGGGTTTATCAGAGTAATGCATTATCTTACGGCATAATTCGGGTCATGAACCATTCGTTTCTTTGTCCTTGCATATAAAGATTCTATCGTTTTAAGGATGAAATTAGAAAATATAGGATTGAGAAGAGTTTAGTTTTGATGTTAATGGAACTCCACTTGGCAAGAAATTGGGGTGTAAAAGATTTTTTTATGCAAGGAAAATGATGGTTTGAATTAGGTATGGACTGAAGGTTATATGTAAGGCAGAATTTATTGGCTCTATAGATACTTAAAGAAACTCTTTCCAATCCCGGTTGCAACAACATTCAAAGTTGATCGGTACTAATTCCGGTTTATGAATGCTACGAAGTTTGAGCCGAAGTATCGGTTTATCGAGTAATGCATTATCTTATGCATTCTATTTCAAGCATCGGATCTCTGTCTTATCTCAATTCGGAGAGGAGTAGCGCAACCTGTTGTTCCTTTGTTTCCTGTATTTGTTTTTGTGTTACTGCACCAAAATTTCATGCTTTTCATTAAAAAATAAATTTTTGCTTTTCAGTGTTACATTTGCCTTTGATTAATTTTTTTGGGTTTGTTGTTCATGTATTTTGCAGGGACGTTCAAATTCGCTGCTGTTTGTTGTAAGGTATGATTCGTTTCTTTTACGTTTCCTTCCTATTGTGTTTGTTAACTTCACCATTTGCATCGTTTTGGTTCTCCGAATGTGTATGTATAGTCTTTTTTGTGGTCCTGATTTTGTTAATGGGGCTTGTTTTTCATCTGCATTTATTTTTCAACTAATCTTTTTTGTTATTAATGGGGCTTGAATACTTTGTGATTTCTTTTAGTTTCCCGGTTGAAGTAAGCTCAATTAGAGTATATTTAGAGCTTACGAATCTTTATACTAGGTACCTGGCATTTTCCATGATGTCACTTGAAATAGAAATGGAAACGGAAACTTACTTGGTTATATACTTGACTGCAGGATTAGCTGGGGCAACTACTGATGTGCATAGTTACGATGTATTGACAAATAAATGGTCAAGGTACTCTTTTAATTTAGTTTGAAGATTAGGTGGCTGTTTGGTCTTGACAACTTATTGTGCTTTCTCTTACTTGTGCAGAATTACTCCCATTGGAGAACCACCTACAACAAGAGCGACTCGTGTGGCTACTTGCTATCGGGACAATGGTTGTTATCCGGGTGGGTTGATAGCTTGGTTGAGATTCGAAATGGTTGAGATTCAAAATTAAGTTGTTATTTGGTGATTCAACTCTTCAATTTGGTAACATCGATATTAATGCGGGGTGGTATTGGTCCAAATTTGGGTTGTCCGCCGAGGATCTGCATGTTCGGATCGACACAACGAAGCCCCGGTGGCACGGATTAGCCTTGAAAATGAAGGTAGATGACGGTGATCAATACCAATAGTAGGCCATGAAGGAACAAAAAAAGTAAACCACCCCTACATTTTGCAACGATCGGGGTTCATATTTTGGAACAACCAAAATTCCAATTTTTTGTATTTTGCCCAACCTGCAACTACTTTGGAAATGTAATGTGAAACTATTATGTTCAAAACTCTATGTTTTTAAGGACGAGGCAACCAAATTTGTATAATTCGGTGCTTTTGTAACATTCTCGCACCGGCCAAATGCGGATGATGTGTATGTCCACTTTTGCCTATTAGATTCAATTGTTGTCATAGTTCAATATATAATTTCCCTCAAAATAAAACCACGACTTGAATGAACCAAATGCATTTTTTTTGCAGTCAGCTACAAGATATCAACGTGTTTCAAGTATCAAAAAAATAACGCAGCCTACGGGCCTCACCGTGCAGAGCACGGACACTCCCCTAGTATATATATATATTCCGAATTCTTTTCCAGCTAGCCGCAATATTTGACCAGCAGTCCCAATTGATTTTTTTTTGATTGGTTAGAGAAAAAAAAAATTCAGCGTAATTTTGGACGAGAGTTTGACATTCTAGGTGTGATTTTTATCACATCTGTGATTCTAGTACATCTCTAAAAAAATCTTTATTGAATATTGTTGTTTGGACATTCTGGATACTTGCCGTGTGCTACCTATTGATAATTTCGATCTTGAGTAATGGAGAGTCCTATGAATGTCTATTTTCGGAATTTTGAAGATATGATGAATCAAAATTTGGTAATAGAACAACGTTTTGATGATATGATGAATGAGATGAAGAATATGTTAAAGGGAGTAACTGAGCAATTTAACCGTGGTGGTAGAGATAACCGCAGTGGTAGAGGTGATCGTGGTGGTAGAGGTAACCGTGTTGGTCAAGGTAACAACTTGTTTTACACATCATGTTTTATTGGAGATTATGAATATGAGTTGTGTATTGATCACGATGAAGAGGAAAATTTAATTAGTAAAGATGTGGTTAAGGAGTTAAACTTGCGGACGGAAAGACTTCATCATCCCTACTACATTGTTGTGGGAAACCATCGGGTTAAAGTTACACGGTATGCACGGGTTCCAATGTCCATTGGAAGTTATAAAGCTGTTGTCTCATGTGATGTGGTGCCACTGAGTGATGTACATTTGATATTTGGGAGATCATGGTTATCTTTGCATAATGTACGTCATAATGCATCCCGGACTCGCTATTCTTTTTCCTTTAGTGGCAAGAAACATGTTTTTGAATCTCTACCCTCTAGGCAACAAAGTAATATTCAGATTGAGGAGTCTCAGGCACAAGAAAATGTAAACGAGGTTGTAGTGGAAGACAGATTGGAGGAGGTTGTTGGAGCAAAATTGGTGGATGTAGTCCAAGAGTCGATTGTGGCAGAGGCAATCACCGAGGAGAATAAAGAAGTGGTGGAGATACATGTTGCAAAAGTAGATGAGGATATTGCATTAGTGGTGGATAAAATTGAGGCATATGCGACTGTTGGTCCTATTTCACCGCCCACTTGTTCGAGTTCTACTTCGTCTTCTTTGCGGTACATGAAGATCATCCGCTTGAGGAGCAAGGCGGGCTATCTGCTATAACCAATCAAACCAATATATTTCCTATGGATGTTCTTGTCCCAGTTGACATTGATGGCAAACCGAAGCACACCTTCATTGATCCTTTTGCGGTGTATTGTGCAGGTATTCCGGCTTCTAATCCTTATGCCTATGTTGCTGCTCCGGAGAGCATTATTTGCATTGAGCACCTGCAAGATTACTACTCATTGGTTTCCTTGGTGATGTATGCATCAACATCTCGAAGATAATACTGATTTGAAGTGGCATGTCCGCCTTGTATTTGATCCGGGCATATCATTGATATTCGTTGTTGGTTCGACCTGTTTTGTCCTTGATGGTGCATTTTACGACATCCTTTTGATTCGAGGACGAATCCTTTTGGAACCGGGAGGGAATGATGTGATTCCCATCGAGAAGAAACTTGTCAAATTTATTTGGAGTCTTTTATTTATTTTTAGTTAACTTTTATTATCCCACATTGGTTAGATAGTATTTTATTTTTGTTATTGTTTTTATTTATAGTTATTTTGTCCCACATTGCTAAATTAGCAATTAGTCTTGGAGTCTGTAGCCTATATAAAGGCATTAAGAGTCATTGTAATCAAGAGACAAAAATTTTGATATATTATATTTGAAGCTTTTAAGCTTTGGTGAGTTTTCTCACGTTGGTTTTGGTGGATTCCAAACCGTTGTTTGGTGGATTCCAAACGGAACTTATCAAGGTTCTGAGCAGACCTTGTGGCGTTCGTATACCAAGGTTCTTAGATACGGGTTATCTAAGGGTTGAGGTCATATCAAGGTTCTTAGTTACGAGTTAGCTAGGGGTCGCGGTGCTCATCTTATTGGTGCCTTCAGTCGGTCCTTCGGCAATTTCGGATCTGATTCGGTCACGGATCACATCATAAAGTAGTTAATAGGTCATGTTTTCTTAAGCATCGTTAAGTGTGGCTTTAAAGTGACTTTCCTTTACGTTTCAAGTTATTCTTTTTATAGTAGTTTCCAAAGATTCCAAGTTATGCTTTCAATTGTATTGTAATTGGATAAGTGGATTCATGTCGTGTCTCCCGGCATTCGACAAACATGAATCTTTCTTTTGATCTTCTTTCATCTTACTGAGCATTTGGTCGGTGCTCACTCCTTTATTTGGAATAAGAAGGTTGCGTGTACATGAGTTTGACGACGAGCTTGGAGTGCTAGCTTTAGGAAGTGGAGCGATGGAGTTGTTTATGTTGCAATTTCCTTTTATTGTTGTTCATTCTTTTCGGTTAAGTGAGTTGTAATGTATAATAGTTTTTCTTTTAGTTATTTATGATTTAGTTTGACATTAGTTGTTCTCTCGTTGACGGTTGTTTTGGAAGACCCCGAAGGTCTATTTTCCAAGTCTTCAGCTTGTTTCCTTCTGCGTAAATCTTTTATTTATCTGATATGACACGAGGCTTACGTGGGATTTAGTGTTACTATAAATGTCACGTGCCGAACGTCCCGTTTCCGGATAAGGACTCGGTATCCGGGACATGGACGTAAAATGAACGGTGTAGATGACAGTTGTATTCTTATCAAACTCAATGATAAAAGTTTTTTCACACATGAAAAAACATACTACACTTTTATTTTCAGGTTTACACCTTTAATTGTTTCGCTAATTGATTCTAACTTAATATTAGAAAATGTTGATTAGTTTAATGATATCGAATTTTAGTCGACAATTATTAAATTTGTTTTACGACTGATAATGAGTCTATAAAATACTCAACAGCCTGCTTCAAAAATTCGATCAGAATTAAAATTATTTTTCTAACTGCAAATTCAAAACACAATAACATGTAGGCCTAAAATAATTCTCCATTGAAAAGAAGTCTTCCCCGTCCCCATTGAGATACCTTTTTCTCTTTAAAATACGTCTTTTGATGTTAATATTTTATCTTGAATATTTTGTTTCATAAAATAAAATAAAAACACGAAAGGGAGTAGCCAGTAATAAACAGTTAAACAAACGTAGAAATCAAAATCGACCCATCTTAAACATTTCTTTATGTATTGGACAAGAAACAAATTACAATATTACTATTACCGAACTCACATGAATTTCAATAGGAAAAATGATAAACAAAACCATATGATTTTAAATTCATAATAATCGGATTCGCCTCAAAACAAAAAATTCATATTGATATTGTAAAATAAATGAGTAAACATTTGTAATACAGAGAAATTGTTTACGTGATGTCCCTCGTATTCATGTTTAAATAAACGTGTACAACTATATGTATTTTACATTTTAAACGTAAAATACTTGTAATATTTTTGTGACCGAGACACCACCTAAAAATAAAAAGTTCGCGCGGGTAAGGAATTAAACAACGCAGATTAATGATTACATCATCAATTCGTCACAACAACAAACGATCTTTGTTGGGTGGAGGGGGGCTTCTGGAATACAATTTCCTTTCCCCAATTTCAAACCACTGCAAAGTTTCTGGCAATCTGGAAGTGTTGTGCATGGACCTTGTACAATACATTCTGCCTCCTTAGCTTTAGTTTGCATCACTGATATATATATATTATATATATAAAGGCCAAAACATTAGCATATATATACTCCTCCTATATATATAACAATAATAAATTTTCATGTTTGTTAATTTATTAATACATATTAAATATATCTTTGAGCACGAACATTATATACAAGCGCGCGAATATATATATATATATATATATATATATATATATATATATATATATATAGAGAGAGAGAGAGAGAGAGAGAGAGAGAGAGAGAGAGAGAGGGGTTCATCAATCATAGACAAAAGAGTAGTAACTTTTACCTGAAGTGGAGTGCAGAATTAAGCAAATGATCAACACCACTATTGAAGCTAACTTGGTGGCCATAGCTATGAATTGAATGTTAGCTTTATGAGTGTACTGTGTTTAAGTATGTTATAAGTAAAAGCTATGAAATATTTGATACTGTGTCTCTTCTTTATTTATAGTCAATTTTTATAAGGCCACTGAAGAGATATATATACATATATATATCATCAAATATGTTCAATAATAATCCAGTGTCCTTTTTAAAAGATTTCCTGACTTGGTATTCAGAATAGATAATTGTGTGTGGTACATGTATTGGGAAATTCTAGCTTGAAGACTCTCCCATTGAGAGAGTATATGTGGCTTATTCTGAACCATATAATTTTATTACAAATGAAACTGTGTGGTCGAGATTGTGCGACATGAGTTACTCTTCATGGGGGAGTCTCTAGGTAAGAACTTCCCGTATGTATTACTTGGATGTTTTATACCTAATATGTTTCTTTCTTTTTTAAAAGATCTTTTCACGTATTAAGTTATTCTGATCCAATTTGAATAGGAAAACGATGACTATTCCGACACAATTCAAGTCAAAATTTTAAAAGTTTTTCATATCCAATATAAGAAAAACTTTCTGATTAAAATTGAGTCATGAAAACATCCAACATTCAGTCTGAAATTCGGTCAGAATCAACGAGTCCAGAAAAACATTAATTTAAAGGGTAAAACTGGAAATAAAAAATTGTATATTACGATATTTGGTAGTGTGAAAAACATTCATTTTTTTTTCTACAACTAAATATTATAAGAAAACATGTTTCATTCTATCAAAACTAAAAAAAAAATTGAAATTTGTTTTCCCTCTATTTCTTCACGGAGTTTTAAGCCAGTGAAATACTACTTCTACTTGTTAAGGAAAAAAGTTTATGGCAGCCATGAGTCTTAATTTTTATTTATTTAATAATTATTTATTTTGTCTAGGATCATTGAACATATCTCTGGACCCAGAGAAAAATCACTAGGATATTTTTTTTTTGAGGAACCAGGATATTTGTTCGTATGTATCAGTTTGATCATCTTCTTCTTTCTTTCTTTTTCTTTTTTTTTTTTTTTTTTTTTTTTTTTTCTTGGAGTAGATATCAGTTTGATCTAAAACTTCATTTTTTTTGTTAAAATAAAGTCTTTTATTTCTTTCTAATTCCCACAATGCATGTGTTTCAGTTTTATTTAAAAGTTCATTTATTTTTTTGTTAAATTTAAGTCTTTAATTTCTTTCTATTTCCCAAAATGCATGTCTAGCTGTTTTTTTCATACTCCCTCGTTCCTATTTAACTGTCGCAGTTGTCAAAAACACATATACTAAAGAGAGTAGTTAATGTTTTGACTTAACATCGAAATGACAATAACACACCTTAAACATAATTAATGCAATATTATTTTCAATCTCACACCTCTTAATAAATAAGGGTAGACGTAAAAAAAATACAATAAACAATGTTTTCGATGTAAATACGACAGATAAAAAGAAATTTTTATTTTTTTGCAACTACGGTTAAATAGAAACGTATGGAGTTATACTTGTAATTCAAATTTCCAAAAATGTTAAAAGAATAACATTGCTTTTCCAAGATATGTACTACTACTACCTCCGAGTAGTTAGTTTAGTAAAAATAATTTGTCTCTAAGTTTCAAGGTTCACACCTATAAAACTCTTAACACATCTATTTTTTTTTGGTTTTATTATTTAGTTTTTTCACTAATTAATTCAGAATCAATTTACGTATCGAATTTCGTATCGAATTTCGAGAAAACCGAATTTCAGTTAGGAATTCCCATAAAAATCGTTCACTTTTTAAAAATAAATCGTCGCATAAAAAGTGTCAATTTAGAAAATCAATGCATCATTTTGAATACTGATTGATATCAGGAGGTGACCTCCATCGTTAGGCCACATTCAATCTCTCAGAATAAAAAAAAAACTAGTAATATTTAAGGGTAGAGGGAATACGGGTAATTCTGACGTAGGGAGTCTCTATCACACCCGATCGTTAGATTTATGCCGTGTGGACATAAAAACAAAATTACTTTGTTTTTATATACACATGACACGCATGTGACGATCGAGTCTAATATAGACTCTCTGTCTAAGAATTTTCCGAGGTAATACATGTCGTTTCACACGCTTATTTGTTTGTGAGTTTCAGTTTGATTTAAAAGTCCACTTATTTTTTCGTTGTGGGAAAGAATTTTTTATTTATTTTACTATGAAAGGAAAGTCTTTCAAATTCACAAAAAGCATGTCTATGTTCGTACATTATAAATCAATTTTCCATAAGAGTAATATACATGTACTACAGTTGTGTCATAACGAGTGACACAACGATGATTTGCACGTTGATTATAATGACTCTAAAGTGATCATGATGTAATCTAATATAATAAACGATGCAGACTACTGTTGTATCACTCAATGTAGTACAACGGTTGTGTTCGTATCATTACTCTTACCATAAATGTTAAGTGAATGTTTTTCACAAGAGATATGTTATATGTACAATTGAAAAGTATTACATCGGTTCATAGTAGTCGTGTGGTCCTAATAAATACTACCTCCATCTCAAAATGTAATTAAATCCGTTTGAGGTTTTCACACAGATTAAGAAAGTTCGTTATATTTGTTATGTGTCATTAATATTGATGAAAATGTCTAAAATGACATTTGAGTGTTAGGGTATTTACATCACAAATCCTAGTTTTTATCCTTAAAATAATATAAAATAATAAATATCCCTATTTTACGACATCTTAATTCACAACACTCCATAACAACATCTTTATCCCTATCTTTATGCCAAATACCATTAAAATAGGGATAGTGTTAATAGGGATACACTCTTCACCAACCCTAAAAATAACTAGGGATGAGACTTCTGCTGTGGAGGTATTTGAGGAAAAAATTTACTTTTTATATTTATTTTAGGGATAGAACGCACGTATAGAGTTTCTGATGTAAATGTACTTATTAATGCAAAGTAGAGAAAAGTCGATGAGTAAATAATAAATGAGAGGTAAAAGAGAAAAAATGTAATAAATTCTTCATTGGTTTTATAAATAGACATATATTATGATATAAATCTAAAAAGTTAAACGAATTTATATTTTGGACGAATGTAGTAATACATTAATTTTTTAAAGAAATTAGGACGTAGATTTTTATTATAATGGGTAAGCGACGATAATTAAGAAACTTAATAAAAGTAACGTCTTTTGTTATTATATTGACATGTATGTCCTTTATTCAATTCTTTGTTTTGGATCGAGAAAGGATTTTATTGTTTACTACCGCGCATAACAAATCCGTGGTAAATTGAATAAACTTCATAATTGACTGAGTTTGGGATCTTACAGTCAAAATGTATACCATTATTGTCGCAGAACACTTAGAATGTGATCGTCTGACGTATACCATTATTGTCGCAGAACACTTAGAATGTGATCGTCTGATCCGGACCGTCAGTTTTGGACAACTTCATGACTGCACTTACGCGTGAACTTGTAGTACCCTAAAGCTTAATGTTAACTCTTCTGTGTTTTAGTAATTGTTATTAACAATACCCAGAGAATGATGATCTAATTAATCACATAATGTTTTAGCAATTGTTGTTAGAGCATTGTGCATGTTTAAATCATAGACGGTTGAATTTATAAGCATTTGAATCCTTTATTTTCTGACAATTTTGGTTCGTTTTTGCACGATTGTATAAATGAAATATTGGACGCCTCTATGCTGCAGCGCAATTGGACAATAAACTTTATTACATTGGTTACTAATTAAACTCAAATAAAATTCAAAACATATTGAGACACACAATCATTTAAGAAAATTTTATTTCTAAAGGTCGAGTAAGGGACATAAATACTTCGAGATCAAATAGAAGATGTTTCTTTCCATTCCTCGTGAACCACTTATTTCTCCGAAACAAGAGATCAAAGTAATCTTCCTCCGCATGAAAGCTTCAATAGATGAAGTTTTTTTTCAACATAAAATGACTGAATCTTGGTATAAAAAAAAATAGAGAACTTTCGTGTGTAGTACATTCATTCACTCGTTAAAAGAAAATAAACGTGTATTTAACATTTACTAAACGTATAAAAATACTCGTAACAATAAATCGGTTCTCCATGCATGCATGTTGCATACAGATGACTCGTAAAATAAATAAGAAATTAAACGAAACAACAGCAAACCACAGGATCAACATCTTGGAGTTGTTGTTGTAGTTGTAGTTGTAGTTCAGGAACACAGTCTCCTTTCCCCAATTTCAAGTCATTACAAAGTTTCTGACAAGCTCCTACCGTTGTGCATGGACCTTGTACAATACATGCTCCTCCTAATTCTGTCTCCTTTGCTTTACTTTGCATCACTGATACACATATATAAAGGCCAAAGCATTAGGATATATACGTGTGTGTATATATATATGTGATATATATATATATATACATGATACATCTATCATAAACAAAATGGTAGTAACTTTTTACCAGAACTAGAGTGCAAAATTAAGCAGATGATCAACACCACCATTGAAGCTCTTAAGCCAGAGAAAGACTTGGAGGCCATGGCTATGAATGTTATATGGATAATGGATATATATCTCTTAATTATTTGAAGTGTGTTTATGAATGTTGCAGAGCAAAAGCTATGAAATATTTTCTTACATGGCTTCTCTATTTATAGTCACTTTATTTTCTATGGCCAATGAAGAGATAATGTAATTTCATAAATGTTGATATTATAATTTCCATTTTTATTAGATTTCTTGTCATGTGTACAGATTCATTGGTATTTGGTCTGTTTATTTGTTGGATTTTTTTCTATACCTAGCATGTTTCATGAATCTAATCATGTTTTATGAAGCGTTTGTATTTTTTTTTTTTTTTATCTGATAAACGTTTGTAGTTTGTTTTGCCTCTATAAGAACAAAGAAATTTAACATTGGAATTATGTATGTATGAATGTATTATACATACATTGATTTTTTTTATTATTATTATTATTATTATTATTATTATTTAGAGGAAATTAGGAAATACTCGGATAATCAGGTTTTAATCCTTATAATTTTTGTTGCAGTAAGGTCAAACTAAAATTAATTGGACTAAAGTACCCTTTATTTTTAAGACATCTTTCAATTTTCAGTTCAGTGTTTTTTTTCTCTTAAAAATCACACAAACCCATTTCGTTACCTTCAAAAATCAGGCAACTCCACCACCCATACTTCATATTTCTGATTTTAATTCATCATTTTTTTCTCTCCGGAATATTGCTCAATTGTGTCTATATACACACAAAAAACAATTCACTAGAAGAATATTGTGGTGAGATTGAAGAATATGCTTCGAAATCATCAAATTTTGGTTGTAGTGTTTCAATCCAGCACTGTTGCGCTCGAATTGATGGAATGAATGGTTGATCTATACGTAAGTATTGTTTTACATAAGTGCGAACACAAACATGGAGAACCCATGAAGAAGAAAGCCGAGAATCAATTAGATAGTGGTGAGGGATGATTGGTGTGACTGTAAAAGTGTTGTCACTGCATACGTTAGGCGTTTCTGCAGTCAGTCACCGTAAAAGTAATGTCAGCAAATGCGGTAACAGTTGCGGTTAACGCAAAAAAAAAAAAGAAATTGGATTCTAAAATTACGTCGAAAACGTATCAAATGAGATATGAAAATAAAGAGAACGACAAAAAATATTAATTATGATAAATTAATTTTGATGATCGGAGGTATATTTAAAAAATTTGTATACGTTGGAACAAATATTTATTGGTTCATTTCGACATTTTTTGTTATATTATAATATTTCACAAACGACCAAATTTGTGTAGCAAGGATCCTCGTGCTAACCTTAAGTGATCTTTCAAGAACATGTGTTTTTAGACATTATCAATTAGGCCTCATCATGGTTCGTTTTGGGTGGTTTCGGTTCGGATTTTACATATAGTTATTCGGTTTGGTTGGCAGATTTTACCACCCAAACCAAACCAAACGATGTCGAACCCAATGGTTTGATTTGGGTTGGTTTGGGTGTGGATCCGGTTTGTTTCGGTTTCACAACTCTAAACTACACATTATTATAACTCAAAATTTTCAAGTAACTAATATAAAGTAAAAACAGATTAAAGGTACATCAGGCAAATTACTTAATAACATCAGTGCACACAACATATTCAAAAGACACTTAATAACATATAACAAATGTACATCAGGGATAATTACTAGTTAGTTGTTATTACATATTACAACAGCAAATGTACATCATCAATTCATTGTTGGCCCTAATGCATACAACAAAAATGTACAAAATTAAGTGGCAACTCATGTGCCTAATTAGTACAACATTTAATGTACTACTACTAGTCTGCTATATCAACAAATTACAAGGAACTTACTAAAATTCAAAGGAAACATCATTAGAACTCACTAAAATTCAAAGGAACTCATAGAATTTTCGTACCCCGAATGTTTTATTAGGGTTAGTAATAATGGGTCTTTATATAGGGTAGGTAATTCGGTTCGGTTTCGGTTTGGGTGGTTTAATTAGGGTAATCCGAACCGGACCATTTAAATTCGGTTCGATTCCAATCCAAACCGATCTGATTATCAATAAAACAACATAGTTTGAAAAATAAAATTTACGGCTAGATTATTTTCATATTTTGGATGTATAGTTAGATCATTTTTACTTGAGAGATCACTTAAGGTTAATACTTAAAAGAATCCGACTGATTTTTATGTATAATGGTCCATTAGTTTCACAATAATATTGAATTTCTCGAAAAGTTTTACTCGTATTTTTAAGCGAGTAAGGACTTTATATTCCAAATTCTTGTGGATCACTAGGATCATTTGGATTTGGATGGAGTTTCAACAGCCGAGTTATTTTAGAAAGAAAAGAAAAGGTTGTGCATTCCCGTCCAAAGATGGGTGGTGGGGAGGGCGTAAGTTGGGTGGAACCGTCCAACTTTGAGCATTCCCCAACAACTTTAAGACGGGGATAGAAGGCGATTTTGGAAATCGGAAGGTATTTTTCAAACAATTTTAGAAAGGTCAAGGGTCCATAAGAATTTTGTTGGAGAAACAAAAAAAAAAAGGGGGGGGGGGTTGGGAAATTCAAATAATACAGTGTTGGGGAGAAATATTTTTTTGGGAAATTTTATCGACACAACCATTTTACTTTTGACACCCATTATTTGATTTTTTTTTTTTGAGTTATTATTCGCACCACGTCAAACCTACCGCTATACTACTTTATATTTTACACCATATCTTCTACTTTCATACCACACTTTTGAACTATCTCCACACCAAGTTTTTTTATTACGAATTAGTCCCTAAAAATAACAAAACCCTCCCTCTTCCCCTTCCCCTGTTTACAGCCTCCCTCTTTTTTTCTCTTTTTTCCCGGTGACCCGTTTTCCGGCGCCGGCTGGACCTCTAACCACCACCATTCCACTCCTCTTCCCATCCTCTATTTCTTCCCTTCAACCATGAAATCCAAAACCTTTTCATCCCTAACCAAAAAGAAACCTCTCCTCGCCGCCCCTTCCACCTCCACGGCCATGACCGCCGGCGGATTTTCAGCTCCGATACAAGTAATTTTTCAAGCACCCACCACCGGAAACCCAGCCCCAACATGAACCCGTCACCAATACCTCCCAGTCCGCCCCTCCCCTCCCAAACCAACCGCCGCACTGCTGCTCCAATGGCGGAATAGGCCAGACTTGCCGATTCCGGCCAAAATCTGGGCCACCTTCAACCAACACGTTTTTTGGCATATTTTTTTGGGATCATTTGTCCCTCAATTTGGCCAGATATATAGAGAAGGGTTGGGATTCAAATAGGAGGGGGGCGGAGACAGAAGGGCTGGGATTCAAATAGGAGGGGGGTTGTGTTCAAATCAGGGCCGGTGGAGCAGGATTTAAATCAGAGAAAGGGAGCATGGTTTCGGATCGGGGAGGGGCGGCGTTCATGTTGCGGGGCAGGGGGAGTTTCAGATCGGGGGAGGGGGAGCAAGGAGCGTTTGGTTTCAGGTGACCGGAGGGAGAATGGTAGTGGGAGATGGGTGGTGGAGATGGGTGGTGGAGAGGGTGGAAATGGGTGGTGGGGTGGAGTGTTTTGTAAATTGTAAAAAATTGGGAGAATATATGATAATATAATACTTTGGTGTTAGTAAAAAATGATTGGTAATAAATAAATTATATCTTTTTTTTATTTTAATGTGGTGTAACGGTAAGTTTGGTGTGGTGCAAATAATATTCTCCTTTTTTTTTTTACATTTTTACACACCACATTACTACTTCACACACCACACAAATATTATAAATTTAAAAGAGTTATACTTTAACCCATAATTTTACAAAATAAAATTCTCGTTTCTTCCCCAAACCAAAACTCTAATTCATCTTCTCCTACTCCCCTAATTCACGCCGCCCCCTTCCTCCTCCTCCCTCAGCCACCGCCCCTTCTTCCTCCTCCTCATTCCATGTTGTAAATCAACCACCCAAATCATCAGAAGAAGAAAAAAAAATCCCTGCTACAAAGCGTCCCTTCTTCCTCCTCCTCCCTCAGCCGCCCCTTCTTCCTCCTCCTTCAACCACCCCATTTTCAGAAAAGATTTTTTTTTTTGCTGCAAATCACTCTTTTTCTTCTTCTTCCTCAACCACTCATTTCCTCCTCCAAATCGCAGCTCCAACCCCCTTCCCCGCTGCAAATTGCGGCTACCCTCCCCCCGGTTTTTTTTTTTTTTTTGAAATGATGAAAATTGATGGCGAAATTGATGTTTTGGATGGTGAAAATGACGAAAATTCATGTTTTGGGTAGTGGGTGTTGTGTATGTTTTGATTTGGTAGTTGTAGAAGGAGGAAGGGAGGCGGTGTTAATGGTGGGTGTTGGTGGTTGTAGGAGGAAGGGTGCGTGTTAATGGTGGTTGTTGGTGATGGGTGTTAATGGTAGTTTTTGGGTGGTGGGAGGTGAGTGTTGTTAATGGTTGTTGTTGGTGGTAGGTGTTAATGGTGGTTGTTGGTGATGGGTGTTAATGGTGGTTGTTGGGTAGTGTTAACGGTGGTTGTTGGTGTTGGGTGTTAATGGTGGTTTTTGGGTGGTGTTAATAGTGTTGGTGGTGGTGGTGTTAATGTGTGTGGGCGACGCTCGGCCTCATTTTTTACCGTTGGGTCCGGTGGGAGGTGGTTTTTGGGTGGTGGGAGGTGGTTGTTGGTGGTGGAGATGAAGAAATGGATAAAATGTAAGGGTTATTTTGATATTTTTTTTTGTAAATTATGGACTTAATAGTTTAAAAAAAATTGTGGTATAAAGAGTAAATTTATTATTATTTTTGTGGTGTGTGAAATAAAAATAATAATAAAAATATTTTTGTGGTGTCGAAAGTAACATTTTATGGTGTCGGGAATAAAATGATGTCCGTAATAAAAACGGGTGTATGGATAGAACTGCCCTATTTTTTCTCATACCCCATTTTTACAGAATTTTAGCAATGCCTCCAGCCCAAAAGATGGAATGTACCACTCATAAAAGTAAGACTCGTATATGCTTCCTTCTTACTCATAACATGAAAGATACCGCTCATAATTTGAATTTGTCAGATTTTTCCCAATTCCTTCTTCCTTGGCTCGCGCGCGCACACAAAAAGGCAGTAACCGTGATGCCAGGCATTTTAGGGAGCATATTCACCATTCTCGAATGCACAATGCAGTGCACATGTGTGGAGTCATGCATAGTCAAATCATGTTATGTTAAGAGGCAAAGCCCTGAAAAAAGAACATTACTATGTATAACTTCCTGGGTCTAACTCATTAATCAAGACAAAAACGTTAGAAGGTATTTTTGCACAAAGTACGCACCAGGACGTGTGGATTGATGTTTATGAGTTATCATTGTTGAGACACTACTCTCCCTCATACCTCACCCTGGATGGATAATCAAGCAGCATTGCTTTCCCCGTCACTTTGCCAAAAAAGCAATCAAAATTAGCCGAGGACCGTTCCAGACTATCAACCACATCGTAAGAAGAGGGATGACATTTCTCCTGGTATTTTGAGTCATATAATCTGGTTTCGTGTTTGTCCCAAGCAAATGACATAAGATCCTCCTTCCAGGGAAAGTGAAAATTCCGATTATTAGATGAATAGTTCGAGAACAAGTCAATAACGGGTAAGCATTCCCATCCTAAATCAGTATTTAGTCTTCTGGAGAAGCGGACGGTATCAAAAACGCTTTCCTTGTTAGAGATCAAGCTGGTGCTTTGGGTACGATCTACACAAGAGAGATCAGCCAGGCTGTTGTAATTGAGATCATTAGACGCATCTCGATAGAGACCATTCAGGCTGTTGTAATTGAGATCATTAGGCGTATCTCGATAGAGACCATTCAGGCTGTAGTCGAGATCATCAGGCATACCTCGAGAGAGATCAGTTAGGCTGTAATTGAGATCTTTAGGCGTATCGGAGTCTTCTTCCCATGTGAGATATCTTGGTGGTGATGGTAAATGTTGTGGAAATTGATCTGCTACTTCAATTGCATAATCATCTTTATGAATATTCCAAGGATCATGCATGTAAGCATCTGTCAAATGGAAATCCGGATACTCCAAAGACCGACGACCTGGCCATAATGATAATTGAGGGGGGCAAGCTTCATCCAAGGTATCATGCACAGTCTGATGGTAACCTACGTTCCTCGACATGGTAAGTGAATTCTCTTCGTCCTCCTCATCATCTAGGCAGACTAGGCCGAGCAAAAGATTACATGGCTTGTTTCTTGAAGGTTCATCAGGGTCGTGAAAATCATCAAGTTCTCTTAGACGACAAAGACCATTAGAATGCAGTTTCTCAAGAGATTGGGAGAAGGAGGAATCATTGCCTGAGCACAAAAATTTGACAGTATTTTCATGATCAAAGCCATGAAGATGGTCACCCTCATAATCCAGAAAATTACTTTCGAAATCATATTTGGTCTGACGAAAACCAGAAGCAATCCTGTCCCATTCGGGGAGAACTTTGTGCTTTGGCCTACCAGACCAAGGTGCAGGAAGAACATCATTCCAGAATGATCCGGAGTCGCATGTACTTGCAAAGACTGTGCAACTCTTCTCAAAAGCATCTGGTTCAGGAAAAGCAGGTGGATGATCATCTGCACCAATCACGCGTTCTTTGGATTTAGAGTGCCGGTAACACTGTCCATTTGCTTTTAGTGTAAGTTATATGAATAATGAGAATCTCACACGGAAGAGAGGAGACGGTCAAACCTTGGTCTCATCTTTTGGAGGAAACAAGCGACTAATAAGCGTGGATATCAAATCAAACCTGAGAATTTCCAAGTAAGTTCAAGAAAAAATTGATTCAGTGTAAATATGTTGGAAATGCAAATGTTAAATAAACTGACCCCTTAGAATTGACATTCAGTCCTTCAACATCTTTAAGAGATTCAGCAACGCACTGACGCAATTTTTTTCTCTTTGTAGAGAAAACTCCAGCATCAGCAGATTGGTTTCCTGATAAAATTAAAAAGGATAATTTAGTTGGTAGCAAAGACACATTCCCAGATATCACATTTGTACAGGAGCACCACCGAGAAAAACACACTGCACGCATATCATTATACATATTGTGTGTTGTCCTTTTCCTTTTAATACTTCATACAAGAGGCCCTGAAAAAAACTATGTGTATCATTATACGTGTAGAAGGAGGCCATTGAAAAACGTTCCTGCCAAATGACCAAATTCCAAAGTTCACGGGTTCGAGCCGTGAGATATAAGTTAAAGTTGCATACGATAGGCATGGCCCTTCTCCAGGCCTCATGTAGGCGGGCTGCTTCCATGCAATCTACTGTCCTCTACACAACAAGCCTAAGTATAAGGTCACACTGAGAACAAAAGATCTAAACCTGTCAGATTTATATGCACCCTATACATAATGCCTAATTAACCCGAATCTTATCTGGACCCCATATAGGAAGGAGTGAAGGACGTTTTCATGCAAGTCACTGCCTACCTTATGTGAAGTCAGATCCCATGAGAATAAAAAGGATAAGCTGGTGTGCACTGTGGAGAACTAATCCCTATGGAGACGATGATACACTTGAAATTAACCTCATAAATTTATGAACCCAAGGACATCCAAGGTATGCAAATTTCACATCTAAAACAAAGTTCAATTCTGCCTCATAGTCAGGCCATCGACATGAATTGTTGCAAACAGATTAATAGATATATAATAACATTGAAGAATTTAAGAAATCAAATTAGAGTAATACAAGAACCTGACAATAAAAGAGTTCTGGAAAATCATGAGAAGCAGCAAAAGAAGTGAAAACAGCTCTTGCCATCAAAAAGACAGAGCAGGCTTTGAGTATCATCAAATGCTCACCTGAAACTTTTGTTGCTACTCCAGTAAAAGGGGATGGAAACACATCTTGACTTCCATTTGAGGTGTTTCCAGAAAGACGGAAGGAACTATGTTTGATCTCATGAGGTTCATCTGAAGTGTTTTATGATAAAAGTCACCATCAAGAAAGCAAGAAAAATCATCTTAGAGGGTAAGACTGTAATACAAACAACTGATGATACACCTTTCCTGTTTTCTACAATGTAGTTATCAACATCAATACGAGGAGGAGAGTGGAACAAGGACTGGTCTGCCGGCCCTTGCGTTTCTGCTTGAAATGAGGTTCTGATATTTCGCCGAAGATCTTCAAATCCCTTCGCAGCGATGGTACTCTCTATAAACAAGAAAATCAATAATATTAAGTATTTATGGTCATTCATTACTCTATATATTTAGAGAAAATCTTATAAAAAAGACAGGATTCTGCTGTCACACACAAGCCAACAGTCTTGCAGGATCTAATGCAATTTTTGAAATAAAATCAAGAAACAAGATAAAGCAAAATAAGAACAAACCAAAGTCTAGTCCATTGGCGTGGCAAGTCTTCAAATTTTCACTTCTATTCTGCGAGCGAGAACTACTAGCACCGGCAAGGTCCTTTTTAAACTTCTTAAAATACGCAAATTCCGACGTTTTCGGAGCATCCGCTGCATAATTTGAAGCTAAGTCCACAAATCAACTCAAATTATTGCATTAACCAGCGGTCTAGATTATTGAATTGATCTAATAAAAATACCCTAGCTGAAATCAAATTAAAGAGAAACAAACCGTACGAACTAACATCTTGGAATCTGAATCGTTTCAGGATCTGCGATTTGAAGCCTCTTCTCCTTCCTTGCATCTAAATCGAAAAAAGTAATGCTAGTGACAAGGAGAAAATCAAGTAGCAGACGAATCAACGACAATAGAAAAAGTGAAGTACGGAGGTCAGGGTCGTCGGCGGCGGCACTGTTGGAGGAAGAGGTGCGGATTATTGGTGGATGTTTCCAATGAGATTTATATTTGAGAGACATTTCGCCGATGAGATGACTTCCCGTTTATTGCTCGGAAAGTGGCTCCAGCTTATTTGGATGGATCTCTATGCGACGAGGTTCCGCTTCGCAAAGTGTCGGTCGGAAATTGACGATCAACTCATCAACTCCTGGGAAAGACGGAGGTTTAGGCGCCAAAACGGAAGTTATCGTTGGTGAATTTTATACTCCTTTATAATGAGAACATTTTGCTCTAAAAAAAAAGTAAAAAAATTACGGGCGCGTAATACCTATTTTTACATCACACTCAATCAAACGACCTTTTTGAAATCAATTTTTGAGCTAAAATTAATTAGAGAAATGTTAGAAAGGATAAATTTCAAGTGGAAATGAGTATTTAGTCTAGTGGAATTGAAAATTAGTGAAAAAAAAGGACAAATTATCATTCCACCGGACGATTATGACCTTTTTATGTTTTTTGTTTTTGTTTTTGTTTTAGTGGATTTGTTTAATGGATATTAAAATGTTTTAGAGGATTTTTTTGATAGTGGAATTAAAGTCTTTAAATTTGATGGGTAATTTCGTCATTTTAATTGTCTTTTGTCATTTTTTCACCATTTTTCATTCAATTTGTCCTTTTTTATAATTTCTCCTACATTTTTGTCCTTAATTCCAGTTGTCCCAAAATTTATTTTCAATTGTCACGGTCAATCATTTGAAAGCTAATGCATGACTCAAAATTGTTTTTCTAAAAGATAGATTAAGTGTGGTGTACAGTAAATGTATTATACGGTAAATTCATTGTAGTACAAATAAGTACGCCCCTTTAAAAACTACTTGTTTATAACACATATTAGAAAGAAAAACCTCATAAATGCCTTATATAATATATATGTCATTTATTAAAATATTTATGTACAATTTGAAATGATGATGGTAATTAAATGATGGAAGATTATGACAATATCTGTAGGGAAAAAAATTTGGCAGTTTACACCGTGGTTACACATATAAACACTTTACTTTTATATGATATAATAATATATGCTTTACTTTAATGTGAAGATAATTATGTTCCGATAGGTTTAACAGACAATAATTATTTTTCAAGCGGGACTCGAACCCAGGTAGTCATGTCATCAATGTAAATGTAAATCATAGAAAGGTTTTCCTTTATAGACTTTCATCAGACTTCCTCTTTTATTTGTTGGGAAAAAAAAAAGGAACCCAAGCCCCATTATCCAAAAGAAGGATATGGTAACCTAAGTGGCAGCATACTAGTGGTTGATACAATGACTTCCTCCTCTACTGATGGCTGCCCACCATTGATCCCAGTCCATGAAAAAGATTTAATCCAATTAATGCTTTATAGCCTCACACCTCCTAAGTCCTTTTTAACATCACAACAAAATCTATCATCATTTCCCAAATTATTCACCAAATATTCCTACACTTTAAAAAAAAAAAAAAAAACAGCAGAGGCGAAACAAAAATCCATGGCAAGCTGCAGTATGGCATCTGCAGCATTAGGCTTGGCTGTTACTACATCTAATGCTAATTTTATCCCCAGAAACAACAGCATAAGCATGGCGTGTTTTACCTCTAACAGAAGAAGGCTCGTAGTAATTAGGGCCGCTGATGAGGCAGCAGCGGCGGCACCTCCGGAGGCGGCAGCGGGGGCACCTCCGGCGTCGACTACCACTGCAGAAGGTGAAGCTCCAGCTCCTAAGGCAGCCAAGCCACCACCGATTGGACCTAAAAGGGGATCCCAGGTGAGTTCATGAACCCATCACTCATTCATTACGGTAGAAACTTTACGGTAATTAAGAAATAAGTTATAGTAAGAACAAGTGAGATGTATCGTATGATTTCTTTATCATGAAAAATACACAATCCCAATATGTTAAAGTAGAAATGAAATAATGAAAGATAAAAATACATACCGGGATCTGAAATATTTTTATATAGATAAAATGTAAAGTAAATTTATTTTTAACGAGATTCGTAGACCTCGTTGTTGACTAGGTAGATCCGCCTCTGGTTGTGTCGTGCCAAGAGCGTGTGGGTTATATATATATATATGTCTACTCTTGGTCTTGTCTTGCCAAGTGGGCGTGAGTAATATATGTCTACTTACGGTCCTGAGTTCAAGTCTCGGAAAGTGCGTGTTGATTATGGTGTGTTAAGATTTTTTATCGGACTCGGCTGAACACATAACCAAAATACATGAAATCATGTCATGAAATATTTTTGAAATGAACAGGTTAGAATTCTGAGGAAGGAATCGTACTGGTACAAAGGCACTGGATCAGTTGTAGCTGTTGATCAAGTATGAATCTATTTCTATTTCTATTTCACCTTTTCATCTATAATAATAATAATAACAACAATAATATATTTGAGTTCTTAAATAAAAAAAATGAAGAAAGTAAAAATTGTAATGTGCAGGACCCAAATACAAGATATCCAGTAGTGGTTCGTTTTAAGAAAGTGAATTATGCAAATGTATCTACCAACAACTATGCTTTGGATGAGATTGAAGAGCTGGAATGATTTGAGTGACTCACTGCTGCTGCTTCTTTTCTTCTTGTTTTAATTTTTATTACGCTTTTTCTTTTCTTTTTTTGGTTTAGCATCTCATCTCCTTTGTATTTTTTTTAAAAAAATATTTGGTTGCATATAATTGTATCTATGGATTTGCCTTTTTTTTACGCTAATAGTAGTGGTGTTTGTGCAATTTCCATGTCTTGTTCTTAATATTTAAAAGTGTTTACTATATGATTAAATGGGTATCCGATATGATATAGTGCTACATGTTATTGCACTTTCTAATAGAACAATTAACGGACAACATAATCATTATTAATGATGTAAAAGATGTGTCGTGTCTTTTGTTATTGACATTGCATTACCCCAGACTTATGTTCAACCTCATCCCTCAAATCGTAAGATATTACTTCGAGCTGACAAAATAGATTTCAAGGCTGTCAAAAATTCTTGAAACCCCGATCCTATCCCTCTTATGTTCGGAAATTTATTCAATGTGAACTTTTTACTTCTCGGCCAATGTGAACTTTTTCCGACCCAAACTTTTCATGAATTCTACCATCCGGCTGGTGAAGTTATTGTGTGGTGAAGGAATTTGAACGCTGATGTGACGGATGAAACGATCAGAACCACACAATTTAAATACATAATGAAAGTGTGTGGTGTGTGTTGTGTCACACGTGCTATCCACACGTAGATACACACCACAAAAAACCTCCCATCCGGCTGTAGTTGGAAAAAAATTGGACGCAACCCAATGAATATTATGAACCGTCCGGAATAAAAAATAATAATAAATTTTATATATATATATATTTATTTATTTTTTATTTTATTTTTATATCCCCCATGAGAAAGAAGTCTCATTATCATTAAGAATTGTTATTTCTTATGTTCTTTTAAACAATTTGTGACATTATTTTCCACATACACAATATTTCTTTTCTCAAAAACTTTGGATCAAGCATCATTATCATTTTTGCTACGGCATTACTCAACTTAGGATACATTATAATTTGGTATACTTTTCTCTACAATATTTGAACCATAAAGATTCCCCAGTACAAAAACCAGAGGAAATCAATATAATTTCTTCATACATCAATTCACTGAGGTTTTACATAGTAAATGTGGTTTCATACTACTAACACACACACTTCAAAATTAAATTCTTTGCCCCCCCTGCTGCTGCAATCCAATCCCTTGAAGCATATGCTTTTTTCTTTTTTTTTTTGTGTGAAGCATATGCTTAAAAACAAAGCTATACATAAAGAATCAGAGAAAATTTCAAGAGCATTTAGCCCCCTCCCTTCAATATACATCAGGGAAACTTACTAATATAATAAATAATAATACAAGGAAAAATAAAACCTACCCGGAAAAGAAAAGAAAAAAAAAAGAAAGAAAAAAAAGACATCAACAAACCAGAAAGAATGGGGATTCTATAATTATAAGATTATATAATTGAATGCACAGATGACACCAACTGCACCCCAAAAAAAAAATTATTGCCCTCTAGATTCCTTTTTGCCTCACTCGTGTAAAAACTGGAAGGCTGGATTCTCGAGGAGATCGGATGCTGGTTTCACATCATAGAAGTCTTTCACTTGGAGCGACTTAGATAGTTCATCGATGGAAAACGGGATGCTGCAGGTCAAGAAAAAATATCATCATCAAATACTTGTATTTTTTTTATGGCAACTTTTCCGGTATTAATTTTGGCTGAATACGAGTATTATTACTCACCTGGAATTGTCATCCAGCAAAAAGGAGCTGCTAACTGCACTATTCGAGTCCTCCGTCATTAAAACCCTCATACTCGCTATTACCTGCATCACCATATGATGGTACAAAATTGAGACCCATCATGGTCGTGCGTGCTTGTGTGTGCGGGTGTATAGTATTTCTTGAAAAATAATAACAGTAAAAAGAGAGATACAATTCTACTGAAGTACAGATTTTAAAATTACGTCCAGCCAGGAATATTACGATCATAAGAAACTTACATCTGAAGACACACTTCGGGTATTGTAGTTGTCATCAGAGTATAAAGTGCATATTCTGTACAGCTGCTGAACACTAAGAATCTGAGACAATGAAGAAAAAGCAAAATCAAAGAGGGGAAAAGAAGGTGACATTAATCATGGGTTTAAAATCCGAGCAATACGCAATCCAAAATTTGCTGAATGCTACTTACTGGGCATAGATCATTCGTGATCTCATCATAAGATATTCTGTATTTTTGATGTATAACCTGTAGAAAAATAACAAGATTAGTCATTCATTTTGTTTTTCTTCTAGCTATGAAATTTAAAAGATGATAGAAACACAATGCACACATACACAAACACAACAAAGGGGAAACAAAACTGATCAAAAGAAAGAAAAAAACGCAAGAGGAAAACAACAAAAAGGGAAGCCAGCGGATGTAATATGAGGAGGAGCCTCTGCCCAAAGGAGCTCAATAACCATGGCTATGGAATCCAAAATTCATTCACAATCTTACTTTAAGATATTTTCTGAGAACTTGTGTCCAGAGACAGCCTTGCAGGATGTCTAGAGATGTGCTTGGATTAAATAAGTCTGAAAGATTGTCGTTTAAATAAGTCTTTTTAGAAGTTTTCACACAAATTACGAAAGTGGAAGAAAATGGGAGAATGTCATGAATTTTAAACAAAAAAAATTAAAATATCATTTTACTTTCAATAAAGCTATATACACGTAAAGCAAAGACAAAAAGATGGGTGAAAATTAAATTAGGGGCAAGATGAAAAAAGATGATAAATGCACTCTTGGTATTATGAGGGGACAACCAAAAATGTGTTAAATTGACTTACATTACAGGCAGAGGTAGTATTTCAGTATTTTAAACTTTTAAAGGACAAAAGAGTTCTTTATATTAGGGTTTTTTATTAAGTTCTTTGTATGGTAGAGAATAGTTGAAATCTTTGAACAGAAGCCGCACCAAGATACTGAACAATTGTCATGGAAGATATATATATATATATATTTCTAATTGCAACATTCAGTTTAAAAAAGGGAACTCACCAAAAAACCAACAGCTTGTCTTATGTGTTTGAGTTCATCCCAACTTGAGCCAGCATACTGCATCAAACCAAAAAAGATTTCACTTATATGATAATGGACTTGAGCAGACAAGAAACTAATTATTCACCAATATATTAACACATTATATATATATATTATGTTGATTACCTCCTCTTTAGCCTGGCAGCACCAAAGCTCCAGTTCAGCCAAACCAGATTTGACGTATTCCCCATTGGCAAATGAACAACACTCGCGACGTAGAAGGAGACTACAAAATTTAACAAGGGTAAGCCAACTCAAATCACATTCCAGAAATTGTTGTTCAAAGGAAGTTACATATATAATCAGTCACCTGTTGAAGAGCTGGACATTGATATATGAGAAAATTTGTGTGTATATCTTCTGAATAAAAATTGGAGGCACCTACAACCGGAAAATTATAAGCCTGTATTCAAATCTGGAAAAGGAAAGAGTTTCTTCTACTCGAATGAGATACTTACAAAATTCTCTTTCAGTGTACAGAGAAGCATGTTCAAACAATCAATAATTCCTTGCCAGTGATTTATGGCGGAATCTTTGCCAAAGGAACGCCCAGATCTTAGCACATTACCTTTGGCAGCTCTAGGGGCCTGAAGTTACCGTTAGAATTATCAGAAGTAAGATAAGCTTTCAGGTTCACAAGAATAATTCTAAGTAATATGCAAGTACACAAATTTCAGAAATAAACAACAAAGACACAATGCATACAGATCTATATTTGGTCCATTATCTGCATAGTATGCTCCATAGAAAAATTCAAGCATAAGAAAAGGCTTAATATCATCTGAGAAAGAAATACTATTTATGGTCTAAAAAAGATGGGAGGAGCCAGAACGACCAACGAATCACACACTCGAAAATTGAATTTAGGGTGCAACTGCTAAGACGTAACACTGGCATTGATGATCCGTAATCATCGGTTGAAAAGAAGAAAAATATTCCAGAATAAATACGTAGGAGCTAGGACCAAAGGGAACGGGCAAGTATCATTATATCGAGATTCTTATCATGATATTCTATGAGTTCAGTTGACAGTGATAGACATAGGGATAAGAAGTAACAGAGTAGGAATATAGTGACATTTTATGCCTAAAAATCTGTAAAATCAACACCACTTCCCCAAAATTAAAAGCATAAACGAGGGAATAAAAAACAATCAACTTAGAGGAGGTTAAAAACAGAAAACACTGGGAAAAAAAGTTCCACTGCTACAGAAATTGTCACGCTAAAATGTCACACTTGGAAAAGAAGAAAACGTGATGAATTGATGGATTGAATAAGAATCAATGAACGAAAATGTTATTTGAAAGACGCTGAACGGTTGCCACACATAGAATGAGTACAGGCTAGCCTAAATTTCTATTCTTAGAACCAATAAGAGAAAACTTCTGAATTATGAAATTTTCAACTTCTCACAGCAAAGCTCAGCAGATACGTCACAGTTATTCCATCGTATAAATAATGACTCCTTAAAATCATTTGAAGAAATCTATAAGCACTAAAGACCATCAAATTAGACCCAACAACTTTTAATAGGCTCAACTTTTAAGAGTTGACATTTGAAAAGTGCACATAAAACAAGAATAAACCAATAACGGCTTTTTTCCCTTTCAGAACCAAAGCAAAAAAAAAAGTCACCTGAATACATAGCTGAAGAATTGAACCCAGTTCCTTTTTAGCGTTGTCTCGAATAATTCCATATATTTTCTCAACATACGCAGTGAGTTGCTGCTTGAATAGCAAAGCTGGGTATTTGGCTTCAACTTGGCGCACTACCTCAAGTGCAGCAGCAGCTGCACTAGGGCTGACAGAAGACGAGCGAAATCCCTAAACATACAGTATCAGCAATAAGCAGTAAAATTGTAACATCGAATGTTCACGAGGATAAAAATTAATTGTCCAAGTGTGTGGGCACTTGGGCACTCATATATTGTCGGAAGTAAGAATAAGTTGCAGTACCATGGCCATTCTACCGAAAATAGATGTTGGAGTTTGCTGTTTACGACTTGGAGTTGCACCAGCGGCTTTCAAGCTTTTCTGGAGTAAGAACAACAAAGTGGAGGTATTTGACAGCCAGTACGCCATATGATCATTACTGTCTTCCTTCTGCTTTGCAAAGTCTTTATGTTAAATTCTTGTTCAAAGAAAATCATACTTAAAAGAACCTAGTCTACCATTAAATTTATTGTTTATGTTTGCTTTCAATTAGCAAAGCTCTCAAAACTGTGATAGCTAATAACTTCCTCAACTACGTTGCAGAACGTAGTTGGTTAAGTAACGCATTTACATACACCAGATAATTATCAAACCCTGTAAATTAACAGATCAAGAAGTTCAGTAAATTTCCTCAGGAAAAGAGAAGTTTTCAGACCACCAGAGAGAGAAAAAAATGAACCCAAGTATCCTCTCCACTACCCTAAATCCCACGATATGGATATCAACCCAAAATCTTCTATACTTGAAATGAAGGCAGATGCAATCATTTAATAATATCGACTTGTGAAGAATTTGACATGTTTCTAAAATTGAAAACAGCTCTTATTCATCTCCTTTTAGCAAAAAACCTACAAATTATATACAGCCCATAAATACAATATTATCAAATCCGGCTGGGAGTGATGAACATAACTACATAATAACATAAACTTCATTATTTATGGCTAACTCAACACGCCAGGTTCAAGAGCAAAACAGGAGCATGAATAGTGATTACCTCAATGGCTGAACCAAACATCTGAACAAGACGGTCAAAAACACTGGTTCTTTCAGCTTCAAAAGACTTCCAGTGCATAAGACATTTGTATATCGTGAAAGCTGCTACAGCTTTGCCTTCGCTAAATCCCAAATCTTTCTTGACACTATCAATAAGGGCATCAACATCCTCCTGTGAATGGCCAGTAAGTTCGTAAGCCAGTGAATGTAAAGAAGAAGACTACAAAATGCAAAATCTCTAGGCACATACATGTTGTTGGCGATCGATTGGCGGTTTCCGCACCTTGCTATCAGGAGTATCGTAACTTTTATCAGGCAATACGCATGCTTGATCCTGCCAAAGTATTTGAATATTATTCACCAAAAGGAGATAAGATAAATAAATACATAAATTTGTATGGTTTGATATGAAATGACATTACATTTGCATTGTTTTCTTCATTTAGATGATGGCCATTTTCCAACGCCTGCCATAAAGCAATACAAGATACTAAATTAAATTGGAAAGAAAAAAACAACTCAAAGGATGGTAAATAATAAGTATTACCTTAGACGCGATGGGTGGTAGGTGATCTGATACCCTTTTAGCAGGTATCATCAATCCTTGCTGCCTGAAAACTTGGGTTTCACTTTCCATATCAAATAATTTCTCTTCAAGTCTACAAAAGCAAGAACATCTCAATATCCTTATAAACCAATCACATAATTTAAGCAAGGAAATTTTAACTTAAGCACTTCCACCCATACCTTTGCATACTGGTTTTCAACTGAACAACTTTGGACTCAGCCTCCATAGCCTGCTTCAGTCTCTCCTCACTAAGTTTACTAGTCTCTTCGTATTTCTTTTCTGTTTCATCAATCTTTTTTTCAAGGGAGCAAACCAAGGCCTGCAACAGTTCATGGACGAAAATAAGTACCAGTTGTCATGGGAATTAAGGGAGTTTTAATCAAATTTAGAATTTCAGATAAATTACCTTGAGTTTTTCATTTTCAGCTGTAACCTTGTTCATCAGCTCATGGTCAATGACGGGGACCTCTTGTATGACAGGTATCTGCTCTGCAACAATTTTCACAGCCTCGCGCTCCTTTCTGAGCATTTCCTTAGTCTCTTTGAACTGAAGCTGCATATGTTGCAGAGCAGCTTGCAGTTTTGCATTCTCTTGTGCTTTTGCTTCTTCTACATCAACCTGAAGACCATATGATACAAGGGAAACCGATGATCAGATGAAGCCTGCTATAAGCACACACAGCAGGCTTTCAAAAGATGAATAGCAAATGAACTAGGAGAAAAGACTCCCGAATCTGGTTTAATAGAATATGCACTTGGTTTTCTGCAACAGGAATTAAAGGCTAGGTGCTTCATCTTAATCATGAGACAGCTTACTACCTAAACCAACTTTGACCAACATGAAATGAAAAAACAGGATATGATTCTGATTCTGGATTGAAAGTAGTTATCAAAAACCAGAAATCAAACAAGCTAATTCTTGGACAAAACATTAAGATGTCAAAAACAAATCTGACTGTTTTATTCGATAGTCATTAACACAAATTCAATAACAACCATGAGAAAGAAAGTGCCAACTTAGTAGAACGGTTGCAAAACTTGAAGGTGCCGTTTTGGGGACCCTTTATCTTGAGTCTTCAACTTTTAGTCGCCAACAAGAAACATATATCGCTAAAAAGAAGATAAACAGAGTGCAACTTAAAGAACATGATGAAGTAAATATTTTGTACCCTCATGCGCTTCTCGAGCTGCAATCTCCAAGTCAAGTCTTCAACTTGCTTCTCTAATTTATTCTTGGCAGCTTGGAGAGCACCAGTTTCCTTTGCAGCCTATTCAAGAGACAAGATCAAAGAATTTTTTAAAATGCAAGTATGCAACCCTAAAGCAAGAACTAAAGAAAGAAGAAAGAACTGATAATTAAATCCACCATAGCAAAACAATTGAAAAGATTAATAGCATCGCAGGGGGAAAAAGATTTGGGCAATCACCATCTTAAGCTTCTTCAATTCAATACGAGCAACTTTCCCCCTCCAAGCACATTGTGTGGAAATTGCAGCTTTCTTCATCCTTACAAAGTCTAAGCGGGCTAAGAATCTGCGACAATGACTCTGGAAAATAAAATTTTGAAGCCACAATAATCGCAAGTCAGAACCAAGTTGATGGAGAATAATGTCTTGGCAGTTCACAGAATCAACTTTAAAATAAAGATTGATAACTAAAAGAAACAACCCTCCTTATTTTTAGCAAGATGCATTACAAATATCCGAGCAGTTTAGACTTTACCTGAATGACAATAGCTGCCTTTGTCTGCCTCCTAAAGCGTAGCTCATTCCGAGCAGCCATCCCCCGCATTCCAGCCTCAATTGAAACAGCCGCGGCGCACAATTCTTTGTAAGCTTTCCTAGCAAGATGCATGCGAAGATCCTTCTGAATCCTCAAACAGGAAACTTCTCTTCTCATGCTTACAAAGATTTGTCTGGCAAGTTCACCTGCAGTCAGAAAAGAGAAACACCAAGAAGGTCAGATGTTTTTCAAAGTCAATCAATGTCAAGTTTATGGCTAAAGCATAAGCACCTCTGCATACAGACTGCATCAGTAGTGCTGACCGACGTAGCAGAGAGAAACTTCTCCGAGCCAGGTATGACCTGACTTTCCTTTGGATGACACTAGCTGATCTTCCAAGTACCTCAGTTCGGCGAGCATCCAACTCAGCCATTTGGCCACTCCTCAAAAAGACCTTTGTTTTACCAATCTGTAAAAGCAAATTGAATTTGCATAAAGGCTTCGTCATAAACAAAACATTCTGAAGCAGATGAATATCAATGATCAGCCCCAGCACCCATTTTAGATCATAGCTCCCGTGATCAAGGTAGGCAACTGTAAAACTATCTGGTTTCTTGCAGCATTGTGATTTTGATCAGGGCGTTTTATGTATGTTATATATAGGTGCACTGGTTTAGTAACTTGTGCACTATAAAGATGGTATTGTTCTTTAAATTTTCAGCGTAATAGCTCCTTCATATTCATACTATTACTACAAGTGTGCAACTATGAGCATCAAAAAATAATTTTAGCTTATAAACAAAATTTCTCCATGCAAAAATATTTATATAAAAAATAAAAAACAAAAAAACAGTCTGAAGCAGATGAATATAAAAAATGACCAACTATTATTGAAGCCCTCCCAGCAGAGTCATGTGATGACAGAAACAATCCAAGAAATTGAACTCAACAGCTATGGGAAGTCCGGGAAGGTGGGGACAAATGATCATCTTGCCCAAGACACTATGAACATGCTAGTGGACAATAAAAAGAACTACCATCTGAAAACCCATCCGGTAAAGAAATGGAGAAAAGTATCAGAGCAAAGGGACAATAACACAGTACACCATGTCAACAACAGCCGGCTATTAGCTATTTGTTCTTTCACAAGAGCTACAGCAACAGGAACCTAAAGTACAAGAGGAAGATTTAATATCATTCCAGGAAATAGGCAAGTCATATCTCAATTGTACTCCCAGTATAAGTAGCAAAGAATGATGATGGTCATTAAGTTGAAGTAGAGAATCTCAGTTTTTCATCTAATGGAAAACTTTACACTATAAATTCCTTTCTTTGGCATAATCAAGGATAAATGGTGACCCTTCAACAAATAAAAAAGGTTAGAAATGCAGAACATTGTTTTACATCTACCATTAAGCCTTTACATCTACCACTAAGCCAATACACATTATCTATAAAATAGTTAAGATGGTACAATGATGCCACAAGCCAAAAGAATGCCCATTAATTGGAAATTTAGCTAGGCTTGAAATCTAGCGCGGGTATCATGAATGGGAAGAATAGTACATGAATACCTGATATCCTTCAAGGCCCATTTTCTCCAGAATCTTCTGGCATGCTGCAACTTCATCCACACTGCAGTGATACAAGTTACATAAACATTAGAATGCTAAACAGTACAGCCTGATTTCGAGATGCAATAATGACAAACCTTGCATCCAAAACTTCAGGCGCCAGAAGACCAAACCGATCAACAAACTCATAGAAAGGTTTTCTGGTGGGGTATCCGGCACAGCTTATCCTGATTGCTTCCAGTACACCCTGGAAATGATCACATAATGAATATAGACTTAACGGTAAAACTAAAATAGTTCACAACTTGAATTTTGCAGATAACAAAAATACTAGAGATTTTACCCCACAACGTAACTGCTGCAGAACATTCTGATTCTCAAAGATAGCAGGCTTAAGCACAGTATTGGGCTTTACACACCGAATATAATGTGGTTCCGTAGCATTTAAGGTTTCCAGCAAGGATACCAATTGTTGCTGCCAAACACATCAGGATAAATAACAAATATTCATCATCAAGTCAAAGAGGGGAAAGAAAAGATTAATACAACTCATAGGATAAGTACCTTAAACCTTGTGCCAATCGAAGAGAATTTTGACTGCTTTGAAGTCTCTTCGCCTGATGGAGGAAACAAACTGGATACGAACGAACAATTTGAAGCATTCAGAAGTTCTTGGTGTTCAGCTACAACATAATCCTTATTTTTGTCCAGAAACAGATCGGTTTGATAAGTAACCTAACATGCAACCAAGCAGACAGCATGTTCCCATTAATGCAAACTACGAAAGTACTATAGACTTCTGATGTCAAAGTGGCTTGAGAAAATATCTTGACATCAACGAGTCAGAAGCCAATAGAAAGAAGAAATGCCAAGAAAACTCACATCGCCAGCATAATGGCAAATAGTGAAATCTGAACGAGATAACTTGGGTTTGTTAAAGCGCTTGTGTTTCTGGAAAGTCTGGTATAGCTTTTGAGCAAATGTTTCATGTGTTGATCTAGGAAACATGCTGCACCATGAAGTCAAGAAGCATATTCCAAGGAGTCAGAAACACTTTGGTGCATAGCAGAATTTAAAGCAGACCCAGTAAGAGCAGAAGTATTTAAAAACAAATCTATCCGCACATGTATACTCACCATGCTTCATCAAGAAGGGCTATGATACCGCCAGGTTTCTGGGCAAAATGATAAATGTGCAATTAGAACAAAAAATCCCTAAAGACATTCACCTCAAAAAGAGAAGGCTGGTCAGGATTATAGGAAAACAAATATGTCGGAAATGCTAAGTAGTAAGCCATAAAAAACAAGGCAAACCTTTTCAATCAGATCTAGAACATCTTGATTATCAATGAACTCAATGTAGCTCCAGTTAATCTCTTCCTTCGTGTACTCTTCTTGCTCCATTTTAAATACGTGCTAAACAACACAGTGAAGGTAACATAAAGCCAAACCATAAACACTACTTACAGATAAAACAAGAAGCATAACTCCACCAACCTGATTGAAGTGCTGCTGGAGTTTCTCATTTGTCAGATTAATACAAAATTGTTCAAAGCTGCAAAGATGAAAAAGATTGAGAATAGGGAAAAAACAAAGCAGTTAGGCCAAAGAGCCATCTGTATCAAGTAAACATGTGTAAAGTATCCGGATACAGAATTTCAGACGCTTAGCAAGTCATGTCACCATAGTTGTTAAGGCGACCCTTGACCGCCTGGAGCATGAGGAAAGTGACCAAAAATCTGAGGCGAAGCCTAGGCGAGGAAAAGGCGACCGCCTGGGCGAGGAAAGTGAGGTTTTTTTTTGACAAAAAACTTCAAGCTCTTTCACTCACAAGCATTTAACTTTATGCATATGATCTTATGACCTTATCTTGCTATCTTCTTCTCATCTTCTTTTTTCTTTTTTGTGCTTTTTGTGAGTCGGTCTCATAGATGAAGACATGAAGCTCTTTTTTTATTTCTTTTCCTTATTTATATATTGTTTTTGTTAAACACAGAAGGTTGCATCTTTTGAAGTTGCCTTCTAAAACCCCTTAAGCTAGCTACCAGAAATAGGCAAAGCTTTTTTTTTCCTTCTGTTTCATATATAAGTCATGAATAGTGGTTAGTGATTATGTTATAATCATTATGATAGCTTTAATCCTTTTGCTTTTCTTTCATCCTTTTGTTGATAAAAGTGTTTGTTAAGTGTTATTCACTTATGGAGCTAGTTTATTATTGCTTCACTCTTCTATAATATGAGTATTGAGTGTTTGTAGCTTTCCTCGCCTTGAGTGTCAGGCGACCGGGCGACCTAGCGCCTTGATAACTATGCATGTCACAAAGCCAGCCTAAGCATTTACTGGTTTGGTCATTCCTTTAGTGTTCAAGCATTTGCAATGGTAAATCGTGTTTTGAGGAGACACAGGAGTGAAGATTTGCAATTAATATGAATACCTAACAAGACACTTGGTTTGGGATGTAAGAATTACATCGGAGAGACGGCCAGGTATTGAAGAAATTATAATTGGAACAGCTATATAGGCTTTTGAGTGTTGAAGGTCCAAATTCCTATGTTCTGTCCTGTTAGTTTCCTAGACAATAGAAATGAAAAGAGGAATAAATGACACCATCAGCAGCCAGATCCTTCTTGGCTATAGATTCTCCGTATCCAATTTCCCTGCCACAGAATAACTTATGAATACCCAAACACACCCCGCCGCCCATGCCCCTTATTACATTTTTCTAAAACGGGTACTGGAAACTAAATATACTAAAGGGTCCACAACAGCAACAAACTCTTTCAAAAATATATCTAACATTGTTACAACAGGCTTTACTGATGGTTGGCCAAATTTCTCAGCTAGATACCTTGTTCAAGCGCCAGGTGAATCTAAAAGCTCAAGTTCTAAGGAAGGATGCTTGAGATCATCCAAATGTACTAAAATATTAAAATATCTTCTCCTAATAAATGAAATCCATTACACGTTTAGACTAATATCTTCAAAATATACCGACAGATGAAATGAAAATTCAGAAAGTTAATAAAAGTTTAGCTCTGCCAGTAGTTCATAACCAATTACCAACATAAAAGAGAGTCACGGCCGACAATTGCCCTCTAATGTTATACGCTCAAAGGAAGATGGGCTCAAAACAAAACGTTGGGCAGAAAACTGGAGAAAAGGCAGTTTATATTGGGTGCATCGCACAGATGTAGACCAGGTAGTCTTATGGGCAATTTATATAAAAAGCATACCAGTTAAGCACCTGTTAGTCTTGAAGCTTTCAAATCCATATATATCAAGCACTCCAATCAGAAACTTTGAAGTAGGATCTTGACCAATTGAACTGTTGATTTTGTCCACAAGCCTGGAAAAGGACAATCAATTCAGAAAATCACAAGAGCAAGTGGCCTGAAAAGAGGAATTTACAATCAGAAGCATCATTGACCGGATCTATATCATTCACCCCAACTCTTAATAAAGAAGCACAGCAGGGAGAAAAAATAGCCTTATAACATCCTCTCAATTTAATTCAAATATCTAAGGTAAAATCAATGATGAGAACGCTATGCAAGTTCATAATAGTTTATACTAAAGTTATTGGATACTGGATATATTACAGCAGTGGATGACAGGATGATCCTAAGAAAGAAAGAACAATCAAACTTAAAATGTCACATTGACCAGAGTAAAATTTCATGGTCTAAAAATGTATTCAAACAGATGGTAAACTATGAAGAAAGGCATGGAAAACTTCATTTAGCTTCCTTCAACATCTTAATTGTGACAAAAAGTTAAAATTTGTAAATTACACTCTTGGCTCAATAAAAGCAAACTTGAAGCACTGTTTTAACTTCAATGGGAACAATGATGGATGTGTTCTCATTACAATGCTCTCTATATGTCACTAACCAGTCAAATAATCTCGAGTAGACTATCTTTGCTAATGTGTCTCTACTTGTAGTCGCAGCTTCTGGATCCAGGGATTTGGTGATAGTCTCGTCACGTGTCACAATAACACGTTTGCATAAAGAACTCTCCAAAGCCTTTGCGTCGCACCTGTAACAAATTTGAAGATGAGAGATTGTTAACATCAAGACTACCGAAAGCCATACCATACAAACGTGCAAATATAAATAAAGTATTCATTACATGAAAAGCTCTGCAGCAGTTTGTAGATGAAACCAAGATTTTTCATCCTTGGGCACAGAAGAGTCTGTTTCTTTCCCTTTTGCAAATTCAATGTTGCCCAGATGGAGGATAGCAGCCACAACCCGAAATATTGCATCCTGAAGAAGCAAACAAAATCAGCCCAGAAAGTATGTTTACCAACTACTTTGATGATCTAAGAGTGAGCACATCAACTTGCTGACAATACCTGCTCCTCATTGCTAATTCCAACAACTTCCATTGCTTTCCTTGTTGCGAGGTATTCTTTAGCATCATCAATCCCATCCAACTCGATGCAATTTGTTTGATTCAAATAGTGAAATGTTCGAGGGTTTCCCAACTTGTATTTTCGAACATCCTGACACCAGCCAGAAACAAAAACATCCCACAGAGCACAATGAGATCACTGCTTGAGTGAAACTAGTCCCCTTTACCAAATATACCACTCCCTTCGTCCCTAATTACAAGTCATTCTAGCTTTTTTGTTTGGTCCCTAATATAAATCATACTATACCAAGAGAGCATTTATTAATATTTTCCCTCCTCTTACCCCTAATTTATATACATCCAACCAGTTATACTTACTTACAAATACTGTATTTATGATAGTCAAAGGGTGTATTAGGCATTATAGTGATAAATTTATGACATCCAACCATTTTCTTAAACTATGTGAAAACTCTAAAATGACTTGTATTTAGGGACGGATGGAGTAGAAGACAAGATGGTATGAAATAGACAGAAAGGAACAGACAGAACCAAAAGCCATCCCCACGCCCCCATCATACACTTAGAATTTGCTCCATTGGAATTTTAACTTTAGAGTAATCGAGAGTTCAGATAAAACTGCATGTACAGCCTACTGATATCCTAAATCGAAAATATTAAATAAAAATATACCTCAGGTGGTGCAGAACAAAGCATGTAAAAGCAATGATAGTTTCGTTCAGGATCAGAGATTTGACAAACACGTGATCTCTCAAGCAAATATGTTCTTACAGCAGCCCCAGAAATGCGTCCCTTCTGGTCGAATTGAATCTCCACAAATTTACCAAAACGACTGCAATCAGTAATACATGTCAAACAGCAAGCAACCAAAATCATCAAAATTAAGGAGGCTAACTAATCACAGTGTCCCGCCACAGCAAAAGAAGTATCAAGTTTAGCACCTTGAATTATTATTTCTGACGGTCTTTGCATTTCCAAAGGCCTCCAGAACTGGATTAGACTGCCATACAAAAAAGAAAAACAAACAAATATCAACCAGGATACAACATCATATCACCCAATGCCATAGTTGTCAACACGTAGGAGACGCCCGGGCAACAAGCCATCGCCTAGTGCCTGGGAGCCTAGGCGACAAAAACACAGAGTCTGACCATACCAATCAATATTACAAAAACATGCTGGAGTATTGAACCAGACCAGGATATCTCAACATAAATTGCTCAAGTATTGAACTCGCAGACCCCACCATCACATGTTGTCATGCCTAAATCCAAAAGCTAGGTCATACCAAAAGATCTTCTAGATATCTCCAATACTTCAGCATCCCTTCTCCCTCACCTTAGATTAGAGTCATAAATATCTCAGCAAGTTTACTGCCAGGCCTACTTATATGCCGCTCGGAGCCTTGTTGAGGCAGAATTTAAAACAATAGCTCATGAAATCTATGAAGAATGTGGGAAAGATGCCTTAGATGAATTGCATATTTCATTTGAAGAAATTGGGAAAACAAATTTCAGATAGATTTACACACACACACACACGCACTAGGCAACACATTGCTTTTTCACCGTCTCTTGCCTGGGACCTGGTGCAAGGAGCCGCTTAGGCAAGGAAAGCAGACACCTGACCATTTCCACTGCCCCACTCTCCCCTAGGTGATTAAGTGTCGCTTGTCTCCTAGGCGTCGCCTTGACAACTATGCCCAATGTCTGTAAAAAACTCAAAGTTCAACTTGAAATATTTCTCCAGTATTCTGTTTACCTCCAAGACTTGCTGCTCAACTGTCCTTCCCTCAGCTGCAACTCGGCCCCCCATGTAAGCAAGATAGCGCATCAGCTGCTTTGTGGTTTCTGTTTTGCCTGCCCCACTCTCACCACTAACCAAGATTGACTGGCTGATTTGTTCATTCATCATAAGTCTGTGTCCACCAAAGTACATTTCTTTAATGACATATTAAACAGACACTCCTAAGTCAACAACTTAATTGATAAGGACCTGTATGCAGCATCTGCAACAGCAAAAGGATGGGGGCTAAGCTCCCCAAAGGTGGCACCTTTATATTGTGCCATCATGTGGGTATCATACAAATGTGGTAACTTTCTGAAAGGGTTCACAGCAATTAATATACTTCCTGTGTATGTCTGTATTAATGAGTAGATTAGCTTCAAACCATGTAAGAAATTAACATGTAACAATGAGAAAACAAAATTGACTGAGGTTGAAGAACCAAATAACATTACTCACATAGATTTCATTTATATCATATCTACTCCTTATATTTTGTAAAACGCCAGGTTCATGCAAATATGCTAATTTGGTCATATCATCCACTCCACAAGGCGGGGCATCAGCATCTTTAGGGTAAACATTGGAAGACTTGCATAAAACCTGTTACCGACATCATTGAAGGACTCAATACAATGTTTTAACAAGAATAATGAAGAAGAATGTGTGAATAGAATGAATAAGAGGATAATTAAATTTGGCAAAATAATGCTTACTGTCTTGCCAGAGGTGCAGAGGACTTTAACATCCTCACCATTGACCTCTACAACTTCCCCATCTATCCAGGCTTCAGTAGGATCTTCCACCCATACGAGAGAACCAACCCCTAGGCTGACTGAAGCAGCCTGCATGGACAACAAGGTTTTTAGTAGTTGGCACACTTATGATGAATGACCGGCATAGAAATATCAAATATGAGAGCAAGAAAGTATATATAGCCTGCAACAGTGGGTCAGTATTCAAATAGAAGGCGATAAACATCATATAAGAGAATAATTTGACCATAAACGAACTGAAGTTATTCATTCATATCACAGAAGTCAACATGAATCCTTAGCACCCGAAAGGTGAAACTTTTGAGCAGCTTAAAATGCCAATAGAAATCATACCATCAGCTATGTTTTATGGGTCTGGATATTGGGTTTCAAATAACAAGTGTGAATAGAAATAAATGAGTAGTCCCCATGAGAATGGTAAGATGGATGTTTGGGCATCTGAATATGTCAGCCAAATGCAATGCAATGCAATGCACTGCACCAAAATCTTGTCAGAAATTGCAGTAAAACGCATGAAGGCAAATATAACCAACAAAAATCCAAGATAAGCTAAAAATCGCTGGTCCAAATCAGTCAAAAGTTAGTTGACTAGGATTCCTCAAAAGGATCCAAGTTCCCCAGTTAATTTGGTCGGAGAATGGAAGACACCAGAATCTAAATAACAATCCAAACTTTCAATCAATACGCAAATGCTCCAACGAAAGTAAGCTGAAATCAAATGTACACGCAACAATACATAATACACGCAAAGAATATAGTATACCATTCTGTAACCGCTTCAATCAGATCAGGAACTTCAGCCACCAATGAATCAGTTCTCCAGTCCACCAAGTACAACAACTTTGATTTCAATTTGATTGATCGGATAATAATCCAATAAAACGCCGATTGCTTCACTGCACCTATCTCCTAAAATTCACAGTAACAGCTAAAAAAAAGTCACTGGAAACTGCGGCAGATTCCGCAAGACGAGGTTAAGAAAACTTTTGTCTAGATAACAAGAAATGAGGAATTTGGTAAAAAAAAATTACTAAGATCTAGAACCAAAATAATCTTGAGTTTTCGTGAAAGCTTTGAGGGAAGAAATGGGAATGTGAAAAATGGACTTTATGTTATTTAGGGGTTTTCCATATTTCTACGTATTTTCTATTTGTTTTCTATGCCTGGTCTTCCGCTTGTTAATTGGGTATCAGACGGTCATGTCGCTTCAATCTTAATTTTTTTCCTTTTTTATATAATCTCAAAATACTTCATCTCAAAAAAAAATTCTCAAATTTTTTTGTCTAAATACTTTTTTAGAATTTCTTCTGAATTTTTTTTTTTTTTTTTTTTTTTTGCTGCCAGGATGATCCGATGATGCGCATTTATTAATAATAGTTAAATGATGCATTTTGTTTTATAAGAAACAGATAGAAAAGAAAATAAAATAATTTTTAAATAAATGAAAAGTGATGTAATTTTATATTTTTTAGGGTTTAAGGTCTAATATTGATGGTACAAGAAAATGTAAGTTGATTGCATATATTAAATTGTTATTATGTTTCCTTCTATATCTCATCGATTTTGGAAAGAAATCGATGTTGAGAAACTTAAATTAGATATTTTCATTTTGTTTCCTATTTTTATTCTTAATCTCATTCTTATCTAAAAAGTAATGATATGGCACATTGTTGATTATAGTGGCTTAAGATCATGATTAATTTAGACCGATCATGATCAACGGTACAAATGTTAATTATGTCATTATAATTTTTTTTGTATCATCACTCTTACCTAAAATCGAATTGCTACAAATATTTCCTTTTTGGCTCACTATTTCCATTTCTCCCAATCCAAGGAGATGTTTAAGCACTTCAAAAATAATTATTTTCATTTTTTAGGAAAATTCAAAAAAAAAAAAAAAAAATTGCTTGAAGCGGTAGATCGCAAACAGGTTATACTAAACTGATAGTCTTAAATACATTTGATCTTTCCTCAAAAAAAAAAAAAATACTTTTGATCAATAGATAGTTAAAAATATAATGTAAATACTATTATGTGATAAACCCATTAAATCTAATGAATCACATTAATAGCAACAACACTCTTCTCTAATAATTATTTTTTATTAATGAAAAAATTAGAACGTGATTAAAGGTGTTTTTTTAAGTTATGAATAAATGTTTAATAGGAAATGATAACGAGCAAAGTCGGTTAAGGACAGGTAATGCGCAAATTAAAGCCTATTCGAATCGCCAGAGCGGCAAAAGTAGTAATCCACTTTTTCTTTTAACCAATTCACGGATGTACATAATTTTTTTTTTTTTTTTTTTTTGGGCAGATGTATAACTTTTCTTTTCCCTTTTCGTTTCGGTTTGAAATTCGATTCAAACTCGATTAAATCATAAAAATGCAAGATCGATTTCAACTTTGATACTCGATATAACTCAACTTGTCAAATAAATTTATGTATTTTTAACAGATTTTATGGTGCAGCGTTGTTGTAAGAAAATTGTATCAAATAACAAACATTAAAATATATTTTTATAATATATGTTGTTAGATAAAATATAATAATATATGTTGATAGAACCTTCAAAGCTTGTATTGTAAAATTTGTCATTATTTTTTGGAGTTCATTTATTGTTTTAAAATATCAAGATCGATCTTGACTCGTTTAATATTTGACTCCACTCCATTAATAATTAATGATTTGTATATGGAGTATTATTATTTAATAATAATCTTTAATTTTTTAGTGGATAATAATAATCTTTATAAATATAATTATTTAAATGGCTTGATTAACTTGCAATTTAATCGATTGATGTATTTTTTATCTCGAGAGCTAATTATTCAAATAGCTTGATTTGAGTTCGAACTCGGGAAAAAAACGAATCGAGTCAAACTATTTTGTGAGTCGCGTGATTACAAGTACCTCATGAATAACTCAATCCACTATCACTCTTAGGACTCGTCTATTTACGGAATCGAACTCTATCTCATATTCAATGCAAGATGTTACAGCACTCAAACTTTTTAACAAATAAGCTACTTATATCGAGTGATATAATCATGTATATACTATATTACACATAAGAACATGGACGAACTACATTGTCGTATATGGGTCAATAGACCCCATGACGATGCTGGAAATCTTCGGGTAATAAATCCAGGACCATTCTCCTAAAGGCAACCTACAAAGCTCCAAGAACATTGAAAACGATAAAAAAGAGGGGGGTGTTTTGGACTGGACTTGAGATGTTATTTCTCAAACTGCCTACGTATCCAATGCGTGTGTTGGAATCAAGTCTTCGTAGTTCCTTAGGGTTGTTTATATAGGGATGACTCATCCCTTTTCTTGTTCTACAAGGATTCTAATTCTTGATCCCTAAGGATAATCTCGTGTGTATCCCTATAATTTAGGGATAATTATGAATATATTTAAATGACAAGATCAATGTCATTATATCATTGGATTCTTTCCATGTTTATCTAATATTATTAAGCATGTGTGCCAAATACGAATAAGGAAGGCTCTGGCCGACCCGCGTCGAGCCCCCCAGGCCATTTCGACATGTACTGCATTACCCGGCCTCCACTCTTACCGAGCCGACCTGCGGTGGTAAGTTAAGAAGGGCCGAGCTGACCTCCCACCTGGGGTTCAAGTCCGCTTTCTCAGTTAAACTATAGGGCTCCTGGCCTTTATTGGCTATTAATTCTTTGTCTTTAATTAATGGTTAGCCAATATAAAGATGACACGTGGCGAGGCTTACTTCGACCCTCATCATAAGCCCCCAGATCTGACTGAACTGCTCGTTGTGAGGTCGGATCTGTTAGAGGTGTTGTTCGGCCACTGTCATCTGGTCTTGTAGAATTTTACAATGGCCTTCTCTGCCGGTGGCAGAGGTCTGTTATGACGCTGTCATTCATGCCCGCGTCTTCTTAAGTGGAATGGTTTTTGAGAACGTGTTTGGAGTTTTATAACCATCATCGAATCAGTTGTCCGATCAGCAGTTGGCTGATGCCGGCTTTAAGGCCGTAAAACATGTAAGTCTCACTTCTTCAATGGTGCTTTATAGGTTTTCCTTACAGGGCTTTGTATAAACCTGACATGGGTACGGCATGTGAAGCTCGTCTGAGGAGTTCCAGGGAGGGGTAGACATTGTGTCTAAATATTCTTCCCGACGTGCTGCAGCTCCGTGTTTAGTGCCTTATGCGGTTGCTGCTTCTGCTTCAATCACTCCTGCCGAGCTGCCTCAGGCCAATGTTTCTGTGTAGAGTTAGTCTGTCCTGCGGAGCTCAGCTTTGCAAATGCATTGAGCCTAACATCCAGTGCTCTGAATTTAAATTCGTCCGGAGGACTTTCTTTCTGAGGAGTTCGACCTGCGAAGCTCGGTTTGAGTTCATCTGCGAACTAACCATTTCCCGTAAACTTAATGAGTCTGGCTTGCAAAGCTCTGAAATTTGGATCCTTCCTGTGGATTATTGCTCGAGTCCATCCTACGGATTGGTTTTCTGATGAGTCCGATCTAAGGAGCTCGGTTTGAGTTTGTCTACGAACTAAGGAAGTTTTGTCTACAAACTTTACGAAGGCTGAGCTGGAGAGCTCATACTTTTGTCCGTCCTGCTGACCGGGAGAGTTTGTCCTGCAAAATTGGTGAGTCCGATCTGCGGAGCTCAATTCGATGAGTTTGACCTGCAAACTTTGTTGAGTCCGACATGCGGGGTTCAAACTTTGGTGTATGTCATGTAGACTTTGGAGAAAAACTGTCCATCCTGCAGACTTAAGTAAAATTTTTGGGTCCGCCTTACGGAGCTGACTTTCGAGTCCGATCTCCAGAACTCAAGTTTTGGAGTTTGTTCAGCAGACTTTGGAGAAAAGCTTCAAAATTGTAACATGTACAATGTTTTTATAATATATACATTATTTTATTAAGTTCTCTTGCCTTAACTTTATTTCAGCACTTACCTGGAGTGCTTTGATCCGCAATGGGGTGTCCTGCCCCTCAGTATGTCAGGCATTAACTAATAGTGTTTGGATGGCATACTTGGTTGTGTATGTGATTTGTTGTCCTTTAGTCTGACTTGAAAAGCTTTGATCAGCTCGGACTGTCTGTCCCGCAGACAATCTGACTTGAAAGTTGACTTTCTGGACTTGCTGAGTCTGACCCGCAGAGCTCAGATTGTTTGACCTGCAGACTTAATGAAGTTTGTCCTTTGGCAAACTTTATTCCGTATGTTTGTCATGCAAATTTAATCAGGTACATTCATATTGAAGAAATCAAAGTATAATCAAAATATTCTAAATTTGGTAGTCAATGGGTGAGTCTAACGTGCAGAGCTCAGCTCAATGTATGTCCTGCAGTTTTTGATAATTTATGAATCTGACCTGCAAACTTAATTTTTTGAGTCTGACTTGCAGACTAATATTTGGAGTCTGTCGTGCAGACTTAAATTTTCTGGGTCTGACTTGCAGACTAAAATTTGGAGTCAGACTTGCAGACTAGATTTTTGAGTCTGTCAGGCAGACTTGGTTTTTTGGGAGTCTGACCTGTAGACTTGATTTTTGAGTCTGTCAGGCCGACTTTATTTTTGGAGAGCCTCAAAAATTGTATAAGTACAAAAATTGAAATTTTTTGCGACTTACCTTGCTTTTTTTCGGCTGTTTTCCTTGCAAAATTCTTACACTTGTGTTCCGTAAGTCTTACTTTTTAGTACTTACTTGAAAGTGTTTTGACGTCTGCTCGTTTGATCTGCTCTTCCAGCCCTCCGGTATGCCATTCAATAACTTATAGTTTTTGGATGGCATACTTAACTTAAAGCATTTGCCTTAGCCTTTTTCTTTGATGCTCGATGTCCATCCCGGATTTAATGAAGTTACATTGAGTCCGTCATGCGGATTCCAGCTGGTCCGTCTTACGGACTTATTATGATTTATTGAGTCTGCCCTGCGGAGCTCAGCTTGTCCGTCCTGCGGACTTAATTAGTTTGTCCTTTGTAAACTTTAAAATTACACTGAGTCCGTCATGCGGAGCTCAGCCTGTCTATCCTGCGGACTTAATTAGTTTGTCATTTGCAAACTTTTTGAGTCTGACCTGCAGGCCTCAGTTCAACTTTATCTGTCCTGTAGACTTGGGAAGTTTGCCCTTTGCAAACTTTCTAAGTATGACTTGCAGTATTCAGTTCAAAATATCTGACCTGCAGATTTGGGAAGTTTGAACTTTTGCAAAGTTTCTGAGTCTGACCTGCAGTACTCAGTTTGAAATATCTGACCTGCAGATTTGGGAAGTTTGAACTTTTGCAAACTTTCTTAGTCTATCTTGCAGTACTCGGTTCAAATATCTGACATGCAGATTTGGGAAGTTTGAACTTTTTCAAACTTTCTGAGTCTGACCCGGAGTACTCAGTTTGCAATATCGACTGCAGATTTGAGAAGTTTGAACTTTTGCAACTTTATGAGTCCGACCTACAGTACTCGTTCGAAATATCTGGCCTACAAATTTGAGAAGTTTGAACTTTTGCAAACTTGATTAAAGCCATCACGTATAATGGAAAAGATATTTGCTATTGAAATAACATGAATGTGATAACACAGAGTAGCAAAATTAAAACTGAAAAAATAAAGCAATTTAATAAAGTTTGGAACATGTCCTAGACGCGCAATTTGTAGTGGTTGTTGGCAGGCCAACTTCGTGGAATGGTCCTGGCATTATGGAGAGCTCATACTTTGAGAGCTTGCGAGCTCGTATATGAAGCTTGCGAGCTCGTAAATGGAGAGCTGAAGGGCTCGGATATGAAGAGCTGATGAGCTCGTATATGGAGAGCTGATGAGTTTGTATATGGAGAGCTGAAGAGCCCATGTATGATTCTGAGCGGAGCTCGGTCTTATAGAAGATTCGCTCGAGGTGAGCTCCAAGCATGATGACGAGCCGAGCTCGGTCTTATAGAAGATTCGCTCGAGGTGAGCTCCAAACATGATGCCGAGCCGAGCTCGGTCTTATAGAAGATTTTCTCCAGAGAGCTCCAAATATGATGCCGAGCCGAGCTCGGTCTTATAGAAGATTCGCTCAAGAGAGCTCCAATATGATGCCGAGCCGAGCTCGGTCTTATAGAATATTCGCTCAAAAGAGCTCCAAATATGATGCCGATCCGGGCTCGGTTTTATAGAAGATTCGCTCAAGAGAGATCCAAATATGATGCCAAGCCAAGCTCGGTTTTATAGAAGATTCATTCAAGAGAGCTCCAAATACGATGCCGCGCTATTAAGCGGACGGTCTTATGATGTATTGATACGGAAAGCTCGTCCCGCCACGTTCGGTATGGAGAGTTCCAAAATAAAATACCTCGACCCGCCATGTTCGGTAGGGTGATTTCAAAATAAGATAGCTCGACCCGCCATATTCGGTAAGGTGAGTTCCAAAATAATATGAGTCATTTAAGTTGTAAAAACGAGAATCAATTTCAATGAGGGCTCATACATGGACAGCTTGTAATAAGAGAGCTCACTGATAGAGAGCTTGTAATTAGAGAGCTCATACTGGAGAGCTTGAGAGCTCAGCTCGGATCTTGGAGCCTGAGAGCTTGTCCATGATCCCGACTTGCAGTTCTCAAGTTAAATTGTCTGTCCTGCAGATTTAGAGAGTTTGTCCTCTGCATCTTTCTGGGGAGGATCAGGCATCTAAACCGTCTCCGATCGGCACGAAAATTGGAGGGCTTGTTCTTCCTCCGTATTCTTCAATCTTAACGGTGGAATTTTCGTTCCAACGGTGCAATCTCTAGCAATAAGCCTCCGATCTGGATGCTGCGTTTTTTGTTTGTACAACTTCAACTTTCCGGTGACGATCGGACATCTAAACGGACTCCGATCGGCACGAAATTTGGAGGGCTTGTTTGTCTCTCCATATTATTCAATCTGAATGGTGGAATTCTTGTTCCAACGGTGAAATCTCTGGAAATAAGCCTCTGATATTGCTGCGTTTTTGGTAACTGCTGAGTTTTTGGTGACACAGTAGCAACTTTATCACGGCGATCGGACATGTAAACGGATACCGATCGGCACGAAATTAGGAGGACTTGTTTCTCCCTCATTCTTCTTCAATCTGAACGGTGGAATTTGTGTTCCAACGGTTGAAACTCCGGCAATAAGCCATCGATCTTACTGCGTTTTTGGTAACTGCTGCGTTTTTTGTGACACTGCAGCAACTTTATCGCGACGATAGGACATGTAAACGGACACCGATCGGCAAGAAAATTTGGAGAACTTTTTCGTCCCTCCATCTTCTTCAATCTGAACGGTGGAATTCTTGTTCCAACGGTTGAAACTCCGGCAATAAACCGTCGATCTAACTGCGTTTTTGGCATGTTTTTGCCACATAAACTTGATCACGAACAACCTCGATCCATTACCGATAGAAGGCCCTCCTTCTAGCGCCATTTGACGATGCTTAAAATCATCGGGTAATAAATCCAGGGTCATTCTCCTAAAGGCAACCTACAAAAGCTCCAAGAACATTGAAAACGATAAAAAGAGGGGGTGTTTTGGTGGTGGTTTAAACTGGACTTGAGATGTTATTTTTCAAGTTGCCTACGTATCCAATGCGTGTATTGGAATCAAGTCTCCGTAGTTCCTTAGAGGTTGTTTATATAGGGGATGACTCATCCATTTCCTTGTTTTACAAGGATTCTAATTCTTGATCCCTAAGGATAATCTCGTGTGTATCCCTATAATTTAGGGATAATTATGGATATATTTAAATGATAAGATCAATGTCATTATATCATTGGATTCTTTCTATGTTTATATGATATTATTAAGCATGTGTGCCAAATACGAATAAGGAAGGCTCTGGCCGACCCGCGTCGAGCCCCCAGGCCATCTCGACCTGTAATACAATACTTGGCCTACACTCTTACCGAGATGACCTGCGGTGGTAAGTTAAGAAGGGCCGAGCTGACCTCCCACCTGGGGTTCAAGTCTGTTTTCTCAGTTAAATTCTAGGGCTTCTGGCCTTTATTAGATATTAATTCTTAGTTAAACTCTAGTGCTCCTCGTCACGTGTCATATTTATATTGGCTAATCAGTAATTGAAGACGAGAATTAATAGCTAATAAAGGTCATGAGCCTTAGAGTTTAACTGAGAAAATGGACTTGAACCCTAGGTGAGAGGTCAGCTCGGCCCTTCTTAACTTACCACCGCAGGTCGGCTCGGTAAGAGTGGAGGCCGGTAATGCAGTACATGTCGAGATGGCCTGGGAGGCTCGACGCGGGTCGGCTAGAGCCTTCCTTATTCATATTTGGCACACATGTTTAATAATATCCAATAAACATGGAAAGAATCCAATGATATAATGACATTGATCTTGTCATTTAAATATATCCATAATTATCCCTAAATTATAGGGATACACACGAGATTATCCTTAGGGATCAAGAATTAGAATCCTTGTAGAACAAGGAAAGGGATGAGTCATCCCCTATATAAACAACCCTAAGGAACTACGGAGACTTGATTCATGAAACATAACATGATACATAGGCAAATTGAAAATAATAACTTTCAAAATCAGTCTAAATCCACCAAAAAAACCATCCCTCGGTCATATTACCCTAGATTAAACGGCCTGGATTTATTCATAGACGAGATCCAGCATCGTCACCCCCTAAAAAAATACTAAAGTTTATATATAAAAATAGAATAAACTCGTTGAAAAAAATGTTACTTTAAAAAATACAAATATAAATCTGACACGATATAATAGGGATGTGTAAAGTGAATAATACTTAAGATTAAAGAGTGATACATATCACTTGATGAGCATTCGGATCCAGCTTAGCGGTATGAGGCATTGCACTTCCTATTGAGAATCGTGGTTCGATTTTTATCTCCGCCCGAATAAAAAATCCACTTCCTTTTCCCCTAAAAGAAATTTTAAAAATATATATAACTTGCTAGGACGGATGTCTAATGAGACATCTCAACGTAACAACGAGCCACCATTACAACAATAACATCTTTGTTGATCAGATTTAAAGGTTTTTATTGTTTAAAATTTTACCTACAACAAATATATTATATTACACAGCAATAGAAAGTAACATTAGAAACAACAAATCAAACAGATGAAGTATGATAAAAACAATTATAATTGGAAAAAAATACGAGAACATGACAATATAAAACGTAAGACAAACAACGAATCACAGCACACATAACTACAAACTTCATAGTTAAAATTGAGATCACATATGACATATTTAACGTTATAGACATCAGAAAAAAACTCACAGTATATAGTAGATGGAGATTTGGGAATGATTTTATTGGCACTTTAAAAATGAGTATACATGTGTATACACCTTAAAAAAAAAAGAGGGGGGGGGGGGGGGGGGAGTATGCATGTATGTACAGTTATAATTGAGGTTATAGAAATATTACAAGATACAATAATAAATAAGTAATATTTACAATAAATAATTTGTATTATTGTTTATTATTGTTGTTTCCATCCCTCAAGTTGGTTGGGGTTAGTGGCCCAATTTGACGAGTTTGGGTTGAAAAAATGGGACGAGACAAAGATTTAGTAAGGCAGTCCATCAGTTGATCTTGAGTATTAGCATTCGTGATATGGAGACCGCCGCGTTTAACCTGGTTACGAATACAATGGTAGTCAATAGCCACGTGTTTCATGCGATAATGCAAAACATGATTCAAACAAAATTGTGTAGTTCAAAGATTATCGCAATAGATGACCATAGGTTGTGCAAGAGAACGTCCAAGGTCTTGAAGAAGGAAGGTGATCGAGTTCAATTCAGCAATAGCATAAGCAACACACTGATACTCAACTTCAGTGGATGACCGGGCAATGGTTGTTTCCTCGTTATATATATCCAGGAAATGGCATTACAACCGAGATAGATAATATAGGCACAGGTAAATGCAAAATTATATTTGTCACCATCCCGGTCCGCATCAGAAAATGCATGAATTGTGAGTGGAGACTAGCGGAAGATTTGGCTACCATTGTCAATAGTGCTGGCTAAATAGTGGAGGATACGTTGGACATGAGTCCAGTCGAACATCAGTAGCACAATTCATAAATTAAGATAACTCATTAACTGCATGTGCGTATTGCAAACAGGAAACGACCATACGATAATAAGACGGATCTTCAAGATGAGTCTCGAATTTTGCAGACATAGTAAAGATATAAGCTGGTAACGGTGTAGCAGCAATATTGGCCTGATGCATTTGTAGTATGGTTAGCAATTTAGTGGCGTAACATTTTTGAGAGAGAATGCACCCGTGAGAATTGAGAACAACCTCGTCACCAAGAAAGTAGGATAACAAACCAAGGTCCTCGAGAGTAAAGCGATCCCCTAAGAGTTTGATGAAATCTTCAAGGCTCGAGAGTTATTACAAGTAATGATTAAGTCATCCGCATAAATCAAAACATACAAAGTAATAGAACCAGAGTTATAAATAAAAGATGAAATGTCGGTCTACTCATTCTCGAGACTGCAATATATAAGAAAACCCTTAAGCTCATCATATCAAGCCCAATGTGCTTGCTTGAGGCCATAAATTACCTTTCGAAGCTTATAGAGACAATCAATATGAGCAAAGTTTGGAGTTAGGGAAAGATAGACACATTAACGGAAATATCCATGCAAAAAGACACTTTTCATATCAAGTTGACACGGAGATCGCCTTTGCGAACTTTTTAACAAAGTCACAATTATGCTTAATTCTTCCAAAAAAATTTGAAAAATTGACGTCAGTTTATACAACTTCAATCCCTAAATAATAGTCATTGTAGACAAAATCATTTGTCTATTAACAGTAAGCAACTTAGAATAGTATTTATCATATGTGATTGGTTGTGTATCATTATTTTAAATAAAATGATTTTTTCCATAATAAGTTTCTTATACATTTCTTTATTTTTTGGATCATTCAATTCAAATTTTTTTTTTTTTTTTTTTGAAAGGTTCAAATTTTCCATGTGGAAAGGTTGAAGCTATTACCGGTAATTACGCCACTTTACCTGAAAGCGCAAAGGTAAAGCTACGCGGCTATTACTTCCTTCATTTTTTTTTTTTTTTTTAACCGTTATATTTGATGTCTAGGCTAATTCAAAAAATGATTATCCTTAAATTAAAAAATAACTAGATTCATTTAAAAAATGACTAAACTTAAATTAAAAAATAACTAGACTCATCCAAAAAATGACATTAAATATAACAGTTAAAAAAAAAAGAAAGCTAAATACTACAAAAACCCGTGACAGAAAATAACAAAATTTGTTTGTTAATGCCACATAGGCATTTAAGAATCTCCAACTGTCCGTGAGAGCAACCATTTCAACGCTCTCCGTGTCCACATCTACTGCACCGCTAAAAAAAAAAACAATTTTATTTTTTTTTCCGAAATAATTGATCATGTCAAAAAAATAAGACACCTGCCAAAAAGATTAATTTTAAAATAATTGAGGCAGTGTTACATTTCTAATGTATTATTTAATTATTTTTTTTACATTTATTTTTATTTATTAAAGAATGATGAAATAAATACAACATTGTATTAATTATAGATTATGAGTTTTTTGATCATTTTGACATTTAAATTAAAGTATTAACTTACATCCTTAATATACGTGTTTTTAACAAATACTTCAATTATTTCAAAAAGGATGGAGTAATTGTTTGTAAGTATGTATATATATGTTACATGGGTCATATTCATATATTTATACTTTTAAAGATGGACACAGACCCCGGATGAAGGGTGATGACAATGCCGGTAATTTGAAATCCGACAAATACATGTTTGTTTGAAAAATATAGATAATAGAAGAAATAGTCCTCGGTCTAAGAATTACTCTTCTCCATCCCATAACATAAGTCACTATGTCTATTTTTATTTTTCTCAAAATATAACTGATTGTATATTATCAATGAAACATTTATTATTTTTTATTTATCTTATCTCTACTTTATTAACAATTCAACCATTTTTCAATACTTTATAACTGAAACAGTCTGAGAAGGTTCGATTGGCTGAAATGAATTTCTAGACTTGTCGATTTATAGACACCAAGTTCGTAAAAAGAACCAAATTCTTCTTGGTAATTACGTATGATCAAAGATAAAAAAAATGAAAATTCTGAAAAATTATTTGCTAAATTAGACTATTTTTCTACCTTTCTACCAGCTGGTAATTCTTTGTATCGCATTGGCATCGCTAGTGGATTAAAAAAAAAAACAAAGTGGGATAATGTGGCTATGATACTTTTGCTAGATTTCAATGTCATAAAATGTATGATTTTTATAGTCGAACTTTAGAGTATAAATACAATCCAATTGGATTAGATACTAGACAAAAGTAATCGAATATAACATATACGGTGGGAAACAAAAAATTTGTCTTGCTGGCCTAGTCTTCGGCACAAGAAAGTGAATTTCGACACCCTTTCCTTGTGTCAAAAGAGTAATGATTCTTTGAAGAGCATGATCAAGAACCTTTACTCTTTTTTCGTTTGATCTACTTGTTGTATCAAAGGATATTTTTGGTATTTCTCCTTAAAATTTATGGCATTCAATCATTATTTAATTTATGTGAAAAATATCCAAAATGATTTATATTGTGAGACGGAACAAGTGTTTCTCTTTTTGAATTTGGTAAAACAAGTTTCTTATTTGGTTACATTTTTTTTTAAAGGACATCGTTATAGGCATCAGTGCGTATTTACTTTGACACCACAAATTAGATGACACCACACCATCTAAGATAAATTTACTTTGACACCACAGCATTTTCAATAATTTTTTAACACTTCAATGACACCACACATATAATTACAATTTTACTACATTTACCATTGCACCATATTCTTTATTAAATCCACTCTAATAAAAAATAAAATAAACATTCATCACATTTTTTTAATCTTCCACACCTCCTTCCCACTTCCCATTGGCAGCCCCCCTTCACCACCTTGCTTAGCCCCCTCCACCACCTCGTCGAATCATCACCACCACAAACCAATCCATCCTAGAAAACTTCAAAGCTTGCATACCTACCGAAGGGTTTGGACGGTAATGATCATGCCACGTTCTTAAAGTAGGCGAGAAGCTGTGATTCAAAAGCTGGTGATCCAGTCCGATGGGTTGGGGTCTAGAAACGGTGGCCGGATATGAGGAGGAGGGGTGGGGAATTGGTTTTTTTTTTTTTTTTAATTTTCTAATTTAATCAATGGTGGATATTTTTTATTTGTAAATTAGAAAATCCGGTAAAAGTAAAATTAATTTGTATGTAGTAATACATTATTTTTGAGTGTGGTGATTTAAAAATAACAACTGTAGTACCACTATAAAATATTATTTTATAAACAGATGGGGTGTCAGCAGTAGAAGAGGCGTGGTGCCAATAACACCATCCTTTTTTAAACATTTAATTCCCTTTGGTTAACTCCATCTAAAAATTAATGTATTGGAAACAATTCCGTAAAAAAATGAAAAGATAAGGGAAATGTCAAAAAATAATGAACCGAGTTTATACTGTTGCTGATGGCTATAAGTTCCTGTGCAACAACCTTGAAGATGAAGAGAGCCTGTCTGGCAGGCAATTTGAGGGTTGAAACGGGAAATTCTTGTGTGATGTTTCCACAGATGTGGAGACACCGTGCCATACATGTTTATTCTTTTTTTACCCGTGTGTTTCTGATCATTTCACCCGTCACTTTATATCAAAATACACTCTCCATACAAGTATTTCCCGATTGAAAGGGTCTTCGCGGCGGGAGGTTCTTGTCTGGTGAGGGAATATACCCCGATGTGACCCGTGGGTTGATCAGAGCTCCGATCAACCCACGGTCACTTCGATGCATATGGAGATAGCACACAAGAAGTTCCCCTTCACGACTGAATTTCCTCTTCTGGCAGACCAGTTTTTGTTGGAAAGGTGTCCTAAACCCAATCGGGTTGGACCGGATCCGACCGGGTCGGGTCATTTACAGTCTATTTAGTTCATGTAATAACTTTATTATGATTAATAATAGCACTTATGTTATTACATATTGTTTATCTTCATATTATTTGTTGTATTTTTTTTTTAACGTCCCTAGTGTCAATCTGTGATAGAGAAACAATGATAGTGATTATGGTTGATGAGATCTCTAATCACTATAACAAGATTGATACTTAAATGTCTCTAGTCTTACATATTATCAAATGGGACATTGATAGTATAATCAGACTAGCATGTATTGGATGTCTTCTATCTTTTAGAAGATATGGATAGATCTCGTCTATATAAGTGTAGGGACACTTGGACTGTACATGGACGTGTATTAGAGAATTCGTACGTTAGACTGACCCACTTACATTAAGTGTCACACTATGTGGCGGTTGTGTAATTATCCTTTTGACCGGAGTCTTCATGGCATCACGGTGTGGATTGTCATGCTTTGACACTATTGAGATTTCTCCTAACCACGGGGCGATCATGCGGTAGTGATTGGGTATGATATTGAAGCATGCGGAGTATACATGATTGGTCGTCCGGGAATCGCGTATCCTATGATTGAGATCGAATATCCGAAATGGCCTTCTTGTAAAGAATGTCTAGCTCTCGAGAATCTTTGCAAAGTGGGAGTAAATGTGTTATTCCGAGAGAGCGTGATATCCAGATTATAAGATACGATCGTTAATGTATTGACACTCGAGATACGATCGTATGGATATTATTTTAGCGATAGGATTGTAAGTTACACGGTAACTGCTTCACATGAAAGGTAGTAGTCATTGCTTTTGACTCTTCCGATGATTGGGAGTCACGGTGTGTTGCTAGACGCTATCCCGTGATCGTTAGGTATGAAGGGCATTTTAGTAAATTGCACTTTGTGTCTACGGCCAACATATTCGGAAGCCTATCGAGTCACACACATATGAACATCGAGTCGGATTAAAATGCGGTTATAGTTGATAACCAAATAAGGAAAGTTTATCTCTAGACTATAAAGGTTATAGTGGTAAATTAATATGGTGATATTTATTTATTATGAATAAATAAAATACAAGATATTAATTATATACAAATTATATTAATTAAAAAGTATTCCGGAAGTCAATTAGTTGACTAATGGGGCGCCACTTTTAAGTGTGTAAGATACACTTGGATTGTGCACTTTAATTAATAAGATCATCATAATATTAATATAAGATATTAATTGATTTTGAAAAAATAGATTTATGGTAATAAGATAATTATATTCAATATAAGATATTGGCAAAATTAATTATAATAAAAGAGATAAATCAATCTAATTGATTTTCCTTATTTTATTGGGAAAATGTTTTCTTAACCAATGTGAGATAATAAAAGACTAATGACTCAAATAAATACTTAAGAGTTTATTCAGGCCAATAACATAAATAATTTTGCTTATTCTGCATCACCATGAATTTTTGCTTCTTTCTTCCTTTTGAAGCCCACCATGGATCACGTCACTATCATTAATGCAATAGTTGTTAAGTAATGAAGAGTTGTTGGATTCATAATAAATTAGAGATAAGATAGAGAAAGAGCAATAAATGTTGCATTCGTAATGTAGAATGACTTATATTATGAGAAAAGTTAATAAAGTGTAGACGACTTATATTTTAGACCTGAGGTAGTATATTATAATCATCATCGTCTAATATTCGTATTTTAAAACCTTTCAATAATCCCCTTCAAAAAAAAAAAAAAAAAAAAAAAAACCTTTCAATAATTAGCTCATATTTCACATTATCATAAACAACATTTTGTGATAACTATCACTAGCCGAAAATGTAAAAAAAGAGGTTGGGAAAAAAGTAAGTAGCATTATTAAAGAACATTCATATATATTTTTTTGATATTAAGATTCATTCATATTGAAAGTTGAAATTTAACTCAATGTAGTTAAGTATGTAATAATACTTATAATGCAATAATACAAGTCCATTCACATTTTGTTTATCATTTATTTTCATAATAATAACAATTATTAAAATGCATCATTTGACTAGTAAAAAATGTTAAGCTATTGGATTATAATATATATATATATATATATATATATTATATATATATATTTTTTAAATATATATATATATATTATTTATATATTATTTTTTAAAATACTGCATACGTTTTTATGTTAATTTTTATTGAATTAACCTATAACTATAGACAAATTTTATAATACAACCGTTGTAACAAGGTTGTACCAAGCGGCATACATTACAACCATTCATTTTTAACATCTCACACACGATAAAAGTGTATTATGTGAAAGAGAGTAAAAATGAGAGGCTCTAATGTATGCCACTTGATACAATCTTCTTACAACCGTTGCACCATAAAGTCTCTCATAACTATAAGTGATATATGAAACACGTTTTTTAGCGCGTGAAGACCCACGACGGAATCTATTATGCAGTATTGCACGTTTGCTGCTACTACTATAAAAATGGCTTCAAATCCTTTTCCTACTACATTTGACAACGTGCACCGACTGATTTTTATTTGTATATTTTTTTAAGAGTCACCGATTGACATTTTAGATCCGATTTTGTTCTGAAAATTACTGTTTGTTTTCTAACTTTAACAAAACCTAACTAAATTATTATGCTTTTGAAAAAATTACAGCTATGTATATGTACATACATTGATTCACAATGTTTGTGTCACAATAAATACCACAAACTTTAACACGTTATAAGATAAAATAAAAAACTATAGGGAGAACTAGGAAGGAGAAGAAAAACATTTTATCAATTAAGCAGAATGACAACTTTTCAAAACTTTTACATAAAGGACAAAATTATTTTTTAGAAAAAAACGCATATTTTATAAAAAATACAATTCACTTTCTCTCTAATCCATTATTTTAAAACACTTGTATCTCCCAATCTACAACTCCAAATTTGAAAATTCTTTCATCAATTTTTTTTTAATTTTTCATTATTTTTATTTTGAGACCACATTCAACATATTCCGATGTGATTTTAGAAAATCCGCTGTCGAAATTCACTATTATTCGAAATTCACTGTCGTTATTGACTGGGGAGATTCACTGAGTGAATTTCGACAGTGAATCTCATGAAAAACGATGTAATTATATCGAACCAAGTCTCAAATCGAAGAGCATGAAAAATAAAGAATTCAGTTAAAGTTTCATCGTGTTTGGAGATTTAGATCAAAAGATACGAGGTTTGAAAACATGAAAGAAAAGAAAAGAAAAAAAAAAAAAGAAAAAAAAAAGAAAAAAAAGAAACTGACGAGCTGCTGTATGCCGCGATTTTTTTTATTTTATTTTATTTTATTTTGTATCCTTTAGGCTATAGAAATTAGGAAAATTGTCATTCTCCACATAAAAAAAATAGAGAAAATTAGGGAATAATCCAATTTTTCCTACCAAATTAAATTTTAATCCACACTTATTTTTTTGGTTGCAATAAGGACAATATAATTGTGGTTGGACTAAATGACCCAGTGGCGGATCCAGTGTACCCGGGGGGTCACATGACCCCACTCAAATAAAAAAAATAAATTTGTGAGACGACGTCGTTTTTGTAAAAAAATGGAAGTTTGATCTAATTTCCCGTCCAACCCGGTTCCGACCCGGAAATTTTGACCTAATTTCCCGCTCAATCCGATTTTTTTTTTTAAGGTTACTACATTTTTGTGACAGGTGATCCCACTAAATATTTTTTATGCATTCGCCACTGAAATGACCCCTAATAATTTCGTTTGGACTAAATCTGTTGATGGGCTCTTCCGCTTAGAGCAATTGTAATAGCTTTAAAGTAGAATCCTTTAACATCAAAGTCAATTATTTTAGATGGAATCTATTTTTTTGTTATGTAGTAATAACTCTAAAATGGATTTAAAAAAACTTGACTCCACTTAGATGCCTATCCAAATATAGATTCCTTTTTTTTTTGTATTTTATCTGAATTTCTCTTTTTTTTTTTTTTTTTTTTTACAGATTTAGTATATGTTTGGCAATATTTTTCCACTGAATTTTTTTCCTGTTGCAAATATTTTATTGTTTTTTTTTGTTGTTATTCTCACAATGGATCCACACATTCTCGGATCAAACAAATTATCCCGCTTCGGGGACCATTCATGTATTATATACTTTGTGTTTCAGTCTTTCAAACACTTTATATGCTTCACACATCTCGTAGTAGCTTGAGGCCTTATAATCGCTCCCGGCGATTTCGACATATCAAAACATACTTGCCTCGTTTATGAACCTCGTTCATAAAATGTTGCATTTGTTATCATATCTCATTAATTCAAACAATGATAACATTAATTCATTATCTCAACACTAAGAGATTTATATTTGTTGGAACATTAAGGTATCTCACGCTCCAAGCGGTGAACATAATTAACAATCGGCAATATGCGGTTCCGGATTACATTTTCTTCGGGGGTCGCAAGAAAGTAACACGAGGGAGTGAACTTCGGTTCATTTTCTCCAACCTCATGTATGTATGACAATTGCGCATATTATTTGTTCCACCCATATTATTTATCAACACTTGTTGGCATTTTCTAGCGATGCACAAAGTGTATATTTTCTACCAACAAATATATTTGTATATAATATTTTTTTTTAAAATTTAAATTTGAGCCACTACGGTGATTAACTTGATTTTTTATCATTCACATCTATTTAGTGGGTTCCACATCTAAATGGACCCACTACGCGATTAACTTGATTTTTTTATCACTCACATCTATTTAGTGGGTTCCACATCTAAATGGACTCCATATAATTCTAAAAGACCATTACAATTGCTCTTAAGAAGGCTTCTCAAAATTGAGGGCATAGCTCCTGGTTTATTCAGCAAATTCTAGGCGCCTTTGGTGATGGACGTCGCAAATTCTCGGCACCTTGCTTTGATAGCCAACCGGTTCGTTCTGGATTCGACCAGAATTCGATGCCGCCGTAGTCTCCGTTGGGATTGGATGTTCCGGTCACTGGTGGTTTAGTTTGTGTTGGGGGGGGGGGGGGGGGGATGATGCACAAGAAAAACACACACAAGAGGAAGATTTTTAGGTGTTTAGATAATCCTTTCCTTGATGTAACAAAATTATCGTATATGTTGATATTAAAGTTGTTTATCGTATATGTTGTAATTTTTTCTCCATTGTGATTGAATGTGTTATTTAAAAATACACAAGTTTTTGGGTGTTAATGTGATTACATTATTGTCCAAATGATTTTTAGTTTACAATTTGCTTCTGTTTTAATCCATAACAGAATATAGGTTGTCGGTTTTGTTGTAAAGCTTGCCGAGTCCATGACTTTTGGCTAATCCCATACTATTAATGGTAATGGTAATGGTGTTATTGTGTTTGTTAATAAAACGTGTTACTATGATACCGATACTGTGATACCGGTACTGTGATATTGATACTGTGATACTGTGGAACTGATATTGATACTATGATACTGATACTGTGTTATTGATATTGTAGGCTCCTTCTCTCATTTTTAATACAAAATGCAGTTCAATGTGGAAACAATTGAAGTAAATGGAGAAAATACAGCTCCAATGTTTGAGTTTATGAAAAAAGGCTACATGTTCAATGGAATTTTGCAAAGTTCCTCGCCAGTTGATATATAAGAATGTGCAGCGTGTTCCTCATTAGAGCTTCCGTTTTGAGAGAGTGCAAAGAACTTGGGGAATGTTGTACTTGTTGTTGTTGTAGCTAATAGACTTTTTCTTGATGCTTTAGTTTATTTTCGGAGCTTTCATTTTGTCTTGCTGGTGCTTCTTTCCACATGTTGGTGGTTTTTTATTTTGCAGTAGATGTGATAAGTACTACATATTCATTATAACCATATTTTTGCATTCAGAAACTGCAATCGGATTTCAAAAACTACGTCGAAAATGTATCATATGATATCTCAAAATGAAGAGAAAAAAAATGTGAACTTCGGTGAAAGAAATTTTGATGATCGGTGTTATAAATCAAAAGTTACGGTCGTTTATGAGAAAAATGTTCCGATTAATGCAAATATTTTTCCGTCTTTCTAAATTTACGTCGGAATGGTATCGTATGAGATCTCAAAATAAAGAGCAAAAAAAATATGAATTTTGTTGAAAAAATTTCGATGATCGGAGTTCTAAATCAAAAGTTACGGTTGTTTAAATATCAAAAAGAAAAAAGGAAAAAATTAAGCATTAGCAGTAAAGAATTCAGCAGATATAAGATGAATATGGAACGCTGAACAAACGCGCTGTAGCGAAAGAGTAATTTTGTCCGTCTGAATTTTTTTTTGTCCTTTTTATAACTAAAAAAAAGAAGTGTGTCGTGTTTATTCATTTTGTATTGAAAAGTAGACTTTTGGCTTCTTCCCCCTAAAAAATATGTGGTCATCCTGTTACTTAAAAATATTTCAAACGGTGTCCTTATCCCTAATTCTCCTCAAAAAAATATTTAAGTCATAGTGATTTAACCGATACATTATATTACAACATTAAATAACTTTTAGAAAATCCAATATTAAGTCAAGAATAATCGTGTTTTATATACTTTTATTTTATTTTTATTTTTGAAAGGTACTCTTAAAATTGATCAATCTTTTTTTAAAAGTCGAATCAACGTGATGCACGGCTGAGCGTAACAAAAGGAAAAAAGGAAAATAACCCGTGTAAAAAATAAAGGAAAATGATATGTGCACTACACAAATGTGTAGTGCACAAATCACTACAGCTTGATATTCATTGATTAAAGTGATTAATTATTTATGTGATGAGTCCCAACAAAATGTGTGATACAACACATGATGAGTGCACCACAAAAGCAAAAAACATTGGCGGCTTAAGTCACAGAATATTCCTTAGAATATTCCATCCTTGACCAGAATATTCCCTATTGACCATAATATTCCACCGGATATTCCAAGATGACAGAATATTCTCCAGAATAATCTGATGTCTTGACTTAGGAAATAAATGACAGACAAATGTATAAATAGGAAGCTATGTACATACAATACTCAGTTTTTCAGCAATAATAAAAGAAATGATTCCTTGATTTTCATTTTCTTCATTTTCCTTGATTCCTTGATATACAACCATCTTCCTTTTGACCTTCATTCCAATTATCCACAAACAACACAACAGTCCACCTCAGTACCTACATCCACACCTGATTCTAATCATACCCAAACACCACAGCAATCAGATTCAGAACCTACATTACCACCTACTCAACATATTGCTACACCATCCACTTCATTTACACCATCTATGGAATCTAACACACCTCCATCCTCCTCATTTCACTCCTCTCCTAGCCCTCAAACATCAGCTACCTCTGAATCACAACACATGATGCAACCTACACTATAATCTCACCATATATTTTTCACCTGTAAAAAAATGGAAATAAAATTTAAAACAATTGCAACCACAAGATTATATAAAGTGTAAAAATGATGTAGAGTAGCTTTATCAGTATCAAATTTTATGATGATTCGAGACAAATAAAAAGATTCAACATTTTTTGTTTTGTTTTTTGTTGTCGTTGTTGTAAGTAACCTACCACATAAGGATAATGGGTCATAAATCCCAGGAGCAGAGTAAATGGGCCGGACAAAGTAAAAGGCCTAAAGGCCATCCACAAGCCCAAAAAACATCGATACACATAATTCTTTAGCTCTAAACCCTTGAGCATTTTCATTAATCACACGGTAAAACTCACCAAAAATGCCAAATCCGCAGCCAATTTCTACTAATTTGTGATCTCTACAAAAGTAACAGCTTTAGGGTAAAGGATCAAATTTTACAGCTCAAATGGGTAAATCTTTACTTCGGTGTACAATCACAAAAATTATAGATATATATGATTTCATACACAGCAAACAATGATTTATATGTAGTTATCACTGCGATTAAACATGAATGGAAAATATAATATGAATCAACAGTATTGCATTTCTCACCTCTTATCATACTACTAGATGTGTTAGGCGCAAGGCCCTCGCAAGGCCCCGAATTTATATATAGTCTTAGGGTAGCATTGTTTCTAGCAGCGTGTACGAACAACGTAAGTCATTGGTAAGGTCCTCGGTATATAAATATTTCTTGAAACTGAACATCGAAACATAAGATATAAAAGTCGGTTTGGTAAATATATTTTAGATATGACTCATCATGAGTAGACTTAACAATGGTTTGAAAGAAGCGTAAATATATTCTGAACAAGTAATTTAATCAGGATAACCATTTAATGTAATATTAACTATAGTTAGTTGAAAAAGTAAATAAAAAGCAATGAAAGCAATAGTGTTCAAACATAAAAGAGCACATAAAAGCAAAAAGTTGGTTGATTGTTCGCAATAAAATAGTGAATGACGGCGACGACGCAATTTTTGGTTCTCTATCCCCTTATAGACGACGACAACGGCGGTTACAATGTGAAATGTAGTTAGGTTAGGGTTTTATAACATCTTACTATATACGCAAGGAGGGAAACCGGAACTGGGCTGCACAAGCCAATTAAATTTTCATTTACATCTCCAATAAAAAAATACATTTTCAATACTAAAAACTCATTTACCAACAAAATTTTTACATCTCCAATAAAAAAAAAGGGAGATTCTATCGGCACCCTAGTTTTTACTACCGGCACCCTTTTACTCCGGCACCACAATTTATTACTTTTAGCACCACAAGAATATTTTTATTAGGTTTTTGTCTAAAAGAACAAATTAGTGTATTTATTAGGCTACAAGGAAATGAAATATTAATAAGGACAAAACCTAATTATACTTACCAAAATACCCTTTTCCCAAAAAAACAAAAAAAAAAAACCTATTTTATTTTTGAACGATTGGGGAGGAGAAGCACTCAACCATGGCCGCCGCCCCTCTGCAGCCTGCTCTTACCTCTCCAACCCCACTGCCATGGTCAAAGCCTCCTCCTCCGACGTCCTCAGCCCTCTACCCCATGAATTCCGACAACCCCGCAAATAACCAACCTCCGGCAACCATGATTGCATCTGCAGTTTACTCCGGAGAGAGAGGACGAGGACGAGGATCAAGGGCAAATGCATCAGCGTTCAAAAACGGGAGAGAGGACGAGGAAAGATAGGGTATTTTGCAGGGGGCTTGCCAGAGATTACGAGAAACGGGAGTAGACCCAATTTCCGTCCAAGTCCAAGAATCAGGCTGTTTATTTGAAGAAGAAGGAGTTTTGATTGGAGGATGGAAACAGAAGGGAGATGGAGTTTTGATTGCTGTGATAGAAACAATCCAATGAATTCCAACTCCGCTGCGTTGTCGCCGGATTTTGGCCTCCGGTGGCTGCTTTGAAGAAGAACGAACCCAGCAGCAAGTTTTTTTTTTTTTTTTTTTATATATTTTTTTTATGGGGTGTTACTATTTGTTAATTGTCCGTTACTACATTTTACGGGGCTGTTTACCATTTGTTTTTAGTATGTTACTACTTGTTTTTAGGATGTTACGACATTTTATGTGATTGTTACGACTTTTATGGACATTTTATGGACGGTTACTACTTGTTTTCGTGGCTGTTACTATATTTTATCTAGTGTTTAGTGGCTATTACTATTTTAATGCCCCTTTACTACTTTTGTTTAGTAGTTACTATTTTTCCATTGGATGTTACGATTTTTTATGGTATTACTTATTTGTTTCTATTTTCGTAACGACATTTTATGGGCATTACTACTTGTTTTTAGACGATTACTATTTTTTCATTGGATGTTACGACATTTTATGGTAAATTCTTACTACTTGTTTTTGACTGTTACTATTTGTTAGAAGGGTAAAAAGTAACAAGGGGTATTTTTGTCCAAAGATTTTGTTTTTGTCCTTTATAACAGCTGAAAAATAAGAATGTCCTTGCAGACCCATTTATGTGTTTTTTTGTCCTTATAGCCCCTTCCCCCTATTTTTATTATTTTCTTACTCCACACACCACAAAAATAATGACAAAATTACTTCAACCAACACAATTTTTCAGAAAATTCAATCGAGTTCTTTAAATGTTACGTTATTATTGTTCCATGTCATCATATAATTATTAGTTGCTATGTCATCATTAAATTTTTAATAGTATGATATTGTGTTGTATTTATTGATATGACATCACTAAATTTTTAATAGTATGATGTATTGAATTTATTGAGACTACAACATCGTACATAATATTATTAATTGTGTTATTATATTGTGTCAACATAGACAATGAAATTATTTTGCCTTAACTCATAAATGACTAATGTAACCAACATTGGACTGAAATGTTGAGCTCAATGAACAGTAAAAATAAAAAATAAAAAACAATAGAAAAAAACAAGTGTCACACCCTTATTTAGAAGGGGTTAAACACCTTCTTCTAAGGTAGGTAGATTGGTTTCTAAAATATTAAAATAAAAATTGCTTTGGCCCAATATGTTTTTTCTATTCTATCAAACTAACATTTGTCCTTTTTTTTTAATGACAAATTCACGCTAACTATATATGTATATCTTTTACACTTATTGAACACGAAACGAATCCAACGATTTGGTCGAACACTTGTGTTGGAGAGGTTGAACACACTCATAACGCGTTTGTATTGTAGTAATAGAATGGAATGAAATACTTTTTTCATTCCATTCCGTCATTTGGCGTGTTTGGATAAGAAGGAATGAAAATCTTTTTCATTCCAATGGAATGAAATTGGATCATTTTCATTCCATAAAAAATCGGATGAAATGGATGGAATGAAATGCATTACCATGATCACAACTCACCACCGTCCGATCACCAGCCGTCCCACCACCATGATCACCACCCACCACCGTCACCACCGATCACCCACCATCCCACCATCACGATCACCACCCAACACCGATCACCCGCCGTCACGGCCACCACGATGACCACCCAACGCCGTCACAACTGTCACCCGCCACCACGATCACCACCCACCACCTTCACCACCGATCACCCACCATCCCACCATCACGATCACCACCCTACACCGATCACCCGCCGTCACGGCCACCACGATGACCACCCAACGCCGTCACCACTAATCACCCGCCACCACCATTATCACCACCTACCACAGTCACCACCGATCACCCGCCACCACGATCACCACCGATCACCCACCACCGCCGCCGCCACCACCGATCACTCACCGCCGCCAAGATCACTACTTACCACCGTCACCACCGATCACCCGCCACCACCGCTACCACGATCACCACCACCGTTGTCACCTGTCGATGTCCCTACCCGCTTCCGCCACCACACACCGTAATCACCTCTCATTTCCCGCTGCCGACACCACCCATCACCCGTCACATGCCTTCTTCCTTAGTATCGGATTTCCATTCCAGCGTGCACCAAACGTAGTAATGAAATCAAATCCATTCCATTCCATTCTAACAGTGTCATTCCATTCTAATATAATCATTCCATTCCATCTATCCAAACGTGCCATATTAGTGTATAGAAAATACAGTAGCACATTTACTAACAATTAGTCTTCGGGTTCGATACGTTAAGTGTCTTAAGAATATAATAAATATGTAAAGTTAAGAATGTTAAGTGTCGTTATGAAAAATATGAGAAGATAACGAAAAAAGATACATGTCTAAAAGTATCATTAGCCTTTCTGACGGGGCGGATCTCTATATTTCCCCCTAATATTTTTTTTAGCTATATACTGTCTATTAAAAAAATGTTTATATTACGATTATGAAAAATATTAATTTGTGTATTGATTTAATAAGGGCAGTTTTGGTATATGTGAAATGTCGAAATTCTATTAGTGACTATAAATACACAAATCAATATTTTTCAAGACATTTATCAGATCTGACATTGGGTGCAGACGTGTTTCTGGACATAGGCTAACGAGATCATGACCTAACCTTCAAAATTAAAAAAAGTTAGGACCCCAATCTTGATTGGTTCAATAATTATTCTAAACGTGTATTACATCGTTTAAAGCTCTTTTGTTTTCTTTTAGAAGACTCAATCTAGATAAATAAGTATAGGACCTTCAGAAATTTAAGGACCTTAATCTGGCGTCGTAAAAGTATCGTAAAAAGGGGAAGTTTTTGCGTAGTGTGTACCTACGTAGGTACACACGCGCGCACACGCTCCGTCCACACGATTTCATTCTCGCACTTAACCGCGCGCGCCGATCGTGCCACGTCGTGTGTACCTACGTAGGTATACACTATACAAAAACTTCACCGTAAAAAGATATCTTTTGTGTATCAAAAATATTAATATAAAAATTAGATGCTAGTCATAGCAAATTTATGCGACTTGAATTCAGCCGCAAAAGAGAACATGTACTTTATGAGCCTAATTATTTGACTTTGGTCAAAGAAACAAAGATATATTCCTTTTCCCCGTAAAAGTATTTCTTATCGACTGCAGCTTGTCAGTCAAACCATTTAAATTTGTGAGGAAAGAGATTTTGGAGTGAAATGACACGATCAAAACCATATAATTTAAATACAGTATGAATTTGTATGGTATATTGAATTACACGGTGTTTTTAAACCGCTCAAAAATTTCCCACTTTAACTTTTCATTCTTCAGGTGCCAATGAGAAATTAAACAGAATAGAAAATTATGAACTACGATAGTACTTTCGAAGGATTTTTAACCGGAAGATAACCCAATAATATTTATTGAGAGAATGGCAATTTTTACGATATTGATATCATTCAAAAGCCTACATCATATTGAGAAGCTGCAAAACATGAAGCTTGGCAGCATGTAAGCAAATTTGGATGCATCACATACATATGGGCGGGTTGGGTGAACCGGCGGGTCCGGGCCTTGACCCGCCGGTTCCGGACTTCCGGGCCTAAAAAGCGACGGGACGGGACGGGTCCAAAAATGACGGGTTTCCGGGCTGGGCCGAACTGAAACGGGTTACGGGTCAGAAACGGTTCAAAACGGTTCAGATTACGGGTCATTCTATATATATATATATATATTTTCCTCCTAACATCAAATGAATTCGTAAAAGAAATATATTTCGAACCGCAATAAAATAATTTAGTTTTAATAGTCGATCGTACATGTCATTATAATAAATATTAAATTGTTACTTAGACTTTTACTATATTTATTAATTTAAGTTTTTAGTATATTAAATAATAAAATGTAACAATTTTTTAAATAATACTTTTTAATCAATTTATGACATATTGTATATGTTTTTACATATATTTGAAGTACGTTTGTCATGAAAAATGATGTAACGGTTTGGAGTAACAAGTGTATTAAACATATTGGATTGTATTTAATAATTACGGCTTGTACTTTATTATAAGTTTTTATCACATAGAATAATGTTGCCAACGTATTTTTTATTCTCATACCGAAAGAATGAAAGAATCAAACCGACGTAGTTCTATATTAGTTGGTGTTTTTATTATTATTATTATATATATTTGATTTGAAAATATATAGGTTTTTATGTGTAAAACATAGTAATATCACAACTAAAGAATACAATAAACTTTCATAAAACAAAATAATACAACAACCAACATTTAACATTAATTATAACGACCATTTTCGATTACATTAATTTATTACAATAAAATACAATACACTTAATAATAGATACCGATTATGCATCGTAACGGCGACACTGATAAAATTAAACTAATGCAACAAAATATTATACCAAACAACGTTTAACATTAATATTACATCGATTATTCATAACGTGTTTGTAGACGTTGTTATATGTCAAATCCTACCCGTCTCGACATCTCTACTCATCATGTAGATAATTTTCATATTCTTCGGGATGTCTTCTTTGTAAGTGTCGTCTAAAATAGGGTGTTATTATTCGCACCACGTCAAATCTACCGCTGCACCACTTTATAGTTTGCACCACACCTAAATGAAAAAATCTACCTTTACACCACAATGATTTGAAACTTATTTCACTATTTATTTACACCACAATTTATACCTTTACACCACACTTTATAACTATTTCCACACCAATTTATATTTTTATTACAAATTAGTCCCCTATTTTTACATACTTTATATCACACACCTCTACCTACAAACCCCAAAATTTCCCCCCATAAACACCTTCTTCTTCATTAAACCCATTTCACAAAGCTTTCATCTTCATAAATTATCACCATTTCACAAATCTTTCATCTTCATCATCATCATCATAAACCCACATCATCTTCAAACTTTTTTCTTCTCCATCTTCTTCATCTTCATCATCATCACAAATCTTCTTCTTCTCCATCTTCTTCATCTACACCTTTTTTCATCATCATCACTTTCATCATCCTCACCATTTTTTCCCCCTCATAATCATATCTACACCAAATCAATCAATAGCACAAAAAAAAATGCTACTTTGGAGGGTCTATAACAATTTTCAGTGGATGATGGCAAGGAATCAAAATCACATCTTGGAGAAAATAGGGTTTCCAACACCATGGATGAGAAGGTACTTTTGAAATCAATAACCTATTTGATGTTATTTTCCTTAGATTAACATTTCAAAATGCAATAATGTAAATGAAATCAGGATATTGAACTCTCATTTTTTGTTTGGTGAATGCTTTCTAGCCAAGTATAAGCATTTTCTTAGCTAGATTTTGCCCAGATCGATACAACCTTACCAAAGTCGGATTTCATAGATTCGACCTTGGTATGGTCGAATGTAACTAATATATGCAACATTGTGAGGGTCGCATGTGGCTAGTTCGACCTTGTCAGGATCGAATGTCTAAATTCTTTCACACTTGGACATTGTCCAAGGTATGTGCACCCTATTATGGCGTTTATTACGTGTGACAATCGACTTTGCACCCTATTATTCATGATTTGACGATAGCTTATAATATTACAGGTAGACGACAACATTAGCCAAAATGATGGTCGTGATGACAACATCCCTAGTGAGGATGAAATGATCGCATTAGAATTGTTGAACCAAAACATGGCGTTAGTGGTAGTAGATGAAAATACACCTCTCAATATTTAAACCGGTGATGCATTCATTACTGAACAGGTAATTATATATTCACCGATGTGACGTTAGATGTGAAAACTTAATCCCACGATCGCTAATTGTTGGTAATAATCACATGTGTTGGTATTCAACACTGACATATAAGCTATTGAATGGATGAAAGAAGTTGCAAGCAACATTGGGATTGTACTAATCAGGTGGAAGTCAGACTACTCAGAAGGTCGAAGTCCTTATGTGAAATACGCTTGTGAAAGGGGTGGCGACGTGCGCAAGGACTATGTGAAGAAGGATGGAGGTGTTGGGAAAGGTAAGCCCCAGAATACTTTCTCAACAAAATATGGGTGTCAATTCCTTTTGTTATTGAAGAGTGAGAAAGCGGTTGGCGGGTGACGGGTGAGTGTGAAAAATGGTTTTCACAACCATAATTTGAACAAATCAGATTTGGGACATTCGTTCAAGGGGCGTTTGTCAAAAGACGAGATAGACCTTGTTAAGAGTTTTACGAAGAGCGGAGCATGCCCTAAAGATATACTCAAGGCATTGAGGGATAAGAATGGAAAGAATGCAACTTCGGTGCAAACAATCTACAATCAAAGAGTGAAGTTGAAAAAATTAGAGAGAAACAATCGGACAGTAATTCAAGAAGTCTTTTACAAGGCTCGTGAAGAGGAAGTGTTTTTTCGTTACTTACAAGATGGAGAAACAGTAACACATGTGTTTTGGGTTCCAAAGGACTTATTCTCATTGGTGAAAAATTTTCCACATGTGTACCTTATCGATTGTACTTACAAGACAAATAAGTATAAGTTTCCCTTTCTACAGATTGTTGGGGTCACCTCTACCAACATGACATTCTCAATTGGTTTTGCTTTTCTAGCAAATAAGACAACTTCGAGTTACGAATGGGCCTTACAAAAGCTTCACGAGGCACTTATCACCATTGACACTCCGGTTAAAGTGATTGTTACTGACAAAGACAGTATTTCCAACATGTAAAAATCTTTTGTGTCAGTGGCACGTAGAGAAAGCAGTGCAAGCGAAGCTTAGACAGTCATTAAGTGTAGAAGCATCCGCTGAGATTGAGAAGATATGGAAGAGAATTATATATAGTGACACCGAAGAAGATTACTTGGCTGGAGTGGCTGAAATAAAGTCCAACGTAAGCGTGAGTGTATTCAAATATCTGGAGGAAAATTGGTTGGGCGATTGCAAAGAACAATACGTGAATGTTTGGACGAATAAAGTGTTCCATCTTAGGAACACCCACACTAGCAAGATTGAGGGGGCTCATGCAGTTTTAAAGAATTGGTTACGTACTTCAAATTGCGACATGGCAACTGGGTGGAAATCGGTGGCGAACATGTGTGTGCAACAGTTTCGAAACATAATGGCGTCATTTGAAACATCAAGAACAAAGTGGCCTTCAAACTTAGATAGGAAAACGTGATGTCGCAATCTACGTGGGTTTGTGTCACTAGATGCTTTGACGTTGATCGAGGAAGAGGTGGATAGGTCGAAGAAAGTTGCTTTGGACTCAACAGATTGTGAGTGTGTGACAAGGAAAATGCACGGGATACCTTGTGCACACAAGATTTTTGCCATCTTACAGACTAGGGAAACCCTACCTCGGGATTGTGTTCATGAGCATCGGAAAACGTTATCATTGGATGGGCCGTCAAGAGATGATATCATTGATCCAACGCCACATATTGCTCGTTTCGTTGAAGTGTTTAACATTTCAACCAATACACAACAAATGGAGATGGTCCAACGACTGGTAGAAGTGGTTGATCCGGCTAAAACAACGCTTAGTCAACCAAAAGTGAAGATAAATCCTCGAGGGAGGCCAAAGGCGAAGAAAACATCTAAACGTAGGATGGCAAATGACGAGCGTTCAACAACAAGATTGCCCTCATTGCATGAACACGTGGATGAGAAAAATCAAAATGAGGTGAAAGAAGAAAATAAAACAAGAAAAAGATCAAGAACATGCAAGGCGAGCAATAAAGTGGAGGGCGGTATGACGAGTGTTGATTCCACAAAAGTGGAGAATCTTATCATGAGGAGTATAGATATACCCGATCCACTTCAAGAATTCATCGAGTGTGTCATTGATGTAAAAGGTGATGGTAACTGTGGATATCGAGCTGTTGTTGTGGCAATCGGTTTGCCTGAGAATGAGTGGCCTAAGATTAGGCGAGATTTGTTTTTGGAGCTTAAAGGAAATGAGGAACACTATGACAAACTGTTTAGGATTAAAGGATTGAGCGTTCAACTTTTAAAGGGAATCGATTTTAAAGGCAAAGGAAGATGCTCCGAAGATTTTTGGATGAAGACGGCACCAATGAACTGGGTTATATCGGAAAAGTACAATGCCGTTGTGACTTTGTTTTGTCCTCAATCTAAGGGCGACACTGTAACGTGTTTTCCAACAAAACACAAGCCGAGAACCCCTCATCCCTTGAATATCACACTTCTGTACAAGAATAATCATTACGCGTGTGTTATGATGAAAGATGATTGTCCACTACCTCCTATGATCAATCCGTGGAAGGAAGAAGCCCCTAAAGTGTCAGAAGAAGTGAGCATTGCATGGCTACAAATGTTTGGAGAAAGGGTTGACAAGGGAGAGAGATTGTTATATCCTAATGGTCGCTCCGCAAGTCACGTTGACGTTAAAGATTGATGGATATCGGATCTAGGCATTATTTTTTCATTTTGCCAATTTCACTTTTGCTCCACAATCCTTTTAAACTATGTTGTTGGTGGAAGTTCATTTTGTAAACAAAACTCACTTTTTTATTTTCTCTTGGATGCGTTATTTTCATCTTTAAATACGGCTCGTCATCGTTTCGAAACTTAGTTTATAAACGGAATCGCGTTTGAAACGAGTTAAGTAAAGGTTTGAGCAATAAAAAAAGAAAAACAGGGAGAATCGACCCTCTTGAGGTCGAAACAAGTAGAAACGACCCTCTTGAGGTCGAAACCAGGGAGAATCGACCCTATTGAGGTCGAAAACAACTCTGTTCGTAGAATCAACTTCACGTAAAGTCGTATCTTCTAGGATCGACACCCAGGGGGTCGAATTTTGTAAATCCGATTGTCTTAAGGTATATTCATTGAGATTCGACCTCAGTGAGGTCGGATCTAGTGTATTCGACCTTTCTATGGTCGAACCTATTGAGATCCCACAACCGAAGTCTAATTAACAATAATGAGATACAATCATAAAAATCCAAAATAGTCAAATCCATACGGGAGATCAAAGCCATGTTTAATACATAATAGTCAAAGCATACGATAATTGTCACAAAATTAAGTAAAACATATGATAGTTATCGAAGTACAATCATTTTTTTCTCGTCTTTCGGTTTTTCTTCTCCAATAGAATTGCCTTCCCCTTTCCTCCTTTGGCATCATCCTTAGATTTGTCTCTTCCAACATAGGATGGTTCGCATATTTTAATACCACCGGGCTTCCTGACGGATTTGCTCTTCTTTTTCCCGGTATCTATGTCGTCGTTGAGCTTCCTTTTTCCTTCTCCATATTAGATTTGCTCATTTTTTTCTCGGCATCCGCAACATCTGTAGACTTCTTTTTCTTTGTCACACCCGATGAAGTCTCACCAATCTCCATATCAGCAGTTCCGACGCAAACCCCTTCTTTGAGTGTGTCCACTACCGCCTGCAATGCATGATACAACTCATTCTTAGTTGCCTTCAAGCCCTTTCTCAAGTATCCATCACCCAAGTCGATAGCTTTCCTCATCCAACGACCTTATGCAAGTGAAATAAGTAAGATTAAAGCATTATTCAGAAAATTAATGTATTACGAGTGTATAGATCCATACTTGTTCGTATTCACCAATTGCAAAGACCGACGAAGGCAATTCATGATTAAGTTTGATTATTGCAGATGATTGGTACCATTCATCGTATTCCTTCGTGCATTGCCCATTCTTCTTCGCACATGGGCCTCTCAAATTTTCGGGAATAAAATGGTAATTATATTCCTCAAAATCTTTGTCCCGATTATCAAACTTTGCAAGGTAAGCTCGGACTTTCATACGAGACGATCTCTTTGCAAGAATAGGACATCCAGGCTTGTCCTGCACACGGCCAAATTGTCTCACAACTCTGTTTGGATGATACGGCTCTTTCATGTTGTCAACAACTAGACATCCACAAAACCAAGCAACCTCGTGAGGATCCTCAATTCTTTTGCGATACGGGGTCCAAAGAAACTACAAATAATAAGATAAGGAAAACAAAAGTCATAAGTGTGTCCGTTCACTTAAACTCCAGTTTATAAGTACGTACAATACTTACATCTTCCTTGGTCATATTGTCCAACTCCCCTCTCACATACTTCAATTGTTTATTTGCAGCTTCATCCGCCATGTGGAATGACGGATTCCATTTCTGTGTTCTGATATCCCCGCGGCTGATCTCTCTCCTTTTTTGAGGCCGTTGTTTGGGACAATGTTCGTATATCCATGCTTGAAACAAGAAAAAACCACATTTCTCATGAGATTTTCTTCATAATTATAATGTATAAGACAAAAATAGTAAAAATGTAGTAAAAATTCCACATACACCTTACCGGGTGATAGTCTCGATCCAAGTGTTGAATCTAATTTCACTACCTTTCGATTGTTACTTAAGAAAACAAATAAACGAAAGTGCGAACATAAAAACACAAAGAACAAATAAAGCAAATAAGATAAATCTAAGCTACGAATAATAAAAACGACCTAAACTAAGGAAACATGGGATCAAACCAAGTACAAACCTATGTGATCTCAACCCTAGTTCAATTCATGATTTTAATTCAGTTTGTGGTTTCACCTTATCACGAGACATAAACCCCTAATTCCTTAGTGAATTTATTCTCAAGCTATGAATTCCTAATTCCTTAGTGAATTCAATTATCGATCTCTCCTCTTCCGAATGTTGAGACCAATATTACATACAAAACGAAGATGTAGATTCAAGTTAACTTCCGTATTTTAGAATCTAACAACCTAGATAATTAATCGATTAATTTGTCATCATCAATGATTAAAGATCCTATCTTTCTATGGTGATCTAAGGTTTACGCAACTTCCGTATTATAAACATCAATCGAAAACGAATCTTTCAATTCTATTCTCATGGCATTCAAATCGCATAGAAAAGATACAAAGAGAATTAAAGATCATGAAATAAAACTGGAATTAATCAAAATAGAACTCACATAGTCTTGAACAATGGTTGAATCACCATGAAAACGGAAAAGAAAATCTACATGATCTACTCCTAATCTAACCTCGGATCACCCGAGCACAAGGCTCGGGTGACCGGCCTTGGAAGCCAAGAACGCTGCTGCTGCTCCTCAGAAAATTCGAGTATGTGATAATATGGTATGATTAGGGTTTACAACAGCCGCATATTTATAGATGGTTAAGTCGGTCCTGCCTATGTCGGTGTTGGACGGGCGTTTAAACATTCGGACGCCCGTCTGGAATCTTAAACGCTAGTTGGACGCTCGTTCACTTCACCAAACGCCCGTCTGCTTCAGATGGACGCTCGTCCATATTGACTTGAAATCGAATTTCTTGATTTTTCCATCTTTATCTTGATTTATTTCTTTCCTTATCTCTTTTATTCTTCCATATCTTTAATTGATCCTCTTCCATCTCGAATTTAGCCTTTTAGGATCATCTTTTCCATCATTAATTGGGTATCTACAAATATCAAAAACATACCAAAACGTAATAATTTCCAAAATAATATAAAAACATCAAATAAACATAAAAAGCGATACGTTTTCATATTTAATCATTAAAAACCTCATTTACTCAATATTTGACTATAAGGCCCGATATCTATGAAAATAATCCATATATGGGGGAAATTGATTCATAAAATATATATGAAAATCACTATAATTTGGCCCTAAACAACACCCCCACACTTAGCTTTTTGCTCGTCCCCGAGCAAAACAAAACAAAGTCAAGCTCGAGACAAATAAACATCCATACAAATATGAAGTATATTCAATAACTTAGAAGTTCACCCGTGTAGTGTGTGCATAGCCATAATAAACTTCCACTAAGTTCCACAATTTGAAAGTTATTCAAACCAAAACTAGCCCGGTTTCCCATCTAAGTTAGAAATATTCAAAAATTATAACCCTTTACAAAACATACATATCCCAAAAAGAAATAGTAGAGAATATCTAAAACATTTCTGACAGACTCAGAGGATAATCCCTACAACATATCCTTCAGTTTATCCTGGGGATAAGGTCGACGATAACTAAGTCCTTACTTATTCATAATAATATATTTCAATATTTTCACTTTTTCACATTTTTCTAACACACACATCAGAATAAGCTTTCGCCCTCATAGCGAAATAGGACATTTCAAGATTCCCCTACCTTACTCCAATCATAAGGCAACCTATAAACCGACCGTCGTGAGCTTTTGGTCATCATAGTGGAATAGGACATACGTGGTACACCCTACCTCACCCAAATCATAAACCAAAACTTCCGACACACACAATTACAATTGTGTTTACTTGAGATTTACGCCTGGCAAGTGGAAAAGATTATTTTCTAGTAGCACAGACCACTGAGCATAACACCTCAAGTAAACAATTTATTACTATTGAAAAGAATTAATCACGTTTCACTTATCACATTCAAACTTACAGATATTCACAGTATGTCATACTTTAATCCTAGAATACAAACTACTAAACTTTTCAAGAATTGTACATAAGCAAAGAAACATGCTATAATCATCAAAAATCTCCAACTAAAATGGGGTAGGCTTTCAACATTTAGCTCATCATTTACTATGGCATGTGAAAAAGAGTGTCGGGTGAAACAACTAAAATTACTAAATATACAGAATATAGCAAAAATGATATAAACTCAAGCAAAGATATGCCTTTGTCTACTCGGGACTTAACAAAAAAATTTGAAAATTAAGCACTTTTCATAGAAAATTAATAGATTAAGCAAATGAACGTAGATACATAAACCATCTATCCCTTCCCCCACACTTAGATTGCAACTTGTCCTCAGATGTACCTCCAACAAAGTGAGATATCCACATACACCTTTGGTCTCGTAAGTGGTGATCTGCTTTGCTAAGCATCCTATATAAATAGGCCAATGTGCCCGCACCCCACGCCCCATTTATCCAATTGCTTCAAATCTTGTAAATAGTAAAGATATTTTACCTTCACTTTATCCCCTGATCTGTCTTGAAATAAAGTGCATCCCAACAGTACCAACAAAAAACCTCTCGTGATTTGCTCGGCTGAAGCATTGCAACGTCTGTTTTTAGACTTCGACAAATTGTTAATAATCCATGATGTCCTCAGAGAATATCCTGAGCAACGAGCCAGTTCTTAATGCACAAGTTGGACAGGTATTCCAAGAAGATTCGATATCCAGACATCCAACGGATCAAGTTCTGCCCATTTCACTTCCTCCAACGGCTTTCCAATTATAGGGATTTCCAACAATTGTTCAACATCGTCCAAAGTTATAGTCGCCTCACCAAAAGGCATGTGAAACGATGTTGTTTCAGGATGCCAACGCTCAACAAAGGCCGACACAAGAACCTTATTCGCCGTCTTATAAGAACCATTATAGAGGCGATACAAAATCGTTTTTTTTATCATATTGCGTGTGGCCTCTAACTCCTCGTACAAATCCCAAGTATGCATTTTGTTTGTGTATTGCTTGCACGTAAGAAATCCACGATCCTTTTCAAAGCAAAATAAAAATGGTACAAATCCATATCATAATTAAAACATTTACATTGTGATGTATTTACCTCCCTCTTCAGTTGTGATGTGCTACGTGATCATGCTTTTTATCGTACAATTCATAGTTAAACACGTCATCATCAAGATCGAAGAGCAAACCGTCTTCTTCTCCACTCCCCTGAAAACCCTCTTCACTGCTTTCTTCTTCATTCCCATTATGGCTCCATTCATCACTTTCTTCTTCATTCCGATCATCGCTCCTTTCACGTCTCTCTTCATCTCTCTCTTCTTCAACGCCTTCAATTTCATTATCTTCGTCTTCACTACCCTCCTCTCCACCACTATCTTCTTCTTCAGATTCTTTTGTTTCCCGGTTTCTTTCTTCTTCGTCACTATCTTCATTACATATTTTATCCCTTACTTCAAGTATTAACGCTTTTCTCCTCACAAGTTTACCCCCTGTTCCTTCCAAATGTGTACTTGTTTTTCCTCTTCTATAAGAGGCAGTCATTGCTTGACGTCTTCTTGACGGCTCCTCATCATTGATAGACGTACTTTGGCCCTTTGTCCTACCCATCTGCACACAAAGATGAAAAGACAAGTTCATGTCATTTCTCATTCAACTAAACACAAGCTACAATCATTAATGATCTTGGTTTCATGATCTAATCATTTTCACAATACAATTAAAGGTTCCAGGAGAAACGACATTACCATTGTCGAACCTTAGAGGTTCGACCTTACGCAAAGTCGTTCCTCAGTGGTTGCATCTTTGAAAGTCGACCTCAAGGGAGTCGAATTTTGCTTTTTCCACCAGGACTTGCGACTTCCCCAAGGTCGCTTTACACACAAGACATGCGATCCCCACAAGGTCGAATGTCAACACTCCCATTTTTTTCAACACACGTGTAAAGCTCAATTCTTTGTTTACAATCGACATCATCAAAGTAGTTTCTTGCTTCTATCATCTTTATACATTCATAACATAACTCACAAACTAAATGCATCAACAAAATTACTACTTGGTACCAATCCATTCTCTTAAGCATTTTATCGAACACTTGGTAGACATATAAAATAACTTGAAGAAACCTAACAATGGCTATCAAAATATGTTAAATGAAAGATGATAAACACTATATAAACGTATACATACCTTGTTTAACACCTTTGAAGCAATGAAAATTGATCGTGTAGTTGTTGATTGGTGAAGATGAATGTATGAAATTAAAATGGGTTGTTGTTGATTGGTGATGATGGAAGATGAAAATGAGTTGTTGTTCTTGTTGATAAGTTTACTTAGATATCAATGAATTTTGTGGGAAATGAAAGAAGGAAGTTGGGAAGAAGATGAATGGGTTTTTTTTAAGAAATGAAGAAGAGGAAATTGGAGAAGAAGATGGAAGAGGGGGGGTGGGTTTTGTATGACAAATGTAAAAAAATAAGTTGGGGAAGAAGATGAAATGATGGGTTTTTTTTTAAAATGGAAAAGAAGATGATGGAGAAGAAGATGGGAAGAAGGAGAAGAAGATGGGAAGAATTGAGGAAAGAGTAGTTTTTGTTTGAGAATTGAGGGGGAATGAGGGGGGGGGGGGGGGGGGACGGGGGGACGATTTTTGATAGGATTTGGGGGGGTGTTTTGTATTTTTTAAAAGTTTAGGATATATATATAATTATTTAAATCTGGAAATAGTAAAAATATATTGGCAAAATGATGTTTTTTTTTTCAAGTTTTGAAAAGTGACTGTGGTGTAGTGGTAGATTTTTAATTATTAAAATAATATGTGTGGTGTAAAAGGTAAATGACATATTTTTCATAAAGTTGTGGTGTAAAGGTAGGTTCAGTTTGGTGCAAATAATAACTCCCCTAAAATAACCAAGACCGGGTCCATGCTCATATATAAACTTTTTTTTCGCAAAAGTTACAAACAACCAATTTTTTTTTAAAGGAATCACTTCCCTGGTTGTTTCATCGGTAAAATCTTCTAAGCGAAAAAAGAATCGAAATGCATTCACAATAGTCATTGCAAAATAATATATTTCGAATGTGATGAAATACACGAATTTATCCAGAATAATTTCAAATCACTATCCGAAATATATTAATGATCATATGAGAGTTAGAAGAGAATTGTGAGGAAAAAATGATGAAATGGGTGTGTATAGTTAAAAAATTAAAAATGAAAAAAAGGATATTATTCAAAAAAATCGAAAACTGTACGTTGGGCAAAAAAGAAAAAAAAAAAAAAACAGGCGGGCCGGGCTACGGTTTAGGCGGGTTAACCGCCGGTTCCGGCCGGTTAACCGCCGGTTCCGGACCGGGCCAAATCAGAACCCGAGGCAACCCGTTGACCCGCCGGGTGTATGACCCGTTGACCCGCCAACCCGCCGGGCCGATGACCCGCCAGGCCGGTTTTCGGTTCCAACCCGCCCATATGTAGCATCACATAAAACTAACACTTCTCTTTGTCAAACTTCCCAATGACAAGATACCTATTGGTTTTTTAAGTGGGTCTACAAGATCAAGAGAAAGACTGATAGAAACATAGAAATATATAAAGCTAGACTTGTGGTCATTGGCTACACTCAAATTAAAGGAATAGATTTTCTTGAATCATTTTCTCCCGTGGTTAAAATGTCTATCATAAGGTTATTTTTTAGCATAGCATCAATCAAGAAATGGCATTCACATCGAATGGATGTAAATAATGCCTTTCTCCATTGTGACTTAGACGAAGACCTTCACATGGTCTTCAATTGCCTCAAAAGAATATGGTGTGCAAATTGACTAAATTATTATATGACCATAGTCAAGCTAGTAGACAATGGAATGCTAAACTCAAAGAGGCACTTATTGCAGCATGCTATATACTCAGTCTAAGTATGACCATAGCACTAAAGGAGAAGGAACTAACTTTGTGGCACTCCTTGCATGTGGATGACATCATAGTGGGGAGTTTGGGACAGGTACATGCACTAAAAGATTATCTGCATCAAGTATTCACTATTAAAGATCTGGGACCACTCAAATACTTCTTTGGGTATGAGATTGCCAGATCCACTGCTGGGATTGTAATGAATCAGAAAAAGTAATGCAGAGATCTCTTGAAAGAGTTTGTTTATCTAGGTGCAAAACCCTGTACTTTACCCATGGATCCAAATACTAAACTAGCTACTAAAGATTTGTAAAGTCTCATATCAGTTAAGTGATGTCATGCTCACCATCATATAAGTGTGAGACAGAAAATGTCTTGTCAACTCGAATTAGCCCTTTTAGACCAAACGAGGACAACAGTCTAAGCAGTTGATCAGATCATTTATGACTTATTTAACGCTATCAGACATGGGGTCTGTGGCGCTACAGAATGGTATTCAGAGCCGAATGCCATGCGGAACTACGTGCCATACCCGGGGTCTGGGGGCGTTACAAGATTCCCCACTTTTATAGGACAACACATATTATAGAAGCATTGTGGGGGAAGCTACTTTATCTTAGTATTCAAGACCAGACATAGCTTTTCTGTGTTCAACAGCTCACTCAATTTCTAGACTCCCCACCAGAAAATCATTTAGGTGCTGCACATAAGTTGCTTAGATATCTCAAAGGGGCTCTAAGACAAGGACTTTTGTTCCCTTTTACTGATTCCTTAGATCTTAAGGAATTTACAGACCCAGATTGGACAGGTTGTTCTACTACCATAAGATCTATCACATGTTACACAGTTTTCTTGGGAGACTCACTCATCTGTTGGAAGAGCAAGAAGCAATCAACTGTCAGTAGGAGTTCATCTGAAGTTGTGTATAGAACCATGGAATTAACAGCCAGTGAGATCCAATGGCTCATATACTTGCCGTTAGATTTTCATATCATACATACGAAGGTGGTGCCATTGTTCTGTGACGAAAAAAGTGTTGTTTACATTGTGGAGAATCCGGTCTTTCATGAGCGTACATAACATATAAGGATTGATTGTCATTTTGTTAGAGAGAAATATCTCAAGAAGGTGCTCAATCCAATCCCTATCAGTTCCATGGACCATTTAGCAGATATTCTTACCAAGTCTGTGGATAAAGCTACTTTCACTAGACTTCTACCTAGGTTTCCCGTCAAGAACATCTATACTAGCAATCAAACTTGAAGGTTTGGTGCATCAAGTTGATCATCCCCTAAATCAATTTGAGGGGGGGGGGGGGGGGTGTTAAACATGACAATCAAACTTGAAGGTTTGGTGATGAATTACTGGTTTCCTCAGGAGCATTAGGTCGAACACTATACAAAAGAATTAGTTATAATTAGTTAGGTTGGTTGTAAGTGATACTTAACCTTTCCCTTGATGTATTAGCAATATATATAGGATGTTAAACTGCCAAATGTATAGTTAACGATTCTATAATCAACACTCTGCTGATTACTCCTCTTCTACTTCATATTGTTGTTCTTCTTTTCTGGTAATTTCATCCTAAAAATAAAATTCAACATTAGTCCGGTGGTATTCACTGAGGTCTATTAATTCGGAGTATGCGGGTTTGAATCTCAGTAGTTGGGAACAAATAGGGTGCGGTGCGTGTGTATATCTTGTTTCCGAAAAGAAAAAAAAAAAGAGCTAAGTACCGCAACAAGCAAAACCCAATTAACAAACAAACGTCTGACGTAGTGTACGTCCGCTTTCCTTGAAATACAAGGAGTATATATTTACATGTACATGTACTGAACCAAAAGCATTTGTTATAATAATAGAATACAATGTCGATCGAATTGTTTACTTCAAATGTTAGATATTCAAATGAGATGGTAGCTACGTACACTCAACTTAGATAAATCAAAGTTATAACTTTGTCTCGTTCAGGAGTTTTCCCTATTTTAATGTTTAGGTAATAGTTCTATAATTAGTGCATTGCAATTAATCTTTAGTGTCATGTTTATCAACTTGGTTACACGTTACGTATCTTCTACCATTTTGCGTGTGATTTTTTTTTTTTCTTTTTCTTTTTAATATATCTCCATCATACGGATCTACTTATTTTTTTTACTAATGCTGTGACGTTATTTATTTTTGTTTTTTTTTTGCAACATAATGGTTTATGCTTGACAATGTTGTGATAATTTATATACCATTTTACTATATGAATTATTCAAAAGAAAAAAATTACTATATGAATATATGTGTATACGTTTAACATTTTAATCAATTATTTCTTACATTTCTCTCATCATTCATTATTTCAACTACAAATACAAATATTAAATTATCTTTCACCATTACTTTATAATTTTTTTTCCCATTATTTTAATCATTATATTACTTTATTTTAATTTCTCTTACCAATCATTTCTTTATCTACATAAATTTCATAAAAATATTTTAACTTTCTAATCATTATTTCAACCATTTTTATTATATTTTATTATCCAATAGTATATAAAAAAAACCTCCAAAATAAACTCTAACCCAAAACAAACTGAACCTATAGTGTTTTAGTGTTTTACGGTGTTGATTTATATACACATATGCACCATACGTACGGATGTTTCATATTTCACGTAATAGGTGTCACAAGTATGTGATTTTTTTGTGTCCATGAAATTCTCTGGTAATGGGTATACATAAATTATCATTCATAACATATTTATTAATTTATGGCCGGAGATACCATGTGTGGCATGCAATCTTGCTTTTGAAAATTTTATCATTGAACTATTTTTCTCAATAATAAAAGATATACGCGTGTCATTTACATACAGAACCACTCCAAAAAAAACACTCTATTCTACACTAGTTTTTGCCACACACATAAAAAAATGTAGCTAATAGTACTTGGTTAGACTCTTTTGCCACACTCATGTGGCTAAAAATAAATATATAACAACACTTTTTTTTTTTGTGTGGCAAGCAATAATAAAACATAAATAACACTTGATTTACATATCTTTTAAATATGAGGTTAATCTTGTTCTCAGGACATAAATCAGTTGTTAAGGAGCTCATGAGCTTAAGACAGCCTGAACCTTAAGCTGGAGTTGGAGGTTCGAACTCGTAAAGGACTATGAACCAATGATAACCTGATTAACATCTCGATTCAAATTATCAACATCTCCGGTCATTCCATTAGATACGAGAAGTGAAGATCCTTAAAGTTGACGTTCAGCATTAAGTGTGAGGTTCATTTTGTACTACCTCCGTCGTAAATATAAGTCCGTTTTGTTTTTTTAGTTTGTCCTATATTATAAGTTTATTTAAATAACAAAGAAAGCATTTACTATATTTTTACCAAATTTATTATCTACCCACCAATTTTTCACTATTCTGCATTAATAATAATCATAAGTTATTTTAGATTTTTCCATCAAAATTAATAATACATAACCAACTTTCTCAAATGGACTTATGGGACGGAGGCAGTATAAAAAAGGGTATTCATTTAAAAGGGTTTGTCAAAGGCCTCTTATTTTTAAATAGGTTCCTCTCAATTTTAATTGTCCAAATAGGTTCAGTTATTTTTTTTCCATTTATGCCCTTCTCCTGAACCCTAAACCTGTCGGAAAACCCAAAACCCGCCGGAAAACTCAACCCCAGCCGGAAAACTCAACCCCCACCGGAAAACTCAACCCCATGAACCCGCTGAACCCCTAAAACCCGCCGGAAAACCCCAAAACCCGCCGGAAAAACCACCCTAAACCCGCCATGAACCCCCATGAACCCCTAAAACCCCCATGAACCCCCACCTGCCGGAAAACCCTAAAACCCGCCATGAACCACCCCAAAACCCGTCGTGAACCACCTCAAAACCCGCCGTGAACCACCCTAAAACCCGCCATGAACCCCCATGAACCCCTATGAACCCCACCCGCCGGAAGATATGTTGAAGAAGAAGAAGATGGTGGAGAAGAAAATGAGTGGAGGAAGAAGATGAGTTGTTTAAAAATGTGAAGGAAATAGTGGTTTAAATCTGAATTTAGAAGGGGGAAAATGAAATGAGTTTGAATTTAAGAGTATTTTCAAATTTTCACCATCATTTATCCTTCCCCAGGTCAAAGATCATTTAAGCAAAACTCCATTCTCACGAGGTCACTTAAATAAATGCCCCTATAAAAAAACCATACTTTGGTGACAAGAACCATTACTTGTCTTTTTGTGTGGGATATTTTTAATACTTTTTCTTGTCTTTATTTATATTGGCCTAGTAGTTCTCGAGACTACGACATGCATGGAATTATCTGCACGGTCTAACCAAATTAATCATCCTAAATAGTGGGTCCGACCATGATAAAGATTGTCTTAAATTGTTTTTAATGTAAAGGGCATAAGTTATTTGACCAACAAAATTTGAAATTATTTGCCTCAGCAAATAATTAAATTGTGCTAAAAAAACAATTTTAAATTAAAAGATCTTGATTTTGAATCCCACCGGTTGAATTTGTTCACTTTAATTTATCTAGAAATATAGTTTTTCAAAATTATATTAATATGGTTATATGGTGTTGGGAGGAAGGTGTGGGCTTACAAGCCAAATGAGGCTGCGGCTTTGCGTCCACCCCTTTCCCTGTTATATATATATATATTTTGGATCTTTGAAATTTTCTATCATTCAAACGAGACTTTTATTTTAAAAATTCATTCGTTCCACAAAACTCAGAAAAGTGATGTAAAAAGTTATAGAAAAGTGATGCAAAAAGTATTTTGCGATTACTGTTACCATTATGATTGTTTTTTCATTCAAAATGTATTCGGTAAATTGAGAGGGTATGTCCGCTAGACTCAATGATACCTGCCGTGATCGTCAGGGAAATCTTTAAGTGGTATCTCCGTGTGAGGTGAAGTGATTATTTAGATGATCTAGACCACAAAGTTTGTATCAAAATATAAACTGTGTGGTTCAGATCACTTAGATGGTTACTTCACTCTATACCGTATATAGTTGCCGTATAAAAAATTTCTAGACTCACATTGGACCTTGATTTTCATAGGGCCGACCGTGGGTGTGGTGATCTATGCCTGGCTATATATTGTAAGCATTAGTGTTAGTGTATGATATATATATATATATTGATTTGACAGTTAGAATAAAAAATAAGGGAAATTTATTTAAAAAGCATAAAAGCATAATTATTAAAAAGCATATAAAAAAGTATTTTAGGCTATACATTTTTTTGTTTTTTCACCATAACAATTAACAAGCAGCTTGAGTTCAAGTCTGAGTTTGAAAGTGATTTGTTTTTTTTTTTTTCCATCTTTGAATCGAACTTGAGCATTGCTAAAATTAATAATGAATATTTTATTTTATGATTGAATGATCTTGAGCCGAGTTTGGATATTACAACGTATATATGTTCAATTTGATAGCTATATGTTTGAATTGATTCAATTCAGACCATTTTTTTTTCCGGAAACGAAAGAATAAACACCACACACACGCCCTAAGCGAGGATTGAATCCTAGACTCCCAACTGGGAGCCAGGTTAGACCCCTAGACCACCAGGGTATGTGCCTGAGTACATTCAATTCAGACCATTAAGATCTTTAATTTATAAACAAAAACAATTTTTACCCTCTTGTAAGGATCTAATTTTTTTATAGGGTCCATTGATGTATTATTGCAAAAAGTAATGATAATGACACAAGCGTTGTGATTCAACGAGTGTCATCACGTGCATCTACACCGTTAAATAATAATGTAGACTCATTGATCAATATGATATCTATCATGATTAGATGCACGTTGTGGCACTCATTATGTCACAACGGTTGCGTCATTATCATTATTGATAAAAAAAAATAACTTAAAAGCAAGAGTATACCTTGCAAAATAAAACCAAAAAAATATGGAAAATCAGGGATGAAGACAGTTTTTTTAATATTTTTTATTAACAGGATATCTACATATTTTTTATAGGAAGAATGATAATTTTTATATTTTTTATAACTTGAAGTACAAAATCAAAAAAAATTCCGTACATAACACGGGTAAATTGCTAGTATATATATATATATTAAAAAAAAATCCAATGCGCATGTTCTTGGGAACTTTTTCCTGGAAACTTTTTTTTTTCTTTCCTCTTCGATTTTCAAACGATTATATATTTTGATCTAGATATCCAAACGCGGTAAAAAATTTACTGATTTTTTTATTTTTTGATGGTTTTCGTTTTGAGACTTGGTTCGATATAATCATTTTTTGTGAGATTCTCTGTCGAAATCCACTCAGTGAATCTCCCTGATGAGTCCCAAAAATCAGTGAATATCGACAGTGAATTTCGATAGCGGATTTCCTGAAATCATGTCTAAATATGTTGAATGTGGTCTCAAAATAAAATGAATGAAAAAATAAAAAATTTGGTGAAAAGATTTTCAAATTTGGATTTACAGAATGAAAGATATGAGTGTTTAAAAATATGAATAAGAGAGAAATTGTGTTGAGGTTTTTTTATTAATTTTTAGAAAACCTGTGCCAGAAAAATAAAAATAAAAAATAGTTTTATCTTTTATACAAAAGTTTTAAAAAACTGTCATTTTTTCTAATTCGTCAAATGTTTGTGTCATGCTATCTCATTACCAAAAAAAAAAAAAAAAAAAAGCAAGAGTATAGCCAAAAGAAAATGTAATTTCTTTTTAGCGTTATTTGTTTTATTAGCTTGTGTGGTGCCAAAATTGTTGCTGCAAAAAGTCGTGCTCTTTCATGATAAATAAGAAAAGGCGCGTTGACCGGTCAAAGTTGCATATAAAGCTTCCCTTGTAGATAAAAGAAATTAGTTTTGAATATGACATGCATTGACTATTTGGGTTCCCTATCTTTGACTACAACTCAAAAGATGTGTATTACATTTCTCTTAATACTATAATTTAAACAAAATTTGTTTTATATATTATTGATTATGATAAGATTAGTATCATTTTGTATTAATTCAATATCATTCTAGTAAAAGAAATAAATTAATATCGTTAATAATCGTGTAAAGTTTACCAAAAATACAATAATAAGAAATAGTCGTATTTCAATTGTATTGATGTAATTATTATAAAATAATTTATCAACCAAGGATCATAATCACATCATTTTCTATCATATTGAATCCTACCACAAGTATCATTTTCAATCATAGATATATTGATTGTATACAAGTATTGATTAACCAGGTAAATGATTAATACCTTTAAGCAATTGTGATTTCTTGGTATGAGGATAATTTACAAAAATTAGGTTGTAAATTGGTATTGTCAGATAGGTTGCGACAGTATTATTAATCATCAATTTTGAATTTTGGAGTACATCTACATATGTAGTACATATGTAGTATGCTAAAAATTAATTTTGCTGTCACAATCACTCGACTATATTAGGAAACCCAACTTAGTTATACACTCTTGATTATAATGGGTCTATAACATAATCAGTGAGATCGAACATCGTCATCAATGATAGAAAAATGACTTGTGTCATCCGTTATAAACATTATTACCTTATGATAAAACAATATGTCAAACTAATATTATTACCCTTGGTTAATTTCGCTGGTAACAAATTCTAAACTATATAAACATACAATAATTAAAGAACTTTTTTGGTTATGAATAATCAATAAAACAAAACATTAAAAAGAAAAAGAAAAAAAAGATAACAAATAAAGGAAGAATTTAAATATAAAAAAAAAACAGTAATTAAATTAATTAGAGTCAAACTTATAATGCTTATCAACAGAAACCAAAACATCCCAAGTACAGCTGAGTCCTTTGGGAATGATGACAAGATCACCAGCTCCAAACTCAACTACTGCTTCATCTGATGAATTCTTGCAATAAACTTTTACTTTTCCTCTCAGTAGATAACATGTCTCTTCTGCATCAAACTTCAGTTGGTATTTTCCTGGAGAACAACCCCATCTACATATACATATATTCATCATAATAAATAAATTAATCAAATCATCAAAATTTTCATACATTTTCTTTGATTATATTCATAAGAAAGTTAGAGACAAAACAAAGATTTTGTGGTACAACCTGATATGAATCAGGCTTAGAAGCAAAAATCCTCAGTGGGAACGACAACGAAACAAATTCAAATCACGATTAAAGACATTAATAGTGTTTTTTATCAATAAAAATTCATCGATTTTTTTGGATTTCAGCGACAATGGCCCCTTGTCTACGTTGGATTTCAGTGCTTAATTAGTAAGAATGTACGAGCCAATGTATTAAAAAACACACATAAAATTGGACATTTTTTTAAAGAAATTCCGGGAGCCGCCGCTAATTATATATTTTCATTTTCTCTCTCTCTCTTTTGATTTTGCGCATATCCACTGTATTATTTTAAGCTGTAAATTAAAGAACCTTTTTTTTTTTGAACTCCCATGGATGAGGAATTGACCCAAAACCCAAGCTTTTAGAGGGAGGGAAAGGGAAAGGGGGAGAAGTGAGAAAGAGCTTACTTGGGCCAGGACTTGATACCCAACTCAGCGAGTTGGGATTGAGAAGGGTTGTTGTGCACTATAATCTTGAGGTTTGTGGAGGATGATTCTGACCTCCTGCTGCTGCTGCTGCTGGTTGATTCTGCAGAAGCCATCAAATCAACTGGTTGTGCAAATTATTCACTAATAGGTTTCTGATATTCGAATGGTGGTTGAATATTTTTGAGAATTATAATGAATTTTTTTTTGGTAGAGAGTTTGGAAAGAAAGTGGGGAGGTTCAATATATACATACACATTTTATATATATAGCAGCAGCGCGCGTTGGGGAAATACTTGTGTGTGACGAGTTAAACGATCAGAACCGCACAACTTAAATAAAGAATAAAATTATGTGGTTTATATTAAATAAAGAATACACGTTATCTACACACGAAAAGTATTTCCCTGGTTTGAGGATGGACGATGACTTTAAGGGAAAATTCTTAGGCGGGGATTCCCTACGATGAGTATCTCGCTAGATGTGCGTCGCGTGCGCGCCGCGTGTGTCGCTTACTGTTTATCCTTTTACACATATAGGCGTAAAATCTAACGGCGTGCTCACCACCACCATATAGAGTCCCCGCCAAAGAATTACCCGACTTTAACGCGTTTGTTTTCCTTTGCCTTTTTGCTATTCTTTTTTCTTTTTTCCTTTTTCCGTCGAAGTTTGTACCTATCTATCTATTCAATAAATAAAGTGATATTTATATTTTTGGTTTTTATTCTTTACTACTTTTTTTAATGGGTGTTTTTAGGGTCAGCACACTAAATCACCGAAAATATCACAAGAAGATTTAAAAATATAAAGGTAATAAAGATAAATATTCTAAATATTCTCCAAATATTCTTTAATTAATATTGTAAATATTTGATTGATTCTGTATCATTATTACGTTGATCCATTTACCGTATTTAGCTTATGAAAAATTAGTGTATAGTCTATTTTTTCCCTTTAATTAAATGTTAATCCAATTTCAATTTTTTAATTACATTAAGCACAAATAAATTCTACCGAACGAATATATCTCTATTTACTTAGAAAGCAATCTTAATAACAAAGATTGGGTTGCGGAAAGTGTACTGTTCAGTGATTCACTCGCCGGGTAGAGAAATGGAAGGAGGAGGACATGGAGGCATTACTTACAAAGGTATTACCGTCCACCAGCCCTTTAATCTCACTGAAGCTAGGGACTCAATTTATCGTAATTGGATCTTCACCAGAAGCAGCTTCTCAAATTCTCCAAGTCCATGACCGAGAATTATCAGCAAGGTATGCGCCGAAAGCAACACCGATTAAAGAGTCCGATCTAAAGCGATTTTCTCTGCTTTGGGCTACTGTATGCACCCCTCACTGGAAATCGATAAGGGTTTTGTGGGAATCGAAGTTGTTTTCAAATAAAGCACTTGATCTGCAAGCTAAAATGAGGGAACAGAAAAGATCAGAAATGGTGGAATTCTTGGGTAAAAGGGAAGGAAAGGTAATAAATTTGGGTAATTTTGTTTTTAGTACCGTATTTAGAAGATTGGGTATGGTTTGTTTTTCCAAGAATTTGATGGATTTGGAAGATGAAGATGCATCTGCTGAGATGAAGGATACGATTTGGAGATTCATGGATTATAGTACAACACCAATAATTGGGGATTTGTTTCCTAAAAGAAATCCCACAACATACATTGACTTCATTTTTTTTTTTTAATTAGTTGTGTATATATGTTAGGTTTGATCAAATTAATTTAGTTGCTTGTTTCTTGTTTTTGGTTATGTTATGTGTGTACGTATATATACTACAAGAAAAGTTGATTTAGTGCTTATACACATGAAGTTCCACTGTTCCACCATATGGCCTTGGTGATATATGTTTTGTACTCAATGTGATTGATATGATGCAATGGTTTATTCTCTCGTGATATTTTCAAATTTTAAGTGGTTGGGGGCCTGAGCTTTATGGTGTTATCATGTATTCTAAACAGATTGACAGAGTAGTTTCATTGAGTTGGCTTTGTACTTGGTATTGAGCCGTAAATGAGCCTTATATGAGCATGTTACCGTGTTATTGATACTGTGTGCCTTATATAATACTGTTAGTGAAATTGTATGCTTTATATAAGCCTTATATGAGCCAGATATGATATCGTGTCCTTTGAATTATGCCTTAAATGAGTCTTATATGAGTCAAATATGTGTGTCTTGAAGTAGTCACTTGAATTAATCCTTAAATGAGCCTGATACTGTGTACTGATACTGTGTGCCTTATATGATACTGTTATTGATATTGTATGCCTTATATGAGCCTTATATGATATTGTGTCCCTTGAATTAAGCCATAAATGAGCCTTATATGTGTGTCTTGAAGTAGTCACTTGAATTAAGCCTTAAATGAGCCCGATATCACGATGACGATCATGTGTGCCTTATATGATACTGTTAGTGATATTGTATGCCTTATATGTGCCTTATATGAGCCAGATATGATATGGTGTCCCTTGAATTAAGCCTTAAATGAGCCTTATATGAGCGAGATATGTGTGCCTTGAAATAATCATTTGAATTAATCCTTAAATAAGCCTGATCCTGTGTACTAATACTGTGTTAGTGATATTGTGTTAGTGTAAATGCTGTGATTAAATTCGACTTTCAAATACTACGTCGAAAAGGTATCAAATGAGGTCTCAAAATGAAGATAAAAAAATATGAATTTTGGTGAAACAATTTTGATGATCGGTGTTATAAATCAAAAGTTACGGTCGTTTATAAGAAAAAACGCTCCGGTTAATGGAAATATTTTTTCAGTTTTCAAAATTTACGTCGGAAGGGTATCGTATTTGGACTCAAAGTAAATTTAAAGAGCAAAAAAAATATGAATTTTTGTGAAAAAATTTCAATGATCGAAGTTTTAAATAAATAGTTACGGGTGTTTGAAAAAAAAAAAAAAAAAAAATAGAAACAACGCAGGATCAACTTGATCAATGTACTCATGTATCATGTAGTTGAGGACGCGCGCGAGGGTCAATTTTGTCGTGTCAAATTTTTTATCATTTTTGCAACTATAAAAAGGAGTGTGTCATATTTTTTTATTTTTTTATTTTTTTTGTCTTTTTCCGTCAATCAGCCTATAGCTTATTCTCCGTTGTATAAATGTGACCATACGGTGAATACAATCAGGCATTTCCATAGTCTCAGTTATTGTGTTAAGGTATCAGAGCATTGATCCAACTCTCATTATCTCATTAATTTCTTTTTTATTATCTCAATTATTGTGTTATGGTATCTATGTATTCAATAAATAAATAAAGTGATAATTACATTTTTGCTTTTTTTAATCTTTATCATTTTTTAATGAGAGGTTTTAATGGCACCACAACAAATCTACTTAGAGCATCGCATCAAGATTTAAAAATATAAAAGAACTATGGTGTTCTTAAGGCGATGATACAATTAGCGTGGTGTGCTTACAGGCCCCCCTTTTTTTTTTAATATTTCTAATATTTGGTCTTATACTTATATATATATTTTTTCATATACTTTCAGGATAACCCTACAGTATGGGTCAAGTATTATATTACTATTGATAAAAAAGTAATTAAATAACTCTTTTAGTCATTTATATTTCTTTTATTGTTTCGAAAATAATTCTTATCTTCATCATCCTAGCTATATTTTTGGTCTCATAATTATATATTTTTGTTTTGTTTTTCTTTTTCTCTCGATATTTAACGGATTTGACGTTGGCTAAAAGTGTAAGTAGACTAAGAGGACGTTTGTTAAAACTGAACACTGAAATCTGAAATCTTAATTCTGAATAAATTAAGTAACTGAATATTTTAAGTGCTGAAATTGATTAGACTATTTGGTATCACTTATTATATCTGAAATTAGAATTTGTTTCGTGAGTGTGTATGTGGGTGTGGGTGTGTGGAGAGTGGGTGGGGGTGTTGGTGTGGGGTAATGGGGGTGTAGGGTGGGGTGTGGGTGTGGGTGTGGGGGGTGGGTTGTGTGGGCGTGGGTGTGGGTGTGGGTGTGGGTGTGTGGGAGTGGGTATGGGTATGGGTGGGTGGTGGGTGTGGGTGTGGGTGTGGGTGGGGGTGGTGGGTGTGGGTGTGGTGGGTGTGGGTGCGGGGTGGGTGGGAGTGGGGGTGTTGGAGTGAGGGTGTGAGGGTGTAGGTGGGTGTGGTTTGGTCGGGTGTAGGTGGGTATGAGGGTGTGGGGTGTGGGGGTGGGTATGGGTGGGTGAGGGTGTGGGCGGGTGTGTGGTGTGTAGGGGTATGGGTTGTGTGGGTGTGGGGTGGGTGGGGTGGTGTGGGTGGGGGTGGGGTTGGGGGGTAAGGTGAGGGTGTGGTGTAGGTGTGAGGTAGGTATGGGTGTGGGGTGTACCTCTACCTAACGTAGATTTATTGAAAAAATTCAGAATTAAGTAGTTCCTCAACCACTTAAAATTTTCCATAAATTTTCACAGGAAATTCAGAAGATCTTAATTAATTAAGAGGTGTTAAAAAGTATTATCAAACAACACTTATTTTAATAATCAATTTATTCTTTTAAGAATAAGTGTTAAGTGGTGTAAGCAAACAGACTTTAAAAGTGTGAAAAATATAGTTACGGGTGTGCTGATTTTTTTTTTTTTTTGGGATAACGATATGTGCTTATTCAAAAAGGAAAAAAGAAAAACCCACTGAGTAAATTCTTTTATTTTTATACGTACGTGGGGAGCCGATGTGCAGTTTAAGTTAGAAAATTCTAACGTGGGAAATAACAGTAAAAGTCATCTCACTCTAAAATAAAGACTTTGATCCCATTCAATGTATTTGAGAATCAAGTGTAATATTATACATAAAATGATATCGTTTTGTGTGTATATTACAATTAAAACGATATCGTTTTAGCCTTTTAGGTATATTTTTACGCTTGATGATCAAATGCGTGAAAGTATCATTTTCCATGAAATAAAAAACAGATTTTGATCTTTACTCCATAGTTCAATACAAAAAAAAAAAGGATTAATTTAAAAAGATAATCTGAAAATCAAAATATACAAACACCACATTAGATTTTTCTAGACAAGCCTCTATTCCATTATAAATTACATCATCTCTTTTACTTGGTATTTTTTTCCAGTGTTGATACATGCACTACTTCATTTCACTATAAATGCTCATTACATCCTAAAGTTGACTAATGAACTGAAAAGATTTGGTATTTTTTTCCGGTGTTGATACATGCACTACTTCATTTCACTATAAATGCCCATTACATCCTACTCGTTACGACAATAATCAGATTTTACGGTAATAATATTGTCGTAAAAAGAAATTTTACGACAATATTATTAATTGTCGTAAAAAGTTTAACGCCAATAATATTATTGTCTTAAAGAAATTTTTTACGACAATATTATTGTCGTAAAATTTATTCTTATGACAATAATATTATTGTCGTTAAAATTTTTAACGGCAATAATATTGTCTTAAAATTTCTTCACGACAATATTATTGTCGTAACGCATGTAGTGGTTGTGAACTACACCTCCTGTGCAATGCACATATCATTTTCCATTTTCTTTTTCTCTTTTCTTAAAAGTCCCGGTATCAATTGTTTCGACTAATTCAAAATTCGGTCCGGATCATGCGTGCAGAGTCCGATTATTACTCAAGGGTAATGCCAAACTAATAGCTTTTTTAATATGACGCCTCAGAAGATAATCGAACCGATAACTTCCCAAAACATTCCCAAGTCATTCACCACTTGAATCATCCTGCTTGGTTAAAATAATTTGGTATTTGGGTGTACTCTTTTTAAACATATAATTGCATTCCTTCGTAATCATAGTTCTAAATAATTTTAATGAATATACTTTTTTTTCTTTCTAAAAGCGAACCATTTTATAACAAACAATGAGCTCGAAAAAGTTTACATCGTAGAACTATCCACTAAGTGCTAGGATTATCAAACTACACAAAGGACACTGTCGTGAGTCTAAGCACCACGCAAGGCGCAGGTCTTTTGCTCTCGCTACAACTTTAGAAATGAAAACGTCCATATTGGGGATCACTTCCAACATCATTTACTATTTTTTTTTCTTTACCAAATTCTAAACTTATAGCACCAGCTGTCGTTGCTGCCAAAGGGTTTTTTTTTTTGGTTGTTTGTGATTAATCGATTTTGATGAATATTTTGGTGTGAGCTTTATTAGGGTGTATTTTTTATCTATGAAAATTATGTTTTTCTTCATGAAATGTTTCCCTCTCCATGTGAGGTTTATTGTTATATACTCATGGTGATGGTGGCCTAAACACGAATTCATTTGAGATTTCGTAATATGGTAGCGAAAATGACCATAAGGTACCAGCCATGACACTTCACCCATTGAGCTGTAAGAAGCACTATATTAAAAATGTTCGAAATAACACGCTTTCATAGTTTTGTAATATTATTAGAAGGGTATAATAGTAATTTAACACATCGAAATTCGAGTGGGACAATGAACCCCTGGCTCCATGTGGACCGCCCCTGTGTATATGCATGAGAAATCGATCTGTTAATTTTTGTTTGTTGACCCACTAATTTTAGTTTGTTGACCGCCCCTGTGTTTATGCACTATATAATGAGATATAGAGTTTAAAATACAAAAAAAATCTTTAAATTTCCGACTCATATTATAAAATCACTGTAACCGTCTTTGATTATGAGACCGATAAATAGATTTCGGTGAGGCTTTGTCCAATTGATAAAAGATGAGGTTGTAAAACCAAAATGACTTTGGTTTGATGCTCACTCGTGACTAGCGTGTGCGAGGTGTATATATATCTATATATTTTCGTTTGCGTAAATATAAAAATAAAAAAAAGACACCAACACTTGGAAGGATATATAAATAAATAAATAAACAATGTTTACAAATATGTTTGAACTCGTTATTTTAATTTTTATTCTTTTTGAACCCCACTTTAGTGCATTTCTTTCAAAATCTTAAGGTGATAAAAAGATAGATAAATAATATCGGTGTATGGACTACATTTTGTTTTTCTATTTCAAAAACCAAATTACCTCATTTGACTCAAACCCAAACCTTGGACTAAGGGTATTAGCATCAGAGTCTTTATCTCCACCTTTATCCCTACATGTAGGAAAAAAATAGGGAAGAAGAAGTAAATTCTCTTGCATCGATACTTTATCCCCACCCTACATTGGGGTGGATGAACAGCTGTCACACCCCAAATCTGCGACACACGTAGCTATCCTTACATTTTTTTTTTTTTTTTTTTTTTGAAACGATTTTATTTTTTTTTTCTTCCCTCTCGTTGAAATATACCGTTGAAATATACCACGGAGTAAATTTGAATTTAAAAAGTAAGTTTTGAAAAATGTGTGTGTTCAAATATACTAGCGGAGTAAAATTTTAAATTTTAAAAATAATTTTGGAAAAATGTGTGTGTTCGAATATACCATTGAAATATAACCGTTGAAATATACTAGTTGGAGAAAATTTGAATTTAAAAATTAGTTGAAAAATGAATATTTTAACGTGTAGAAGGATAGAGATAGTGACGTTGATGTAAGATTGTGAATTTAATTCTTTGTAAAGAGTGATACGTATTTTTTAATAGTATTTGTGGGGATAGAGATAGGGTGATTGATATGAATACCCTAAGCTCGACAACTTGAGCTAGGCTGCATCGAGTGTACAGAGTGCCTTGAGGCTGAAATTTTTACTTTAGATCAAATGATTAATTAAAAAAAAAAAAACTATATTCATCTTCAAAGACCGATTAGTGTAATTGGTGCCTGGTGGGCCTGGACCAATAAATAAGCTAGTGTTGGTATTGGATAGCTCTTCTGTGTTTTTGTCACTTTTTTAGCAGCCGTGGCTAGAGTTCAAACTTCATTTGGAATATATGTCGACTGCCCTTTAATTAAAAATTCAATAAAAATAAATAAATTAATTAATAAAGGCATAGCCACTGGCTGCGGCATGAATCATGTCATATTACTAGAAAATTCATTAGTTTTTTTCCTTTTCTTTTTTTTCTTCGTAAATTTGAACTTGTAGTACATTTATAATACGATACGATAACTCATTATGGATATTTAACAAGTGGATATTAGTTATAAGGCCGTCGCTAGAGACTTAATCATCATTTAGGACACTCAAAAAACTTATTCGGTTATAAGGACAATCTAATTTTTTTCTTTTCCTATTTTCCGTCTTTCTGCAAATACCACAAACCAAAAGCTGTATGACCTGTAAAACTTTTTTTCACCACTGTTTCCGTTACGATTTCTGACTCCACAAGGCGATTTCCGGCCACTGCTTATTGGTCATCCACCTCCCGTCCAATCCACATCCAGCCTTTGCCACCGGACATTGAGCAGGATCTTCTTCTGCGCAATTCAAGCAGACTGAAGAGGCGAGCAACAGAGGACCCGGCTCCTTCCCCAACCGCTGCTTCAGTATGTAATCTTCATTCGATCTGCCTGAACGTCGATGACAAGGTTTAATGGGAAATCGCGTAATAGTTAATCGGATATGAGAAATCATCGGTGATGAGCAATGCTTCAAATTGCAAATTGTTGAGACAGTGGTTACAGGTTTTGTACTCAATAATGCTTATTTGCTGATATCCAATAGATAATGATTTGGTATACTTATTGGCACGAGCCATTGGCAATTTTTCTTGTGTAGCATTCTTTTGAAATTGTAGTTATTTGTCATATATAGTAATAATTGATGGATATGTACTCCTATGAACTCGTCTTATAATATAACCATGTCTTTAATCTTCCAATATCGGCCTTTATTTTTGCCGTTCTAATTGTGTACCAAGGGGACTTAGGGGAGCCGTTCTTTACCAAAATGAAGGACTCCACGTGAATGCCCTTTGGCAATTGATACAAATGTCGCCTTCTTACTTTTTTTATCTAGGGTATAATCAAATGGTTATTTCACCTTTCAAGTGTCATACAAAGGGACCAGGTCATATTATAGACATACTTGTAAAAGCGAAGGAAGAATCTCAACCGGCTCGTTCCCGAACATGAAATCGGATATTTAACCTTTTCGACATGAAGCATATAGGAGTTATCGATTTCGGTGATATATTTTGTCAAATCGCTGAGTGTTTTTCATCCAAATTTCTCTACAAGATAAAATTCACTTTTCTTTCAAACTTTATGACTTGGATGGCACGGGGCATATTGAATGCGAAGAGGTTAATTAAGCAAATGGTGATTGCATACTTACAAGAGAATGGAATAAATTAAGTTGGCTGATGTAACTATTGAAATGATATAGACAAGACATTCTTACAAGATTTTGTTTACCTTCCTTTTAGTTTTCATTACGGATCCGTTAAATTATGCGGCGAAATGTGCGCATTGTGCCTTTTTATTTGGATAAACTTGTTAGGAAAGTTTGTTATGATTTCGCTATGAGCATCCGAATTGTCTTTGTGCATATCATCCGAATTTTCATTTTTTATGTTGTATGTTTGTTTTCACCGTTGCTTGAAGCTAAATTACGAGAGAAGTGGGCATGAATGTGAATGAATTTTGTCAAAATTTGATGATATTAACAAGTTTGAAGTAGTTGATTTAAGTATGAACAATCATATTTTTTCGATTTACATGCTACGTGATGGAGTGACATTGATGACTGATGCAGGGACATTGGTGACTTATGCAGTGACAATGATGTCTGATGCAGGGACATTGATGATTTATGCAGTGACATTGATGACTTATGCAGTGACATTGATGTCTGAAGCAGTGACATTGATGAATTATGCAGTGACATTGATGTCCGAAGCACTGACATCGATGACTTATGCGCAAGACATTGTTGTCCGAAGTAGTGACACAATAACACGTCTAGGAGAAACATTCGAGCATTCATAGATTGTGTTTTACTAATTAGTTGACGGTGTATTTGGGTGCTTATAATAGATGATATAGTCCCTTTTGCTTTCGCAAAGACAAGTACGATCTAGAGGCTTTTTATTACCTTCTTATGGGTTTCACTCACCATGGTGGCTTACAATTAAGTCTTTTTTGGGTTTCTGGTGCTGCTTATAATAGATGTGGATACTCATAGTTTGGGGTTGTTTTTCTTTTCTCTTATGGTTGTCTTTGTCCTGTTTCTTGGGTTGCAGGTTGATATAAGTGCTTTATGGCATTTGGCTAGCGTGGTTTCTATATTGGAGCCGGTTTTTGAGCTTGCAACTATGAAAAAGAGCTATCAATTGTTAAAGGCGGGACCATGATAGCTTTCGACCTTGTTTTTGTGTATATGGCTATTTGTGGACCGATCACACTATATTCTCATCGGTTGTGGTTAATGGTGGGGATAATCATGGTGTGCTTACAACAATTATGGTTGGTGGATTTTTGGTTGGGTTGCTTGGTGATAGTTAATGCTGGCCGCCTATTAGTGTAAAGTGTGTTTTACTATGTGTGCAAAGAGTTACCATCATCAAGAGATTGACAAGAGTGCCCTATATGATCATCTTGGTGGTCCGGGCTTATGCAAGGACATTGCCGATTATGCGGTGACATTGATGACTTATGCGGTGACATTGATGTCGGATGCGGTGACATTGATGTCGATGCAAGTGACATTGATGTCGATGCAACGACATTGATGACTTATACAATGAGATGTCACTGATCAAGGTTGTCAATGGATCGCGGTGGTCAATACATCATTGTATTCAATGAATCGCGGCGGTCATTGCATCGGGGTGGTTAATGGATCCCGATGGTCAATACATCGGGGTAGATGGTCAATGTATGATGGTGATGAATACGCCACGTAGATTTTTATGAAGAAAAAAATTGATTTATGAAATTTATTCGGAAAAATATCAAATTTGATTTTAGAATAAAGAAGACGAAAAATATGAATTTTAGTGAAAAAAATTATGATGATCCGAGTTTTAGATCAAAATATATGACGTTTATAAATATGATGAATTTAAAAATAAAAATAAAATAAAAACCTCGTCGTCGTTCCTTTTTTCTTTTTTTTTCTTATGCAAAGTGACATTCGCGATTATGCAGAAGTGACATTGATGACTTATGCAGCGACATCGATGTCGATGCGCAATGACATTGTTGACTTACGCAATGACATCGATGTCGATGCAGCGATACATTGATGTCGGATGCAAATGACATTGATGACTTATACAACGAGATGCCACCGATCAAAGTTGTCAATGGATCGCGGCGGTCAATACATCATGGTATTCAATGAATCGCAATGGTCATTGCATCGGGGTGGTTAATGGATGTCGGTTGTCAATGTATGACGGTGATCAATACGCCACGTCGATTTTTATGAAGAAAAAAATTGATTTTTGAAATGTATTCGGAAAAATATAAAATTTGATTTTAGAATAAAGAAGACGAAAAAATATGAATTTTAGTGAAAAAATTATGATGATCCGAGTTTTAGATCAAAATATATGACGTTTAGACATATGGTGAATTAAAAAAAAAAAAAAAAAAAAAAAAAAAAACTGCTTTGAACGTGTGGTGCTTTTTTTTTTTCCCTTTGAGAGCTTCTTTTTTTTTTTTCCCTTTCTTCCTTTTTTTTTTCCCTTCTTCCTCTTTATCCACTTAAAATTAAATGTCCTTATAACTAAATAAGCTTTCCTTTTAAAATTAGAATGTCCTTATAACTAAATAAGATTTCGGAGTGTCCTATTACCCCTAATAAGTTGAAAATCAGTCCTTTTAAATAATTAGCCCATTTAACAAATATTGTTACATCAATTTGTAAATATAAATTTTTCATACATAAAAAAGGCAATTGAAATTTTCTAAAGGATCCGTTGCCGCCTAAAAAGCCGTAGGGTTGAGCTTATGAAAGTAAATAAGTCAACCGTTTGATTTTTTACTCGATTGAATAGATTTGATATGGTTTGAGATCGAATAGGCTCTATTAATTCGAATAATTCTCAAATAACAAACGAGTCAGTCTTTATTCTCATTCCCGACTCGTTAGCTCGGGAACACACTCAGATTAAAATACTTGTGGAACATTATTGTATAAATTGGATTAACATTTATTAAGTTTTATTACTGAAAAAACGTTCATTAAGTTTTATATTTCATTACTCTTACTTTTGAGTATAATAAATTAAATTTTTTTACCTATTAAACATAAAATAAAATATATAAGGATTATTTTATACGCGCAGTTTTGAAAAAAAAACCCTTGTTTTTTAAATTCAAAACAAGGTCGAATATAACTCGATTTCCAAGGTAGTGGTGATCAAGCTAAGCTCGATTTTCATTTCAAAATCGTGCCCAAACTTGAATTCATAAGATTTAAAACATGTTTGACTTGATAAATTCAATGCTTATGACTCAGATCGTTTACACCCTAGTTGAGCCACCCATGGATCATAGCAAGAATGTATGTCACAGTGCTAATACTTCACTCTCTGAATAAAGATCATTCTAGAACGCTCACACAGTTCAAAAAAATGGCTCGTTGTCATAAATATATTACTAAAATGTTTAATATATCTTTGACTATCATACATCCAATAATAGTAAAGTAAACCTGATTGTATAAATATAAATTACAACGATAAAGTAAGTAAAAATGGTTTGATAAATATAAATTAAGCATAAGATGAAAAAAAAATTCAAATTTGGCAGAAATTCAATGTTTTAAGCAATGAGACACTATTATAACATAAGTATAAACCAAAAGCGCCGTTTATTTGAATACAACTAAGTTATATCTTAAATAAAATCGATGTAATTGACTTTATGAACTTCTAATCAACTACTACTACTAGAATTTATTAAAAACAAATAAAGAAAGACAGAATTACAATAAGGCTGATACTTGGAGAAAAATTCCGTATGAAGCCAAAAGTCGGTCGAAAATAAGGCAGGTGATCACATAGTTGACAAAATTTATCTTATGGAATTGTACGCCAAAAGAATGCGATAAAGTTATTGCACAACAGTTATTAAAGAGTAATACTAAATGAATTGTGATGCATTCAATTCACCTCTACACATCTCTAGTGTGTGAAAAATAATAATTTGCATGACATTACATTCATACAATTGATATCACTCTTAATATAACGTTTGCATCATAATTTCCCCCAAAAATTTGTCACATGTAGATGTAGAGTTACTCAAAAGAAAAAGAAAAAAAAAAAACTACACCCCTGTCATTTCATTGCGTATTTTTCTTTTGTAAAAGAAACAAAAATTTAAAAACACTCATAAGTATTACTATCTCCATCCTAAAATGTAACTTAGTTTAGCATTTTGGATTTGTCTAAAAATATTAGTTTTTATAGATAATCGAAACATTTTATTATATTTTTCTTCTTTTACCTCTTATTTATTATATACTTACCCACTTTTCATTACTATGTATTAATAACGGTCAAATATCATTTTAGTATCTTCAATCAATATTAATTAATAACACATAACCAATTTAACTAACTTTTTTAATCCCTATGAAAAAACCTAAACCCATATATATTTTGGGATAGAGGTAGTATATGATTGATATCGGTGTTGATCTATTTTTATTGGGAAAAAAAGCACGCATAACATTAGATGTTTTTTTTTTTGTTTTGAAAACATACCTTTTTCTTGTATATGAGATTTATCGTTTTCAATGAATTTGAGTAACTTTTGTCATTACTAGTAATGAAAGGTAACTTCATTAATTGATTGATTTCACATGGTTTTTACCAAACATGGCCAAATACCAAAAAGCAAACAGAATGCCACATGTACACCTATTACATATCACACTTACATCAATAGTATAAAGCCACACAGCAGAATAATATCTAATCCTGATTACTAACAACCCTCCTCAAACTCAAGGGGGTAAGAACCACATTGAGTTTGTGCTGAAATTCTGCAAACTTAGAAAGAGAAACAGGCTTGGTAAACACATCAGTCACCTGATCTGAAGAGAGAACAAAGTGAACCTGTAACCTGTTCTTGAGAACCCGATCCCGAACGTAATGAACGTCAATTTCGATATGTTTCGTTCTGGCATGAAAAACAAGGTTGTAAGCAAGTGATTGAACCCCAATATTGTCACACCAGGCTAGAGGTATTGTGGGGGGAGGCACGTGAAGTTCTCCAAGTATGGAGTGCATCCATTGTAATTCAACAGCCAGGTTGGCTATAGCACGATATTCAGACTCAGTGCTGGAGCGTGAAACAACCTGCTGCTTTTTAGAACACCAAGAAACCAGGGACCCATAAATATAAACACAGTAACCAGCTATAGAGCGTCTATCAGCTGTGTCACGGCCCCAGTCGGCATCAGAAATCCAATAAGATTAAGTGTAGAATGAGGGGTAAGGTGTAGTCCGTAATGTGCAGTACCTTTTACTAACCTGAGGAGTTGTTTAAGCAGTTGCCAGTGAGTGTTGGACGGGGCCTGCATAAATTGGTTCAAGGTATTGACATCAAAAGAGATGTGAGGTCGGGTATATGGAAAATATTGGAGACCTCCATCTCCTAAAAGAGTGAGGGATGTTCATTAGGTCTCTCCGTCTTTATACGACAGCATAGGGTAGGACCTAAGACTGTTGTGTAAGATACAATCCGATGTCTTGCTTGTATGCCCGTCTAATACCCAAATCTTTTAGAGAAAACCGGTTGTTGAGGAGCTGAATGAATTTATCTTGGTGTTATTCCCCGTCGAACATCTACATATACTAATGCATATAAAATATCAGTGGCAGTTCTAAAAACAAATAGTGAAGAATCTGACTTAGACTGGACAAAGCCCCATTGAAGGAACTGTTTCCTCAAATTCTTCAAACCAAGCTCTTGGGGCGTGTTTGAGGCCATACAAGGCCTTCTTGAGATGACATACATGTTGTGGTTTGTCTTTGGACACAAAACCCTCATGTTGAGGCATGAAGACAGATTCATATAATGTTCATTATTGATATAAATCTGGTGGATGGGCCATTGTTGAGCAACAACAATAGATATGACTACTCTGATTGTGGCAGCTCTAACCACTGGACTCAAGGTTTCAGAGTAGTCTAGGCTAGGTGTTTGAAGAAAGCCTTTTTGCCACAAGTCTGGCTTTGTACTTCTGAACACTGCCATCAGGGTGTATTTTTACATTAAACACCCACTTATTCCCAACTAAACTATGTCTTGGATCAACAGGAACTAATTCCCATATCTTGTTCCTGATAAGAGCCTCGTACTCATCCTTCATTGCTCTGCTCCATTTAAGATCAACAAGAGCATCTGAAACCTTTGTTGGTTCTGTTGGATAAGGCGAGAGAGAGGTTGTTTTGGCTAGATAAGAAAAGGTTTACGGCTTATGAATGCCACTTTTGGCTCTGGTCTTCATGGATTGTGTATTTAGAGTATTAGAGATGTTACTAGAAGCTGAAACATGACCAGGAACATGTGGAGAAGGGTGTGAGCTAGGTATAGGTGAATGATCAGGAGTGTGATCCGGACTATAAGTAGAGTTAGGTTGTGGTGAAGCATATTTAGATTCATTTACTATGGGAACAGGAAATGATGTAGGACTGGAACATTCTCTGTCCTGTAATCATGAGTAGGAGTGTGGTGCACAGGCAGGGAACATGAAGTGGTGCTAGGATGAGAGGAAGCAGGGAAGGAAGTGACATGGAGATTGCTAGGTAGATTACACAAAATGAGAAGAGTCTTGGACACCAGGACTGGTCTTAGAACTAGGAACTCTCTGATTAGGAAAGCAAGATTCATCAAAAGTTACATTGCTTGAGATATAGACCCTACCAGTAGGGAGACAAGCACAAAGATCCTCTGTGATTAGGACTTTGACCAAGATAGATACATCTTTCTGTATGGAATTGGAACTTATGTCTCTGATAGGGTCTGAGATGTGGATATCAAGCACATCTAAAGACTCTAAGAGAGGTATAGTCAGGTTTATTATGATACATGACTTCATATGGTGACATATTTTGAAGGACATGTGTTGGTAATCTATTGATAAGGGTGATGGCATGATGAAAACTATCCTATCAGTAGGACAAGGGTAAGGATGCTTGGGCTAAGAGGGTAAGACATGTCTCTACAATATGCCTGTGCTTTCTTTCTTCCCTTTCCATTTTGGGCATGTTCATAAGGACATGCATACCTAGGTTGAATTCTATACTCTCAGAGAATAGGAATGAAGGATCTGAACTCTCCACCAAAATCAGACTGTAAGGCCTTAATTTGGGTATTGAATTGATTCTCAACTACGGTTTTAAACTGTCTAAAGGCAAGTAATGCATCAGACTTGTGTTTGAGAGGGAAAGCCCAAGTGTATCTACTAAAATCACCAAGAAAGTGTATATAATAGATGTAACCTGATATGGAGTGCACATGAGCAGGGCCCCACAGATCAGTGTGAACAAGTTGTAAAAATAGAATCAGCTTTAGCATCAGAAGCAGGATAAGGTAAAGTATGCAATTTGCCAAATTGACAGGACTCACAAAAAGTAGCTTTATTAGTAAAAAAACAGTTTACAAGCTTGTCCAACAAGATTTAAAACAGCAAGAGAGGGATGACCAAGTCTTCTGTGCCATAAAATAGCATCAGATTGGTTAGAACTACAAGCAACAAAAGAAACAACTCTATCTATTGACTTGGGCACTTGCAGAAAAGGATTGGAGAAGGACTTGAATTGAGGTGAGCTCTCTCGAAGGCTGATTTGATAAAGACCATCTTTAAGCACCCCTTGTAGAAGAGTTGTCTTTGTAAGTTTGTCCTTCACAAAGCAAGAATTAAAGTGAAATTCAACAAAAACAGAGTTATCAATGGTTAACTTAGAGATGCTAAGAAGATTTTTAGTTATGTTTGGCATATGAAGGATATTGGAAAGATGTAGGTTGGAATAAACATTAGTAGGAAGATTTGAAGAACCAATATGATCAATTTTGAGTTGCTCACCAGATTCAATAGTCAAGGTTTCAGAGCCCTCATATCCAGAATTGAGCTGTAGGTTACCCAAATTAGCTGTTACATGACTGGTATCACCACTATCCGCATACTAGTAGGGGTCATTCACAACATCAGGAGTAGCAATATAAGCAGGATTTGGCCTAGGAAAATGATACTGAAGAGTATTGGCTTGATTCTGAGGGGCATTTGGAGAGCTATACCTGAAGTAGCACTCACAACTGAATGCCCAACTTTGGAACAGATTTGGCAAGTTGGCCTTTGATTATTGTTGTTTCCATTGGGGTTTCTTCCTTCTCGTCCACGGCCTCCTCTTCCTCTGTTTCCACGACCTCTGTTTCAATCAGAATTGTATTGAGGCATAGATCCAAAATTTTGAGAGCTGGAGCCACCGGGAGTAGTAGTAGCCATATGAACAGCATTTTGAGTGAGATCAAGAGCAGCTGTGTTATTCGGACGAGCTAGGAGGCGTTCATGTGTGATAAGTTGTGACTGAACATCCTGCCATGAGAGAGTTCCAATTCGAGAGGTCAAATTGACAATTACAGCTTCGTATTCTTTTCCCAGACCATCCGAGCAGCTAAAACCAGTTCCGAAGTGCTGATAGAATATTCGACCGCATCTAGACCATCAACATATGATTTCATTTTGGATAGATAATCCATCATGGGTAGAGCACATTTTTCAGTTTTGCAAAGAGCTCATTGAAACTCTAACATACGAGCTTCGGATTGATTATTGAAAAAGGTTTCCAACGTCTTCCATACCTCATGAGAAGTAGAGCAGCCAAGAACTTCAAACATCGCTTCCTCGGTCATGGAGCTCATCATCCAGCCCATAAGAAGTTGATCAGACTGGTTCCATGCTTCAACATAATAGTGATATGGTGATGTACCGAGGGGAGGTTGAAAAGGTGAAGACCCAGGGGGAATGTAACTCAGATCTGGCGGTTTATGTTGAAATAGTGTTCTAAACCCAATCGGGTTGGACCGGATCCGACCGGGTCGGATCATTTCTACTATTTCTTTATGCTTATACATATGATGAATGGCTTTTCTGTTGTCAAATATTTGTTCTTCTAAAGAACCAATTGTGAATTGTTATATGATAACGTCCATAGTATTAAACTGTGATAGAGAAACCATGATAGGCGATTATGGTTGATGAGATCTCTAATCATTTTAATAATTTTGATACTTAAATGTCTCTAGGCTGATGTACTATTAAACATGGCATTTATAGTACAAACAGGCTAGCACGTATTAAATGTCTTCTATCTTTAAGGGTAGGGATAGATCTCGTCTATCGAAGAGTAGAGACACTTGGACTGTACGTGGACGTGTATTAGAGAATGCGTACGTTAGACTGACCCACTTACATTAAGTGTCGCACTATGTGGCAGTTGTGTAATTATCCTTGAGACCGGAGTCTTCATGGCATCATGGTGTGGATTGTCATGCTTTAACATTATTGAGATTTCCCCTATCCACGGGGCGATCATGCAGTAGTGATTGGGTGTGATACTGAAGCACGCGTAGTATAATGTTAGTTCGTCCGGAAATCGCGTATCCTATGATTGGGATTGAATATCCGAAATGACATTCTTATAAGGAATGTCTAGCTTTCGTAAATCTTTGCAAAGTGGTAGTAAATGTGTTATTCCGAGAGAGCATGATATCCAGATTATAAGATACGGTCGTTGATGTTTGACACTCGACGAACGACCGTATGAATATTATTACAGCGATATGATTTGTTTACCGGTAACTGTTTCACATGAAAGGTAGTAGTCATTGCATTTGACTCTTCCGATGATTGGGGGTCACGGTGTGTTGCTAGACGCTATCCCGTTATCATTAGGCATGAATGGAATTTTCGTAATTTACACTTTGTGTCTACGGCCAACATATTCGGAAGCCTATCGGGTCCGGATTAAAATGCGGTTATAGTTGATAACTAAATAAGAAAAATTTATCTCATACTATAAAGGTTATAGTGGTAAATTAATATGGCGGTATTTATTTATTATAAATAAATTAAATACAAGATATTAATTATATTGATTAATTAAAAAATATTCCGGAAGCCAATTTGTTGGTCAAAGGGGCGCATATTTCATTAGTATAAGATACACTTGGATTGTACAATTTAATTAATAGTATCATATTATATTAATCATGTTGACTAATTGGATATATATTCACATATATATGATGCGCACCTTTTAGTGTATATTGATACACAAGGACTTGCAAGTTAGTCAATTGTGGCATATATTAATATTAGATATTAATGTGTATAAATTTGCACACATATTTGTAAATTGATTTATGGTAATAAGATAAAGATATATTCAATATAAGATATTGTCAATATATATTTTGAAAATATATTTAATATAAGATATTGAATATTAAGAAGATAAATCAATCACAGAGATTTTCCTTATTTTATTAGGAAAATGTTTTCTTTCTCCTCAATTTACTAGGAAGCTAATCCCAATTAGATTGGGAATACAAAGTGCGCCCCAACAACCTATTTAAGGGATGCTTGGCTAGCTCTTTGGTATATCACAATTCCAAGAGCTAATATTTCTTGTGAAAATTAAAGAGTTTCTTAGAGAGAGATTTGAGAGAGAGAAAAGACCGGTCTAGCAACCGGATTTTTCTAGTAGCAATGCAATGGTGGATTCCGGTGGGTTGTTCGTGTGGACTGGCGGTAGAGGCCGAACACTTGGGCGGCTCCGTGCATCGCTACTCTCCTTAGACGGTCAAAGCGTCGATCTTTTAGATCAACCAAGGTAACCACCGTCTACTAGCTTATTTGTTATTGTTTAAACGAAGTCTATCCTAGTCAAAGGAAATAAATTTTTGAATTCCGCTACGTTCTCGCGTAGATTTCCTAACAGTTTAGGTATTGTTCCCAGGAGAAATCCTTCCAATTTGTGTCCTCGAACGATTGGAAGTATAGTTGATTTCCATAAGAGATAGTTGGATCTATTTAGCTTCACGGTGCAGGTCTGACTAAGATTTCTTCCAGATGGAGGTGCAGCCGGAATGGGAGAAAACGTGGGAAAAAACAGGCCTAGAGGTGGTATGGTCGGTGAAGGAGGAAAAGGATAAGCCGACCAGGACGTCGGAAGTGTTGGTGGAGCTCTGGTTGTTGTAATACCAATGGAAACGCCGAAAAGGTAGGAAAAGACCCAAATGGGAAAACAGGAAAAGGTTGTTGTACTGAACTGGGCTGAACACCAGGGGAAACAGAAGAAATTACATTTTCTGAGGCGGTGGAGGGCGGAGGTGTAACGCCCATAGACCCCACCCCGGGCCTGGTAGCGCTAAATGAGTCTTAAATGGTCCGGTCAACTGCTTAGACCGCCGTCCTCGCTTGGCCTAAAAGGGCTAACCCGAGATGACAAGATCTTTATGTCTCACACTTATATGGGGGTGAGCATTCACTTACTTTACCGATGTGTGATTTTACATTCTCCCCCCTTATAAGGGATTGGCGCCCTCGCCAGGACGTCCGAGACTGTTCCCGGATCGTCCCTACCAGAGGTAACTAGAGGCCATCCTTACACCGTCTTCTTGTACGGTGCAGCGCACATAGTTCCGTCTGATAGTCGGCTCTGATACCATTCTGTAACGCCCACAGACCCCGGGTCTGGTAGCGCTAAATGAGTTATAAATGGTCCGGTCAACTGTTTAGACCGCCGTCCTCGCTTGGTCTAAAAGGACTAACCCGAGATGACAAGATCTTTATTTCTCACACTTATATGGGGGTGGGCATTCACTTACTTTACCGACGTGAGACTTTACAGGAGGCGCCACCATCCTCTCCGGTGGTGGCCATTTAGCAGCTCCGATACCAAGTAATGAAAGGTAACTTCATTAATTGATTGATTTCAGTTCAATACACATGGTTTTACTAAACATGGCCAAATACCAAAAAGCAAACAGAATGCCACATGTACACCTATTACATATCACACTTGTACCAATAGTATAAAGCCACACAATAGAATAATATATAAGCCTGATTATTAACATTACTTAGTATTTTTATGTTCAAAATAATATATACACATTATTATTATTATTATTATTATATATGTTAAAAGATAAATCATTATATGAAACCATTATAATGGTCGTCATCGACTGATGTTATGATCATACATGATGTGTCTTCAATGTATCGCGACAATAATGATAATAACTAGTCTCTTTAGCTCCATGAGATAAATTAATAGTAAAGTGGTAAGAATATTGTAATGATAACTTTGTTTTTTTTGAGCTTAAAAGAACATCGAGACATACATCTAATTTTACATCGTATGAAAAACCTCTGGAGAGAGAAAATAGATACCTTTAGATTAGAAATCAACTCTTTTATTTAAAAGAATAGTCTCTTACGGTCATTATATCTCACATGCGAATTGATGGCCTTAATTTTTTTACATCTGTACTTTTTTTATTACGTCGTATGTATATACCACGTCTTAAAAGATGAATTATTTCAACAATAAAAGATCTATAAATATTACTTTGCATACTAAACCAGTGAAGTATAATTCGAATACGATAATGACTATGCACACAGAAAAATACACAGAAAAAATTCACAGATTTAAAAAATAATTTTACGGTTGTTTGTTTTTTAATTTTTTTATTTTATATTAGAAATCATATTGTATGGTATAGATTGCATTTTTCTATGCATTTTTCTATTTTTTTATGCCTAAACAATTATTCATTCGAATATTACATACCATGCAAAACTCGACAAGAACGTAAAGGCTTTTTGAGACGGAATTAACTTTTTTTTTATTTTTATTTTTATTTTTAAATAAATAGTCTATTCGAATCAATGTGTTCCGAATAAAATATCTCACATGCAATTTTGTTTTGGAAGAACATGCTTAGTGGACCATCAACCTTGGGCGGTGAATGCTATGACCCGAGGAACAGGACCTTTTCTTAATATATTTTTTTTATTTTAAAGAATAATGATATGTGCAGTACACTCTTGTGTAGTGTATAAACCACTACACAAGTGGTAGCCATGGATTAAAGTGATTAATTATTTTTTGTGATGGGTCCCAACAAAATATGTGGTGTAGAATATATTGTGTAAGATGTTGTGGTTGAAAGTGTAGTGGATGTATCACTATTGTATTTTAAAACAAGTATGCTTTGCATGGTTGTTGTTGAAAATCCAAGAAATGTGATACATAAAATGATATTGAAAGCCCTTAAAAAAAATTGATACTGAAAAACATATTAAATAAAATCCATTATCGAGTCATTATAAAGTTGCTTTTTTTTATAAGGGGGGGGGGGGGGGGGGGGGGGGGGGGGAGGGGGAGGGGGGAGGGAGGAGGAGGAGGAGGAATCAAGGATCTATTTATTGATAAATATCTACATGCTCATTTTAAAGTGATGTGATGAACAGAACAATCAGAACCACACCGTTTATATCTAGAATATAACACAAGGATCCATTACAAGGATTTTATTGTCATTACGAGAATGCTTTGTGCATTAGTGTTGCTATTGTTGGAAATAATTAATAACCAAGAATCAAGTAGTGACGTTGAATCTCCAAGACACTTTTAATAAACGTTGTTTTTAAGAAATGTTTCGCATCTATATAGTTACTTGAGATCAGCCGAAAATCTATTTCATGATACAATGAAGGTGTTTGATTCAGACGGTGACTTGTCTGAACCAAACCATAGACACTCGATAAAAGTTTTTTCGAAAATGCTCTACAGCAAGTGTATTTTTCGACTAGACTTGTTCATGTTTGCATTTAGTGCCTTTTTATAGGCACAATACACCAATTCGGAATTGTTGCATGTGCAACAGACATCCTTTTCGCATGCAGGGTATGTTTGTTCGTATTGCAACGGTACATTACTACGCAACGCAGGGTATATCACTTCGCATATGCAAGATTTAGAATTGCACCACTTCACTGATTCATTATCTGAAATGCACATACGCATCACTTCGAATTTCATAGGTGCATCCGTTTAGCTAGAGGTGTTTAGCTTTCGGGGGTGTTGCCCCCGAGCCCCACAAGTTGGCACTTCCCCCTCGATCCCTACGAAGGGGCGTTGCCCCTTCGACCCACCGCGACCTGACCGGGCAGGTCAAACCTCGTTTTGTTACGGCAATCCGAATGCAAACGATAACAAAATATTTATGAAAATATATCTAACAACTACACGGTATCAAGAAATTACTAGATGACTCTCTATATTTTTTTAATTTTATTTCTCTATTGGAAAACGTCACTTATATTGACGTTTCAAACTTACAAAACCATGAACCAGAGGGACCATGGTAGCCGGGTAACGTTAGCTTCAATGGCGTTTCTGGTCTGTCACAAGTGAACGTTAGTGGCGGTGACGTTTCAACCAGAGTGTGCTTTAAAAATAGAGGTGTTAAAAGTAATTTTATGACCCTAAAAAGTTAATTTCATGGAGTCATCAAAAAAATTGGAAAAATGTGTGTGTGCATGAGAGATATTATTTTTCATAAGGAAAAATGTCACATATATTGACGTTCTCTAACTTACATACACGTGACCCAGAGGGACCATGGTAACTGGGTAATTAAGTTAGCTTTAATGACGTTTCTTGTTGATATAAACGTTAGTGACGATGACGTTTCAACCCGAAAGTCTTTTAACAATAGAGATGTTAAAAACAATTTTCTGATGTCAACAAATAAAATGATAAAATGTGATGTTATTAGAAGCATCCTAATTAAACTGCTTTTCTCCATGCTTGTTTTTATCATGAGTTAAACCATATCATATATCAGAAGTTTAGTAATTTAGATATATAAATACTTTTCAATAAAAATATTAAATACAACACAAACACACTTCAATGTGGATCGATCTCATACAAAGAGGTTGTATGAGGTTGGATTCTCATACAACACAAACACGCTTTATGTTTTATGCATTTTGGTTTTTCGTGTCAATAGGGGAGGTATGTTGGAAGTATGTTGTTGCTATAGTCTTTGAATGCTCTAGTAGGTTATTTATAGACTTTGACGTTGTATTATGTGGTTTATGTGACTAGTTGTATTTCCCATGTCGTTTTCAAGACGATGTACCGAACGGGGTACCGTGACACAGACCCACGTTGGACGTATAACTAGTCATGTTCCCCGCGTCGCGCCATGCCCTCATGTTAAGTAAGTGACAATACAAGAATACGACAAGTTCACGAGTAGGCTAAGTTAGTAAGTAATGTAACTTAACAAGTACGTGCAAGATAAACCGATATAGCAAGTAGGCATGTTTTCTATGCATTAAATATGTACGCTAAAGTGGTTTTCGTTACGTTTCAAGTATTGTTCACTAAACAATTTGTGAAAGTGGATAAAGTGGATTCATGTCGTGTCTCCCGACACTTGACAACCATGAATCTCTCTTTTGATCTTCTTTCTCCTTAATGAGCATCTAGCTAGTGCTCACTCCTTTTATTTGGAAAAAGAAATTTGCAGGTACTGGTTGGTTTGATAACGAGCTTGGAGTGCTAGTTTAGGAGTGGAATAGTGAAGTCGTTTATGTTCTAGTTTCCTTTTGTAGTTCTTCTTTCTTTTCAGACAAGTCAGTTGTAATGGATGATAGTACTTTCTTTCAGTTATTTATGATTTAGTTTGACACCAGTGGTTCTCTCGATGATGGTTGTTTTGGAAGACCTCGAGGGTCTATTTTCCGAGTCTTCAGCTTGTTTCCTTCTGCGTGAATCTTTAAATACTCTGATAAGACACGAGGCTTACGTGGGATTTAGGGTTTACTCTAAATGTCACGTGCCGAACGTCCCGTTTCCGGATAAGGACTCGGTATCCGGGGCAGGGCGTTACATTTTTCATATTTTCTATTATAGTATTTTTTTGTGGATCAAGATAAATTGATTATATTTCGAGAAAAAAAAATCGATCAAACCATTTAAATTTAGATATCTCGTTTCAGTTTTATTTCTTTCTCTCTCCATATTTTTTCGTTATCGACTTATTGTTATTAAGGGCTGTATTTCAAAGTTTCCCATCATTTGACGTAAAGTTATGTTACATTGTTGTTATGGTAAATAATGTAAGATTTTTTTTTTGTTGAGGAAAACCAACAAATTTTATTAAGGCAAATCCGCAAGCGAGGCGGAGATTACATCAAAAGGGGGATGGGTACCCCAAGCAATAGGCCCCTCAGACGCGACACCGTGTCGATCAAAAAGGTGCGTCGGGACATTACCAGAACGTTTAACAAAGGTGAAGCGACAAGAAGCAAAAGAATCTGAAGCTGAGATGCAGTCTCGGGAAAGGCAACCTAAAACCGATAGATCCTCCGATGGCCGTGATAGGACCTGAATGCAATATAGGCAGTCACTCTCGAATATCATGGAAGATAAGCGCAGCCGGGCTGCCTCGGTGAGAGCAAAGAAGATCGCACGCATCTCCAAAAGTTCCGGGGCATCGCCGGGTCTAAGTGGAAAGAGAAGGCCACCATAATAGACCCCTCCGAATCTTTAAAAATCAGCCTAATGCCCGAGCCAAAAACCGCGACTGAAGCATCCGTGTTTCACTTCCAAGTCCCCGAAGCCGGCGGAGCCCAAACAACCGGGTGTAAGGTCCCCTCCGACCCAACATCAGCACCACTCATCGCCTGTCTATACTCTAATACCGTTGTAGAATAAGCCGAGACAACACGGGATACGTAGATAGGCATACCTTTGAAGACCGCACTACATCGTGCTTTCCAAAGGTACCACAGAGTCATGCAGAACTCAGACAGCTCTACAGAAATAGACGCTCTATAAGGCCCCAAAAAGTTCTCGAAACCCAGACGACTGCCGAACCAACTGGATCCCAAAAATAGGTGGCCCCCATATTGCCTTAGCGTAGTCGCAGTCAAACAAAACATGGCGCATAACTTCCCGCTCCCGACCACACGCCAAACATACTCCTTCCCCAAACTGCCGCTTGAGAAGATTCTCCCCGATCGGTAGACAACCCTGTAGGCATCTCCAAAGAAAGTGTTGAACTCACGGAGGTACAATCACTCGCCAAACATCGCACCACACTCTGTCTGGCCCCCAGAGGAGGACCCCACTCGCCTCTGAAAACAACCCCCCATGCGAGCTCAGAGCTAATAAGTATCCCGACTAAACCGTGTAACGCCCCTTCCGATCATAGTTCCAAATACGCCTATCCGGGTGGGAAGGACCTGCAACTGGAGTCTGGATTATCGCATCCACCTCCCACGGGTTAAAAGCATGTCGAAGCAAGGGCAGGTTCCAATGCCGACCATCTACTGCCAAGAGATCATGCACCTGAGTATTTGTTGGAAGCGGATGAGAGGTGTGTGTGATACGGAAAGAAGGCGGCCGGGAAATCCACGCATTATGAAAGACAAAGACCGAGTAGCCATCCTTTATCCGCCATCTCAAGCCCGCGGACAGAAGGTCCCGCCCCTCCAACAAACTCCGCCAAAGAAATGAGGGACGCCGCCCCAAACCTGCAACAATAATGGCCATACCTGGGTGATACTTTGCATTCAGAACTCGACTGACAAGGGCCATAGGGCACTGTAGCAATGGCGAGACCTGCTTGGCTGGCAGGGCTAAATTAAAGGCCTTAAGATTACGGAATCCCAGACCTCCCAAGTTTTTCGGCAAGCAACAAACATCCCAACTCCACCAATGCACTTTCCGTTTGTTCTCGGAATCCCCCCAGAAAAAACCCCAAATGCACCGCTCAAGCTCTCGAACCAATGTAACCGGGACTTTGAAACACTGCATGATGAAAGTAGGTATTGCCTGCAGAACCGACTTGGTCATGACCTCCTTACCTGCAGGCGATAAAAGTTTATCTTTCCATTCCGACAGTTTTTTTTTAAAGAAACATAATAGACTAATTATTTTTGGATGTTTCTAAAAAAATTAGACACTACGAAGTATTACCTTTTTAAAACTACCGTGAAGAGTTCACTTAATAGGCTTTATTTGAGAAGAGGCCCATGCATATATTGGGCTTCACTACTAGCGAAAAATATTAATGCTCTAAGAAAGTTGAAATGTCTTCTTACAAAAAAGAATAAATAAATAAATAAATTGAAATATAATTATTGGGTTTTAAACATGACTTGACGTTGATACCCTACTTAACTGATGTGACAACAGTTTTATATGCTATGCCTATACTCATATGATATGAATTTTAACGAGTGCTCATGGTGGAAAATACTTGTGACAACAGTTTTATATGCTATGCCTATACTCATATGAAAATACTTGTGTGGTGTCTTCACACGGTGTGGAGACACCGCGTGGTATCGTATAAGTCATACAATTTTATTCTATATAAATCTTGTGATGCTGATCGTTTTACCTGTTACTTCATCTCAAATTCCCTTCCCACACAAATATTTTTCCTCGGGGTGAACAACGTCAAGCTATTCAAAAATACAAGTTTTATTTTGAGTTTTTTTTTCTGGGCCTACATCTTTTTCATCGGATCCAAATAAAGGGTTTTATTGACATATTAATTTTTACAATTAGTGTTGTCAAAACGTTAATTTTAAAACCATAATTATTTTTCATGACAATGAGTATCACCGCTACGGAAAATTTTATGGTGGTCATGTCCACCAAATTCAATCTTGATTTTAATGGATAAGAATTAATGCACGTGATTACAATCATTCATAACATGTGTCCATTAACTTTAGTGGTCATTGACCAGAATAAAATTTACCTCTAACTAGTGCTACTAACATTAACGTTACTTGTATTCACAATTCATTTTTGACACATCGTTATTTTTTCTTTGTCTTTTTCTTTTTAAAAAATAGAGGCAACGGTGATTAATTTCGGTAACACTGTCGTTTTCTTATACTAAACGAACATTGGTAATTGTGGCGTTCATATCAAACATCAAAGAGTAATGATGTTCTTACATATATATTGATGAAATAATTTTACAGTGTCATTAAATAATCACTACATATATTACCGGATGTACTTACCGGGTGCCAATCGAACCACTTCAAATGTGACCCTTGGTTCAAAAACAATGGTAGATTCATCGAATTGGTAATTTGTACCTCATTCATTCCTGCATCCATTCATTACCTCTATTTGAATAAAATAAAATAAAATCAATTGCCACCTTATTTCACTCGATCTTTTGGTAATTTAAGTATAAGTATTACCTCCGGTCCAAAATATAAGTTATTTTATATTTTTAGATTTTTTTTGGTCGAAAACCGGATATTTTATTAGAAAAAATTAACTGTATAAAAAATACATCTCAGTAGAGCTTCTAAAAGACTATCAGAGTAAAAAAACATGAGAAAAACTACACGAGTTACAACCAAGCTACTTTAAGTTCACGGGCTTTACGGATCGCATCCGAAATGAAAACCGTCTTCGGGGGACGCTGAAGACTATTATCGTGTATGAACTTATTCCGCCAATACCATATACTCTGGATAAGCTCGCGGTAGAGAAACTTCCAGAATTCGTTGTCGTGCTTGTACATATTTACGTTCAAGCATCTCATGAGCCAAGTAGAAGTATCCGTCGCAGAGATGAAGTGAGACCAGTGGTGATTATGAACCACGTTTTTCCACATTTGGTTGATCCAGCCACAGTCCCGAAAAGTGTGTAGGGACGTTTCCAAAGAGTTTCCACACAGGGCGCACGTTCCATCTTGTAAAATGTTACGTGAGGCCAGCAGAGCTGCAGTTGGTAAAGAATTATGTTGAATTTGCCATAAGAGGAGGTTGCCTCGTAGAGGTCCTTTGATGGCCCAGATTTGTCTCCAAGGATTATCCGAGGTTGCCGGGAGAGGTGGAAGTTGTTGAAGAGCAAAGTACGCCGACTTGACAGAGAATTTGCCTGTAGCCGTTGGGAGCCATAAAGGATTTTCTTGGTCATCCTCACCAATCGCATTTCGTAATTGGTTTGCAGCAGTACATATGTTCCTCCCGATGAACGAGCTGGTGGGTTTAGGCACGTCAAAAGGTGATCCATATTTGTGCCGTAGAAGCTGAACCCACAATTTGCCTTGATTGGTCAGGACTTGCCACACTAATTTGCGAGGAGAGCATTGTTCATGCCTTGAGCCGAGCGAATTCCAAATCCCCTATGAAGTTTAGGCCGACATATATCTTTCCACGAGACAAGGTGGAGGCCCCTCTTGTCTTCGCCATGCCCCCAGAAAAAAGCACGTGCCAATTTGTCAATTTCATTTGTTACAGAGACCGGTAGTCGCACAGATTGCATATGATATTATGGTGTTGTGGTGAGGACCGTTTGTGTTAAAATCACACGTCCCGCTTTTGAGAGGGTAGGAGCTTTCCAAGGTTGAAGCTTAGATCGTATAATGTCAATGACTCCTTGAAAATCTTCTTTTTTGATCCGGCCATGGTGTAAAGGGACTCCAAGATACTTCTCAAGATGAGTGGTGTGAGTCATGTGGAGTTCTTCTGCAATATGGCTGATGGTTTGTGGGTCCGTGTTTGGGGACGTGGTAAACTTTGATTTTGCCGTATTTACTTTCGGGCCTGAAATGCCGCAAAAATAGGATAAGATGCAATCGATCTCTCGTGCTTGGTTAACCGTAGCTTCAGCAAAAAGTAGGAGGTCATCGGCGAAGAAGAGGTGAGAAATTTTTGGCCCTCCACGGGAGACAGCAATAGGTTTCCATCTTCCTGTATTTACTGATTTATTAATAAGGCAGCTCAACACCTGCATAACAAGTACAAAAAGGTATGGGGCAAGAGGGTCGCCCTGTTTTAAACCTCTACGAGGCCGGAAGCCTTGTAGTGGGCAGCCATTCCATAAAATTTCCAAGGAAGTGCTAGAGAGCGAAAACATGATGAGTTGAATAATATCTTCCGCAAAGCCAATAGTAGTCAGTAAATTGCGAAGGAAGGACCAACTAACTCTGTCATAGGCCTTCTCAAGATCGACTTTATAATCATTGTACCTTTGCTCCCAGTTTTTCTCCTCATAATAGCCTCTTGAGTTAAAATAATATTATCTGCAGTCTGCCTACCAGGTATGAAGGCATTCTGACTACGGTCGATAATCTTATTAATGATCAGACGCAAGCGGTTGGCTATGATCTTCGTAATGGTCTTGACGGTGACATTGGCGAGGGCTATGGGGCGTAGTTGCGCAACCGATTCTGGCGGGTTTACTTTTGGAATCAGAGCGATGAAAGTCCGGTTCATTTCATCGGGAAGGATTTGTCTCTGAAAGCTTTAATAATCCACTCCGTGAGAGAAGGACCAACAGTATCCCAATTTTTCTGATAGAATACCGGGGAGAAGCCATCAGGTCCGGGAGATTTATAAGCTCCCATTTGAAAAATGCTTGCATGAATTTCACCTTCACTAACCGGCCTGTTTAGGAGTCATTTATCCGCATGAGTGACAGTGGGAGAGAAAATATCTATCGGATAGGGTAAAGTGGGCTCGTCGGTGTAGAGAGCAATATAAAACTCTCGAACCATGGCGTGTAAATCTTCACGGTCTGTGACCCAGGTGCCCAAGTCATCCTTCAAAGAAAGGACTGCATTTCTGTTCCGTCTCCGTTTGGTAGATAAATGAAAATACCGTGTGTTTCATTCACCATCTTCAATCCAGTTCAGACGTGATTTCTGATACCGGTACATCTCTTCTTGTTCCAAAATATTGTTATATTCCTGCATGAGCTCTGAGTTTAATTTAGTCAGGAATTTGGAAGGGGCGTGTGAAAGGGACAATTGGATGCCTTCAATCCTCTTTCTACACTTCCGTTTGCGATAGAAGATGTTCCCGAACACATTTCTATTCCACTCATTAAGTTTTAGAGCTAGAGCGTTTAGAGATCCATGTAAATCATTTGCATCAACAGTCCAATTTTCATGAATAAAGTTGGGAAAAGCACTATGTTTCATCCAACACGCATGGAAACGGAATGGCTTAGCAGTCTTGGTATTAGCTTGAGGACGTTCGGTATAGAGCAATATCGGACAGTGATCAGAATGTACACGAGCAAGATGGTAGACATTAGAGTCGGGATAGCAACGCCACCACCTATCATTGCAAAGAGCCTGGTCCAAACGTTGTTCTATCGCATGAAGTTATAAATCGAGATAGACCAAGTATAACGAGGCCCATAAAAAGGAAGTTCAACTAATTCTTCGCTTTCAACAAGATTTCGGAGGCCATTTACTACTGTCCCCATTACCGGTCTTCCTCCCCGCTTGTCAAGATGGTGAATTACTTGGTTCAGATCACCAATAATACAAACATGAATTTCCACGAAGCCCAAAGTAGAGTCGAGAAGGTCCCAAAGGTCTTCTCGAATAGCAGGGGTGGGTGATGCATATGTAAAATTAATAATAAAGTCAGCCATAGTACCTTTTACCGCAGCCATGATGATGCATTGATCCGTAGCAAAAAGTAAGCGCAGATCAACAGTAGAGATGTCCCGGAAAACCCAAAGTCCTTCGGGGAATTCTACACTTTTAGATTTATCTCATAATATAAGTCGTTTTAAATTACCAATACAGCATTTATTACTCTTTTCTCTATCTTACCCCTAATTTATTATCAATTCAACCACTTTTTATTACTTAACAATTACTTTATTAATGATAGTCAAAGGGAATTTTAGACATTAACCTTTAAATTTATGATATTCAACCATTTTCTTAATCTGTGTGAAAACACATAAGATGATTTATATTTTGGATCGGAGATAGTAATATCCAAGATATACCCGCAACCACTTTTGGTTTAACACATTTTTACATATAATGACATATTTTTCCAGAGTAGTAGTAAAATAATGATAAATTTACATCAAATCATGTGATTAAATAAGAGCCATAGCCATTGCCATTAGCGGAAGTTTTTACGTGGTATGTCCGTATAGAGTCGTACAGTAATTTAGACCATGTGGAGTATTGGTAACCACTTAAATATATCCAATTCTTTGGCATAAAAATAAAGCGCGTAGATGAAGTAAAATATTTGAGAGCCTTTAATGGCACTACACCAGGCTCCAAAATATTTTTTTACGGACTTTCCACCCCAAATATTACCCCCACTCACTTTCTCTCCGACTACATCTGAACGGCGGCATGCTCCGATTGCCGGAAACCTCACCATCAAACCGAATCATCAGATACACCCTCTCCTCTTCTTCTTCTCTTGATGCCCTCTCCTCTTCTCCTATTTCCTTTATTCTCTCTTCTTTCCTGCTGATTCGGTTTGGCGGTGAGTTTTGGGGCAATCGGAGCATGCCGCCGTTCAGACGTAGTCGAAGAAAAAGTGAGAAAGTGGGTGGGGGTAATATTTGGGGTGGAAAGTAAGTAAAAAATATTTTATTCCATCTACGCGCTTTATTTTTCATGTCAAAGAGCTGAATATATGTGAAGTAGTTACCAATACTCGATGTGGTCCAAATTAATGTATGTGTAACGCCCCATTCCCGGATACCGAGTCCTTACCCAGAAATGGAACGTTCGGCACGTATAATATAAAATAAATTCTATATTATACGTAAGCCTCTATTACGTCGTATCGAGTTTCGCATTTACGGAAGCTAAAGGACTCGGGTGTATTTTTTTTTTGTACAAGATAAGAATAGAAACTCAACCATACTAAAGATAGAAAGATATCTTACAACCATGACACATAAATTTTACAACAGTACGACGTCTTAAAAGAAAAACAACTAGTATCTTACAAGAAATTCAAAGAAATAAAACAAGTCTTGAAATGGAATTGCGACATAAATTTTTTTTTGAAGGGGATAACATAGTCTAGAAATAACAAAACGTGATAAAAGCATCAAAGATCATCTTCAAAATCCTCATCGAACTCCGGTTCAACCTGTTCATCTTCTCAACCCCAAACACAACAAACATGCATTTGAGGTAAGTACAAAGGTACTCAGCAAGAAACAGAAGCTATTGTATTAACTAGGTTTTATGAAGAAGGATTACAAAAATTATTAAATTATCTTTATTTGACCGACTCAATTCTAGGGTTCACTTCATGCTCATCAACACGTTGTGACTAAACGTTTCTAACTTAACTCAAGTTTGTTACACCGGCACTCAAGGGCACTACGCATGGTGCTACCCACCATGAGGTATCATTTGCAACATATTGGCGGATCACACCAATATCCACGGGGGAAAGCCCGATAGTGTGCACGTTCGGCGAAGTCCCCCTACCATTTAGCCGTTTATAGGCTAGTAGAGTTATTCACTTTATCTGACCGTCCACACATCGCGATATAGACAAGTGCCTTACCAAGAGTGTTACGATGTTTAGTCTTTTACTATACACTTATGTAATTTATTGATCATTAACTAGCCACCTAAGTGTTTTCAAGGTAAAAGCTCACTTAGCAATTCTACTCCATCACTTAGAATCTAGACACAACACCCTAAACACGTACATAGATATTGATGAATACTAATTCATCAAAACACAAGCCATTCATACCCTTCTGACGGTCCCGAACTTCAACTCTATGGAAGAGTACATTCGGTACCGGAACTAAACGCATCAGAAGCTTAATCGAGGCTTGTTCATGTTTAATTAATATTATTAAATCATGCAACAACATCTAAGACTCATACCATAGCTTAAACAACCTATTTATCAAACACAAGGGCAATGTGCGCACATTCCAGGGGAATGTGTGCACATTGGGCAAAAATTTACATTCAAATTTCGCCGTGTGTGCACATTCCGTGAAGCCGTACATTCAGCCTTAAAAATGTGCGCACACAAACTAGTCAATGTGCGCACGTAAAAGGCACAAAACTCTCTAAACACGTTTTTCTTCACCCTTTTCGATTTCTAACCCAAACCAAACATGTTTAACATCAATCTCAACATCATAACAACAGAAAATCTCTACTTTAACATCACATAGCACCAAGCACTTGCATAACCACATTTAGACATGATTTCAACATCAAATCACTCCCAAAACAAGGTCCTAACTTCTTCAAACCATAATTAACACAATGGAGAAGATTTTCTTACTTATTTCAAGCACTAACTCAGCGAAAACTTGCAGAAAACTGCTGCACTTGTTCAAACTCCCACCAGAAACCTATTTGATCCACAATTGATTCACAAACCAATTATGATCAAGCTTCCAAACATCTAGAACTACGAATTAACCAAGAAACATCAAACTTTGATTATAACCGCCCAAGGGCCGACTTCCATACCTTGAAGAAAGCCTGAAAACTTGATATCAATACGATCCTTGTTCTCTCATGATTCCGATGCACTCCTTTGATCTGAAAACCGTTGAGTAATCACTTAAAATTCTGAAGAAGTAAACTTGCTCTCTTTTCTTTGCTCTCAAAGTGCATGCAATGTTGTAAATCAAAGAAATTCTGAACTTGTAACTTAGTGGGAAGGTTATTTTCCCACAAAAAACCTCCCACTAGTCTAATAACATAAAAATCCTTTACTTTCCCTTTATTACCATTCAGTCCCCAAAATAAACACATATATATATTTCGAATATATATATAAATATTTATAAAAACTATAAATCTATAAAATAAATAAATATAATATTTCGTCCTCGCAAATTGACACGTCTGCCCTTTCCCGAGAATCAGAATATTACAGTATGTCTCTATGCATCAAAGTCGGTGACTATATCACCTTCATAGGTACAAATTAGAAGGTTAATGATGGTAAACCCTACCATTAGAAGGTTAATGATAGACTTACTCCTTAATTCTACACCAATTTTGTACCTAACATAATCTTGTGGTTGTGACTTTTTTAAGTTTTTAATTTTTTTTACCAATGATAAACATATGGTTTAGATGAAGAAATACTACGGTCAAGTCAGTATAAAAAACTGGATCGTCCAGTTGACTATTGGATCAATATTAACATAATAGAGAGCGTTGGATTGGTGCATATATTATTTTGAGGAGGAGAATGTAAATCAAGGACCTAGCAGCTCGAGGAAGAGGCTGTTGTTCTTTCCGCTTACCGAAAGGGGTCGACCCTTTACGGGACACTCCGACTTTCGGTCCAGCTGGCATTACACCACCCCAACCGCTTACCACTAGGCTTAGCAATTAAACTAAGCAAACACATAAACAAACAGAGAAGCTACGGATGTAATAAACAGATAAGGTTTTAACCTATTAAACAGAGTAGGTCATTCACTAAATTCGATGTAAATTTAAAAAATAAAAGTAAAAAAACACGGAAAAAATCACCAAATTTTGTTTACGGTCTTCTTCCCTGCTACGACTTCCCTTCTTTTAGTCTGCATCTCTCTTTCGATTGTTAAATAAAAAAAACCATGAATACCTTTCGTCTTTCCTTGCTTCTAACAACTCCAATCATCAACTATCAATTGCATAAAAAAGTAGTCATATTTTTAATTAATTTTATAGAAATTGTGGCCTATAGTGAGGAAACTTCGATTTATGGATTAAGGTTTCAACAATCAGCCAGTGCCACCATTATCGATAAGGGAACGATCGAAGTAAAATTTGTCGATGACAATCATCTATTTAATTTAACCAGAGTGTGGAAACTTAATGTCGCCTGTTGTTGCTGTTGCTGTTTTTTTTTTTTTTTTTTTTTTGGTGTGGTAGAAACGTATTTAAGAGTAGATCAAAAACTAAATCTTTCTTTTAAATTAATGAACCTGATTGTAATGCTCGCTTAGATGATCAATCCCTCAATATAATTACGTTGATATATGGTTAAAAGGAGAGAGAAGTCATAATATAATGGGAAATGTATTGGACATCATGCATCCAACTCTATATATTTCTGAATTATATAAGAAAGATAAATTTTTGTGGAGGTAGCCTAAATTTAGGAAGGAAAGAAATGGATAAGAAAGTAGCACGTCATTTTAACGAATCGTCTAATCGTATAAAGTAGTTATATAACTAGTGATTCTCATGTGCACCTAATTATGTCGGTCGGATTATGCAAAGTTTTATGTGAGTCATCTTTTCACGTTGGATGGTTATGACACAATAAGTCAAATAAAAAAAAAATAATTAAAAAAACCTTTTACATATCTGTTATAATAACGTGACCGTTATGATACTTTAAAAAGTATGATTCAAGAAAAAAAAATCTTAAATATAGATTTTACCACCTATTGGATATGTATGATTAAAAAAAAAATGGTATGTGTATTCTCTAATTTGCACTCCAAATATCACTTCATTGTTTATTACTATGGGAAATTAGGGATAATGACACAATCTGAAATATTATTAAGCAACATGACAACTACATATTTTTTATAGAGAGAAGGACAACTGCATAATTTTTATAGCGAGAAGGACAAACGGTGAATCCCGAAAATCAGTGAATCTCCCTAGTGAATCCCGAAATCAGTGAATTTTGACAGTGAATCCCGAAAATCAGTGAATCCCGACAATGAATTTTGAAAATTAGTGAGTTTCAACAGTGAATTTCGGCAAGTTTTAAACATGTTGAATTTCGAACACAAGTGAATTTCGATAGTGGATAAATAGTTTTTCCTTTATGCGCAAAGTTTCAAAAGACTGTCCTTCTACTTAATTGATGAAATATTTTTGTCCTTCTCCCTCATTCCCCCTTATTACTATTGATCTAAGGCAAGACCAATTGCTAAATATAGGCCCCACTAAGATCAATGATGAAAAAAAGAGAGAGTAATACTTGGACTGCATATCGGCGAGTATATATATCCCGGGGGGTCACGTGACCCCACTCAACTTTATAAATAAAATAAAAATAAAAATAAAATCCGAAACGACATCGTTTGGTTAAAAAAAAAAAAAATCAAATTTTGACCTAATTATCCGTTCAACCCGAAAAAAATTTAGGGTTACTAAATTTTTGTAACGGGTGACCACACTGGATTTTTTTCTTGGATCCGTCACTGACATATCACCGCCCTTAGAAAAATCAAATTTCAGTAGGGTTACAAGACTCGTTTATGATGAGAGAAATCTATTATATACGATGAAAAAAATAATATTTTATTCGCACTTTGCGTTTCATTTTTGTTGCAAAATTGGTCCCGTAATTAAAAAGGATTATGATCATGGCATGTCTAGTAAGTAAAGTGCTTAAGTAGTTGGCAATGTTGTAAAAATCAATTGAGAGTAATTTTCAATATTATCTCCCTACCTACCAGGGCCGGCCTTGAGTCCGGGCGGGATGGGCAACCGACCCGGATCCACGATACAAGAGGGGGGTCTATAGTTACATATTTTACAATTATATTGATTTATATAAGAGGACAAAAAATTAGTAATTCTAGCATTGATAATGTTGTCGTAGGGGAGGAGAATTGGTTACTTTTTTCTGTTGATGCAGGTTTGAATCTTGTCCATACAATTAGGCGAGTTATATTGCTACCACCAAATTACTCTTGACACCATTATTATTATTATTATTATTATTATTTATTTACTTTTTGGAACCACCAAATCACTTTTTGGCAACACGTTACGGGCGTCAGAGTCACTGACGTTTTTTTCGCTCAAACGTCAGTGGGTCTGACGTTTGCATCTGTGATACATTTATAACTGAAAATTCAGTGTCCCTGACGTTGGAATTGAACACAAACGTCATTTCCAGTGACGCTGACGTTGGAATGGAACACAAACGTCATTTCCAGTAACGTTCGTACCGAGAACGGGAGTCAGTTCCACTGACGTCTGTGTTGTGCAAATGTATACTCCCAGCGTGAGTGATTTTTTTTTTTCCATTACAATTTTTATTTTATTTTTAATTTTAGATAACTGTTGCTATATCCCGTTAATGATTAAATGATTTTATTGTTTTGACATATGTAGTATGTTGTCAGATACAATTATTATAATTTCGCTTTAATCTTTTCTTATACGCGATTTGATTCATGTCATTTATATATGAATATTGCTTTTTGTAGAATTTATGAATCAAACCAGAAAAATAACAACAGAACATAAGGTAATCTCCATTAACTATGAGAAGAACACTTTGAATCAAAACTGTTTTGAGAGGAATGAATACATTAGATTTTCTAATGAGAATTTTCGATACATTACACCAGCAGCTCTATCCTACTTATAAAACGGTTTTCTAGCCGTTGTGCGTGAAGTTAATTTAGTGTAAAACGGTTGTAACAACCTCCAATTGCTCTAACTAACTTATTAACCAACTAGTGACTCAAAGGTGTTTGATGTGTGTCTCAATGAACTAACATCTTGCATCTTGATCACTTTCTCTTCTTAATCTCATCTTGTTTCTCCGATGGCAGAAACAATGAGTGAGCTCCTATTTTGCTCAGAAAGTAATAGAAGAGAGGTGCATCTAGTGCTTTTGTGAGTATATCTGCCAACTAGAAGTGTGTCATGACTGGCATCAACCTCAGGAAACCAGACTGTACCTTGTCTCTTGTAATGTGATGGTCTAATTCTATGTGTTTTGTTCTCTCATGGAATATAAAGTTTTTAGCAATGTGTATAGCACTTGCATTATCACAGAATAAGAGAATAGGTAAAGGAACTGGTATGTGCAGATCTTTCATGATGTAAATAAGCCACTGTAATTCACAGGTGGCACTTGCCATTGCCCTATATTCTGCTTCTGAGGAGCTTTTTGCTATGGTTGTCTGCTTCTTAGCTTTCCATGAAATAGGAGATGAGCCTAGGAACATTATGTACCCAGAAATGGATTTTTAGAGTCCTTACAACCTGCCCCATCTGAGTCAGTGTATCCCTTAAGTTCCAGTTTATTCTGTGCAGGAAATAATAGGCCTTGGCCAGGATTTCTCTTAATATACCTTAGCAACCTGTGTGCAGCCTGCATGTGATTCACAGTAGGTTTTAAGAGATAATGACTTAATTGTTGTACTGCAAAGGCTATCTCTGGCCTTGTAAGGGATAAGTAGATAAGCTTGCCTACTAAGGTTTTGTAGGATGTGTTATCAGTAAGAAGCTCAGAATCTTCTGATGATAGTTTCTGCTTAGAGTTGAGAGGTGTATTGACATGCTTTGCCTCTGTAAAACCATATTCTTCTAATAGTTTGAGAGCATACTTCCTTTGATTAATAGAAATGCATTTATCTGTTCTTTCTACTCAACCCCTAGGAAATATCTCAATGCTCCAATGTCTTTTATTTGAAACATGTTATGTAACACTTGTTTTACTTCATTGATTGGTGTCATAGATGCACCGGTAGCTATAATGTCATCTACATATACCAATAGGGATATGAATGTATCTCTTGTCCCTTTGGTGAACAAACTGTGGTCATGTTTTGACTGCTGAAAGCCAATCTCTATCGATGTTGATGTCAATTTTGTGTTACATTGTCGGCTGGCTTGTTTGAGTCAATATAAGGACTTTGTAAGTCTACAAACTGGATTAGGTGTGTCTGTTTTGAACCCTAATGGTAATTCCATGTAGACTTCTTCATCAAGATCACCATGTAGGAAAGCATTGTCCACATCAATTTGGGGGATGTGCCAATTCTTGGATGTAGCTAGTGATAGCAAAGTTCTAATTGTTGTGACTTTAGCAACAGGAGAAAAGGTCTCCTCATAATCTATCCCATATGTTTGTGTATGGCCCTTAGCTACTAATCTTGCTTTGTATCTCTCTATTGATCCATCTGCATGGTATTTGATCTTATATACCTATTTGCGGCGTATTGTCTTCTTGCTAGGAGGTAGAGACACAACTTCCCATGTATATGTGGCTTGTAAGGCATCAAGTTCTTTCTGCATTGCATGTTTCCGTCATTCATGTCTAATAGCCTGGTTATAGGTTCTTGGTTCTGTTATGACATCTGATAGACACACAAAACTCTTGTATCCATTGGCTACAGAATGATAGTTCAACACATTGTTGATGTTGTGAGGAGACTTCTTCCGTGGACAAACAAACTCTGCTATATAGGATGGTTGTTGTCTAGTCCTTGTGGACCTTTTAACTATTGGTTGTTGATGCATCTCTTGTTGTTGTTCCAGAGGATCTTGTATATGAGGATCATGGACCAGTATATCAGGATCGGGACTTGCATTTGTATCAGGAATATGAACTGTAGGCATGAGTGTATCTGAATCTGGCACATAAGGTACTGGCAGGGGCACATTATTGTTGGTACTGGAAGTACCCGTGTCTACAACTTGTAAAGGAAAGATAGTTTCATAAAATTTCACATCCTTAAATACAAAAATGTCCCTAGTGGATTTATCAAGTAAAATATGTCTTTTTGTATACTGTGGTATACCAAGATATATGCACTCTCTAGCCCTAAAATCAAACTTGGATATGTTATGAGCTGGAGTGGAAGCAAATACAAGACAACCAAAGACCTTTAAATCACAACAGGATGGATTTTTTCCATACAACAAATGAAAGGGTGTCCTATGACCTATAACTGGTGATGGTGTCATATTAATGAGGGTCACAACATGTGTAACACAGTATCCCCAACATTTTAAAGGCACATTAGACTGAAACTTCAAGGACCTAGCTGCATTAAGGATGTGTTGATGCTTCATTTCAACAATCTCATTTTGTTGGGGTGTATCAACACAAGAGGTTTGGTGTATAATACAATTTTCTTTCTAGAAGTCTGGCATATTAAACTCATGTCCATTATCTGTTCTTAAAATCTTAATGTGTTTATCAAATTGTACAAAAACAAAACGACAAAAAGATTTAGTTAGATCTCTAGCTTCTGACTTGGACTTCATCAAGAATAACCAAGTGAATCTAGAGTAATCCTCTACAATTCTCAAGAAATAAGATTGTGCATGTACAGTCTGCTGCCTAGAAGGTCCCCATATATCAATGTGAACTAAATAAAAAACACCATTAACAAGCGAAGTGCTTAAAGGAAAATAATTCCTTTTCTATTATGCCAAATGACAAATGTGACAAACATGATTTACAGAATCAGAACCAGAAACAAGATGCAAATCAGCAAGCCTTTTATGAGAAAGATGGCCTAATTCTATAATCCCAAAGATCACTACTATCAATACTACTAGTAACCGCATTAGTTGTGTGTAGCATGCTGGATATACAGAAACCCGAATCCGGATCCAACCCAAAATTGGATCGTCAGATCTGATTCACAGCACCGATCGAGACACTCGATCATGCACAGCGGAAGCAACGGATTAATTAATTAACTACAAGAAGGTTTAATATTTACCCAACCGGAGAGAGAAGCCGTGATCTTCCAAGTTGTATCTCCAAACAACGACTAGTGGACGTCGATCCCGCATTCGAACCTCTTCGAATATGCCTTCAAGAAAAACCTAGTTTTTCTTCTTCCCAATTGCTAGGACAAGAAAACAAAATTTTCTCTATTTTTTTCCAAATAGGCATCGCCTATTTTATTTAAAAAGTGGTGTTGGTTTTCTGGCTCTATTTTGTGTTGGGAGAAACTCTTTTCTTATAGGAAAATAACTAATAATTTGAGAGTTTATATTTTACACACAAATTTATTATTTCCTTTTAGGAAAATAAAACCTTTATCCAATAGGAAAACAAATTTCATATTTATCCAATAAGAAAACTAATCTCTATTTATAATTATTTAACACATAAATAATTATATTTTCAACATTATAATTAATTAGGAGAAAATTTCTTTTCCCAAAATCAAAAAAATACGGCGCCATTTTCTACATTACATATTATTTACCGAATAAATAATATCCGTATATTCAATAAATATACCAACTATTTAATTTATTCTCGAGGTTCCAAAATACGAAAATTCACTCACGTGTTAAGATCCAACACGGGGACCATGGACCTACAACCAATAGCTCCAATAAATTGAATAAAATATTCATCGAACATAATATTTCTACTCAACTTATTAATTCCGGAATTACGCCACCAAAAATCCGAAATTGAACTCTATCGATTATATATATTGTAATCTCAAAGTGTCGAGTCAATAAGTGTCCATTGATATTATCATTACATATAGACTAACCCTCCACAGACTATCCGTAATGAAGCGAGAATGTTTCTGTAAACCTTCTTCATTACATCTAATCCTTATTTACCATTAACCCACTAGTGATCAATTAGATCATAACCAATACGAATTCCCGGGATCGATCAGTTTCTAGGATTAACAAATAAGGGGATTGTCTTTCTACTTCCCGCAAGAAGGAATGGATTTCATATCTGTGAGACATACACTCCTCACTCATTCCAGAATGGTGCCAACATGAAAGTGATTCGGACCGCACCTCTTAGAAATCCTTAACGAACATATCAAACACCATTTTGAAACAAGCAGGAGTCCGCAACCACTTCAGATTAAGGTTAATCCATATTTGATCATCTTGTGATTCACTAAGATTCTCAATTACGGAATTATATGAGAAATGCAGATTAAATCGGTCCAGTCCTATATGACTGCATCATATATAAATGCCCACTTAGATAACCAATATCGACGGTCCGGATAAGACGGTCACACCATAAATTGTTCTGGGCGCATTAATGGTGGTTTAATCAATAGACCACATACTTTGATTAAGTTCACCACGGACTAAGAGTTCAAGTGTATCACCATAAACTTAATCCTCGCGTGTGACACACACTAAGTTATATGGCTACAAATGATACAACTTGGGGTTTTCAGTAGTGTATTTCTTACAAGCACGAAGCAAGTAATAAGATGAGAATAAATCTGTCATTTATTAATTCTAAAAACAATTACATAAATTGTCTTTTGGGCACTGCTTCCAACAATATCCCACTTGCCCGTAAGGACAGGCAAAAATTATCTTTCGGGCACTACATCTAACAATCTCCCACTTGTCCGTAAAGACAAGCAATGATTGTTTTTAGTGCACCACACCCTTATTCTTTCTATCCACAATATTCTCTCACTTGCTCTAAAGCAGATGAGACATATCTCCCAATTCATACCCGCCAAGCGCTTATTAGTGACATTAGATGCCACACGACTTGGTAAACTGATCAGCTAGGTTTTTGGCTCGAGGCGATCATTTAGAACCGAAACGTCGCCTCTCTGCACGGTCTGTCTGATCATGTTGTATTCTCCCTCAATATGCTTTTGACCTCCTGTGATTGCGAAGATCTTTTGCATAAGTTACCTCTAAACTGTTTTCACAGTAAAAGGGTATCAGCTTACCTACAATTACTTCCAGATCAGCAAGGAACTTTTAAGCTATGTCGCCTCTCTAGCCGCTCCAAAGCTGCTATGTATTTTACTTATAGAGTCAAATTGGCAATGCTGGATTGCTCCAAAAGGTAGCTTCATCACAATGAGTAAAACCTGAGCCCGAGATCGATTAACGATCATCCTTAATCTGACTGAAAGTCGGAATAAGTGTAGTCAAACAATATACAGGTTTGCACCTGAGTATACAAGCATATTATTCCTCGTTCTCCAAAGCTACTTGAGGATGCACTATACTGCTTTTAAACTTCCGAATTCTTGATTCGACTGTTATTAACTTCTAATAACCTGACTTTCACTATCCAAAAGAGAATCTATCCCATTTTCTCTATATCCAAAGATTTGAGAGAATTATTCCGTGAGAAGTTGGGTAGAAAACCTCTCGTTGAATATTGCATACAAATATGTATTTTCATCTTAACCAATAAGATGGATGGGACACTGCCACAACTTATTCTCATGAATTCGACCGAATCGATTTCTAAGAATATAGTCCACTTCTCTAATTAGATAACACACCCATGCTGCTTACAACTGTTTCAGTGTCACTTTTTATCAACACTAACGTTTACTCTTTACTAATATTGATTCTCTGGTCTATAAAAGATTCATCAATATTCTGGTCAAGCCCTTATATTTCAAACATGTGGCTTTTAATTACCCAGAGGTTTGCTTTAATCCACCAATGGATATAAGCATAGGTAGTCAATCCGCCAATGGATTTAAGCTAAAACCCTCCTGTCGCGAATGAATTCAATATCCGTCGTACGGCAAGAAAGTTTCAGGGCATCACCCCTAGCAAACTTTCTGCTTTCCAAGAGTCAAGCAAGCCTGAATGGTGAGAAAGTTTCAGGGCATCACCCCTGGTTCACTTTCTACTTCTCATAGAATTACCTCTAAACCCTCCTGCCAGTGGGGAATCCGCTCCCGGGTCGTCGCCCTGCTGCGCCTGGCCCGTCCTCTAGGCATATTTGGAAGGCAGGGACATCGTACAAGCTTACCTTTACTCCTCTCATCAGTTGCAGGGTTTGGTGGCCTTAAATTGACTTGGTTTCACCAAAAGGCCTCATCTCTAAAAGCCCGGCTCGCGAGGCGTCCCTCTCGAAGTAGGGCGTTAAGCACCTCGCCTCGCTCTTGTGACATGCTATCTTTCCCCTCTCTATTCCTAGTGGATTTTCTTTAAAAGATAAACTTTCTTATTAATTCGACTCTTTTTCATATAGATCCAATTTCTCCCACTGGGCCTGAGACACTCAGGTGGTTCTACAAGAGTGTGAACAAACATGGAGTACCAAAACTCCATTTACAGGTATATGGCTTCAAACCAACCTCTTATCAGAATCCTATACAGGCCTTCCAAATGACCATAGGTAATCAATCACTCCCAGCAGATTGTAAAGTCTGCATAATCATAGTGGGTCAATGGTTAAACCATACTCCCACTGAATTCGGGTTGATTGATATTCCGATGTGGATTAGTAGTATTCATCAGCATAACTCCCAACAATCAATGTTGGATGTGGTCAGATTAAATCAGACAGTAACTCCTTGAGTAACATTACTTCAAGGTCCGAGGTTGTTATTTAAACATTCTTTCAGAATGGTTGCGACAGTACAACCGTCACTTTCTGATCTCACGAATCTTATAACCAACCTTCACTCATTGTATTAAGATATTTCACAATCAGTGACCATCTGAACGTGTATGCAAAATCTCTAGTCCTACCTTCAAACATAAATGATAAATGCCTCTATTTGCGGAAGTAGAGTAATTTACTTCACTCATTATCCACAAATTCATAAGCATCTTCTTGGCAGACTTCTCGGTATCACATAAAAATGTAAATCGTTACTTTGCAACCAATATCTTAATTTTGGGTTAACCAGTGTATTGTAGCATATCAATAACTATATAAGGTAATCCATTTTTTTTTTACGCGAACATTTTTATTTTATTAAAAGGAAATAGAAAATGCTACACGAAGAAATGCTTCCTTAAACACTCCCGGAAAATCCAACACATAGTAATCCATGGTTCATCCTTTCGACTCGGATGTATTACCAAAACTATGCTATAGCTTATCTGAGCATTGAATACCCGCTTCTCTGGTAATATCAGAGATTCCTCCAAATATTCAGATAAACTAATCCGCGTTTCGAGTAGTCGTCAGACTAAATGTCTACCACTCAAAAGCTCCCACTAGCTTGTATCCTTCATAAGACCCCGAAGGTCAATGTGAACAAGCCATGATACTTCTTTAGCTCTATTACCCTTTCCCAATTGAAAGGTTACTTAGTCATTATTTCTTTGAGATAGTGTTCTTAGACTGGGAGATAGGAATCACCCTTAGCCAGTCTTTAAATATAATCTTTAGGATATA